>CM051663.1:94143734-95520335 GCA_028020825.1 Podargus strigoides
AGGGCGGACAGATGTGAGTCTGCAGTGGGGAGGGGAAAGAGGAGGGAAAGATGGAATAGGCAAATGTGGGACACGCATAAAGGAATGAAACACTGGAAAATATGCTCTTCAGCACTTTTTCTTTCCCCCTTGACATCCCAGCACCTTCAGATTGGATGGGCCAAGACTCATTACAAAGTTGGCAAAAGCAATCTCTTATTTTAAAGAAAAGTTGAGCAGCTGGAAGTCTTAAAACATCAAAGGAGAAGGGGGGGGGAGGGGAAGAAAAAAAAGAAAATCTAATGTCTCTGGATTTCAACACAGGCTTGAATGTGATATTCATGAGGAATAAATGCCATGCTGTCACTATCAGTGACTCAAACCTTACACAGCTGACTTCACTGATGAATGTGGTCTGAGTCCAAATCTTCAGGAGAGAACAGAAGCCTGCACTCAGGTGAGATTCTGCTCTTGAAAGCAGAGATGTAACTGCAGAAATTAGTGCTTGAGATCCTTGAGGAGCTCAGAAAGCATGACTGACCACAGAACAAATCACTTCTTCAGCGCATACACACAATATCGAGAGCCTGTAAGACTGGGCAAGCATTAAACTCATGCCTTTTGGGGAATGACAAAAATGGTCTTATCAAGCGTAGGACTATCAAAGTCCTTATCAGACCAGTATTCCTGTGGTCTGGGACCTTGCACTGACTCTAGCAGACATTCCCATGGGACACAATTCCTGTAACATTGTGAGATACATTGCCTCGAGAGAGATTTCTTAAGCCATGTCACATGTAGGAATTTGCATTCTCAGGCATGAAGAATGCTATCATGGAGTTTTTATCCCATTTTGCATGATGATGGATTATTCCTTTCTTCGTGGTAATATCAGACCCTTCTCAAATCTAGTATGCTTGTATATACAGTGATGCTTGTAGCAGTGAGATTCAAAGGCGAACTTCATGATACTGTTTCAAACTTTCAGTTCGTGTCATTTTCATGTTTCTTCTACTCTTCAATTTAAATGACCCTAACATTACAGAGGGACCTAGACTCTACAGAGGGTCCTGGACAGGCTGGATCAATGGGCTAAGGTCAACTGTAGGAGTTTCAATAAGGCCAAATGCCAGGTTCTGCACTTAGGCCACAACAACCCCCAGCAGTGCTGCAGGCTTGGGAAAGAGTGGTTGGAAAGCTGCCTGGCAGAAAAAAACCTGGGGGTGCTGGTGAACAGCCATCTGAATATGAACCTGCAGTGTGACCAGGTGGCCAAGAAGGCTAACAGCATCCTGGCCTGTATCAGAAATGGTGTGACCAGCAGGAGTAGGGAGGTGATTGTGCCCCTGTACTCAGCTCTGGTGAGGCCGCACCTCGAATACTGTGTTCAGTTTTGGGCCCCTCACAACAGGAAGGACACTGAGCTGCTGGAGCGTGTCCAAAGAAGGGCAATGAAGCTGGTGAAGGGTCTGGAGCACAAGTCTGATGGGGAGTGACTGAGGGAACTGGGGTTGTTTAGTCTGGAGAAAAGGAGGGTGAGGGGAAGCTTTATTGCTCTCTACAACTACCTGAAAGGAAGTTGTAGAGAGGTGGGGATGAGTCTCTTTAACCAAGTAACAAGCAATAGGACGAGGGGTAATGGCCTCATATTGCACCAGGGGAGGTTTAGATTGGATATTAGGAAGAATTTCTTCACAGAACAGGTTCTCAGACCTGGGAGTGTGCTGTCCAGGGCAGTGGTGTAGTCTCCATGCCTGGAGGCGTTTAAGAGTCATGTCAACATAGTGCTCAGAGACAGGGTGTAGTCGAGGACTGTCAGTGTTAGGTTGATGGTTGGACTCAATGATCTTCAAGGTCGTTTCCAACCTCGATGATTCTGTGATTATGATATGATTTAAATAGGACACCAGAATGACCTACTTTGCCATGTACATTTTGTCTTTGTCTTTTATAACAACCACTTCTCTCTCCCTCTGACTTAAGAAGTTCATTCTTTTTCATCTTTTCATAAGGAACAGCTTGTTATCTTCAAAAATAAGCCATTGTCTGTCAATACAATAAGATGTAGGGGCACGGTAAGAACCTTCTGCAAGGTTGAATGATATAATTGCAACTACTTCCATCTCCGTTTTCTGCCCCGTTCTCTATGTTCCTATCCCAATACTTTAATAGACGCCCTGAGCAGACATTTTCATCATAGCTCTGTCTTTCTGGCAACATGGAAAGGTTTATGATTGTGTTTGCTCAGTATAAGGACTGCATGGCTTTTGAGTGTAAAAACCTTGTCTTGAAACACCAGAACATAGATAAAGCTACTCTGTAGGACAGGACTTGTCTGCTGGTATGTTAGAATGACCATCTGTGCAACCCCTCTATTTCCTCCACACACCTAGTGCTGTGCCTCACAGAGATGAAAGTGGAAATCAGCTTCTTCCAGGAAACCTCAGCAACAGATTTCAACCTCTGGCATAATATAATTTCAAGGCAACCAGTTAGTCTGCAAATCCAGAGGCTAGCACATCTAGGTGACCTTGTAGGCCACCTAAGTTGAAAAGTTTTCCTAGAGGAGAAGGCTGGGGCGCTGCCTAACATGCTGGTAAAGCCTTCAAACTGAATGTGAGAGACAGCCTCAGTCTTGTCAATGCCTCTCATATAGTCACCCAAAGCCTTTACTCATTTTCCGTCTTTGCTCATTTAAAGTAATCTCTACATACTTTTGTTGCTCTGAGTCAGTAGCAAAGGACTCCTCAGGACTTAGGGAAGTGGCTTCAGAATAGCAGGGTCAAGATCAAACCTCAAAGTGTCCTTGAAGATAGCTGCCTCTCCCTGAGCTGGTGGAGAACACAGCCTCATGAGGCACTATTGTAACTGACCCACCAGTGGTCTGGTGTTGACACCCTGCCTGCCACTGCTCCGTATAACCCTAATGACCAATGACATGAATGAAGGAAAACAGTCCCAAATCTTGGTCACCACAAAGATGGGCACAAGACTTTGTCATGGTCCACTTGTGATCCCAGTGAACTGTGTGGGTTGCTTGAAATTTAATGTGTCTGCCAGCACGTCAGTGGCTACAGATCATTTATTTTTGTGCAAAAGTCTCAGCAGCTCTATTGACAATAAATGATCATTCTGGATTTACACTAAGGAGACCAAGGACAAAATTTGCGTATTTTCCTGTTTTTAGTTAAAACTCTGGTTGCAGAACAAACTTAACAACAAACAAACAAAAAAAAAACCCAAACAAAATGCTCGTTGCTGAGATATAAAATACCATAGCAAAAAGTTATCTTTTTCCCCTTTTTTGCATTATGCCAGGACTTGCCATTTTTATTTGTAGTTTCCTTTTTTTAAAAAAAAAACAACAACCCACACTTTCCCCCTCCTCCCCCCCTGCAAACACCTGATGTAACACAGCCTGCAAGACAAGGAATAAATATACCTATTACTACCAAAGCTAGCTAAACACTGCTCACTTGCTCTTGTGCCTTAAAGAAAACACAGTTATATGCATTCACAGAGAATGATCGCATTCATGGCACTTAGTACGTTGCTATTTTTATTTCAACCCTGTAGTTAGATTCTGTATTTTCAACACTAGAAAGGGGAGAAACTTTCTCAATGAAATCTGTTTCTTATTTCTTGGGACCACATAAAATTAAGGACACTGTCCAGCAATGATCTGAGAGAAATAAATCATGGGATTAGAAACACAACTTGTGTTTTACAGAAGGTTATTTGGTGCACTGAAGAAGGACTATTTATACAGCTAATTCTTTTATATGAAGTTGTTGGTTTCCCACAAAATGGACAACTCCATGTACTAGGTTAATGCATTCTCACGTGTTAATTACTCACTGCATGAGTGAACAGTGTAACTGCTGCACGGGGCTACTTATTTACCTTTTGAAATTAGATGAACCATGAGCTGTTTCACAGATTTCATGTTCAACAAAGAGACCTGAATTAGAAGTGCAAATCTCATAAAGTTAAAGGAAACAAATTGCACAGCCCCATTTCACTGTTTTTTGTGGGGTTTTTTTTGGGGGGTGGGGTTTTTTGGTTGTTTTTGTTTGGGGTTTTTTGGGTTTTTTTTGGTTTTTTAATAGTGGCTCCAGAAGGAATAAGGCTCATAACCTCAGTTTACATTCACAACTGGACTTGATGATTTTAGAGGTCTCTTCCAACCAAGGCTATTCTATGATTCTATGATTCTAAACCTCAAGGTTCCCTTATGATTTCATTATGCTGTTTATTTGTTTACTTTTATCAACCAGTTACTGTGCAATGAATGAATGATAAAACATCAACAGCCCCCAAATTGCTCTCAAATTATATAGGTATAAATCCCTTTGTACAGCATTTCTTCAATCTCAAGGTAGTTTTAGCAAAATCTTGATCTGTTCTTTTCCAGGATGACAGAACACTGGGCCTTCCTCATTTCAATGGGACTGCATGAAAGCTGTGGAATGGCTTATGGTGTTTTCAGTATGAAAGCCAGATTAGGTAACCCTGTAACTCCAGTGGCACAAGTGTTTCCATAGAAGTACATAGGGCTTTTGGAATACACCTATTTATATTTCAATATGAGGTGCAGAAATGAAGCAATCCCAGATCAACAAGTCGTCTGTTATATCAGCTCTGAACAAAACCGAGTGACAATTTCTTCTCTGAAGAACCTGAAGTTGTTTTCTGTTTGACAAGAACAAAACAAATAAAAAAAACAGAGTGCCATTTTGATGTATATTACATAAACTAATGTATTTATTAAACACATTTCAACATTTCAGAGAAAAATAAACTGTAATTTAAAGGAACTAATTACAGATGACAAAAGCAGGGTTTTGGTAGCCTGAAAAAAAATAATCTATTAATATTCATTTAAATAAATGAGTTTTCAATTTGTAAAATATATACTTGCCCTGTTTGTTGGTTTCTTGTTTGTTTTTTTTTCCAATAGCACTAGCTATTCTAAATATACTGTATCTTTACATGCATGGTGGGAAATCAGGTAGAACATGTCTTTGCTATGGTGTTGCAAAGAGAATATTTACCTAATTTTATGAAGTATCTGGGGAAGAGACGCAGTAAGTGTTCAGTGTGGAAATGGAAATAAACCTTTAGAAAAGAAATAGCAATCTATTGGGACACAAAAAATATCTCAGGTGCATACCATTTGTTAGCTATAGGTGTAGATCACTGCAGGCTGATGTGAGGTAACTGGCCTAGGGGAAAGAGAAAAGGTTCTGCTATTGTACTCTTACAAATGTAGGAAGTATGCTAAGTCAAGCAATTAATGCTTTTTTTTAGTAGTCACAAAACTATACCCTTGGTTTTATTCACTCCTAACAAATGAAAAATCTGATTCCATTGAAATCAGACTGGAGCTAAGATTTCACCCAGTATCCCCACCAATCTGTAAGTTCAAAGGTCTAGGAGTTTGGGATCCCCCTAGGTTTTTGGTCTTTGAACACGGAAACATAAAAAAGCGAGCACCAGACTTGCTCCTTGCTTCCCAGACAGTCTGTGACCCCAGCAATCTTCTGGCAACCTCACCCACTCACCCTGACCCCAGCTTCTTTCCTGTCTGCCATATGAAGCAGAGTAGAGACTTTTCCTACCAGGAAAAAGCTTACACGGCAGTGCTGGCTTGCTCAGGTCTACCCAGTAAAAGAAGGGACGGATTGAGAGGCACGAACCCGCTTGTTGAAGCTGTTCTGCATCCTCCCTCTTTCCCTCCCCCTTCCTCTCCAAGCAAGCGGTCCCAAAAGTTATGAAAATATTGAATCCTGGTGCTTTTTATTTCTAAACAGGGGGAAAGGATGTGTGGGGGAAGGGGAGTTTTGGCAGTCAGCAAAGCACCAGCCATGCTCTGATGGGAAGGACTCATCCAGCAAGCAAGGACAATAGCTCACTTGTGCCAGGTCTTACCATGTCATTGTCACACAGGAAGGGTATCCGAAGGTCAGAAGGAGCAGACTACTGCCCAACTATATTTTCACAGGAGGAGACGTAAACCTGATGGATTGAAGGAACATTACACACTGGACCTTGCTGGGAGGCTGGTCATATACAATAACAATTTTTCAGTTAAAGACCACAGAGGTTTAATGAGCTTCCCTTATTTCAAAGAAACTCCTTCCCCTCACCCAAATTTGGGTGTTTTCTTTCTGAGTCACTGCTACAATACTACAGTACCTCAGTTATAACCCTAATTGAGCTTCTCAACTAGCATGGCGAATAATTATTCTGTTGGACAATTATGAAACCCAATTAATTGGATTTCAAAGAGGGAAAAAATAATCACCCGATTACTTGGTGTTCCAGCCTACAGAATAATCTGAATTCATGCTCACTGAGTATTTTACAGGCCTCTGGAACAGAATTGACACCACAAGACTCCAGTTGCAGGACTTGGCATTTGCAATTACACAATGCTGTGGGTAGAACAAACACTTTTTTTTTTTTCACTAGAATGACGCGCAGAAATTGTGAGAAGATAAATAAACCATTCTCTAGGTTTTACATGAATTTCTGAACATATATTAGGAGGAGCTTTTTATTGATAGATACAGTCAGCAGTACAGAAATACAGGCATGAAAAGACTTGCCTGCTTGGGCAAGTTTCATTTCATGCAACTAACAAGGAACTGTGTACTAGATCTCCGTTCTGGAGAGTGTCACAAGAGGAGTTCCCCATACTTCCTACATACTAACAATTCACAAATTACATTCTCCTCAAACAGATGGAAGACAGTAATGCAGAACCAGCAGCCTCAAATTGTATGGTTATATCATAAGAGGACTGGAGCAAGACCAAAACTTTGGAATCCTGCAGGAACACACAACTAATGAGGTGAACATGCCTAGAAACTGTTCTGCAGGCCACACTGCAGAAGAAGGCAATTATTCCTCCCCCCTTACCTCTGAATCAACTGTCTCTGCTGTTTTTACCTTGGGGAATATGTTTTTTTCTGACTAAACGTAACAAATGGGGTAAGACCAATCAGAAGTAGACCATTCAGATGCGTGTGAAACTTAGCATTGGCAGCAGCAGTAGCAAACCTCACAAAACGCCACTGTCCCATCAAGCATATGTGTATATTATGGCAATACCTCTGTCAGGCTTCTGATCCACCATGCACAGTGCGCAGCTGCAGCACAAAACAGTCAAATGGTCTAAAGATGACAAACAGTTGCAGCCTTCTCTTGACTAATATATGTAGCTTCCTCCCAGAATGGAAAACTGTGTGTCTTTCCTAGCAGCCATCAAGCACTGTAAGGACTGGTAATTTCTACCTTCAACCATTCACTCAACAAAGGAAACTACTTCAGCAAAACCTGTACTTTCCAGTCCTGAAAAGGCAAAAGCTGATATCACTTTAGTAAGTGACGGGCCATGTGACATTGTTCTCCTGGAATTTGACTAAAGTGAAGAGGGATCTCCCTAGGCTTGGCCAAGAAGGTGCAGAAGGGTGGCCTAGCAGTTCTCTAGTCTCACTTTCTTGCCACAGCTCAGTAATAAACATGATAGCCTATTTACTTAACCCAGATCCCTCCACTGAGTGCAGGGAGAGGTTGTCTGATGGTTCCAGGTCCCCATAGGACTGTCTTTACCCTGCAATAGCCATCCCACAGCTCTCCCAATAGCTTTAGGGCCCACTGCATCACTTGTATGGCAACACCAATGGAAGAGAGACTCTGCCTCTGACCACCAACAGGCTGGTAAATAGTGTGCTTCCATCATTAAATGAAACTCCGAGCATGTCTACAGTTCTTTAGGCTCTTCCTTATGTCCCTTCCCACTTCCCTTTGTAGAGGAATGAATTAAATTTAGGAGTGTTTAATTTGTGGTACTCTCACTTATGAGCTAAATACGATGCATAATATCACTTCAAGCTTCTACATCTATATACAGGCATGTCAAAAAGCGACAATATTTTTACGTGTTTCAGATGTCTAGAACTCATTCTGGCTCCCTTTCCATTTTATTTTTTTTTGTTCTCTTCTCAAAGGTTTATAATTATAAAAACTACAGAAGATTTTTTGGTAACAAACATTAAAAAAATAGAGAAAGGCATATGGTGGGGAAACACAACTGTCTGGCTTAGAACAGTCCTCTAAACATTTACATAAAAATGTCTAGATCTCTGCCTTTTTGTGTTCCAGATTTCTTTCATACACAGTCACTACTGTTCCCTCACTGGAATGAGACTTGATCTGTAGTTTTGTATTTATATCAAATCCGGGTTGTACGCATGAGTTATGAAGAGTAAAGAACAGTTTAACAAATAAATTACAATTATCTCAGCAAAAGATCTGTATCAAGGACTGGAAGAGTGTGGAGGAAAGGATGGGTCACAGTACAAGAGGGAAAGTTTAGGTTTAACTTTGAAAGCAAGTGCTCTGCTCAAACTCAATTGCCATGAGAAATGACTTCAGTATTAATAGCTGTTGTCTTAAAATAGACATAAGAAAATTATAGAAAACATGAAGGCCTTAACAAGGCCTTATTTGCTCAGCTTTTGGTGAACTGTGGCAGCATATTTAAAAATTCATAGAAAAAAATTAAAGAAAACTTGAAGAGGACAGAAATAAAGTCCTCAGTAAAAGAATGCAAGATTTGGAAGAAGTAAATTCTAGTATTTAAATTATTAATTATTGATGTTACTATATCACACTACAGTCATAATCCTCAACTATTTTGTATCCATATCCCATAGTTTTCTTAAACTTCTCGTAAGGCAGCTGCCAGTGTCAAGGACAGGACATGAGACAGAATGGCCCACTGGTCTGAATAATTTATATGAACCAATGTCAACTACACAACAAGAAATGCTAACCATTGTAATAACAAAGTTTTAAATTTACAATGTATTTTATTATCCTCATGTAACTTTGTGAATTTAACAGTGGTAGCAACAAACTGCCGTCAGGGACAAACATCCTCTGAAACTGAGTGTTCAGACCAAGAACAAAATTTGCTCATGTTATTTAAAAGCTATAATTCCCTTTCAGCTGACTGGAATATTCCTTTGAAGTTTACTCTACCATGAAAGCTTTGAGGAAGGGATGAAAAATAATCAGAATTACATTTCAGGGAGATCACTGCATGATTTGCTTGGGTGGTAATGTGAAGCACAAGGCCAGCGAGGGTGAACTTCATCTAGGAATTTTAGAAATTGGCAAATCTTTACAGTTATGGAAAAAACAAGAAAACAGCACTAGCATAATGCCTACCATGGCTTACCTACAGGGACATGGTATCAGCAAAAGAATCACTAAACATCCAGTGTTCCACTTTAGGATAGTCTCCATACACTCAGCTGAATTACACAGGTTCTGTAGGTATGCACTGCTTGAGACACAAAGAAATGGAGTATTTTATTGCTTTAGTGTTAAACATTCTGTAGCCCCTGCAGGTATGGTTAACATTTAAAGTCTAAACCAAAACACTGCAGAAAACAAAGCACTTGACTTCAGGGCTGGCAGTCTGCTTATCTGACTGTAGAATTCCGGGTCAAATTACTTGAATGTGCTTAACTTTGAACACTGAGACTTCACGCAAGAGTACACCATGTGAGCAAAAGGATGGATTCAGAATTTTGTTGATAGATTATCATCCCTTTAGACGACACACTGTTGTAACAGGAGAGCAAGTTTGGTGCAGGGATGTCTAGATGTGAGCAATAGCAACTGCAAGCTAGCAGGGAACACTGTGGTTCAGAGATACAATACTGCAGAAGCACGAATACAGCATTTTTAAAACAAAATATTTTTTCTTGGGTACATTTATATTCCTGAAAAAAAAAAAAAAAAAAAGAAACAACTTGATGACTTCTATTTTATCAAAGCTGTGATTTTCTATCAAAACACATTTTGAAAGAAAAGCTTCTTTCAAATCATAATCACTGAAAACTAAGCACATATATAAGCACTTCTCTGGTCCAGAGACTAAATGGGTCTTCCATTCAGTTCTTTTTTTCTGTAGCCTTACATATCAATACCAATGGCATATATTAGTCTGATATGAAGTAAAGGATAATTTGGTTTTCTGAAAGATCTTCTATTCAAAAAGAAAATCCCATCACACACTGTTTATCTTAATTAACTTTAAAGCCCATCTGTGAGGGTTGTCTGGTTTAATAATTACAAGGATTAGCTCAAAATGGAAAACATCTTCACAAGAACTCAAGTAGATTCTTTTCTCCTACTCAGGTTAATTGGCAATTTTTAGAGAGCATTTAAAAAGTGTTCAAAACATTGCCCAAAGTTCAGGAGTGTACATTTTTAGAGGGAAGACACTGAGCTGCTGCTGGTATGCTGAGATCAACAGGAGCCAGATGCCATGCAAACCTCTGTAAATTTGGGTATTCAGGCTATACAGCTTGCTCAGGGCCAATCTCTTGAAGGAGAAAGAGGCCTAAAACCAGAGCACCTCATTTGTCTGTCCCAACATTTCCTTATGAGAAAAAAAAAAAGAAAAGTACAAAAGCAAGGAAAATGTTAACTTGTGGGCCTGTCATTGAAATGAGCAGTGCCTCATCCCTCAACTAGACTTGCAAAACCGAGTAATACTGAAGTGTAATTTGCTGTTTAAGGCACTATCTTGCGTATTACAAAATTTGTGCTCTAACCACTTACTGATAAATCTGACTTAAATTATAGCTTCTCATCTTATTTCATTACCTGTGGCATTGAATCTGGACATCTATGAGTAAGGCACCTTTCTTTTTGAGCAGGTGACTGGGGACAGAATGACTTACTGGCTCCCCAGAAGCTCAGCTAGTGCAAGCCATGTTTCTGTATAGGTCATTAGAAAATGAATTCTCAGAGTAGAGGAGGAACAGTGATGAAGTGGTCTGCCCTTCTTGGGATGATGTCACTCCCTCTGCCGTTCAAAGGCTTCAGATCCGTCTCAGCCTTTGTGGAATCTAATCCTTAATTAAAAAATAAACAAACAAAAGAAAGGTAGGAAGATGTTTGCAAGACACCATATTGTGGAGAAGCCAGGAGGCGACTTATTATATATACAGTGAAAATTCCCATCCTCACCATAACATGGGTAAACTGAGCAGGCAACTCTTAATATCCTTTTTTCCTTCTTCATACTTTCCAGATTTCCTAAAACATCCTGCTCAAGACACGTAGCAGTACCAAATTCATGGCCATGCAGTGCTGCAAGTGTTAGCACAGGACCACCAGGAGAGACGCAGGCAAACAGCATGGCATTGAGAGCTTGTCTGCAGAATTCCTGGAAAAATACACTGGCTGCATTGTCCAAATTGCTTCGCTTTCCAAGAAGCTGCATTTAGATACTAAGCTGTTTATACACTTTCTTTGACTGACTCTAGTAAGTACACTGACATGCAGAGGCTGAAACGTCTCTCCTGACTGTCACCAAGGCAAATGGACAGGACTTTATACTCTTATTTCACATACTAAACCTACTTTGCTCTTTTGCCAATTTCTCATTTACTTGTAAAGTTGTAGGTTCAGGTGGAGTCACCAAACGCATACATAACACGTCTAAGATCAGATTAAAGGCACGATGACATCCTTCAAAAGTATGGGAAACTGAATACTTGAAACATCTTTGGATGTCTTAAGGATATACCTGGGTCAAGATCGAAAGCAGAACTCCACCAAAGGTGAAGCTAGAGTCTCAGTGTCTCTGATATGGCAGTGCTGCCAGTTTGAAGGGACATGGGGCTGGGCCAGGACACAGACTGCATGCATATTTCCAGCTTTTACTTCAGCAATAGCTAATGAATGCTACAGGCACCTTCATCCTTTCCCTGACTTGGAGATCACTTGAAGTTAACTTTGATGGACTTTGCATTATGCCCTCAACATAAGGCTTACTTATATAACAGCTTAAAATATAAATGGAAAGTTAAAAATGAGACCACCTCCTTTTTGTTGTAATTGCTATAGTATTTAGAGTTTCCCAACCCGTGTCTGTCAGCATTGCCACAGTATTTTTCATTTTTAGAGACTATTCCCCCTCTTTTGGTTAGATAAGCCTGTTGGGAACCCTAGGTGTGCATGAAGTGAGAGCTAGAGCAGACTGGAGACAGTCAGTTCAGGTAGGTTAGGAGTAAATGGTGCTACGGGTAAAAAGAACCAGCACGGATCATTATTCAGTTTATGGTCAGAACCAGCATTGGATTAAACACTTTCCAGTGTATAAAAAATATTTGTAAAAGGTACAAGGCAAGTGGAAGACTCCCTCCAAATCGGACTATTTAAAAAAAGGCCAGTTATCAACATGTCACATGTATGGGGCCTGTAACCTGACAGTCCATCCTTGCCTAAGTGACCACCATTGCATGTCTGTATTTGCACGCACATTGTCTGTGGCCATTCTGCAGGGACATACGGCAGACCACTCTTTGTTGACCAGACGTCAGCATGTACTTGCACCAAGAGTTAAAGCTCTCGGAGGGAGAGGTTTCACGTGCAAGTGTTTCAGTGTGTGCATCTGTGTGTTCTGGATGGGGTGCAAGTCATCTTTTTTGCCCTTCAGTATGTTTGCATGTCTTTGTGTAGCAGCACTGGAAAGTCCTACAAGGAGTTAGCTGTCTCTTGCAGTCTGAAGCCTTGCTCATGCAGTAATCTCCTCGTGGGTGGTCTAGTACAGATGCAGGGAGTCTGCTGAATATTTTGTGTCTCCACCCACGCAGCACTCATTGCTGTATTCAGCCTTAGGCTTCAGGGCAGATCAGGTTGTCTGGTGTCAAAGTAGAGGAGATTAAAATTGGGAATAATCAATTTCAGCCCTGAAAAGAGTTTTGTGAACATTTCACATGCAATCAGAAATGGAGGCTAAGGGAAAGAAAAAATCATCTCATTGCAGGTATCTGGAACTTCTTAGCATGAAAGGAAAATAACTGAGTTACTTCCAGAAAAACAAACCGCTTCTCATTATGTGATTTTGAGAATCTCTATAAAACCACAGTTTTTCTGAAGAATACCTCACCAATTGCCTTTCAGAAATCTGGTTTTCCTCAGAAGGCCTCTGACACCAAGCTCCAGTGATTAAAGGAAGGGTTTCTGTGTGCACAAAAAGCTTTATGGTATTTCTGTATATTAAAATTCTCACTTGCTTATGCAAGCTAGGAACTGGAGTTTGCAATTATTTTTTTATGCCTTCTAAGCAGAAAATGTTTGTTCAAATTCACAAGACACCCATCCATCTGCCATGAGATTACTAACAAGTTTAACAGTTTGGTTACATTACAGAAACAAATTGCATCTAAAATATTGAAGCCACTTTCCTCTGACAGGTTAATTAGAGATGGAATTTCTATACCCAGCTAGTAAAATATTTCCTCAAATACGGGAATCTTATTTCCTGTCCCCCAAAAGTGGATCATGTAAAGCCTGTACATTGAGGTTTTAAGTACAAATTTCCTTATTTATAGTTATAAAGGCTAAAGGTCTTCCAGTTTCATGCTTTGTTTGATGGCAAAAAGTCAGGAATGGTTGAATGGAAATGGTCTGTTCCATGATACAAGAAGGTAATGGAGCAATGAGAACAGAGAACAGCAACATAGAGAACAGTTTGTTCTTCAGCTCACTCCCAGCTTGATTTGCCTTCCAAGCACCTCCTGTAACCTCAGGGAAGGTTACAAGAGGGAAGGTTCACCTGAAATTTGTTTTATGTGCTAAACAGCAGTGGTCACTGTACTCCCATGAAGATGCATAGATGAAGGGAACCAGAAACGAAGAGCCAATCTCAGAAGGGAGAACTTTCATTTCTCGTTGATCAAAACTGCAATGGTAAAGGACCTGAAGTTCAGATCGATATGCAGTTGTTTGCTGATTTCTTCAGATAGGTTTCACATTAAAAGTATTTGATATTTCTATCAGCTGTCTAAAAGCTACTAATGACTGCAAATTAAGCAAAGCAAGAGGTTAATTATTAAAAGCAAAGGGACTTTTAATAGATCACAGAAGTTGAAAGATGGAAGAGACCAGTTAGGCTATCTCAGCAAGCCTAGAGCTCATCCTGATGGTCCATTTCCAGAGCTGTGCCGAATCCAGTTTTAAATGACCAGGCAATGGGATTGTCTCTGTTTTGCAAGTCAGGCCAGAATACGCAGGTGTAACACCAACAGCGACATAGATGCTATGGCAGCACAACGCAAAGTGTGCAGACAAGTTGAAAGAAAACTATCATCAGAGTGTCATTGCAGAGAGACTGGGGTCCCCCTCAGGACTTGTGTGAGCTGCAGCAAAAAGCCATTGGTCTGTCCTCTGTATAGTCTGCTAGATTTGGGAAGAAACATTCTCACCCAATTTCTACCCCTTTAATACAGATAGCAATGAAACAGTTACTAGGACTTTCATGGACCTGAGTATGTAACTTCCTCATTTTTCATCTCACCAGAATTTATCTGCACAGTGCATAGCTTTGCCAACCAGCAGTACAAGGGCTGTGGATGACCCTAGGACATAAATCCCAAGCTGGAAAAAGAACCAAAGGTGGAGCTTGCTTGGATGCCACCTTGTGTGGTTTGTAACAGTGCTGGGTGAGCCAAGATGCAGATAACACTTTTGTATCAGAGAGACTTAATAACACACTGGTCAAAAGTTTCAGGGAATGCTTTTGTTCAAGACTTTGTCCAGAGGGTTTGAATCCAGCAGAACTTCTCTCAGTTTGTTTTTCAGTCTTGTCTAAGGACAATGACAATGTTGGTTTTGTCAGAAGAAACACATTCTGTAACTTCAATAAGATCACAGTCCAGGCATCCCACATGGGCCAGAAATCATTCAACAGCTTCAAGACATTCCCATTGTTGTTGCATTCACCTGTGTGTATTGTAGTTGTCTCTGGGAGTGCATATGATGAATCCTCACTTGCAAAAAGTAGGCTGCATTACTATTCCTCCCCAGGAGAATGAAAATGTAGGAAAGCACTAGGGAAGTCAGAATTTAGATGATTTTATGTACATCTAGATGGGCAAGTTGCTATCAGAGACAGCTTGGCTTTACCCTAAATCCCCCCAGAGCTGGCTAACTCAGTCTGAAGGCAGCAACTACAGAAAAGGTCCTGTGGTTGGAAGGAGTCTCAAGGAGAATATCCAGAGCCTGTACTATCTTCAAAATGAAGACAAAGTAAAGAGGATTGCTTCCTACCTTTGCAGTTTTCTCCCAAGGCACCCAGCAGGTGGTGTACACTCTAGAATAACCCAGTCTACAGGGTTTATCCCACCAGCTGAAGATCCCTTAATTTTCCAATTATCAACATTTCTTTTTGCGGTCTTTCTAGTACACTCTCCCAGCATGTTGACTCTTTTTTTTCCTCTGCAGTGAATTTGACTGCTTCTTAACTTGTATCATAGTATCAGCTAAAGCTATAGGGTTTCTTCATCCAGGAGCTCTGGAGCATGCTGTTTGGAAGGAGTTCTTGCCCTCATTTCATACCAACTCTTTATTCATATTAATACTTTGAATCTGGGGGAGCTGGAGAGGAAGGGAAGAAAGGGGAGTGGGTTTGTCAATTTGATTAGAGGTGCTCGTTGTAACCAGGACCCAGCACAGTGCTGCTCTGCATTACTGCCACACGGATTTCATTTGAAATTAAACACAGAATCAGAGCTTCTCATGTCGTTTCCAAATGAAAAACAGGTGTTTGAAACCCAGAAGTGCCATGCAAACACCATGTCATATTTTGTCTGAAAACATTAAAAATCTACAAACCTCACAGGAAAATTCACTTGTTTACCAGTCTCTGAAACAAATAAAATAGAGAAATAAGGACGCTGGTTTTTATACTTTGTAAATCAGCATCTGGGAGAATTCTCTGCTCAGGAATCTGACCTGCACTCTTCTCAGAGTCCTCAGTATCATCCTTCTCTGGGAAGTTCATCTCAAAACTGATTTCAAGAAATAAATGGTTATAAAGCTCTGCAGAACTAACAGTTTTGCAAGATGTTGCCCTGTACAGGCACTAGATATACTGGACACCTGTGCAATTGAGAGTAGTGTAAGAAAAATGCCTGCACACACAGTAAGAAGGACACAAGCAAAGAGCAAAGAAGTCTGGACTGTTGTACCTGTTCCTGGAAATGAGTGAAGAGAAAAGGACTTGAAACACTGTGGCTTTGCTCTCTGAACAATGTGGAAAAGTGCTTTTCTTTGACTTCACTTGGTAACAGGCCTCCCTAATCATGTTCAGGGAAACAAATAGCCATTGCCCTTGGATGAAACAAAGAATATGGGTATGGAACACAGAAACTGAGTTCTGATTAAGAAATTGAATTCTTAAGAATACACAGTGTCTCCCAAATTTTGCAGCACGAAAACACAACAAAATTGTTCTTTCCTCAATATTTAAAGTAGCATTTCTACAGGCAAATATCCTCCTGAATGGCAATAAACACTGACTAACCACGAGGACATCATTAAAGCAGTAAGATTAAATGACAAAGCAAAACAGAGTTTGATGTCTTTAATAGACATTCGTTTGTGATCAGGTTACTTGGAGGATCAGACTTCCATGTCATTCTATACAATGCTGATGTTTCAGTGTCCCAGACAACATAACTTTGATACAATAGAAAGTGCAAGCTTGAATCCCCACAATTCATCTAAGAAACTTAATAGCAACAGAATATTCACCTAAAACTGCATTTATATAAGTCCTTGAACATGAAACAGAAGTACAGGAACAATTGCTGAATAGAAGTTTCACTTGAGTACTTTCAATCCTACAGGTTACTGGCTACACTGTCCTCTGAGTGTCAGTGTTTGGGGCTGGTGATCGTGTTCTTCTGATTTTGTAGTTTGAAGTCAGCTTTAAGTCACAGTGTATTATCCTCTAGTGCTTTCTGGATGATAATTATTTCCTTTATGGCATTCTTGTCGAGAATTGAACATTTTAAAGGAAATGGAAATTAAGATGATTAGCAAGAGAACATAATCTTCAGCAGTGAATGAGCTATGCTCACTTTTCATCAATGTTGATTTATTCTCATTGTTCTTTTCCATTTTATGTTTTTTAATAAACAAAATGAGATTTTTTTGTCAGCATGGAACACTATAAATTAGGTACTTCGTATATTCTAGATTTATTCCATCATATGACAACTAACCAGAGGGTGGCTGGCATTCTGTAGGATTCTAATATTTTAAGTAATTTAACAGTTAGGTACAATAGGAATTCCTATAACCTACTAGGATTAGAGTTCTATATATAGAGACTCTCTCTTAACACTTACAATGGAAATAGCTATTCTCATACATCGTAACATATTTAGCAGCTAAATCACACATTTATAGTGCATATTTTATTCTCATGTTCATTTACAGATTTTCTGGGTGGAAATGCATTTGATGCTCAGAAATGCAACGCCAAAAACCTTCTGAAAAGAAATTCCATCCTTTAAGACTGGAACAATACTGCTTGTCTCCTTTCCCTCATAAAAATAATTGGAGGACTGCGGACATAGTGATACAAGTACTGAAGATTACTGTCCACATCCCGATCAGTTTTATTTAAAGGGGCATGAGCAAGTGGCCAAATGGCTAAGCAACATTTACTATCACATCTTTTGTCAAATAGCCATTTGAAATTAAGAGAAAAAGGGCCCCTTGAAAGGGGGAAAATAAGAGTATTCAGAACAAAGCAGAAGGGGTGTGTCAATGCACAGTGAAAACTGCTAATCAGTACACTCCTATGCAATGCTACCACAAATGAATTTATCTCTGAATCTTCAAAATAACTCTGATTAACACTTTTAGGAAGTTGCCACATTACTTCCTAAAAAACTTTTATTGTAGAGACCCGAAAGATAAGGCAATAAGTCTATTTTCTGGAGCAAACAGGACATATTTTCAGGAAAAAGTCAATACTCCTCCCAAATTAAAGTTGTATTTTAACACCAAGGAACAAAGATATTATACAAATGTTGCCCCATTTTAGCAAAAGTGCTTCCCTTTGCCTAAGCTAAATCTGGTATTTTTAAGGTCAGATCAATATTTTTGACACTAAAGAAAAGCAATAACTCTTTATAATGAATAATATTTGCTACCTCAGCATTGTAAAGGTATTAAAACCACTGGCACTGATAAAGTACTCCTAAAGGGAGAAAACACCATACATACGCATTTTCCCTTTTCTCTTATGGAAGACTGCTCTTGAAACCTCTTCAGCACCCAGAAAGGGACCTAGCACAGGTCAATACAAGCATTAAGAACTGCTCTAGGGTTTTCTAGCATTAATTCCCTTCTGTAACAACATATCCTTCTGCTCACTGACATAGTGAAAAGACAGAAAAGCACAGGAAAGCACAGTGTTTGGATTGGTCCCTCTCTCAAACAAAAAGGTAAAGACACTCCACATTTGTCCCTACATTGTTCATCTTCCTTCCCCCACTTTCAACTCTCTTCTTTCAATAGCCCCAGACTCCTCCCTGTCAAATAAGTTTAGATCCAACCCTTTCTAAAAATCCTGCTTTGTTTTACAAACAGCTAATTTATGAGCAAACCTGTTGGACAATTCTCTATAGTCATCTGTGAACCCTTCTTAGACACATCCATGAAGAGAAGCAAGAATGCAATTTCTGCAAAATCCAAATTCATAACAAATAAATCATTTTTATAACATGACCTCAGGCTGGTTTCTGGATGAGTTAGCAGAAAACAAATTATGAGGTAAAGGGAAAGCATTTTAAATCTGCAATAGTACTGGCAACAGGTTGAATAACTTAAGTACCTTGAGTCAAGGAATGCAGTATCACCCTCAATCCAGATCCTAAGTGCATTATCACTTAAGCACTTTATGAGCCACACTTGAAAGAGTTTTACTTCAGTGGATGGAAGCATTGCTTAAAACATCTTGGCTGTTTGTTGTGGTGCGTGGTTCAGATACATTTCTAGAAGAAGCTAGACATGCCTGCTTCTTGTAACAACTGTGTTTTATTTGGAAAATTCTGCTTGTTTCCATGCATCTCTGTGATGGTCTGACCTACAACACCTAATGGTATCAACAGGAAAACACCTCTGATTTTAACAGTAAGGATTAAATCATACCAGCCACCTGTGTTTCTCTTTTGCAACCACAGTACTGCCTTAAGTCTAGCTCTATTGTTGACAAAAGTTGGTTTTCTTTGTACATCAAGGGTCAAGCATCAGCGTATAACCACGTTACTGCAAGTACCAATAAACAATTATTCTTCATGCTGCAGGGTAAATGCCTAGCATTTACAAGCACTCTCATGACTTGAAAATCTGCAGCAAAGTCAAACAACAGGTTTTTATTTGGATTTTAATGGAGCCAGCTCTACCAGAGGAGAGACGGAGCCGTCATCAATTTAGGCAATCTTAAATGTCAAGGATAACATATACTGAGCCCAAATCTATATACATGGAGCAAGATATTCATCTAGTGTAAGCCATGGTAGCAGTACTGACTTCAAAACAGTGTTTTACTTTCATCATCTGCTGAACTGGTGCAAACAATGGTAGTTTTAAACGTAGGCACGGCAAGGTTCAGGTTAAGACTGCTGGAAAATTCATAGGGGCCATGGCTCTACTGTCTGCTTTGCTGATAATCAGAGACCTGAGATAAGGAATGATTTTTGCTTTCTGGCATCTGTTGCAGCCCCTAAAACCTAAAAAAGTGGTAAGCCTTACCCTCCAGACATCTGCCTTGCTTCCTGTTTATGTCCTGACTTTTCTCATCCTTCTGTTTTCTCCCTGAGGCAAAAAACAGTCCTGTTTTTCATCTTTGGCTAGCAAACCTTTGTTCCCAAGGCTGAAAAGACTTCAGCTGTCTCTGATTAAGAACGACTCCATCAGGTGAGAGGCTTTTTCATTTGTACAGTCTCTCAGAATAACCTCGCTGAGAAGAAAACCCTGGTCATACTAAGCCAATGAGAGTTTTATCAGTTCTATTAGGGCCAAGATTCAGCAATATGTGTCTGTTCTCCATGTTTAGCTCTTAATTGAAAATTAATTTTCTGTGAGGAGCAAAATTGATGTTTCCTTCCACAGGAGGAAAAAAAATCCATCCTATTTATAATTGCAAAAGATCTCATTGCTTGAATGACAAGGACAGCAGTGTTTGCTGGTATTTTCAAGCATTTGTGCTCAAAAGGGATCTGTGTCTGAGTGGCAGGGAAAAGTTCAATACAAAAATCACTGTATTCCATTAGCCAGTAGACTCAGAAAAATCACTTGCTAACTGGGTTACACTTCCACAACAGCCAAATCAATGTTAAGCTAGCAGACACTGAGAACTCCAAAAGGATCGGTTTGAAACTTTGCAAGGCTAATTTTCAAAAAGTATTAAAAAATTTACATGTAAAAATTATGTAAAATGCAGAGAACTCAGAAATGTCAGCTTCTGGAAACAGGACAATTGCTAACTACAATGGTCAGGAAGAACTGCAGAGGAGGTAATTCCATTAAAAAACAAATTCTCTCTGATCTTCCTTTTCATATTGATCAGTTTTGAGAAGTGTTTACTGTAGAGTATTAATCACAGTACAACTGTTATATTTTACAGTGAATTGGAAGGAAATTTGCCATTAGCCTCAAGGGATGAGAAACACTGAAGTTCACAGCCATATCAAAAAGCAAGTGATAGATACCAAAAAAGCAATTACTTTATTAAACATATGAGAATAGAATAGAATAGAATAGAATAGAATAGAATAGAATAGAATAGAATAGTTTCAGTTGGAAGGGACCTACAGCTATCATCTAGTCCAACTGCCTGAGCACTTAAGGACTCACCAAAAGTTAAAGCGTGTTATTAAGGGCATTGGCCAAATGCCTCTTGAATACTGACAGGCTTGGGGCATCGATCATCTGTCTAGGAAGCCTGCTCCAGTGTTTGACCAACCTTTCTGTAAAGAAATGCTTGCTAATATCAAGTCTGAACCTCCCCTGATGCAGCTTTGTACCATCTCCACATGTCCTATCACTGGATCTCAGGGAGAAGAGCTCAGTACCTTCCTCTTCACTTCCTGTCCTCAGGAAGTTGTAGAGAGCAACGGGGTTGCCCCTCAGCCTCCTTTTCTTCAAACTAGACAAACCCAGACTCCTCAGTTGCTCCTCATAGGACATGCAATATTAATTTGCATTTAGAGAAAGTTAGCTTAAAATCAAGTCCTCATCTAGAAAATCATATACATCTCTTATAGACTGAAGTTTATTCTAAATTCAGATTAGTCACTTGCTACAAATTCCTCACTGCTGCCCTTAAACCACAGAATAAGCAGTCTCAGCTAACTACAGACTCCACTGAAGTCTTTTATGAAGTAGAAATATTTCCACTCATTTGACTTCAGTCTTGTGAGTCAGTCAGTCACTGATGTGTCACATCTAAAACACCAGGAAAAATATCTTGCTGAGGAATCAAATGACAGATTTGGGAGTTTTTAACTTTAGAATGATGCTTATACAAACTACAAAGACTTGTCTTTTCTGTAGACTTCACTTCCTCAGGACTGCTCACCTGGCTCAATCATACCAACACCTACAGTATGGAAAATGCACCACATCTCTAAGGATTTAATTTCTGATAAGTGAAGAGTCCTTTCCTGGCCAGACAGCATGCAAACATTCACATGCTGTGCTGCTGGCTCCAGCAGCTCTGCTCACTGGCACTCTGTTGACATCAATATCAACAAAGAGGTTTACAACTGCACAGGAGCAAAGCTGTAACATCATGTCCTCCAAAATTCAACAGGAAGCTCCCCTGCTTCATCCTTTTCAAAAACACTAACACAAGAGACATGGCAACAGGGTTTTCTGCAGCCTAACAGTACCCTGCTGTATAATGGTTGTGCTGCTAGAAATCAAGATCCTTCAGGTTAAAGTTTTATTTAATTACTTTTCAGCAGCACTGGATCATTTCAACCACCATTATCTAAAGAAATGTTTTCAAGACTTTTTAGGTCACTTGTGACTCAAGGCTGCAACAGGGCACATATGAGCCATTAGTACATTTCTTAAAGAGTTTGAAGAGCCAGTGATTTCAGCCCTTCACTAGTAGCACCCAGAGGACACAGTATGAAGCCTCACTCTCCATTGTTATCTTTGAAGGCAGGATGGCGCTGATCCACCTGCCTTATGCAGAGAAACAGCTAAGGCACTATGTACCATCAGGAGGATATCGACAGACCAGGCCTGTACTACACTGTTTCACACACAGTTCTTAAAGAATGTCAGATTATTGCAGTTTTTTCCACTGAAGGAGTGTATCAATTTATAGATCCCTCCCCTGCTAGTCTCCAAGGAACACTAGGTCCAGTCCTAGTACCCATTCACCTCCTTCATGTACAGCTCTTCATCCCAGTTCCCAAACATGGAACAGTGTGGGAAGGAATGACAAGGCAGTTTTTCAGTTGTGAGCCAAAAATTTGTAGGAAAACGAGAAATATCACTTAGCTTTTCCAGTGAAACTTCCAGTTTAAGGTGTCCTAAGGGAGAAAAAAAGTAATTTTAAGCATAAGAATCTGAGAAACAATTCAGAAACTTAAAAATTAAGCAACTTCTTAAATAGTTGGCTGAACCACGACCACATGGATTGGTGAACAGACTGAAAATTATTAGTTCAATGCAAGTTACTGTGAGTTTCTTGATACCTGTGATCATTAAACTCAAAATTACATCACTGCTTATTGTCCATTTATAAGCCTGCCTGCTTTTTTCACACTTGGAATATCCATTTGTCTCACAAAGATTATTTCCTTCCAGCTTCATTGCACATCCGTGCAAGACAGAAAAACTAAGCAGAGAGTGGAACAGTGGAAAAATGTCTTTGTCACCTTGTGCTCCGTCACTCCCCAGCTGAGATAGGAGAAAGCCTGCATTGTCACATGCATGTGATTTAAGCAATGTGGCTTTGCCTCTCATGTACAGAGAGCAGGAAGGCTAAAAGCAGGTGAGAAAATCACAAAGGTCAAGAAGTGAGATTCAAAAATAACTTGTTATGTGGACAATCAGCCACAGGGCACTCCATCATACATTTAGTCATAATGCACAGGATAAAAGAAACTCAGATGACAAGCACTGTGGCAGCAGAATAAGTATGCAGACAGTTTTAATAAAATCAAACAGGATAATTCTCTCAATGTCACCTCAGAAGCCTTTGTTGTACATTCTTTCAAAGTTATCTTGCATGGTGTTCATTGGAAGTATTTCTCTCAGTAATCATCAGCACAAGTAACAAGTACCACTACATGGTATTTGACATTCAACACAAAACTTAGGTGCATGCTTGATGTGATTCAGGTAAGGAGAAAGATTTCTGATTAATAAGTGTATGTTTGTGTCTATGGTTTCTGCAACACCTGTCACTCTGGGTCATCAATTGTGAGAAGATTCTTTACTCTTTGTTCTCTGGACTGTACTTTCCCTAATAAGAGACCAAGCTTTCATAAGATTGCCCAAGATACAAGGTGCTAGTAGTTCATGCAAAATAGGATGCATATGGCCCATACTATAAGAGGTGGGAAGGCCTTTGTGACCCCAAAACAAACTGATGTCTGTGAGTTGTCAATGTAATATACTATTTCATTCATCCAAGACTTCTTCCACATGTTTCTCAGTACTTTTCATGCCTTAAGGAAAGCGAAGCATAAAGAAGCAATTTCTTATCTAGTACAAGATATCCTGGTGGTGTCACCTACCCAAACCCCGGTCATCACAAGGAATCTTATGAGGAGAGCATATAGAGAGAGAGG
Organism: Podargus strigoides; assembly: GCA_028020825.1. NCBI lineage: Eukaryota > Metazoa > Chordata > Aves > Caprimulgiformes > Podargidae > Podargus > Podargus strigoides. The sequence goes on from CM051663.1 coordinate 94,167,419, forward strand.
CAGGAGGGAGAAAGCAGAACTAGGACTCCCACAGCAAGATCGTGTCCTCCAGATGTCTAGGAAATGAGAAAGTGTTAGATGCCTTATCATGCACACCTCTCTCACTAACTGAGAACAGCATCAGAGCAAGATATCACCAGTTTGCACAACATGCTGCACTGCCTCTACTGAGTCCTCGCTTCCACTCCCACCTATCTAGATTTACTTTTTCTCCTTGGGTCAGTTCCAGTTTCTTCTCCTGCCCAGTCAAAGTCCTCTACCCTTCAAATCTCCTCTTATTCCTTGTCATCTTGCAAAGACATTTTCAATGCAAATCCCAAGCTCTGGCCCTAGTATCTCCACCCCAAAACTTAGAAGATTAATTTTGCCTCTCTCTTACTATTATTTTCCAACAATCTCCATTACTCTGGGTATCTAGCCCTAGGTAGTCTCCATACACACAGATGCTTACCTGCTATAGCCTTGTTATTCAAAGCATCTTCCTTTCCTCTCTTAATAACTTGATCTCAATAACAAGATCAGTGGGAGCCAAGAGAAACTCCCTGAACATACCTTCCACAGCTGCAGTTACAGTTGTTAGAGTCTGTAGAGGACAGAGTTATTAGGTTTGGCTAAAAGAATTGTATTAGGGCCTGGAAAAACCCCCCAGACTTTCAGTGAGAAAGCTTACCTTAGCACTAAGGCCTCCATTCTATAGAAGTCAACTTCCTTCTCAAGGTCGCAGCAGAGCTATTCCAAGGAAAAATATGTGGCAGATGGGTTTCTGATTTTTAACACGGATAGGACTTAGTATTTTCTCTTTTTATCCTGTTATCTAACTATTGCTGTGCTATGAGTGAGGACAAAGAAACTTCCCTCTGAACAGGTACAGCTTTACTGTCTTCTCCAATATCCTGAACTAGGCTTCCTAACACTTTCTTGTTTCCTGAACAAAGACTAAGCCTAGAGGTAATTTCAGAGTACTGCACCAAGCTGTTAATTAGAACAATCTTCCAAATCTGTGGTCCACCAGAGAAGAGCACAGAGGAAACTTCTCCAATGCTCGAGTCACCTGAATTGTACCATGGGTAGAAGGATAGAACAACTTCCTTCCCAATATATTGCCCCAATATGCTGTACGATATGAATACTTTTTAGTGTCTTGATTCACTGTAAATGAATTTCTAAGAAAGAGGTAAAGACGCAAGCCAAGAGGTTTCCCATATGGTCTTCCAATGAAGTCTTGTTGCTCTTCAGCCTTTAGATGCCAGAAAGAAAATTAACTGCAAGATTCTCTCTAAGTGTGAATTTCTTACTTTTTTATCATTTGAAGGCAATCTTCAAGGATATATTTTGGAAATACTAGCAAACCCATAAATAATAAGCTATAAATTGCAGAGAAGAAAAGAAATGAAAGTTCTTGTAATCCTAAAACATTCCCAGAGCCCGCGGATTACCAACAGAATAACCCATGCTGGCTTTATCAGCTGTGTCAATGGGAGTAGACATTTTCAGAAAACAAAGCATCCTAAAGCACAAACAGGTTTTAACTTGGGCAACTTTGATTCTACAATCACAATAATTTGTGAGTTTTATGAGACAAAAGGAAAATCCTTTCAAGACACTATTTTTACATCTGAAGGAGCAAGCACCTCAGTACTGAGTAATTTTGGCATTAATAAATTAACCAGACAGTTCAGAGTAAAATACTTGCAGTGTTGAATAGTCAGAAGCCCAAGGAACCAAAGCTGCTATTTAACACAGATTCCAGAAGACACAGAGACAAATATGTATGTAAACACATACCTACAACATACAGCTTGTGTCTCACAGTAGTCCCTCCATATCTTATGAGAAGAATTAAAGTGGCATAAAGCAGATTTTAAGCCTTGCAGAATAATTCCTTTTCTAAGAGCACAGCAGAAACCTCTGTTGGTTTCCTTTTGAGGACCAATTTACAAGCTTGGTCTAAGGGTCAAACTACAGAGGGCAAGTATTTATTAGTTGTTATTGGCTGCGCAGTACAGGGGCCACAACACTTTCACCCACTACAAGTAGTTTTCAGTGGAACTAGTTTAGAAACTGCTCTTCAGCAAGCTGTTCTTCTGATTGACATAGCTTCAAGGGCAGGTCCTGCTGCTTCAGGAACCAAATTCTTTCATGGCACTTTGATCCAACATCACCCATCCTAGAGCAACAGCTACTGAACAGAGTAAAACCAGAACTTCGTCAGAGCTCCAAGCACTATGTATGAGCATATATTCAGTGCTCTGCATTGATCTGCTGCCGTGGTAGATCTAGATATAGCTACAGAAGTGCCTCTACTCCCAGCAAGGTCAGCAAGCCTGTGGAAGTCTCAAGATCACAGCAGAATTCATATTTAAAACAAATATCAGGGATAGAGGTAAGAGAAGCGGAAAGAAAGACTGTCCATTAGAGACTTTATCCAGCAGAAAAAGCTAGCATAAAAGCTGAACACATGCCATATGAGATAATAAAAAGTATAGTTGTTTTCCTTCTTTCAGCTGACATGCTTTTGTAAAGCAAATTACAAATTAAATGCTACTAAAGACTGAATTACATGGACTTTGCACTAACCAGAATGAATGTGTCTTCCTCTGGAAAAAAAGTAGTTTAGGTCATAATTAACAACAATTGTATTAGTGCTTACTTTTCACCAGATCAGATTCTTTACCTAACTTGTTCCCATTACCATTTTCCAGCTTGGAAACAGAACACTGAATTTTTGTAGGAACTGGAATGGATTTCCTTCCACTGTCTGCCACTCACATTGCTGCTATCTTCCTGCCTGATGGTCACAGGATTGCTATTTCAAACCTCAGGATGTTCTCTGGTCAGAATGCAAAGAGTAACACTTGCATAGTTCCCTAAGGAATTTTAGTATGGTGAAGACTTGTGCAAATATACTTTTGGGTTGCTCTTCTTCCATTTATGCAAGAGGAGAAAAAAAAGTCTTAATCTTTGTTTCCTGACTATAAACATATTCACTAACCCTGTTTCACAACTGCTCGTGCTTTTTCATTTGGACAACAACCACTGCAGCTACATCTAAAGATCAGCTAGATCTAAAGATGGAGCAGTTCCTGTGGACAGGAGATTAGGTTCTTTAAGATCATCTCCAAAACTGGTATTCAGGTCTTTGCTGAGCCAGTGTTATTCTCTTGCTCTCAATGCCACCCATAAGTTCAGTTTTTAAATGTTCTCTGGATACACTTCAGCATGAGCCCATGACTGGGGAATTAGGGATCACTGTTCTCTAACAGCTCAACACTGCTGCCTCTTTCCCAGGAGCTCGGTGACACCAGCTGAAAATGAACCCAGAGACTCCTCTCTTCCTCCTGCCATGTCCCACCCAGCGTAGGCAGCACCAGCTGGGTGAGTTATCCTTCATGCCTCCTACATAACATCCCAGCCTGCGCCATGGCTGTGGCACGCCGGAGCAGGAAGCAAGTGGCACATTTCTACAGGAAGCGCCAGTGCCTTGGCAAGAGCATCGCAGCCAGCAAGTCTGATCATCCCAAGCATGCGGCTGTGTTTCCAGGCCCTCTCGCCACCCCTTAAAGAAGCTGTGCTATTCCTGAAGGTGCTCCTGGACAACAGCTTGGAAAGCAAGTGTTCTGCCACATGGGGCCCTGGGCAGGGAGCCACTGCTGAAGATACGTTTGGCATGTAGGCCTGCTGTTAGGGAGGAGATTAAAGCATACTGCTACGAGTGGCGAGGGAAGACGAGACTCCCTTGTGACATGCCACGAGAAGCAGATCACAGGCAAGAGGCGAGACAGCTTCAAATTTAACTTCCAAGATGAGGGGAGCAAGGCCGTTACAACACTAGAAACTGAATTATCATGAATGCAAGTCTGACAGGCCATTACACCCGAGAGATGGTTAAGGGAGAGGGAAATAATTCAGTGCAGACACTCAAAATTCTCTGGTTTACCTTCCCTGCAGGGATCCTCATGAACACACTTTCTGTCCTTTCAGCTGTGTACAGAAGGCTACCAGTGTGGACAAGAGGGAAAATATCTCTAACACAGCTATGATAGCAGATGCATTTGAATAAAGAACTCCAGGGGGAGGAAAAAAATCACAAAATATAGTCATCAATAGATAGTCTATCCACAAATTTAAAAACAAAATGCAATAGATTTCTTCATTAACTCCTTTACAGTAACAGTGCACACTATTACTCAGTTGCATCCTTAAGTGTGCTTGAATTACACTATGCATTTGTCTCTCTGCTCACTATTCACTAATTTCCTTCTACATATAGGAACTTTCTTCTGTAATGGCATGACTTAATTCACCATGGGAATCGTCTTCTTAAATTTTATCCAAAAATAAGATTACAACTGCATACCAAATAGCAAACAGTCTTAGTGGAAAGTTTACAAGCTAAAATTTCTACATAGAAATGAGACTGCAAATATCTGTGAAACAGAGGAATCCAGCAGAAGGGGGGGTAAATTTATTATTTACACCTACAATCAGAAAAACTGTGGTCCTAAACCAAAATTTTATTGCAAAATTAAGCTCCATACTATGTGTTGCATTGCAGCATAGGAAAACATCTATTTTGATTAAACACCACATTTTTAGGGTGTTCTAGATATATTTACAGCCTACATGTTAAACTGCCCTGCAGAAGATCTGGCACCTTGGAGTTTTGGCAAGAAGGGGAAATTTAGTTAGGTCCAGACACAGATTGGTTTGAGCCTTTGAATATTAATAAATAACCTTCTCACTGGAGATTCCTGGAGTCACTGAGTACATTATTTACTGCTTACTGTCTATAAGCAAAAAAACTTGTCACTGATCCCTTAAGTTCACTGCCGCTAATTAAATTAATCACCAACTACAAATGCAGGTAGGTAGTTCCAGTAGGACTTATTTGATTACCTAGCTCAACTGTCTTGATAAAAACTTAAATGTGTTCAACATCAACAATATATTTAGGCAAGAATTCAAAATAGCATCCAAAAGAATGACACATAGACCAGCTAAACTGTGAGACAGCAGAGCTATCTCACTGAATCCACTCCCCATGTTAACAGACTAACAGAGCTCTTTCCTGGCAAGACTGATGGCATTTAGAAAAATACAACACTGAGTACAAACACTGCAACCTTTAAACATCATTCTCAAGCCAGAACCAAAGAGATGGCATCAGCTTCATGTCACAGGAACTTCAGTTGTGGTAGCATTTTACAGTCACTCTCTCACATGTGTTAAAAAAAAACATGTTTAAAAACACAAGTTTAACCATAAGAAGGTTTTGTAATATTACGTAGTACAAGCATTGAATCAGAAAGCTGTGGCAGATGAAGAAGAAAACAAACAGTAGGCAACAGCAAGTAATGTAAGGTTGTCTCTCAGGTACCTCACAGAAGCCTGAGTGTAGACAGATAGGTGCTTTGCCTTGGAAACAGGCTGCTGAGGTGGCAGGAGTCCTCCATGACCATCCTACTCTACCTGGCTGCAGGAATCCCCACTGCCAGGTGAAGCATTGCTCTCAGGGTGTACAGCACAGGAAAGCACTGCCTGGGACATTAACATTTATTAGCAGTCCTTTCAGATGCTAGTTATTAAGACGACATGGTAGAAACAGTGAGGTTAAAAAAGGGGACCTCCTGATGACTACACATGTGCAGGTAAAGAAAACATAAAGGGTCTTCCTCCTCAGTATTACACATATTTTTCAGATGCAAGGGACAAACCACTATCTGGAAGGATTTACATCATTGCTAAGGGCAACAGTACATTTCAGAGAGAAATGCAGTGAAATGATACTGCCATAATAAGACAATACTGGCACCCAGTGGTTTTCAAAGAGGTCATGCTTGGTTTTCATGGCTTTTTTGGTTTGGGTTGGGTTTGGTTTGGATTTTTTTTCCGTAAAGAAGCATTTCCTTTTGAAACAGATTCTTGATGCTTCTCCCACACTTTGTCAACTAAGACCAGAGTAAAGACAGTGTTTTATTCCTAAACAAGAATGCAAAAAGTTTTCTTTCAACTCTTCTTAATTCATGTTTGACACTCAATAAGGTCATTTGTTACAGCAAGAAATAAGAATATGCAGAAGCATTTCAGTCCAATAGAGTTTATGTTGTACCAAGAGCTAGGTAGAGCAGAGAGCTTCATTTCCCTCAGATTCTGTCCACGTTTCCATACTGTGACATATGGTTTTCTGCAATAATGTCCCTCCAAATTAGAGGTTTTGTTGTGCTAGTAGTCCTATCCTTAACTCACACTTATGCTATACCCCATTTCATTGTTACCTAAGAAAGTATTCAACACAAGATCACACAGTCCCCTAAACTTTTTTCTTGGTGCTATGCTAAGAGGAGTGTATTACCTTAGGGCTAGACATATGTTCTATCAATATCCTAAGGAAAGCTCTGGAGTATGAATGAGAATAGGAAAAATGCTTTTAGTCCATTATTTGTCACAGAACACATACTGTTGTGGCAAAGCAATTCTTCTTAATCTGCAGTGGTTGACTTATGCAATCAACATCTGCACAGTCATAGAAAACCAATTAACCAACTAATAAATTGAAAATGAGATCTACATAGCAAGGGCAAAACATGAAAAACAAAGTGGAGAGCCATTCTCCAGTCTTCTCAAAAGAAATCCAAGGTCTCAGGAACCACCAGCTGCACAGCTGTACTTGAGAAGTGTTTAGAGAAGACTGCAGGAAAAAGCTCTACATATTCACCGATTTTGTGGATGTGGTGACTAAAAATCCAAGATTTCTTCCACTTCTTTGAAGCCCACTGAGCCCATAGATGTCACCTGAAAAATCTGCTTTTATAGAGGCTCAAGGGAAGGGTCAAGAAAATGCTTGACATGCAATTGCTCCTTTGCACTACAAGAAGCAACCCAAAGCCTACTACTCCTCAGATAAAGGAGCAGTCAAAAGGACAAGGAAAAGAGATCTTGTGAGAGGTCTAACAGGAGTGTGGGGGAGAAAAAGGAACAGGCACGGTCTTGTTTATGCAGGACTTAATGACAGAGTTGCAATGTTAAACAGAGAACACAGCTGGCAAAACCACATGGCTTTTTGCAGTGGAAATCTAGGAGTCAGTAGAATAATGTATGGATTGGGCACAGGAAAAGGCTCTTGGAGAAATATGCGAGCAACAGTAACTCTGAAAAGAGCTTTCCTTTGGTCAACACCAAATATAGGCTCAATGGTCTTGGGCATGCATGCACACACTCTGCAGAAGACTGAACTTCCTCTGTTGCCCATGCTGCTGACCTAGGACTGTGGGAAAGCAGTTCATTCAAGGTTATGCTTTTGCCCTCTGTGGTACAGTGGGCAACTGAAGGGGCAGATTCAGGGCTTTTGCGACAGGAACTTCTCCATCCATCATCTTTTTGTTGCTACAGACCTAAGGCAGGGTCCACCTATGAACAGCATGGTTGCAAAAGCTTCTGCAAAACACTACCAGCGTAATGGGCTTCTGCTATATATTTCTTTTGTTTTAATAATTCTGTCCCCAAAATTCTGGATTTTTAGATGTCTGTCTCAAAGTAAACCTCCTAACAATGTATTGGTTTAAAATTCTAATCCCTCAACACACTTAAGGTTATTCACAAATGTAAACACATATTTGCTCAACTGGAATCTTTACTGAAGCAGCAGTGAAAATAAAATTAGACAACACAGAAAAAGAAACACTGTAAACTTCACTGATGTTACTGTCTTTACAACAGTTGTTGAATCCTAAAATACCTGGGCTGTACGCCAAAACAGAGAAAAGACAGATGTAATTATTGCTTTATTCTGCTTGGCAAAACAGTGTAAAACTGGATGGTTCTGCTGAGTTAGAGAGTCATGGGAAAGCACAGTTTACAAGATGAGACTTGCTAGCACTTGAAACATCCCCCTCTGTCTATCTACTCAAGAGTTTCTTAAGAAGCACATGCACACGGGCTCACATTTAACTCAGCTCAGTCACACACAGGGTTCCAATACATATCCATAAGAAAAGAAAGGATACAATAACCCCCAGGTGCACTGCAGGAAAATGGCTTAGACTCAGACCTCTGTTACAGATAACAGTTGCCACTGGGCACAAGGTTATAAGGCCCACATCATCAATGTATGTTTTACTTCTTCCTTCTTTTTGCTCAAGCAGTCACACCACCTTTGGACAGAGATGAATTTTTTATATAACTGGAAAAACAATGGAATAAAAACAATGGAATAAAGTAAACAGGTGGGGTTTTTTCATACTTGACTAGTTTTTAGGATTATAAATTCCACTATATTAAATATCATTCAAACACAAGACCAGATGTCTTCATGTTTACAACACATTATTTTGGCACAGCTTGTCAAAACACAGTGAGTCTTGGAAAATCTGAATATGGATGTTTTCATGTAAGTGGCCTCCAGTGTCTTTGTTAGCCCAGGCAGTTTAAAACCTTGTGGTGTTAAATTAAGTACCCAAGGGTCCACTACGATCATAGTACCCTAATATGATCTTTAACTCAGATGCTAGTTCAGCTTCTATCTTTCACTCCCCTTATATCCAGGAAATTTGTGCTAATTTAAGCAGATGCTTAATGAAATAGTTTAACTGATCTGCCATTTTCACTTTTGTAGGGAGACAGGGCTGATACAGTGGCACTGGAAGAACGATGGTATCTTTGCTTGGGTAAGGGAAGAGCACTGCTAGAAACCTTTCCAATTCTCAAAGTCAGACTGGTGCAGTTCCAGGTGACAAGTGAATACAACACCATAGCACATCCCTCATTAAATGCTGCATTTCTGTCTTCACAGGTGAGAAGGAGCATCAGCTCATGCTCACCTGGCCTTTACTAAGGTCTCCAGTGTCCTACAGAGAAAGCCTGAGGACCATTATCTCATTGCCTTATTGAGCAGGCACCTATGCAGTTTTCACACCAGAATTCTTATGATGCCACAGGTTCACTATCCCTTCAGATGAGTTTTGCAATGAATTCAAAATGACTTAACACTGACAGACAAAGAAAAATTCCTTAGCTTAGACAGGAAAAGAAACACAAATGGGGCTGGGAAAACTAGATTTTTAACTGGATGTGCTTGGTGGCTTGATAGGATGTGATAATTATAAATGTAGGGGTTTGTTTCTTAGATTCAAACATTCAAATACAGTTTTGTCTTCTGTACTTGTATATTTGTTGTATATGCTTGGAAAGGCATTTTTCTGTTAGAACGATGTGGGTCATCGCAAGAATTCATGAAAACAGTGTTTTCAAGGGAACATGTCTTACTGTTGCCTTGGGAGGTGGCCACTAATAGCTAAAATGTCAGTACCTGAGGTAAAATTGCAAGGATTAACAGAATAGAGAGCTGTTGCACACCTCAATTTAACAGACAACCTGTAATCTTACTGGAGCATTTACACTTCTACATAAAGCAAGTGATTAAACAGATGCCATGAGCTCTGAAGTCTCTGTTTTTCATGTAGTTTAAGTTTTTTTATGAGAAATCTGTTAACTTTATATTTCCAGTTGCAATCACAGCAATTACCAGCATAGGTTGCTTCTGATGCTCGTTTTATGATCAAAGCAGGTTCTTCTTGTTCAATTTTTGAAACTGGGCTTTATTACTGAAGCTTGTAAGGCCACAATTCAGAAGGCTGCTGTTTAGAAAACCATGGTAGTTTCACGAGCTCACTGTGAAATAAGTACTGAATACACCATCAGTAGTAAGTGATACAGCAGACAAACTAAGTGGAGAAGAAAGCTTTACATGCTGAAAAAAAAGTTACCAAAGGAAACCTGCTTTCAAAGAAACCATTATGACAGCAAGGAACTGGACTCAGTGACACGATAGTGGTAACTCTGTGCCAGGACTCTCAGTGGTCACAGCCTTGCTTCAAGCTGGTTTTTGTACCCTACATGTCCTAACTCCACACTGAATCCTCCTGAAATCCAGACCCTTTTTGTTGGAAACAATTTAACATACTGAATTCAAGTACTGCCTTGGTTAGACTGCCAGGGTCACAATGTAGGCAGTCAGTGCTCTCTGCTCTCCAGGAAAGTGACAACCTATCAGGAGATGCAGGTGGGAGACTCACGAGAAAAGCTTGGAGGGATGATGCTTTCTTAAGACATCTTCCCAATGGGGCATGGCTGTGTGGCGCTAAATCAGGGGCGGAGACTAAAGGCACCACACAACTAGCCACAAATGAGAAGCTCCTCATTTTTCTAAATTGAACAGTGACCAGATCTGAGGGCAGGGATGGCTGAAATTGTCCTGCAGTAAGTGGTCTACCACAAATCTTGTGCAGAGCCCAGCTCACCTCCTGGCCTTTCTCATCTTTCTAACTGTGTTTTTTCACCCTGACTGTCTCTTGGAGTCCGGATACAACAAATATATCCTTGGAGTCATTCTTGTGTTCTTCACTGCAACCCAACAAGAAAGGCAACATGCTGGCAATTCAGTGAGCCTTGCAACATCTCTGCCAAGCACTGTGCCATAGATTGGAATTAAAGTTACGTGGTTCAATCAAACACTAACAAGATAAAATTAAAAAAAACCTGACTGCATTTTAAAATCCAGAATAAAAATCTGAGAGTTTCCAATGCTGTCACATCCTGTAAAGAAACAGAATTCAGTTGATGCGCAAGACACGGAAACCTACTACACTAGTTTTATAATATTTTGTATCAGTTTTATAACATTCACACATCTGTAAAGAACACCTCTGAAAACTCTAGTCCCTCTTTCAAAATAAACCATGAATCTCTATTCAGAATGACTTTCTGGTAGCTGCTATTCAGTGCAAGGCTCACCAGAACTGAGTATGTGTATTTTTTCCTGAAGTGTTCAACTTGGCACTCAAGAGAAAATTGAGAACCTTTGTTCTATCTATCATTTAGTTGTGTCTGCTGCTTCAGACACCCTTCAAAGGCACATGACTCATAGTATGTTCCACGTGCCTATCAATTCAAGACACTTCTCTCCTGCCCTTGCTGGTAAAGGGCAGGAAAGGGAAGAGCAAGCAATGGACCTACTGCAGAAGGAAAGAGGATGCACATACAAATTTGTATGCGTACACATAAAACACATGACCATGTATGACTTCCCTTTGATGTCCGTAACAGTTCTGCCTGCAGAAGCTCACAGTATCAATCTGAACCCACTTTTTAGTGTGACAAAATTGTCAAGCTGCTCACATCCAAGAAATTCATTATACTGACAAAGTTTTGTTGGTTGTTTTTAACTACACTTGGATGTGTTAATCAAGCGACTGTTTAAATACAGATCCGCCTAGACACATGCATGTCTAAAGCATAGAGGAAATGCAAACATTTTCTAGACATAACAGGGCAACTCGACATGAAATCTTAACTTTCTGAAAAAGTTTTTTGAACAGATTCAAAGCAGCATTTTAAATGCAGTTACTTTTGTCCTGTGATTTCCAAGGTGACAGGCTGCATCCAGCCTAACTCAGCAGGAACTGAAAGCTGCCATTATCTAACAGCTGCTTATCAGCCCATATGAAATGAATTGACACAGTTAACTTGACCCACACAGGCCTAGAGTCAAGAGAATTGGAATACCTTGTACCCTTAAATAGGGCACAAGGACAAGTGACCAGCAAATGCTACAATTCTGTTCTGGAGTGCAGTCATGGGTCAGTATCTATCTAACAAAGGCATTTTAAACCATTCCACTGAAAGATTTCTGGAATATTTTGCCCAGTACGAATTTTCACATTTTTTAAAGTGAGAAATCACAAACTAAATGTAGCTAAAGTTCACACATTTACAAATGACGTTATAGGAAGCTATTTTCACATACATAATTCTACCAAATGGTACAATGAGAACTTTTGTACAGTTTAGTCAAGCTTGGAACTGCTTTGCTTTATCCTAACAGCATCTATTAAGATATAAAAATTATCTATTTTTCAACAGAGTTTCTTTCTCTTTTCACTAGTCAAGCAGGCAGCAGGCTGTCTATACTCCACGCATATCTGACTTTCAAGGAGGATCCTACTAATGTATGCATAACCCTGTACAGCATGCAGTTCCTTATATTTTACAATTGTCTTACATCTCCAGTGATCAGTTTGGCAAAACCAAACTCAATCAGGTTATAAGTCAGACAATGAAACCTTCTCTTTAACCTGGCAAAGAAAATTTCCTAACTTTGTTCTCCCAGGTTTTATATTGTTAATCTTGAAAGGGCAATACAAGGAGTACTACACTCTTCTGTATTTATTACACATATTAGTCACATCTCTGAAGTTATGTAACAACTGAGACTGTGTTACAATAAAATTCAAGCAATGCTGAAGGACTGTACAGTCAGGAACCATTTGTTGTGTGGACGGCTAACAGAAATGTCAATATGGCAGCTGTGTTTCCATAGCTGCCTAGGTTTCTCTCCTTCTCCAATAATTTTCTGCTTCTCTAAAGAATGTATAGGGACTCTATATCAGCTACCAGCAAATAAGGAAACTGTTTTCTTAGCACTTCTCTAACCACTAATCTATACGTTTCAGTGCACATATAATCGGCATGCAACTTAAAAATTTCTATCAGTTTAAGTAAAGTATATTAACTACACAGCATTGAAAATGCATAATATCTGCATGTGAAGATTGCACATTCAGAACAGGGTATTAAACTTAGGTCTAGTTAAGTATTCTCCAGTTGTTAGAAAAGCTCTGTGGTTTCATGCTGGTCCCCAGGACCTTCAAGCAGTTGCTTTCCGGGAGTGTGATTGTATCACAGACTCAGCAGGGGACATGCAGCCATGACTTACAGAGTCCCAGTAGCTCTGCACAGCTGTGAAACCCTGATTTAATATATGCTCTGATCTTCATCCCGTATCACAGCCTATAGCGTCTCCAGAACATCAAAGTTACTCCGGAACAGAAATGAAAGCAAGTAGAAGCTAATGACAGTTAATGGCTGTTGCTTTTAACAATCCTGCTATTGACCAGTGAAGTGTCAGATCACTGCTGCCAATTAAAGACGATTCATTTTAATAACATTTTTCTGAGTTTCCCGGAGCAATATATTCACACCACTTGAGCGCAGTAACGTTTTTCACATGTGAAACGCAGCTCAGCAATTTGCCCTCACAACACCAACACAGGAAAACATCAGCCCTAGTTTAAGTAAACCATGTCCCCAGAGCAGGCTGGCTCACCCACAGGACAGCTGTGGGACACCGAAGTATGGCACAACCAGGGAGGTTTAAGAATTGTCATTGTGATTCTTGCTTTAGCGAGCAATTCTTCCTCTTCTTTGGGACATTTCTCTGGAAAACAGCCAGAAAATAGAGGGCCAAAGGACTCTCTAATGGGTGTGCTAGTAAAAAAAAAAAGTGTCTATAAAGCAACTGGATAGAAGACACTGATATTTTTTTCATGTTACATTACTTCAGTTCAGCAGTGCCATTTGGGATAAGTTACTGTATGTTTGGTACTGGACCTATACTTGTCTCCCATGAAGTGCATGTTCCTGATCTAGTATTTTTTCGTATTTGATTTAGTCTATTTGAACTGCTGCAGCTGCTAATGCTCCAGAAAAAGGAGAAATCCTGAACCTATGGCCTTTGTTTTACTTCTGAGAAAGCTCTTGCAAGTAAGACCACACCACACAGTATACATTTTTTTGTATGAAGAAATTTTACTGCATGATAATAATCAGTAGCATTTGGCTCATGTAAGCTCCATAAGCTTGTCTTTCAAGAGTGAGCAAAGAAAGAAAACAAAGATGTGTTTTCCACTTTTCTATCAGATATGGCCACGTAGCCTACAGAGCTACCTGATCTGAGCACAGACTGACTTCTCATGCTGTGAATTATGTTGCAAAGCACCAAAAAACCTGAAGAAACAAGCCAGAGGCCCAGGGTTTCTGCAGGCAGCCTTGATCCCCTGCTCAGACCTTGAACAGCTTTGGCCAGCACGGATGGTCTGGTGGTTTCCACTGTGAGCGCAAGACTGGTATGTCACTGAGCACCAGCCTTCAAAAGAAGCAGAAGCTGGTGAGCACTGAGCATCTGCAATGCGTGGGTTTGCTTTATTCCTTTTTTTTCTCCCTGCAGCTCATCCAGCGCTTTACAAGCACTTCTCTGCTGTACGTGGTAGGTAGGGAAGGGGCTGGAGCAGCTGTCAGGACCCCGCAGATAAGGGTGGAAAGGGAGGGGTGGATGGAGGACAGCTGCAGACGAGGCTGCCTGACAGCTGAAACTCTCCAGAAGGTGCTGCCCTGGCCAGGAGGCCATCAGGAAGGCGAAGGGGGAGAGCCCGTTCTGGAGAAGTCGCAGCAGCCACGTCGCGGGCCATAGGCAGGCCGGCTGACCCACACCGCCCGGCGCCCAGCAGCCCTCACGCACCTTCCTGCCCGGCGCTGCTGCCGGCAGCTGTCCCCCGGCCCCGGCCTGCACCGCCATTTTGTCCCGGGCCTGCAGGCGCCAGCGGCGCCTTGTGCAAATCTGCCATCTGCTGGTGAATAGGTAACGGGTGCGGTGTGGAGCCGTGCTCATTCCCTAAGAGTAGTAAATGCGAAAATAAGGGCTTTGGGGTGTTTTGTTTGTTTATTGTCGTGTTTTTTTAAAAAATTTTTTTTACACCTAGCACACTATGATTTCTCCTACACGAAGCACGCTTCTTACAAACCCAGAGGATTCAGCATTTTTGGCTGGAAAAAAGCTGCACCCCGTGTTTTCCTGAGTCCCTGCTGTGCTGGGGAGCTGAGGAGCTCTGCTACAGGCTGGCACGGAGAAAAAGGGTGCAGCAGGAGAGCCTACAGCGCGGGGCAGGCCCAGCACAGGCCCCCCATGGCCCGGCCGGGTCAGTGGGAAGCATAAAATCCCCGCAAGCCCGACAGGGATTGGGGTCTCACAGCCCTGGTTCTGCCTGGAGGTCTCCACACCCCGAAGGACCTCCCCCCAAGTGCTAGGGCTTCAGCCACCCACGTTGTCTTCTCGGGCTGCCACCACGCCATCAGTGTGGTGAAGGCTGAGAGCAAGCCCTTGGAACCTGAGCAAGATCCTGGCCGTGGATTGCAGGGCAGCTTGTTAAAACTGCAGGTGAAATAATTTTTCTCCAGTCAAGAGTCAAATACATAGCCATTTTTTTTACAATTCACGAGCATTTCTTATCTGAACATTTTCCTGCAGGACTTATGTTGGATACTAAAGTTTCCATATGAGTTTTAAAAATTTCAGTATGCTAATACTTGTAGTTACATACCGTATCTCACTGTAGTTTGGAACTGAGAAGCCAGTACAGCTCAGCAGCAATCAACCTTTCACCTTTGCAAAGCATTTTTACTAATCTCTAGGTTGTTACTCAGTCAGTTACTTGCAGTCTTGTTTCAAAAAATAGGAAAGCTGAAGACAACCAAAGTTCAACAAACTACCCTGACACAGAGCAGGTCTACAGCAGTGTTGGAACTGTTTGTCTTGTCTGTTGGCCTATAATGTTATATTAGCACAATGCCATCTCTGTTTTTGAGCTAGATAAAGTCATGGAAGCAGCCCACCAGACCATTCAAAATCTGTTCATGTAAAGATATCAATTACCTTTAGGTTTTCACTGGTGATGGCATCCTTGGTGCATTTTAGTTTCAATCACTCAAGTCAGTGGTAGTAGCCTGTGGACTGATGTGCCATTCCCCATCTCTGTTTCTTTCCTCTAAGAAGTTTTGATCTGATTTAAGACTTTTCTTAGTTATAAACTCTGACAGAGCCCTCAGCTGAGGCTATGATATGAAATTTTTAAGCCTTGAGCTTTTGAAATGGCAGCTCTAAGGATTGAAATACCTGGATTGTTTACTTAGAAAGAAATCAAGCATGTATAAATGGATGAAAAAATAGCTTGCTTTGCAAGACCATTGAGTAGGTCTCCTACTTGTGGTAAATCAGGATCCATTATTTATGAGGTATTTAAGAGTACTATTTTAAGCAACCATTTTAAGTAAGTTTAGGTTAAATGTCTGTGTGAGTGCTGTAAACTGCTTCCTTGGCATTGTCTCAGGAAGGATTCTGTAAAATTGTGCTGCTGTCATTCAGCTGTGCACACAGAGAGATGGAACATGCCATAACACAGTTTCAAAAGCGAATTATTCATGCCTCCAAGTACTGTTGTTTTCTGTAATTAAATATGATGAGCCTGGGTTTGTTCTTTTTTTCCTCTGGGACAAAGGGGTTTGTCTCTTTGTTTCTTTTCGTTCTGATGCCCTAGGATCTTCAAAGCAGGTAATACAGGGTCACTACCTTCCTGCCTCTTCTAGTTGCTAGCAATGCCCTTAGTTTCTGTGGTACCCCAGCACTTCCTAGGTCCTCAGTAAATTCACTTTTCATTGAAAAGAAAGTCAGACAAATACGTCCCTTCCACTAGTCCCCATCTCCTAGAACTCATTTTTTCTCTTTTCTGCAGAAAATAACTTTTAGAATACATGCTAGGGACAATCTTTTAAGAAGGTTAAAAATATATCTATATCTGTCTGTCTATCTCTTTATACCTCTCTCTCTTAGCTCTGAACGAAACAGTTAAAATACAAGATGTAAGTGAAATTCAGAAGACCTAAGCTGAAAACTGAGGTCTTTTAAAAATATCATATCCTCCAAAGAAAATGCATTTAAACTAGAGATAGAAAAATACTGGCAAATGAATTTTACAAGATTATTTTTTTTCTTACCAAATTTTAAGGTGAAAAAAATGCTGTGAAGAAAACTGAGTTAATCCTGGAAATTGAGATAGGCTATATTTGCCCTGTAATTTTGCAAGTATTAAAGTTCAACTGATAATAATAAAAAAAAAATAATTAAAAAGTCCTGAAATAATTATAGTGGTACAATAAAGTATTCTGACACAGCTTTGACAAGACTGATTAGCTCATGGAGTGGGAAACAATTCTGAAGGAAATGGCTTGATATTTTATTTTTTTTTGGTGTGCTGAATGCCTAGTGCAGTCTGGAGAGAAATTCAGGTTACAGTTCTGCAGCCAACACTAACTCAAGGCTATGAACCCAATAGAAAGATATGAAAACTTAGTTAGAAGTTTCTCCATTTTGGTTTATCCTCATCTTAAATATCTACTGTGGTAATACAAATTTATTCCTTTATATCTATTTCCTTTCATTCAATACTATGACTAAGCCAGAATAAAAAAGTTGTTTCTAAAGAATTCACCTTCTTGATGTCATTTCTTTGTATGGCTCTTACCATCAGTATTGTTACCTCTATCAAGTGAGACACAATCCACCACTGAGGCAGAATGAGATTCTCCAGTAACAGTAAATGAATGTCACATATTCAGAATTATATTTGTGATTCCTGCTCTTCTAGGACTAAAGAAATTAAATTAATCTATTCTTCAACTTACTAAAAATAAATATTAATAGAAGAGCAACATCTTAGCTAATGAAAACACCACTAAAAAAAAAGGATTATGCTAATAACTGTGACATTTACTCTAGATGGGCTTTCAAAAATTATTACAGAAAATGGATGAAGATATATCTGCAAAGATGTTGCATTACCAGAGTTCCCCACTGTGACACATTAATCATGTGCGGTCATTGTCGTCTTTTTTTACAGTTTTGATTTTTTCTTTACATGTCAGGTAGAAACTTGCATTGTTCTTTTGCTGTTGTGTCTGAATGTCCCTGGTGTGAATCTGGATCTTTCACTTCCATTCTAAAACCAAATCCCTTACCAAGACTACAAGGCACAGGCAGAGCCAGGGACTTGTAAACACAGGTGAAAAATCTATGTTGCGTATGTGCCTAGAATTTCTTTTACCCATAAGAAAACAGAATTTGCCTAGCGTTACTTATAACACATTTAAATAATACAGGCTTTTTGCTTGGATTCTGGCAGTTTGCCCTAATAGCTGACACTGCTGTTGTATCAACAAGTGTCTTTTTCAGTATTTCTTTTAGATCTCAGACAAGCCGATTCTTTCAGCACACCCTAAAGAAAAATGGAGACTCTGCATTCGCTACAGAAGGCAGCAGTAACAAATATTGATGGCAGTTCTCATGTGAGACAGAGGAGATGCCCTCAGTGGCATCACAAGGTAAATACTGATGTGCTTGGCTCTTGTCCTTGTTCATTTCATACATCTAATGAAATGTAAATACATATCTCACAATTCTGAATAGCGCTCCCCCCTTCCTCCCAAGCAACTGAGCCTCATTCTTCCTTTAAGGTCCTTTTGTCCCTCTCAACTCAGTCAAACCAAACTGGTACTGACACTCTTTGTCAGGGAGGGCCAATACACCTCTACCTGCTTCCTTGCTTGCCTGCCAAGTGTCATTCTGCACAAATTCTCATTGCCATCTCCCAATACTTATGAAACCACAGGGCCAACTTGCAGTCTGCTGTGCCAGTTACCTGCATTCAGCAAATCTTTGCCTCTTAGCTAGTTTCATCGAGCAATCAGAGTTTCCAGCCAGGAAAAAGGGGACAGCATAATAGAGCATTTGGAGTATGTCTGCGTCCCATCAAGGTCACTTTCAGCCCAGAAATCCCATGAAACATACTTTTTCAACACAGAGGTACAAGCACTGCCTCACTGTGTGATGCCAGGCACATGTAAACCTTTGTCCTCTCAGCTCTGGTCTTTGATCCTGCCTACTACTCTTGGTAGTTTATCCTGTTGGTCATACAAGTCCAGGCAACTATGAAATAAATTTTCTTTGTCTCTTTCTTCTCATGCTTTAATATTTATACCCTTTACTTTTACTTGGGCTGACCAGGTTTATGTGCACAGTTGTGGCGAATGAAGTATGGGAGGAAAAGGACTCAGAACTCCTTTTCTGAGGAAGGCAAGTTTATTAGCAAGTAAGTAAGCAAGCAAGTAGCTAACAAGAAAAAAGGAAAAGCTCTGTCCAAGCTCTGCTGCAGCTCTCTCTGCTGTCTCTCTCTCTGCTTGCCAGTTAGTCTCACACATTTCTGTTCCCAAAACAAGCTAAACAGGACATAACACATGCTTCTTCACACACCACACTTGGGACTGTTTTCAGTCACATCTTCACACACTCCCTCAGGTTGTTTTCCAGCCTGACCTTTGCATTCTCTCATGAACTACTGTCTTGTGAAGCTTGTTTGGGAACACACTGCAAATTCTAATGTTATCCTTGATAAGTCCCAATCCATCCTCCCTATGTTCGACACAGCTTCCACACACAGTTGCAATACATACATTGTTATACTCCATATATTGTGTGAGTACATTATACGATTCCCTTATATATCGTGACTTATTTTTTAAACAAAAGTGCCTCCAAAGCACACAAGAATGGAGTGAGAAGTGTTGCTTCTTGAAAAAGTCTGGCCCATTGGCTATATGCTATGAACAGAGAGTAAAGCAGTGAAATTCTGCCCCTAATGATAGGTCATGTTCATTCTGTGGTTGGAAGTGAAAGTGATCTCAGACTGCTTTTAAGAGACAATCCTCCTTGTGGGACCAGAAAGATCAGATTTTAAATATATCCTAGTCGTAATACACAGAGATGTAGCTGTTTCGCAAAAGCTCGCTACCTCAATTACATTTGTTGGGTTTTTTGAAGCGGAGAAGGTGCAAGTTGGTTTAAGGGTATTTATTGAACCACTGGTAAATCAGAGGGAACAAAAATAACCACTGAGTTATTTAAGAGAATGATCCACTTTTATTTAAACAAAGCCACACAAGTAATCTTCTCTTCAGCTTTATGCTAGCCACGGCTCCCCAGTGGAATTTCAATTTATATCTCTTACATAATCAGAGCGCACTTTCAAGGGAGAATTTGACCCCAAAGGAGGCAGGAGATCTGGAGATACTTGCTAATAGTCATGTGGTAAAAATAGTCTTTTCATAAGCCCTGCATGAAGCACTGAGAATGCCTTGAAACATGCCCTAGCTAGCTAGTATCAGAAATAGCCAAGCCAGAGATGAAAAGCATCCTTCTGCTCAAATGTAAAGGGAAAAAAACCCCAACCCTAAGATATTCTATAATAGCCCTCATGAATCACTCTGATGTGTTAATGAGTTCATCACAAGCTACCATTTAAAATGGCATCCCTTTTGCACCAGCACAGAAGCACATGAGTTCCCAGGACATTCAGGTTCTCATGCACCCCTTCTCTCCTTAAATGCAGAATATGCTAACATCAGCCTCATTTCAGGGTCTGTAGAAATCAGTCCTTGCAGCCCAGGTGTGTATTCACAAAAAGAAAAGTGATTAAGCCTTATGATCCCTGGGAAACAGCAATTTCTGCAGGAGTTGGGAGAAGAGCAATTTCTTTCCTGGTTTTGCCTATACAGCATACCTAGTTTCCTTACCCCTTCTGCAGGTAGCCTGTCTCTTTAATTCCCTGTTATCTGCAATGGTAGGAGATTTGTCCTACTTCATGCTTGGAGGGCTAAGGATTTTGTGTATCATTCTTCCAAAAGAATTACTTGCATCTCTAAACTTTCTCATTTAAGTATGGGAGCTGCTTATCCAGGTTCCATGGGATATAAAGAAGGCACTAATAAGGTGGTTTTTTTTCTTGGAATGAAGTACAGAGAGCAAAATATATACAAGTTAAGAGTGATGTCCTATTAATGGGATAAGCACCTGGAGCATGAGGAGAAGACGACCCTAGTCTTTTTTATGACTAGGGAAAGAGTGATATGATGAATCCATGGAACAATTGGTAGTGGTCAAGCATTAACAAAAAGCTATCATTGTTAAGACACCAAAGTGTCTGTATCAATCTTACAAAAATCTCTAAAACCACAGCCAGTCTGAAGCAGATATTTTGAAGTAGCAGTGTGTCTGGAAATCAAACTACATCAGTTATAATACTATTCATTTAAAAATACTATAGAAACCCAAGAAAAGCCCAAGATTGTGATATCATCTGTGCTTGAAGTTACCTATGCATCGAATTCTGTCCTAGTAATTGCATACTTTCTATGAAAACAATTTTTTGTTTGTTTGTAAAGAATTAGTCCTTTACAATAATCCGTACTTGCAATTAGGAACAGTTTAGCAGAAGATGCTGTAGAGATGCTCTACGAGGTTTTGAGCAAAGCATTTACATTTTTCTTTCTGGGTAGAATTTTGCTTTATTGAATATTTACTCCTTTTATTTTTTATTTTTTTTTTTTTTTAACTGCAGCATTTCAGCTGAAGTGTCCTTGTCAGCCAGCAGCAAGGGCAGAGTGCTCCACAAGGGAGGGAGATCCAGCAGCCAAGTGTGACAGCAAGGCAGCCAAGTGTGACAGCAAGGCAGGCAGAATATTGTCACCCCAATCAGGGCCCAGGTCCACAGTCCCTGAAGAGAGCAAGCGTGGCCTGTCTGGAGATTGTAAACAGGGTAGCTAAAAGTGGAGACTAACAGCTGAGTCTATGGTGATGAGACAATTCCGAGGTCAAGCCAGGAAGTCAAATCTATGTGTCAGGGTCAGGATTCAGATCAAAAGGATGCCTGCCCAGGTATGAGCATTGGTGCAATACAGCTTTTGCAGAAAACAAGCGTGAGAGCTGAGCCTAAAAGCAGCTCCCAGGGAAAGGTGGAGAGACGCTGCAAGGGCTTCTCAGGCAGCTCTCCCTCACATAGTTTCAAGGCTGGAGAGCTGCACTATCAGTGTTGGCCCTGAGACCAGGCAGCATATCTTCCAGGGGAGAGGGAGGCACTCAGGGCCCTTGATAGCCTGTGTCAGGATTGTGATTGTTTCCTTTTATTACTCATTGTACACATACTTACATTAAAAACAGAGGAGGTTTTTCCAAGAAGTAAGTGTCAGTAAACCATGGGGAGATTCAGTGGGCATCAGGCTTCTGGCTGCTATTGATGCCTTTGAGAATCTCCTGCTCTGGAAAGTTTAAAACCCAAGGAATTATTATATAGGAATTAAATTATAAGGGAAGTGAGGGGTCTGAAGGGAAATGTAAGGGGAGAAGACACAGCACCACTCCTAACTAATATTTGTCAGAACAGAGCATGAAATACTTTATGGCAGAATCATACTGACACCCCATGCTTCTTGTTAACCAGACTGCACCAGGAACCATTAAGGATAGCACTCTGGAGTGTGCTCTCTGAAGGGAGAAAGGTATCAAAAGACAGAAGAAAAAGCTAGTTATCTAGTAACTCTAGGCAATATAGAAGTGAAACAATGGAAAATAAAAATCCTCTTTATAAATGCTGACTAGTTACTATGCCTACATTTCTCCACAGTGCATTCTCAAGTTCTTCATTCTGGGACTAGCATATTGTTGGAAAAAGCAAAGATACATGCCAAGTATTTCAGTGAGGCTCAGCTGTAAATCATAAGGTAGTTGCATATGTCTATACGAAAGGTGTTCTGGTTTCCCAGGAGCAGGCCCATGGACCAGCCATGGCAGGCAGGCCATGAGTAGCCCTGAGTCAGCTGGGAGTTTCAGTCAGGACAGCTGCCCCAAGCTGACTCACAGGTGTATCCCACACCACGGACATCAAGCTCATAAAAGGAAGGAGTTTACTTAAGGTGGGGAGTTTCTTTTCCTGGGGCTTCCCTCTCTTGGTCTTCTGCTCCTTCTGTCACCCAAGGACTAGGCTGAGTATAAGCTTTTATGCTTTTTGTTGGTATTTGCATTACTTTTGTTATTTCATTAAATCAATTTCAATTTTAACCTAAGGGGACCTTGTGAACATGATGAAGGTATGAACAGAAATGTCCCTCAGGTGCCATCTGTCACTGACACCAAGACCCTCCACAGTAGATCTTAAGATCAGCCATGTTTGCTGTTCTTAAGCACTGCAGGCATCTGTAACATTCCTGCCTGTGTGGGACTGAAAGATAGGAGGCATGTGAGAACATCAGTGATGTTCTGCTCAGTTTCTTCCCAAAGAGAAAACTCAAATTATTCTGTGCTGAACTAGGACCAGCTCTTCTTAAGCCTCTCAAGCAGTCATCCTCTCAAACTGAAATTTATTCTCACATTCTCAGACTTGCTGAATGCCCTTTGAACAGCTACAGCATTGACATGCTGCTTTATAGTAACAGAAACCCAATGATTTATTCAAGCAAATACCTTGATGCAGAAACTGCTTAAATGATGAACTTAGGCTAGGATTTTCCATAGGTTAATCTGGATCACTTTGAAGGTGAAGTTCCTGTTGGCTTCTATGAGAACTGTGAGTTCAATTTTTCTTATCCAGTCTCTTTAGAGATTTTAAGTCTTATGTTACATTAAATTATTACAACAAACAGAATTTTCAGCTAGAGATATAATCACTGTTACCTGTTAGTTTTCTAGCTGTGAGTATTCTTGCAAAATTCCAGATGTCATAATTCATTCCACCTTCTTTTTGGAAGAAGAATTACAGATTGCTTTACATGATGAAAATCCTGGAATCTTTCTTTCCACAACAGCTCATGTACTGGTCAGTCCTCTAAACAGAGAATAATGCATATTCTTAAAGAGAAATGTTTCTTCTTCGTGTCTGTGACATATCCCAGACAACAGTCTTTATGCAACCTGCAGGGAGTACATGATAATTTTTGTTTCAATTCTAACCTTTTTGAAATTAATTAAATAGTTAAGTTTTAGTGCTGCTGATCAAAGCCAAAGTGCAGCCTTCCTGCGATGCCTCATGAACTAGACTGGACCTGAGGAATGCATGAATAAAAGAATAAATTTGTTGAGCATTCCCAGTAACTCGAGAGTTCAGTGAAGGCTACCTGTCACCTTACCAGTGGATACCATTTGCATTTTTGAGGTTTCTGTGAGTTTATGAGGTATATATAACATCATAGGTGGTAGTCAGAAGTAATAGTTTCTTAGCTGTAATCTTCAATGTCCCTAATTACCTTTTTACAAAGCTCTGATCTGTCATGCTTTCATATTCCTTTATGCAACTATGTAACAGTTTGCTCCTTCTCCTGCGGTTGAGTTAAACTGTCATCAAAGATTAATCACCTAACGTTAACCTTTCAGATTTTAGTAACAAATATGTCATTACTTCATTTTTATTTTATGTTTACCATTCTTTTAGCCTAAGGTCTCTTTCTTTGGAATTCTCTCAGACTTCCAATGTTTGGGAGAGTGTGTGAGAGAAAAGGAGAGATACTACAAAGTTAAGCGATGGTGTGTGGGCTTTATGCAAGGCTCAGAAGCATGCTCTCCAGCATTTCACCATACCCACACCTGTTGCCTGTTCAGCACTTGCAGCAAAACTGAGAGCACTTGGTACATGTGAAGCTAGTGATCCACTACAAAACTTATGACAATGTTTAGTTTTTTAATTACCAAGAATTCTGGAGAAAATCAGATTTTGTCTTTTAAATCTTGTTAATCCAGGCTCGTATGAGGTCTGAGTCTCACTGTACCACATGAACACACTTTTGTATTGCTTGAATAAGAGAGAGTTTGCACCCAGAACAGATGAGAAAAGACAAAGGGTGGGAAGAAAAAACACTGACCCAGTTAATACTAATGTAGCAGAACAATATATATATATATATATATATATTTTTTTTTTTTTAAAAAAAAGAGCAGTTGGAACCAGATCAGACTTTTGATCCAATTGTCCAGTTCCTCTTGTAAGCAGTGTTAAGCATGGAGGCATGGAGGACCAGCACCACAAGGACAGCACACAAGAACCTGCACTGGAAGGCCTCTTTTGACACCTATACTTGTTTGTGTCAATGTGGAATTACAGGACAAGAGCAACACCCTTTGTCTGTGGGGCTGCATTTTGTAGGATGGCAAAGCACTTTCTTCAGGCTAAAAATGTGTAAACAAATAGTTATGGGGACCCAATGGAGGAGTGATCACTTCGTGTGCTGTGGTAAGGCGGCTATATGACAGATTGGACTAGATGATCTTTTGAGGTCCCTTCCAATCCCTAACATTCTGTGATTCCGTGAATATCTTGTGGCTGTCCAGTGCATCACTCTGCTGTTGGGTTGGGGAGGGGTAGAAGGCCAACAGCTGCTGCCACCAAGCTCCCGGGTGAGAACTTGAGATCAGGCAAGTTGTCTGCTGCACTGCTCCGGCTGCTTGTACCTCAAGAGAAGGCTGTCCTTAAAGTGAACTGCTCACGGGAAGATCTGTCTGCCGTTGTTCTGTCGTAAAACCACTAGAGGGGAGTGTCAGAGTGCTGTGGCCATGCCTGCTTGCCACCTCTGCAGACGGCGAGTATCGGAAGCTTTTCTGGTCTCTGCTCATCCCAGTAAGAAAGGCACCCAGACTGTATTATTTTAAATGCTTTTCATTAGAACTAACACTGTCAAATGAGAATAGAATAGATAATCTTACATCCCTTAAGGTACTAGGAACCTGGAGCGGTGTAGTGATGAGCATGATGCCAGCCCATGTGCAGGATGCACATACTCTGCAGAGCAGAGTTTTATATTTTAAGAACTTAAGTTTTAACTACTGATTTCACAAATGAGAATACAGGTCTGATAAATGGTATCATTCTAATTCTCTCATTTTGAAATGTCAAATGAACCCTGATAATGACTTTTTTTAGAATTTTTGTTGAAAACGTGCCTTACTAGAAAATTTAATGTAATTAAAAATGAACTAGTTTAAACATATCTGTTTGAACTTAAGCTTGTTATCAAGACAAGAACCATCTGGAAAGTTTGAATGCCAGAATAAATATAAATATTTTCAAGGATATTTTAAGCTTTCATCACAGTAATTTTTGGTTTGGTATATTGCTGAAAATTGCTTTACTAAAATACTTGAAAGCACATAATTAGCAAGTTTTATTCAGCAATATTTTAACCATTATTATTTTCTACAAATACTGCATATTTATATTGTAGTGATAAGATTATTATCAAAACATTAGTAAGAATGCATGGGTTTAGCAATATCTACAGTGATATCGCTCATAAAACTTTTAAGTATATTAGTTTTCCCTCTGTTTGGTGGTAGAAGTTATTAATGAGTTAACAAATGAAATGGGAACAATGTAGCTTAAGGGACCATCTGTATACAGCCATCACAACAGAAAAAAATCTGTTAAAAAGTTATTTGCTAAACTTCATTTAAATCAGTAGAAATTACCTATTTTTTTTTCAGATTAAGAGATCCTTCTAAGAGAAGAAGCCAAAGAACTGTTATTACACCAACCCAGTCAAGTGGCAGTGGGCAGGATTCTGTTCATCTATGCTAGACTGAGTCTGACTGTGTTAATAAACTCATTTGTAGTACGATGCAATGCCAATATGTTAATGCAAATTATGTGGCTGCATATAATTTACAAACAGAAAGGGGAACAAATGTAAAGCAAATATTATTAGGTTTGAGATAATTGTCTCACTTTATTTAAATCTGTTTCTGATTTCCTTTTTATATAGTGAGTTGAGAATGTTTAACTCATTAAGCTGTCAATCCTTTCTTTTTACCAAGATCACAGAATCACAGAATGTTAGGGATTGGAAGGGACCTCAAAAGATCATCTAGTCCAATCCCCCTGCCAGAGCAGGAACACCTAGGTCAGGTCACACAGGAACACATCCAGGTGGGTTGTGAATGTCTCCAGAGAAAGAGACTCCACAATGTCTCTGGGCAGCCTGTTCCAGTGCTCTGTTGCCCTCACTGTGAAGAAGTTCTTCCTTACATTTATTCAGAACCTCCTATGTTCCATCTTGCACCCGTTGCCCCTTGTCCTGTCATTGGATGTCACTGAGAAAAGCCTGGCTCCATCCTCATGACACTCACCCTTTACATATTTATAAACATTAATGAGGTCACCCCTCAGTCTCCTCTTCTCCAAGCTAAGACCCAGCTCCCTCAGCCTTTCCTATTCTAAATAATAATGTAAGAATTAGAATCATAGAATCACAGAATCATAGAATAGCCTTGATTGGAAAAGACCTCTAAGATCCAACCATTAACATATCACTGCCAGCTGACTACTAAACCATGTCCCTCAGCACCTCATCTACACATCTCTTAAATACCTCCAGGAATGGGGACTCCACCACTGCCCTGTGCAGCCTGGTCCAGTGCTGGACAACTCTCTCAGTGAAGAAATTTCTCCTAATATCCAATCTGAACCTCCCCTGCCACAACTTGAGGCCATTACCCCTCATCCTATCACTAGTTACCTGGGAGAACAGACTGACCCTTGCCTCACTACAACCTCCTTTCAGGTTTTATTTTTTTTTAATTTAAAATAAAATTAATGGTCTGCTTGCTTTAGGTGTCTCCATTTTTCTTTTAGATCAAGTATAGTAACTAAGAGAAGCACATTTGAATCCTTGAATGAGCACTGGAAGAGGGTCATTTGACACTGTTCAATTTCTTCTGCCATAATCATAGAATCAGAATCTTCAGTTAGGCATAGGATTTTTTTAATGCATAATGCATTAAAAATAATACAATATAATAATGCATTTATTATATTTGTTACATTTCCATGGACAAATGATAATAAAGTCTGTTTTACTCTCTTTTGAAACTACTGGCATTTATTTATTTTCCATGTTATTAGTGGAAGGTTCCTGAAGAGACTCTAAAGCACAATCAACTTCACTAGGTGATTCTTTAAATATACTGTAAAAGGCCTTTCACACTGGAAACTCCCTAGGTTCCCCAGGCACTTCGTTGCCATTCTTCTCATTTGACCATTAGAAAGTTTTTCTAAACATCCCATGCATCAGTTTAAGCCCACAGTTTTTCCCAGTCAACACAGTCTTGGAAAGCTGGTTGTTTGTATTCTTCTTGCAGCAGGCAGCACGATGCAGGTGCCAAGAATGATGACACACATCCCTTCCACCTTCTCTTCTCCAAACTAACCAACTGCACTTCTTCCAACCTTTCTTCAGGGGAAACATTTATTAGTCCTCTGAAAATTCTAATTCTCTTTCTCCAGACTAAGTAGCTGGTCCATATTTTTCTTGAAAGTGGTGTTCCAAATTGAAGATGATACTTCAGCTGAGATCTTTTCCATATCCAATGCACAAGTAACCAGGGAGATGATTTCACATATTTTAGAGGCCATACACCCATTTCTCCATCTGTTCATGTTGTTCACCATTTCACAATAGCATGACATAGATCTCTTTTCAGTTCTGTGGTCTCCAATCATTTCTTCTCTGTATGTTATTTATGCATTTGAATATTCCTGCCCAACTATCGAACTTCCTATGGGTCTGCTCTGAATATCATCCTTTTTTCCATCTCTCAAATTTAACAGGCCTATTTTGAACATAGACTCTATTCTCCAACACACTGGCTATCCTTCTCAGTATGGTATCATTGGGAAACTTAACGAGTAAGCTCACCGCTCTATCATCCAATTCTTTAATGAGAATATTTAATAGAACAATAGAATGGACTCCTGTAAAATTCCCTCTATACATTATTCTATCTTGACAGTGAACAATAATCACAGTCTGAGTAGAGTTTTCTATTCTATAGTATTGTCGTTTAGACTGACATTACTGACTTAGGAGAATTTCATGAGATTCATAGATTTATATGGCAAAATAGTCATCACTGGTTTTCTTTTTAAAATTTCCAATGCTTAAATGCAGAGGTGGTGATGAACTTCTCAAATAGGTGGGATAGACTGTTAACTTAGATAATCATCAGCCATTCCAATCCATCCATCTTTAATTCAGGATTCATAGACCAGCCTCTTGTACATGGTCACTCTCCAGAAATTCTGAACATGGTCATAGACAACTAGATACAAAGGTAATGATGATCCTTATGTCCTTGAATAATTATATTAATGTCATGTGACTATTTGACAACCCTATTAAAGAAAATAGGATCAGTCTGGTAATCTTTTGGCTGCTGTAGAGTCTAACAAGTTGTAATCCTTAGCTTCCCTGCCAGCAAATTCCATATTAAGCACAAGATATCCTAAAACAAATCACTAGTAAAACCTCTCCAAGATGTAAATATATGTAGAGTTCTTTTGAGATGATAATTCTATTAAAAAAAAGGACTTTCTTTTTTTTCCTTTCTTTTTTTTTCTTTTCCCCCCTTCCTTGTCTTTATACTGGGTAGCCAATCATCAGATCATCAAGACACTCTAAAGTCTTTCATATATTGAAACCTGTGATTTGGGTGAAATGGTCTTAATGAAGCACAGGAAGACACAACACAAATGAGGTTTAGGATTTCACTACAAACATTAAATTTCAACCTAAATTTGGGCTGAGAGCCAGAATTCCAGAGAAAACACAGAAAAATATTCAGGAGAGCTGAATCACCACTGAAATGTTGGCAATGACTTCAGCAAACAGAAGTATCCATGGACACATCTATGTCTTTATTGTACCAGTATGCCTAGGCAGAGGTCTATTTTACCTGTATATGTAGCAGGACACTTCTGAGGTAGAAGTTGTCCTACACTTCCAGGGACTGAAAAATTTAAGTCACAGGGTCTAATATAATTCAGGTTGGAAGGAACCTCAGGAGATCATCTAGTCCAACCTCTAGTCTTACAGTTTATCTTACATAGGTGACCTTTTCTTGCCCTGGAGTTTATACACCTCTCCTTTCCCCAGGCCTAGCTATGTCTCTATGTTTATTTCCACAGCATCAATTTGTCTACGTAAGGGACAGATGCTGCCCAAGTTTGACAAGGCAATAAAATAAAATCTTCCCATTGCTTTTTCAGCTTTACGCTGACAGGGGCAAAAAAATTCAATGGTCTGAGAGCAGGGCTGCCCTTGAGAAAAGTGGTGATTTTTCAGAGAGGTTTAGCAGAGGTGCACAAGCGTGTTTCCACCCTGCACCAAGAAGAAGTGGGGTAGGGGAGAAGAGGGAAGGAGGAGGCAGAACAGCTGCAGCAGCTGGAGTTGCCAGGATCAGCTTGCCTAGCAACCCCCCTTCTTAGGCAAGGGCATCTAATTCAGTAGCATCAGCAACATTAGAAGCAGCCCAGACACTTGGTGAGCTGGGTGCATGCTAGGGAGCATGAGAGATGTCAAAACACCAGCCTTAGGGCTCCGAAGCCTCCTCAGTTTATTGGTAGGTAAACTACATAGATCTGCTTGCCAGAACTTTACTCCTGTGGTCTGTGCATATGCGAAGAACTGTATATGGCTTGTTGCAGTGAGACAGCTATTTATACCAGGCAATTGTTGATTGTTATTTTAGTAATGTAGAAAGCAAGAGTAACAGAATAATATATTGGAAAAATCAGTTGTATAATTCTGTCTTATTCCACGAATACTTTGATAAGTAATTGTGTAATCCAGTGGATGATTATTCTCCAGTGATATATAGAAAAATAATAGCAGATTATATGAAAAGAAATTATTATCTTTTACTAGAAGTGGAACAAAATGAGGGTGCAGTATCATAACATATTTTGTTCTGTTCATATATATCCAGAGTGCATATTTTAATACATGATTAATATATCTATTATAATGTATCATATCTATACAGGTATAATGTATATTCTGCTACTCTTGCAGTTCAATCTATATGCTATTATGATGTTGTATTCTACCTGTAATAGGCTTATGCAATCTTAATATTGTCTATTATTATATAATTTAAGATTTATTTAATTAACAGTTGTGTTATTAAACCAAAATGATTAATTTGAAGAGTTTAGGTGTAGAAGATTAAAAGAAAACGAGCAGTGAGGAGCAGAAGGGGTGCAATTTTAAAAGCAAACAAAAATCCTCTTTAAACCAATTGTCTCTCTGCATATAGTCCTAGAAGCACCTGCTTTTTGTAGAGAAAATCTTCTGCAAGAGAAGGATTAGTCAAGTCCCCTCATTGTTTCATGGCTAATTTCTGGATAGATCAAAATAATATACTGATTGAGTTTGTATAGCCCTAGGAAGCTGTCATTTTTTGCTCCAGAAGTAGAAGAGAGAAAAAGATGCCAGACTATGTTTCTGCATTTGGTTTGATTTCTTTAGAAGAGATGGAACTCATCCTTCCCCTGTTCCCATACTGTCTTTTTTTGCAGTCTAATCATATACTTTTTTTCTGGCAGCTGATATTAGTGGAGGGGTGGCATGATTTAGATAACAAAGACTATGACTGTTGGCCCCTGGAAAAACCAGATGAATATAATATGCTGGACTGTGGAGGTGAGTGAGTCCTAAAGTTGCTCAAGAAAGATGATCTCTTGCTTGGGAAATGGTTGAAAACCCCAAACTGAAGTACTCAGAATACTGTTAACTCATGACAAATGTTATGCATGATGGAAAGCATCTGAATCAGTGACAACCTCTCTTTCTATTTGTCCAATATTCATTGGTTCCAAAAGAAAAAGTAACAGCTGAATCCCCTCCCCCAGAAAGAAACCGAAAATGTTTTATTTCTCATTAGAAAACCAATTACAACTTAATTCAAACAAAGCAGGTAGGCAGCTCTGCATCACAGCAAATTCTGTTGAGTCATTGCTGAAGTTTTGTTGTGTCAGTTCAAAAGTGGACTGTGTTTAAGCCTTCCATCCAGTAAGTAAAATCACCGGTTCTACACAGCATGCTTTTCCAGCTTGCTCACAACCGTGTTCCATGTGTACTTAAAAAAAAATCTGAGATGTTTAACCACTTATTCCATTCAGTTTCAAAAATGAATTTACATGATGAGATACTGAAAAATAGAACAATTTTTATGTTGTAAATTGATTGTTTGAGATTGAAAAATAATTGAACAGCAACTGAAACATGGGAAATTCAATTTAAATATAAGAAAAATCTTTTATACTGTAAGGGTGATCAAACAGTACAACAGTTGACCAGAAAGGTTATGATTTCTCCATCCTTGGAGATTTTCAAACACCAACTAGACAAAATCTAGAGCAACCTGCTTTATGTGACTCTGCCTCAAGCAACACAGGGTTGGACCAAATGACTTCCAGAGCTTGCCTTCTATTTTCAACTATGCTGTGATTTTGTGACTCTGTAACTGGTAAAGGAACTTACGTAAAGGAACAATTTTGTTTATGTTGTAAAACATAAGACCATATGTTTCAATAGGGCTTTTAGAAAAAACAAAAACACCGGAGGAACTAATACTGATAAAACACTCCAGGAAAGGTACTGCTGGGTCACATTCTGAGGTCAATATTACAGTTAAACAATTTCCAGAGAGTTCTGTTGAAAGAGTGAAATTCAAAGACTCTCTAGATGACTGTCAACTGAGACTTTTATCTCTGTATGAATTTACTGTTGCTTTAACATTTAAACAACTATTTATCAGAACAGATTACTTCTTTAAAGCTATTCTTACTAATAATCAAAGTGTGAACTGAGTACAAGGGAAACTAACATAAGTAGGTTGCTTAATTAACACATACCCTTTGCAACCAGTTTTAGAATGAACTCTAAGCTCTAGCCTTCCTTTCTCTGTAGTTCTTCCTTGTCATCTTCAGGGCACTGCTAAAAGCAAAGCAAGAGGCATATACTGTAGCCTCATTGCTGTGGAGTTAGCACAAGATCTTCAAAACATTTGTATGTGGGACTATCTGTCGTTGAAATAAGGGTTTTGTTTATCTTTGTGAGACCTTTAAAGGGAAGTAGAAAGTAATTTAACTGAAATTTATGCTGACCTTTTGCCTTAATTCTCACGCATTCTCTGAAGTTCAGCTCTCTCTTACCTTTTAGTCCAAATCACAGTAGCATTTTTTTTGTAAATCTTTGTGTTGTAGTTTCTCTCAGAGTGTTAGCATTTATGATGAGTGTTTACTTTTCAAGGGAGATGTGAAATCAAGAGGTTATTTTATAATTTGCTTCTTCATATCTGAAAGGGAATTATGATTAGGAGAAAAAATAGCAGCTTCGCTAACAGTGCAAGTGAAGAATACACTTGTAGAAACAACCCCAGAATAACAAAAAAGTTTATAATTGAACAACAACAACAACAAAGTGAGGAACTCCTGAAGGGCAGGTTTACCCATCCTCCGCAGAAGGGATTTAAAACTTCCTGACAAACTGAGAGCTACCCACTTGCATGATGTAATTAATTTGATGTGCTGCGAAGTAAACCTTCATCCAACAATATAAAAAGAGGTAGGTCAATGGAGTGGGAAGATTTTGAAAGCATTGTTTAAGAATATGAATTAAAAACTTCTCCAGCCTCTTATCTCCCTTCATTCCCAGGCTCAGAGCAGGTAATAAGGTGTCTCAGGGACAAGAGAACTGACTAGGATAAATCATCTTTCCCGGTAAGAGTGTGGAAATGGAAAATGACAGATGTCAGAGTAGCACTCCTTCTGCTGTCCAGTACAGATGCAATATGGTTGTATAAAACGAGAATGCTTTCTCAAATATATAGCTATTACTATATATAATTTATGTCTTATAAGATTAAGGATTTTGGCTGAATTTCATGTGTGCTAGAGTTGTCTGTTCTTCTTCCATAATGAGGTGTGTCTCAGTCAAAGCAGCCAAGAATGAGGAGCAATGTTTATTGCCTGATCAAAGAGGAAAGCAAATGTATCAGGAGAAGCAGCACTGCATTATACTGGGAGCAAAGTTACTCTAGATAAGAGGAGCATATTGTCGTATTTCTCCAATTGCTTGATCTTTTCTAAGTGAGTTTCAGAATTGTTCAATTAATATGCATTTGTGTTTACCTATACAGCCACTAAAATGGATGTCTGTTTTGGGCTCATAAAAGTCAATAGATGAAATAGGAACAATAGATGAAAATCACTATTTGTCTGCCTCTGTAAAATAGAAAAGTATAGCAAATAATTTGGCCTATGATTGTGTTGTTTCTAGGCCTGGAGATGTCATGGGTGCAAAGGCCTCCCGAAAAGACTGTGAGTGGGGAATTCTTCAACGTGACCTATTCAGTCTTTGCTTCAGACCACTTTTATCAATATGCAGTGCAAAATGGAATCCTTTCTCACAGGTATTACCTCCTTTAAAAATGCTTTCATGGTCATGAATATATGGGGATTCTGTGTGTACCTTTTCCAGTAGTATACTTGGAACACAGACCCTGGGGGGCTCTTCGCTAATTCCTTGCATCTCTTAAGATCTCTTATAGCTCTGTTTGCCCTGATATTTTCCCCCCACAAAGGCTTTGCTGTCAAAGCAGCCATCACGGCATGCTTGCCCACATGGTCAAGAATAGGGTGTGTCATCCTGTATTGGCATTACTGTCCCAGTGCAACTCTGAACATCACTTCTTGCCTTCTCTACACAAGGAATTTACAACTGAAGTTTAAGCATGAGTCCCAGACTAACTGTGTCTTATACTCCTTTTAATAATAAGTGTGTTTGAAGTACACAACATCAGTATGAAATAGAGGGTGGCTCAACCCTGAATCCACTGAATTTAGTGATTAGCTGCTTTTGATTTCTGTGAGACTGAAATCAATCCAGAAGCTTATGTATCAGCTCAGAGTCTTGTTGGTAACTGTAGACAACAGAGGTTAAATACAGAATGTTTAGGTGTACAACCCCAGATCACTAAAAGGCTATAATATGCCCTGATTTTACACTTTTATCTGTACGTAGCAGTTCTCCATCCACATGCAACAATGTCTGGAACAGAGGCTGCAGCTGTATTTCCCCACTTTGTATGCAGTATTTGGTTAGTGTAAGAGATGTTTATGGAAGACCTCACATTTTTCTCTGCCAATCTGAGTGTTCATGTTGCAAAATTCAGACTGTAAAAGCTGTTATCCAGAGAGATTTTTTTCATATTGAAATCTGACCTCTAATCCATTTGCAATGGCAAAAAAATGATACTGTATTTTGATCATCTGTGTACTATGGCTAAACAGTTTTGCAAAACTTTTATCACATTTTCTGAAATTTATGGCTAGTAGTAGTTCCAAGAGCTTGACCATAAAGCAGTTTTTTTCACTGTTTGGAAATCAGTCTGGTTTCCTAGCGTTTCCAGGGAGACCCACTCCCTTAAATCGGTAAGGAATTTGGAAAATATTGGTCCTCATGCACTTATACATATCTTGCACATGGCAAATATTTTAAAAGAGAAATCTATGCTATAGCTTTTCAAAGGGAACAAATTTGCACCTCATTTGAACTTGAATACTATCTGATTGACTCTTAAGCTTACAGTGGCTGACCCAAATATGGCTGAGACTGGAAAGTCAAAGTGTGGGCGTCAGCATGATTGGGTGAAGCCATGATGAAGAAAAATAAATACTGGTGTCCTGACATTGCTTTATAGAGATCCATCACAAATACATAACATTAAAACTAAACCCTACAACTAAGTTTAGTTATGTCTACTGAGTAAACCATGTTTGTGGAAAATTATTTTATTTTAAAGCCAAATTTATTAGGGTGATAACCAACTGAAAGTGTAACTGAGGAAACAGTAGGAAAAAGTGTTGCACCACACATTTCCAGGTAATTACATTTGCCTTTCAGGGATGAACTTTCAAAAGGCCCATCTTGCTTTGCAGAACAGACTATTCACAAAGTCCACTTTTTGCACTAAATTTTTGGTTTGGGAATTGTATCTGATATTATTGTCTAATATAGTTATTTTCCTTGGGTTGTGGAGCGAAGACTGGAGTAATCCCATCCGGTCATGAAGTCAGTCTGGGGACAGAAATGGAAGTTGATACCTGCTTGTGGCATAGCATGTGTCAGAAGTCCCTACCGCATGGCAGTAGACAGTGGCCTGGCTGACAGCAATCTTCATTGCTCTAGGAGCACTTCATCGAGAAGCAAGACAGAAGAGAAAAAATGGTGTGACAGTGTTATTTCACTGCCTATGTTTTTGCTGCTATTTTTTCTGTCTAGAATAGAGAACAGGCTCTTGAGTGCTTGTTGCAATTTTGGGGAATGAAGAATAAATATAAAGGTTTCTCTCTCTTTTTCTCCCTCTCTCTACTGCTTGGCTAGCAATGCTGCAGCTGCAAAGGAATTCTGTGAGAAGCATGAATGCCCTGTCAGCTGGAAAGATGCCAATGGGGAGAACTGCTGTGTCTACCATGCCAACATTCACTCCTGTCCTTTGGCCTTCATGGTTAGTATAATGCTGCAGTATCACGTGCTCTGCTCTTACTACTGGATGAGATATCATTGTAATAGACA
The DNA here is from genome assembly GCA_028020825.1 of Podargus strigoides. Taxonomy (NCBI): domain Eukaryota; kingdom Metazoa; phylum Chordata; class Aves; order Caprimulgiformes; family Podargidae; genus Podargus; species Podargus strigoides. Next base: position 94,203,368 of record CM051663.1, read on the forward strand.
GGTTCAAGTTTATGAAGTCTTTCTGTGATTGCAATTAGACCAAATCTATAGTTCACTAAGACCACTGTGGAGATATCTGTCAGTTTCAGAATTTTACTTTTTTTTTGTGCCAGATGCTGAGGCTGCAAAGCAAAGGGCTGCATTTTTGGACAAGGCATTGTTCAGAATCTCTCTGTATGTTTAGTGGGGCCAGTTTCATCCTTTTGAGATTACTTGACGTAGATCTCTCTAGGGTCAATAGAGAAAGACAGATCATTTCATTCTAAAGCAAGCAGGGCAAACTGTCGATTGGAAGTGTTACTGTCTCTGCAGTTTATAGAGAGACTCTGAATGATTTGCTTGAATTACTGAAGTTGAGGGGGGTGAGAATCACTGGCTGTGACTTGTAGAGCTGAAGCCTGTACGCATGTGTCCTGAGATGGAACGGTTTTTCTGTATTAGATCAGAGTGAAAAAAAGGAATCCAGTTACAGGATAACAAAATTTGTTCATGCAGTGTAAGCAGGATCCATTCTTGTCTGCTTGACTCATTATAAGAGCCTGTCCCTCTTTGAATGAATGTTTAAGGTTCTGACTCTAACAATTTGAGACACATTTCCCCCCCCCGCCCCCCCTTTTTTTTTATCTGTGAGGTAAGCCTTACCCTGCATAATAACCTTCCTGGATTGCCCAGTCTCTAGCTGATCATCCTTCTGGCAATCTGACACATTCTTCGTGATCAAAGATTGTGTAATAGAAAACCTAGTCTACACATCTTGCAGCTATTTCATGTATCCTTCTGTGTGAAGGCTTAATGTCTCCACAAGAGCTCCAGCTTATTTCTTGGCAGTCCATTCTTAATGAGCTGTTTCGTTTATGACTTCCTGGGGGCCTTAGCTGATACCAGGACTTTGGTTTAAAAGAGGAATCCCTGCTGGAACCATCACATCAAAACTTTTGTCTAGAACCATAGTAAAGAACTTCAACATCCCACCGCTGTGAGTTCTTACTTTCACAATTAGTTCTGCTCAGAATTAAGGTGTGGAAAAGATAGCCAAAAGATAGCCTGTAGCCAACATGCATCATCTGTCTTACTTGTAATACTGTAAATCAGTTCCTGCTTAGAAGTCTAACAGGTTGGCTGTCATACAGCAAGAAGGCCATGAGTATCATTGCATAAGATTGAACACACACTTCAAGCTTTTTCTATTATTTGAGAGGAGGTCATGTTGTTGGTTTGTTGGGTTTTTTTCAGTGAAAGAAGTGCCTGAAAAAAATATCTGGAGTTAGGAGACATACTTAGTCCTTTCAAACAAAAAAATGCAAGATCTTCAGACAGCCAAAGAGATCCTCTATGGTTGCAGTTGCTGGCAGGTTTACATCTTACCAGCTTTATGAAGAAATGCTCTGCAAACAGGCATGGAAGAGATGCCTTCCTTCTTCATTAAAGAAAAAAAAAAAGCTGCCATATCAAAAGTGAAACTGCAATAAAACCCCTTTAGAAAATTATAAAAAGTGGGATATGATTCTCTTTCTGGTACTAATACAGCAAATCCTGAAAAAGTGTTTTAGATTCATACAATTACTTCAGTTAAAATTTGGAACAACATTTTGTCATGTGTATTTTAAAAAATAATATTTGTGAGATTTTTATCTCAGTATACGCATGATTGCTTCTCTCTTACTCAATCTTTTATCACAGAACAGTCTAGCTTGTCCTCTGGGAGTTTCATAGATTTGGTCATAAAACATCACTTTATTTGCTCTTAGAGAACACAAATCATTTTAAAGAAAGTAAAGAGAAGGAGCTAGGATTTTCATTATGTCGTGGTTTACTGACAAAACCAATATGTCTGATAAAGGGTAGAGGAGGAATATGTGGTCCGTGGATCCCAGATGATGGCCAGATATTTACTCACACTTTATCTACAGCTGGAAAAATGAGTCAAAGAAACTGGACTGCCAAGGTAAGGTTTATTGCATTCAGGATTTTTGCCTGGTTTACTCTTTTCAGAGCTTACCTGCTAGTAGTTCAGTGCATTTCATGTGTGTGTTCCTCGACTCATTTATATGTCAGTGCTATGTGTGTGATGCATATGGCTGAGTAATATCAATTCCCAACTGTCTTGGCTTGGAAGTAACAGCTTTTCACACTACAACTCCTTAAGTAATTAGAAGAAACAGGGATGGGAGGGAAAACAATAGCCTAGTCTGTCCATTTAAGGCCTGCATTAACAATATATTACACTACTGACTGGACTGTGCTGCAGGTTAGTATGGTCATTAGGGGGTTTCTACCCAGCAGAAGTAACAGGGAAGCAAACACGGCAGAATGCACATGCTGCTAGTCCTGCTTGGTGAGAGGAATATGCACCAGGAGGGGAACCAGACCTGCCTTTCCCACAAGAATTGTCTCTCCTGCTTCTGTTTGTCTCCCCAGTCAAGGTCATCTGTCCTTCCTGATTCTGAAAAATTGCACACATTCTTTTGCAAAACACCACAATTGGACAATTGTTGTAATAATAGCCTACAGTATGCAAATGAAGTTGTGATGCTTGTTGCCTTGTTCATTTGTTTGGCAGGTTGTTTTAGTTCATGTGGGTGTGACTTCTCTCATCGCACACATCAGAGTTGGGAGAATGCAAGTTGCTCTGGAAGCAAAAACCACAGTCCTTCCTGCAGTAGGTATGAGGTAAAATGAAGATGTGAGGGAATTGCCTATTGACTGCAAATCTCAATGCTTTTAGCATGTATGCATGGTTACCAAAAGCTAAAGGGACTCCTACACATCCTTACCATTGAAAAAACACAAATGTCTTCCTAAAATTCTTCTTCACATAACACTGAACGTCTGAAAAAGTGTGTGAGCTTCCAACCTGTGTATGAATCTAAAACAGTAGGAAGCTGTTCTTGTCAAACAGGTAAAATAAATACTATGACCAGCAAGTTGATTGGGATGTGAAAATATTCTTCCAGCTAATATGTTATGATGATCTGAACACTCCTTGTCTGAAGGGGAGCAGACTTCCTTAAGCATATTGGAAAGGTAGAAACCCATTTGGTTTCCGTGTTCACATTAAAATTCAGTTGCTCCCAAAGGCATCAGTCTTTCATTCACTTTAGTATAGCTGTATGCAGGGAAGCAGAAATAACTGTAACAATTATCTTAGCAATGTGAAATTTTAAAAATGGACTTTATTTAATAAATTAAACATACAACCCGAAGAAAAATATTGCGTAAAATAGGAATTTCATCACAGTACTCTTGTTAGCTCTCTTCTGGAAACTTGAGAATAAATTTCCCAGTGTTATGAAAAAATCCCAAACAAACCCAAAACCAAACAACCAAAGCAGCTCCACTGTGGGTGGAAGTATTTAGCTATAGAATTTGCTATTCACTTCAAGACAGCTGCAGCTGAGTTTTCCAAGAAACTTACAGTTTATCAGAAAAGAAATTTTTAAAATGCAGCTCTATACCTGAGGCAGAAAGTGACTTCTGTGATTACCCTGGTATTATACTGGAATCAAATGGACTGAGGCAGAATTTTTACTGAGGAGTGGATTTTGTTTTGTTGAGGCTTTTTTTAAAAAAAAATAAATTACATAGTTACAGAATAATACCTTCATCTTGTTTCAGAGGCTGAAGTACGGCATGATATTAGTTTAGTTGTAGAGGTAAAATTGAAACACTATTTGGAACATGGGAGAAGGAATTTTGTCCTTTGTGGCTTTTTTTTTTAAACCACATTTGATTCTGCTGATAATTTTTGTAAGACCTTGGAGAAAAAGAAATCCTTGAAGTATGGGTTGCAAGGTTTCATTCTGCAGTACCCAGTGTCTTCTGCTACTCCTGAGGAAGGGTCATTGGTTTCTAGGGATCAAAGTACAAAGTATACAACAGACAATGCTTGCCTTAAGGAACTTCAAGTCTCAGAAAAAAAAGGTGGGTAATGAGAAACAGAGTAGTGATTAAGTGATTTACACAAAAAAACACGTCAAAGGCTCTAGTATCATTAACAATCTGATAAAAGAGATTCTGTATCACTTTAAAAAAAACAGATTATTCTTTCAGATGCTGGGGTGCTATCTCTGGATTCTGCAAAATTTATTCTTTCTGGTACTCTGAGGTCTCCCTGGTCAAAAACCGCATGTTTAAATCTGAATACAAAGTTATGGATGGATGAAACTGCCTTAAAATATACCTATATGTGTTTTTTTTTCCTAATCAGTCTGTGGAGATGGCTTTTGTGAGGAAGAAGAAGGCTGTTCTATCTGTCCAGCAGATTGCGGGGAATGCCCACTGTCTGCTGATGCTCAGATAGCAATTGCTTTACCAATATGTTTAGTCTGCACTGGCTTCATTTTGGCAGTCATGGTAAGTATCCTTCCTGTCCTATTTCCTTTTTCTTCCATGATTTGGTTAGAGTGAAGCTCTCTCTTAGTAGAGGGATAGATTTTCTTATCTAGAACCTGTGTGCTATGGAAGAAAGCAGAAGGAAGGGAAACCACCTTCCTGGCTCCTTTATGAGGGGGAGGCTTATTGGGCTAGGCATTTTCATACTGTAAGGGAGAAGACTGAAGAGGAATGGTAACAGGGGGATGCATATATAATGGTAAAGGAAGAAAAGGTTTTTCACAACGTGGGAACTAGAGGGTGCAAGTAAAGCAATACTATTTTTCACTCAGAATAAAGCTCTCTTATGAAATTAACTGCTTCAAAACCCTGTGGAGGTCAGAAGCATAAATGAAATCAAAAGCAAATTAGGTAAATTCATAAGGGGATTAGCTCCACTAGAGCCCATTAAATCTGAGTCCAAATAAAATTTATAAAGGAAAACATTCAACTTGAGATATCCTCAAAAGACATAATGAGAAGAGGATCTTCTATTTTTTTCTGTTTTGTTTGTTTTGTGTTGGTTTTTAATAGGCTCATTTTCTTAATGTAACTGAATCAGTTTGGTTGAGTTCAAAGTGATTAATTTTGCTGAATAGTTATCAAGTATAACAGAATCATGAAGGAAAAACAAAAAGGGAATGAGGAGAGAGGATTGTATGAATATGGGAGAAGTAATTGCATAACAAGGATTTGGCAGGTGAATATGGTTATTGAAGAGTCAATATATTGACTAGGTACACAACAGATATTTTATTTGGGGTTTGGCCTATGAATCCTGTAAATTGGTAGGCTCCTCTTTCCTCAGGGATTCCTTCTCTTTCCATCTAGTACTGCAGTTGCAGTGAGCATCTGAGGTAGGCTAGTATGCTGAGAGGGAATGGGCAATAGAAGGCAAATGGCCCATCGGGTGAGGTACTACTGGAGGTCTGAATCACAACTAGATTTTTTCTCTGCTCTGTGCCTCTCTGTGTGGCTTTGTGAGTTAGGAATGGAAGCACTGTTGAAAACTATTTGAGCATTTATAATCCACAGGGAACTTGTGACAATGTGTTTACAGTAACCGTCAGTAAAACTGTATGATCTGATAGAAATGTGTAATTGGAGATGAGAAGTTCAGACAGTTTTAAATGACTGGCATTTTAGAAAAAGCAGTGGAGTTTCTTGGCCTTGCATAGGTTTATCTAAATGTCTTGTAGGAAATTTTACCTATTATTTCTGCTATTTTTCTGTAGGTTTTGAGGTGTTTTTTCTTCTTGCATTTCTTTATACTTATGCCTGCTAACTTCTGCAGTAGTAGCTTCATTTTAATGTTTTATTTAGCTGATAAGTAAACAACATAGGAAAGATCTGTTTATCCAATTCAGTAATTAATATGAGTTAAAAGAAGTTAATTAGTTTCCCCCATCAGGGAAACTAATGCCTTCTTTAATCATTCAAGTAGAGGAGAGGTTTCCTTTGATATCAGTGTCTGTAGCAAGCCTAATGGTCACTTCTAACTAATATGTCCTGGTTCAGTCATATCTTTGCAAGATAAAATGTAGTTGTCTTTTCTCAGAAACCTTTTGAAATAAATGGTATTACTTAATTTTGATTCAGTGAGCTCTATGTTTGTCATAAATTTCTACCAAAATATCGACATAATCTCTACACTGTGTTCCTTGCATATTATCTGGGCTTTTGTTACCTGTTTCAGTGAATGCATAATTCCTAATATTAAATTCAAAATGATAGAAAATGCTGTAATGATGGAAAAATGCTGCTTTGGCTTGACATTTTGGCATTGACTGCATCTGTAACAGCTGTATAATTTAATCTGCTGCTTCTCTTTTGAAAACATGTTTTTACACTTTCTGTGTTAGCTTTGCATATCAGCTCTACAGAAAATCAGCTATTAGATCTATGCCTTCTTTACAAAGTAGCCACAGAATCCCTACCAACTATTCTTTATACTAGAGTATTTGATATAATATGACCTCGTTTGTGGATTGGGGGCTAATTCTATTACAGGATATAAAATGTCCTGCCCCTTATCTTGGGGATGGGATGTTGTGTGTTCTTGTCATGCACTTACATAGCATAGGACATTTCCATGACATGAAGTGATGTAAACCACTCATCTGATGTCCAGGCTGAGATGTAACTGTAGTGCACAGGTAGTACTGACAATAATGGAGAGTTTGTAGCCAATGCAAAATATGACATGTAATTAGATTCTAGGATATAAAATGTACAGTTTTAATGGTATTTAATAGATGCTGTTTTCTTCTAAGCTTGTTACTAATACTCTTGGCTCTAATGTTAGTCATGAGATATATGTTGGATGCTTAAACATCAGATTTTGTTTGGATACATATAAACATGCAAACATTCAAATTTGAAAGAAATAATCTCTGGTTTAATTCCTTCAAAGTCAGTAGAGCTACATCAAGAATGAATTTGATTTGTTTTTGTAGTGGTTTCAATATCAGAAACAAAAGATGTTTTGGGATGAAAGCTGGATTATAGACTTCACCTACATCAAGCAAGGTTAGTAACTTGTCATTTTGATACCATGATTAGTTTCCTTAATAATTTTGAGAAATAATCTCAATCATAAATCCATCTTCATGTTTTAATGGTCTTGCAAAAGGTGAACCAATTTGTGAAAGACATATTCAAAGTTTTATCCTTGTAACCTCTGTGAGCTGATGTTTTTGTTTATTGAAACTTCAGGTGTCAAAGTTATTTTAAATAGTTTTTCTTTTTTTACGGTGATCTGTCAATTTAAAAAGACAGGCTGATTCCAAAATAAACAGATAACTGCTGGACTTGGACAAAATAAATTACAATTGCTCCAGTGGATGTATTGTTCTGTATAATTAGTCGCACTAAGTTGCCCTGGATTTGCACAGATATAATGAGGCATTCTCTCGGTGCATGCTATCTGTGACAGACTTGCTGCAAAAAAGTAATTCATTGCGGCCAGCGGGGTTTTTTTTCAGTTTTACCTTCTGGATATAGAATATGATTTAACTGGTTTTAATTAAGCATATTAAGAATAAAAGCAGATGTTATTATATACTTTACTATGCTGCACTTAAGATAGTTGTAGATCTACTTTGCTGTTCATTGTTTTAGCATTGAGAAGGAAAACAATGCCTAGACCCTCAGAAAGGTTAAATCTGTAGAAATCTGCTGAAGTTGATAGGTCTGTGCTGATGTGCACTCTCTTACTTTCTGTCTCTGTGACAAATTGCTAGAAAGATGTCTGCTTTATCTGTGTTAGGTCATTGTGTTGCTAGTAGAAGCGTCAATACATTCTTGTGTTAATATATAGTAGAGATACTTTTAGCCTTGCTCTTGAACATTAATTTCTGTGTAGTTTTGATATGATATCCTTGCTGCTGTAAAGAACAGATGCTGCCTTAGAAATTAAGTAGATAACCCAAACCAAATTTCAATCCAGATTGTGAAAACAGAAATGGAATACTCAAGGAAAAGCGTCTTTCAATATAGCAAAAGGGAACACAAGCAAATTTTCAGCTAGTGAATTGTGAATTCAGATAGAGAATTAGAAGAGGTCATAAACATCACATGGGAGGAGAAACAATAGAAAGAGACTGAGGAAAATTAGCAACATGATCAAAAAACACACTAAAAATTAATTTGAAAAATCCAAGGTGGAAGACACAGTTTTCTTGGAGAGGAGCCTGCAAAGCAAGAATACTGTTATAGACCTAGGAGTGATTAACAACTTAAGAGTAGTGAGGACTAATAATATAATGAAATTTGGAAACAGACAGTATGTCTCCTCTGGACAGAGCTGTCTAGAGATACCCATAGTAGCCTGAAATGTACAGTTATCTAAACAGAAACATATCAGCAATGCTGTACTCAGGGTATGTAGCCTATACTTTGAAAAATTAGCTTTATTTTTTCAAGAGAACTCCTTTTTTGATGCATTGCACCACACACTCATTTGCAAAGCTACCTCAGGCATCTTTAATATTTTTTTTGGGTGGAATGCTGTGGAAAGACTCCAGACGTCAATGCAATTTTGAACTGCATATGGATAATACTGTGGTGTGGGAACATGGCAGTCCTGATACAAGGTGAGATGCTGAACTTCCTCAGCAACACTTCATTGGATACTGATACCAGGGAGAGTTGGGAGGTTTCAGCAATGCTGAGACTAATTGGCTAAATCTGGGTTTTAATTGGACATGGTGAAATGATACATAATTCGTTAAATTTGTTTTGAAACCCATTTTGTTACTTTGAGCTGGTCAACAGATATTAAAAAACATACACTGAGTTTGCTAATTTTTTTTCATCTGACTGTATTGTTGCTCTTTTCTGACTTCCCTCTGGTGTCACAATCACTTCCCACATCCCTGTACTTTACAGTCTTCTAGGAGCTCCAAATAGACTTGTTAAAATATGGCACAGAGCTTGCTCTGCTTCCCTGGTTTCTAAGTAGCAGCAAGGGCTAATCATCCCAAGAGCAGGGGAACAAAACTTGCATAAAATCCTGAGCATTAGTGAGAAAGATCTCTGGCAATGAATCACCTTTGGAACTTTTTTTACTTTTTATGCAGCAGTCACCTTCCAAGACCAGCCAAGATACAAAGATTTGGAGAATTCACTATTTTTTTTCTGCCTCTGGAGTTTCCAGCTTGACAATAATATGCATCTTCATGTGCCTTTTCTCATCCCACCTCTCATATAGATCACATAGTATGGACGGTAACAGGAAGCATGATGAGCACTTCCCCAGCACCCAGTGACTCTAATGCCAGCTGTATCAGTGCTCTGAGCTACTGCACAGCAGCTGCTAACATGTCCAGGAAACATTACTTCACCCAGACTGGGAGATAGTAAGTCAATATAGTTTAGTACAGTACTTGCTTCACCTTGTTTTCTGGTTGTTGCCACTTTACTGTTGATTCATAGTGCAAAAGCTTGCTTTTCTCTTGTTAGGCCAAATCCAGGAAGTTAGTATCATCATCTGACTTCTGGACCAGGTACTGACTGTGGAATATCTTACGTGCCAGGCTTCTGTTTTGGTTGTCATTTCTCCTTTTGTCTTGGAGACTTGTTAAAAGGCTGTGGCTGCATAATGAGTCTTGCAATTGTTAATGAATAGCCCTTATTATTCAAATATATCCCTGGAGGTGTTTAAGAGTGTGTTGACATAGTGCTTAGGGGTATGGCATAGCTGATGACAGGTTAATGGTTGGACCCTGTGATCCTGAAGGTCTTTTCCAACCTAGGCAATTCTGTGTGATGTGATATTTGGAACCAAGGCTTTTATGCAGCCCTTTTTCTAAAATGCAGGCAGAGCACATCTAGGTTTGTTGCACTGAAGAGTGGCATCCTATGTAGTAGCACATTAAAAACCTTGTCCTTAAACCAGCTGATGTCACTGAAGGTACAGAGTATTTCACCTCTGGATAACATTACAAAAGTGCTCATCATTTAGCTATAGGGGCAAACAGTATAGCCATATCCTGCTACCCAGAAAGCAGTTTTTTCCATTAAGGCGGCAGAACATGTGCAAAGATGGAAGTAATATCTACCATTTGAATGCATATGGCAGGATCTGTGCTTTGCAGTATAGACCTTACTTAGGATTGTGAGAGGGGGGAGCAGCTGCTTTTTCAGCATAGATCATTGTTCTGAAAAGTCACAGATACTTCATTGCTGAAACTCTGTGTTCAGCGTTGGTATTTTACAGTTAGCATTTTCGCTGCTTCTTTCTGAATGATGACATTTTCATCATCATCATCATCATCATCATCATCTTCCTCAGATGAATCAAAGTCAAACTCATTCATTAAGGTGAAAGATAAAAGGATGAGGCAATCAGTCTCATTGGCAAAGCACCTACATCTGCTACACCACAGACCCTATACTCTGTATTTATATGATGGCTATCACTTGAATTTCTGCATGTCTGGATTCCTTATTCTTCCAAGGAAAATTTCTTTCCTCTCTATCAAACTCAGCTGCTTAATCACTGAGATGCTTTATCCCGTGAGAACAAAAGGATGTTAAATGTCAGTGATGAATCTCCAGAAAAGTAGACAGGAGCAACAGATAGCAGGGATGTCGCTGTATGTATTTCACTAGCTCTGAAATTTTCTTTGCTGCTACTCCATCATCTGACTGCCTGAACTGACCCTCACACTCATGTTCCAAATGTCATCCACAGATCAAGGATGCTTGAATATAATCATTAATGCTTCTCTTATCATAGAAACAGGGTCCTGTCACCAGTCCTGTACTCAGATTCAGGTTTACACCCACGTATGGACGTACTTATATTCTGTGCCTCATCTCTAGAGATATGAAGCTTGCCCACTGTAGAAAAAGTATCCAGTCCATTTTTGTAGTCTCCCTGGCTTATGAAATTGGACTAAAACTCTGTGAACAGTATTTCATTCTGTTTCAGTGATGGTAGAACAGTGGCCATAAAGAAAATAACGAAGAAGGTGTTCACGCTGTCCAAATCCATACGTAAAGAAGTAAAGCAAGTGAGGTAAGAAGTGAAACATAAGAAGTGCATGTTGTTCCATTTTTGCACTAGTTCTTTAGGGGTTACAGCCTGTCCAAATGTGACTGTAAATTCGTATTCTTCTTTCTTTCAAATGTTGCTTTGACATCAGGTGCAAGTGTCATTATGCCTGTTTTATTTTTCTCTCTACCTTGTGAGACAAGGCACTTGGTTTTCCAGTTACCCCACAAAAAGCAGGAGTGGCATCCATGAAAATTGCTGGTGTGCTGTGATTTCTGTTGGTTTTCACAGGGAACTTGACCATCCCAATCTCTGCAAATTCATTGGAGGTTGTATAGAAGTGCCAAATGTTGCCATCGTGACAGAGTACTGCCCCAAAGGCAGCCTGAGTGATGTTCTGCTCAATGAAGACATTCCTTTGAACTGGGGCTTCAGGTAGAAAAAAACTTTTGAAAAGCTAAATGACACAAACTGTGCTATGTGCTGTTTAGGACAAAATGTTAATTTTAGATAAAGTCCTTAGATAGACAGGCCTGCACTGTGATATGGAGAGAATGAAGAAGCATGAAAGAAAGTGAATTGAAATATCCAGCCCAACTTGTCTTCTGGATTTTTGAGCAATCATATGTTTAGCACTGGTCATGCTAAGCCAGTGACTTTTCAACCCACCTCTAGTTATACTGCAAAACTGTTTTTAAACCTTTTTTTCCCATTTTGTTCCCAGATATCTTGGGCATCTCTATTTAATTAAAAATCACTGCATCTCTGTGAAGACTTATTGGTGAAATGATCAGCATACCTACAAATGCTTTATTATATTTACCAATACAGAACATGAGTTCACATTGTCAGTGAAACTTCCACAAAAGCAATGGCATTGTTTTTTTGAGAATAATCTCAGCATAGTCTTTCTACTTCTGCCTTATGTTTGCCTTCAGCAAAGAAAAATATTGTACAGCAGGAAACCCTCTCAGTAAAGTGAGAAAGTTAATAAAAAATTGTTTCTCTTGTAAACATTTGAAGCACTCTCAAGGATACAAAGGTACTGGAAATTTCTAGAAAAAAGTCAACTTTATTGAAAGAGGCTAAAGGTCTGTGATCTCAGACAACTTAGTGGTAGTCAAGGGTTTTCAGCTACCCGCCCTAAGTATTTCAGAAAAATAAGCATGGGGACACAAATTGAAAACTTTTACAGTCATAGGGAGGCATTCTGCCAACTTCAGTAGGCTTTGGAGACACTCTTGAGTGAAAGTTTAGTGGAAATACTAGCTCATTGATTTTTTTCTCTTTTAGATTTTCTTTTGCTACTGATATTGCACAAGGAATGGCCTATCTTCACCACCACAAAATGTATCATGGACGGTTGAAGTCTAGTAATTGTGTAATAGATGACCGATGGGTTTGTAAAATTGCAGGTAAAGAGGAGATATGAAACAGAATTTAAAAACTGTCCAGTCAACAATAAGGCTCCTACCCAGGGTGATGCCTGCTTCTCCAACTCAGTATCCCTCTGCCTTCAGAACTGCCTGCTTTGCTTAGAGCCTGCTCTGGAGAAAAGCATCAAAATGGAGATAACTGGATTACATCAACTGCATCCCTTAGCACAGCTCCTCTGAATTAAATGGGATCTCTGTGAAATTGTTCAGCAATTAACTGGTAGCACTGCAGAGACATCAAATATCCATCATTTATCTGGATACAATAATGTTAAACAAACCTCATAAATAACCAATGTGGGAGCTATTTGAAAAACTCCAATGACCTCCAAGATAAGGAATGAAGCTTTAGGACCATCTTAATTAGAGGTCACTGCATATAAAACCAGACATCTTCATCCTGCCTTCCCATATGCTCAGCCATTTATATCAGACAGAAAACTGAAGTCAGTTGGTTTTATTTCCTCTCTGATGCTGAGAATCTTTTCTGTGTTAGGCTAAAATATAGCTGCAAAGATGTTTCAAGTTTATGCTGCCCTTGTTATGAACCTAGTGGTGTGCAAGTAAAGCCCACCATCTGATTTTCAGTAGTTCTAGTCTGCCTAACTTGTAATTACTCTAGCAACCTGCCACCACAGATAAGGGTCAGGGGACGAGTAGGACAGAAACCTGCATTTGCATGCTCACTCTTGCACTGAAGTTAGCCTATTCTCTAAATATCATTTTACAAAGTCATAAAAGAATTCTGATTGGAAGAGGCCATGCAGTTCAACTTCCTTGCTATCATGCAGTCTTACCCAAATATTTGGCTTACAGCTCCTATATTTGCAGTTGGTTTAGAAGGACAAGACCACCTGACACACACTATTTTTAGACTAAGATGTGTATTTCAAACAGGAAAAATTAATTCCTTAGGCTAGTTGTGTTACTGTGTACTAATGCATGTGTTTCAGAGAAGTGCCCACTGAATAGATTGCTTCCTGTTTTCTTCCTTGTTAGATTATGGTTTGCAGTCATATAGAAAGGAAGATTCTCCTGAGGGATCAAGTTCATACCAGCAGCGTTTGATACAGATTTACACAGCTCCTGAAATCCATTCCCTTTCAGACTTTGAACCAAATTCTATGACAGATGTCTACAGGTAGTTAACTTTTCCTGCTTCTTGCACCTAATCTCTTCTCAAATTGAGTATTCTTTAATCACTATTAGGCTCAGTTTAATTCAGTGGTCATCCCAGATACGTGTTTGATTGTATTTTAAGAAGGGTTGATCCAGGAATACAGAACAGCACAGATACCCCAAAATTTTCTTGTTCAGGGTAGATAACCAAATGCTGAATTCACTGCCATTATATAAATGCAGAGTTGGCCTAATGATTTACAAGGAGCTACTCTGAACTGGTAGATAAAAAAGGTATAAAGATCTGCTGTTATCTAATAATCCTGTTTTGTTGATGTTTCTTATGAAAAAGTAGATTATTTTCAATAATGGCAATACCTTAATAGCATCAGTTTTCTAGGATGTCAAAATGCACATATGCATCCCCTAATTCTATACTTAGTGTCAATACATTATTTTGCTCCATATACACAGTGACAATATTTGGTTTGAAGAGGAAAAATCGAGGTAGGAAAAGGAAATGGGTACACTGGTGAATAGCTCTATCCCTTTCCTTTTGAAAACCTTTATAGGAGATCACTTTGCAGTGGTTTATTTGGTTATTAGGTTTAGCCTTGCTAGCGATGGATAGCTTCTATCCAACCACTTTTCACATAAGCGAGATTCCAATTGAATTTTCAGAGAATAATAACCCAATGAAAACATAATTGAACTAGTTTTCTTTTAAAAATTGCCTGTATTTCATGGTTCTTGCATGAATTTTCTGTATTAAGTAGGAAAATCACTGTCTTCTTGGTGTATTCTATTTCATAACAATGATACCTCCTTATTTCCTGTAGTTTGCTGAAAGCATTTGAAAGGGGAAAATGCAGAATGGTACTAAAAGATGTTTTGTGTCCCTTTTGTCTTACTTTTTCTTGCCACGTTGCCAGCCCAGGAGAAGTCTTCTATTTCCTGGTGACTTTGGTAGCTTGCATGAAGTGAGGAACTGGAATTCTGTTAGAGATTAAAATGCTGATAGTACAACACAGTTGAACAGAATTATTAGCACTGGTATTAGCACGGTTTATTAGGAATATTTATGGAACATAGGTATTACTGCCTTTTATTAAAAGCTCTTTTACTCTGGACTGCACTAGGCCACAACAAATGCTGACTGTTAAGTCACTTAAGTGACTGTTACAGGGCTTTTATTGAAAAATGAGTTGAAACAGAGAATGTTGCTTAAGCCTTCTCCTTATTTCAATTAGGATTCATTAAACAGTATATGGATTGAAGACATGATTTTATATATGATATTTACTGGATTATGTACATTATTCCTTTGTAAAGAAACATATGCATATAAAATATGCTAGAACATTATTGATTGTAATCCATTCTATCAGATTATGTAAGCAAGAATTTGAGGTCTCAGTAGTATTTGTATCTATAGGCTTCAACATGCTCTTAGGATTTGCTTCAAAATAGCTCAGCTAAAGGCAGTTTGTCACTGTGTTGTTACTTCTGGCTCTCATTGTTTGTCCTGTGTTGGTCTTCACTTTTTCAACATGGACTGGTCTTTAAAATTACTGTGTTCCAACTAGGCAGCAATTTTAGGATTGTTTTATGCGTTGCAGTTTATCATTGCCCACAGCCAAAATGCATTCCAGAAAGTGTTTCCTTGGTGCTTCTCTGGTTCACACTTTGCGCCTGTTCAGGTTAGATATCATTACTTGGCTTTGCGGGGAAACCTGGCCTCTTGAAGCCATTTCTTGCAAAGGACTCCCTTTAATATAGTGCAAAGAGCTGATTTGCTCATATCATAGATGCATACAAGGAATTTATCACAGATTTGGTAAATGCTTGCTGAACGTATCTTGCTGTCAGTCCCCATGTTTGCAAGATCCCAGTCTTCTTTTGTGGTACTGCAGTTAATTCTCTCTTAATAAAAAATTAAAAAAAGAGTAAGAGATGAAATCAGAAAAGGGAGAAGAGCAATGTGCAGTCAGGGAAGAAAGACAGAGATGTACTCTGTAGCATTAAAAGGGCTGTCCTGTTAACTGAGCTGTTCTTCAGAACCTGCATTTTAACAGCTTGTGTTTGATGATATGAACAGGTGCTGAAATTTCCTGATACATGTATGTGGGCTTCCTGGCCAGGGAGCACTGTCTCAGTCTTGAAATCCTCAGTTTTTATCTGTGCAAAAATTCCATTAGTATTCCTGAAAGTATGGCCCAAATAAAAAATGAGTAGAAACTGCAGGAGCGGGACTTGTAATTTTGTGCTCTTGCAGATGAATCACTTGGGAACTGCTTGAGAGAGTCCAGCGCAGAGCCACAAAGATGATGAAGGGAGTGGAACATCTCCCGTAAGAGGAAAGGCTGAGGGAGCTGGGTCTCTTTAGCTTGGAGAAGAGGAGACTGAGGGGTGACCTTATTAATGTTTATAAATATGTAAAGGGTGAGTGTCATGAGGATGGAGCCAGGCTCTTCTCAGTGACATCCAATGACAGGACAAGGGGCAACGGATGCAAGCTGGAACATAGGAGGTTCCGCATAAATGTGAGGAAGAATTTCTTCACAGTGAGGGTAACAGAGCACTGGCACAGGCTGCCCAGAGAGGTTGTGGAGTCTCCTTCTCTGGAGACTTTCAAAACCTGCCTGGACATGTTCCTGTGTGACCTGACCTAGGTGTTCCTGCTCTGGCAGGGGGATTGGACTAGATGATCTTTTGAGGTCCCTTCCAATCCCTAACATTCTGTGATTCTGTGATTTTTAAAGTTCTCCAGGGAATGTGTTGGTCATATGGGAAAGCTGAAATGGAAATGAGAACAGGAACATGAAAGCAGCTCCTGTTTGAGCTGAAGAGGCCGTTTCTAGTCACCGTTTCTCCTAGATTGGTTCCCTTGATTTGTAATCATTATGTGAATTTCACTAGCCACTGTGTTAGGACTTTTTTGAGCAGCGCTGCTGAAGCTGAATGAAATCAATACTGCTTTCTTGGAGTTACCATCATCTAATTACTCTCCTTGTAAATCTGTTTCAGCTTTGCTGTCTCACCAGGTTAATTTCTACATTATTCAGCATGGTTTATATGCATTATTTTATTTGCCTGTGGTGGTCCATGAGTGGACTGAAAGACAGATAGACATACAGCTAGAATGCCTTACAGAACAGAGCAACCATTAGCAATACAAGATTGCAAAATTATATTCCCCATAAAAATAAATGTTATCACGTAGAGATGCATGTGGAGAGTTATTTATTACACAGTTTCAATACATAAAGAGGCAAGAGCATCTTTATCAGGATTGCTGGCTGGAGGAGGTGCTGGCTTCTTAGAGATCACTGTACTAAAAGATCTCTACTGAGTTCAATAAGGAAACTGAACACACAGTTGTTACTCCATTTTTTCCATTCTTCACCCTTGATGAATGTGTTTGACCTTGTTTCATCTGAGGAAGATGATGATGAAAATGTAATTCAGAAAGAACAAGCAAAAATGCTTACTGTAAAAGATTTACCCTGGACACACTGTCTCATTGTTGACTTTATGGAGATTTTCCAGAACAGTGATGTATGCTGAAAAGAAGCCACTCCTCCAGCTGATGATCCTGATGAACCTGCCTCTGCCCCTTGATTACAGCACCAATTTGTAGGTATCATGTAAGTCCCTGTACATATCCCCTCTGGATTCCATTAATTCTTCCAGAGAAAACTGCTTTGCTGACCATCAAACTCAAATACTTCATCTCTGAGACTGATAATTGTGAGAGGAGACTGCTATGAAATGATCCAGGACAGGTCTCTGAAAATACAGAGCAGTAACAGATAGCAGCACTGTTGCCACCCTCCCTTTTGGGATATTGGGCTTTCAGTCGTAAAATGGGGAATAACAAGAAATCAAAATCACTGACTCCATTAACTGTTATTTCATTAAGATTTGGTTTGCTTTTGTTCTGCAGTTATGCCATCATTTTACTAGAAATAGCCACAAGGAGTGACCCTATGCCAGTAAGTAAAGACAAGCTTTGAAGTTTGCATGACAACTTTGATTCTATTTCTGCTGAAGATACAAACCAAACTCTGAGTAACTGCAGCTTTGATTTATTTTTTGAGCATGTATTTTCCTCTTGATTTTGTGGGTGCAAGTTCAGTTCCAATGGAACGTGCAATCAGGTTTTCCTCGTGCATCTACTAGTCTTCCCTTCAGGACTTTGAAGAAGAGTGTATGACAAAAATAATATAGCCCCCAAATTGCCTTTTGGTTAGCTCTGTGAGGCTTAATGGCAGAGTGGGAGGTATGCCATAACATCTCCCTTTTTCTCCTTTTGTTCCTACCCTTTCCTGCCATGCACAGGCTGTTTCAGTGGAGTCTTGCAGTGGTTAGAACATGCTAGAAGAACAAATGAGCTGTTCTCCATAAAGAAAAAGTCTTCTTTGCATGTGTCTTGTGATCAATGCTAAATGGCAAACACAAAAAAAAAAAAGCACCTTGAAATTGAAATCAGATGTTCTGGATGTGTAACCATGTTCCGGCTGAAATAATTTGCTTAACAATGAAGATCTGAAACTGCCATTTTCTATCTCTGACAGTTCGTGATAGTAGACCACTGTAGGCCTTGTGATTTCTCAAAAGTTTCCCAATATCTTGTCAGGTGCTAATTTGTTTCAAAAGTTGTTTACCTCATATAAACACTGAGATTAAAGTCTTTCAGCCATGAATAATATTTTTGGCTAAACCCACCTAGCTTAGACTGGGTTATGTCCTTTTATTATTTATTTTTTTCTTGTACTCTTATCTAAAAAAGCTGATCTGAAAGTGATAGGGAAGATGTCCTAAAAGAAATTATGATCATACTAATATATTTTCAATGGGCAATAAAAAAAATACACCACTTGTTTCAACATTGTTTAATCCCTTTTTCTCTAGAAAGATGATGTGCAGTCAGCTGAGTATTCTTGGTGCCCACCATTGGCAGAATTAATTTCAGGAAAGGCTGAGAATTCTTGCCCGTGTCCCACAGATTACATAGAGGTGAGCAAGATACAATATTGTGTAAAATGAGTCTTTATTGGAGTGAATTTAGGGCATAGCACAGAAGTTTTATGGCAATATTACCTTTAATGAATGTAAACAACCCAGAAATCAAGAAGTATATCTCAAACAGGGCACAACGAAATGCCTTGATATCCTTAATAAAAAAAAAAATCATTCTGATAAATTGAATGTTTCTGTTGTCCCCTCAATTTGTTAGTGTAATAAATGTTTTCAATATTCAATCATTGATTTTCATGCATTTTCATTTTATTATGAAGTGTTGAGTTCCATACATACTTTATATAAGCAATATCTATTTATCTTATGGCAAAAGACTTTCAAATAGTGAAGTATGTGTCTCAGGGAAAGTACAAGATTGCTTTGATTCTCATGCAAAAGGTCTATGTGTTCAGTAGCCTCTAACTGCCTAATAAAACACAGTACACCCCCTCCTGGTTCAATTAAATCAGAACAGGATTGTGGCATCTTTGTTCCAGTTTGAGAGCTATATAATTCACCTTTGGTGGTTTGTAGCAACCTAAATGTAACAAATTTCTAAGCAGCACTGGATTTTACTCAGTAGTTAACGTTCTTAAGAAGTAGTTGAGTTTTCAGTCTTTTGTGAGTTTTGCGTACCGACAAATCCTCTGAAAACCGTACGTGACTCCAACAGCATAACACCGTCTTAAAGCACAAGACAAGAGCTTAAGCAGTGTTTGGCAGAAGGAGTGTGAGCATCTAATTCATTATTTCCTGCAGCAGTGTTTTCATGAACTAACATCCTTCATTCAGCATAAATCAGTAGAACTCTGGACACCTCGGTATAGCTCTGCCACTTTTCACCAGCTGCATATAGCACTTCGCAGGCACAGTTTGCACTGAGAAATAGTAGTATTAATTAGAAACTGTTCTTGGAATGACAAAAAGCTGTTTGCTTTTCTCACTCTTTTTCCCTGATGCAGTTAATCAGAAGGTGCAGAAAAAATAATCCAGCCCAAAGGCCTACATTTGAACAAGTCAAGAAAATGTTGTACAAGATGAATCCTAATAAAGTTAGCCCTGTTGACATGATGATGACTCTGGTAAACTTAGTTTTTTAGTCAATCTAAGTCAGTCTTTTCACTTGCAATAACTTTCACCTCTATCCTTCAGGTTTGTTTTTTGATCTCATATCCTTTCTTTGATGAGAAAATCCACAGCCATTCATTTGTCTCTGGTGGGCAGATTATAGCTGCAGTTCTGCTTGAAACCCAGCTTTCCATCTCATTCAATTTCTGTCAGTTTTTCTTAACTCTCTCAACTTCTCTGGGGCTGAACACAGTTGTTTCTTCCTTCAAACATTGTTTGGTTTCTAATCCACTCACAAGAAACTATATTTCCCTTTTCCAGTGGCTCTGTGGTGGTCTTACAGTACAAGGGGTATAGAATCCCTGCATGCCACAAATAGCATGTTTACAGATGCATTTGGAGCAGAGTATCTGAAGACCACCAGCAGAGAAAAGAGATTCCAGCCTTCACAGCCTATTGCCTCACATAGAGCAAGGATGTGAAAAGCATAGTATAGCATAGCAGGATAGTATACAAAATAGCATTGTGAGCTTTTGATAAAAGATTGAAACTCAGATACCTTTGGTTTTGGTAACATATTTTAATCCACGTCTGCAGTTTTGTCTCTGCTTTGGATTTGACCCCTAATGTTTACGTGGACTTTGAAAAGTCTGGAATTGGCTTCTGCCCTCTTACATGTAAGCGGCAATCTCAAATCTAGAATCATAAATTTACCTAGGGTAAAATCTAATCTTTGGATTTTGTAAGAAAAATTTAGCTCTTAGACCTGATCTTTTGCTTATCTGAATGTTTTCAAAGCAGAATCATTCATATGCTTAAATCCTTTTCCACTATGAATCCGTTTCAGTAAAAGGATTATTTTACACAATTCTCTATGTTCTTTAGATGGAGAAATATAGTAAACATCTGGAGATACTGGTTTCTGAGAGAACGCAGGATTTAATGCATGAAAAACAGAAGACTGATCGTCTGTTGTACAGTAAGTTATATAACAAGAATGCTGGATATTCTTCACAATAAGAATTTGATTTTAACTGTCTAATTACAAACAAAAACTCTTTGGTTAGTGATTATTTAATAGATAACATATTCATATACTTATTCATATACTTATTCCTTGCAAAGCTGAAAAGAGATTTAGCTACTTTTTACATTTTTCCCCCTAAAAATCAGTGCATTCATCTGAGAGCTATGACTCCAGAAACCATAGTGCTCTCAGTTTGATCTTGCTTGGCAGTCTGTCTGTATAGTTATAAGTGTTGGGGGTTTGGTTTTGGACTGAGGTTATGGAATTCTGAAATAAAAAAGGGATAAAGGAACAAGTATAACACAGAGGAGAGAAAAAGGAAAAGGTTGTAAACATGAAAGACAGGAGAAATAAAGAAGATCAAAAAAATCAAAGAAGAGGTAGTAAACAAACCTAATACAGGAAGGAAACACTAGCAAAGAGTTGATAAAGGAGTGAGTAATATCCCAAGTCACACTATTAGAATCTAAACTTACTCTGACTTGGAATGTATAGATATTGGTTTGTTTGAAGTGAAAGTTATGGGTCATCAGAAAAATCTGGACTTATTATCGGTGAGTTTTACTTCACATTACAGAGGAGCAGATTTTGTTGCTAAAGAGTACTTTCACCTTCAGAATATTTCACATTTACGAATATTGCTTTTATACCTTTAAACTAATGTGTTCTATTTATTGTGTGCTTTTATCTGTGTCTAAACAGTAACAACGCTTTACTTCCTACAACAGGTATGTTGCCGAAACAAGTAGCAGATGATCTCAGGCAGGGAAAACATGCAGAGGCTCAAAGTTATTTAAGTGCCACCATCTTTTTCAGGTAATCAAAAATGAAAGATGAAACTAGAACTGACTCCTAGTGATGAAACTTATAGACTCCTAGTGGAGGTGAAGCGCCTAACCAAGAATTTCTGTCTAAATTGCCATTTATTGTACCAGGTGGCAACATTTGACTCTGCAAATGAGTGTCTTCCAAAATTCTCACACCTCTCAATTTTTTCATGATAATTATTTAATTAAAAAATGAGATTACTATGGAGCTCTAACAGACAGTGGCATGTCACTTTATGTGTGTTACACACACATGCATGTATGCTTCATAAGGCAGGCCTATAAAGTTTCTAGCATTTAGCTGTGTAAAGAAAACTGGTCTGTCCTTAGAATTCACATAGATTTACAATCTTTGACTTGTTATGTGTGCGTGAAGCAACATACGAAATTGCATGGCTTCACTTGTCATAAATGGACAGATATTGAGTTCCCTTTTTTCATTTGTACGTAACCCAAAATTGAAGACCACTGAGTCTGTTGCAGACTTTCTAGCTGTAAAAAATGTTTTACTGCACTGGTAAGCAAAAAGAATTAGGTCAGTCAGTCAGTCCTTTTAAATGGAAGGAATCTGTTTTCAGTTTAATAAGTGTTTGAAGACAAAACTATTCTGTAAGATCCTTAGCAAAAGCAATACTGCAAAAGAGAAGGTTGAGGTAGATCCACAATTATTGCTGTGTGCTTAGCATTACCAATGGTTAAGGCAGTGGATGAGTATGTTCTTTTTGTTGTGTTTTAACAGTGACATTGTTGGCTTCACTCAGCTGTCCAGCAGCAGCACACCTTACCAAGTGGTAGATCTCTTGAACAAGCTTTATACCACTTTTGATGAAATCATAGATAATTATGATGTCTATAAGGTGGAGACAATAGGAGATGCCTGTAAGTTCCTTGAGCTGTGGATACTGATGGGGCATGGGTATTTCATCAGGATAATGACTGACTTGATGACAAGGAAGAACAGATGCAGGAGATTTGAAAAGCTTATTATCTGGGAAGCCCACACAAAACAAATTAGGGGAGAAGTCCTAGCAGAGCCCTAGTATACATTTTTCTTCATACCTTTCATCATTTCTACTGTTGATGAATGTTTTGGGTGGGACAAATGGGTTAACTACTGCTGCTGTTTGGTTCCTATGACATGTAAGGTCCCACTTTAAACCACAGCAACAGATTAATCCCAGCTGGCAACTTCTGTTGCACAGGAACACAAATGAATAATTTACCTTCTACATGGGAGCATAGATGCTATTCCATAAGCTCTATTATCTCTGTCTTTCTTTGCAAAGACCCTGACAACTTTTTCTCTCCTAGTACTCTGTAGGGGCTTGGCTGCCTTTTCTTTTTGGATTTTTAGAAAAATGGCTTTCTGCTTGCTGCTGTGGGAATCTGCTGGTGATTGACTGGCATTAAAACTGAGTTTCATCAAAAACCTACCAGAATCCAGCAGGATTTTTGGATGAGATAAACAGGAAATCCTGTAAGAGATGTGGAAAAAAAAAACCCCTCAGGTTTTTGGGGTTTTTTTTTGTGTTGTTTTTTTTTTTTTTTTCCTGTGGCATAGTTGAGCACATTCATGAGCATAAAATTCCTGAACAAATGCACCCAAGGGATCCTGAAGAGACCTGTCTCTTCTACTGCACAGTAAGAATCAGTGCAAGAAGCACAGGACAATGCCTACTGGGAATTATTGTCTCTCTTTATAATATCTGCCCAAAGACAAAAGGTATTAAACTGCCACTTTCTCACTGCCTGTCCCACTTCAAGCATCCTCAATGGAGAGAGGAAGGAAGAAAGTATAGGAGGGAATAAATCTCATGGAAAAGTAAGAAGGAAATCCAATATTTTTCGGAGCTAGAGCAATTATGCAAATGAGCTGTTTCCCTACCCTGCATTTTTTTCTGGCTTTCTCTGTTCAGCAGGCACAACTGTGCCACAAAGCCTGAAGGAATAGAGCTTTATTTTTCTTCTAACATAGTCAGCATCCTGTGTGTAATACGAAAAATTAACATAGTTGCATTGTTGTGTTAAGATATGGTGGTCTCGGGATTACCGAAAGAAAATGGGATCCTTCATGCCGGTGAGATCGCAAGCATGGCTTTAGACCTTCTGGATGTCTGCAAGACATTTAAGATCCCACACAAACCCAACACCCTCCTAAAGATAAGAGCAGGAATCCATTCAGGTATGTTGAGAGGCCTGCAAAAGAGTCGTCCTCTGGTTTAACAAATGTTTCTGTAGTGGTATTTTCATTACAAATTAAGTTAATTTCCTGACATGGGATGGAACACCTCATAGAGGTCATCCCAACAGAACAAATTACTGGATACCTGGAATACTGGGAACACAATGTGGAATCCAACATTGGAAACACCACATGGCCCCAGTGCCTTTGCTGATGTGAGGATTGCCATTCTGTGCCTGTTGTCCTTTTCAGCTCTTCTCAAAACAGTGAGTTGCTTCTTGACTCTTTGATCGAGCCTTCACTCTCAGACTGCCAGCTCCCTGATCTAAGCTGATATGATTGCAACTCCTTCTTGATAGACAGAGTTAGACATGTGCTGTGCAGCCCAGCATTTACAAATTAAGCAGCTCACATTGTCTCAGCAAGAGATCAGATCTTCTATATTTTAAATCCCCTGGGACTGACAGGATGGAATCAAAATGCTTATTTTCTGTATTCAGCAGGTGCAGGTTACTTTCTTGTCCTGCTTTTCCATGTGACTAGTGAGTATTGTGTGCACAATGCCTATGGGCAACATTCCTATCTCCCCTCAAAATATTCTGTTGTCATGTTGAAACATAATTCTGCAGGTGCCTTAAATCATGCACACTACCTCCATCCCATCATTACTTCCCTCACCACTCTCCTTTGAGCCCCTTTGCAATTCCCTTCATGGCTCTGGAAGCCATCTGTAAGTCAGATGTATAATCTATATAAGACAATACTGACACTCAGTCTTTATCTTGTTAGTGAATGAAATACAAGGTAATATAGGAAGCAGCCAGGAGGCTGTATGACTGACTGTGATTTAAACGCACAAAATATCGTGTTTTCATTAACAGGGGCAGTTGTAGCTGGAGTTGTTGGGACCAAAATGCCACGGTATTGTTTATTTGGAGATACTGTGAACACAGCTTCCAGGATGGAATCTACCAGTGAAGGTAACAAGGAACAAACTGCACATATGGTCTTGACCATCCCTTAATGAGTTCTGAAAAAAATGTCATGCTGAGTTTTGAGTCCTGTCCTGTTGAAATGACTGCAGGTCCTGTAAGGAGGGTGTTGATTTCTGCGTCCAATCTGCCTAAGGGCAAATTATACCAGTGATATTCTCTATAACCTTTGTAACAAGATCCCCTTATTCCCCAAGTCTCAGAGAGAGATTTTAATGGCTTTGAAGTTCTCTACAGTAAAAAAGGGTAAGAATCAAAAAAAATGAAAGCTATGTAGATATGTTCACTGTTTCTATTCCTTCCTGGCACTCAGCTGAATTTATAGTAAAAATATTTTCATGACTATATAAAAGATATATATACGTCCTCCAGCAAAGAGATTAGACAGAAATCTCTAGAGAATAAATCATGGAGATATCCTCACGTTCACTTCTTCCCAGGAGATAAGAGATCAATGTTTAGTTAGCAAGCTTTATATTTAGCCAGTATGAGCATTTGAATCTCAGCTTCTGGAATATTTTAGCCTGATCTACAAGAACTGAAAAAAAAAAAAAAAAAAGGATGAGGGAATGAGCCAAGGTCAAACAACTTGGTTTTGTTTTGGCTTGGTTTTGTTCCTTTCATGAAATGAAGATGAATAGTTTTATGGCTCACGTTGCAGTGCTTTGTAAATGGATTTGAATTAGGCAAAATCCAAGGTGTTTTCAATTTTAATTTCATGATAAAAAGTGATGCTTGCAACATCTATCATGATCCACTGAAAACAAGGCAGAAAGGCAGAGAAGTCATCCTGCATGATGGCTTTGGGGGTTTAGCATGGGGATTTGAGAATCATGAAGGAATCATTCCTTGTCACCATTTTAAACATTTTTCCAAACCAAATGCTAGCTTGAGTGGAACCCATATAACTTCATTTTCTTCTGTCAGTCTTCCAGATAACTCTTTTCCTTCTCCTCCTCCTCTTTTCAAGATCCTTGTATCATCTCGTCTGAACTGCTTTAAAACTAATGCCTTCAAAATCTGCTTCCATCATTCTTCATATTTCACCTTTTATTCTGTATCTCAATCTATTTGTCACAAGGCTCATCAGCACTATAAACCTAAGTATACAAGAAAAAGTTTCTTATCTTTTAAGCCTTTCTTTTATCTCCCTCTTTCTCTGGCCATGTACATCTGAAGATCTCAAATTATGTTAACATGTTTTAACCCTGAGACGATCACTTTAAAATAGATTAATTAATTACTAGCAATGTAAATTAAAATTGTTATCAGCTGGAATCTGAGTGCTAGTGTCTTGTTCCCAAGCAAGATGACCAGTTAAAATATCACACATATACTGGAAAGGATATTTCAGAGATGTTTATCCGAAACATAATTTCAGACTTCCTGGTCTACAGGGAGTGTTTTGAGACTCTCAGTAAAAAACATTTATACAAGCAAAAGCAGATATTACAAACCAATAATTTTATGATATAAGAAAAAACAACAAGATAATCTGAGTCACTCCTACTGTCATCTGGGATCTTTTTCAAAGAAGCATAATGACTTACTCTGTGTTGCAGAATGTTAAAGCCAAGGCCAAAAAAACTGCCCGCCCCCTCCCCCCCCCCTCCTTTTTTTTTTCAATTTTCCAGATATTGGCAAAGTTTTGCTTTCTGGCAAAAGTAGGATTATTCAGAATTTGTTCTATCTGTCCTCCTCCTTAGTGCTTCCTCTGTCATTTGCAAAAGGCAAGACCACAAGGGTTTACATAAATTCTCAACTAAGGAAAAATCACGTTGTTCAAAAACAATAGTGAAATTATGGTAATATTGTCTCTTCCCGCTGTTTTTATTTACAGGCTTGGAGGCAGAGCAAGGATGGCAGTTTCTTTAATGTTTAGACTTCACTGAAAACTGTATGTGCAAAGAAAGTGTTAGCTCTTTATTGACCAGGAGGTTGAACTATGTATGGTTTTCTTCGTAAGATGAAAAGGGTGCTCCTCAGTAACTCCAGCCAGGCAGCTATGAAGAGTAAACAAATAATATTAGATTCAGGATGTGAAGAGTAGTGTTTGTTGACAGCCATGTATTTGTCCTGAGATGCCCTCACACAGAGGCCAGGATACTGGAGCTTGTGTGTGAACATTTCAAATAACGGAGGAATGACAGCAAAGACATGAAAAAAGCAAGGGGTTCATTAATGAGTTTTGAGGTCGTTGGCACACAAGCCTGTCTTAGATGTTGAAATTGTTATGATAATATGACATTTGTCTCTCTTTCCAGCTCTTAAAATACAGTGCAGTTCAAGTGCATACCAGCTGTTGGAGCAGATTGGAAAGTATGTGTTAGTATGCCGTGGGAATTTACAAGTCAAGGTGTGTATGCAACATTTATACTCAGCTTTCTGAGAGGAGAGTGTGAAAGTACTCTGGAATTCCTGAATTTTAACCCATGTAGTCCTATATGTCTCAGAATCCCTGAGTTAGACTATTTCCTGTCCCTGAGGAGAGGAGGGTCACGTTTTAAACCAGGACTAATTCCATGGGCTTGTTCATGGGACAGCCCTGATAATTCAGAGATGAAAGACTTAGCCAAACTTGGAAGTACTGCATGGCACATCACTTTGTCATAACTGCTTGAAATAAAAAAATGCCATTCAGAGACATTATAAATCTTCATGAGAGTTCCAGAAGAGGACTAACATACTTCTGGCCCCAGATTTGGATGGGACTTCAGAGAATTGTTGTAATCCATAGTGCTTTCGCTGTCTTTTAAGGAAAACTTTTATGCCTGTTTTCCTGTGTGTAAAATGGCTGACAGGCACATCTGTCTCTTTTTTGGACTTGCTTTGAGTTGTCGTAAGAAAATTATTACACAAATTATGGGTAGTATTATAACCCAATGACTTATTTTCTTCCTTAGGGAAAAGGAGACATGATAACATACTGGCTTGAAGGTAAGAAAGCCTCTGCCACCCAGAAGGCAGTCACCAGCACTTCTGTGACTCTTCAAGACACCAACAGAGCTTCATTTAGTTTGATACCAGGTGTCCTTCCCAGTGATCCTCTCTCAAGTCCTGCTCACTAGCCACTTGCTAACTCCAGCATCCATCCTGCTTTCAGTCTGTTAGGTCATGCTGCTGATTTAGAAAGTAAGAAAAGGGATAGTATGCCCCTTTGGTCTTGTGGCTGTATTAGCTCAGACTTTATTCACAGGTATTACTCTCCCACCAGTGGCAAGAAAGGTAGAAGCCAGCAAAATCTCATCTCTTCAGGAATGATACATGAGAATGGCCCACCAGCTGCTAGGGCAGAAGGTAGCTCCCAATGTTACTTGTTGATTTGATTTTGCTGGGTAATCCCTCACCAGCAGCCTTCATCACTTCAAAACCAGCTGGCTGGACATTGCAGCCTGTAAGCTGCTCACACAGGAAAGAAGGAGACAGTGTAGTGTTGCCATTTAATGTTATGATAAACCTTGTGGGAGTGATTGGTTTTGTGCTGTGAAAGTGAAAAATGAGATGAGTATTATGTTAGAAAGAAAGGCCCATTGAAAGGGGAGGATGAAGCAGTGTAGTCATAGTGGATACAAATTGAAATGAGAATTTGTGCTCCTGCTTCCATTTAATCTCCATTGCCTGGAGCACAGAAACAAGAATTAAGAAGAAAGCCTGCGGTGTTTCCATAGAGTCAACATTTAGTTATACCTGCCATCTTGATACAGAAATCTGAAAGTCTTGGGAGAGAAATGAAAAACACTGCATGCTATTGTTAAACAGAGTCCATTACAGCTGCTCTTGTCCTTGGCTGCTCTGGGATTTCTCTGAAAAACTGCTCTTAAATTTAGCTTATATTATGGAGTTGCTTTGACTAAATTGGTGGTGAACCTACTATTGCTGGCTAGCTCTCTGACTGTGAAATCAGGCAGCCCTCTGAGTCACTGTGTAATTTAGGACACAGTTTAATAAAGGTCATTCCTGAGCAAGCATTTCCTGTAAAGAGAGACCTGTCACTACAAGCGTCATAATCTGTTGATGAGCATGGTTCTGTAAGCATTACTGGTGTTGTCTTTCTTTAAAGACAAAGCATATGTGTGGTGGACCCTGTTTATACTTTCTAGAGTTTTATTCATGGCAATAAATTACCTTTCAGGGCTAATCTATTTTGAAGAGTTCAGCCAGTCCAGTTGAACCGATTAACAGTCTAACAGAATTAGATATGTGAAACAGAGGAAGGAAGGATATCAACAATCACAGCAGTTCCACCATGATGTGGACTGGACTGGCCAAGGCTAACTGGGGGGAGGTGAACAGACAGGTCTGTTAGTGACATAGCACCATTTACTACTCCTTATTCTGCTCCCTTACCCTCGGTCTGTCCTTTATTCTAGGTACAAGTACAAAACCACACACGTAGATGCAACTTTTGTGGTATAAATTTATGTTGCTTAAAAAAGCAGCTGGCTAGTTGTCCATGTTCCCATGTAGCTAGCATACTTTTAATTCTGAATATGTGCAATGTGGTAGTAAAAGGAGAGTCACAGTACATTCCTTCAGCTTCTGTGGAAAGTAAATGAAGTGGTAAAGGTAGATTTTTCAGAGATGCTTAATAGAGTTAGAAAGTGAAATCTTTCTGAATTATGGAAGGCTTATTTGAAATCCACAGAAAAATACAGAACCTTCTGAGTGAAATTCTGTCTCAGAAGTCTGTGGGAATACTGCCACTTGAATAAGACCAGAATCTCAGCATGAGACGTAACACATAGCTGATCTTGTCACATGAGATCCCAAAATAAAGCCCACCCAAATTTTTTAAAATTAAAATTTGTAATTGGTTTCACATTTTTTTCCTTAAACTTAAAAGATTCCTTTCTCTATTCTTGAATTTTACATTAGTACATGGTACAGTACAGTTGCTTTATTTGTGATCTTAGCAAAATAAACCTTTCAGTTATCTAGAACCCAGAGATGTCTTTTAATGCAACCATTTCCTTTATCCAAATGTTACTTAGATATTGTGAAACTCTCTGCTCTATTATAGTGCTGCATGATGTATAATATAGTTTACTTTATTATTTCGATGAGTTAGCATTATTACATTTTTATTAGAAAGGTGCATATCTATAGGGTCTTTATCAAATGTGAATGTGAAAGCATGTTCTTTGTAATATGTTCATCTGTAGCAGTACTTCACCTTTAATTCTTCTGCTTTATTTTAGTATTTTTTCTAGAATTAAACTCTTTGAAATGAGTGTCTTCTGAGTTTAAAGTCTTCTAAATAGAAATGAGTGATGAGTGAGCATTAGCAAGCTTATTGGATTGGCAGCCTTCTCCATTGATATGTCTTTTGGTAGTATACAAATTCTGCTGAAGATAGTAGAGAGGCTCTTGCTGCCTTCAAGAGGCTTAGAGTCTGGTAGTTATCTACAAAAGAAGTACATCTTGAGGAGCACCAGCATCAGCCTACATCTCTGTTTTGTTGTTCTCTCTCGTTCCTTGCCTTGAACAGAGCATCTCCAGAATAAGAACTAGATTATTTTCTAAGGATCATTGAATCTGCGGTATTCTCTCCCGTGACTTCAAACAGTGGTCCTTACTAATGTCAGTTGGTCTGATGACTGTGATGATATTACTGTTCTTCCTCCAGAATACAGAAGTACAGGGTAATGAATGTTATTGATGCAAGTGGTCAACTCGCAAGAATTTATCTCAGGGATTTTGATAAATGTAGTTAGTGGCTACAGCCATACTCCATTATCAGCTTCCGAAGAATAGGTAAGTTTCAGGAACATGAGCTCTATTTAGTTACACAGATTTTTACTAGAAGCTAGATACAATGCCACGATCATTAGACATTGTACGACAGGAAATTCAGCAAAGGTCATTGCAGCATAAAGCCTGAGAGATGTGCCTTACTTTTACCTCCTGGAGATGGTATAGCTGCAGATAACATTTCTGTATTGTTGTAGCCACACAGGCACACATATATATAAGAATATATAGAGAGAATAGGTAATATATAAGGAGAATTATATATTCATATGTACGTAAAACATGTCTGGCTATAAATATAGCTGTACAGGGAGAGGTTAGTGCAAATAAATACCCTGTATGAGAACACAAAATTATTGACAATTGTTGCAGATTTGAACTTTGCAAGCGTCTTAGTTTTTGAACCCAACAAGGGAACAGAGTGGTGCTCTGCACAGAACTAACTTCATACACAAGGACAGGTGGTCTTTATAGCACCTGCAAACCAAAATACTGTCCCATTTCCCCACTCTAAATCTATATCCTTGTGTGGGGTGGCACTTGAGTGATGTTACTGTGAATTCAGATCTCCAGACAGTCTTGTTATAGCTCCTGATATCTCTCACTGTCCAGGAGATGTAGTAAGAAAGCTTGTGGCTAATGCTGTAGCTGCTGACTAAAGTCCTGATGAGCTTGGCAACTCAGGAAAGCATTTACCAGCTGGTAAAGCTGAATTATGATAACCAGCACAGTGCTGATCTGTGAGATGCTTAAATCCAGAGAGATTCACATCCCAGATGTGAAGTTAGTCAGCTAATCTAGCAAGTATTCTTTCCTAAAATGGCACTCTATATAGATAAATATGTGAAGTGTTCCTCCTTTCCCAGGAGATTCCCATTACCAGACAATGGGAAAGCAATTGTAATAATAGAGCTGCAGAAATGAAGTTGATATGTACTTTACAGTTCTCCACTCAGTGGCCATCCATGTAAAATAATTCAGAGGATACTAATTCAGTATTCATGGTGTGGTGATTTTACGGAAAGATTATGCATTTTGATTATTGTTTATTGCAACTCCATCTACATACAGGTAAGGACGCAGGCAGGTACATTAAGTAAATCGCACAATGCAAAAACTGACTTATGAAAGTCTTTAATTAGGTGGATAAGTCTTCACTATATTGTTTCAGTTTGAATGTTGAGGAATAGATTGAATAGCTACAATATTTTTAAAAATCACGAGTAAAAAAATGGTTAATGTATTTTTAGGTGTAAAACTTCTTAGATTTTATTCTAACCATTGGCATTGGAAAAAAGACACTGTTTTGCCACTGAAAAGTTAGTCTTTATCCCCTAGATTAGGTAGCAAACACATTGTATTTAGCTTGATACTGACACTTGCAGAGAGTCTCCAGTTCCATGGTTCTTTTTGTGTAAACAGAAAAGTTATGTGCTTCTTCTTACAGCTAATTAGTCAAACCAGAAAAATAAATTTATTTAAAGAAAAGTGGAACAAAATGAGGTGTCCTTTGCAAACAGTGAAAGAGCATAGTATGAGTGTTGAGCCTGACTGTGCAGTCAGAGGATGCAGGGTCTATGTCTGAAGAACAGATTGGTGTACGGTTGCCCAGTATGTAGAACATCTCTCTCTCCTACCCCACTCAGACTCCCAGAAGTTATTAATAGCCCTTCCATCTGAATTGACCTCAATAGTAAGAGTCTTTGGTTTTTTAAGAGTGCCTTTCTGGGGCTGTCCTTTCAGACCAGTAAAAAGACAAGACTATGCAAGACTATTCTGATTATTCTCCAGCTGGCTACCATCTGCTTTTCAGCTAATGAGAACTCTGTCCTCCTAATTTCTGTCTGAATTTTCCCCTACTTCACAACAGTTAGTGTAAAACACTGGATTGTACATTATTATGTTCTAAATTGGAACTCAGATATAAAATTATTTGCAATGTTCTCTCCAAAGAAAATAAGAGAAAATGCCCTCTCCTCCTAATTTAAACTCTGCTTCAATACACTTTCTGATTTAGAGATATAACCATCTTGAAATGTGAGAGACTGTTTTTCACAGAACCTGTTTGTGTGGGAACCCTAATGACTGAAACCTTCCAATGAGCAGGCACGAGTCTACATGATGATATTTAGTATCCCATAGGATGAGGGGTAATGGCTTTAAACTAGAAAAGGGTAGATTTAGGTTAGATGTAAGGAAAAGGTTTTTCAATATGAGGGTGGTAGATCACTGGAACAGGTTGCCCAGGGAGGCAGTGGAGGCCCCATCCCTGGAGACATTCAAGTTCAGGCTTGATGGGGCTCTGAGCAACCTGACCTAGTAAAGATGTCCCTGCTCACTGCAGGGGGGCTGGACTAGATGACCCTTGAGGGTCCCTTCCAACCCCATACATTCTATGCTTCTATGATTCTGTAGTATACTAACCACGGTCCTCTGGTTCAGACAGGGAACAAAGCTCTACCCCATCTTCACCTTTCCACTGCACTAGGTCTTAAGTGCATATGCATAATTTTTGGAACTAACTTCTAGTGCTGGATTTAAAAATTTTCATATAAAACTAAGTTTGACCTTGAAGCTCCACATGAAATTTGAAACTTTGTGAAATTTGCCTTGGATTTCAGTGGCAATGGACTAGGTACTTCCTAGCCAGTGGATGCAAAATACAGTGCCACTGTAGTAGCATCCTTATATTCATGTGTGTGCAGAATTGCTAAGGATTATCACTGCATTATATAGTAAAATACAACAGTGTGCAAATACAGGTTTTGATGAGATCTTAAAATGAATAAGCATTCCTGGTGCCAGATCCCTACTACATAGCATTTTTTTTCTGTAGCTCTTGCATCCTGCCTCCTGGCAGAAAAACACTCTGTCCCTACGTGGGGAGCCTGGTCAGAGTAAGCTACCAAAGAGCAGCTACACATATGGAAAAATGCACTGAGCATATTGCCTATGTGACTGGAATATAACACAGTTAATCTAATAACGTAATGAAATACTATCTGTGAAGTCTTTTTGGTTTCTTTTACTTTCAAGAATAATACCTTTTTTCCTGCTCTTGCCTCACTACAACAAAGTAGAGAGCCAGATTTTCAAAGTATTTAAGCCTTTCCTACTCCCTAAGTAATGAAACTGTAGGTTGAAAAAATACTAGTACTGCATCTGTCAGAATTGACCAAGGGTTCAGGCCTTTTACCAATGGTTTGAGTAAATGCTGAGTGCAAAGCACTGGAAAATTTCAGTTTGCGATTGGTAATGGAGCCGGGGGGGGATTGTAAAGGGGTTGTATTTCACAAAGGTTATAAAGAAACACAGTCCTGGGACATGTAAAATCTGCGTATCCTATTGG
Organism: Podargus strigoides; assembly: GCA_028020825.1. NCBI lineage: Eukaryota > Metazoa > Chordata > Aves > Caprimulgiformes > Podargidae > Podargus > Podargus strigoides. The sequence continues at coordinate 94,237,011 of CM051663.1, forward strand.
AAGAACTGTGTGTCCTTAATGAGGCACAATGGAGTTCTTAGAAAATTCTCTTCTAGAGGATGGAAGGAATTTTAAATTGCAATAGGCCTGAGACAGAAAGTTTGGTTGAGGTCTGGGAAAGACAGCGGGGTCCTCTGAGCAGATCTCAAGCTGATATATTGCTATGCTTGTGCATTCTGTGTCCTGCTCTTGCAAACATGTGCGATGTATATACACCTATGCATGAGACAGTGTAAAAACATGAAGCATAAACACTTTCTCTGAGTCTGGCAATAGGATAGTCAGGGCTAATCCAGACAACTGTTTTGAACAGAAAATAAAATGTGATTTAAAAAACAATGATAGCTGGATTTCCTTGCCTGGTAAGGACATACAGGGTCTGGAATTCCTCCATTGAGAAGACTGATAAATTAAAAGTAATGCTTATTGGTGAAAGAGAGAGCATTAAAAGTGAATTCTATGTCTGCTCTCTGTCTTGTTCCTAAAGACCAGACATAAAAGGTCCCATAGCACCAGGGAAGTAACAAACCTGCTGACTGTCATCCCAGTAGGGATTGCATGTTCAGACTGGCTGCAGAGTATGTCCTGGGTTGCAATGTATTCTATTACCATGAGCCGTTGAGGCCTGGCGCCGATGTTCCTTGCCTCGCCCCTCGGGACTATTCTTCTGTTAATGCGCCCATCAGTGCCTTGCCCCAGGACTCACCATCCCTTTGTGAGATGCCCCGGCCAGGGGGGGAGGGGTGGAGCCAAGCATTCCCGCCGGAGATAACTTTGGGGTTTGGAGCAGCGCTCGGGGCCTTACCCGCTGGGATCCCAGAGGACAGGGACTGCACCGCGGCCGGATTTTCGGAGGAGGACCAGTTTTCTTTTCTACAAGATCACCGCTTCAACGGGATCATTTAAAAGAGAACTGCAGCTGCCACCGAAATCGGATTGCTCAGACTTTGTTTTCTTTTCCTACGGACCACCGCTTTAACCGGACCATTTCGGAGAGAACTGCAGCTGCCACTGGATCGGACTGGTACCAGCACCCTGCCCGGCAGGGGGCCAGGTTGTATCCCTGACTCTGTCGGGCCTGTAACCAGTTTCTCTGTATTATAGTTTTGTTGTATATATTAGTAAAAACTGTTATTCCCATTTTCCTCATATCTTTGCCTGAAAGCCCCTTGATTTCAATTCCATAACAATTCGGAGGGGAGGGGGTTGTATTTCTCTGTTCCAAGGGGGGCTCCTGCCTTCCTTAGCAGACACCTGTCTTTCAAACCGGGACAGAGTAGAAATGGGCTCAGCATGAGCTGCTTTGCAGCTGATGCCGCATGCTGTGTGTTAAGAATGTGTCGATGAAACTCTTCTAGTCTACATATTAGCAAACTCCTCTACAAGTTTTAATACAATTGATACTAGAAACTTACACAAAAACCTTTCAAGACGCAGAAAACCTCCCATGTCAGAACTGCATTCTCTCGTAATATGGCTTTACTGGCAATGTGTTGAGATTCAAGTGTCTGAGTGCAGACTGTGTTCTGCATATAAATAGATCAGTCCCTAAATGCTCATGAAAACCAGGCTGGAATTGCCTTTCAGGCCTGACAGTCACCCATCTCTAACCCATCTCTACAGTGCCCTTAGTATGAAAGGCATTACATAGAGATGCAGAATCCCAGACCTGTGCTGCAAGGACTGACAATTTAGTTGGATGTCTCGACATAACAGCATACATGCGATGCATGATGTATGTAGGGTCAGATTCTACCACCCCGGTTAAGAGCAGGAGCTCACTCTGCAAACAGTCTGGTATGTACCAAGAGAAATGCTGAGAGGGGTCACAGTTGGTGTTACTCTGCTAATTACAACATAATAAATAGTTACTGGAGCCAGGACTGTGGACAGGTTTGACTGGATTGGGAGGAACTGCCTGTGGAAAAGCACCACATTTCTGCAGAATGCAGATCAAGGATACAATACTGGTCCTGAGGGACACACACTCTGGGCACACTCACCTCCCACTCCTTCGGTTCCAGGCAGAAAGGACCAGCTATTGTTTAGTGCCTCAGGAGGACAAACTGTACACTGATTAAAACTCCCGATTTTCTGTTACAGGCTTTGCAATGACCAGCTTGTAAAACTGTAAAAATTGTATTTCTGACAACAGAAATTTAAACAAAGCAACACAAAGTTACCGTGTGCAATTGATCTGTGCATCACATTGTTTCTTAAAAGAAGGCAAACTCTGCTGTAGCACTATGACAAATGTTATTCTAAAAATAAATTTTATATATCTTAGGAACCTTCTGTGAATGTCCAAATCACTGGTTTTCTTCAAACACTATTGTCCTGCTACCCGTACTGTAGGACCAAGGAATATGTGGCCATTGACTTCAACGAGACCAGGTGTTAACTCCACAGAGTTCCACTACAACTGCATGATTTGGAGGGTAGCATTAAGGAGAGAAGTGAGATTTTGACCCAGAGGTGTTTTAAAGGTAGCAAGGGTAGAAAGAAGCTCTCATCTCTGGGTCATGGCTTGGAATCACACTTCAAGCTGTTTATCCTAAAGCCAAATTCAGACCCACAACTAGAAGCTGCCTCTGAAAAGCAGTGTAATTATTCCTGCTTGTTCCAAGATCAGCACCAGTCCTACAAGTTCTAATGGCCATTAGAAGAGACCACACAGGCTGTACAAAAATAAAGTTTCAGTAATTCTCTGGCCTGGGCATGGTATCTGCATAAAAAGCTTGAAGCTGCTGTCATGCCATCTTTGATCAAATAGGCAGTAGATTTCTACTGGCAAAAATATCTACTTTTCCACTGTGTATGAAAAAAGCTCAATTTATTTTTTTTTAAAAAGCACCAAAAAATTGTTTTTAAATGGACAAATTCTTATTTTTAAAATGGCCAAATTAATCTATTTCCATGTCATTCTCTGCTTAATTAGTAGAAAAGAAAGGAAAATCATACAGAGATCTCAGAGGCAGTACTAATATATTTCTTTAACTTCAAATTCTCACACGTCCAATAAAAAACTGTAGTGGGTTATGGTGGATTAGCCTAGAAATATTGCTTAAACTTGTATTTTGTTATGAAATCGTACCTCAGGTAAATGAATGAAGGAAGGACATTGCCTGTAAATATCACGTTTTAAATGTACATTTTTTATATCTCTTTCTGTATTGTGGGAAATTTTCACTCCCATTAAACTTTTCTTTAATACAAACATTCTCTTGTTTTTACACTAAGAATGGAATAAAGCACAACTCAGATCTGTGTGGCTGTATCTCAAGTTATATATTTACCATTCCATTTGTCACTGGAGTTTGCTGTCTTGCCTTGTAAAACCCCATTTAACTTTTGGCAGAGAACATCTAATCCGAGACAAAATGGAAAAACTTGACCTCTTCCTATATATATTTGCAGAACTGTACAAATCTAGGTTCCCAGCGGGCTGACGCTTTGCTCTCTTACGCAAGGCAAGCGATTGCTCACAACCCTGGGCAAAGGCAGTACACAGCTGCCTGGTAGCCTGTTTTCTTATGATGGGTCTGATCTTCAGGGATACTGACCACCCATGGGCACACACTGAGCCCCTCACCTGCTTCCCTTGGGAACAGAAAGCAATGAAAGACCCTATTCCTCATCAGGCTCATCAGCAGTATTTTAGCTGATGGCTTCAGAGGCCATGAAATAAAGACTTCCCAGTGCCATCAAAGAGCTGCTCTGTATATTGTAGAATAAGGTCCTGCAGTGACCAAGCTGGCAGGAGACAATCTGCCTGACAACAGCAGAGTGCTTTTATGTGGAAATTGAACAAGCCAGGGAGAGGGTCTGTTTTTATGGAATTCCTTTGCTCAGTGGATAAAACTTGGGCTGTACAGAGTATAAGTGTTTATTTATTCCCACAGTGCTGTTGCCGCATGGCAGAGCAGCAAAGCTGCCTACAATGACCTATTGAGAGGCTTTACCTGACTCAGACTAGCTAGTATTTTTTGAATTTATCCTAATAACATCCTGATGCCCCACCAAAGCCTGGCCAAAGCACTAACATCGTGTTTGGTCTGAAAGAAACCTAACTTTCTTATGTAAAAAATTGTATTTCCTCCTTCTGGAAACCTCTTCAGAGACTAGTTGTCTGTAATGATTTGACATAAGCTTCCAAACAAACTAGTGGATGCATAGTTTCCATTCTCTCTCCAAAACAACTCCATGGAAGTGAAGAATGGCTCATTTTGGTGGAAAATTCCTTGCCACTTTTTACACACTATCTCAGGTTATTGCAAAAGAAAGGCTGTTTTAATTCTTTCCTACCCTGGTAATTCAATACATTTGTCTGGTACAACTTATGGTTGACAGAAGACAGCTAAGTAAGCACAGTTATTAAGACTTCCATTACAGAGGAACTTTTTGGAGTTGTGAGACTTTAGTTATAGGAACTGGGACTTTGTGGGATGCTAGCAAATTACTCTATGCTTTTGTAACCATTACCCTAAGAGCTTAACCCTTAGAGAAGCTGCTAAGCATGAACATTATACCACATCTCCGTTACCTACATAGTAGAGGCCAGGTCACATTTTTATACACAGCATGGAACATGCAATTTGCTGTTGGACAGAATAACTAGGGTTTGTGTTTCTGTGAGCTGCAGGCTCCTATTTTGAATAGTTAATCCTCATTACTCACTTCATATTTCTCTTGCTATATATCCATAAGCTGTGAACAAAAACATCTGTCAACCAGGTCCTCTGTTCCCTCCCCCAGGCAAAGCATGGCTTTCAGACCCCTGAGTGGACTGCAACCATTCATCACCCGCAGAGAAACACCTGGCATTTTAGAAAAGGCACATGAAAATGACATTTTTGGAAGAGTCAGAAGTATATTCCCTAAGTGACTTTGGACGTACTTAAATATATTTTTAAGATCTGAGTCCACTGACATCTGATCCTAGTGTCTGCAAGAACTGTGTCATGATCACGTTGTAATCTCCTTGTCAAGTATGCCTATAAAACCCAGAAGTGTTAGAAACATTCCAATGAGTTGGGGAATGAAGCTAAAACCTGTACCATGCATGCTATTAATGATGGATTAGCCTTTGAAAACTCCCTTGAGCCCATCTGGCTCCTAGGAGACTTTCAGAAGAGCACACAGGGTCAGCACATCAGTTTCTTGAAGGAGAGGAAAATAAAGTTCTTCCAGAAAGAAGGAAGAGAATCAAAACACTTCTATGCTCCTTAACATCAGCCAGCTACTGGAGTGCATGCTGACATCCCATTCAGCCACAGAGTACCAAATTCTTTCCTACAGCTCCAGAGTTTTGATTCAACTCTTGATCTCAGCTGACAGCCACTGCTGTCCTCCTGACAGGGTGTCTATGGGCTTGGGTACAATAGGCAGCAGGAAAACAAAAGGGAGGGAAAGGGAGAAAATAAAATTAAAATGTAATTTCTTTTTTTTTTTCAAAATGAAGAATTGAATTCTTTAACCTTTAAACATGCTTGTTTACTTACAGAAAGAGTATTTCAGGCACAAAAGGTTTGAGTATCAGTCACATACCAGGTTAAATTGTAATAGTATCAAGATTGTCCCATGCAGTGCAGTCAGCTATATTATCCCCTATCAAGAAGTTGAAGTTGTAGGTTTTGTATACATACATATATATTAAGTATGCATCTTTCACACTATGGTCTCCTGGTCTGAGTTGACTCCAGTAGGGTTTATATAACAACAGTATCTGTCGTAAGGACTGTTATCCTTGTAAGAGCAGACAATGATACTGTCTTTAGGAGCAACAAAAATGTTGTCTTCCACGTCGGGGCAAGCAGCACTGTCCCTGGTGGGAGAAGAGCCCTCCTTCTCCAAGGCACACATGGAGCCATCTCCCACAAACACATTCCCCGGCATCTCTGGGTAACAGGTCTCCAGGTATCTCAGCATCTCCTCCTGCTCCACCTTTCTGATGAGGCTCTTGCTCTCTCCCGTGGTGGTGGTGGTGGTGCAGATGGACGTGGAGTCCTCGCTCCGCAGCACTCTCCTGTCCTTCTGGTATGCTTTCTTGGCCAGCTCGTCACAACTCCCCTTGCCAGACTCCAGATCCGAAGGGGTCCTCAGCAGCTCCATGACATCCCGGTCCTTGACTTGCTTGCAGCACGGACACTTGTTCTTGGGCCACTTGGTGCAGCCGTCAGTCTTTCTGGTGAGGGCAATGGCGGCGATGCCCGGCAGGCAGATGGCTGGTCCAATGGCCAGCAGCGGGATGTCACCCAGGGTCTCTCCCTTGATGCCGGACACGGTGAACATGAAGCCGAACACCAGGAAGACGCTGACCAGAGCCACCACCAGTCCTGTCCGGGGGTTGATGTCGTCGGGTCTCATGGTCCGCCCCATCCTGCTGGCGTGCGAGGGACCACTTTCCTTCACCGAAGCGGCCCCTCGGGGCAGGGCACGGATGCTCCCGGGCAAGAGGCTGAAGTTATGCACAGCGGAGCGCGGAGGCCCCCGATGGCCGTCGCCCCCCGGCAGAGCCGCAGCCGAAGGGCGGGACAGGGCAGGTGCCGGTGCCGGGGCTGGGGGCGGGGGCCGGGCCGGCAGCAGCCGTGCTCCCTTCTCCCTTTCCCGAGCCGCTCTGAGCCGCGCTCCGCCGACCGCTCCGCTAAGGCGGGAGCGTCCCCCACCCCGCCCTCCCACGCGTGGCGACGGGCACAGCCCTGCAGCCGCGGGTACAGGCGCGGGGGGCTCAAATCCCGCACAAGGAGCGGACGGGAAGAGAGACCCGGGCAATGCCTAGTAGCCGGCGGGCGGGCAGCGAGCGGCCGCAGGGGACACTGCCCTCCCTCCTCCCGCCCGGCCCCGCCGGAGCCCCGCAGCACCCGTGAGTACGTGCACCGCCCACGGCCACGGCGGCGCGGGGGGCTGCGGGGTCGGTCGGGGGGGACGGGGAGCCTCGGGGGGTTCCCTCCACCTGACAGCCGCCCTGGGCAGGCTGCTCCTTCCCTCTCCTCTGGGAAGCCCGCGCAGAACCCCCGACCGGCGTCCTTCCCCCCCGGGCAGCCGGGTCTGCGCTCCCTGCGCGTGGGAGCCCCTGCCGTGCGGAGCGAACTCTCCTCCGGACAGGCTCCTGCCCCACACCCTCCCACCGCCACTTAGGTGCGAGGGGAGAAGGCTGTGCTGCCGCCGGATTCCATCCCGCGGGAAGCCCTTCGAGATAAAGCCTCTCCCGTCGTTGTCCCCTCCCCAGGAGCCCAGGAATGAATTCTGGCTGTTGGGGTGCGCCTCGTCTTGGTGTCTTAGGGCCTGCCGTGAACTGGCTGTGATGGTGATGTTCAGTCTCTGTGTTTTGATGCACAGGGGTGATAGCAATGCAAAGTAAGCACCATCATCTGAATGAACATAGGAAAGGATCTGAAATCACAGAATCACAGAATAGCCTTGTTTGGAAAAGACCTCTGAGATCATCAAGTCCAACCATTAACCCAGCACTGCCAAGTCACCACTACACCATGTCCCTCAGCACCTCATCTGCGCGTATGCGTGGGAATGTGGAAAGGCAGGAGCAGACTTAACATCAGGAGCACTTTCAGGCAGGTTGCTTCAACATACATCAATGTGCCAGGGACATAAAGGAGTAAATGCTTTCACCTGGGGCAGAGACACTGGGAGATAAAAATGAATGATACCGGAAGCTGTCCAAGTGGATTAAGAGACTAGAAAAGGACATTCATGAAACCATGGCTTCAGAAAGTTTTCTCATTAACATGATTCCTTTTGCTCATACTAGACACTTGGAAAGCTCAGAGAAGCCATTTAATAAAACACCCAAACTCCCCTCATGTTTCAGCCATGAAAAGGCTTGGGCTTTATTCATCCTCCCTGCAGTACAAAATAAACAAAGCACCTCTGTGTTGTAGATTTCCAAGTTGCCTTGCAGAGAGCAAGCCTGAGAACATCCTCTCATTAATGGGCAGGACTCCTGACTTACAGGGCACTTTCTTCATAAATGGGATGTCAGGTGATTAGCCGTTGCTCTTTTAATTTAAAGAAAGTGTGAGTGTGGGAGAGGTGTTTAAGTTGGTGGCAATGGCCTGGTTTTGAGAGTAGAAGTTTGTAATGGGCTTTGATTATAGTTTGAACTTGTCCTCCAGAAAGCTGTCCAGTAAAACCCATGGTGAGCCTCTCACCTCTTGCTGAGTGGGGTGAAACAGGAATATTTTGGACTCTGTTAGGAATACCCTCCATCTTTACTGAAAGACCTAAAAATCAAAACCTTCCAGTTAGATTTCAGCACAAGTTAACCTCTACTTTTGTCGCTGTGCAGGATTTAACAGGGTGAGCAACGACTGTAGCTTCTTGGCTCATATTTTCTGGAGTGCGAATTTGCTGCTTTTCCATCTGTTGTTATTCAGATACACAGCTTTTATGTCCTCACATTAGAATGATTAATGCCTTTTTTACCCCTCTGCTGAATTCTGGATGAAAGGAAATGATTAACCGTTAGCCAGTTGGTCCCACATAGCTAAAATGTCATAAAGGTTATGAGCAGGGTTATGTTGGTAAATAATGCTGTGAAACTCACAATTCCTGCTTCCTGTTACTTCCCCTTGCACATTTGCATAGTCTTAAGATTTCTGGTTGTGTTGGAAATTGGTATTTTGCTGAAAAAAACCCTATGTTGCTTGGGAACAGCAATTAGGTGTAGCTGTATTCAATAGCAATTAGGTGTAGCTGTATTCAACAGTCCTTCACAGAAAGGAAAACTGCATCAGTAGATGGCACAGACATGTAAAAATCATAAGTGGCATCCGTGGATGGGGAAAAAATACTGTAAGAACTGCAGTACATGTCAGAAGTTGTAACAGGAATAGAAATGGCCCTTCAAATTTTAAATGACAGGGTTACTGAGATGGAAGAGAGAACATCTACTTTGGAATGGAAAGCTGTTAGTGGGCAGAAAAATACTTACAGAAAATGTAAGGACACAGGTGGAACTAAATGCCTCCAATTTGTCCTTTTGTCAGTGGTTTCCAGGGCTAACTGTATGAAGATTGTATTCTTCCGGGGGGGACAGAAAAGGGAAACTAACCACTCTGTTCCAGGAAAGCATGCTACAAGTGTTAAAATTGTCTTTTCAAGCTAGAAATTGCTAGAAATCAAGAGATCAGCAAGTATCCACTTACACTGAGTAATTGAGTAACAATGCAAACATTTGAATTTTCTATCTTGTTCCTAACAAGAGAAAAAAATGAGTCCTTTGAAGTGAAGCATGTTTCTGTTGTGGTGCCTTGCACAAAAGGTTATTAATGGAACAGATGATGATGGTGATTAACCATCTTATTGCTTATATACCCGTATCTTAGACTGCTCACTCAAAGCAAAATTGGAGCTGAATTTAAGGGAAAAAAAAAAAAGTGTTCTTATTCTACACTGTGATTTTGTCAGCTCTTTTAGGACTGGTCTCATTAGATTAATCTCTGGAAGAGACTTTTGGGAAGATCTAAGATTCATTAAGAGAAGGCTGTGAACAGAGTTCCCTTACCAGGGCAGGCAGAATGCCAGTACTGGACATAGGTCACGTGTCATGCGTAAATAGGGATATTAAATGGTACGTTCTGATCTGGGACACTAATTTCAGTTCACTCACCATGCATTTCCCTTATATACAGTTAGATACAAACCCCTTTTCCTGTCCCATATAACAGTTTAGCGCAACTGATAATCAGGTAGTGTATGTCATCCTCTCACTGTTTGAAATTCATAACTGAAAGTAGTGGCCACTGGTGGTAAAATCTGTAAGCATTACTCAGGTTGAAAGCCACTACAGAGGTGTCACCTACCCCAGCTCCTTGTGGTTGTGGTGTGGAAACTGGAAAACTGCAAATTAGATCTGACTTCAAATTGAAATTAAAGATTTTTAAAAAAGAGCTAATTCAAAGTGCAGTAACTATTGTAGTGTTAGTTGTGTTAAATATTGTGGGTGCCCCAAAGTGCTCAACCTCCTTCTTTATCATCTTGATCTAATGACCTCAAATGAATAAAACACTGTTGAGCATTAGCTAGGAAGGTGGGAACTTAAACACGTCAAAGATCTGAGAGTCTTCAGCATCCCTGGTCTCATGCAGTGGTCTGAGCCCACTGCATTTATGTAGGAATAATGTGTCCTTCCAAAAGGGTCGGATTCCTTGGATAGGGATGACCCCATCTTCTTTTTTATCTATCTCCACTACTTTTAGCGCTTGCGACCTCAGCAATGCAAATGTCCTCTATCCTGTGTTTGCTGACTTGAGGCAAAAACATCAAGAATCAGCCAATCTGGGTTAACTGTTTTGATGTGAAGTAATGTTTTAGTTCAGTGGCAGGATATTTCTTAATTATGATGAAACAACCAAAACAGCAATCTAGATAAACAACTTTAGAGGTGCTACATCATTTCTGTTTTTTATGTAGGTTAGATAGTACAGATCAGAAAAGAATGGACTGAGATGGATGTGGTGAAAAGGCTACCAGCAGAGTGACACTTAGATAAATTTTCCTGGCACTCCTTCCTTAAACCTTTCTCTGAATCTTTTGTTTTGCAGATCTGATTGTCCACTTCAGTAATGGCTTTGTGTAAAAGCAAACCCTCTCTCTGACCCAGCACTACTGTAAAACCCATGGAAAGGAGTGTGTAGTGTATTTTTTAGCATCCTAAAGGGAGACAGCTGGCCTATCTATAACATCTCAGCCATACCATACCAAGACTCCACAAGTCCTTAGTAACATCACAGGTAAGATTAAACTGTCCTTTCCACCTTTCAAACTCTATGGCAATGCTAAAATTTGACACAACTCTATACTGCTTCTGTGTGGGATCACGTAAGTCCTACCTATAATTTGGATAAGAAAAACAAGACTTGTTTTGCTAACAAGTTCTGTGTGGGTTGGGATGCTTAAGTTTCAAGCATTTATAGCAAGGCTCTTGTGCACACATTTGAGCCACCCCATTAGCTTGAGTAAACTACTGTCATTCTGCTGAGGTCACTGTCACTTCAAACCTGTTTAAAAGCTGCTTCACAAAGTCCTTCCAGTTTGCTATCTGTGGCAAGTACTCCTTGCTGAAGCTGGGTGCTGAATGCCACATCCATCTCCAAGCCTTCTTTCTTTAACATTGTGTTTTCTTGGTCACATCCACAAAAGAAAATACTTGCTAATTTGATCTTGCTGTGCAAATGTGTGCTGTGATCCTCATATTCCTCAATTTACAGATTTTTTTTCCTCCATTTGAAAAAGCTTGTTGTTCACCCACCTCCATAAACCAAAATTACCTTATTTATGAATTTTAGAGAGTCTGTCTAGCCAGACCCTATGGTTCTTCCATCCCTCCTAACCACTCTCTAAGCCCAAGGCAGTTTTCTGTCTCTCCACATCCTCAAGCACAAGAAGTTCACCCGAGGGAGGATTTTTGGACCATGGGTATTCACAAACACCCTCTGGGTCTTGATCTCTGCAGCAATCATTTGTGCTCGACTGCTGCTTGCTGGCCGATTGGCTGTAGGTCAAATGTGGAAGAACTCTGCTGATTGGAGACTCCAATCAAGAAACAAGTGGCGAAATGCAAGTAGCAGATGCCTGAAGGGCTTGTGCTTTGCCACCCAGCTGTCACACCAGGAGCAGGATTCAGAAACGGTGATAATGAGTTATGCATCAGTCTTCAGGTGACCTCGGGGACTTCAGCAGGGTTGCTGTGGAACAGGTACAGGCTGTTGTATGGGTCATAGCATCAGACAGTTAATTTGCACCAATGGAGCAAAACCCTGCCTTCGTAATTCAATGGGAATTTTGTCTATCTGCATCATTCTGCCTGGTATGCTTTTTCCCTTTGGGATACTTCTGATTAAATATCACACAGAATCACACAGAATGTTACGGAATGGAAGGGACCTCAAAAGTTCATCTAGTCCAATCCCCCTGCCAGAGCAGGAACACCTAGATCAGGTCACACAGGAACGCATCCAGGCGGGTTTTGAATGTCTCCAGAGGAGACTCCACAACCTCTCTGGGCAGCCTGTGCCAGTGCTCTGTCACCCTCACTGTGAAGAAGTTCTTCCTGACGTTTATGCGGAACCTTCTATGTTCCAGCTTGCACCTGTTGCCCCTTGTCCTATCATTGGATGTCACTGAGAAGAGCCTGGCTCCATTCTCATGACACTCACCCTTTACATATTTATAAACATTAATGAGATCACCCCTCAGTCTTCTCTTCTCCAAGCTAAAGAGACCCAGCTCCCTCAGCCTTTCCTCATAAGGGAGATGTTCCACTCCCTTCATCATCTTTGTGGCTCTGCGCTGGACTCTCTCAAGCAGTTCCCTGCCCTTCTTGAACTGGGGGGCCCAGAACTGGACACAATACTCCAGATGTGGCCTCACCAAGGCAGAATAGAGGGGAAGGAGAACCTCTCTTGACCTACTAACCACCCCCTTTCTAATACACCCCAGGATGCCATTGGCCTTCTTGGCCACAAGGGCACATTGCTGGCTCATGGTCATCCTGCTGTCCACCAGGACCCCCAGGTCCCTTTCCCCTACACTGCTCTCCAGCAGGTCAGCCCCCAACCTGGACTGGCACATGGGGTTGTTCTTCCCCAGATGCAAGACTCTACACTTGTCCTTGTTATAGTTCATTAAATTTCTCCCCGCCCAACTCTCCAGCCTGTCTGGGTCTCTCTGAATGGCAGTACAGCCTTCTGGTGTGTCAGCCACTCCTCCCAGTTTGGTGTCACCAGCAAACTTGCTGGCAGAGCACTCTATTCCCTCATTCAAGTCACTGATGAATATATTGAATAGTACTGGTCCCAGTACCAACCCCTGAGGGACTCCACTAGATACAGGCCTCCAACTAGACTCCGTCCCATTGACCACAACTCTCTGGCTTCTTTCCTTCAGCCAGTTCACAATCCACCTCACTACCCAATCATCCAGACCACAATATACTTTATTTTTTCTATCTAAAGGTACTCAGGCAAAAGGTGCAATACTCTCAGGGGAGTCACCCACAAGGACTGTGTATTATGCATACTGATAGGTATCTTGCTTTGTCCCAAAGAACACAGCAAATTGAAGCCCACACTTCTTAAAAGGGGTCTCTAATTGGAGTCTCTTGTCTGTGGGGAGAGAGGGAGGGAAAATAACCCAAGTCAGGTTGTCTTGACCTAACTAAAGAAGAAGCTAATGATTTTGGATGTGCTGAAACACGTTTAAAATAGTTTCAAGCATAATCATGTAAAAATGACCACATATTAGGGCACTTGAAATGATTAATTCTCCCTGGGAAGCTTGCTGACACCTTTCCTATCTGTTTATGAAAAGTCAGTATAAAACTATAGGAACTGATCAAAAAAGTACCAGCAGTTCATGTTATCCGCAGGCTCTGGAAGGCTGGAACTTCCCATGCCAACTGAACTTGAAGCAAATGAAAATGGGGGTGGATAGATAGGGGTCAAATCCCTAGTCTATCGCTCATTTAAACAATGCAAATATATCTTTTTAAAAAATCACCCTATGCTGCGGATATGAAAGAAACAGTTAAATCTTTGTCGTAACAGTTCTGATTGCCTGCCCTCTGCTTTGTGCCACGTCTGCATACTTGGCAAGATGTAGCAGCTAATCCTGGAAACCATTTCCAGACATATGAATGACAAGAAAATAATCAGGAGCAGTCAGCGTGGATTCACAAAGGGGAAGTCATGCTTGACCAACCTGATAATCTACAATGAAATGACTGGCCTGGTAGATGAGAGGAAAGCAGTGGATATTGTCTACTGTACTTCAGTAAGGGCTTTGATAGTGTCTCCCATAAGATCCTCATAGGCAAGCTGTTGATGTATGGGTTGGATGAGAATAGTGAGGTGGATTGAGAACTGGCTGGCTGGGCAGACCCAAAGGGTGGTGACATCTAATTGGATGACAGTGAGTAGCAGTGTACCCCAGGTGTTAATACTGGGTTCTTCAACATCTTCATTAATAATCTGGATGGTGAAGCATAGCATACCCTCTGTGATTTTGCAGATGACACAATATTGAGAGGAGTGGCTGATAACAGAGGGTTATGCTGCCATCCAGAGGGACCTCGACAGGCTGGAGAAATGGGCTGATGGGAACCTGGTGAAATTTAACACAAGGAAGTGCAGCGTCCTGCACCTGGGAAGGAACAACCCCAGACACCAATATATATGCTGTGTGCTGTCTAACTGGAAGGTAGATTGGCAGAATATTACCTGGGGGTCCCGGTGGACACCAAGTTGTACATGAGCCAGCAGTGTGCCCTTGTGGCAAAGAAGGTGAGCAGTATCCAGGAGTGAATGAGGGGGAGTGTTGCCAGCTGGTTGAGGGAGGTGATCTTTCCCCTCTGCTCAGAGTTTGGAGAAGTCACACCTGGAGTATTGTGTCCAGTTCTGGGCTCCTCAGTGCAGCACAAACATGGACATACTGGAGAGAGTCCACTGAAGGGTCATTAAGATGATTCAGGGACTGGAGCACCTCTCCTGTGTCAAAAGGCTGAGAAAGCTGGGACTCTTCAGGCTGACGAAGAGAAGGCTCAGGGGGATCTCATTAACGTATATAAATGCCTGCCAGGCTCTTTCCAGTGGTGCCCAGTGACAGGACAAGGGGCAATGGGCACAAACTGAACCACAGGAGGTTCCCTGTGAACATCAAGAAACACTTTTTCACTGTGAGGCACTGGCACAGGCTGCCCAGAGAGGTGGTGGAGTCTCCAATGAAGGTATGCAAAAGCTGTCTGGACATGATCCTGGGCAACCTGCTGTTGGCGACCCTGCTTGAGCAGGGAGGTTGGACCAGATGACCTCCAGAAATCCTTTCCAACATGCACCGCTCTGTAATGGCAGAGAAAATGACGAATGAGTGTGAGCTTGTGCACGAATTGGATGAGCAGCCCCTAACCACTGTATGCAGGGGCACTGTATGGAGGAGAACGGCAAGGCATGTTTTGCTGGCAAAGGGGACGCAAGCCCTCTTTCAAGGGGGCAAAACCTGCTTGGTGCACCAGGAGCTCTCTGGGGGGAGGACTGCAACGTGACACAAGGCACGGGCCAGGTGTGACCCCAAATAACGTGAGATATTTTTTTTTCAGGAGGCAGCCTGTCTGATCTCTGTCAAATGCTGACAGTTTCCCTCCCCCGTCTGTCATCACGTGGCTGGAGGCACTGGAGCTGCTTGCCGCTCTCCCATGATGACTCCACAGCTACTGGATACTTCCCTGGCAGCTCCCCTTCCTGCTGCCTTTGGGGGATACCTGCCACTTCACCTGCCACAGCCCCGCCAGTCAAGAATCCCAGATGGGCTTCCTCCAGCAATGCCCTCCAGCAGCTGTGGAGCCACAGATGCTCCTCAGAGGACATGTATTGGCTCAACATAGCTGCTGCTGGTGGCCACCGTAAAGAGCTTTCAGACCTTCTCTGAAGTTCCAGGGGAGAGTGATGTGCTACGGGACAGGTATGCATCAGCTCTGCTGTGCCAGTCAGTGACACCCAGAGCTGGCAGTCGGGGCAGCTGGGGATCAAACCAACCAACCATGCTATTCTGTGATTCTATACATGCTGTGCAATTCCCCTTCTTGTGTTTGGCCTTCAGGTGCACCAGAGACTGAGATCATGGTGTGACAGAAGTCTCTCCAGGCTTCCCTCCCATCCTGCCTGCAGAGGAAATGCTGTTTGAGTTTGTATCCACAGGTACTAGCCATGAGGAATTTTAGGGGAAGAGGGGAAGGAAATGGTTGTTAGGAAAATATTGCTGTTTTACTCTGTGGATAATGCACCAAAGGGGTGGGAAGGGGTAGTGGCCATATGGTCTCTCTGATGGAGTGGGAAAAAACAGGAGGTGTTCTGTTGTCCAAAGGAAAGTGTCTGCACATCACCATGGCCCTTGTATGCCACCGGCTGTCTAAGAACCAAGAGCTGACTTGTACAGCCACCACTCATAAGAGCCCTCATTGCGTCAGAAGTGGGTAAATGTGTACCTGATTGACCTTAGTGCCCTACTGACTAATTGGGCAGCTATGGGGGCAGCTTCACAGATCTTAATACTTCCTTTCTATCTACTTACTGCCTTTTCCTGAAGCTGCACCCACAGTATTCATTAACTAAGTCATTGCAGATGGTGAGATGGTCACAGTACTGCCCTATGTCAGGGAGCAGTATTTAAAGGTAGGGTTATGTGTTCATTGTGCTGGGAGCGCAGCTGTGTGAATGCTTTAGGCATAAAATACATTGCAGTGCTTACTAGATGAGGAGACGTGTAACCACAAAGGGTGAAGGATGAGTGGTGGGGGAGGACTTTGCTAGTGTTACACACCTTTCAGTGTAATGGGCTGTTCTTGTATCTCAGAGGCATTCGGTGCAAGATGGGGTGTTAAAGTATTTATTTCTGTACACTTGGACTGATTGCAACACTTAGAGCTGGTAAAAACCTTGGATGCTAATATCAGGGGATATCAAATGGCTCCTGATTGCAAGTGTGTGTGTAAGTACACTGCTAATTCACTTCCTTTATGTAGAAAAGACCTGTGTCTCTGAAGAAACAGGGAAGGATGCTGTAAAAACAGCTACATAAGTTGTGGAGGAGGAGCAGAGCAAAGGAAGGTCTCCAGCCAGCTGCTGGGAGTGAGGGGCTGGTGCACACCAAGACTCTAAACACAGGCTGAAAATGGCCAAATCTGCCCCCTACCCACCCTTGCCTCCCTTGTGCTTTACCTGATGTGGAGGCAGCCTGGACAAGCTCCCTTTGGACAAGGATGTTGCTTACGGTCCCCCGTAGATGGGCTTAACCTTGTTGCTGGGTTTAGAGGCCACCAGTGAATATTTACCCAGTGCATTTACTATTGCTCTTCTGAGCCCATCACAAGCCACTCGCTGGTGACGCCCCATCTCTATATCCAGTATCAGGCATGAGGTGCCCTATGTCCTTCATCCAGCCTACAAAGAAGGTGCTTGGGCCACATGGCAGGCTCCCTTCTCACCCTGCAGGCTCCTGCGTGGTATTGTGTAATGCATATGTGCAAATTTTTTTAATTCATTTCCTCCAAAGAATGTATCTTTCACTGGCATGGTGGTAGGGAAGGCATGGTAACAGAAGTTTTATAACAGTTTTTTTTTCTCCTTCCTGCAAAGCGCAGGCCTTTTCTGCAGACTCTGACTGCGTTTTGGGTCCCCAATGTACTGCACCTGTGGGCACTGTCTCTTTGGCTGGGCTTTCACATCCTCAATCCCAGAAGCCCTGTTACAGCAGGACAGCTATCAGAGGTCTGGCCCCAAGATGTGTGGGTAAAGACGCTGCTACAGGAGGAGCTGGTGTGCTCCCCGCCTCCCTGACTTCACACACTGCAAGCAGATGGGGCAGCTTGTGCAGGGTTACTCTGACCCAGTGTAAGGACCCTTAGGTAAACACATCCTTGGGCTTCCAGTTGATCGCAATTGCCCACTTCCCAAGATTCATTTTCATTTTCCATTCAGGAAGCAATCTTCAGTGGAAGCTGCAGGATGTGGGCAGCAAAGACTCCTCCTCTAGACAGATGGCTCCTCCCAGGCACAGATGCTTGGCTTGGACATCCCCTCAACCCACCTGTCTATGGAGAGTGAGTGCAGGTCAGTCCAGGACCCTCGTCTGGTGCTCTCGTGGTCTTAGAAAAGGAGCAACCAGACATTGGTGTACACTGAGAAGTACCTCGTGCTTTGACAAGAAGCTGCAATGTGGGAAGATGAGTAATTAATTAGACTTGTGCTGCCACAAGCATTTCCAGTCTCAGCTGACAACAGACAAATTAAGAACCTCCCTGTGGTGTCTATTTTAGATAACCATTTACTCTGGTACAAATTAACAAAGGCTTTTCTAATGGTTTATTTCACAGGCGACTCATTAGATTAATTTATGGGGCATATAGTAGGAACTTGAATAGACATTTTGGGTTCCTAGCCACCAAAAGCATAGACAATTTTGCTGAAGAGTGCTCTAATTTTATCAGGGCAAAACACTTGCTTCCTTGTGATTTTTGTGTGTCGTCATTATTCTCAGATGTTACTTTAGCCTAAGTCCAGAGGCTTTGAAAACTGAAGGTGACCTTGTAAGTGCTGGTTCTTAGGAGCAGATTAATGTCCCGGCACCCTCGTACATGAGTTGTCCTGCAGAGTCATTTATGGTGCTTGCAGGTCAAGCACCATGAGTGCTGAGTGCATCCTGTTACCAGTGTCATCTGTTTCGGCATCTCGGTGGAGGCTGAGGAACCAAACCTCATGATACCCCTATGATCCCTGCATCTGTGACCATGGGGAACACTGATGCCTGTGCAGCTCCAAGGGTTTTGCAGAATCCCCCACAAAGCCTAGGAGAATCAGAAAAAGGTTCTACATCTCTCAAACAGCAGACAGGAGTGTCCTTCCTTTGTACAATAACTTTCAAATGTTAAGCATGACCCTGCCTAATAACTGCGCACAGTTTGTCTGTAGAACGCTGCAGGAGTCTCAGATGTAGTCTGGACCAGAGTAGGGACATGGGTTGACAGCAAACTGAGAAGCAACGTGGTTATCTCCACTCCAGGATCTGTCCTAATGGAATAACATGCAGGAGGATTTTGCTTTCCCTTACTGCCTCTGCACTGCCTCATGTTTACGAAGTGTAGCTGTGAGAGTTAAATACTTAAGTTTGACTCCAAATCAAGAGTGAGTGGGTGACTGCAAAGGTGGCAGATTGGACCTTAGGCAGCAAGAGATTGCAGAGCTTGGGAAGGAAATTGGGGCTTCGGACCGAACATGAGCTGGAAGGTCTCACTGAGGGAATAGAGTGACACCGTGGCAGCAACGAAATTCTCTGTGTGATTTTCAGCAGGGTACAGTTCTCCAGGTGACTGAGATCAGGTACTTCCATCAGCACTAGAATTAATTGGAAAGGTCTCTTTGAAATGAATATTTGAGCATATAATATATTTTCTTTTTCCTCTGTGGGGATACTAGCCAGTTCCCTGTTTTCAAACACAGGTAGAAACTTAGGTTAAAGCCTCAGAGATGAAGTTTTCTTCCACAATTGATTGAAATTGGTTTGTGGACTTGCATACAGAACAATTCTGTTGGAGAAATTGCTAAAGCTAGGGATGCCTCACTGCAAGTAATCTGCTCAGAGCCACACCTGCTCAGAGGCATACAGATCGTCTTTGTTGATGAAGGGGAGTGTTTTTCTTCCTAAAACACTGTCCCAAACTGGAATCCCTGGATAAGAATCCAGGTTAACTCATAGGAAGTGAAAATTCAACACATTAGTGGGATTGTCAGTTTGCATTTCTCAGCACCTAATTGCGTGTGATTTTTGCCTCACTCTCACCCATGCCCAGCAATCCACGTGAGCAGGAATGGGAACATTTCCTGTTTCATGGCAACTGAGCTGTGCAGTGGAGGCTCTGCAAAGCCACACACATTACAATTTTTATCCCCTGTTGCAGGCTGGTTGTGTGTAAGCTTTTCCTTCCCAGTCCTCTCTGACCCTTTTTGGATGCAAGCAGCTACAGCAAATATCAACTGTGACTTCATTTGCTGCAGGTATCTGCCCTCCTCTTCCTAATCCTTAAGGCTGTTGATGACTCCTCTGTGGCTGGAGGCTGGGATGCTGGTGACCCACTTCCTGAGCCTGAAGGCATCACAGAACATAGGGTAGCTGCAGTGCCCAGCAGCTCTGTTGAAGCTGACTGCTGACAGCCAGGAGGCAGCAAGGGCTGAACACAATTGCTTCTGAAATGCAGACTGTGCACTTCTCCCCAGCAGATACTTCTGCCATAGCTGCATGACTCACCAGGCCAGGCTCCTCACAGGTGTAAACTGTCTCAGCGCTACCAGCTTCAATTTCTTCCCACCGAGGAGCTGTCTGTCTCTGCGCTGTCTGCTGAAAGCCTCTGAAGACCCTATTAAGAGGAGGGCTTCTAGACCTTTTTTATTTCTGAGGAGTAGCTTTATATAAGTGGTCCGTTTTCCTTTTCTAGCTGATCCTGTGAGCATTTCATTGTGGCCTCCTGAGGTCAGTGGTGCTTCTGTGCTAACTCCTACCTGGCACACTCCTCCCTCGGCTGAGGTCAGCCTGCCAGAATAGTAAATTTGTCTACCACGGGCATTCACATCAACTGCTGGGTGTAGCTGGCAGAGATGCAATTGTCACTCCTTTCAAAACCATCAGCTGGTTGGGTTTCTTTTTACAACTCTAAATAGCTGTTTCCAAGAATATTGGGTGGTTTCTAAGGATGCTCTGTGTGTAAGATTCCCCCCAGGATGTAAACTCACATGTCCATTGTGCTTTGGTGTGTTAGTGGATGGGGTACTTGGGCATGTCACAGTGCCCAAGAGTCTGTCTTGCCTCTGAAACTGACCTGATGCCTGCTGCCAATTTGCCAGAGCAGAAAATCTTCATGGGACTGTGAGTCTAGGCAAGGTCTTGTAGGTGAGCTAGGTTTAAACTCCAAGTGGCCACAACCCTCTGTGCTACATATTTCTTTGCACAGGCTTGCTTATCCCCACTAGGAACATTGAACAGTGCATTGTACCTAATTATGCAGCTTTGTAATTTTTAGACTCTCCCCAAATATGCTAGGTACTGTCTGGCTTCCAGGTCCCAGACACTTGTATTCCATTTGTTCCATACTCCTGGCTTCCTTCAGGGGCAAGGTGTCTCGGGGAGAGTGTGGTCTCCTGCTCAACACACTGGAAACACGCCATGAGGCATGTAGTCTTTGTGCTGGAACTGGAGAGTATGATCCTATTTCTCTAGTAAGGGTTCCTATTGTAAATCCCTGACCTAAATCCCACCCTATTCTGCCCAAGGGAAGCCACCAGCTGCTGTGTTATCCTGTGGCTTGTTGCAGGGTTGCTGTCTTCAGCAAAGCGAGTATCTAATGGTATTTTAGCATTTGTTCAGACCCTGTCTCCTTGGCAGGGTCTTTTCCACAGTTCATACCCAGGTGCTAACTGCAACACATGTAATCAGGCAGTGGGACAAAGACTGGATAAAAAATTTCTCAGCAACATTTATTTGACAGGTATATCTGCTGTGGTCAAAGGCCCAGTCCTGATCCTGTTGAATTTAATGGGCATTTTGCTAATAACCTCAGGAGACCAGGATCTGACTCTCCCTGATTTGTGGCAAGACCATTATATCTTTGGGAGAAACTAAGTCCCTTCTCCTGCTCTTTGGGAGTGGAAAAAAAGGCAGGTATCATGCTTCCTCTTTGGATGATGCCTGTTCTCACAACTGGCAATAATTTGAGACAGTAACTGGTGTAGCATGTGTCAAAGAAGTGCGGTGCAGCAATTTCTCTCGTCATCATATATTTAGCCCTGAGTCTGGAAGATGGCTTGTACTAAACAGAGCTGACCTATTACCTCTTTGATCATAGCCGTGCATTTCTAGCCTGTGCAACCATGGGTGCTGTAGAACCCGGCTTTGAACTTCCACTTCTTTTTATTCATTCCTAGCAGACTTGGTAGAGGAAGGGGTATTGAGATTATTTCTCTGTCTTCCCCCAAGATTTGTATTTCTGGAATATGTCTCAAACATACTTAGGAAAAAGGAATGAAATTCACAGTATGACTGCGCTAGCAAACACTTTGCTGGTTGTAGCTCTTTTACCCTTCATGTTAACACTGAATTTGTTCTGGTATTCCTGAAATGCCTTTAAACACTTCATTTCTTCTGAGCCAAGATGATGATGAATGTTAGCTTTGGGAAGAAAGGACTATGCCTCTTCCAAGTGCAAAGCTGTGCCTGTGTTTAGACTCATTCCATCACCCTCTGTGGCATTTGAGCTGATTCCTCTTTTTATGCCTACCACCTTCTCATTTCCTTTGGCTAGGATCCCTGTTTCTTTCTGCTGAAATGTTTGGAGGGCAGGCGATTCCCTGGCTGCCTGCAAAAGAAACTAGATCAGCTTTCGGTGTTGAGTTGTGTAACAGCTGCCTACTGTCACTATAGAGCCAATTTTGGGGCAGTGTCATCAGCTTTGTCAATCTGTATGTCCAGGGGAGATTTTTACTGGATCAAAGCTTAAGTGCACATTAACTGAACTGAATTCTTCAATATACATTTGAGATATGAAGTGACTTTCATTAACTAAACAAAACTGTAATTCATTAATGAAAACTGAAAGTGTCTGTGAATTCCAGATATCCATAGGTACATGACCTCTGAGGGATTGTCCCAGGCTCATCCAGGCCTGTATATGAACGTGAATAAGCAAGAAAAAATTTAGTACTCTTTTTGCAAATTTTGCTTTGTTTTTTAATAAAGCTTGTAATTGTCAAGTTTGTGCTTGTGAAAAGCATATCACAAAGAGACCAATATGAATAATATCAGGGTTTCAGTTCAACAGAGCAAGCATAGAAAGGTCTGCTGGAAGCTTGCAAAGGTGTATCGTAGCTTTCTAATAATAAAAATGTCTCACTCGTCTTAGATGTGGGACACTGTGTCCTGGAAGATGGCCTCTTGTTACCTAACAGCAGAGCCTCCTCCAGTGAGGACATGCCCTAAATTGCTCTTTGCAATTGAATTCATTTCCGAACAAGGCGACAAGAGCCCAGGCCAGCACCACACAAGTGGCATCAGATCCTGGGTAGCTTCTGCTGGGAGGGTCAGCATCAGCCTGTCTTGTCTGCATGTCCCAGGCAGCTGATGGGCTGCCAAACAGTATGTGGAGCTCAAACAGCTCATGATTTGCACAGGTTTGTGTAGACAGATTACTGAAACAGCATGTGCTTCAGACGAGTCTGCTGCAGAGACCCTGCTACTAAAAAGAAAGTCTCAGAACTGACTTTGGGCATATTTCTCTTTGTCTAACGACAAAGGCACGATCAATTCAGTCATTCACCTGGTTTGTACTAGTTACATTTTTGTACCATATTCTTCTGTCAGCCTAATAGTGGCTTTAATTCGCCCATTATCTTAATATTTCTTTAACTGACTCAATTTAAATAAGAAACCAACCACATCTTGTGCAAAATTTGCTGAGTGATTGTGATGTGGGCCTGCTCAGTAGCTCATGGTCTGACATTAGCTCTAGGTCACCTCTCAAAAGGCTTCTGAGCATCCATAGCATGACAGCTGCCTTCAGGGTAGCCAAAGGAATGAAAAAATTAATGCTTATTTATTTTATTTAAAATAACTGTCTTATGCAGTAAATAAACTAATAAACATACCTTCACCAGGCATGCATCATTTGTAAATCATTATAAGCAGCTCTGTTCCTCTGATAAAGTCAATTGGTGTATATTGCTTTGCATCTTCCACTGATCAGACCTGCCTGCATGAGATTAGTCCCTTGAAATAATCTTGAATTTGACAAGTGAATTTGGCCTGTTTATCTGCAGCACTGGGTAGCTTTTAATAGGAAATGTCAACCCAGCATTCTGGGTGCTTTTGGACAACGGATTTTGTTATGGAAGTTCCCATAATAACTTTTTTCCAGGAATAAGCTGTTTTTTTCGGGCTGGATAAATTCCAGCCCAAGTAATTACACTCTGCCTTCCTCAGTTCCCCCAAAGGTCCAATTAATTCAGGAATTCTTAGCATAAAATTGTTACATGCTGCTACTGTACATTAGCTAAACAGCTGTTGTACTTCCCACTGATGAATACCTCTCAGTGATGCGTGAACTGATTCCCTTACATCACTCTGCTGTGGTGTGCCCGAATGATTTCAGTGCTCGCAATCCTCCGAAGAAAAAGCACATCGGTTACGCATACTTTTATCGTGGTCTTCCTTGTCCTGCTAGTCTTGTTTATCCCTCTTCACTGGCTTTCTCATTCAGAAGAGAAGATAGGAAGAGGCAAAAGTCCTGTTGGTTAAATTCACTTCTGGATCTTGAACCACCATAGGTGGGGAAGGTCTCAGGGCAAAGGGTGGCATGTTGCCAGAGGTGCTGGGCAGGCTGGGAGGATTTACTCACGTGGCACATGTTGTTCTGAATACTTAAGAGGGCACCCACTTCTGAAGTAATTAGTTATGTCCGGGTTGCTTAACAGACTCATGACATTGATGTGTTAGCTGTTGTTCATCTGTAGTGAAAGATGGTTTTAAAATCCCAGAGAGTTACTGAAGGTGAGAAGCCTACAGCTGCAGTAGTGCCTGTTCTGCTTCTTCTTTTGAAAGGGTTTTTACTTCTGCTTTTTTGGCCAGGTCTCAGTGCGATCGTTGCAGCAGAAGTACGCTGGTTTGATGCCTGCTGGTTCCCGACGCTAATGATCTGGTGTGACTCCCGTGGTTTGTAAAATCAGCTGCAGTGCTCGTGCCTGACCCTTGTTGACAGACCAAAGCCAGCTGTCCCATCAGGGGCTAAGAGCTTGTGAATGGAGGACTTTCCAGGCCTTGTCCAGCTTTGGAAAGCTTGCCCCCATCATAAGCAGTGTAGTAGTGAGACTGTTTCAACATCCGGGTTGAAAGGCACAGCCTCTGGCTTTTGTAGTTTGAACAGCTGAAAAGCAATGTGCTGCCCAAAGGTAACCCCTAGCTGCACTGGCTGCCTAGTGGGACCTCTGCAGCACTGGGGCATCAGCTCATGGCAGGAGGGCTGCAATGAGAGAGTGTGTCAAGAAAATAAAGCTGAGTATGAGAAGGATCAGAGCAAGGAAGTTTCTCTACCAGGTACTTTGCTGTTTGACCTTCAGGGATCCTTTTGGACATGCTGTAGGATTTCTAGTTGTGTGTGTCAACCCTCAGCATCTGCATCCAGGTCTGCAAGATACAGTGGAGACAATTTGCTTTGTGGATCTGCAGCAGGCCAGGATAATCCACACTTCTGTCTCTTCTGCTCCTGTGGATGCATTTATCTTTCAGCCTGCAAAGGACTCGGTTTACTTTCTTGTGTTGCTCAAGGGGTAGGATTTCAGCTGGCAGCTTCCGGGTCAGGCTGCCTTTAGCAGGTGGAGCAGCTCCGGAAGAGAGATGGTTCAGTGCAGGGTGTCCTGCATTGGTCTGTCTCTGATGTCTCTCAGGGTCTCTCTCAGTGCTGGTTTACAGCTTCCTTCCTGCATGGCTGGCAGGAGTAGCTGTCATCCTACCGGACCCCTCTTCCAACAGTGACACCGACATCCTCTGGCCACAGTGCAAAGGGCTGGGCATGGGCTGCAGCCACAGAGGTGGCATGTTCCTGGCCACCGGAGAGCCTGCCTTTTCTGAGTGTGCTGCCAGTGTCAGCCAGATCACATTTCATTTGAGCTCAGTCTGGAGCTGGCCACCCTCAGCACACATCTTTCTGGGTGAGACGCAGTTGACACTGAGACTTTGCTTCCTCCAAGCCTGTTAACTTCCAAGGCGTGACATGGAGCAAGTGACCCAGGGGTAGAGAGCTAGTTAAAGTCATTAGGAAAACAGGTTTCATTTCACATGTGT
The DNA here is from genome assembly GCA_028020825.1 of Podargus strigoides. NCBI lineage: Eukaryota > Metazoa > Chordata > Aves > Caprimulgiformes > Podargidae > Podargus > Podargus strigoides. The sequence goes on from CM051663.1 coordinate 94,262,400, forward strand.
AACTGGGCAAATTGACTCCCTCCAGAGTTCCTCACACATAGAAGTGGAATCATACCATCTTTTCCTTCATCTGCCTGTCTTCATAAACACACCTGCATGGTGCTTGGGTACCATGACGTTGCAAAGTCAAAATGTTTTTGATTTCTTGGTAGCAGGGATGTGGTCTGTTTGTTCTTGGACAGCTTTGTCCTTGGCACCTGAGAGCTGTGAGACCAGGACTTCTCAGGGCCAGGAGACAAACTGGGCAAGCTGAAGTTTGGCTGGCTGCAACCATGGTCAGGCACTGGTGACGTGCTTTACTGATAGGAGAGGTTGTACAGGAAGCTGGAAGGAAGGATCTGCCCCTCCTTTCCCTGAGGAGATGCTCTGAAGCTGAGCTCTACTGCTGGCCCCCCACCGCACTGCTTCACAGGTGCAGGCAGAGACCTGTCTGCCCAGTCTCATACCTCCTTGATCCTGAGTCTGCCCCTGACCTCTGCCTCTGCCCCCAGCCCTGACCCACACTTGCTGCTGTGCATCCTGGTGCCTGCTAGCAAGGTCCCTGCTCCCGCCTGTCCTGCTATTTCACTGCTCCCTGCTCACCCCACTTGGCAGGGAGGCTGGCCCTCACTGCTCCACCTGATCCATAGGTTTGGCTTCTGTCCACGCAGACTCCCAGAGCCTCATGGAAGTCTGTCTATAGGGGCAACCTGGTGACCCTTCAGCATCCTGGGACTTTTACCAGGTCTTTGTCTATGACATGCTGTTGTGGTTCAACATCAGCTGGCAATTAAGGCCCATACAGCTGCTCGGCTGCTCTCCCCGTGGTGAGAATCAGAAAGGTAATAATGAGAAAACTCATGGGTTGAGACAAAGACATTATAATAGATAAAGCGAAAGCCACGCACACAAGCAAAGCAGAACAAGGAATTCCTTCAGTACTTCCCATCAGCAGGCAGGTGTTCAGCCATCTCCAGGAAAGCAGGGCTCCATCATGCATAATGGTTACTTGGGAAGAAAAATGCCTTCACTCCAAATGTCCCCTCTTTCCTTCTTCCCCCAGCTTTATATGCTGACCATGATGTTGTATAGTGTGGAATATCCCTTCAGTCAGTTGGGGTCAGCTGTCCCAGTTGTGTCCCCTCCCAACTCCTTGTGCACCCCCAGCCTGCTCGCTGGTGGGGTGGGGTGATGAACAGAAAAGGCCTTGGCTCTGTATAAGCACTTCTCAGCAATAACAAAAACGTTCCTGTATGATCAAGACTGTTTTCAGCACAAATCCCAAACATACCCCCCTACTAGCTAGTAAGGAGAAAATTAACTCTATCTCAGCCAAAACCAGTGCACAGGCTGACCTCTTCACCTCACTGTTGGATGCCTGCACAAATGATGATAAAGTTTTGTGCATAGCCTCAAACTTTTTAGAGGGAGTCCCTCACCTGAGCTGCAGTGTTAGACATACCTAGTGCCTCTGTATGGGCGTACATCACGTTGAAGGTGGGATGCAAGGCTATAGCTGCTGGCCTCCTGCCCACACTAGCACTCACCTCAGCAGCCAAAGCAGCTGGGGTTTTTGTCTGCAAAGGTGAAGGGGCATAAGGAACTGATGCTGTAGTTCCTTGGTGCTCGGGGTTGATGCCAGAGGCTGGCAGCTCTCAGGCCCCAGAAGGTGCCTGGTGCCCAGAGGAGCTGCTGAGGGCTTAGTTTTGCATTACAGGCTGCTCAGCCAGAGCTTAATTAGCTGTTTACCTTAGGCCAGGTAGGGAATTCCTGTGGGGAGCAGATACTAGAACCAGTCTTTTCCCCTGGGACAAGGGTGTGGGGATATTAAATTGTTATTTTCAGGGTGGCCTTCTGCCTCTGTGCAGTAGTCACGAGTCCAGTGGAGATGCAGCCCCCTCTTGTCCTCTTCCTCAGCTTTCCCATTCTGTTGTCTCGGTTTTCTTCATCTCCCTGTCCTCTTCTCCTTTCTCCTTAGTGTCTGCCTGACACTGATCCGTATGGCTTTAACAGAATACCATTAACCTGCAGCGCTACAGAAGGCCAATGCTTTCTTAAAAACATGCCACTTTCTATTTTTACCCTCTCTGAACTACAGGCACCTCAGACCAAGCTGAGGAGGTCTGACCCACTGCTGTGTGATCTCAGCTGCTGTCTCCCTGCACAAGTCTTATCCTGCTGGAACTTCAGAGGTGGCTTGGACTCCAGGTTATGTCTGTTCAGACTGTGGCCCTTTTACAAATTTGTAACAACACCACGTCTAAAAAGTGTAGGAGGAAACGTGCATTTTCAGATATGCATATGAAATAAGGATGCCAGGAAATTTAAATAGGGGTATGGAGTTTTGTTCTGTTTCTTCATTTCACATTCCCTTCTTCCCCTGCCCTCATCTATTTTTTCTCCTCCTGCTTTCACAAGTGCTGTTAGAAGTGAGATAACTTGCCTCACAACACTATGAATTTGATGTGGTACAAGCACAGGGGTGCTTGTGCTCCCCTCACAGTGCATTGTAAGTTTGTCTTGTTCACATGGCTTTTTTATGCAAGAGTCTGATAACATTTTGTATCTTAAGGAAAAAAAAAGACTCCGTTTTTGTCTCCCTTAATCTAGCTTGTATTTTCCTCATTTAATGGCTGGATAAGCAAATATTTACTGCATTATTTCATGTGGTTGCTTTTCTGCTCAACAATGATATCCTTTCATGTAGTACTTTGGCACATAAATTTGGAGCGGGGGGGTGTTGTAGTTTGTTTTACCTTGCAGGCTGATTGCAAACCTTCTCAGCATTTACCCGCCATTGCGCTAGGAGCTAATTTCATCACATACCCATTGTAGGCACTGAAAGTCCAGCACTTCCAGTGGGAAGCACACGGGGCTTTGAAGCTATTTGTAAGCTGCATTGTTGTGAATGTCAAAATAACTAATTTTGCCTGAGAATTAAGAAAGTCTAACAGTGTGGAATTCAGCTAGACACTTAACTTTTCAAACTTCATGAATTCTAAAATTAAAATTTGAAATGAAATATAAATCAAACTTTCAAACTTTCCTAAGTCCCCAAGTTTCATCTTGAAAGGCCTTCTTAGCTCCTCAAATGTCGAAAGCTCAAAGCATGCGGATTGTAATGGTGTGACTGAAAAACTCGTTTTTTTCTGCAGTTTTTCACTTGGTTGTTCAAACTCTGAAGCAGAGGAACATAAGGCATAGAACTACATTTGGGCATTTAATATATTCTCCAGTGAAAATCGCTTACATAACTTAAAGGTATATAATCAATGCAGTTTATGCCTTGCAGCAGCAGCCTGACTCTGAGAATGTGCCACAGTTGCACAGCATGCTGGCTCCCAAAACTGGGCTGTTCCAAATTGGCTGTTTATATTTCCCTTAAAGGAATGTCTTAAGCAGAGCACAACCTAAAGCAAAGCACATCACAGCCACAGAGAAATAATACCTCATGGAGCAGCTTTGAAGTAACAAACTTGGTTTCTCACTTTGCTTAACAGCTTCTTTTGACCCAGTTTTTCCAGGGCTTGAGAGCTCATTATCTGCTTTACTTGGTGCTTGCTGTATGACTTGCTCTGTTGAGTAATCTCTGCTTGACCTTTCCAGGTTGTCTGGCTTCTTTGTGATAAGCCAACTGAAAGGCAGGTGTTGAATATGTTTAACATAGCAGGTTGCCAATGTGGGCACTGTTCAGCCAGTGCATGTGCATCCCTCAGCAGCATGAGGAACGATGGGAGGATGTACAGCTTGCTGGTAGAAGGCAACTGATCTCAGAACCTGAAGGCTTTGTGTAGGGGGAGCCTGTGCCAGGGAATATTAAATATTACCCCATGTCCAGAAATAAAAGTCTGCAGATACTATCATGCTGAAAGGTTTTTTTCTGTATCTTCCCTTCCTGTTGTTACCCAGAGAACTGCTCAGGGCAGCATGTAATTCTGCAAACATTCAGTCCCTTCTGTAAGTGACTACATGCTGAACACATCTTGTCTTTTTGATTATGATGCTGGTTGAGACTGTATATGTCCTTTCATGTCCAGGAGACTGAATCTGTGTGGTTAGAGTATAATAATAATTTCTAAAGTTAAAGAATAATTCTGTTTTAAAATCCATTTAATTTTATCCCTTTGCTCCCAGACATGATTATTTTTAAAGGTAAAATGGCTCACTAGCTTCTAGGGACTGGGTAGCTTAAAGGAGCAGTTATGAAAGCTAAACCTTTACTTTCCAACTTGTTGACTCAATTCCCCTTCGCATATTAGCAAGCAATGTTGCCATATGACAGCTGCCTGCAGCTCACATCAAAATGAGATGGTGGTTCAAGTCCAGTCCTTGAGGCTGAAGGGAAACCAAAGGAAAGCAAAAAAAATAATCCCCTCTAATTTCTCCTGCAGGTTGGGACCCTGTGGGCATCCGTGGGCGAGTGGCAAGAACAGGGATGGGAGATGCACACGTGGTGTGCTCTGCCTGGAAAACACCCTTATCTCTGTGAGTAAACTCACCTCCTCCTTCTCGGGTCAGGATGTGACTCATCTTCCAAGGTGCTTCCCAGCAGGGATGACCCAGCTAGCCAAATGGTAATCTTAAAATGTGGTGGGTGCTGGGTGTTTTCTGTTAGCTGAGAGATGCGTACCCAGTGGCTCAATTTTCTTTTAAAAGACTCATGTTTAAAGAAGTCTGTAATTTCTGCAAAAATGCGTAAAATTACTTTGGCATTCCTTAAACTCCTAACATCTTCCCAGTGTAACACACTTCAAGGCTTTGCAGGAATAAGGAAACAAAATTTGGCCTCTTAGATGAATCAGTTCCTACATTTGCAGAAGCCACTACCAGATTTGTAGATCAATCCAGCGCTAACGTGCTGCCATTATATGCCCACATATGCTACCTTCAGAACTTGCCTGTAATCAGAATATTGCTGATTTAATACCTTGATTCCAGGTTACCAAAAAGCTGCGTAGGCTCTCTAGGAGATAAGACTGGAAAGGAAAGACCGGAATGGGCAACACAGGGAAAGTAATCTGTGATGCCTGAGTTCCTGGAAGCAGAAACTCACCTAGGAAAATGTCTTTTCAATCACTTATAGTTACAACTGCCCACTGATAACCCTGGGGCCAGGATGAGACATTAGATTAAGCCCATGTGCTGGAAGGCATGACCTGGCTGATACAATGAGTTGCTTCAATAATACCACTGCATGACTGTATCTCATTGTTAGAAGTCAGATTGCCTGGTCTGGCTGATGGTGCAGCCTGGAAGATCAGCTCAGCAAGCAAGACTAAGCCATTAGACAGCATCTTTTCTTAGGCAGGGTTGTGGTTCTCCGTGCTGCTTAAATACTAATCTATTAATACTTTCTTTAATTCATGAGGGTGTTAGGGGATGCTGCCCAGTCTTCAAAGACAAACACACTCAGAGTTTGTTACAGTGTTGGTTTCCTCTGGGTGAAAAAAGAGAGCAGAAAAACCCACCTCACACGGAGCTTGCCCATGTCCTCACTCCTGTGTCCTCACAAGTTTTATTTAGAGATATACAATTCACATGCCAGCTGTCCCTTGCGAATGGTTAGTGGCAAATGCAACTTACCCCAGATAAGCACTCCTGATATTTCCTTCTTATGATAGCTGTATCCTCACACAGGAAAAGCCAAACATGGCATCTCTTCTGTGCACAGGAGGATTTGGGAGCAGAGGTATCCACAGTCAATGTTGGGAAGGAAAGGTGTGGGACGAGACCAAGAAGCTACAGACATGCCTTTTTATTCAACTTCCAGTCCTGCTGTAGCATCAGCAGACTCTGATGAAAGGGTAAAAAAAGCAAGGGCATTGATTTTTGCACTGTCAGTTCTTACAGACTCTGTTTATAAAATATGCCTGTGTAGGCACTTAAGCATGTTGGCATATATTGGACTTGGTTAACGTTAAGAAATATCTTCTTCAGTGTTCTTCTCTTTATTCTGATTATAAAGTAATTGATGAGCTTGTCGTTGAACAACAAAGCTCACCTGATAATTTTGCAGCATTTACACAGCTTTGTTGTTGGTTGCCTTTTTTCAAGGTCAGTAGGAAGATATGAAGTACATTGATTGATGCATATATTCTAGGTTGAGGCACAAGAAGCAAGTAAAGAAGGCAAAGTGGAGATCTAAGTGGCTGATTATACTTCATGTATAAAATGTTCTCAAAACCAAAAGGCATTAGACAACAAGAAAAATGTCTGTACTCTCACACCATGCACAGGTTAAATTCTGTGTTAGTCCCTTTTCACATAGTCTGTTTAATAAAGACCATTGTTTAAAGTTAATGAGATTAGTTTTGTGCATCTTGGAAGCCATGGAAAGATAAAGAACAGCAAACAGATGAGATGCCCAGGAGAACCTCACTTTCTGTTTCTGGCTTTGAGGTTGTCCCATCCCAGTGGCATCTCTCTGCCTTATATTCCTTCTAAAAAATTCATTAATTCAGATCACTTTTTTTTGGAAAAGCATTTGTCTCAGAAGACATCAAACCTCTGCACTGAGCCTGTGCAAGAAGAAGTCCATGATCTTTGCCTGTCACAATATAACCTTCTTGCCTTGCAGCTTCTGTACATGCAATGCTGGGCAGTTTCAGAGAGAAAAAGTACAGATGATGTCCCAAACTCAGGCAGTGGTTGACACGTTTTCCCACCACCGTTCAAACTGAAATCACTGACAGATATTGGAGTTAGCATTGCTCTAGTGCAGCAAGATCCCCTTATGGCTCTTGCTCTTGGATTTCTCTACTCTCATACAGGCATCAATGCACTGATTCACATTTTTAAGGCACTCCCAAGAAATAAGAGGACAAAGCAATAATTCATTGAGCTGCCTTGTCATAAGCCTGCAGAGGATGGCCCATTGGTGAAAACCAAGACACCAGATCATCCAGTAAAAATAAGATGGCTGGGATGTGGAGGGAAACCTGGCTGGCTAATTTAAGCTAGGTGCCTAACTCTTGGATGGCTTATGTTATGAGGCATGATGCCTGTCTTGGTTCTCATATGTTGCCCTGATCAGTTTCATACCAGAGTAATTCAACTTATCCATGCAGGTGGAAGAGGAGAATGAGGTCTTTAAATAGTTAAAGATTTATCAATGTAGAGTATAAAATAGGTGCTATCTCATGACTTTTAATTGCCATGTTAGTTCTGTGTCCTGCTTGTATGCTTCATTCGAGGCTTTTAATAGCAGTAAAAGACATAATCACCTCTGTTAAGAGTGAGGCTAAATATGATGACTGTTGCAATGTACCGTAAGAGTTTGTGGCCCCTGTCCTTGCTTGCACATCAAAACTTTTACTTTACTATTTTCAAAGGAACATTGTCTGAACTTAGCAAAAAACTGATTTCAATTTGAGTTTTTAAATTTAATTTGTGGCAAGATGTGCTTAAACTTATTATAAATGCAGGAAAGTAAGGAACAGTTTTTTTTCTAATTATTTTCAAACATGTGACTGTGTATGTGCTGAGCTGATCATCTCAGGAAAGAGAGTCAAACTTTAGCTGGTAGTGGTGGCCTCATTTTCTCAGGGGCAAGTGGTTTCAGAAGTCTCTACTGGTGCACTTTGTACCCTGGCAAGGACAAGAAGACATGCCTGGTTTAATACTGACAGTTCAGTGCATTCATATATATACCATCAGTCTTACTCTTTCTTCATTTGGGCCTTTCACACAACACTAGCAGGGAGAGAAGCATTTCTTTCAGTGAAAAATGTGATTGTGAAAACATAAATTATCAGCAGGCTGCAGGCATAGCTTGCTCTTTCTGAAACTAATTGTAACTGACGTTTATTTAGAACTTGACATTGTCCATTTAATTGAGCACTGAAGTTTTATGTAGGTTTCTAAAGCATCACTTACAGTTTCATTATCTGACTTCAACAGTAAAAGACAACATAGGTGAGCTATGTTTAACTCAAAATAAGCAATAAAGGAATATATGCTTATAAAGCATAATAGAAGAATCCTACTAAACTATTTCTAAATTGCTTCCCAAACTGGAAGTATGCATTCTACAAGTGAATACTGGGGACTCTTTCCCCAGAAGGAGCCAGTTAGTATTTATTATCAACATTAATGTGGCTGGGAGAGATATGTTGGCCAGTGACAAATTGCATTATGAGCAAACTAGTTTTGAGATGTATTTATGTATCTTTCCTCCTGTTGGATTAAGACTTCCTAATTTGAATTTATCTAAAGAAACATTTACAAAGCAATCAATATACTTTTTCACAGACTTACTGTGCGTAAATCATGCCCAGAAGACACAATCAGGAGTTTATACCAAAGTCTAGTGAGAACTGTGTTAAGAAATAGTGTTTTTCTGAGCTTTTACTATTTTGATAAAATTGAAAATTGTATTTATTATCCATTCAAATGAAGAGTTAGTGATCTGAGATACAATCACTTTATAAAGCATATTAAATTACATATTTGTACATAGATTTCATCCTAATACACATTAATATACCCTGTTCTGTCTGGAAAAGTAATGAAATAGTTGTTTCTGAATTCTCAGTTTAGTGCTAACATTTGTTGTAAAACCTTTCTTTTTATACAGAAACAAAATTCTCTGTGCAGTATTTTATTTTTTTTTTTCTGGAAGGAAGAATTAATGGACCATTCAGAAGGAAACAATGTCAGCGAGGAAAGATGCAGATCAATCTTCTGAGTGGCTGATGTTCCGTACCGTCACTTCTGCTGGGTAGCCTATGGGGGATGGAAGAATACCCCTCTTTGCGGACCTTCCTCATCCTGAGTTTGCTATTGCCTGCTGGGTGCTTGTCTTCCCTCTTATCCTATGCCTCAGACCAGGATTGTCCCTCTGTCCATCTTGATCTCCGGTGTACTCCAGGCTCAAAATGAAAGACAAGGAAAATTAATATTAGAGGAAAAGACTGACTGGAGGCAGACAGAGAATGCACTTGGAGAAACCAGGGATTGACAGAAACGTTAGTGGAATTCATTACCTGCACCATGCTTTGGATCAAGGCTAACGAACGGCAATTACTTGAGGAGGGGTTTATTATTAAGCTGACACCTTTATCACTAGACCAGATCCTTCAGTTCTTTACTGAGGTAAAACCCTCCTGCTTGTAACCAATAAAAGCTGTAGGCTGTGGCTGGATGCTGCTTGTCTAAAGCAAAACATAACAGTTTAATTGACTACCTTTTGAATTGGTATGCAACTCCTAATAGGTGCCATCTATCAGCATAGAAATGGAAATAAGGACTGAAATATTAACAATGCTTAGTTTAGTTCTGTGGAGGTGAAATACCCAAACAGCTTCTCTCTATGCAGAAGAGAGCTCAGCATTTCACGGACTTTCTTCTTCCAATCAGGGATGATAATGGACAAATGCATTCAGCTGCAAATTTCAGACAATCTGTGGTCCACAAGCCTTTGGAATACAAATACTGTAAAAATCCAGTTTGAAGTGAGTTTGCTGCAAGCAGAGACCAGCTGAACTCTGCACGTCATCAGGATGTCAGGACCCACTGCTACATGCAGTACTGGGCATTAGAGTACCAATCCTTCTTGGAGAGATACAGTACTTGGGTAGATCTCATCCCTATGGTCTGATCCTGCAAACAGGGTATGGTATGTGAATTTAAGATACCCTATTAGAAGGTACCACAAAGTAATATACAGATACTCATTAATAAGTAGCAGTCCTGCAAGGATTTTAGTCTGGAGCTTTTTTGTAGCTAGAGGGAATTAATTGGCTTTCCGTCCTGATGCTCGAAGTTCAGCGTGCACGTTTGTATGTGAACAGTCCCCTTGAAATCACTGGGAACAACTACCAAGGTCATAGCAGCTTCATGTCTGCCACTGTTCTGAAGCCAACTGCAGATGTTTACACAGAGCATAATTTTTTAAATTGTATGCTTTTATTGACTTTAATAGGATTATTTGCCCCAAGGCATGGTGAGTTGTTAGCATGGATCTGGGATTTAATCTCCTACAGGAAGTCTCCTTTTCAATTCCTTCCCTTTTTCCTGTGCTACAGATTTCTTCTTGCATTAGGCATTTCTACCTGCTGTGAAAAGTATTGTTCACCCACAGTTACATCTGAAAAGCGACAATAGAGAAGACAGAGTGTGTTATTCTGTGCTTGAGAGCCTCTGTAGAAAGGTGAAGTGACAGCAGGATGACTGCAGCTGATGAAAAAAGATAAGGTATGGTCAACAAGCTGCATAGCTAGCAAATTATTTCAATTGTTTGGGTTTAAATCTTTTTTCCATTTGGGCTCCATTGCTGGCTTTTGGTTCATGATGAAAAACGGTATATATTTAGTCTTAATTACAGTTCATCACTTCATTGTTTCAGTACTTTTGATTACTTTGCTACTTGAATCAGCACAGGGATAGAGTCAAAATATCATTTGTAATAAAGGACTAGGAAAATAACAACCACAAAACTAAAATGTTGGGTAAAAATATATTGACATTTTGACTGTTATCAGTAACACCCAAAGTGTGAAGGAAGTAAACGCTGTCCCTAACTGCTGGTATTGTTGTGCTCTCAGCTGCTGTTATAATTTCAAATTAATCCTCATCTGAGTGGAAGATAATTCCTTCTGCTTTTCCTCAGTGTGACTTGTCTTCCTGTTCTTCAGTGTGATGTGTGTTATGGAGGAAGGAACCAAAAGAACTTACCACATATGTTTTTCTATCTTACCAAGTCCAGAAATGACTTTTAGAGCAATCCTTTGTAGTCACAAAGTTGTACTCCATTAAAAGATTATTGTGACATTATTATTAGAAATTGCTGCAGCGACAACTTACCAAATGAACTGTTAAAAGCAAACCAGATTCACTGAACTACAATAAAATTCATTAAAGACTGCTTAGGGCAAAATACGGTCTTTGAAGGTCTTTATCTTTTTAACCATTCATCTCTTCCAGTATCTGTGGCAGAGCCCTCCACCTCTCTTTTTTATCTCATTTGAATGTAAATAGCCATTTCAGAAACTGCAGCTTCCTCTCATTTGGTGGTGTGTCACTCACTGTTAAATAGGTCGATCTACTGACATGTAGAAACATGAACTGGGGAGGGAAATGCCTTTTTACTACTGAAGAAAAGGATATGTTCTTTCTGCTTTGGGAACTCTGCTCTTGCTGGTTTCGGCTGTTGCTTTCCCCCATGAACTCTGAGTACCTCTTTTGTGGTTGCTGGTCTTGAGGCTGAAGTTTCAGAAATGCTAAACCCGTTTTTTCTCCAGATGACAAAAAAAGGAGGTCCAAAACTGATTCCTGTAAACAGAGGACCCAAAATTAGAGTCCACTGTGCAAAATATGAGCAGTAACTTATCTGTGTCTTAGAACATGTACCACCACTGCCGTCTAGCTGCTGCAAAGGCTTTGTGTGCTTTTGCTTTGCTTTAGTTTCTCACGTAGCATGTATTACAAAGCTTTGTTGAGCCTCTGATGGCAAGTCAAGGGCCTGTAGCATTGTGTTCCTTTCCACAGAAACATTTGAAGTGGTCGCAGCATGGAATAAGTGATGGCAGATGGCTGCAGCAAACAGTAGAGGAGACCTTAAGTGGCAATACAGCAAGAAAACTCCCAGCCTGTATTTGCAGATAGGGAACTGAAACCTTTCTGTTCAAACTCGTACTGGATTTTTGGCAGCACCACAACTCAGAGAAACCTGTCCTAAGGCTGCTCAGTATTTCTAATCACAAAGCACTGGTACTGTCCTTGGACAGGGTCCTTTGACATGTCACCCTCCTTTGGGCTCAGTGTTGTCTTCTGCTTTCCTGCATCTCTCTCTTACCCTGATCCTTCTGCATTTCATACCATGCACACATCTTTTTTCCTCTTTCACCACAGAATTTGTAGCTTTTGCTTCTTTGTCTGTGATGAACTAGGAGATACTTGTAGTCTGAAGTACTGTCTTTAGGTTTACATGCATTTTATGTCTGGTCAGCACTGGGATTTTAAAAGATTTTTATGTTTCCATTTACTATGAACTTGCATGTATTTACCAAAATCTATATTTATACAGCTTTTAGGTTACAGGTTGTGTTGCATAAATAATAGGATAATGAAAGCATATAATTATTATTAATCAGGCAGAGGGGTCTATTAAACTCTAGTTTGAAATTATGTAATTCCTCCATTTTCAAACAGCATCTAATGCAGGAATGAAGCAATTATGTTCCATCTTCCTTGCTCATGTAATTTTGAGAAATTGATTATCATCAGTATGTTAAAGTGATCTGAAGCCAAATTTAGCCCACAGTTGCTGGCCTAATGAATTTGTTTCCATTTCTGGCAGTTTTCAATAGCCTTCATTAGCTATCCTTACATATTCTTATGAACCTTATAATTAACATGTATCCATGGGTACTGCCTCACATTAGTGAGGCAAGGTCGTATTTGAAGGAGAATCTTTTGTATCTGTTAAAGCAGCAGTGTGGCTACATACCTGACTGAATCAATTAATCATTTCATTAAACAAAAATCCTCTTAGCTATGCTAATCAAAAGCATGCTGATCATAATTTTTCCAAACAACCCCCTGAAACCTAAACAAACAAACAAACCACTTCAAGACTAATAAACCAGCCTTGCTCTGTTAAATAAGCTATGCTTTATTAAAAAGGATTGAAAATTTAAAAAAGAAAAAAGAGAGATCTGAGGGGCATTTAATCAGAATTATGAATATATTCCTTTAGGGATGATAGCATTGGCAAAATAGCCATCTCTGGTGATCTCATCTGAATGGTAACACTGCCTAAATATGGTTATTTGCTGTACCATTTTGAATGTGACAGGAAACACATGCTTTCTGCTCTGCCCTGCATCTCTGTGGGCGAGGAGAGCATGATGGACGCTGAGCACTGGGTCCAAGCCCTTCTCACAGCATCCCAGAAGCAAGTTGAGGGTGTTTGTATGTACTTCTTGACTTTCATGAGCAAGCACACGAGCACAAGATGAACAGAGTTTTAGAGCGAAGGGGAGGTGGCACATACAACATAGGTGATAACACTGTAAGTGAGCAGCTTCAGAGATGGCTTCTTCAGAAAAAGATAGCTCAATGTGTTGAGAAATGAGACAACTGGCATCCAAACTGCATAGGAAGTAAATTTTTAGTACTGCTATTGATGATACACTGAGTTTATATTCTCTTATTCCTAATGTCTAGATATCTGCTAGACAAATTACTTTCAGTCCATGTCTCAGGAGCTTGATCCTAGACAATGATCATTATGGCCTTGTCTTGAAGGCAATGCAATAACTTCTGGGCAAAAGGATCAGAGTGAAGCTTTATAGTGAAGCTTTATTCCAATGTGGGAAACTGAGCTGAATCTAAACCTGAAGTTTCTGGGATTTTTCTGGTTACCTGGAGCTCTCTCTTGTTTTATGATGATTTTAGTGGCACGACGCAGAGACTTTTCTTGCTCAGGTGTCAGTTTCAAGTCCTTGGGATGCGTGTGGTTTTAATTCTCACTTTTCTGAAAGAGCTACTGTGATGGGCCAAGAAGGAGAGGCAAGCAGAAGGGAGAGCTGTAGAGACAGAAGCTGCAAGCTGTGTCTTCTCCATTAGACTTGAAGGAGGTATTTCCCAACCTCTGCAGGGGCTCTGATCCCACTCCTATGTTACCTTCTTGCACGTGTCATCATCTAGACATGGCTTTAGGCAAACATGAGGATGTGGAGCTGAGGATGTTTCTTAGACCCTTGACACTGACTCTGGCATGGTGCTGTGATAGCAGCACAGGAGAGAGAAGAGGGTGAATAGTCAGGGCAGTGCAGAGAAGAAAAACCTCTTGAGACTCTCAGTTCTCTTAACATCTTCAGAAACATCACACAGTTTTCTCAGTGAGCTAAAAAACATGCCATAAAATAGAAGAAGTTCTCTTTCTGCCTCCTTGCTGTCACTGTGCAAAGTCCTAGCCAGCAGCAGGGACATTTTCAGGTGTTTCATCTCTGTTGTGAGCAGTCGTAGGCTCTGCCCTGGATTGCCAGGGACCAGAGACAGCGGGCAGGTCTTAGTCCTCTGGAGGCTGTTGGAGAGGCACCCCTGAACACACCGGGCAGCAGCTAGCCCGAGAGGAGAGAAACTCAGCCAGTGCTGCAGCTTCCCTGCAGGCCGACCCGCCTCCAGCTTGCGGTGCTGGCAAGCAAGCTTAGGAGCGGTGCTGGGCAGTATTTTGCCATCTCGTGGCCGCTCGCCGGTAAAACAGCTCGGAACAAAGGGAACAAAGCCAGAACGGGTAGTTTCCGTCGCCGTGGCTGCAAAATGGCACTTAGAAGGTTTGCAGCAGAGCAGAGCAACCCGAAACCCTGCAGTGACCGATACTTGCCCACCTGCAACATTTCAGGTGGCACCTGAAATGAAGGCGGAGAAGCTACAGTGAGAGGCCACGGCCTGGGGAAGCCTGGTGGTCGAAGAGTGTTTCTGACACAGCCAGCCAACCCCATGCCCATCACTCCTGCTCTTGGCACTGTGCTGCCGGAGGTGCCCAAATGGCCAGAGAAAGGAGAACATAACTGGGCCTTGTGACTTCTTGAACACCACAGTGCGGACAACAGTACACTGAAGCTGAGCTTTTATCATTGCATGGACAGCAAAGCACAATCCAGCCACTCAGCCATTCCTCAGAGAAAAAGTCAGTGGAGAGGCAGAGAGCCTCTCTGTCAGCATACAAACCTTTGTAGGAGCATTGCTGGGGTGTGTGACAATTTTCATGTACTTGTGGGGTGATGCAGCTAACATGGGAGATGCTAAAAACACCCAGGAATTGAATAGCCTGAGCCTCCTGCTAACTTTATTCCCAAGAGGAACTGTTGCTGCTGTTCCCAAGAGGGCATCGTCCCTGGTGCCAGGGTGAGGGTGAGAGAGATCTGTGGGTCCCACTGGCAACAGCTTGGGCACTGCTGGTGCTGTGGCTGCTGCTCAGGAGGACACAAGACTGAGGCCTCTCTGTGCTCACTCCCACAAAGCTGCTGGTGCAGAAAACCGCTGCCAATGACCCAAGGGACTCCAGAGGACCTGATGGCCCAGGAAGCAGGGCCAGGCCGCCCCAGCAGAAGGCTTTTCCCCAGCTTCAAGAGGCCTGTGGTCCCTCCTATCATGCCAGTGATGGGAGTGGGTAAGGGTCCTGGTGCCAGCAAAGGGTGCAGGTGACAGCAAGGGTCTCATCTCTAGTTGCTGCCTCAGGTGCAGCTACTGCAGTAACCAGGGCGAGTAAAGAGAGCGAATCTCGGCGCCAGCACGTGAAGCAGGACTGCAGGTCACAGCCCAAGTGCCTGGTGCTGCCTGCTGGGGAATCAAAGTGGTCGCATCTTCCCCAAACAGAAGGGAAAAGTATTGGGGGGTGTGAACTCCTTAACAAACTTCAGGCTGAGCTAGCTGGCAAGTAGGAGGCCCGGGGTCCAGGTGAAGTATTGGACCTAGGTCTGTGTTGGTATTTGAGTGACCTGCGCATGTGGACAGTCTGTTGGATAAGTGTGTCAGTGCATGTATGTGTGTTTCCTCATGAGCAGGATGCTAGACCACCTGGTGTGTAACAGTGAGTAAAAGGGCTCAGGATATGGGCTGGGTTATCAGATGGACAGAAGGGCTCTGCTGGTACTCAGGGGACCTGTGAACCGATATGTGTTTTTGGTAGTGAACTTCAATCCTTACTGGCTGTGGAAGAGAAAAGGGACATGGTTGGCTGTGCTTATTAGGTTTTATGCGAGTCCTGGCAGCATTACATGCAGACGCTGTGGAAGGCAGCACCTTGTCTGTGGCAGTCTGTAGAGCTGGCCACGTCAGTGTCTTTTTTTGCACATATGGGTATGTGTGCCTCTCGCAGACACGTGCTTGCACAAATCAGGAAGGAGAGATCTTTTCCCTAATAACTGTTTATGCTTTATTTATCTTCTCTTTCCTAAAAGCTATTTATGCTTTATTTGCCCCAGCTGACCACAGGGCTCCTCCACCCTTCCGAAGGATCCTTCCATACCCTCGGAGACAACGCCAAGCTCCTGAGGGTGTCCCACGGGCTCAGCCATTGCCTAGGCCAGACCCTGGCCCAGGAGGCCGTTCTCCAGCTGCCGCTGGGCGACCACACGTGCCCCGTAGAGGACGAAGCCCCAGGAAAGCAGCACCACGGCAGTCAGCACCTGCGACATAAAGTGCATTGTGCGTTGGCGACAGAAGCCCCGGGATTGCCCCCGTTATCCCCCAGGTCCCGGTGCGCGCTGCCTCCACCAAGAACACCCAGCTTTGCCCCTCCCTGCCCCCCCGACGGTAAAACCGAAATCCAGGCCGGGCGGCCTCGGGCCCAGTCCCCCCGGGCGGCAGACCCGGGCCTGCCCCCGCTGCGGTTCCCACCGCATACCCCCCCGGCCGCGCACCCGACCCCAAAACACACCAGGCAGCAGAGCGGGCACGGGTCCCGCCACCCCGACGGAGCCATGCGGGCCTGGCCTTCTCGGCCTCCGCTCAGCACCCCCTCCCTCGCCCGTCGGATGTCGCCGCAGCGACCGGAAGTGACGCGAGTATCCAGCGCCGGCGCGTCGATCATGGCAAGCAATGCGGCGGCTTGGCGCTGACCGCCAGTGGTGTGGGACAACCGTTCCCGTGGCAACCCCGCTTCCGCCGTCGCCGCCGATGGCGGAACCGTTACGGCGCCAGGCGGAGGGTGCCCGTCGACGACGACGACCGCCGGAGGACGAGCGGCGGGATGCTCCCGGCTTCGGACGCTGCCAGACGCGCCACCGGCTGAAGGCGGCCGCGGCCCCGGCCCGCACGGGGAGCGAGGGCCCGGCAACGGTGAGTATGGCCGTGCGGGCCGGGGCTGTCGCCCGGCTCTTCTGGTGGTCTACCGGCGGCTGCTGGGCCGGAGGCCCGAGACGAGGGGGACGGGAGGCGCGGGGAGGCGTCCCGCAGTGGGCGGCCGGGGTGGCACCAGGGAGAGGGCGCGCTGCTCTCTTCCCCATGCGTGCACGTCCGTGTGTGTGTGTCGCATGTCTGCAGGGCACACAGGCGGCGACGGTGTGCTCTGGGCTTGGTGCAAAAGGTTTTGAAGTAGCGGGGTAACTTATTTCCACGGAATTTTACTGCCTGAGGATACTGCTGACACCCCTAATAACTTTAAAATCGGTAAGGTTATTCCTAGCCATGCTTGACAGCCCGACTAGATACAAAGGCTGTGTGTACCTGAGGATGGGTGTAGGAATGACACCTGGCTGTTTCTGCTTCCGTTGTAAAAACAAAGACTGATTTAGGCTGGGACACATCCCTGGAGCTGTATGTGGCCCAGCATAAGCAACATATGGGCAGAGAGTGTACGGACAGGACAGGTCCAGCAGAACTTGGAAACGGGTAGTTTAGTTCAAACGCAATTACTTGGTTTTAGTTTTTTCTTAAAGCACAGAACTAAGTGTTGTTGTATTTTTCTTATGTAACTGCTTGTCTCGTTTGGAAGCGTGTTTCAGAGGATGCCATGTTAATCATAAACTTACTGACCATGTTAAAGCAGTTATTTATGAATGGGGAGGAAGACAGAGTGCTGTCCGTTGCCTTCATATTTGCCAGTGTGACTCAAGTCCTGTTTAAAACACTGAAGAGTCAGATCTCACTGTGGAGAGAAGCGAAGCAAAGTTGTTAGGTCCTGCTGCCTCTTTGGTTCAGCGTTCTCTCCGTGCCAGTGCTGGGTTTTGCAACCTTGAAGGCGACTGTTACAGGTTTCTGTGTCTAGCCTTTAAGATTTGTGTCCTTCTTTCTTTTGTAGAGCATGACTTCAGCAGATAAGGAGTTTTCAGAAGACAGCAACTTTTCGCCAAAAGCCAGCACCAGCAAGCTGCCAACTGATGCGTCTCCTGACTCTAAATGCCCCATCTGCTTGGACAGATTTGACAATGTTGCGTATCTAGATCGCTGCTTGCATAGGTTCTGCTTCCGCTGTGTCCAGGAGTGGTCAAAAAACAAAGCAGAATGCCCCCTCTGCAAGCAACCTTTTTTTTCCATTTTTCATACAATTCGTGCTGAAGATGACTTTAAGGAGTACATACTCAGCCCTTCAGAAAACAGCTCTTTTGCCAGCCCTGATGGCCGGAGGTTTCGTTACCGTACCACCTTAACAGGGGAACGCCGTACTCGCAATTCCCCTTCCCGATGGACGCGGTCCCCTCCA
This sequence comes from Podargus strigoides, assembly GCA_028020825.1. NCBI lineage: Eukaryota > Metazoa > Chordata > Aves > Caprimulgiformes > Podargidae > Podargus > Podargus strigoides. The sequence goes on from CM051663.1 coordinate 94,280,530, forward strand.
GATAACGGGATATTGTTTGAAGGGTTGTCAAGCGAACCAGTGCGGCAGAGAGATGGAGAGATTCAGCAGATGATTAGGAGGCTGGCCTCCAGGAGGCAGGCTAGTGCGGAGGGCAGGTCTCTGCGGCACATTCAGGAGGAGGAGATGATCAACTTCCGCAGAGCTCTGTACCGTACTGGTGTGCGTATTCGTGGCATTCAGGACGGTGGCCGCTATCGGGACATCTCAGCAGAGTTTTTCCGCCACAACCCTGCTTGCCTTCACAGGTTGGTTCCTTGGCTGAAGCGAGAACTTACAGTCCTATTTGGTGCCCATGGATCTCTAGTTAATATCGTACAGCACATTATCATGAGTAATGTGACTCGGTATGATCTGGAAAGTCAGGCCTTTGCTGACGATTTAAAGCCATTTTTGCTGAATCGGACGGAACACTTCTTACACGAATTCATCAGTTTTGCCCGCTGCCCTTTTAACTTGGAAGGGTATGATCAGCATGCCAATTATGACTGTCCTGCACCATCATATGATGAAGGAAGCCACTCAGGATCATCAATTATTACAATATCTCCAGATATGGCATGTTCTCAAGCACCAGATAACAGTTTGTCCGGGACTGGACTTGGTCAGGCTCCCTGGGACGATGAAACTCCGGGGCCTTCCTATTCCATTTCAGAAGAGGTTCGTGCAACCATAGCTTCTCCTCTGGAGACATCAGAAAGTTCTGATGAGGACTCTGCTACAAAGAGTCGAAGAACCAAACTGCAAACTCAGTTACAGGCTAAGGCTGACTACTCAAACAAAAGTGACTCTTCCTCAGACAACTGTGTTATTGTTGGGTATGTTAAGCCATTAGCTGAGAGGACACCAGAAGTGGTTGAGCTGTCCTCAGACTCTGAGGAGTCCATCAGGGAAGAGAAAAGGGAAGATGTGAAGAAACAGCAGCCAGTCCATTGTCATAGCTGGAGTGATAGTGAACCAAGCAGGAGTTTCTCGCCACATTCACCCACGTATATGGAGGATGTAAGTAGTTGTAGAAGCTGCTTTTCTCCTGCAGTTGAGAAGACAGCATCAAAAGATGATGAGAAGAACAAATGTAAGGTAAAAGATCTGTCTCCACAGGCCTTGAGCTGGAGTCCCTCTCCAGGGAGTGACACAGTATGCTCCCCTTGGAATCACAGATCATCTAGAAAGGGAAAGTCCAAGAGCCCACAATCGTGTTCACGGAACAGTCGAGGCAGTCATGGCCATCGGTCCAGGAAGGAGCATCACAGCAAAAGCCGACTTAAAAGAAGACGATCGAGAAGCAGAGATAGTAGCAAACATAAGAGCAAGAGAAGCAGCAGGAGGCTGAGGGCTCATGACACCAGAGCCTCTCTAAAAAGCCAGAGAGGCTCTCTAAGTCGTGAGAGCACTCCATCCAGAGAAGTAAGCAGGTCACCATCACACAGCAAAGGCCACAGCAAAAGGAGATCCAGAAGCAGAGACAGTGATCGTTATTATGTAAGAGACAATTATCCAAGTAGATACCAGTGGGGTTATGCTTTCTGTACTCGAAAATCCTTTGGAGATGGCTATGAATCCTCTAGCAGAAGGAGGACTCAGTCTGATGCTCGCTATTCAAGGCAATCTGCTAGTCCAGAGTACAGGATACAATCATTTATTGAAAGGAGAGATACACACAGCCAGAGGGGAGTCCATGAGAGACACTATTACTGTTATGAAAGATGCAGGTCAAGGAGTCGATCAAGCAACAGATCAAGGACCCATTCTGGAGGAACTGACAGAATGAAAACTGAAAAGCCTGGTGGAAAAAGGAAGTACAAAACTCGCCATTTGGAGAATGCATTCATGGAGAGCACAAGTCTAGAAAGAGAAAATGACCCCAAGAAAACTTTCTCAAAATTCAGTGACTGCTACAAAAATGAAGATAGCCTTTCAGACAATCGAGCAAGCAGCGAGACAAAGCGTAAGAAAAAGAAAAAAAAGATGAGGAGTCCAAGTGTGGAGATAGTCTATGAAGGAAAAGGGACCGACACAACAAGGCATCTTAAAAAGAAAAAGAAGAAGCATAAGAAGAAACACCGGAAACACCATGTGAGTAACTCGTCACATTCTTCTCCAGTGGTGATTACAATTGATAGTGATAGCAGCAAGGAGCCAGAAAGTACCGAATGTGACAGCAGTATTACTTGGACAGGCACAACTCAGAAAAAGGAGAGGGGTAACGACTCTCCATCTGCTTTTCCGGGAAGGTCAGGAGGTGAAGATGTTCACAGAGTTGGTGAGGAAACTGGAGGAGCAGCCAGAAATTCCAGCCTTCCTACCAGAAGAGGAGACTTAGATGGAGACATTAGAAATGCTGATGTTGAACTTGGAGAAACAGCAGCTGGTCAGAGTCTTACCATAGCAGATACCAGCAGTAACATCCCTCACACAGAACGTGCAACCAGCTATGTTCAAGAAGCACCAGCAGCACCTTCCAGTCGAGTGTCTTCCCCCAGTATTTCCTTCCTAGAGTGTCCAGAGAGACAACCATTGATGCTAAGACTGCCAAAGAGACTTGTCAACAGATCCTCTTGGTTTGACTTCCCAGAAGAAAAAATGTAGCATGCTTTCCATGGAACACTTCTTAAAATTGTGAATTTCTTTTAACTACTTTTTATTTTCCCCCTTGAGAACAAAAAATACCTGATGTGATTTGTGTATGTTAAAAGATGTCTGGGAAATGTGTAAATCCTTTGAAGGTGTATGCACTTTTTAAGTCAAAGGAGATACAATATTGCTAGTGTGTAACTTTTCAGGTTTCTGAGAAGTCTGTTTGGAAGTTCCATCCTGTATTGTTGTAGTACGTAATGTATACCCACAGAGTATTTTGAAGTTTTGTTTAAAAAAAAACCCAACAAAAAAGGAGCCCATACCAAAAGCCAGAAAATGCATTTATGAGGATTGCTTTTCTTAGACAAAGGAAAAATTGCTTAGTTTGTAAGAAATTATTCAGACTGAATGTAAAAATCTGAATAAAGCAATAAGACTTTTTTTTTTTTTTTTTTTTTTTTTTAGATGTATTCAAGTGTGTGGACTGCATACTTTGCAAACAGCACAATTGTCTTTCAGTTTTGGGTGTCTTAGCAATAGAGACCGTTGGATGTTTGTGCTGTCAGGAGCAGTCGAGTGTGAAAGCGACCTCTGGAGGAGCCCTTCAGGGAAAGCAGAATCGCCGAATAGCCTTGGCTGGAAGAGACCTCTAAGATCATCAAGTCCAACCATTAACCCAGCACTGCCAGTTCACCACTACCCCGTGTTCCTCAGCACCTCATCTACACGTTTCTTGAATACCTGCAGGGATGGGGACTCCACCACTGCCCTGGGCAGCCTGTTACTCTGCAGCTCTGGAGGAGCCCGTTTTCCTCTTCTGTAAGCCCTACCTCTACATACTTGCAGACATCTGTCTTCGCTGTAGCCTTGGCGTTAGAACTGCTCTCCTGACCTCCTTGCTTCAGGCTATATTCACCAGCTCAGTTCACCCTAGATGTCCTGCTACATGTATGTGTAAGGCACAGGGGTCAGTCAGGGTCTCCTTTTCCAGCTGTGGGTCTTCTCTGTGTGCAGAGCAGTAGCTCTCAGGGCTGAACCTGATACCTCGGCCCAAGCTTCCACCACTGGGGACCTTGGCAGTGCTATGGAGGAGGTGCTGTCCTCATAGAATCACTGTGGTTGGAAAGGACCTCCTTTTTACAGATCCTAACAAATTGATTTCTTGTGGTTCTTTTGGAGCATGTGGAAGGTATGGCACCCACCCATCCCAGCCATCAGTGGGTTGGCTTTTATGAGCGCTCCACCGTGTTGATGGTATAACTAAAGTCCAGTTCTCTACTTGGACTCCTACTAAACAGACGCTAAATGGGTTCACTGGTGAACTAGTTGACAGACATAATGTATCCTGTCCTGTTGCGTTAGCGAGCGCTACCCATACATTTTGCTTTGGTTGCTTTGGAATCCAGGGGATGGCTAGTCCGCCTGTGAAGATGGTGCTGCTGCTGATGACAAGGCAGGTTGCACCCATCTCGCTGGGGTCCACTGTGGTCCATGATCTGTGGAAACACAAGCATAACCTCTTCCCCTTGTTATCAAAGGAACGGGTTTTCCCCATTGACCAGATCCTGGATCCCTGACATCTACCAAGGCCTTGCCTTGAATTGACTGAATTGCAGAGCTAAAATGCCGATATATTGGTGGCATATCATTGTTAGCTCGGTTTAAGAAATTTAGCACATATAATGCTTTGTTTAATTGTTCCTGAGGAGGGCATCCCTCACTCCCTCTCCTCTATTTTTGTAGCATAGATTTTAGAGTGCCATGAGCACGTTCAACAATGGCTTGGCCCGTGGGAGTGTGCGGGATGTCCATGCAATGTTTCACCCCCCACTGCTGAAGAAAGGCAGCAGTAGCTTGAAAAACATATACTGGACCATTGTCTGTTTTAATTTGAGCAGGGACTCCAGGGCTGCAAAGGCAGAAGGCAAATGATGGCGTATGTCACGGGCTTTCTCTCCTGTATGTGCCGAAGCATACATACAAGCAGAAAACGTACCAATAGATACATGTACGTATTTTAGATGACCAAATTCAGCAATGTGAGTAACATCTGTTTGCCAAATTTGAAGTGGGGCTAAACCCCAGGGGTTTACTCCCATTGGTGGCTGTATGGTTACAGATTGACAGGACAAGCCTGAACAATTTGTTGTGCTTGCTCATGCGTGATATGAAACATACAACGCAAGGCTTCTATACCCTGATGATAAAAGGCATGAGAAATGCGAGCTTGTTGAAATATATCAGGGAGCATAGCAACTCCTGCAAGAGCATCAGCTTGTCTATTACGTTCCACCAGAGACCCAGGGAGAGTAGTATGAGACCTAATACGTGTAATGAAATGCAGTGTGGTTCTCTGGTTTACCAAATACTCAAGTTTTTTGAGCCATGCATATAAAAGAGGATTGTTCACTTCCTTAAGGTATGATCCCTCTATATGAGTCACTAGGCCAGTAACATAACCTGAATCTGAAATGATGTTAAACGCCTGGGGAAATTTGCAAAAACATCAAACTACTGCAGCAGGCTCCACAATTTGTGGAGAACCTGGCGTTTTTTCAATGTCACTTTCCCAGACTAGTAGTGAATTTCTCCATACTATGACAGAATTTCCTGTCTTCCCCGATCCATCTGTAAAAAATGTGAGTGCATTGGAAAGAGGTGTTGGACTTAATTGTAAATTTGGCATTAATCCTACAGTTTCCAGTGTTCCAAATAATTTGTGACGTGGAAAGTGTGTTGAGACTACACCACTAAAATCAGCCAGTGCAACTTGAAACGATTGACTTGTCTGTAAGAGCCAATCAATGTGTAGTTGTGTCATGGGCAAGACGATAGTGTGAGGATCACTCCCCAACATACGTATTAGTCAAGAGCGTCCCTTTTGCACTATTATCACTAGTAATTCGCTTCTGGGTACAATTGTCTTGGTAAATTGATGCAGCAAAAAGACCCATTCTAGGATTACTGATGTATCTGATGCAGACTCATGCCATTGTCCTAACAACCTAAAAGGTTGAAACACAGAATGTATAACAAAAAGATGAACAGGTAAAGAGTCTATTATCCGATGACTTTGCCTTTCGCTTAAGGCTTGGGACACTCTGCTTAGGGATTTTTTAGCTTCATCTGTGAGCTGTCATGGAGATGCTAGTTCAGGATCGCCCTTTAGAAGTTTGAATAAAGGGTGGAGCTCTTCTGTGGTCAGGCCTAATAATGGGCAAATCCAATTTATGGCTCCTAACACTTTCTGCAAGTCATTGAGTGTCTTTATCTGAGGGGTAAATTTAACTTTTTGTGGAGTTATTGACTGATTATCTGTTTTCCACCCTAGATATTGCCAAGGGGCCACTGTCTGAATTTTTTCTGGAGCTATACAAAGTCAGGTGTCCGTAACTGCTTGAACGATAGCAGCGACAACTGCACAAGTTTCTTCCACAGTTCTTGAGGCTACCAAAATATCATCCATATAATGATAAATCAATGTCATAGGGTATTCGCGACGAATGGGGGCCAATGTTCGCACAACAAACCACTCACAAATAGTGCGACTGTTACACATTCCCTGTGGTAAAACTGTCCAATGGTATCTTTGATGAGGCTCGGCTGCATTTATTGCTGGAACAGAAAAAGCAAAGCATGGAGCATCCGCAGGTTTTAATGGAACGGTGGAAAAACAGTCTTTTAAGTCGATCATAGTCAAATTCCAGTTTTATGGGAGCATGGCAGGGGAAGGTAACCCTGGCTGTGTCTGTGGCCGATTTTCCTTGCTCGGGGCGTGGGAGGTTGGTGGCTCTGCAGCAGAACCCCCTCTTGCTGTGTGGGAGACTGCGGTTCGACTGTCGGTCGGGCCCTGGGAACTGACATAAGCCCCCAGTGCCTCAAAAAGCACTCGCCACGAACCCAGCAAAGCGGCTGCTTCTTTGTCATTTCTGGTACCTTTATCCCATATCTGGACCCCAATATGGTCCCACAGTTCAGAGTCATACGGTATGAGTATTTAAATTCAGCTCATTCTCCTGAGCCCAAAACAGTAACCGCTTTAAGTCAGCATCAGTCAAAGTCCATCTCTGGTTAAAATACGCTTTAATACCTTGAGCACATTTTTCTGCTCAACTGTAATAGAATTCCCCATCGCATTCTCAGCTGCTTACCCTTATTTCTGTCCTGCAGAAGGGTCCTTGTTGGTACCAGAGTTTTCTTTCAACCCACATCCAGCCGAGCTATGCCACCGGTCGCGACTTACTTCTTTTCCTGCGTTGCCATCTTCAAGTCTCTGTTGCAGGGCGCCATTTGTGGCATCTAAAGGCATGGTCTCTCCACGAAGTGCAAAGGAAAAACATTTTATTGTTACAGCAGTGCATATTTATGCAGTGGTTAAAACAATTACTTCATAGTTGGCAAATTGGCAACTAAACAGTTATCTACTTTTCACCTATCAGCATCAGACAACTCAAAGTTCTCTACTTCTTCACCTATTAGCATCGGGCAACTCAAGTCTTGCGCCTTGCCAACCAATTAACTTTCTGATCACTCACAGTTCTTGCTACAGTACCCCCCTCACACCAATCCGGGTTGTAATTGTCCACTACTCTTCCGGTCACGTTGGCTTACTGCCACGCTGGTTCTTCCAACACAAACTCAGCAGTTTCTTGTTTAACTTCCAGGGCCTGCTTCCCATCAAAGCCTCACTGCTGGCCCAGGGGCTGTGCAGGGCTCACAGGCTGATGTCTTCTTGCCCTATTCCCACACCTAGGCCCAAGCTTCCATCACTGGGGACCCTGCCAGTGCTGTGGAGCAGGTGCTGTCCTCATAGAATCATAGAATCACTATGGTTGGAAAGGACCACTAGGATCAAGTCCAACCTTTATCCCAACATCTCCCTAACCACTAGATCATAGTCTCAAGTGCTTCATCTACTCGTTTTTTAAACACCTCCAGGGAAAGTGACTCCACCACTTCTCTGGGCAGCCTCTGCCAGTGCCTAGCCACGCACTCAGTAAAGAACTTCTTCCTAATAACCAACCTAAACTTCCTCTCACGCAACTTGAGGCCATTTCCTCTTGTCCTATAATTAGTAATTTGGGAAAAGAGACCAACACCAGCCTCACTACAACCTCCTTTTAGGTAGTTGTAGACAGCGATAAGGTCTCCTCTCAGTCTCCTCTTCCCTAGACCAAACATCCCCAGTTCCCTCAGCCGGTCTCCATAAGGCCTGTTTTCCAGACCTCTCACCAGCCTCGTTGCCCTTCTCTGGACTCGCTCCAGCACCTCAATGTCCTTCTTATCCTGTGGTGCCCAGAACTGGACACAGTACTCAAGGTGTGGTCTCACGAGTGCCGAGTACAGGGGCACGATCACCTCCCTACTCCTGCTGGTCACACCGTTTCTGATACGGGCCAGGATGCCATTGGCCTTCTTGGCCACCTGGGCACACTGCTGGCTCGTGTTCAGTTGGCTGTCAACCAACACCCCCAGGTCCTTTTCCGCCAGGCAGCTTTCCAGCCACTCTTCCCCAAGCCTGTAGCGCTGTGTGGGGTTGTTGTGACCGAAGTGCATGACCCGGCACTTGCCCATCTTAAACCTCATGCAATTGGCCTCAGCCCATCACTCCAGCCTGTCCAAATCCCTCTGCAGAGCTTTCCTACCCTCAAGCAGATTGACACTCCCACTTAATTTTGTGCCATCTAAAAATTTACTGAGGGTGCATTTGATCCCCTCATCCAGGTCATTGATAAAGATATCAAGCAAGACTGGCTCCAAAACTGAGCCCTGAGGGACACCGCTTGTGACCGGTCTCCAACTGGATTTAACTCCATTCACCACAACTCTCTGGGCTCGGCCATTCAGCCAGTTTGTAACCCAGCAAAGAGTCCACCTGTCTAGACCATGAGCCGCCAGCTTCTCCAGCAGAATGCTGTGGGAAACAGTGTCAAATGCCTTACTGAAGTCCAGGTAGACAACATCCACTGGTTTTCCCTCATCCACTAGGCAGGTCACCTGATCACAGAATGACATTAGGTTGGTTAAACAGGACTTGTCCTTCATGAACCCATGTTGGCTGGACCTGATCCCCCTGCTGTCCTACACTTGTCTCCTTGACAGGTGCTGTCTGTGCTGCTGGTTGGACTAAGGTGAGCTTTGTAGCTCCCCAGGGTGATGGAGGAGGAGGGAGCACGACCTGGCCTACAGTGGGGAGTGGCCAGCACTCCTCCTCCCCCAGCCCCAGAAGAAGGATTTGTTCATCCCAGGCAGGAATGGCAGCATGTTTGTGTAGGTGGCCATGGATCAAACTATTATCTTGCAACTATGCTCTTCAAGTGAATGATCTGCAAAAAAAGTTCCTTCACCACTCCACATCATTTTGCCCCCGGCATGCTCCATTTTCACCGTGGCTATTTGGATCGAGAGGACAAATGGCCTGGTGGCCCAGCAGCTTCCAGCAGGAAGGCAGGCTGCCCATTAGCTGTCCAAGGGCAAAGGGTGTCTCCTTGGCTGACCGCTGCTGCTTGGGGAACCCCAGCCTTCCGGGGCCTCTGTGCTGCCATCTGGGACTCGCGTGGCAGGACGAGTGTGAGTGGGATTGCACCCGAGGGTGGGTGAGCGCAAGTGTTTCCTCTGGTTTCCCCTGTGCTCTGCCCATGCTGCTCCTCTGCCTCCGTCAGCTGCTCTTAGCTGCTCTCCACAGGGAGAGGATTTGTCATGACATAAGACAGACATTTTTTACAAGGAGAACAGTCCGTCACTGGAAGCAGGTGTTTTGCCAATTACTTTTATTCCCAAAGCAGGACACCTGGCACTCGTTTACCCAATGTGGGGCACCTGGGGCTTGTTTACCCAAGGGCTTTCCCTGCAAGGTCGGCCACACCTTGGAGGAAAGGCAAAAGGCAAACTCATCGCCTCCTTTCGAAGGACTGTGGGAACCACCCATATGTCAACCTTAATTCAGGGCTCGGGGTTCAGACCCCAGCCCTTCAGCAGGCTAGATGGCTGCCCAGGCAAGCTCCGTGGGGGCAGGTGGGCCCTTGTGATGTCACTGAGCTCGTCACCGTGATGAGGGGGACGGGAGGCGCGGGGAGGCGTCCCGCAGTGGGCGGCCGGGGTGGCACCAGGGAGAGGGCGCGCTGCTCTCTTCCCCATGCGTGCACGTCCGTGTGTGTGTGTCGCATGTCTGCAGGGCATGCAGGCGGTGACGGTGTGCTCTGGGCTTGGTGCAAAAGGTTTTGAAGTAGCGGGGTAACTTATTTCCACGGAATTTTACTGCCTGAGGATACTGCTGACACCCCTAATAACTTTAAAATCGGTAAGGTTATTCCTAGCCATGCTTGACAGCCCGACTAGATACAAAGGCTGTGTGTACCTGAGGATGGGTGTAGGAATGACACCTGGCTGTTTCTGCTTCCGTTGTAAAAACAAAGACTGATTTAGGCTGGGACACATCCCTGGAGCTGTATGTGGCCCAGCATAAGCAACATATGGGCAGAGAGTGTACGGACAGGACAGGTCCAGCAGAACTTGGAAACGGGTAGTTTAGTTCAAACGCAATTACTTGGTTTTAGTTTTTTCTTAAAGCACAGAACTAAGTGGTGTTGTATTTTTCTTATGTAACTGCTTGTCTCGTTTGGAAGCGTGTTTCAGAGGATGCCATGTTAATCATAAACTTACTGACCATGTTAAAGCAGTTATTTATGAATGGGGAAGAAGACAGAGTGCTGTCCGTTGCCTTCATATTTGCCAGTGTGACTCAAGTCCTGTTTAAAACACTGAAGAGTCAGATCTCACTGTGGAGAGAAGCCAAGCAAAGTTGTTAGGTCCTGCTGCCTCTTTGGTTCAGCGTTCTCTCCGTGCCAGTGCTGGGTTTTGCAACCTTGAAGGCGACTGTTACAGGTTTCTGTGTCTAGCCTTTAAGATTTGTGTCCTTCTTTCTTTTGTAGAGCATGACTTCAGCAGATAAGGAGTTTTCAGAAGACAGCAACTTTTCGCCAAAAGCCAGCACCAGCAAGCTGCCAACTGATGCGTCTCCTGACTCTACATGCCCCATCTGCTTGGATAGATTTGACAATGTTGCGTATCTAGATCGCTGCTTGCATAGGTTCTGCTTCCGCTGTGTCCAGGAGTGGTCAAAAAACAAAGCAGAATGCCCCCTCTGCAAGCAACCTTTTTTTTCCATTTTTCATACAATTCATGCTGACGATGACTTTAAGGAGTACATACTCAGCCCTTCAGAAAACAGCTCTTTTGCCAGCCCTGATGGCCGGAGGTTTCGTTACCGTACCACCTTAACAGGGGAACGCCGTACTCGCAATTCCCCTTCCCGAAGGACGTGGTCCCCTCCAGATAACGGGATATTGTTTGAAGGGTTGTCAAGCGAACCAGTGCGGCAGAGAGACGGAGAGATTCAGCAGATGATTAGGAGGCTGGCCTCCAGGAGGCAGGCTAGTGCGGAGGGCAGGTCTCTGCGGCACATTCAGGAGGAGGAGATGATCAACTTCCGCAGAGCTCTGTACCGTACTGGTGTGCGTATTCGTGGCATTCAGGACGGTGGCCGCTATCGGGACATCTCAGCAGAGTTTTTCCGCCACAACCCTGCTTGCCTTCACAGGTTGGTTCCTTGGCTGAAGCGAGAACTTACAGTCCTATTTGGTGCCCATGGATCTCTAGTTAATATCGTACAGCACATTATCATGAGTAATGTGACTAGGTATGATCTGGGAAGTCAGGCCTTTGCTGACGATTTAAAGCCATTTTTGCTGAATCGGACGGAACACTTCTTACACGAATTCATCAGTTTTGCCCGCTGCCCTTTTAACTTGGAAGGGTATGATCAGCATGCCAATTATGACTGTCCTGCACCATCATATGATGAAGGAAGCCACTTGGAATTACCAATTATTACAATATCTCCAGATATGGCATGTTCTCAAGCACCAGATAACAGTTTGTCCGAGACGGGACTTGGTCAGGTTCCCTGGGACGATGAAACTCCGGGGCCTTCCTATTCCATTTCAGAAGAGGTTCGTGCAACCATAGCTTCTCCTCTGGAGACATCAGAAAGTTCTGATGAGGACTCTGCTACAAAGAGTCGAAGAACCAAACTGCAAACTCAGTTACAGGCCAATGCCGACTACTCAAACCAGAGTGACTCTTCCTCAGACTACTGTGTTATTGTTGGGTATGATAAGCCATTAGCTGAGAGGACACCAGAAGTGGTTGAGCTGTCCTCAGATTCTGAGGAGCCCATCAGGGAAGAGAAAAGGGAAGATGTGAAGAAACAGCAGCCAGTCCATTGTCATAGCTGGAGTGATAGTGAACCAAGCAGGAGTTTCTCGCCACGTTCACCCACGTATATGGAGGATGTAAGTAGTTGTAGAAGCTGCTTTTCTCCTGCAGTTGAGAAGACAGCATCAAAAGATGATGAGAAGAACAAATGTAAGGTAAAAGATCTGTCTCCACAGGCCTTGAGCTGGAGTCCCTCTCCAGGGAGTGACACAGTATGCTCCCCTTGGAATCACAGATCATCTAGAAAGGGAAAGTCCAAGAGCCCACAATCGTGTTCACGGAACAGTCGAGGCAGTCATGGCCATCGGTCCAGGAAGGAGCATCGCAGCAAAAGCCGACTTAAAAGGAGACGATCGAGAAGCAGAGATAGAAGCAAACATAAGAGCAAGAGAAGCAGCAGGAGGCTGAGGGCTCATGACACCAGAGCCTCTCTAAAAAGCCAGAGAGGCTCTCTAAGTCATGAGAGCACTCCATCCAGAGACGTAAGCAGGTCACCATCACACAGCAAAGGCCACAGCAAAAGGAGATCCAGAAGCAGAGACAGTGATTGTTATTATGTAAGAGACAATTATCCAAGTAGATACCAGTGGGGTTATGCTTTCTGTACTCGAAAATCCTTTGGAGATGGCTATGAATCCTCCAGCAGAAGGAGGACTCAGTCTGATGCTCGCTATTCAAGGCAATCTGCTAGTCCAGAGTACAGGATACGAACATTTATTGAAAGGAGAGATACACACAGCCAGAGGGGAGTCCAAGAGAGACACCATGACTGTTACGAAAGATGCAGGTCAAGGAGTCGATCAAGCAGCAGTTCAAGGACCCATTCTGGAGGAACTGACAGAATGAAAACTGAAAAGCCTGGTGGAAAAAGGAAGCACAAAACTCACCGTTTGGAGAATGCATTCATGGAGAGCACAAGTCTAGAAAGAGAAAATGACCTCAAGAAAACTTTCTCAAAATTCAGTGACTGCTACAAAAATGAAGATAGCCTTTCAGACAATCGAGCAAGCAGCGAGACAAAGCGTAAGAAAAAGAAAAAAAAGATGAGGAGTCCAAGTGTGGAGATAGTCTATGAAGGAAAAGGGACCGACACAACAAGGCATCTTAAAAAGAAAAAGAAGAAGCATAAGAAGAAACACCGGAAACACCATGTGAGTAACTCGTCACATTCTTCTCCAGTGGTGATTACGATTGATAGTGATAGCAGCAAGGAGCCAGAAAGTGCCGAATATGACAGCAGTATTACTTGGACAGGCACAACTCAGAAAAAGGAGAGGGGTAACGACTCTCCATCTGCTTTTCCGGGAAGGTCAGGAGGTGAAGATGTTCACAGAGTTGGTGAGGAAACTGGAGGAGCAGCCAGAAATTCCAGCCTTCCTACCAGAAGAGGAGACTTAGATGGAGACATTAGAAATACTGATGTTGAACTTGGAGAAACAGCAGCTGGTCAGAGTCTTACCATAGCAGATACCAGCAGTAACATCCCTCACACAGAACGTGCAACCAGCTATGTTCGACAAGCACCAGCAGCACCTTCCAGTCGAGTGTCTTCCCCCAGGATTTCCTTCCTAGAGTGTCCAGAGAGACAACCATTGATGCCAAGACTGCCAAAGAGACTTGTCAACAGATCCTCTTGGTTTGACTTCCCAGAAGAAAAAATGTAGCATGCTTTCCATGGAACACTTCTTAAAATTGTGAATTTCTTTTAACTACTTTTTATTTTCCCCCTTGAGAACAAAAAATACCTGATGTGATTTGTGTATGTTAAAAGATGTCTGGGAAATGTGTAAATCCTTTGAAGGTGTATGCACTTTTTAAGTCAAAGGAGATACAATATTGCTAGTGTGTAACTTTTCAGGTTTCTGAGAAGTCTGTTTGGAAGTTCCATCCTGTATTGTTGTAGTACGTAATGTATACCCACAGAGTATTTTGAAGTTTTGTTTAAAAAAAAACCCAACAAAAAAGAAGCCCATACCAAAAGCCGGAAAATGCATTTGTGAGGATTGCTCTTCTTAGACAAAGAAAAAAATGCTCTAGTTCATAAGAAATTATTCAGACTGAATGTAAAAATCTAAATAAAGCAATAAGACTTTATTTATTTATTTATTTTAAAAATTAATTGAAGTGCGTGGACCGTATACTTTGCAAACAGCACAATTGTCTTTCAGTTTTGGGTGTCTTAGCAATAGAGACCGTTGGATGTTTGTGCTGTCAGGAGCAGTCCAGTGTGGACTGGAAGAGACCTCTGGAGGAGCCCTTCAGGGAAAGCAGAATCGCCGAATAGCCTTGGCTGGAAGGGTCCTCTGAGATCATCAAGTCCAACCATTAACCCAGCACTGCCAGTTCACCACTACCCCATGTTCCTCAGCACCTCATCTACACGTTTCTTGAATACCTGCAGGTATGGGGACTCTACCACTGCCCTGGGCAGCCTGTTCCAATGCCTGATGACCCTTTTAGTGAAAAAAATTTTCATAATATCCACTCTAAACCTCCCCTGGCACAACTTGAGGCCATTACCCCTCGTCCTGTCACTAGTTACGTGTGAGAAGAGACTGACCCCTGCCTCGCTACACCCTCCTTTCAGGTAGTTGTAGAGAGCAATGAGGACTGCTTGGGATTTGTTCAGTTTTCAGTATTCCCAAAGCTGGATGGCCTCTCTGTGCTATTGAGTAATGTTTTTTTCACAGTTTCTTGGTTTTTTGTGTTTCCCTTGTTGCAGTCTGTCTTCTACCTCGTGTCCTATTACTCTGCAGCTCTGGAGGAGCCCGTTTTCCTCTTCTGTAAGCCCTACCTCTTCATACTTGCAGACATCTGTCTTCGCTGTAGCCTTGGCAATAGAGCAGCTCTTCTGACCTCCTTGCTTTAGGCAATATTCACCAGCTCAGTTCACCCTAGATGTCCTGCTGCATGTATGTGTAAGGCACAGGGTCAGTCAGGGTCTCCTTTTCCAGCTGTGGGTCTTCTCTGTGTGCAGAGCAGTAGCTCTCAGGGCTGAACCTGATACCTAGGACCAAGCTTCCACCACTGGGGACCTTGGCAGTGCTATGGAGGAGGTGCTGTCATCCTGGACAGGTGCTGTCTGTGCTGCTGGTTGGACTGAGGTGAGTTTTGTAGCTCCCCAGGATGATGGAGGAGGAGGGAGCACGACCTGGCCTACAGTGGGGAGTGGCCACCACCCCTCTTCCCCTAGCCCCAGAAGAACGATTTGCTCATCCCAGGCAGGAATGGCAGCATGTTTGTGTAGGTGGCCATGGATCAAACTATTATTTCCTGCAATTATGCTCTTCAAGTGAATGATCTTCAAAAAAAGAAGCATGCATGCAGCACTGAAGGTGAGCTGTGCAGGGAAACATCTCCCTGGAATGACCGTGGGGTGGGTGATAGGGCTTGGGGAGGCAGGAGTGTGTTCTTCTGGAGGGACCTGGGCATTTTTTCCTCCCGTCCTGGGAACAGTGAGTGACTGTGGCCTCTCTTCCTTTTGCGGCATGTGACACCAGCGAGGAAGAGGAGCTCCTTGTACTCCTATCTCCCCAGCCTGCCGCAAGCAGGAAACATGGCCGAGGAGACAGAATGGAGCTGCCCCATCTGCCGCGGCGCTCCAGATGACATCGCTTATGTGATCCCCTGTCTCCACCAGTTCTGCATGGGCTGCATTTTTCAGTCGGCAGGGAGGAAACCAGAGTGCCCACTCTGCAGAAAACCAGTAGAGTTTGTCAGGTTTTCTGTTCAGGGAGAATATGACTATCTACAGTGTGTCATCACAGCCCCCAAAGAGCCACCAGCTACCACCCAGCTGAAAACAGCCCCCATCACCCTGTGGCATCCCCTCCATCTTCTCCACAGTGGATCCTGTTCCCAGCTGACCAGGGGGCTGCAGTAACAGAGGCTGTGGGTGGCCTCCTGCCTGAGGCCTGGGCAGAACTTTTCCAAAGATGAGAGCATCTGCTCGATCCTTTGCTGCCCTTGCTGTGCTGGCAGCTGAAGGCAATATTTGGGGCACAGTGGTGGCTGGCAAAGAGTGCAGAGAGCAGCATCCTGCACTGCTGTGCATCCATGGTCCGGATGAGGAGGTCATTGTCTGGGAGCTGCAGATCTTCCTCAATGAATATACAGCACCGCTGGTCTGTGGCGTTATCATTAAGACTGTGTGCCAGTGCCGATTTCCTGATCAGGAAGTTTATTTTCCTTTTTCTTCTACATCAAAATACATAGATATTTCAGAAATACAGCTTAATTGCTCTACTACTGTTAAATTCTCTTCCCCTATCTATATATTTTGTAGCAGTAAAACTGAAGACACAGAGTAGAGTTGAGAAGAAGTGGTGTAACAATAACCTAACTGGTTATATTTTCTCTGTTGTAACAGAATTTGAACTGACATCCGTCAAGATTAAATCTTTCTAATATCTATAGGCATGCACTTTGCACAGACTGTTTTTTGCATGGATCTTAAAAAATCTAACTTTCAGTCTTTTTTTTTTTTCCTGAAGACAACTTTAATTGAGTCTAAATTGCATCTCAAATTAATAGAAATTCTTGAGAAATATGCCAATGATGAAAGCAAATTTTTTTTTTGTTTGTTTCGTTTTGTTTTTGAAATTATCGGGAATAGACAGGAATAAAAGATTGGGCTATTGAAGTACAAGAAGCATCTCCCTAAGTGTTCTAATTGAAATTAGATTAAAAGCTGTGGCACATTCTTAGTTTTCTAGGGATAATACACTGTACAATGGTGTTTATACCCCTTGAATTCCCTACAGAAGTATTTAATGAAGGTGAGGGGGCGCTGGCAAACCATTTTTAAAAAAAATTAACAGTTCTAGAATTCTTATGTAATCTCTATGTGCTTGGAAGCTTAGAAAACCTTATGAATCTAGATCTTATGTTCATTCCTCTTTCTGACGCACTTTTTTTCCCCCCCCAGATCCATCACTGCTTGTTTAAATTCTTCAAGCAGTCCCATTTGCATGAGACAAAGTAAAAGATGTTGTGGAGTCATCCTCCTTCACCAGGTGTTATGGTCCCTTATCTGAAGATTGAGATTCTCACCTAATTCGGAAGACTCAGAGATACTGGATGCAATGACTGTAGGAGACGTTAAGAGGATTTAGCCACTGGTACTATGAGGATGAAATTTGTATTTTTAATGTTGAGCAAAGCCCAAGAATTTATAAATAATGTGCTTTCCTACCAGAAGCTTCCTCCATATTCTGTGTCATCTGCTGTCCTGTGATGTCTGTCCTTTTATTTCTTCAGGCTGCAAATTGTGGGTTGAGAAGCATAAACTTCTTCTGTGGTTAAGAAGTGTCCTGCACATTTGGAATGATAATTCAGACTAGTAACATTGTCATCTATGTCCAATTGCTGTCATCCACAGTATGAATTGCACAAATATTCTGGAAGTTTAGCATTCACTTTCTCAGAAAAGGAAGAAGAAAAATGTATTTACCAGCATTATGCAATGGGATATTATGGGCACAGCATAACATTTTTCAAATCTCGTCTTAAGAAGATGTTAACTTGGCACAGAGGAAAACACTTGGGATTTCCACAAGCCATAGTTACTTGGACTATTGCGATAGGACGAGATCTTAGCAACTAGGAAAGGACAATATTTTAATTGCCAGTCAGAAGAACTTACAGACATATACTACATCTGGTAATTACACAATGTTTTAAAGGTAATTTCCAAAGCCTTTATGAAGCTTTTTGCTGTCACACGCCCATTCTTCCAGGGCTCTTAGGGACTCTGGAACTCCGTTGCAACCATGTTTACAATGTATACTTTAAACTGGAGTGAAGCTCTCTCAAATTTTCTGGTGTAACTGGCAAGTTACTTTGAATGTGTCTAATTGAAGTTTCCCCGGGATGCACACTGTTGTTTTTTGGTTTTTTTTTTCAAATAATTGACTTCCCTGTCTCCCAGGACACAGATATAAAACAGATGAGTGATATTTAGGATACTTCCAAACAATAATAATTTCAGATACTTTGAATGACTATGTTATTTTTAGTTATAGCACATCTTCCTAATAAAACAACTTACTTGTTTTTAAGCTACACACATGAAAATAAATGGATTTATGATGTTCTTGTGAAAGCAACATACAGTTGTTGTTCTAGGTCCAAAAACTGAAAGGAAAAGGAAGTGCTGTCAATCCAGCAAACTCCTATAAAATGGGTGGCAGACAGTTTTAGGTAGTAACTATATCAGTGCCTTATAAACTGTCTTTCATTACTGAGATGACATTTCATACCTGCTGCTGACTAATGCTATCTGTGCTATCAACTTGTGGCAACTGTTATTTTCGGAGAGCAGAAGGTACAGCTGTGTTTGCTCTTGGCAGAGACAGAGAAAGCTACAAGGATAGCTGTGTTTTTGGAGGTTCCTTCTACCTTGCAGTACTAAAAAAAAAATAATTATTAATTCAAGCTTTTGTGCAAAAAATTCTGGTATTTTCTGACGTATTGTGTGTCTGTGTCCAAGTTTTGGCAGAGGTGGGCTGCAGGGCTGGCCTCTGTGAGAAGAGGCCAGAGGTGGTTCCATCCGGCTCCACAACAGGCCCACTGCAGGACACAGCTGAGCCCATCAGCCAAGGTGGTGGCACTTCTATGAAAATACATTTAAGAAAGGGCAAACCATCACATGGTAGTGTGAGGAGTGAGGAACAACGTGTGAGAAACAGCCCTGTGAACACTGTAGCTCTGGTAGATACCATTGATGGGGCATTTAATGAGTCTGATGTTCCTTCTCTTGTATTCCTTGCTTTGGATGCCAAGCTCTGTTTTCATGTTATTCTTTCATCTGTGCTGACTGTCTTTCTCTGGAAAATTTCTTGGAAATGCCTTTGCTGATAGCTGGACTTTGGTTCTGAAGTGTGTGGTGAGGGTCAAGCCCCACAAGGAGGGCACCAGCATGTGGTGGTGGTGGTTGCAGTAGGGTTGCAGGATGCAGAGGGGCATGGGCGTGCTGCTGGGGATGATGTGGGACTGCTTGGGAGATTGCGACATGGTGGTCTCAGGACAGTACAAGGCATGCTTTCTGCCGTCAGTGGTGCAGGTGCCCTGGCTTTTGACAAGAGTGGGAAGACTTCCACTTCATGAGGCATCTGCAACTGCAGAACAGGCACAGTGCCCTGGCACTGGTGAGGATAAACACTCAACAGGGGATGCATCAGAGTCAGCTGAGACTGCACATCACGTCTACACAAAGGACAAAGGCAAGCAGTAGTGGTGGAATGCCTCCTCCTGCAGGATATGGAGGCACCCATCTACTGACATGACATCTTGGGATGTTTGTGTCTCCTGGGGGCCAGGATGCTGCAGAGAGACTGCCAAGGCTTGCCTGGTCTTCAGACTATTGTCCTGCCACTCTTCCATATGGGCATCAGTGATACTGCCAAGAAAATCCTGGAGAGTATCAGAAGTGATTAGAAAGTTCTAGGGGCAAGTGTGAAGGGCCCATGTGGTGTTTCTTTGATGCTGCCAGGAAATCAAAAACACTGAGTAGTAGTGTGCTCATCAAATGGGTTAGCAACTCACTCCCAAGGCTGGTTTTGCAGGCAGGACTTTGGCATCTATTGACTACAGGACTCTCTTTGAGGAGCAAGAGCTACTAAGTAGGGATAGGATAATCCTGACAAAGCAGGGCTAGAATGTCTTTGCAAACAAGCCTACTAGAATAGTGAGAAGGACTTTAGCTATGTTGGGGAATGGTTTCCACAGTCTCAAGAGAAGTGAGAGCACCAGGGCAAAGAAGAGCTCCTCCTGTAGAGCTTGTAGCCATCCATTGCAGCACTCCATTCATGAGAGTCATCCCACCATGTTTCCGTGATGGCAACTACATCATAGTTGTCATGCTGAACGATGGCTTCCAGCTCCTCCTGTTTATTGCCCATGCTATGTGCATTAGTGTAGAAGCACTTGAGCCAGGCTGATGACTTCCCTACCAACTGTGGTCTGCTACCTTTGGGTTCAACTCTAGCTGGCCCAGTTTTATCCCCTTCCCCCTTCAAAGCTAGTTTAAAGCCCTTTCAATGAGGCCAGCCAGCTCATTTTCTAGGATTCTTTTTCCCCTCTGAGACAGATTAGCTCCATCTGCTACTCACAGACCCCATGTAGTCTAAAGTTCCCCATGTGAAAAAAAAACAAAATTTTGTCTATGGCACCAGTCTCTTAGCCACATGTTTATCAGGTGGGTCTTCCTCCCTCTATCAGTATTCCTCTCTTCCACCAAAGGAATTGAGAACACCACCTTGGCTCCCGATCCCTCAAGTGATCTCCCCATGGCCCTGAAGTCTTTTTTAATTGTCTTCAGGTTCCTCTCAGAAACCTCATCACTACCGACTTGGATAACTAACAGTGGGTAGTAGTCCGTAGGCCGGACAAGACTAGGGAGTTTCTTAGTGATATCCCTAACCCTGGCCCCAGGGAGGCAGCAGACTTCCCTGTGGAGCGGATCCGGACGGCATATGGGGGCCTCTGTTCCTCTCAGAAGGGAGTCACCAACTACAATTACCCTTCTTTTCCCTTTGTTAGAGCTGGTCCTAACTCGTGGGGGAGACCGACTTACCTTGGGTGACTTCTCTGATGGACCCTCGTCTCCATTTTGGTCTCTTTGCCCCTCTATTTGCCCCTCTATTTGATATTTAGTCAAGTCCTGATAGCCTGCCTTCAGGATGGGGTGCTGGCAAACTGTGTTTTTAGCAGGGATTCAGTGGCAGCATCTCCAGTCCAGCTATGACTCAAGCTACCTGTCAGCCTGGACTTAGTCAGGAAGAAATCCTCATCCCAAATTTCGTACATGAGAGAAATGAAGTTCATGTCTCCTCTACGTCCTTCCATGGATTATAGAGCTATGTCTTAGCCTCCTCCCCCAAGACTGCAGCACTGCTTACATTACAGCTTTTACAAAACTTTAATTACTTTGAAAATGGTCTTCCTAGTCCTGATCACTCTTGAAAATGTAAGCAATATATTGTCTGCCAAAACAAAAGACAGTCAGCCTGCCTTTGCTGCTCTGCTTTTGCTACCCAATCTGTTACAACTGTCACAACAAGTTGTCAGACTGTCACAATAAATGGCCTGGGTTTAGGATGTTGTTTTGTTTAGCCTTCATATGAAATACTTTTAAGCCCATTTTAGTAGCGGAGTATAACTAAAGTATAGCAAATGAATCCCCAGAGAGGGGAATATGTTACACAGTAGTTTAAAGTTACTAGAACAGGATTTTCTATTTGGTTTTTGGTTACTTGGAGTGACTGTAAATTATCACAGTTGGTTCCAGTTGGGAATACTGAGCAAATAAATACTGATTAGGAAATTATTGCCTGAAAAACAGAAAACTAGGGAAGTGAAGATTTCATTTGCTTATTCAAATTACTTAATTGATAATTACTACTCTTATGCAAGTTAAGCTAGTGCAGCCTGCCAAGTATTCGCCCTATTAGAGGAAGAAAATCTGGTGTTTGTTCCAAGAAATAACAATGCATAACCATTAGCATATTTTTGATTAGGTGTTCCTCTTCTGTGTGATTGTCCACAGAGACAGATCTTGTAATTTTTCTTTTCCTCTTTTTTTTTTTTTTTTTTTACAGCCTGGAGCTGACTCTGAGCAGACGTTTATTTGATTTCAGTTCTCACTCCTCTTACAGGCACTGATGGGCCTACGGCCCTTTAGTTCTGTTGCCATCTATCCAACCCTCTGTGTCAACTGTCTCTACAGTCATCCCTTGAGTGTTTTGATGTTACTCAGCATAGTCAAAACCAAATCCTTCTGAAAACATACTTCTCAAGCCTGCTGTCACCTCCCAAACCATCCCCATCAGCAGCTTGGGCCACTCTTCATTAAGACCTATGACCTTGGCCATCCTTGTCCTCTCCTTATCTTGAATCATAGCTACATCTTAATGTTCCAGTCAAATGCCTTCAGAGGGACTATCCATTCCCTTAATACACGTAAAGAACTTCCCACCCATGTCCTTGTGTTTCTCTGCCTTGGCTTCCGTCACATCAACATTTTTCTATCACACAGGAGATGAATGCCCACCAATTTTGCATCCTTCTGACCATGTAATTGTTAGTGTTTTGAATTATTTCATTAGTTATGATCTCATTCTTTCCCTTTGTCTTCATGTCTTTGCTTCTTCCCACTGACCTGCTTGAGATTCTCTGCCCTGTCTGATGCTCCAGTAACCTGCTATGGTGCCAAGTTCAGTAAACCTCTCTCTCCCTTTCTGTTCTTACTGAGTTTTCCATGCTACTACATAAGTCCCTAAAGTATAGTGCTTTGATTAAATTTCACAGAAATTTTGAATTTTCAAAGGTGTGGACAAGATTCCCAGATCAGAGAGTGGCTAAAATACAGATTATCAGAATATCAGTAGGTTTTGACAGGGTCAAAAGTGCCACTGAATGCCTACCCCAGTCTAATTCCTTACCGAAATGTCAACTTCAAAACATTTGCTGAGAAGAGCCATCACTGTGAATCACCATGTCCATGCCACTGTAACCAGTGTCAAGGCTGCAGGCCAGAAGGAGAAAAGAGCTGCCAATAGTCTGCAACTGATATAATTGGAGAAGTGTTCTCGGTGTGCACAGTCATCCTAACTCCTCTCCTGAAGCTCTTGCTTTTCACACGTGCCACCCAGATTGCATGCAATTTGAGGGTGGAAGGCTTTTGCCTTTTAGCATCTGGCATATTGAAGGAGTTACCAGAAGTGATGAAACAGCCATATTTCATATAGAAAAGGTAATAATTTATACTAGGCTTTCATATATGCTTACATTGCAGAACATTCCAGAAACAAGCAAAAATTAGTGTTTTTCAGAATTAAAGAAGAAATATTATTAATTATTTTTGCATAAGGAAGGGACAGGAAATGTTGAGTACACCATATAAAGTAGTTAACTTTAAAAAATCAATGCAATTTGTTTTGAAATGATCTTAAGTGAAGTAATAGTATCATTGTTTATGTATATGTACACAGAGATTCATTTTCTAGCCACATAATTGCATCACAAAGATTTAGAGTTCCCTTGAATGTTTTGTGTTTTAGCAGAGAACAAAAATGATCAGGCAACCTGCATACACGTAGCAGTTCATGAGCCTGTTCCTGCCAGAGAGGCTGCTGCTGCGAATAAGTCTTGCAGAAGCTGACCGTTAGGTAAAATTTGTGAAAATATCTCCTCACTGAACTAAGTCAGCCTGTATGGGTTAGCGTACAGGATAGATCATGCTGTTCAGCACTGCTGTAAGCATCAGAAATTTGGACAAATAGTTCCAGGGACCTTCTTTGTCTTGGTTAAACATAGGCCATCTCTCTGCACTGTGTCGAACAGCTGCAGCACGGCCTCTCAGTCGTTTTGTTCAAGACCATACTGGGCATATTGTGGCAGGCAGCACACCAAAAGAGACCTATTGCAGAGGTCTTGCCCTCCATATAGGCAAGAATAAAGGTCAGCAGAAAAGACATACTATCACCACCTTTTTGATGATGTGGAACTGAAGGATGAAAACTGTGCCGGTTAGCCAAAGTCACACAGCATTGTGTCACATCCTTCTGGTTCCTTGGCCAGGATGTGAGCCTTCCTTCTGGTTTGTCTGAAAGAAAAACTGCAGCCTCCTTGGAAAAGAGGGCTTGCAGAAACACTGGGATTCATCTTAGTAAAACTATTACAGTTAGGAAAATTATTTCCACTATCAATAATGTGCTCAGTGATCCAGAACAGTGAGAGAAAACATGGTTTGTGGATAAAGAAATCCGAGGAAATATATGATCAAAACTATTAATTTAAAAATTCATGTAAGTTAAAACTAACTAATTTCTTAGGAAAAAAATGAACTACAGGAAATGGCATAGCATCTTCATTGGCAGTGGTGGTGCATTTCTAAAGAAATTATTTTTAAGAAATTATTTGATTAAAACCCATTAGTGCTCAGTGAAAACACAGAGAGGATGGTTCTTCAGGGCTGATGGTTAAATTTCTGAAATCAGTAGAAAGGGTGCTATATACTAACTATTGTGGTATTATTTCAGTTTCACACTGGGACAAGCAGTATGATCTGCAAGCTGGCAGAGACCAGAAGGTGCACTAGACACCAACACACCCAGTATTTAACTCATATTTGTAGAGCAAAACTTTTTTACAAAATCAAGAGTCTGACTAGTTCCCTGTGTTAGTACTTAATAGACTTTGAATATCCAGAAGGACTGGTTTTGACATGTGAAGTCTTTATACAATTCCCATGCTGTTTGTCAGACATGCGTGCAGAATTGCTCTGCAATGCATCCAGTGTCATCTCTTTTACCCACCTACTAATGATATTATCCTCATGGTGCCATATATTAGACTTGCAAATGACATAGCCTTAGACAAACAGCAAGGCTTACCTTCCAAGAGAAGACATTGTTTATAGAAAGACACAAATGTTCACAGAACTCTCTGGCTGTGTGTTGTGTTGAGCAGTGTTCAGCTCTCAGGAGAGCTGTTGCTTTACATTTTATGGATGCATGGGGTATCTGGACCAGTCACAATGGGGTGTTTATGCCAGTTCTTCCCAGTTAGGCTCTCTTCTGCTTCCAATAGGGTCAGCTGTCACTCTGGAGATACAGATGGGCTCAACCCCACTATAGCTTGATGGCAGCAGGGTGCACTGTGTGCCAGTATCTACCAAGGCCTTATATTATTGTGGGTCTGATGTGCCAGGCCATCAGATCCACACCATCCAGTAAATCTGATTATTCCTTTCCTCCACCTGGAGGCAGGGCCCCTCTAATCCTGCTCAGCATCACTCACTTGTAAGAATGACTCTTGTTCTAAGAATGACTCAGGTAGTAAGAATGGCTCAGAGGTCCCATCAAGAGGGTCAGGCATAAGATCGGCCATTCTATTCTGTCTGGGGGATTTCCGACTGGAAACTGAAGTGATATTTTTCTTGGATGACTTGCCCTTTCATGGACGTCTTCCCTTTCAGCTGCTGTACTCCTGTGGCTAGGGTGGAAGTGGGTTTTCCATCCCACCTCCTCATGTCTTCTCCGTGGTCACAGAGGTAGAACCACAGGGTACCCCATGGTGTGTACCTTCCACTGTCTTTCCCTTGGATGGGGAAACATCTGCTTCTAATGGCCGAGACATCAGCCCGTGCAGGTGGAGTGTAGGACATGTTCCTTTCCATTCTCTGGATCTTCTGAGACAGTTCCCTCACAGCTGAAACCCAGGCATGTGGTGAGGAAGGGAGACTTCCTTCATATTGCTGGAGCTGACCAGCCACTTCATCCACTGTTTGAACCTGGCCGTGTCTCCAAGTCACCACTGCCAATGTACTGGCATGTGATTGTGGTGCGCTTCGCAGGAGCTTCTGTCACATGGAGGGTGTGCAGTGGGCCTGATCTGGATCCATGGGTGATCACTTATCATTCAGATCACCATAAATCATATCAAACACAGCTAATTCCCTGAGATACTGAATACCTCTCTCCATGTTGGTTCACTTGCTTAACTGGCATAGGATATCATCCTTGTAGGGGTACCTTTCCCTTACACTGAACAGGAGTCGCCTCCAAAGGCTGAGGGGTTGAGCCTGTTTCCCTATTACCTTGTCAATGCCAGCTTCCCTGGACAAGGATCCCAGCTGCCTGTCCTCTTTCCCCTCTAATTCCAAAAGACCAGCTCCACTATCCCAGCATCGGAGCAGCCAGGTGACAATCTGCTCGCCTGGAAGGTGGCTGAAATCCTTCTGCATATCTTGCAACTCACTCAGGGATAGAGATCAGGTGATCACCTCTGGCTCTTCCTCCTGTTCTCGTGGTAGGCCTGGCTCATCTCCGTCCCTCACTATGCGAGCTGATTTTTTTGGTATATTTTGTTTTCTGTATAGGGGCGACTGATACTGGCACTGTCTGTCCCTCTGGCCCAGCTGCTGTACTAGTTGGTTCACTTTCAGATCCTGAGACCCTTTCTTCCCCTTGAGGGCACTGAGTAGTGTTAAGGCATGGGCAACTCCCCAACACATCACAGTGAGTTGTGCTTCCCGGGGTTTGTCAGACTGGCAACACACCTTTTCTAAATGCTCCACCAGTTTATCAGGACTGTGCACTTGTTCAGGAGTGAAATTCCAAAGCACTGGGGGTGACCACTGACCTAGGCACTTGCCCGATTTTTTCCCACACACCTTGCCACTCATAACTATCTGGCCTCGGGGCAGGTCTCCAGTTGGTACTATTATTGGAGAAGAACTGTATAACCTTAAACAGGATACAGCAGACATTCAGAAAACACTGCGCCATGAGCGTGCTGGCTTGGAGGCTCCAAGGATAGCTAAAACTCTCAGCTGGGCAGCTCTCTTCCCCTGGCTCACATATAGATGGGGTGAGACCACTAACAAATGCCCAGGCAGCATACAGGTACCAGCTCACCCCCACAAGCAGTGATGCAACCACATCATAAGTAGTCAGTATCCAGTACAGCAAAACAAGACTCGACACATTTTCCACAGACAAACACCAGCACTGAAAACACACGACAGTGGATATAAGGATTAATACAGCCCCACCACGCAAGCAAATTGACCAGCATTGTAAACATACCTCATTCAAACAATATAAATATATAAACAGGAAATTGTGCCTAACAGATTGTTTTATCACACTCTGGTCAGGTTTTTTTTGTCCTTGTCTCAATGGTCTTGTACCCCATGTTGGATGCCAAAAAGGCTGCGGTGGTTTAGACCCTGCCGGGACCCGAGACCACGTTGCTGCTGGCCCTCCCCCACCCTCGGACAGGGACGGGACAGGGAGTAAAATACAAACCCCGGGGTTAAGATAAGGAAGATTTAATACAGCGGTGCTTAGTCGTGGTGATTTGACAAAAGAATGCTATATAAGTGAATGTATCTGTGCAATAAAACGAGCTATCCTGATAACTCACATTGAGTCGTTCCTGATTTCTCCAGTCCCGTCTCCGCAAGTGGCGCCCGAACAGGGACCCGAGGAATGAGCAGGACTCACGCTCGGGGCAGGTAAGAAAAGCTCGCCTCTGCCAAGAGTAGGAGCTCGGCAGAGAGAAGGACGAACGGCAGCAGGCAGCCTATAGAGGAAAGCCGGAGCCGGTAAGACAATGGAAAAAGAAGTAACGTCCCTGTTTATTCTCTCTAAGAGATGAGCTTACTGCTCCGGAGGCTGTTAATTTGGTGCCGGGAACACGGATTCCCTGCTGAGCCTCAAAATGCCTATAAAACTAAGATTTGGGAAGAAATCGGGAAGTGCCTGTGGGACGCAATCAGTAGAGGAGAAAAAGACTAAAAAGGGTTAGCTACCACTAGGCGATTGACTTTAACAGCTTTACAAGATACGGAGGCGGAGCGCGCAGCGGAGCGGCTCGATCGGCACTCCACCCCGCCCTGCCCCGCTGCCCCCACCCCCGCGCACTGCGGCAGCAGCCGGAACTGTCGCGGCTTCAGGGCCCTCGGCACCGGAAGCGTTTCCTGCCGGAACCAGAGTGTGCGACCGAATGCCTGTTCCATCCCCCTCCCCTATTCCAGCGGCGCCCCTGTTGGCAGAGGTGTCTGGGACGGAAGAAGAGGCGATGGACACAGACGAACAAGGGACCGTTCCGCCGCCGCCCCCCCCACCGCCTGAACCAAACGTTCCTGAAACATCTGACCCACCACCTGAACCACCTCACCTGAGGGAATGGCCAGAGTATCCAACATTACCTCCTTCTACCTCACCCACGCCCACCTCCCCCGCCAAGCCGCCTGATCTTAGCAGCGAACCGCCCGTTTGGGTGCAAAAACTGTTGGAGAAGATGGAAAAGTTAGAAGCAGACATCCACAAGCGAGAGACACTGAAGGAGGAGGAGAAGAAAATCATTGCAAGATTTCAAAAGGACCGTGGTTGGGGGGGTGGACAAGCTGGGACAAGAGATGGAAAGGGGGGCGGAGGCGGGAAATGCGGGGAAAGGATTTGATCTGGGTAAAGAGAAAATGTGACTATAATTTAGTCTGATTTAGATTAAGACTAAACTGTAGGTAAAATATCTCAAAATAGGCTCAAAAAAAAAAGGGGGGGGGGGAAATAGTTATGCATAAGCTGCTTTTTGTGGGGAGAATTAACAGTAGTTGCAAACACAATTTTTCAGACCTTCTGGAATAAACATTTAAGCAAGCAACAATGTTAAGATAAAAACATCACAGTACCTGTAATACTGTTTAGCAGCAGAGCAGTTTTTATGAAGCAATCACAGTAAACCAGGGTGCAAATCAGCCGTATATGCAATTTATAGATCGGTTGCGAAATGCACTTGATAGGGCACCTTTATCTGATCCTGTTCGAGAAGCATTACTCATGTCTTTAGGTGTTGAAAATTCTAACCCAACCTGCAAGCGTATTTTACAGAGTCTGCCAAAAAAAAACCCTCCAGTATTGCTGAAATGATGGATGCTTGTTCGCGGGTAGGAACACCTGAAGAGCATGCTGGTTTCATGGCCTCAGCTTTTGCTGCGGCTATCTGACCCTTGGTACAACAAGGTAACCGTAATCAAGGCCCAAAATGTTACAACTGTGGAAAGTCTGGGCACATTAGGTTACGATGTAAAGCTCCAAAAAACAAAAACACAGGAGAAGGCTTTGATGGTGTCTGTAATCTCTGTCAGAACTATGGGTACCGTGCTAGTGAATGTCACTCCAAAAGGAGAAAGGACTGCCACCTTCAGATAGATTAAATAAGGCTATATATGTATTGAACTTTTTACGTCTGCCACAGGATAGTCTGGTACTGCCAGTCGTGAAGCATGGAGCAGGATTGAAAGGGGAGTCGGACAAGGTAAAACAAGGACAGTGTAAAGTTATGGTTAAAAATGGAGTAACAGGAGCTTGGGAAGGACCGGCACAGCTAATAACCTGGTGTTTTGCCAATTAGTAGGCCCAGTACAAAAGACACAGCCAGCAGCAGAGCAACAATCCAGTGAGTAAGTTCTATTTCACGTAAAGGAGTCAGAATATAGGGGATTGCCGGGGGTACAAACAAGTTAGATAGATCACAAATAATAGATATCAACCCCAGCGACCCCAGGAATGACATAGTATGACTCGTAATAGATGGAACAAGCAGAGACACAAGGTAACCCACGGAGAAAATGGGAGACAACCAAGACAATAAGGTGGTTACATATGATAGAAGTAACCCCATGTTGCCTCCCCACAAAGCCCGGGTTGGTATGTGCCAGACCTGACTGCGATCCAGTTGCATGAGGAGTCAGGAGGTCCTTCCCCAACAGGAAACTCTGTGAAGTGCATCCACCTCACAGACAGACTCTCCAACCCTTCCTGCAAGTGGGCCCAGCTTTTATCCCCAAACAGGACACCTGGCACTCGTTATCAAAATGCAGGGCACTTGAGGCTTGTTTACCCGAGGGCTCTCCTTGCAAGGCTGGCCGCACCCTGGAGGAAAGCCAAAAGGCAAACTCATCCCCTCCTCTTAAAGGGCTGTGGGAACCACCCATATGTCACCCTTAATTCAGGGCTTGGGGTTCAGACCCCAGCACTTCACCTGGGGAAGGGGATATGCATGTGTCGTTACAGATCATGGATCCAAATGGGTACCGGCAAAGTGGGTGAAACCATGGCTGTCAGAACCAGATCCGAAGCTGTCCTAGGCTGGATAGTTCCCATGGTCCTTTGAAAGGAGGGGATGAGTTTGCCTTTTGGCTTTCCTTCAAGGTGCGGCTGACCTTGTGGGGGAGCCCTTGGGTAAACAAGCCCCAGGTGCCCTGCATTGGGTAAATGAGTGCCAGGTGTCCTGCTTTGGGGACAGGGGCTGGGGCCATTTGTGGAAAGAGTGGAGTGTCTGTCTGTGAGGTGGACGCACTTTGCAGAGTTTCTCTGTTGGGGAAGGACCTCCTGATTCTCCCCACAACTGGGCCCCGGTCAGGTTTGGTACTTGCAAATGAAGGCTTCGTGGGGAAACAATATGGGGCTACTTCTATCCTATATGATCAGCCTATTGACTTGGTTATCTCCTATCTCTTCCGTGAGAGACTTCGTTTCTTTGTTAATTCCACCTATTATTGAATTCCACTGGATAATTATTTTGCTATTGCTTGGGCTAGGAATAGTATGGAGATTAATAAGCAAAATGGTCACTGGTCTAATGCGTAGAGTTTTGTTTGTGCAAAATGAAAAAGGGGAAATTGTGGAAGCTTGGCTTGTGAGTAATGGACATGGAGTGTTAGAGCAGGTGCACAAACAGGCCACTGTGTAGGTGCTAGTGTCCAAGAGAAAGCCTCAAGGACATATTGTGGATCAGGAGATAGGGTGCATCTGAAAAGATATTGCCATCCAGACTTAACAGATTCCACAACTATGCATAAACAGCTGGCTGGTAAAAGAAAGACCTATTATGGAAACCGGAAAAACCTCTTTTGGAAACTTATTGTAATAGAATGCGTTGGATGGGCTGTGAGCCTGGAGTATCCAACCAATGGAGAAACAGGAGAGAATAACCCGTGTCGGGATAAAATATTATATAAATGCTTCCTTTTCTTTGTAAAGGGGCGCATTTCTACTTCGGCCATGGGGTGGCGTGCCTGCGATTGCACTTACGAATGAACAGAGCTGCTTCACCGTGATCCTTGCCTGAGCAAACTTTTTCGGCCTAAAACTTTGTTTCTCACAGTTATCACATCTGTGCTTTGTGTCAGGTCCCGCTGTTCCCACTGGTTCACAACCACAACCATGCCAATAACCTTACTCAGGATGTGTTGGGCTGTGTCCTGACAAGCTGCTGCATTATTTCTGGGGCTATTGTGGGCAGGTGCCAAGCTTTCTGCTGCTGTGGCTGGCTTGCTGGGTCCCTGATATGCTGGGTGACAATTTCTCTGACATTGCACTGGGCTGAATCCTGCCAAGCCTCTGTGTCATCTGAGGGGCTGTGCTGGACAGGTGCCAGGCTCTCTCCTGCTGTGCCTGACTCACTGAGTCCCTGGTTGAGAGCCACGGACTTGCCCGTGATTTCAGTCACAATGCCCTGGGCTGCATTTTGCCAAGCCTCTGTGTCATCAGAGGGGCTGTGCTGGGGAGGTGCCAGGCTCTTTGCTGCTGTGGCTGGCTCGCTGGTTCGCTGGGTGAGAACCACAGCCTTGCCCAGAGTGGTGGTTTAGACCCTGCCGGGACCCGAGACCACGTTGCTGCTGGCCCTCCCCCACCCTCGGACAGGGACGGGACAGGGAGTAAAATACAAACCCCGGGGTTGAGCTAAGGAAGATTTAATACAGCAGTGTAACAGAGTAACAGACCAAACAACAACAATCGCAACAACAGTGATAGCAATGTACAAAACAAGAGATGTACCGCACGGACACAGCACGAGTACAGATCGGGAAAAAAGCCACTCTTGCATTCCCAGTGAGTGGCCTCCCGAACATGACAGCAGCATAGAATCATAGTATCACTATGGTTGGAAAGGATTCTATGATGGTATGGAATAGCCTGGCTGTAGCTCCCTTCCAACTGCTGGTGAAAATTAACTCTATCCTAGACGAACCACGACACCCACGATTTCACCCACAGTGCGCTGGGCTGCACTCTGCCAAGCCTCTGCATCATCTGAGGGGCTATGCTGGGCAGGTGCCAGGCTCTCTGCTGCTGTGGCTGGCTTGCTGGTTCCCTGGGTGACGGCCACAGCCTTGCCACGATTTCAGTAACAGTCATAGAATGCCAGGTCGGAAGGGACTACAAGGATCATCAGGTCCAATCTTTCTTAGCAAAACTGTAGCTTAGACAAGATGGCCCAAAAGTCTGTCCAGATGCAGCTAATGAGCTGGGCTGCGTCCTGCAAAACTACTTCATTATATGTGGGACTGTGCGGGGCAGGTGCCTGGCTCTCTGGCCTTGTGGTTGTGGACAGCTCGTCAAAGACAGGAGGAGCTCTTGATCTGGCCTCCTCTTGTGCTGTGGGAGTGTGAGGCATGCGGTACCCCTCTTTCTGTGGAGCTCTGGGCGGGGCAGAAGGTGTCGGCTGAGCATCCACGATCCCCATCAGGGCAGGAGAGCTCAGCAGGTCAACAGCTGCCTGGGTCTGAGCAGCGGGGATCTTACAACTGCTGGCTCTGTGGCTCCCAGTCACAGCTTCACTCAGGAGGCCCCGGCCTGTCCCCTCCACAGCTGCAGCAGAGGCTGCCTGGCTGTGCAGGTCAGGCGTCTCCACCCTGGTGGCTGTGCCGCGCTTGCCATCGATGCCCCAAGCGGATGAGACCGGCTGTCGGTTACCACTGGCTGCAGTGCTGGTGACCGTTTTCCTGCCCCTCTCAGAAGCTGCTGAGGGTGCTGCTGGTGGAGGGGGCAGCTTGCAGCGGGTGCTGGCAGCTCCTGGTGGCCTCGCTAAGGCTGTGTGCCTGGGTACTGCTGCTTGCCTCTCCTCTGGTGTCGCTTCGCCGCGTATCAGTGCCAGGCTGTATTCCAGGCTGTTCATCTGCAAGAGAAGCCGAGGAGAGACTCTGCATGACTGTGGCCATTTCACCAGTGCCTCTGGTTCCAGGAAGATCTCCTGTGGTCGGGCTCCCCTTTCAGCCCCCAGGGCAGTGCTCATCCCCACAGGCAGCTGCCACCCTGCTCCCAGAGGTGGCTGGACAGAGGGCTGAGCCCCCGTGGCCTAAGTCAACTCTTGGGAGCACCTTCAGCATAATGAAAAGCAAGACAGATTACTTAAAAAACCAGGAAAAATTGCACCACAAACTAAGCAAAGAAAAATCCCACCAAAAAAAAAAAAAAAGCCCCTGAACTTGAAGGGGTGCTTTTGAAACATGCAGCGGGCTCAGAAGGGCAACATCCAGCCACTTGCCGAGTGGGCTCAGTAGCTAAGAGGGGCATCGAGTTCCTCTGGGGAATACCTGCCAGAAAGCAGGAGGCCAGTGGGGAAGTCAGATTTCAAGAGGAGGAGGAAGAGGGCGAGGTTCCCGGAAGGGACTGCTGGATGGTGGCAGACCCTAACAGGCCGTTAGTCTCTGGTAGCAGAGACCATAGGAGCACAGCTGCTCCCTGCTGCTGTTCCCTGTTAGCCGGCTGCTAGCTGGGTCCCTGGTTTGCAGCTGTAACCTCACCCAGGACCTCACTCACAAGGCGCTGGCCTGTGTCCTGCAGAGCCGCAGCAAAGTCCTTGGCGCTCACCTGCTTGACTGTGACATTGAGCTCCCGCCAACACGTCAGGGAGGTATGCTTCTCTTTGATCTCTCGCTGCTGCTGCTGCCCTGGCCCCACATCCCTGCCTGGGGAAGCTGACGCATGGGCCCTACCGGCAGCACAGGTGCCACCACATGCACGGGGACGAGGCATTCGCTGAGCTGCGGGGGCCTTGCCACCGCCAGCCGCCCGGACTCCATCTGTTCTTGGCGCCGTCGCCACAGGCTTGCTGCATGCCCGGTGCCGCTGTGCCTCTGACTGCTGGCTTGGTACCCGTCTGCCAGTCACAGCCTTACCCTGGACGTCACTCAGGAGGCCCTGGGCTGTCCCCTTCACAGCTGCAGCAGAGGCTGCCGGGCTGTGCAGGTCAGGCGTCTCCACCCTGGTGGCTGTGCCGCGCTTGCCATCGATGCCCCAAGCGGATGAGACCGGCTGTCGGTTACCACTGGCTGCAGTGCTGGTGACCATTTTCCTGCCCCTCTCAGAAGCTGCTGAGGGTGCTGCTGGTGGAGGGGGCAGCTTGCAGCGGGTGCTGGCAGCTCCTGGTGGCCTCACTAAGGCTGTGTGCGTGGGTGCTGCTGCCTGCCTCTCCTCTGGTGTCACTTCGCCGCGTATCAGTGCCAGGCAGTATTCCAGGCTGTTCATCTGCAAGAGAAGCCGAGGAGAGACTCTGCATGACTGTGGCCATTTCACCGGTGCCTCTGGTTCCAGGAACATCTCCTGTGGTCGGGCTCCCCTTTCAGCCCCCAGGGCAGTGCTCATCCCCACAGGCAGCTGCCACCCTGCTCCCAGAGGTGGCTGGACAGAGGGCTGGGCCCCTGTGGCCTAAGTCAACTCTTGGGAGCACCTTCAGCATAATGAAAAGCAAGACAGATTACTTAAGAAAAAAACAGGAAAAATCGCACCACAAACTAAGCAAAGAAAAATCCCACCAAAAAAAAAAAAAAAAAGCCCCTGAACTTGAAGGGGTGCTTTTGAAACATGCAGCGGGCTCAAGAAGGGCAACATCCAGCCACTTGCCGAGTGGGCTCAGTAGCTAAGAGGGGCATCGAGTTCCTCTGGGGAATACTTGCCAGAAAGCAGGAGGCCAGTGGGGAAGTCAGATTTCAAGAGGAGGAGGAAGAGGGCGAGGTTCCCGGAAGGGACTGCTGGATGGTGGCAGACCCTAACGGGCCGTTAGTCTCTGGTAGCAGAGACCATAGGAGCACAGCTGCTCCCTGCTGCTGTTCCCTGTTAGCCGGCTGCTAGCTGGGTCCCTGGTTTGCAGCTGTAACCTCACCCAGGACCTCACTCACAAGGCGCTGGCCTGTGTCCTGCAGAGCCGCAGCAAAGTCCTTGGCGCTCACCTGCTTGGCTCTGACATTGAGCTCCTGCCAACACGTCAGGGAGGTATGCTTCTCTTTGATCTCTCGCTGCTGCTGCTGCCCTGGCCCCACATCCCTGCCTGGGGAAGCTGACGCAGGGGCCCTACCGGCAGCACATGTGTCACCACATGCACGGGGACGAGGCGTTAGCTGAGCTGCGGGGGCCTTGCCACCGCCAGCCGCCCGGACTCCATCTGTTCTTGGCGCCGTCGCCACAGGCTTGCTGCATGCCCGGTGCCGCTGTGCCTCTGACTGCTGGCTTGGTCCCCGTCTGCCAGTCACAGCCTTACCCTGGACGTCACTCAGGAGGCCCTGGGCTGTCCCCTTCACCGCTGCAGCAGAGGCTGCCGGGCTGTGCAGGTCAGGCGTCTCCACCCTGGTGGCTGTGCCACGCTTGCCACCGATGCCCCAAGCGGATGAGACCGGCTGTCGGTTACCACTGGCTGCAGTGCTGGTGACTGTTTTCCTGCCCCTCTCAGAAGCTGCTGAGGGTGCTGCTGGTGGAGGGGGCAGCTTGCAGCGGGTGCTGGCAGCTCCTGGTGGCCTTGCTAAGTCTGTGTGCGTGGGTGCTGCTGCCTGCCTCTCCTCTGGTGTCACTTCGCCGCGTATCAGTGCCAGGCAGTATTCCAGGCTGTTCATCTGCAAGAAAAGCCGTGGAGAGACTCTGCATGACTGTGGCCATTTCATCGGTGCCTCTGGTTCCAGGAAGATCTCCTGTGGTCGGGCTCCCCTTTCAGCCCCCAGGGCAGTGCTCATCCCCACAGGCAGCTGCCACCCTGCTCCCAGAGGTGGCTGGACAGAGGGCTGGGCCCCTGTGGCCTAAGTCAACTCTTGGGAGTACCTTCAGCATAATAAAAAGCAAGACAGATTACTTAAGAAAAAAACAGGAAAAATCGCACCACAAACTAAGCAAAGAAAAACCCCACCAAAAAAAAAAAAAAAGCCCCTGAACTTGAAGGGGTGCTTTTGAAACATGCAGCGGGCTCAGAAGGGCAACATCCAGCCCCTTGCCAAGTGGGCTCAGTAGCTAAGAGGGGCCTCGAGTTTCTCTGGGGAATACCTGCCAGAAAGCAGGAGGCCAGTGGGGAAGTCAGATTTCAAGAGGAGGAGGAAGAGGGCGAGGTTCCCGGAAGGGACTGCTGGATGGTGGCAGACCCTAACGGGCCATTAGTCTCTGGTAGCAGAGACCATAGGAGCACAGCTGCTCCCTGCTGCTGTTCCCTGTTAGCCGGCTGCTAGCCGGGTCCCTGGTTTGCAGCTGTAACCTCACCCAGGACCTCACTCACAAGGCGCTGGCCTGTGTCCTGCAGAGCCGCAGCAAAGTCCTTGGCGCTCACCTGCTTGGCTCTGACATTGAGCTCCTGCCAACACGTCAGGGAGGTATGCTTCTCTTTGATCTCTCGCTGCTGCTGCTGCCCTGGCCCCACGTCCCTGCCTGGGGAAGCTGACGCATGGGCCCTACCGGCAGCACAGGTGCCACCACATGCACGGGGACGAGGCATTCGCTGAGCTGCGGGGGCCTTGCCACCGCCAGCCGCCCGGACTCCATCCGTTCTTGGCACCGTCGCCACAGGCTTGCTGCATGCCCGGTGCCGCTGTGCCTCTGACTGCTGGCTTGGTCCCCATCTGCCAGTCACAGCCTTACCCTGGACGTCACTCAGGAGGCCCTGGGCTGTCCCCTTCACAGCTGCAGGAGAGGCTGCTGGGCTGTGCAGGTCAGGCGTCTCCACCCTGGTGGCTGTGCCGCGCTTGCCACCGATGCCCCAAGCGGATGAGACCGGCTGTCGGTTACCACTGGCTGCAGTGCTGGTGACCGTTTTCCTGCCCCTCTCAGAAGCTGCTGAGGGTGCTGCTGGTGGAGGGGGCAGCTTGCAGCGGGTGCTGGCAGCTCCTGGTGGCCGCGCTAAGGCTGTGTGCCTGGGTGCTGCTGCCTGCCTCTCCTCTGGTGTCACTTCGCCGCGTATCAGTGCCAGGCAGTATTCCAGGCTGTTCATCTGCAAGAGAAGCCGAGGAGAGACTCTGCATGACTGTGGCCATTTCACCAGTGCCTCTGGTTCCAGGAAGATCTCCTCTGATTGGGCTGCCCTTTCAGCCCCCAGCTTGTGGCCCACTTGTGTGAAGGAGAAGGAGGAAGAGGGCATGAGATGGAGGCAGCTGCTTTTGCAGAGCGGCCTCCACAGTGCTAGCAAGCTTGGCCCTGGCACCAAGGCATCTCCCGTCCCACCACCGGCCTCTCCCTCCTGCCCGCTCCCTCACCTGGTGCCTCTCCTGCAGGCTTGGCAGCCCCTCGGTCGGCTGGGAGCAGGCGTTCGCCTCCTCATCCATGGGCATCTTTGCCAACGTCGTCTGTCGCAGACCTGCTATGTGCACCCAGGGGAGATGCTGCCTCCTGAGGGAGGCGCTCTCCTGGGACTGGGCACCCCAGGACTCTCGCTCCTTAAGGACCTGCACAGTCACCATGGAGACCCTTGTCACAATGGTCCCTGGGTATGATGAGGCCCCCGCATCACAAAGCCCTCCTGGTCACCGTGGAGGCGCCCAAGCCCATGACTGGCTGGGACTGGCATGGGGCAGCCTCTACATTGCTCTCTCAGGGCCCCAGCAGCCCCTAACTAACGCCTCCCTCACACTCTGGTGCCAGAGGCCTCTGCAGGGCTCAACTCTGTGTGCATTCAGCAGCTCTGGGATCTACTGCCCTGGGCCTTGTCATGGAATCAGAGAATTGTAGAATCATTTAGGTTGGAAAGGACCTTGAAGATCACCGAGTCCCACCGCTGACCCAGCACTGCCTACTCCACCATTAAACCATGGCCCTCAGCACCACACCTGAGGGCTGTTAAGTACCTCCAGGGATGGGGACTCCAACACTGCCCTGGGCATCCTGTTCCAGTGCCTGACAACCATTTGGGTGAAGAAATTTTTCCTGATATGCCATCTAAACCTTCTGAGAGTGGGAGGCTGAGCAGTGCTCAGTGCTCAGAACCTGGGCAGCTGCTCTGACTGAGAGTGCTCTTGGCACCCAGCACCTCTGCTGTCTTGCCATCCCTAGTGAAGCTCATCATCCAGGTTGGAAAGGGGTCCAACCCTTGCCAGCTTCGTCCAAGTTCGGTTTTGGCTGAAGCGCGTTCTTTGTGGATGTGACCGAAAGAGGCAGATGTAGGCCTGTATACCTTTGGCACCTTCCCTAGGGGCTTCTGCTGGGCCACTGCCATGGCCACATCATGTATGTGGCCCAGCGTGGGCGGGGGGTGGCTTCTGTGGCTTTCCCCCCTGAGAGGGAGAGCTCTGCCCCTGTCTGGATTTCGTGACATGAGGTGGCTTCTTCTCCCTTACTGCAGTGCAACAA
Source organism: Podargus strigoides (assembly GCA_028020825.1). NCBI lineage: Eukaryota > Metazoa > Chordata > Aves > Caprimulgiformes > Podargidae > Podargus > Podargus strigoides. The sequence goes on from CM051663.1 coordinate 94,318,290, forward strand.
GCTGTGGATCTCCCTGCTCTGTGGACAGGGCATCTGCCTGGCCATTGCTGAAGAAAGAGACAAGAGACTGGTGGCCAAGCAGAGCAGTGGGTGAACTCCAGCTTGGGCTGGCAGTGGCCTTTCAGTACATTCAGCGGTGGCTGTGGGAAGGGATCTGGAGGCCAAGGTGTGCAGTGGGTGGGCGCTGTGCCTGGGCAGCAGGGGCAGTCCCACAGCCTAGGCTGTGCTAGCAAGTGCGCGGGCAGCACCACAGGGAAGGGGTTCCTGTGCACTGCCGGGCCCAGGGGAGACTGTGGCTGGGTACTGGCTGTGTGCTGTGGCTGCCCAGGTCCGGGCAGACACCGTGGAGCGAGGCCAGTGGGGGCTCCAGCTGGTGGGGAACTGGAGCAGCAGAGGCCGAGGGCGTGTGGGCTCTGCTCGGTGAGGAGAAGAGCAAGCACGGGGGCTCTTCAGCTCTGCCTGCTGGCATGGGCCTTGCCTCCAGCTGTCTGCCTCCCAAGATGGACGAGGCACAGGTGAGCACTGGGGAAAAATGTGAGCTTTTGTTGGCCTCAGAAAGCATCCACGTCTGAGCGGCAGCTGGCAGCACCATGTCCTTGGGGCAGCTGGGGTGCTGTCCATGCAGCCATCCTGGCAAGCCTCCCTGTGCCACTCCCTCTGGATGCTGTGCAGGCTCAGGGCCAGCAGCCTCCTCTGGGGACCTGCCTGGCGCTGGCAGTGGGACGCTGCTGCTCTTGCTGTCTCACAGTGTGACTGAAGTGGAAAGTCCTGAGCAGAGCCCTAAGCATCCTCTTGAAGAGAGATGGCTGTCGCCTTTGAGCCAGGGCGTGAGGGAGCGTGGCGATGCCTTGCAGGGGAAGAAGAGCTGTACACGAGGGGCTGGGCAGGTGATGGGCAAGATCCTGACTGCCCCCCACCACCGAGGTTTATCCCCAGGGAGGGGTAGCCAGGGCATGGCCAGCCCCCCTTTCACACAGTGCTACTGGCCTGGCCTGGGTGCTGTTTGCCAGGCTGGCCAGGCCGAGCCTATCCTTGCCAGGGTGGTGCTCAACTCGAGGACGTACCTGGGTCATCCTCAGGCATGTCCCTGTAGCTGGAGGAGCGCTGTGCATCGCCTCTGTGCTCAGAGGCCACCTGTGTGGGGAGAGCAAGAGCACAGGCAGGGGATGTCAGTGGGATCTTAGAGACAGCAGCAGGCGTCTCCCTGCCACACATAGCCTGGGCGCTGCGCCTGCCTCCAGCGCCTCAGGATGCCCGGTGCCGGCCACGTGCACCTGGCTCACCTGGTACCGAGGGTCCCGAGGCGAGGGAGAAGCCGCTGCATCTCCTTTGTTGTTCGCTGCTGGGTCAGGGTGGGGTGTGCCAGCATCTGCAGAAGGGGTTGGAAGCAATGAAGAAGCCACTTCATGCTTATGAGCAGCCAGGGAGACAATGGCTGTGCTGGCTTCTGCTTGATGGTCTCCAGACATGAGAAAAGCCATGCTTTCTACATCCTCACATGCCGCAGCAATGAGAGGAGTTCTGCTGGCCTCTCCCTGAGGCTCTCCTGTCAAGGAAGACTTGGTGTCCTGATATGCTGCAAGTGTTCTTGCTGCAGTTGTGTGAGAGATAACTTGTGTTTTTGCAGTGTTGTGAGAATCATATTTTTGTGGAACCAAGAAAAACACCACGGCCTTGTACATCCAGGTGCCAGACAGCATAGAAAAATGTGAGAACCAACTGATGTTTTTGTGCAGCACTACAGAGAGAAAAACACCAAGGCCTTGTACAAAAATACCAAACTAGAAAGGAGCCTAGTATAAAGACCGTCTTGTTCAGTACATCCTGGTACCAGAGAATGTAGAAGGACAAGAGCTACGCATAACAACTTTTTTTTAGAATGTTGTGTCTTACGTGGATCAGGAGATAGGGTGCACCTGAAGAAAATATTGCCATCCAGACTTAACAGATTCCACAACTATGCATAAACAGCCAACTGGTAAAAGAAAGACCTATTATGGAAACCGGAAAAACCTCTTTTGGAAACTTATTGTAATAGAATGCGTTGGATGGGCTGTGAGCCTGGAGTATCCAACCAATGGAGAAACAGGAGAGAATAACCCGTGTCGGGATAAAATATTATATAAATGCTTCCTTTTCTTTGTAAAGGGGCGCATTTCTACTTCGGCCATGGGGTGGCGTGCCTGCGATTGCACTTACGAATGAACAGAGCTGCTTCACCGTGATCCTTGCCTGAGCAAACTTTTTCGGCCTAAAACTTTGTTTCTCACAGTTATCACATCTGTGCTTTGTGTCAGGTCCCGCTGTTCCCGTTGGTTTACAACCACAACCATGCCAATAACCTTACTCAGGATGTGTTGGGCTGTGTCCTGACAAGCTGCTGCATTATTTCTGGGGCTATTGTGGGCAGGTGCCAGGCTCTCTGCTGCTGTGGCTGGCTTGCTGGTTCCCTGGGTGACGACCACAGCCTTGCCACGATTTCAGTAACAGTCATAGAATGCCAGGTCGGAAGGGACTACAAGGATCATCAGGTCCAATCTTTCTTAGCAAAACTGTAGCTTAGACAAGATGGCCCAAAAGTCTGTCCAGATGCAGCTAATGAACTGGGCTACATCCTGCAAAACTACTTCATCATATGTGGGACTGTGCGGGGCAGGTGCCTGGCTCTCTGGCCTTGTGGTTGTGGACAGCTCGTCAAAGACAGGAGGAGCTCTTGATCTGGCCTCCTCTTGTGCTGTGGGAGTGTGAGGCATGCGGTACCCCTCTTTCTGTGGAGCTCTGGGCGGGGCAGAAGGTGTCGGCTGAGCATCCACGATCCCCATCAGGGCAGGAGAGCTCAGCAGGTCAACAGCTGCCTGGGTCTGAGCAGCGGGGATCTTACAACTGCTGGCTCTGTGGCTCCCAGTCACAGCTTCACTCAGGAGGCCCGGCCTGTCCCCTCCACAGCTGCAGCAGAGGCTGCCGGGCTGTGCAGGTCAGGCGTCTCCACCCTGGTGGCTGTGCCGCGCTTGCCACCGATGCCCCAAGCGGATGAGACCGGCTGTCAGTTAGCACTGGCTGCAGTGCTGGCGACCGTTTTCCTGCCCCTCTCAGAAGCTGCTGAGGGTGCTGCTGGTGGAGGGGGCAGCTTGCAGCGGGTGCTGGCAGCTCCTGGTGGCCGCGCTAAGGCTGTGTGCCTGGGTGCTGCTGCCTGCCTCTCCTCTGGTGTCACTTCGCCGCGTATCAGTGCCAGGCAGTATTCCAGGCTGTTCATCTGCAAGAGAAGCCGAGGAGAGACTCTGCATGACTGTGGCCATTTCACCAGTGCCTCTGGTTCCAGGAAGATCTCCTGTGTTTGGGCTCCCCCTTTCAGCCCCCAGCTATCCTGGCCAAACCAGGACATAATTCACCCTTTATTCTATACAATCTACATCATGCCCAGCAGCCATTTTGCAATTAACAAGAACAACAAAAAAAATTTAGCAAAAATATAATTCACTGTATATTCTCACCTGAAATCAAGTCCCCTTGTGGTAGACATCAGACCTGTCCTTCCTCCTGCATCACCCACCAGGTGCACCCAGGTCCTTGAGCAAAAGCAATCCCGTGGATGGGTTTGCCTTTGCCTGGCGCGGGACTAACCCAGACCAATTTTCGCAACACATCCCTCACACACTACAGGGACTTTATCCCCATCTACTGTACGTGGAAGTTTTGACTGAGCTGGCCTAGCTCGATTGTCAGATACTCTTGTGTTGAGTAACCAGGTTGCCTTTGCCAGATGTGTGTCCCAGTGTTTGAAGGTTCCACCTCCCATTGCTTTCACTGTAGTTTTTAGCAGTCCATTAGAGCGTTCAATTTTTCCAGAGGCTGGTGCGTGGTAGGGGATGTGGTAGACTGACTTGATGCCGTGTTCTTCTGCCCAGGTATCTATGAGGTTGTTTCGGAAGTGAGTCCCATTGTCCGACTCCATTCTCTCTGGGGTGCCGTGTCGCCACAGGACTTGCTTCTCAAGGCCCAGGATGGTGTTCCGGGCGGTGGCGTGGGGCACTGGATATGTTTCCAGCCTTCCATTGGTTGCTTCCACCATTGTGAGCAGTGGGGCTTGCCTTGGCGGGTCTGTGGCAGTGTGATGTAGTCGATCTACCAGGCCTCTCTGTAGTTGTATTTCAGCCATCATTCTCCATTCTGCTGGGGCTTTACCCACTTGGCTTGTTTGATTGCAGCACGTTTCACATTCATGGATGACCTCTGCGATGCTGTCATTGGTGAGCTCCACCCCTTGATCCCAAGCCCACCAGTATGTTGCATCTCTACCTTGGTGGCCCAAGGTCTCAAGGGCCCATCAGGCTATGAACAATTCACCTTTACGTTGCCAGTCCAAATCCACATGAGCCACTCTGATCTTAGCAGCCTGGTCCGCCTGATGGTTGTTTTGATGACCATCAGTGGCCTGACTTTTGGGCACGTGGGCATCCATGTGGTGCACTTTCATGACGAGGTTCTCCACCTGAACTGCAAGGTCCTGCCATACTTCAGCAGCCCAGATGGGTTGACCTCTGTGCTGCCAGTTGCTCTGTTTCCACTGCTGCAACCATCCCCACAGGGCATTTGCTACCACCCATGAGTCAGTGTCGAGATAGAGATTCTGCCACTTTTCTCGCTCAGCAATATCCAAAGCCACCTGGGTGGCTTTCTGCAAACTGACTCGATTCACCTTGCCCCTCAGCAGCTTCAGCGACTTGTCGTGTGGGACTCCACACAGCAGCCTTCCATTGCTGATGTTTTCCCACAATGCAAGAAGACCCACCAGTGAACAGGGCATACCGCTTCTCCTCGTCTGGCAGTTTGTTATATGATGGGGCCTCCTCAGCATGTGTCACCAGCTCTGGTGACACCCCAAAATCTTTGCTCTCAGGCCAGTCTGTGATCACCTCCAATATTCCTGGGCAGCTGGGGTTCCCTGTTCGAGCCCATTGTGTTATCAGCGCAACCCATTTACTCCATGTGGCATCTGTTGCGTGACGTGTAGAGGAAGCCCTTCCTTTGAACATCCAGCCCAGCACCGGCAGTCGGGGTGCCAGAAGGAGCTGTGTTTCAGTGCCAACCACTTCTGAGGCAGCTTGAACTCCTTCGTATGCTGCCAGTATCTCCTTTTCAGTTGGTGTATAGTTAGCTTTGGAGCCTTTGTATCCCCGGCTCCAAAAGCCTAGAGGTCAGCCTCAGGTTTCCGTGGGTGCTCTCTGCCAGAGGCTCCAGGTAGGACCATTCTCCCTGGCTGCGGTGTAGAGCATGTTTTTAACCTCTTGTCCTGCCCGGACTGTCCTGAGGGCTACTGCCTGAGCAATCTCCCATTTAATTTGTTCAAAATCTTGCTGTTGCTCAGGGCCCCATTCAAAATAGTTCTTACTGGTCATGTGGTAGAGAGGTCTCACAATCAGGTTGTAGTTTGGGATGTGCATCCTTCAGAACCTCACAGCACCCAGGAAAGACTGAGTCTCCTTTTTACTAGTTGGTGGGTCCATAGCTGCTATCTTGTTTATCACCTCCATTGGGATGTGGCGATGCCCATCTTCCCATTTTATTCCTAGGAACTGAATCTCCTTTGCAGGCCCCTTAACTTTCCTTCGTTTGATAGAGAAATTGGCCTTCAGGAGAATTCCAATTATCTTCTTTCCTTTTTCAAAGACTTCTTCAGCTGTATCCCCCCATACAATGACATCATCAATGTAATGCAGGTGTTCTGGAGCCCCACCTTTCTCCAGTGCAGTATGGACCAGTCCATGGCAAATGGTGGAGCTGTGGTTCCACCCCTGGGACAATCGATTCCAGGTGTACTGGATGCCCCTCCAAGTGAATGCAAACTGTGGCCTGCGCTCTGGTGCTATCGGAATGGAGAAAAACGCGTTAGCAATATCAGTCATAGCATACCACTTGGCTGCCTTTGATTCCAGTTCATATTGGAGCTCTAGCATGTCCGGCACTGGAGCACTCATTGCTGGCGTAACATCATTCAGGCCACGGTAGTCCATGATTAGTCTCCATTCGCCATTAGACTTCCTCACTGGCCATATAGGGCTGTTGAAAGGTAAATGAGTTTTGCTAATCACCTTCTGGCTTTCTAGTTGTTACATCCCATGAAATATCCTCTTTCCTTCTTCCCTACTAGTTTTTCCTTTTTCAAGCAGCTTCTCCCTCATGCTTTCTTCCTACCAGCTCTGAGGCATATGTAGACATGACAAGGCAGAACAGTGATTTAAATATTTAGCCCAACATTTCCTACATTAAATGCAGTCTAACCTTAGAATATATTTATCTTCTGTGTTTTGGATTTATTTAACCTAATCTCTGTTATTTTTAACTAAGGGTGTTCATTTACAGAATTACAGAATTGCTGCAGTTGGTGGGCACCTCTGGAGATCATCTAGCTGAGTCATCAGAATCTCTTGGAGCAGGTTGCCCAGGACCAGAAGGTTGTGCTGCCATTCAGAGAGACCTAGACAGGCTAGAGAGTTGGGCAGGGAGAAATTTAATGAACTATAACAAGGGCAAGTGTAGAGTCTTGCGTCTGGGTAAGAACAACCCCATGTGCCAGTATAAGTTGGGGACTGACCTGCTGGAAGAGCAGTGTAGGGGAAAGGGACCTGGGGGTTCTGGTGGACAGCAGGATGACCATGAGCCAGCAATGTGCCCTTGTGGCCAAGAAGGCCCATGGCATCCTGGGGTGTATTAGAAGGGGTGTGGTTAGTAGGTTGAGAGAGATTCTCCTCTCCCTCTACTCTGCATCTGGAATATTGTGTCCAGTTCTAGGCCCCCCAGTTCAAGAAGGACAGGGAACTGCTTGAGAGAGTCCAGCGCAGAGCCACAAAGACGATTAAGGGAGTGGAACATCTCCCTTATGAGGAAAGGCTGAGGGAGCTGGGTCTCTTTAGCTTGGAGAAGAGGAGACTGAGGGGTGACCTCATTAATGTTTATAAATATGTAAAGGGTGAGTGTCGTGAGGATGGAGCCAGGCTCTTCTCAGTGGCATCCAGTGATAGGACAAGGGGCAATGGGTGCAAGCTGGAACATAGGAGGTTCCATATAAATGTGAGGAAGAACTTCTTCACAGTGCGGGTAACAGAGGACTGGCACAGGTTGCCCAGAGAGGTTGTGGAGTCTCTGGAGACATTCAAAACCCGCCTGGATGTGTTCCTGTGTGACCTGTTCTAGGTATTCCTGCTCTGGCAGGGGGATTGGACTAGATGATCTTTTGAGGTCCCTTCCAATCCCTAACATTCTGTGATTCTGTGATTCTGTGTGACTATGACCAGTCAGGTTTTGAATATCTCTAGGGATGGAGACTCCATAACCTCTTTGAGCAATCTGCTCAGCTGCTTGACCAGCCTCACAGCAGTGGATTTTTTTAAACATTTAAGTGGAATTTACTGTGATTCAATTTGTGCTCATTGCCTCTTATCTGCTCCACTGAGAAGAGTTTGCTGCTGTCTTGTTTACTCCCAACTGGTTTATATACATGTGTGTATATCTCCCCTATACCCACCTCACCTCTTCTGCAGACTGAACAGTTGCAACTGTCACAGTCTCTCCTGAAAGACAAGTTAGCTAAGCGATTGCACAAGACTGTGTGTCATTCTGAAATGATGTTAACCCAAAGTGTATTAATTGAATTTTTTCATGTTATAAATGGTGTGAAGAGACACCACAATAAGTCACAGTCATGTTGAAGAATGATGGGATAACCTATCTGGATATCAATTCGGATTATTTTACATTAAGGCTCCTCAATTTAAATGAAATTGGTGGCATTTCTGAAGTCTGAATTGGCCTCAATTTCCTTGGAAAAGAGTTTTCTGTATTTTGTTTTCTCTCATCACCATTTGTTTATGACAGCGCAGTGTTTGTCATATGTATTATTTTAATCCTTTAATCATGGCTTCTTTGTGACTGTCAGAGACCTAGAGATGATGGCTTTCTTTTCTGTGTTCCTCACATGCTCCTTGCATAGCTGCGATAACTGAGAATGCCGTCATTAGGGTTCACTTTTGTTTTACCTTACAAAGGTGAAAAGTACCAGCCAACCTTTTAAAAAGTCAAAAATGAAGCTTTTTTTTCTCTTTTTCTCTATGCACTGTTATGAAAACAAACTCAGGGACGTACACGCAGTTCAGTCTGAAACTGCTGTCTACATTTGACTCCAACTTCTGATGTATTTTGGTTATTCCAAAGCTTGTTTTCTTGTCTGTTAAGCTATAAGCAATTGACATTACATTAACATTGCCTCTCTGTACCTAAGATATTATATCCCCAATGATTCTTATGCAAATGCAAATTAAGTATCTATATGTGCAGGCACTTTTATTTGTAAATTCTGTCCATTCTTTTTGTAAGAAGGGAGAACTCATCTCAAGAAAAACTGCTCCTTAATCTTCTCTGTACTGGGAAGTGTGCTGTAGTGGTTTTGGATGGGCAGGCTGGTCATTTTCTTTTCAGTGCAATGAAAATATTTTATGAATTGAGTGCAAAAGTTCCTTGAGCAGCAAGGTCTGCAGTCCTGCCTTTCAGCAAGGAGGAACATTTTTTTCTCAAAGAGAATCTACTTATGTTTGTCTAGATATGATGTGAGATTGCAAATATCTGACTTCAAAACCTCAAGAAAACACCATCAATACACCATGAGTTTTTCCTTATTTTGTAGTTTGTTTGTAGGGAGTTGGAAGCAGTTGTGGTATTTGGCACACCAGAGCACTGATCTCCCAGAGCTTCAAGAGAATAATTTCGAAGGATGTTTTATGGCATCAGGTAGACAGAGGAGAGATAAAGAAGCACAGCAGCAACGATACTTTTCTGCTGCTGGCATTGTGAGGCAGACAGAGAAAAAGAGAGAAAGGAAAATTTTGAAGCTTCAGCAATACAAGCTTAAAAAGGCAAAATCAAAAAATGCCATTACCAGCACTCCTGTGTTTTTTAAGTAAAACTGACATTGCAGGCTTGCTCCTGAAAGCTTACACCATAGCTGGTGACCCAAAGAAGTTGTTTAATTGCTGGAGAAACTCTTTATTTCTCCTGCCTGGTGCTCCAAATTATTTCATTACCCATGCTGCACTGAGAGACAGAGGAGCTCTGTGTGTGGAAGGAAGACGTCATGTGCCACCTGAGTATTCATTCTTTGAGCAGTGGACCAGAACAAGACTTCTAGAGGATATTAGCAAGTGTAGTTGCTTCCTTTCCTGACTGTTGTGTACATTTAGCCAGTACCCAGGGCTAAACCACAGCAGTTATTCTACCACATGATGCCCCCTCCTCAGTTGAGAAGGAGAATCAGGGTAAAAAGGGAGAAGCCCCGTGAGTTGAAGTAGAAACAGATCTAATGAAATAACAAAACTGATGCATTTTTTGAAGTGTGTTAGACTGCAAGTTAAGAAATCTGGAAACACTGGAAATGTTTACTAGAGTGTCTCAAACTTTTAACAAAAAATTAGCAAACTTTTTTTAGGGAAATCTTACCTTTGTTCAGAGATTGTGAGGGGAATTCCTTAATCACAGTAATCAGTGGCTAACATTGACAGTGGATGACACAGTCCAAAGTCCAGCTGCTGCAGGAGGTATAAGGAGACTAAAATCCTAATTGCTTCCTAACAACTCTGACTCATGATCTCCTGTTAATATCAGTGCCCTCACTAAATTCCCCTGGAAAGTCCTGTATGAGATCGGAAAAGTTGCTGGATTGTTTCCACAAAATACAAAGAATTTAGAAAAAAATCCCTAAAGTATGAGGCCTAGTAAAGTGCTACATTTTTACAGTTTCTAAAGTTGGTAGTAATAACTGTATGTTAGTAGGAGTATTTTTATTGTTTTATAAAAGATACTATCTTTTTATCTGAACTATTATTTTGAACATGTTTTACCGGTAAGCTATTGCAAAGGACCATTTCTAGCAGTAGCTTGATGCTTCTTTACATTTCTTTACTTGACATACAACATGTATATGATCTTTTATTTGGATGGGACAAGATTTTTCTGCTGCTTGTCAAATGGAAAATTTGTGAAACATTGTGTAACTGGTGGGAATCTCTCCTTCCCTGCCACTGCCAAATAATGACTGCTTTAAATTCGTGTGTGTAGACTTTAAGAAATATCACCATTTTTGGAGTGGAAAGGAATTAATGAAGTGGAAGCTGGCATCTTCCCTCCAGCATGCTCTGTTACTAGTTGGCATGTTCTGCTGCAAGACTTTGTTATGATAGCTGATGTCTCTGACAGGACACTCAGATGGCTGCTTTGGATAAGTCAGGCTATGCTTATATCCCTGAGCTCTCACTTATGTCTTTCTATAGGCGAAATGTGTTACCTTTGCCGGCCCACTCCTCTCCAACTGAGTAAGTCAAGCAGTGGAGGCTTCCTGAAATGTGGTAGAAGGAAACAACTGATTAGAGACGCCAAACTGATTGTTGCTGTTGAATAGCAGCATACAAACTAAGAGGCTTATAAAAACATCCTCAGCAAGACCACACAGAGTTGTGTCTCTCCAGAAGAATGCTGGGAGGGGCAATAGCTCTCTGTCCCTCTCCAGTTACATATCACCATAGACTCACCCACAAAATACATATGCCATGGTCTCAGGCAAAAGTTTTGTCCTTTTTCCCATCCTCGCTCTGTTGACTTGCTCTCTGGCACAACAGAGTTGTGCCCAGGAATGCAGAGAAGCAATTTCACTTGGTCCATGCAGCTGCAGATGGGATGGTAGATGAGGTTGTTTGCAGAGCCCTGCACTAACATCTCCCACCCAGCCCCTCACTGTCACTTCAGGACCTGCTCAGGCTGAACTTCTGCTGGGATTCACAGAGGAGTGAGGAACTCAAGAAACAAACCCTGTATGCTGTAGGCACTTCTGCTGACAGCAGCACCTGCAGTGCCCCGTGCCTCAGCTTCAGCGTGACACGTCTCAGATGGAAAGTTGTCTTGAGTAGAAAATAAAACATCTCCAGGGCCCTCCTTCCCAGTTTCAGTTCACAGAGAATCACAGAATGGTGACTGATGGAAGGGACCCCTGGAGATCATCTAGTCTAGCCCCCCTGCTAGAACAGGGTCACCCAGAGCAGGTGACACAAGATGACATTCAGGCAGGTTTTGAATGTCTCCAGAGAAGGAGACTCCACAACCTCTCAGGGCAGCCTGTTCCAGTGCTCTGTCATCCACAAAGGAAAGAAGTTCCTCCTCATGTTTAGATGGAACTTCCTTTGTTCCAGTTTGTGCCTGTTGCCCATTCCTGTAGCATTATTTTAATTACTGGAACTTCTTTTGCAATTAATCAGATAATTTTATTCTCTAGTTTATGCAGTTCTAAATTTTTTTTGACTGCTTTTATGCTGCTGTGTGGCCTGGCTGGTGGAGAAAACTGTTGCTTTTCCCTAAGAATTCCTGGCTCAGGAACTCCTGGCGGTGTCCGGGCACCTCGCGTACAGCTTCTCTCTCACCCGTGCGATGGAGGCACGCGGCCAAGCCCACACAGAGCTTGCTAGCTCTAGCGGTATCAGAAGTAAAGAGTCCAGAGATGGCTCTTGCGAGGGATCCGGTGTTTATTTTGACCGGCACGCAGGCTGGCCAGGTAGCAAGAGGACGGGCCCCGCCCGCCAACTTCTTTATCAAGGGACACAGACAGGGGAGGGACAACAGCTGAAGGCCAATATGGTGTGACCTAAGGTTAGAGTGACTGTCTGGCTGCTGGCCAACCAGGGGGACACTCCTCACACAGGTCACAAGACCAGGTGAGGAGGTTCCTGGCTTGTGGGGGGTGTCAGATCTCTGAATTCACCCACCACCAAGCTGCTGAGCCCCCTGGTTCCCCAGGCATCCCAGCTGGTGGCTCGGGGACTACAACACTTTTATTTTTCTTTCTTTATTAAATGTGAGAGCAAACTATTTGGTACCAATAGCCTGTATAAAAAGCAGACCTGAGATATAAATCCCTATCAATTTTTATTCCATCCAAACGAAAAACGGAAAAAAAAAAATGTACCTATAAGTTTTTTAAAGTTTTAACAGTTGACAGAAGGTAGTCTATTGTGAAGAGGTTTCAGTGGAAATATATCACTTTTTTGCTAAACAAGTACTATTTTTACTTTCCCAAATGTATTACCATTACATAGAAAATAAATAATAATTCACAGGTGCGAGACCTGGGATTATTTGATATCTTATCTGCATACAATGGTGATCCGATGCATGCATACGCACGTCTTTGTGCATTTGTGTGTGACAGGTGTGGGAGGAAGAGTTTGCTATGCCTCTTGCAGTGAAGGAACAGAAGGCAGGTTGACACCAGCAAAAAAATAAACTTTCAACTAACATGAAATTTGCAGAACTCCATGGGTTTAACCTGAGGATCTGGCCCAGTGTGTTTGTTATCTCCAGATAAACCTACCTGGTATGAGCCGGCTCTGTACAAATGAGAGTGAAACTAAGTGGTCACCAAAAGGAAAAGGTCTATGATGTGTTTTTAATAGCTGAAAACCTGTGACTAGATGGATGCGTACTTTGTCTTGGTAAACTATAATTTGATTTGTGAGATGTGCAGCATCAGCCCTGTGAGAGTTTCTCAGGGAGAAAATAACATCTGTTTTATGACTGGCTGTCAAAACCTTTTCATAGTTATAATCAAGCAGCGATTATTTTGTTGGAGGGTAAACAAGATAAACAATTGTTTTGCCAATTACTAGGCCTAGCACAAAGGACGCAGCCAGCAGTAGAACGTAACCAGCTTCTATTGTATACCAAAAGGTCAGTACGTGGGTGATTGCTGGGGGTACAAACAAGTCAATCAGATTACACATAACAGACATCAACCCCAGAAACCCCCCAAATGATACAACACAGCCAACAATCAGTGGAACAAACAAAGCAACAAAGTCTCCCATGGCAGAGATGGAAGACAGCCAAGCCAATAGGCTGATAATATAGGGGAGAGGTAGCCACATATTGTTCTCACAGAGCTCGCGTTCACAAGCACCAAACCTGGCTGGGGTCCAGTTACAAGTAGAGTCAGGAGGTCCTTCCCCAACAGAGAAACTCTGCAAAGTGCATCCACCTCACAGAGAGACACTCCACCCTTTCTGCAAGTGGTCCCAGCTTTTATCCCCAAAGCAGGACACCTGGCACTCGTTTACCCAGTGCAGGGCACCTGGGGCTTGTTTACCCAAGGGCTTTCCTTACAAGGCCGGCCGCACCTTGGAGGAAAGCCAAAAGGCAAATCATCCCATCCCCTCCTTTTGAAGGACTGTGGGAACCACCCATATGTCAATCTTAATTCAGGGCTCAGAGTTCAGACTCCAGCACTTCAACAGTCCATGAATTAGCAACTGCAACATCATTTCTTATTTCACTGCTGCAGATGTACATCAGGGCCTAAAATACATCTACAACCCCTTGTGAATCCCAAATCCTGGAGGCAAGAGGGAAGGTCTGGAGAGAAGAAGACTTTCCCTCAATAGAGGAAGACAGTGTTAGAGACCACTTGGCCAAACTGGACATCCGTAAGTCCATGGGCTGCACCTGCCAGTACTGAGAGAGCTGGCAGACGTTATTGCTGGGCCACTCTCCATCATCTTTGAAAGGTCGTGGAGAACCGGAGAGGTGCCTGAAGACTGGAGGAAGGTCAACATCACTCCAGTCTACAAAAAGGGCAAGAAGGAGGACCGAGGGAGCTACAGTCCAGTTAGTCTCACCTCCATCCCTGGGAAGGTGATGGGGCAATTCGTTCTGGAGGTCATCTCCAAACATGTTGAAGAACAGAAAGTTATTGGGAGCGTTCAACATGGATTTGCCAAGGGTAAATCATGCTTGAGCAATCTGATAGCCTTCTATGATGTTATAACTGGTTGGCTGGATGAGGGGAGAGCAGCAGATGTCATCTGCCTGGCACCAGGATAGGTTAAGGGGGGACATCCTGGAAAGCAGTTCCGAGGAGAAGGATCTGGGAGTCCTGGTAGACAGTAAATTATCCATGAGCCAGTAGTGTGCCCTTGCCACCAAGAAGGCCAATGCCACCCTGGGCTGCATAGGGAAGTATGTGGCCAGTAGGTCGAGGGAGGTCATTCTCCCCCTCTAGTTTGCCCTGGTTAGGCCACAACTGGAATACTGCGTTCGGTTCTGGGCTCCCCAGTTGAAGAGAGACAGGGACCTATTGGAGAGAGTCCAGTGGAGGACAACAAGGATGACTGGGGGATTGGAGCATCTCCCCTGTGAGGAAAGGCTGAGAGAGCTGGGACTGTTTAGGGTGGAGAAGAGAAGGCTGAGGGGTGATCTAATTAATGTTTACAAATACCTAAAGGGAGGGTTGAGGGAGGATGGAGCCAGACTATTTTCAGTGGTTCCTGGTGACAGGATGAGGGGTAACGGGCACAAGCTGGAACAGAAGGTTCCATTTAAATATGAGAAAAAGCTTCTTTTCAGTGAAGGTGCCAGAGCACTGGTACAGGCTGCCCAGAGAGGTTGTGGAGTCTCCTTCTCTGGAGATTTTCAAGACTCGCCTGGATGCAGTCCTGAGTGATGTACTCTAGGGGATCCTGCTTTTAAGCAGGGGAGTTGGACTAGGTGATCTCTAGAGGTCCCTTCCAACTCTGAAAATTCTGTGATTCTGTGATACTGCTTGCTTTTAAAGCATCTCTATTGGAAGCTGGACCAGACTCTTCTGGATTCACTGAAGCTAATGCTGCTACTCTGCAGAGCTCAGACCGTTGTGCCCAGATTGGAGCTTCCCCTCTGCTATTTTCCAGCTTGCCTTCACCTCTATCAAACTTCAGAATCAAAACAATTACTTTACTGACCCCAGCAATTTCTACGTAGTTTATTTTGAGAAGAATTCAGTTTCCATCAAGTTTGGCTTTTTCAAACCATGCCCCAGTGAGAAGCATTTTCTATGACCATTTGTCACTCAGTGGTTATGAACTGCTGTTGTGTCATTTCCCTCAGCTAACTGCAGCACTTGTGACCTGAATGGGGACCACAGGACTCCCTGCAAGTCCTTGTACAAGGACTGAGCATCACTGGCATCAGGTTCAAACAGTGGTCTTGAGAAACACTTAAAGGTTAAAGCTGACCTCTTCCCTTGGCTACTTAAGCCTGCCGTACCTCTTGGTCTATCATCTATTTCAGCCCACTGAAAGTTTCCTTGGTACATTTCTTTATGCTTCATATTTGTTGAGAATTAGCTTGGACTGTTTTCCGTTGACTGCGAAGACAAATTTTTTGTTATGAGTCATTTGGAACTTTATCACATTTTATTAATGCTGCTTTGTAAGTGCAAAACTCTGCCAATAGATCTCTCCTATCTTTTGCTTCTTTCACTTTATTTCACTTTAAATTTTCTCAAGTTTCCACATTCTGCTTTATATTCTTTACCAGCAACTTAACTTTTCTTCCAAGTAATGCATAAGTATTACACCTACCACCACCTACAGCTTCCCTCATTTCTTTCGTCAGTTGGATTGTTTACTTTGGCCTATGAGAGTATAGCACTTATACAAGGGTGTTACAGGTGGGTCCTGGAGCAGGTGCAATGACGGTTAAACTGGGCGAAATAATGGTCTCTTGCCTGAATACATGTGAAGGAAGCACAGAGGGGAACAAAAGCATTCAGAAACAAAATGTTGTACCTCATCAAAATGATAGTAGTAATAATACTTTAATTTTTCGTGCTGTAATTGGTGTCATGTGCTCAGATACTTACTAAAATATAAATTTAGTAATTCATATTTTAATTACCATATTTGATTATTATTGATTATTTTAGAAAATCCCAATGCATTTTGTTCATCAAAAAAAGATTTAACAAACAAGTCTAGTCCTTATCACTAGAATTCTTAGTTTACCTGCTTGGAATATATAACTGGCCTATCCTTTTTTTTGAGAATAAAAATCTAAAACTTTAGAAGAAAAGGTGTTTGAATATGTCGTGGGGATCAGTTCAGATTTTCTCTGAAATACATCTCTGTTTTCTTAAAATAGGTCAAGGTTTGCTGAGCCAAAATTTTATCTGCTACAAAACCGGGGAGCACAGAAGGTAAAAGCAATGATCCATCCAGCTCAGTAACACATTTCCAAACCTGGGAAATATCTGCTGCACCAGAAGGATGTAAAAACCCATCTCACTGGACAAGTGTGAGACTGAATAAAAAAGGTTCAGTTTCATCAAAACTGATTTGATTGTGGACAAAAGGATGACAGCTTGCTCCCTCTGTCATGTCCAGAATGACATGACCACTAGTGTTCTTACAGCCCAAAGAGATGAATACTTTTGCATGCTACAAAGCTTCTGACCTCAGTAAAGTTTCTTGTCAATAACTCTCACAAGTTAATTATGCACTACCAAAATGCATTTCCTTTCATTAGTCTGAAATGTATTGTCAGTCAGTTGCATAGGCTATTTCCTTTCTTTTCTTTTTTGCTCTTGCTGGTGGAGATGGTGATGGTTCAGCCTCTTCTCCCCAAATGATGCCTGACCAGCCCATCAAAGACCCTTTAGTGGTCTTATGAGGCTGGTGAGGAAATGGGCTCTAATAGCCTGTTAAATCCCAGCTGTCTTTTATGTGTGTTGAGTCATTATATAATTGCTTTATACTATAAAATTCTTTGTACCTTACATGCAGAGTCTCTGTGCAGAGCTAGAAGCAGCTGTACAAACTGACCTGAAAGAAGGTGGTAATAAACCCTCAACAGATGGGAAAACAAATGCTGGAAGAAAATATTTCTCCGAAACAATTTGTCGCTGCTATATCTGTGAAAATAAAATGGAAAGATACCTGAAATGACATTTCGCAAACAAACCCTTAAAAATCTGAAGTAGTCTTAAGAGCATTTTCCATGGAAAGAATATGCAATACTGGCTGTGCAAACAGTATTCAAGGGGATAGAGCAGTGACATGGTAAGCAAGTTCCTCTTGACATTTCCTGGTAAACCTGTGTCATCCATGACAACCACACTGCTTTTCCTATACTTACTCCTAATGTCTTCCATGTGATTCTATAATTCTGCACTTCATTTTTTTTTTAGGATTAAAGGGATGTCTTGACCTGATTAGGGCCAAGGGAGATTCGTTTTGATCCCAGAGGTGAAATTAAGACACAAACGAAGTAAAATGTCACAGACTCTCTATGGTTTATTATAAAGTTGTGTGCACTTGAAAATTAAAGAGCAATAGGAAAGAAGGGGATATAAAAATAGGCAGTATTATGAGAGATAGAGCAGAAAGAGAGAGGGGGGTTACCACCATGGATCCAGCGACATCTCACAAGTCCAGTTGTTGGTTTGTAGGGAAGTTCTTCAAATTAATTGTGAGCTGTTGTTGCTAGATATAGTCTCTTTCTACACCCACTGACTCTGGGAGGGTGTTTCTGCCACACGCTGCTTTGCATATGTCCAGCCTACCAGCGCAGGCAACAGGTATCACTCCAGGGGTCTTTCGAGGGTCGTTAGGAGTGATCTCCATCCCTCCTTCCTTTTCCTCTTGAAGACCTCCTTTGCTGGAGCATGCTCACTGATGTGTCCTGTTTGTAGTATCCGTGTGAATTGTCCTGCTTATCTTATCTCCCTTCAGATGCAGGAAGGGGGATCCTGAACCTGTCGGTTTCCCACAATAGTCCATCTCCAGCTGCAGGAAGGGGAGTGCCAAGCACAGACAATGTTGAGACACATCACTGAGTGTTGAGACATCCTGGCAATGCTGAGATATCCTTTTCCATCTTTCTCCCAGACCATCGGTTTCTCACAAGGAGCTAGAAGGAACAGTCCGTGTTTCCTTCTGTGTGTCTTTGGTGTACTATAGCCAATAAGTAACTGTGCTTTAAGTTATCTATATTCTGCTTGCAAAGTATCTCTTAATGACTAAATTGACCCAGAAGACAGGCAGTAGTACCTTATTAAGCCCTTTCACTCCATCTGTGTGCCACAAATATTTGGGAGTACTTTGGCAAGCAATAGTAACAATGCTTATGACAGGTTTTGCAGTGACTGTCTTTACCACGTGCAGAAAAATGCCAGAACAAATAAGCCCCAATACTGTCAAGATCATCAGCATTAAAATTCTTGGTGAACTGGAAGCTTTCTTTAGGTGCAAATTTTTTACTCATAAGAAGTGTACAGAACTGAATCAACTATTGGTGTTCTGGAGACCATAAAGCGGTATCATTTTGTGCTTCATTTTGACTGCTGCTAGTCAAAAGTTAATATGTAAATAGTGCCGCATGGAAGAAACCTGTAGAAATAACAGATATTGAAGTGGTTTGTTCAGTGTTGGGTCTGTATGGACAGGTTTCTTTCACTGGCCATGTAGGTTCCCAGTAGGTTTAATAAATTCATAGTTCACTTCAGGGTTTATTTTCCTCCCTGCCTGGTTCCACTGTTGTTCTTCAGCTGTGCTGATGGAAAGCGATGAAAAGTGTGTAAAAAAATCTAAGACAAAAGGCTCTAAAATGTCTTTTACCAGCTAGTTAATAAAAATATCATTCAGAATTTTTATATGGAAGCTCTAATTTCTTGTTGAGCAGTTCTAGTGTCAAATTTGGAGACTAAAAGTTATCACTGAAGAGATAACTGGTTCAGAGTTATGTGCATTTCTCATGGCAATATTTATCACATAGTTACTCATACCATCTCCAATACATCGTTACTAGAACAATGTCTAAATCTACACATAACTCTGTCTAAAGTCATCACCAATGTAAGATTCCTGATTTGATATCAGAGAGACAACAGAAAAAATAATAAAATAATTTCTAACAAATGTGTAGAAGATAACCTCAATCTTTTATTGTATTTACTTTAAATTATCTGGTATGGGCTACAAGCTGATCTCTGAAAGCCCATTATAAATAGATTTTGGGAGGATATTTATGTTGTAATAATTATTGTCAGCTGAGATACGTTTCCTTCTTATTCTCTAATCTCCATCTCAAACTGAATGATGAGGATATACAGATATATTTACTATCAAAATATATAATAATCCTCCAAGTAGTTATTGAGCAAAGATTTCTAAACACCTCATCTGTTACGATGATTCTACAATTTTCTTAAGTTCTCTATAAAGGGGAAGTCTTTCATTGTCTTAGATCATTGTGAAATACTGAACATGTAATATATAGCATCATGAACAAGTCTGTCTATAAACACAAACATTGCACACAGGACCTCTATAGAATGTTCAGTCAGACAACTGATGTTTATAGCTTGCTGTGTTTTAAAAACTTTGCTTTTACAAGCTTATAATGTTAATGATTTATTTAAAAACAACTTGTTCACTTGGAGAAAAATGTTCTGCTATGAGCCCTATCAATTGAAAAATCCCCCACACTGATATTGGACGCTCACTGCAAACCTCCAGAACAACTTGGTTTTGTTAGGGTTGGTCACGTCATGGATCTGTGGCAGAGAATGACTTTCTCAGCTGCAACTCTTGCAGTCATGCATGACTGACTCAGGTGGAAGAATTATTATGATGAGTGTTTTCCTTACTTAAAACTTCCTACTCTTACAGTGAAACTGTAAGATACAGTTCTATTTGTAAACAACTGAAGTGCAATATCTGCAATACATCATGTAAAGGCACAATCACTGTCAAAATGACAAGGCAACATCACAGAAAGTGACTGCTGTAATTGACAGATATGGTGATCAGGCTCTGAAACTGTTTTTTGATTGCATCTTCGTGATTCCTCTCTATAACATGCTACAGTTACTCTGTGAGTTATCCTACACAGATGTTTTAACATCACTAGACTGACACTTTGTACTTTGAGATTTGCAAGTCTAATCTTTAACGGTGTTTGCTCCACCTCTTTTTCAAATGTCTGACTCTTGACATGTGGACTTAGTTGTGGGAGACATCAAAGAACACATGCATGCAGGACTGCACCAAGCAATTGTATCCATGTTGCCCCACTGATGATGGTGGTTTACTGGGAAAGGTTTTCCTCTCTGCTCAGTATGACCACATTCATTGCATAGATATTGGTCAGGGGAGTGTGTTTATTATCCAGAAATCCACATGAGAGCACGTACTCCTATGTATTTTTGGGTTCAGGGCAGATAAGCTGCATCGAACACTGCCTGATTCCCCATTCATTCCTACATGTTTCTGTTTCTGGACTTCACGAGCGAATCCATCTCACATTTGTTTAACTTTTATGACTGTAACATAATCTTTGTTCTGATCCAACCCTGTTTTTCTCAGCTGCAAGAGTCAGGGACAAGAAATAATATACTAGTGAATTTCTTGCTCAGACTATAGGCTGGATTGTCCTTTCAGACACAAAGGGCATTAGCTGTAGTTAATACCACAGAAATTTGAGTGCTTGCATCACTGGGTCCATTTTGAAGATGTGAAGCCAGAAGTCTGCAGAACTTTTCACCATAGGGAATCTGTTTACCCTTCTGGATCATAGGTATTAGCATCTTCCAGAAGGGTCTTCTCTCAGGCACAGCAATCCTTGAAGCTTCTGTGGCTGAAGACCCACTCTAGTATTTGGAAGGGGGAATTGCCTGATTGCCTTCAGTTCTCTGACTGCTGTAAGCACTGCAGTGCCTGATGTTGTGTGTACAAGGATTTAATTTGCTCTCAGTTCTGCTATCAAATCTTGCAATTCTGCCAATAGACCAGGCCCTATACGAGCACTTCATCAGCTTTTTAGGGCTCTGGTTTTATGTTTGCCTTTGTTTAAATGGTGTTTTAAGGACACTGTACTAGAAAGACTTAGGCATTCCTTTCCAGGTGAAGCTTAGCTGTTATGTTGCCTGAGGTTAGGACATTAAAGTTCTGTTAAAGGACTGGGATATCCCATTTCACGCTCCAGAATGAACAATGTGTCTGCATTCAGAATCATCCTGGTAAGACAAGAAAATTAGTATTATAAAAAGAAAAAAATGTGACACATGAAAAGGCTGATGTGTCTAAAGAGCATAATCCAGCAAATTCCTAACAGAAGACTACCCCTTAATGTTGCTTATTAAGAGACAGGCTGACGAGATTGTTGGTTACTGCCAAAAAGTATCAAACTTTTATTGTGAGAGAATATCACTGTAAGCACCATCATAACACAGACTCTCCAAGGTTGTGGTATGTATTGGTACATCTGAAACATTAGTGACAACAGTACACCAAATAACACAAACCAGAGTATTATTTCATAGCCTAGGTACAATACCTCTTGCATCATGTGAGGGAGCAGCCAGCCCTTTATATTGCAACTATTAACCCTGAAACAAAAAAGAGTATGCTCTTTTTCCCGTGTCTGCATGATCTGGAAAATATTTGTGGTCAGCCACATTTTGAAGAAGTGACAACAAGGAAGATAATGTTCATTAGGTCATGATGTATTTTTGCAATTTTACTGCTTTTTTAAAGATGTCATACATCGATGTGAAACATTGTACATTTTGAAATTATGACCTTATGAAGTTTGTTCTGTTAGTTTTAATGGCTTTATCAATTTTTAGCATGTGCTGAAACTTTTTTGAGGAAAAAAATCCACGGCAAAATGCAGTTCGTGAAAAAAGTTAAACATTTTGTACGAATTTTCCTTGTTCTGAAAAAAACCAAAAGAATACATGAAATTAAAGCTTTTAAATGTATTTTCAGTTTTCTTATGTCAAAACATTTAATAAATGTCAAAACGGCTTTTGCTTCAATTTAGAGAGTATATAAATGTGCTGTATGTGCATGTATTAAACATTATAGTAGTATATGCTTAATATTCCACATTTAAATTTTTATAATAAACTGTTCTCTTTGAGAACAAATGTTTTAATGGTGTTTAAATGTTTAGAAGTTTATGAAATTAGTCTTTTCATTGCTTAATTTCATGGCAAATTTTTAATTTCATGGTTAATTCGTGAATCTTATTAGTTTTGGTTTCTATATGAAGTAATATTTTTCAGCTAACTGCTAGCAATGCCTTCAGAACACAAATTGTATTTAGAGTTTTTGGCACCTTTGTGAAGAACTAAGGAGGCACATTTTTTCCCACAAGATGGCAGCGATGAGTCGCGAAATTTATGAAAAAAGCGGTATGGAGACGCTGAAAAACCTCTGCGAAAATAGAAGGGATGAAGATATTACATAATCACAGGGAAAGCTCCAGCTTTAGTTCACTCTTTTATGGACAGAGAAAACAGCATGTATTTTATTGTAAGTAAGGTCATATACCATGGTGCTTTTATAAAGCAGGACAAAATTGGCTGCAACATCTAATTACAGTCACATAAGATATTTTTAAACTGAAATGTGTGTTTGTGTGTACAGATTTTTCTCTCACAAACATATTTTTATATTCATATGGTTGCAAAGTGTTCACATATGAAGTCTGCTGTTTACCGAATAATAGGAAGCCATAAATTACTTTCCTGGAAAAAAAATTCAAGCAGAAAAGACATCTCAAGGGGCAAAAAGGGGAAAGTCACTACAAATGTAGTGACAAATACATACTAGGAAAGTGTTATTTTCTTAATAATATTAATTAATATTTTATTATGCCAAATCTTGCTCTGAATGTCATTCAAATCAAAACTAAAAAATCCGCAAGTCATGAAGTGCTGCATAACAGTGAGTTGCCATAAACACAAGATAAAGAGCCTGTTCAATCATGCTGGGAACCATCATCAGAATGAACACAATGATCTTCCCAGTTCCTAACTGAGAAATGCAAACACGTTTTCCCACCATCGTTGTAAAACTCCTGCAATTCTTATCATCTCTGATTTAATCTAAGCTTGGCAAGAAAGCAAGTGGAATTAGGGAAGCTGAAATAGATTATTTTTTTCCCTTTTTCATATGAAGCAGGGCAGCCTGCACTGTGTGTCTGTCTCTCCACATAATTATGTGCAGGCAGATGCACACACACACACACGCACACACCTCGAGTATTTCCAGTTTTTCCAACCCTATTTCTCAGCACGATGTACACCTATATTCTTACGTATGAATGCTAGTTTACCATGACAATGCAAAAAGAATAGACATTTTCTGAAGATGTCAGTAGAGAGTAGGTCTCCATCTGGTGAAAGTAGCAGTCTTCAAATATAGGGAACAATGTCAACTTATGGTGGCCCAGGAGATGTCTGTGATTTAGGTGCCTAACTAAATCACAGTTGCCTGTGAAAGACAGAAGATTTACTAGAGGTAATATAAAGCCATCCTGTGGGATTTGTATGAGGAAATGGCTCATCCACATAGATCCCAACTAAAGTTAAGAACAACCATTCAGAAATCATGGCTTAGTCCCATCCAACATGCATCTTCACTGATAAAGAATCACGTTCAGATACCCGTGTCTTTCTGAAACATGACTAAAGTGGCTAAAGATGTCCGCTTTCCAGCATCACAAGGAGTCATAGCTGAGACAGAAAACAGACTCTTGGTACTTTTTTCTGACATTGCAAAGTCAAGTTTCTACTTTTCAGCTTCAAGATGGGTTTCAAACAAGGTGACATTATTACAATGTCAAGTCAAGAACTAGCTTGCCCTTCAGAAGCAATGGGAGTTGTCAAACAGATTCAAAGCCATCAATGCAGCAAACTTGGAAGGAAATGATTGGCTTTCTCAGCTGCTGTAGAGTGGACAAGGAGAGGTATGGCAGAGTGCAGGGGACAGGAAAAGCTTGAGCTGAGCCTTTGTATATTTTAAGTTGCCCTGACTGTCCTTCTGTTGCTATTACTCTGTCTGGGCTTTGAGAGTACTGTGATTTACAGAAATGCGCATTTAGAGTTTAAAAAGACTGTGGAAGTGTCTCCCTATTGTTGAGCAAATATGAATGTGAATCATGGCTTAAATTGCTTGCCTAAGGTATTGGGAAAGAACTTCTAGTGGGAAGGATGTTCCACAAGTCACCCAAAATGTTCCTGCCCTGAGAGTTTCAGTGCTTTTGCCAGTCTGTAACACAGCTTTCCTTATAATATATCATCTGTATTTGAAATATACTGTACTGCCAATGACATACAGGAAACACAAATGGTTATGATTCTGTTTATAAAATAAGCGTTCTTATTTGAAGGGAAACTCTTCTACCTTATTGTCCTACGCTACATGTCTTTTTAAAAATTATTATTATTTTATTTATTTACATGGAATGAAATCTAGTGTTCTTTCAACCCTTTACCATCTTTTTCTTTATTTATCACTATTTTTTTTTTTTTTTTCAAATATGGTGCCCAGAATCAGATGCAGTACTCCTGGAGTCAGCTCTTCTGACTTCACTGAGGAAGGAATTCCCAGCATTATTTTTGCTGGAATTGTTTATTATAATTTAGTATTTGTGGTCTTTTTTTTTTTCACTATTGACTGGTGATCAAATTCTTACTTGTGTAGCTCCTACATCCAGCGAAGGCTTTACAAGGATGATTTATATTTCCTGGAGATCGGTTTCTTGATCTTGACTGCAATAACTTATTTTTTCTTTGTGACATTTATGGCTTTCCTACTTTATGCAAAATTTTATTGTCTCCATTTGCTAAGACTCAGATGCCACCTCTGCTGAAATTATCAAGAGTTTTACTATTCTAATCAATGAAAGCTAAATCAAGTTCCAAATGTCTAAAAGCTAATTGATGCATCATTTAAGTATTATAGTTGCAAATGCAAATAAGGTACTGGCTGCTGGCCTTTTCTTGGAATGCTTTAGTTTTTACCTCCTACTGAACAAAAGTGACTATCAGATACCTTGATGTTTTCCAAAAACACTTCGTTGCAACACAGAAAGACTGAGAGGATTTTGTTTGCTGAAGTGAAAGCTTACTTTATAGATATTAGATGTGCTTTTTGACTCATTGTAGTGTCAAGTTGACACTAGTGTGTGACTGACTCAAACAAGAATGAGAAGAGTCTGATTTCCATAAATACCCTGTTTTAGTGCATTGTAGTAAGCTATTTTGATCTTTTTTTTTATTAAGGTTGCTTGGTTTTCAAGTATATCTCCATCAATCATGAGTAGGTGTATGTATTCTCTCCCTTTCTGAGCTTTTTAGGCTGACTTTGGACCTTCAGATATTGCTCAAGGCAAGACAAAGCAAGAAATTATAGTGTAATTTGGGTGTGCACTGGAGTTAAAAGCAAACCAAGCAGACCATAGTTTGTACACATCAGTTTATCAGAAGAAAAATTCGTCTTGGCTCCTGAAATGGAGTGCCTGCAAGAAAAAACACAGTTGAAATTAAAAAGAAGTTGCCTAAAATGTAATTTTACTTTTCTTTTGCCATGGTATCATCTCTTTGACATAGGATTTATCTCATCACAATGCAGGCTTTGAAATGAAAGTCACTAGTGCTGCATTGTAAATGAGTAATTTTCTTACCTCTTCCACGTCTACACTACCTGATCCTGAAGAGTTTGAAAGTTTGACCAGCATTATGAGCTGACTTAAACTCTTTTGACTGCATTGTCACAGAAGGAAAACGTACACATAAAAAAGTCTTCATAAAGCTTTGTTTAGAAATACGTTTTTATAAAATCTGGATGCCTGGAAAACTTAGTAGCGTAACAGCTGTTGAAAAGTACAATCAAAAGGATGTAAGAATATATGTGACTTTGATGCGTTTTGTTCTAATTGTGAAAACAAAGTACATCTCTGATGTCATGTTTTCAGGTGTTATTTTCACTTATTTTTCAAGGTTATTTTCATAACCTTGTGGTGGCTTGTAGTTAAGCAAGATGGAACAAACGAAATTGGCAGGTTCTTATTCCAGATTTCTGATGAGGAAGGTGGATTACAGATTGAAGGGACTGGTGAGAAAATAGATGAAATAACTAATTATGTTACTTTTAATATTTGATCAAGCATAAACAGGAACAGAAATTGATCAGCTTTCTACACTGGAGATAATAATATTTTCTTGTGTGTATTACACTGTAAAAAACCCCATAAAAACAATATGCAGAAGTTTCAATAATTCGTGTTCACACATCACTTGATTTTGGGAAGGAGAAGACTGAATCAAGTCAGACTCATATTGTGAAGAAAGTGAACAAATTATTTTAAAGCACCATTCTACTTTGAAAAATAAATAAAATATGTGGTCTCATGGTCATTTTATGTATAACTTCATCATCTCTTAATTCAGGCCACTTACAAGTAACACTAAAACAGTTTATGATAGCAGGCTCTGAAAAGTTCCTGGAACTTGAAAGTGAAAGTTTACCCTTTACCTTTCACCAGAAATAATGATTCTGAGATCATCAGTTTTCCAACTAATATGTTGATAGCAAGTCAGAAGAGGATCTAACCTGTACTCCAAGATATGTTAATATACTGATGGGAAAAGAATAAAAGCATTTTGTTCACATAACAATACCAGCAATTCTATGAACACAAAAAAAGGAATAGAGCTACCAGTACTTTTTTCATCACTTTCTAAATTACAAGTTTTGTAAGTACTGCAAACTAAAGAAGGATAGAAAAAGAATGAATTTATTATACTGTAGTGGACTCAGCAGTCCTGTTTGACTTATAGCCTACAGCTGAAGTAAAATGCTTTCTCTCTCCCTCAGGTATTCTCAGAATTTCAGCCTCCATCTGAGTCATCATAAAATAGAATCATAGAATCATAGAATCTGTCAGGGTCCCTCTGGATGGCATCCCTTCCTTCCAGCGTGTTGACTGCACCACACAGCTTGGTGTCGTCAGCAAACTTGCTGAGGGTGCACTTGTTCCCACTGTCCATGTTGCCGACAAAGATGTTAAACAGCACTGGTCCTAGTACCGATCCCTGAGGAATGCTTCTTACCACTGATCTCCACTTGGGCATCAAGCCATTGAGCTATCAATCTGAGATTTTTCCAAGTTCTATCTTTTTCTGATTGAGAGGCTCCACATTTTTAGTTATTGCTTACAAGTTGAAAAGATATACCAGGATATGTAAAAACTTCACAAAGTCCTGTAGAAACACAGAACGAAACCAAAATGCTGCCTCCAAAAGAGATTATTGCCCTTTCTGAAGAATGTTGCATGGAGTAATTTTTTTTTCTTTAAATAAAATGTATAGCTAAAGTTCAGGAATGATTTCACCTTTTTCTCTGCTTATTTTGTGAGAAGTATTTCCATTTTTCAAACAGTTTTACTATCAAACTAGGTCACTCTGAAAAAGTCAAGAAAAAAACCCAAACACTTGCATATAAATGCTACAAGCCCATGTTTTTATATCTGCCATGTTTTGACTTGTTTCACATCAAAATGATGTGAAACTACAAATTTCTTACTGTACCACTCATCAGAAACAGCCTCTTGGAGGAATATTTTAGAAAAGAGGAGTAAAAGCCTACATGTGTGTATTCTCTACCAAGATACTCTCTTTAAAGTCTTGTTTTAACAGGTTTTCTAGGAAAAAAATAATCTCTTTAGACTTTTACAGAATAAAACCTTTCAGCCAGACGCCTGAAATCTTGAATTGAACACCTGGCCATGAAATGCTCCAGAGTTTTAATCACAGTACCAGTTCTGGGGAAGAACAACCCCATGTATCAGTACAGGCTGGGGGCTGAGCTGCTGGAGAGCAACTCTGGGGAAAAGGACCTGGGAGTCTTGGTGGACAGCAGGCTGACCATGAGCCAGCAATGTGCCCTCGTGGCCAAGAAGGCCAATGGCATCCTGGGGTGCAGGAAGAGGAGTGTGGCCAGCAGGTCAAGGGAGATTCTCCTCCCCCTCTACTCTGCCCTGGTGAGGCCTCATCTGGAGTACTGTGTCCAGTTCTGGGCTTTCCAGTTCTAGAAGGACATGGAGCTACTGGAAAGAGTCCAACGCAGGGCCACTAAGATGATGATGGGATGGGAGCATCTCCCATATGAGGAGAGGCTGAGGGAACTGGGTCTATTTAGGTTGGAGAAGAGGAGGCTGAGGGGGGATCTCATTAATGCTTATAAATATCTCAAGTGCAGGTGTCAGGAAGACGGGGCCAGACTCTTCTAGGTGGTGTCCAGTGACAGGACAAGGGGCAATGGGCACAAACTGGAACATAGGAGGTTCAATCGCAACATAAGAAAACACTTCTTTGCTGTGAGGGTGACAGAGCACTGGAACAGGCTGCCCAGAGAGGTTGTGGAGTCTCTGTCTCTGGAGACATTTAAAACCTGTCTGGACGTGTTCCTATGTGATCTACTCTAGGATCTTGCTCTTGCAGGGGGGTTGGACTAGACAATCTTTGGAGGTCCCTTCCAACCCCTACCACTCTGTGATTCTGTGATTCTGCAGTAGTATGGGCTCTCTTTCATTTTCAGCAAGGAACTTCTACTGTGGTGTCAACAACATACAATTCATTTTCGGAAAATTGTTCTTTGCCCGCTTGGCAGAGCAATTCAGTACTTTCCTTACTAATCGTGACACTTAACCACTTCAGAAAACATTTTTCGTCTTCTGCTCTGTAAACAACAAGTGTTCTGCAAACAATAAGTGATGCTTGTTAAATGTTAAAACACTGACACAGGACAGGCAGAGAAACTGAAGTCTCTCCACAGGAGGTGAAGGGGTAGAAAGGTCTGGGGCTTGATTCTGCTTGAAGTTGCCTACATCCAGCTTTTGCTACTGCCAGGCTTGTTTACATAGCTGGTAATTTCACACTGGCCAAGCCCCCAAATGCCTACCACAAGTTCTGTGTAAAATGAAGCTAGACCTGAACCATGGTCTGGATCCCACCATCTCTTTTCCTGGTGCACCTGGGCCAGCAGATCCCCCCAGCTGCATCCTGGCCACCAAACTGACTGACTACCATGACCTTTGCTCCACTGCATCCTATGACACTGACATCCCTACTCTTGTGTTTCCTTTTGCAAAACAGAGAGTAAGTGCTACAGTGGTCACATGGAAGTATTGTTCCTCCTTCAACCACATGGAGTTAAGCCTCCTGCAGCCTTCAGAGGGTGGTAACTTCTTTACATAATCTTTGCACCTCTCTGGATTACATGATGAAAGCCAAAAAATAAGCTATTAGAGTGTATTGTGCTCAAGCCACTTAACTGTAGCAGGCCGTATCACCAATCATGATTTTATGGTATACATAGTCGCAGATAGAATATGTGATAAGTTTTCAGGGAAATTTTATGGAGCTGTGTTAAGTATTTTGTGTTGCACATAATATATGATACCTGCAATTAAAAAAAAAAGAGTTACATATGTGGTTTAACAAGCAGCATGACTGACATGTGAACTTAAGAGTCATACTACGAGGCATGTTTTTATTGCAGGATCTTTCCCTTACCTAATCTCCTACAGTGGTCTTACTGCTCGACAAATTACTTACTTTACCTTTGCCTCAGTGCCAATAGGAAATGCACACTTATCAATGTACTTTAAAATCTCTGGGCAAATTCACTGTCTTGCAGAGCTAATTGTCATTAGTGTTTTGGCAATGGCAAAACTTTGCAGTCAAAAAGATTTCTCCAGGTACAAGCTATACTGCAATATGAGACTTCTTGTGATCATGGAAGAAATTACATTGACCTAGTGGTCCTTGACACACAATTGTTTTCATAGTGGCAGAAAGATAACGGCCAGACGGTAAGAGACAAAACACTGTCCCCAGGGTACCCTCAGACTAGTAATGACATACACATCTAAATAGAAGTACTTAAATTCAATGTGCACAGATTTGCCCTGATAATATAAATGACATCTGGAGATTAAAGCCTAGAAATATATTGACTGTGATTAATAATCTCCACACAATTTCTATACAAATTTTACAACTGAAAGGAAAGGGTTAGAAAAGAAAATATTTTACAAACAAACAAACAAACCCTAAAGCATCTAATTTCCTCTTACTTGGCTGGAAACATACAGCCCTAAATCATACTGTATTTTCTTCAGTGCATAGATTCAGTGACAGAACAACAACGTTTCGTACCATCCTCTGGAGAACAGAAAGAAAAATTGTCTAGTTTGAAACATTTTGCAATATTTTGCATGCTTTAGAGGATAACCCATATATATGGGTTGTACAAGCATTCTCATGTGCTATTGATCACATTATGCCAGGCATTGCCCTCTATGCAGAAGGTCTGCCAGTGCCCTACTTTGCATTGGATTGGTAGCATATAGTAGTCCACTTGAAATGCTTAACCTCTCTCTTTCTGACTGCCAGGACCTCTGCACAACACTTCTGGTGGAGCTCTTGCTGTGAAACAGAGTCTGTTTCCTACTGACTGCTTTAAAATTCACTTTTTCTCCTCAGTCTTTGAAATTCAGTTGATTTGTGAGGGGAGGATTGCTTTCATGAAGTGTTGATAGGCCCCTGCAAGGACTCTGATCTGCAGAAGAAGGTGCTAGAGTTTTTTGATCAGTGGCTTTGTTTTCTGGTTTGGATCCTGAATTTCACAGCTTGATATGTTGTTTGGGTTTTGTTTTTATTTTACTGTGTTTCTCCTTTTATATTCAAATACTCCATGCTATTTAGCAAAGGTTGTTGAATTCAGGATAACTGGGTGACTGGGGAGGGGAAACACTTTATTTTCATAGACTTTCTGATACCAATATTGAATTTAGTGAATTCCACTTGCACTGTAAAACAACCTTGCATTTTTTTAAGGTAAGCACATAGAGAAGTGGGTAATGAAACACTCAACTTGTGGGGTAACCATGGTTACCACCAAAATACTCTGGGTAATTGGTGGACCCAAGTCCCCCAGTGTTCAAAGTATATGTGAGACAGTTATTCCGCACCCACTGGCACTCAAGATATGCATGGAAATGCATATGTTTAAATGATATAGTGTCCCTGTTTTCCATGGTCCTTCACCTGGGGCTTGCTATACCCAAATCAGGATACTCCTTGTTGGCTGCCCTTCCCTCCTGTTCTCCTGGTTGGATGTGGGTACCCTGCAGGTCTCCACTCCTGGGGCACCATTGCTGTCCTGCCGTGGGTGGCCAGCACTGCCATGCCTCTAGATGCAGATGGGGGGCATCTTCCTCCAGGGCCTCCCCAGTGCACAGCCAGTTTTCTCTGAAGATCAACTCCTGACCCCTGCAAGCCTTCAAGTGTCTGTGATCAAAGCCTTGGAGACTTCATGTATCCAGATCCTTGCAAGTATCTTGAAGGAGTTCAAGAGAAGTTCATCAACAATGACTGGAAACCTCCCTGAAGTGGCTGGTCACTGCCTGAAGGGCAGTCAAACAGCAAGGAAGACATTGTACTTGATTTTGTTGATGAAACTCTTTTCTGGTTGCTTAGGTTAATTATTTTAATGTTTTGCTCATATTTTAGTTTGCAGGACCTAGTATTCATATCCTGATATTTTACTATCCCTAAAGAAGTATGTTTTGTTGTCCTATGACCAACAATGATGACCAGGTTGTCAGTCAGTTTACTCACAGATCTGAAAAGGGGATTAGCCATTGTCTCCCTGCTATGAAGTTAATTTTCAATGTAGCCATGTGGGCTTTCTAGAATTTTCTTTAAGTCTGTCCTACTGTTCATTTTCAGCCCCTTGCCTCAGTTTCCCCATTACTTATTATTTATATAGGGTTTCAAATGTCAGTTGATCACATTCAGTGTCCTGCATGTGGGCAACATGAAGTACGAAATTGTCTCTGACCTCAAAATAATAGCTAAACATAATGAATTCTCTAAGCACTCTATTAAAACAAATTGTGAATCCTTCACTTGTACTTACCCTGCAGCCTAAGCCATCAGTATCCATCATTATTTGCAGTGCTGTAACATCTTCAAAAACACCCTACTGAGTGAATCAGTGTTGCCATAGCTTTTCTGAAAGGAAAAGCTAAAAGACAAAATCACTTGAAAACTGATTCAGACTTCCCTGTCCAAAAAAGGCTTGGTTCTTGCCCAGGACCACCAACTGGGTGCAAAGGTCCAACATTGTCGAGGTTAAGCTAGTTTATCTCACGTGGATAAAGAAATCCTAGTACAGATTACTCTTGACCAGAAGAAGGAAAGAGCAGTTTTAAGAGTCATCAGTATAAAAATCCATACTGATGTATTGATAAAGGGGGGGGAAGCAAAGAAAGAAACAAGCAGTTGCAACAATACTGTGTTTGTATAAAATCTGTCATGGGCATCTTTCAAAGACATTGAAAGTATTAACTGCATGCTAACAGCATATTAACTACAGTTACCTTATCCTTCAAAGCTCTTACCTTAAGAAATGTTTCATACCTGCAACTCCAATAAGTGAAGCAGTTCTCCAGCAGATCTCCAATCATGACCCAGGAAATTACTCTTCTACTGATAGGAGTGAAGAATCCAAATCAACCAGAACTTTGAATTTGTCTTGCCCTTGCACTCAGGTAAACATGATTAGAAAATGATAAGACATGGAGAATTAACTTGTATGTGGAAAATGTCCCCACAATTTCCACCCTGAAAAAGAGAAGAGAAAATGTACATTAGCATGCTTTTGTCACTGGCATAAATGCATATTTAAACGAGAGGATAGCAACAGCAAATGGGAACTGTCATTTACAGCAAAAATCCTGCTTGAAATAAATATAGGGGGAAAAGACAGAGAAAGAGAGGGATGTCTTATTTTATGGTGCTGAATTAGAAGTTGCAAATGTTTGCCTTCATTTTCACATGGTGTTCAGTATTTTTAAAAGCCTAAGGTTTCTATTGCTAGTTCCTTTAAATAATAGAAACGTTAAGGCAACAAACCCCCCAACGTCTTTATTACCCTGTGGAGAGTTCTAGTCCAATGCTTATTTGAATACCATGAAATTGGGATAATTTTATTAATTCAGTTATCTCCTGCTTTCCAACATACTGCACGTGGGAACATTCTTCATGTGTATTTACAGCAATGAGTCTGAAGAGGACTCCTGTTAAATATCTTAGTGCCTTACTGAAGCCTTGTTTCTTGATTTTTCAGCTTTTACATCAAATTAAGTTATTATAACATAAAGTAATGAAAAACAACATTTGTATTAATCTGTAACTTTGTTTATTGGTTGATGCTAAAACTCAGGTGTTACATTTACTTTCATTTAGGGAAACATATGTAATTGAAGTACGTGGTTGAGATCAATCTTTATTCTTTCAACAAAACCAAGAAAATTCCTCCCATGTAGTCTGAAAACTGAGTATCTATGCTGGCCTCTGAAGGAATAGAAAGTTAATTCAGTGCTATGGTTCTCTTAAAGGTGTTTTTTGGCTTATGTTTTAACATCCAGTACTTAATTACTCTTTTGTAAAGGGCTTTATTAAGCATTTCCGTTCCTCATATGCAACACTACCTTCTGAGGCACAACTTGTATGTTTACTACACAGAAAGGGTTAATATGCATGTGTAGAATGACATGTCTCAGAAATGAAGGACCTCTGCACATCTCATCATGCTTTACTATAAGATCAAGGAGCATGGCTTGACTTCTGCAATATAATATATTAAAGTCATGAGCCGTCTTTCAGCATCTAGGATCTGTAGACAGTGAAAACAAGAGAAGCAAAAGAAGAACTGGAGGCATGTGTACTCTGAATACATTCAACACGTCTGGGAGTAGAAGTCCTGTACCAGTCCTAGTGGGGGCATTGGCTTTACTTTGTTGGGCCTTTTATGTTCTGTTAAATTAGCCTCCTCCCCCTCCTAGAACAAGAAGAGGGCTGGTTTCCAGAATGGCAATTTCAGCCTCCTTAAAAATATCTTTTCTGTTGAGGCTTACAGCAGACATATAATCAATTGATATCTGAAATCACTGCCTGTCTTGCTGTCCAGTATCATCTCCCAGATTCTGCATGTGTTATTGTAGTCTGTAAAAGTGTTTCACTCTACATACACACACCATTTCTTACACTTGCCTCACTTCTGGCGGCTCTCAGGGACAAGACTATGGGCCATATATTCTCACGCAGAAGGGCAGTATTTTGGCTCTTACACTGCCAAATATTATAAAGTTAATGATGAATCAATGACCTTTTTTTTTGTGCTTGTACAACAGCTATCAAAACAGAGATATGACCTGTGGAAGTAGTTCTCAGGCACTTGATTAGCAGTCAGTGATGTTTCAAGTGCTTGTGTGTTGGTATCATTGAGGTATCTGTATATTTCCAGGTACTCCAATCATCCTGGTTTCTTTTAATTGTCGTGTAGTACTGAAATAATATTATTTTCAAAGGAAAAGTATATTTCAGGCTCAGCTTACCTAAGCTAGGTCAGGAGTGAAGCTAAGCAGTAAAGCTTTTCCAGCAGGTACAAATAGGG
Source organism: Podargus strigoides (assembly GCA_028020825.1). NCBI lineage: Eukaryota > Metazoa > Chordata > Aves > Caprimulgiformes > Podargidae > Podargus > Podargus strigoides. The sequence goes on from CM051663.1 coordinate 94,352,450, forward strand.
GAGTTCTGCTAGGTCCCACAGTAGAGTGAGACTTCACCAGGGAAATGAAAAGGGAGATGCTGTGGACACACTGCTGCTCTTGGACCGTCAACATCTCACCAGCTTGATGCCTCCTGCCAACTCTTAGTGGGCTCAGTGATCTACTTGTGGTGTGGCTCACCTTCCTGAACCCATGCAAAATGTCTTATGCCACAAGACAGGAGCGAAGAGACACAGCTGAGCTGAACATACTGAGAGGGTGCTACCTCAGCATGTCTGCAGTTCCTGTCTGCTGTGGGAAGGGGGTTGGCTTTCCTAGGGTTCCTGTGCTAGTAGAACCATACATAGTGGACCATACACTGTGCCCCAGGGATGGAGCAGGGCAGGCTTGGGAGACCTGCAAGTTACATACTGTGCATGGTCAGCTGGCGTCTCGTACGAGTAAAGGGCTAAAACTAGGTTGCACCTCTGTAAAGTAGTCTGCTGTGTTGGATAATGTACTGGCCAATTTCTGCACCCATTCCATCCTGGGTGAGAGCCTCTTGCTCTGTTTTGAGCTGCATGGTTTGGTTTTATAGTTCTGGTGTGTATGCCACACAGCTCTGCTGAGATGCTGACTGAGATCTGGTACTCAGTGAATAACAAATAGATTGTAATAATAGTTTCCTGTTATCCCTACTGAAATACAGTGTTGATGTTGCACTGCACAGATAAACACAGAGGACTGGTTGAGAATTACTGATTCTTATTCCATTAGTGAGAAAACCTAGCTACAAGTTCATCTTCCCCCAAGGCACAAAGCTAGTTCATTAACCCACTGAACTAAGCAGACCTTGCATTGACACCTTGCGTCAGTGATTTTTCATGCACAACCTGTCATTCCAAGTAAGAAGCAGATTTGTGCCCTTGGAGCTGGAACTAGAGAATATGTGACTGCAATTTAAGCAACAGTGATCAAAAGTAGCTATCTCAAACCAACAGGACTCAGTTCCAGCCCTTTATACTAATCCAAAATAAGTAAAGAACATCATGTTCAAAGAAATGATTTTTGTATAAGACTTGACTTTTAAGTCTGTGTGCAAAAATACTTTTTTTGATCTGAGTTCAGTGGTTTCCCTGCATATCTAAAAAATGTTAGCAGAATAGGTAGTAAATTAAACTGGAATATAAAATAAAGACAACTGTAGACAGCTGTTTCTTCCTGATTTTACCAGCTCAAGACAGAACTAAGTTAAGAAATTATTAATAGTGCTCTTAGAACATGTGATACAGGAGATTATTGTGGCAAAGAGAAGGGAGGGGAGAGAGGTTATGCACTCCAGGCCATGTTTTGCTCTTGGGGTTGAAGTCCTGTGACTGTCAACAGTTTGGGCCATTGCTCTTTTGGCTTACATGGCAGATGCACTTAAAGATCATTTGTGCCCTCTGTGTTAATGGCCCTTTGTGTGACACATTTATAAATCCATATGGGGACTAAAGAGGTGATACAAAAGTTTCCACCCTGTGCCTTGTGATGCTGAAAAAATAAATTCTGGCTGCATTTTAGAGGAAATATAGTATGTTGGAAAGTATGCATTGCTTGTAGATATCTGTGACAGTTGGAATATTCTAAATGGATTACATTTGAATCTCTATATTACAGGTTGAATCTCTGTACTACAAAATCACTGAGTAATAGCATCTGCACTGTTGCTAATTGTTAATGAATCAATCTATGCCTCTCAAGAATATGATGGTCAAGAAGATGCTCAAGAATATAACTGGTCACTTGGTTTAAATATGGTGGACTTTGTAAATAGACAGGTAGCAAAGAATTTCAGGATGTTTGGGGCTCAGTCAGGTTTTGGTCAATAGACAGACATTTCTGTAATGCTGTGTTTGCACGCTGCTACTAAATATGGTTGTAAGGGTAGGAAGTCAGTAGGAAAAGTCTGCAGCTAGACTTCTCTTTGTTCCTTTGTCTTTTGTAGCTGGAAACTTGTGTATTATAATCTCACTTCTTCATTTCAATCTAGTCTTGCTGTATTTACCTAAGTAAGCATGTGCTATCTGAGTTGTGTAACTCCTCCTGGATTTGCTCTGATTTATTAACTTTCTGTTTTCTCTAGGATTCTAAATCAACAGGGGATATACAAATCACAAAATACATTTAATCAAGAACAAATTTTGAGCTCACCAGGGTAAAAATATGTATGTACAAAAATAAAACCTTTGGAAAACATTCAGAAAAGGAGGACACATTAAATTTTACACTGAAGCTGATCTGGAGTGGGTGAAAGTGTTTGTTTTTATAGAAAAAAAATGGCAGTAGCTGTGCTGTGCAGTCTGTACTCTAGATAAAACACACAGCAGAAATACTGTCATGCCCAGTCATTCAGCAGGGAAGAGAGTAACATTTTCTAAATGGACTGCTTCTTTGTTCAACCTGTCTTCCATTTTGTAGGTGATAGCTCCAGCTCTTTGCTTGTCTGGCAGTGGTTTCCATCCAAAAACAATGCTCCAGAAACCCCTTTGTTGCAACAACTATCCTTCATAAATAATAAACTAGAGCTTTGTCTCAAAGAATACCAGGACAGCTGTCAAAGCAGGTGAGATTTGTTTACAAAAAGAACAAGAAGTAGCAAATGGAGGAGGTAGAGACAGTGGGAAAAGGAAGAGTCATATCTAAAGGTTAATGTAAAATAGAACAAAACTCATTGAGTTCCTTTCAGGGAAAAAATCAGAGGTATCTGAAGTACAAGAAGCTACATCAAATTAAAAATATTAATCATGAAATCGCATGAGAGATTTTTGGTTTTATTCTAGAATAAGACTGGCTTGCAGACCATTTCCCTATCTGTTCAGCAAAGAAAGATGTAAGAATGTTTATTTCCAACTTCCACTGTGTGAAGGCTGGCATTAAAATTGCTATTTATATTCTTTTCCAAATGTTTGCTGTTCCTGTATCAGCTCAAAGGTGTCTAAAGACATAAAAAGAAGTCTAATATCACAGTGAAACCTACCTTTTAAAATCCCACTGAACTGATAGTTTTTACACTTACAATGATCTAAATATTTGTAATGATTTAGTGAGGTGCAAAAGCAACTTGCCTGGGCTTACACCTAAGGGTGAGCAATGAGCACCAGGTGACATTACTGACTCTAAATGAATTATTATTTGTTTGTGTTTTGATAACTACACTGGTGATTAACACCTAGGAAAGCACAAGTGCTGGAAACAAGGAACCAAATCCATGGCAACTTGATGTTCAGTTTTTAGCTTTCTGACATGCAGGAAGGTAATCAGGTTTTCTTTATGTTTTTACGATGTATAAGAGCATTAGTGATCCCTGGGTCAGGCGTTTCCTGGCAGCTAATGATGGGTTGGGTTAAGAGCCCCTGGGTATATCTTAGATATTTTACTCTTGCAGCCAGTCATTAGCTGCCAGGAAATGTTTGACTCAGGGGTCATTATTGCTTAAATATTGCCTCTAAAAGCTTCTCATTACTATCAATTCATTTTGCTTTTGTGCTGTATTAGCAGGCCTAAGTAGTAAAACAATTAACTATAATAACAAATCAGGGAAATAATAAAATCTCTGCAGGCCAGGGACAGGGCCAAGATAAATTATTTTATTTTCTACATATTTCTAGTTTAGGGTTGGATATTGACACCGTAATAAATCCAAACAGGAAGAGTAAGTATCAAGTGACCTACTAGAAGAGAAGAAGGAAAAGAAGAAAAGGAGAGGGGGAAAGAGTCTCACAGAAAGAGAAAGAGAAATAGTCAGAGGAAAAGAATAGCATAACACTAAAGTTTCGAGTGAGGAATTTTACATTCCTGTCAATGCAAAAAAGGTGCAAGGACGTAATGCAGTATGCCAAATAAGTGCAGATATTTCGTCACTAGCCATCTCTTTTTGTCTTTTCGGTTTTATGCGTGTAAAGAATGGTTTGTGGCTTGAGGTCACAGTACAAACATTAAACTTAGTACTCTCTTTGATTTTGTCACAAGTTTCCTGCAAGGAAAGATCTCATCAGAAAGTCCCAGAAGCATATAAAAAAGAAATGTTGTGTCAGAATGAAACAAAAATTTGTCCCTTTTTCACCTGGAGAGATTGTAGCTCAGTTTCCCATCAGCCTGCATCCATTATCATGCATATTCCTTCTAATGCTCCCTCGTCAGTCAGTCATCATGCAGCACAGTCTTTATAATCCCTAGTTCAGCTTTTCAGACTAAAGCAGCATGAAAACAAATGCCAACACATAATGATTTATTTCTGGGAACAAGTCATAGATAAAAAAATTGTGTTAGAATGCAATTGATGTTGAGAGGAAATATGAGTAAGTTTCAAGACTAAAGTAATTCATAAATATTTTGTAAGTACCCACAAAACAGTTACAATGTGTTGCAGTAGCTGGTGGTGGCATTTATTGTTAGTGTGTTGTCTCAGAAATGACATGTTCTAGCTAAGAGACTCGAAAGTTGTCTTATATTGTCTCATACCTTCTCTTGAAGAAAATATGGGCTGGTTCGGTAGCATAGACTTAGCCAGATTTTACTATCAGCAAGAGATGATCCTAGCATGCACATTCTGACAAGGTATTTATCTATGAATGGCTGTGGGAAACAAGAGAGTTGCACAAAAGTATGCCCTTGATAGAATCGTTTAGGTTGGCAAAGATCCTTAAGATCATCAAGTCCAACCACTAACTTAACACTCTACCACTGCCCTGGCCAGCCTATTCCACTGCTTGATAACCCTTTCACAGAATCACAGAATCAGAGAATGTAATGGATTGGAAGGGACCTCAAAAGATCATCAAGTCCAATCCCCCTGCCAGAGCAGGAACACCTAGATCAGGTCACACAGGAACATGTCCAGGCGGGTTTTGAATGTCTCCAGAGAAGGAGACTCCACAACCTCTCTGGGCAGCCTGTGCCAGTGTTCTGTTACCCTCACTGTGAAGAAATTCTTCCTCACATTTATGTTCCAGCTTACACCCATTGCCCCTTGTTCTATCATTGGATGTCACTGAGAAGAGCCTGGCTCCATCCTCATGACACTCACCCTTGACATATTTATAAACATTAATGAGGTCACCCCTCAGTCTCCTCTTCTCCAAGCTAAAGAGACCCAGCTCCCTCAGCCTTTCCTCATAAGGGAGATGTTCCACTCCCTTAATCGTCTTCGTGGCTCTGCGCTGTCCTTCTTGAACTGGGGGGCCCAGAACTGGACACAATATTCCAGATCCAGAGTAGAGGGGGAGGAGAACCTCTCTCGACCCACTAATCACACCCCTTCTAATACACCCCAGGATGCCATTGGCCTTCTTGGCCACAAGGGCACATTCCTGGCTCATGGTCATCCTGCTGCCCACCAGGACCCCCAGGTCCCTTTCCCCTGCGCTACTCTCCAACAGGTCAGTCCCCAACTTATACTGGCACATGGGGTTGTTCTTCCCCAGATGCAAAACTCTACACTTGCCCTTGTTATAGTTCATTAAATTTCTTCCCGCCCGACTCTCCAGCCTGTCTAGGTCTCTCTGAATGGCAGCACAGCCTTCTGGTGTGTCAGCCACTCCTCCCAGTTTGGTGTCATCAGCAAACTTGCTGACAGAGCACTCTGCTCCCTCATCCAAATCATTGATGAATATATTGAATAGTACTGGTCCCAGTACCGACCCCTGAGGGACTCCACTAGATACAGGCCTCCAACTAGACTCTGTCCCATTGACCACAACTCTCTGGCTTCTTTCCTTCAGCCAGTTCACAATCTACCTCACTATCCAATCATTTAGATCACACTTCATCAGTTTAGCTGCAAGGATGCTGTGGGAGACTGTATCAACTGCTTTACTGAAATCAAGATAGACCACATCCACTGCTTTACCATCATCTATCCACCGGGGTATGTCCTCATAGCAGTGAAGAAATGTGAATGTCCTAATTTCAGTGAAGAAATTTTTCCTAATGTCCAATCTAAACCTTCTGTGGTGCAACTTGAGGCCATTTCCTCATGTCCTATCACTTAGAAAAAGAGACCAACACTCACTTTACTACGGCTTCCTTTCAGGTAGGTGTAGAGAGCGATGAAGTCTCCCCTCAGCCTCCTTTTCTCCAGACTAAACAACCACAGTTCCCTCAGCCAGTCCTCATAAGATTTGTAGCTCCAACATACCTGCTGGAGTGAGTCCAGAGGAGGGCCACGAAAATGATCAGAGTGCTGGAGTACCTCTTTTATGAAGACAGGCTGAGAGAGTTGGGATTGTTCAGCCTGGAGAAGAAAAGGCTCCAGGGAGACTTTATAGCACCTTCCAGGACCTGACAGAGCCTACAAGAAAGCTGGAGAGGGACTTTTTACAAGAGCATGTAGTGATAGGAAAAGGGGCAATGGCTTTAGACTGAAAGAGGATGGATTGAAATCAGATATTAGGAAGAAATTCTTGACTGTGAGGGTGGTGAGACACTGGCACAGGTTGCCCAGGAAAGTTGTGGCTGCTCGCTCCCTGGCAGTGTTCCAGGCCAGGCTGGATGGGGCTTTGAGCAACCTGGTCTATTGGGAGGTGTCCCTGCTGGTGACATGGGGGCTGGAACTGGCTGATCTTTGAGGTCCCTTCCAACCCAAACCATTCTATGATTCTATGACTGCTTTTTAAAATTTTTTGCCCTAAGACTTGTTCTCCAGAGTTTTCACCAGCTTTGTTTCCCTTCTTTGGAGACACTCCAGCACCTCCATGTAGTTCTTGTAGTGGGGGTCCCAAAACTGAACACAATATTCGAGGTGTGGCTGCACCAATGCCAAGTACAAAGGGACTATTACCTCCCTAGTCCTGCTGGCCACACTATTTCTTATACAGGCCAGGATGCTGTTGGCCACCTGGTGGCCCTCTTGGCCACCTGGGCACACTGCCGACTCATATTCAAAAATACAAAAGCTTGCATGCTTTCTGACTGCTTTTATAGACAACATTCAACGAAAGGCATTGCAAATTGAAAATGGTGTAGTACACCATGCACCCTCCTTATGCAGCTAGGAGGCTACTGTTGAATTCCTAGCTCATTTTTTGCATTGTCTTCACAACTTTTGTTCACTTCAAATTTTACTTATGTACTGCCTTCATGAATGAGCCAGGTCAGAGAGACTGTACACTGTGCTGCATTTTAGCAAAGCATCTCTGTAAGCACTCGTGCACATCAACATTTCAGTAAATTTTCGGCAAATATATTTAAATATATTTCTAAATTATTCAAGAAGCAGACTTAAAGTTATGCTTAAATTAAGCCTATAAAAGTTTAAAGCACATTAAGGTATCTCAAATATCAGGTCTGATCTATGCTGTTACTATAACTAAAAAAAAAAAAAAAACACAACAAAATATTGAAAGCATTATTTCTTTAGCTACCAATGTACCTATTGTGGAGACCATAAAGAGTATACTACCTTCAGCTCTACATTACATCTTGATATCAGTACAAGCCTCACTCAGAACTAAAAAGAGCTATTAACCTGACCCTGTCCATTATTCTGTAATAATAATTAGAAGCCATAATTAATTATTTTCCTTAGTTTAAATATGATGTCTACAGGTACATGCTGCAAACAGGACCCTAAACGAGTTTCAACTGAAGGTTGAAAGTTGTTTTCTTAGAAAAAATGTGAGACAAAATAGTACAATAATATGATCAATACTTCCAAATGGACCCATTTTAGAGGTAATTTCAAGTTAAATCAATTAATCTAACTCAAAATTCTCAGAAAAAAATATTCAGTGTTATGAGGAAAGATATATTCTGTGTAGGGAAAGTAAAACTCCCTAAAGCTGAGAATCCTATTCTTTAGAGCAGAAATAAAACTACAGATCCATCCATCACCTGAGTAAGGAACAGTTCCCAGTGCTCTGGCGCTTGAAAAAGATACGTTTATTCCTAACTGTACTTGGCTTTTCAGAAGTAGGTTAAGTGTATGAAACTCTCTTATACCTTGAGTTTCCCCATCTCAGAGACAGCAAGAACAACACCCACCTGAGTTAGTAAACTGCACTATGACATTAGTCAACAGTTAACTGAATCAGTATTCTAATTAAAAAAAAAAAAAGAAAACTTAAGAGTTTTAAACTTACTACCATGTTCGGAGCTCCAGACAATAGTCTTGAACCCATAAATGTCCTTACCCATCTCTAAATGAAACTGGAAGACCACTAGGGTTTGTGAAGTCAAGAGTTTAGAACATGAGGAACCATCACAATGATGTTTGCCAATGAAGTTTGCATTCACCCTCTTTATGCATGTACATTATTACATATCAGCATGCAAACTTTTCCACAGGGTCCCTGACTCAGTCATGGAAGGGTGATCATTAAGTATTCCCTTTCATCCTCACTGGAAAGGCCCCAGGCCTCACTTAACACATACAACTGAAAGCCGTCAGTGAATTCAAAGTTAGCAATTCCTTCACTAACATTTTAGTGAAGTGATTACCTCTTGGTCTCAAAGACCGTGATTTTTAAAAAATGTGTTCAGATAACTGTTTGGACTGCCAGGAGCCTCTCTGAGATTTTCAAAATTGGCTTTGTCAATAGGCACTGTGGCAATCTGGAAGCTACTGCAAGGTAACTGTCTCTGGGAGATACAAGTTTGTAGAGAGATATATGTCTGTATAATAAAGTAACTCTGTACCTGGAAAACTTGATTTTAAAAGTAAGGCCAAATGCATTCATGTTGCAGACAAAAAGAACTGACCAGGCCTCGCTTTTGGCTGTGCAAAACAAAACTCAGTCACATTTTGTATCATTTTATGTTTTCTAAATATCAGGATCCCTTTGCATAAATATCTTTTGCACTGATTACTTGTGACCATTAAAAATCCCCAGAGCCTTTAAAACTCACCAGAGAATCAACATATAAACTTGTGCAAACAGTAGCTCTTCAAGCTAGATCAAATGCTTGCAGTTATTGTACATAATAAGCAACTGGTAATATGAAAAATTTTAAAGCAAATGAAGTAACCTTTTAAAATGTAGAAGTTTTTATTAAAAATCCTTTCAGGGTTAGGTTCTAGCACCTTTTAAATAAATAGAAATATTCCTTTGATGTAAATCAGTGCTGAGTCACTCTTCAACTAAGAAACACCTATCTACATGAACAATGACATTATTTATACCTATTGTCTTTCTGGCCCTTTGTTGGACTCACTCCAGTATGACCATGTCTCTTTGGAAGTGGGGAGCCCAGAACTAAACTCAGTATACTAGATGTGCCTCACAGGGCTGAGCAGAGGGGAAGGATCACTTCCCTTGACCTACTGGTAACAGCTTTCCTAATGCATCAGAGGATACTGCTGGGTTTTGTGTACCAAAGTGGTAAGGGCATATTGCTGGCTCATGCAAAAAAGACCTTCAGGTCCTTTTCTGTCAAGCTATTTTCCAACCAATTGGCCCTCAGTGTGTACTGATACCTAGGGTTATTCCTTCCCAGGTGCACAACTTGGCTTTTCCCATTACTGAACTTCAAGATGTCCCTGTTAGCTGATTTCTCAAGCCTGGACAATTACCCCTGGAAGGCAGCATGCCAATCTAGCCTATCAGCCACTCCTAGTTTTGTGTCATCTGCAAACTTTCTGAGGGTACAGTCTGTCTGGCAGCCTGGTCACTAGCAAAGAGGTTAAACAGTATTAGGACTAACTGACCACTGGGATACACCATTAGTGATGGTCCTCCAGCTTGAGACTGTGCCACTGGTCACAACCCTTCTAGCTCAGCTGTTCAATTTCCTTCTTTTCTTCCTGCTTTTCCTTCCTGAAGACAAGAGTGATATTTGATTTTTCCCAGTCCTTAGGAACCTCTCTGATCACCATAAGTGTTCGAAGATGGTCAAGAGTTGCCTCAAAGAGTTGTGGGTGCATCCTGTCACACTTCATGAATTTCTGTCTGCCCCATTTGTTTCAATGTTCCCTAACCTGATCCTCCTCCCATAAGGGTGAGTCCTAATTTTTGCCCTCTTCCTTCCCCTCAGGACCTTGAACTCCACCACTCCCTAGGTTGCTAGTTCCATGCTCTGTTTCCCTTCCCATAGATATGGAAGTGGGTCAGGTCACCCATGAAGATGAAGATCTGCCAAAATGAGGCTTCTTCCAGTTGTCTGAAGAAGGCATCATCTAATTCCTCCTGATCAGTTGTGTGTCTGTAGTAGCAGTGTGGTCCCACCACAAGGTTGCTAATGCTGGTCTTCTCTCTAACCCCAAGTCACGGGGTTATGATGCATCCCTAGGTGGAGCTTCAAGTGCTCTCTCACTAAATTCAGTTGCATTGCTACATCATCTGTTTTTGACAGGAACTATTGTTCAGAATCTGAGAGATGAATTTACAACTTCTGGCTCTGCAAAGAGAATGGCTCGAAGTAATCCAAACTAGTGGCCAAAGTTGGCCTTTATATAACTTTTTTCTGCTGAGCACTGGCTTGTTTGTTTGTTTACTTGCTTCAACAGGCTTTTCTAACGTTGTTAGTACATTTAGCAGTTGTGTCTCCTCAGTTTTATGGTCCAAGCCTGGTAAATAGCACTATATTGAAAACAAGTTTTTAGTGTTCAGTAATTAACTACAAACACCCTTTTTTATTCTTTACTAAACGTTTACATTGACACTTAATTTGAGTCTGCTTCTCCCTGAAAAGTAGAAAAGCAAACTTCAAAGTATGGTGGAGGCACACATCAGACTGGACATATCTCATTTAAGAAATGAGTCCAGAGCAGATATCTGCATATCTAATCCTATTTATGGGAGCTGTGTTTTGTCCAACTTGGAAGATATTTAAAAGGTAATAACTAAGTTACATACGGCGACAGAAAGAAAAGGGGAGAGGAAAGTGTAGTTCTCAGAAAAATTAGTGGCACCTTGAGCAACTAATTTTTAATCTGTTGGTAGATTTTAATGCAGGACTTAAGTAAGTATGGGAAATTTTATTAACCATGCTACTTTGATTATCTAAAATGTAGAAAATGGTTTAATTTTTATTTTGAAAACCTTGTGTAGTACACTCGTCAGTGGATAACATTTGAATAACAGCCATCTTTGCATATCGGCTTTTGAAACCCCAAGAGCTTTTGCCATTTATTCCAATTAGGTCTGCCTTCAGGAGATAAGTCTCTCAGGTAATTTGAAGCACAGGCACAAAATGAAGTCCATTTGATGGTCTGTGACTCGAAAATGTCTCTTACCCAATTAATTAATGCTGTTCTTTTAGAATTCCTGTTCATGTTTCGTTTTATATGCCATTGCCTCAGATGTCTGAACCCCAGCACGCTTATTTCAGGACTTTTTTCTGTGATTTTAAAGAGTTCCTTCTTATGTAAGTAGCTACACTTTTCACCATGAGCTAAATAATGGTCTGGCTCCATTTTTGCATCTGTGTGCCCAGTGGCACACTCCCACCAGATCATTTCATATGATATCTGCTGCAGGGTTTAAAGCTAAACTGACCTTTTTTACTCCAATGTATTACATCCACCAGACTGAGGATTATTTAACAGCGGAAGCAAGAGGAGGATAGAGACAAAGGAGAAAGAGCTAAGCTCTCATTCTCTGTAGTGTTGCCTGTGCTGTTTCCCCTTAATACTACGATTGAAGTTACATGCTCTGAAGATTTTCCTTTCAGTTTCATACCTTTTTTCCCCATTGAATCTAGTTCTGAGTGCAAAACATTTCCAGCTATAAAGTAACTGCATTATTTAAGCTCTCATCTCTATTACGTAGTTACTTATTAGTACCTTTTTTAAGATCATGACCTTAATTCAATGTTTAAAAGAACAAAGGCAAAAGTCTCAGTCAGTGACACATTTCTCATTTTATGGAGAGATAAACCTCCTGCTCAGCCCAGAATTATGGAAGCTGGAGATTTAGGAAGCATTTCTCAGCATGCATATTCTGCAAAATGTGCTCCAAGGCAGCAAATGCTACTTCTGAGCCTACTGCCTTTGTCAGCCATTTTACACATAAGTAACATTCTTGTGAGCATGGCAGACATCTTGCAGAGAAATAATATCACTTGAGCCTGGTAACCAGCAGGAGACAGTGATAAACAGTACCCATTCTTTATTAGCACTAAGTAAAAGAGCAGGAAAAAGATACTGTTTTATTTTTGAGCACTGTGAAGGCACTAGGAAATTATACTGCTCTTGCAGGTGGATAAGGATATTAAAGATTTTACTTTTATTACAGACATATCATAGTACTGTAAGGCAGTCAAAGAGATATAAAATTAAGTACTCTACTAGCTAAAGAAATGCTGATACTATTCCTAAAGTTAGTAAGAGATTTATGTTGAATTGTCTGTGAAAGCAATTCACAAATAGCTCAGATTGGGCTTAAGCCTTGATGTTCCTACTCCCAGCTCCTCTATTCCCTTTCCTTTTTTTCCATCTGTCCTGCTTTCATGTTACTGGTGATCTCAACGTAAACAGTGAGATAAGATACTGGAACTGGTAAGACAGAAGTGCTTCACATTAAACTACACATTCTCAAAGAAAAATAAATAGTAAGAAAAGGATTCTCTTAGGATTTGTTAATGTGAAATTTTTGGCAACTTTCACTACATAATGTAGTTCTTTGTCACTACTGCACTTGTGTTTTTTTTCTTTTCAGCTCTTGTAAAGCACAACTACAATGCTAAATCCAGTTTCAGAAATTAAAATGGTGCACAGGGTGCTTCTTTGAAAGTCCGGCATTTTGTGGAGCAGAGAGTGACGATGTTACTCCTTGCATAACTGAAAGAACAGGGAGAGATTAAGTATAAAAATAGAAGTGAAATAGATACCGTTTGACAGGCTTTTGATCAGAAAAATATTTACTATGACATTTTTTTAATTTGTAACTGAGATCAGCAGTGCTATTGTTCACTGTAAGTGCTGAAGGAATTAACCATATCGGTGGTTTACATCAGCATTTTCCCTGAGTTATTAATTCCATTTATAAAACACATTTTTGTTTTCATAAGATGACTCTTTGCTTTGCTCTTGTAGATGGAGTATGTTTTCCCATCCTGTGTTGCTTCATGTTTGTATAGTGCCTGCCTCTATGTAACTTCATCCAGATGGCTAAGACACACGCTCAAGCATTACTCTCCACTGCGATGCCCAGACCCGCATCGTGGCATTCCTTCTTGATGTAGTTTTCCTCATGTGCCGTACCAGAGCCTTGTTAATAAACGAAGGGCTGTTGTGTTAGTTTAACTTCTTTGATTTTGCTCAAGCGCTCTTGTTGTTGCATTTGGGAAAAGTAATAGCAGTAGATCACTGTGGAAATCTCAATAGGATATATTTCATACAATATTGCATATATTCATATGAGGTGTTGGAACTCATATCTCCATATCGCTATAAAACTTTATGAGTAAGACCCTGATGTTCTTGCACTAGCATGCTGGTACTTGGTTCATTCTGTCTCCTTGGAAAACCTGTGGAAATTGCCATAATTTCATCGCCCACATTTATTATAATTAGGAAGTATGTAGCATCATTCTGTGCATCTTTAATAAGCCCGTTGTGAAGCCTCCCATCATACTGCTTCCTCACATCTTAAACACTCTCCCTGTGACAAGATTAGAACCCCCCTTCCCACTGTTCTGAGGCAGGAGGAAGACACCTATCCAGTGACAGATATAAACTAGCACATATCTCCAGAGAGCTGCCCTGCAGGAAAGTATGAGGGCTATAGAAAGGATCCATGGTGCTGGAGAAAAGAAGCTATCTGACCATCTTGGCCCTTTGCACTTTTGGAGGGAGAGACCCTAATCCCAGCAGAGAACGAAAGAGAAGACAGAGAGGCTATTGCAAAATCCACCCAGAAATGCAAGGGAAATTGCTTTTGCAGATTCGTGCTTGCCAAAAGGAGACATGCTGCAGAAGGCACTATAGTGACAAAGGCAAAATTGCAAATCAGTGGGGAGTGAGCTGAAGATTAAATGAAAATCTGATAGAAAGATTACTGGAAACTTCTATGGCAAGGGGTTAATTGGAAGGAAGAAAAAATTCAGAATGCTTTGTAAACGTGCTTTCTACAGCATAGATATATAAGAATGAATACAGAAAAAGAATATTCCTAAAAGGCTAGCAGCCAAACAAGTAAGAATAACTGTATTTTCTCTGCCCTGCCTGAAGAATTACTTTTTATTGCTTTTCAAGTTAGATTTGCCTTAGCTAAATGAAATAAAAGCATATTATTTTTTCTGATCCACCAAGAAATTTGACTCAAAGTTGAATATTTTTAGTCGGGAGTTTGTTTACTTTCTAAAACCTAGGGAGTGTATTTTAGAATGATTAAAACCAAAACTCATTTCTCTAAAAACCAAAAATTTTGAACATTTTCGTTTGGAAATACAAAAAAAATATGCTACCTTTTTCCCTTCCCCTCCCACCTTCCCTCCCTCCCTCCTTCCCTCCCTCCCTCCCCCTTTCCTTTTTAAATGATTTTATTTTATTCTTTCTTCTTTTGTTCATTTTAATTCTTTCTTTCTCTCCCTTTCGTCTCTTTTTCTCTCTTTCTTACAACTATTTGCTGTATTTTCAAGAATATACCTAGTCAGCCTCAAAACTCCTTTTTAATTTGAAATATAAATGATATGCCAGAAAATAAATCTGTCTGTAGTAGTAGCATTTGCTTGAGAGACTATCTACATAGATGAAGGTATAGAAAAATACTTTCAGGCTGCAGGTTCAAAGGACGTACTTAGTACCCTCCAAGAACTCTTAAAAAGGAATGGATCCAAATTAAAAGCAGGGGTTAAGAATGTGTTAATCAACCTAGAAAATGCATTAAGAGGAATAAACTTCTACATAAAACATTCAAACCTTGGACTGTGATCAATGGCTTTATTCCTGTGTTGAATGTTGAAAACTTCATTTATCTATGAAGTCTACTGCATGGCAAACAATGCACACTTAAAATGGGTCCTGTGCTGATCAGAAGAAAGCTTCAGTTACAATATTAAACACATGCAAATATTGAAATTAATAATATCTGGCTGCTCCGGATCAGATAACTTTGTGCTTCCAGATAACACTTGTGTGACCCATCCTAAAGTTGCATGGCACAGATTCACCAGGGGCAGTTGTAAAAAGCCATTTAAGTCTTAGAGAGCAGAACACAGACTTTCTTCAGTCTCTTGAGCTTGTAAAAGATGGTGCATCTGAGCTGACAGCCATTACACATGTCCATCCAATCACCAATTCTGAAATCCATTAGCAAATGCAGGCTTCAGGCAACTTGCTGTAGCACAAGATCAAAGTGGCAGTGAAGAAATTACCTGGAAAAAAAGTGTCTCTCACATCACTCTGAAAAGTATCAGGAGTCAATGACACATGTTACCAATTAGTAAGTCTGTGGCTGTTACAGTGTTTTATTTCTGGGGTTATTTTGTGATCAATAGAATCAATATATGATGCATCATATCATGTCTTCTCCTTGTGTCTTCTTCTAAGTGCTGCAGGTTTGATCCGTGGCAAGGGACTTGTCTTGTGAAATAACTGTTCTTATGTGTATCCTTTATTTAACTGTTCCACCCTCTCTACCTCTTTGTCTTTCATCCTACAGTTTTTGATTGGATTAAAAGGCTTAAACTTCAAGAATGTAGATTGATTTTTTTCACCGTGTTAAAAATGCTCATCATCTCCCAACTCAGAAAGAGTGAACTGGTGAAGACAGATTTCAATTATGAAGGTTAGCTGCTGCTTGTCACCTGTTACTTGCAGAACTGTTTCCTTCATGGCCAACCCCAAGGACTTCCCAGTGGTGATGTGGAAAACCATTTGATGAGGCTAAGTTTTGGAGGAGAGATATTAGGTAGAATTAAACACCTCCTATCTTCACAAATGGTGAGAGGAACTTTTCACTCTGTACAGCTTTAAGGAGGACAATAACAGAATGGGTGATTTGTCACATGAAATGTTAAAAGTGGGGGAAAAAGGCTGGGGCATAGGAAAGGAGGCAGAGTGTGCTTAATAGAAAAGAGAGCCAAAATTCTCTTTATAGTCATTACAGAGTGTCACAACAAAGCTGACACAATTCACTCAATATCTTAAGCCTGAAGATTTTCACACCACTCGGGATTTTCTGGAGCTCATTTGTGCAACCTGACACAAGCTCCAGTTTTGCACTGACTTTGAGAAACATTCAGACAGGCAACTAGATATTGATCCTCTGCAAAAACTCCCATGCTGTATTCTTGTCTTTTCATGCCATACGTTGTGACTTTCACTTTATTTGCGCTTTTGGCAGGGTTTGATTTCTACAGGCATTCTTGTAAGTACTTTTATATGCTCGTGTGAATCCATTCATGTGTACAGTAGTATTGGGAACTATCTAAGGGAGTTTGCTTCAGAAACCTCATTATAAAAGCTACACTCATCCAGAGAAAGACATAATTTGAACCCACTGTCCGATGCAGCAGAGATTTTGAATGTATTTTTACCTCTTTTTAAGCAATTACAGAATGATAATCATACAATTTGCAATAAAAAATAAATCTACAAAAAGACCATAGCCTGAGAGCCCTCTGTGAGTAGAGTAAAAGCAAAATCTAAAATAAATTAATAATTTAAAAATATTTTTTCAGTTGCAGTTACTAGATTACAAGGATTCAGACAATGAGTTAAAGAGTGCTAATCCAAATGCCCCGACAAAGTTCCCAAATCAATAGTAGAGACAGAATATATTTGTGTTAGTTGGATGAGGTCCACTGTGAGAAATCAAAATATCTATCTTAAATGTTGTCTTTCTAAAATAATCTAATGGAAATGCACTCCCCTGTTTGGAAAATGAAGTAAGAGACCTGAGACTAGCCAGAGTTCTCAGGAGATTTGCCATACCTTATTGTATCTTTCAGTTGACAATTAGCTTCTGCATTGTGTTTTACTATTTGTCTAGTCCCTGTAAGAAACCATTTCATGTCTTTGATCATCCTTATCACCTTTCTTTGTGGCTTTTGTACTGTATCCTGTCTGTCTTTCTTATCCACTGTTCAAGATTCAGAAGCATCATGGATCTGTATGGTGTCATGAAGATGACTTCTGTTTCATTCCCTACTTGATTCCCATTTCCATTTCCATTATTTCCATTTCCATTTCCATTTTCACTTCCATTCCCATTACCATTTCCATTTCCATTCCCATTTCCATTTCCATTTCCACTTCCATTCCCATTTCCATTTCCATTTCCATTTCCATTTCCATTTCCATTTCCCCTTTCTTTCTTACCCCTTCTGGGACTCTGAAAGGATCTTTGATAAGAGTACCAACTGATCGATTTTTGGCCTACATCTAGGCAGAATATATGATTTCCTTCTCCACACTGAGGTGACTTCTTCAGCAAACTCTGTATTTTTAATATAATTATA
Source organism: Podargus strigoides (assembly GCA_028020825.1). NCBI lineage: Eukaryota > Metazoa > Chordata > Aves > Caprimulgiformes > Podargidae > Podargus > Podargus strigoides. Next base: position 94,369,794 of record CM051663.1, read on the forward strand.
TCATCAATATATAGATGCACATATCATCAGTGACATTATAACATTCTTGCCCATCTGTCCACCAATTACTCTTTGGAGTAGATTCTATCACTTTTCTCCAATGGATATTGATTATCCTGCAGTTCCCATCTCCTCCATCAAACAAATTTAAAAGAAAAAAACCCAGAACTTGACATCTCCCAGTCCTTTAGTACCAAGGCAGTTGTAAGAAGTTTCTCATGCTCAGGCATTCCACAGATTGTTCCCTTTAAGAGTCCAGGATTTGTCACTTGACCTACAGTTCAGCTGAAACCCATATGAGGTCAATAAAAAGGATGTCGTAGGTGTTCAAGGATGAATGATATGCTCCCCTTTATATTAGGGTTTTCTCCTCTTGCAGCTTTGCATAGACCTATGGCATTTAGTAAGGATAGTATTTTAAAGATATTTCCAAATATTTTTAAAAAAATATTATTTTTTTCCCCCTGCATGCTTTACCAGCTTGTTGAAACCAAACACCTTTCTCCTAAAGCACCATGAAACAGTTTCCACCAGGAAATATGTGCCAACCAGCTCTCGGATACTAGTAAATTCTAATTACTATGGTACAATTTGTGCTACATGAAACCCATGCTTTGTACTTGTGGCAAATTCATCACCTATTTCAGAATCCCCAAAAGTTGCCTCTGTACCTGGACAAACTGATTGTTAATACTGCTCCAGTTTGCTACTGCTTGGTCATCCTTGAACTCCAGGTGCTTTCCTCCAAGGGAGGCAGAAATTAAATTTCATTTCTTGTCTGGATGTCCAGCATACAGAGTTTGGTTCACAAAAAGTATTTCTCAAAAATCTTTTAAGTTACTAATTAAGCTGCCTCTCTTCTGAGTAAATGATTTCTAGGATCTCTACAATGTTTCTTTTAAAGCTTGCTGTCAGGATGGTCTTGCTCCACTAAGAGTTACACTAAGAGTTGGCAGACTTTTATTAGAAATGCTGCTCACAGTTAATGACCCAGTTCAAGGAGGAGTCATTGTGGGGGCTGGTTACTCTGATACAGTGACCAGCCTGCTTTGTCCAGTATAGCATCTTTCCCAGCCAGACAGAAATGTCAGTACATCATTTATTGCTGAATTGTTTCACTGAGAACAGTGCAATGGGTCTTAGAGCTCAAACCCGAAGCTCTTTGCGGAATATAACCTTTTATCACTCTTTAATAATATTAAAATTTGAAGATATCATATTGTTTCTGACGTCTTTCTCTTTTCTGTGACTTTCTGGAAGCCAATTATTCTAGAAAAGTAAGTGTACCATATTCATAATGAAGTCTATTCTCCAGTCACACCCTCAAATTTGCTACTGAGAAATCTGAGTGACAAAACATGGTCTCAGCCCTTTGTAGTTCTGAGAGTTCTACACAGGACATTGCTCCCGAGCAAGGGGTGAGCTGGAAGGGAGTGCTCATGGCTCAGGGGGGTGATGATCCACCACTTCTCAGCAATTTACACAAGAGGAGTCTCATGGAGTCTTCTCAAAAGTATCAGTATGTCCTTCATTCGGTAAAAACCTCTAGAGGCAAGGTGTGGCCAGCCTTCCATCATCACCTTGGTTTACATCCCATCCCCAGCAGAAGTTTTCAGCTATTTCTGTTTGTGTCCACTTCTATGTATGTGTCTCCACCCATATATTTTCTGAAATTACTGGCAAGATCTGTTTGGATAGCCTTGTCTTTAATTCCATTTCAACTTTAAAGAGCAAGTCCTGGCAGAGATAGCTTAATTGAACATTTAATTTTCAGTACTTTTCTATCATCAGTTGAAATCTGACTCAGTTACATTGACTGTAACCATCCTTGCTATGCAGCAAGTCATCTCTGAGCAGGCTTGTATTATTTTCAGGTCTTTATATGATTCTGCAGGATGAAAAAATATGCCTACGAATCTTTCTGCTACTTGACATGGGCAAGTGATTCTTACTACTCTCTTTACTCCCTACATAGATACAGAAAAAATAAAAATATTTCTTGTGGGATAGCATTCATAAAATGATTGAGAGACCCTGAAACCACTGATTCAAAAACTTTAATATATGTAAGTAGCACTGAAATGAGGGAAGGAATTAGTGTTTTAGGTTCAGACTGAATACTGTTGAATCTCTTTCTGTGTCTTTGAGGTAGGCTTTGAGATTCTTTGTGTGTTCAAATTATGCACATACTTTGAAGAACAAACAAATATCGAAAGCTAGCTTGTCTCTTTAGAATGATTTTGAGTTTCCAAACCTTCTCATGAGTTTGCTGATTTCCAAATCATATAATTATTTCTATAATCTTATGCTTTCATTTTTTTCTCTATGAATCTGATAAAGACATTTGAGATTAATAAGAAGAGCTGATAGTTCATGAGACAGAAGGAAGATTGAAACTAGTTCCACGAAGTTGTATAAAATACTTAAAGTAAGCAATAGGAAAAAAAGATATTCTATTGTATGGTTTTCAGTTACCACACTCTTAGATTTTAAATGGAAACCTAAACAGGTTAAAAACAAATATGAAACAGCATACAATTTTAAATCAGCATTTTTCTCCTGAATGTTGATCTCAAAAAAAAAATATTATCTTACTAGACAACGAAACAACTTCAAATTTACCTGGTCAATATGATAAATATACTGACTCTGTTTCTCAGAAATTTCTGGATAGGAAAACTTCTTGATAATCTCCGTCTGAAGAGCATTTTGTACTCTAGTCACTCTCGAAAGTCAGACTTTCAGGCAAAATAGTATACTTCTCAAAGTGTTTGAGTAAATGATTTGTGCTCATGATAAAAGGACAATGATGTACAATGACACTCACATCGTTGTTTAAAATCCTGAGAAGCTTAGTTTATATGGGACTATACATTGTGTTATTAGTTACAATAGCTGTGCTTATCTTCATTTTATTTATATACTGCTGCTGCCAAGTGCAATTACTTCCTAGAACAGTGTAAACCCATTCAGTTTGCACCTAAACCAGTAGTTTTAATGATACTTAATGGTCATTAGAATGCTCCTTATAATCTTAGAAATTTTTTATTCTAGCTTGCCTTTGGGAGCAAACAGATGACTCCTGAACAAGATCAGTTTTTAACTTTTCGTCTCCACTCATATCTTACTTGTAATAAAATAATTAGGTCTAGCAAACAGAGGTGGAACTAGAACTTTATAAACTCAGAGGTAACAGAAGAAGTTGAGAGGGAAAACATGGCTGACATTTCAGCAAACCATCGAATGTGTTGTATCTGTAATGAAATTAAAAATATCAAGTAAGCAAGCTGAACTGTATATGTAAAAAACATTTGTTACAAACGTGTAAAAAACAGTTAAAATGTGGAACAAGTAGTATTAAAATGAAAATAAAGCTACTTAACTAAAATAAATTTTACCAAGATTTTCAGGACCTGTATTTACTGTAATGCAAAATATGCCCGCAAATCCATAGACTGTCTTGATACCTACAGCTGGATCTCACATTTTAAAAGGTCTAACATTGAATAACAAAGGATTTATAGTGATCAGGTTGTGAAGTTTTCATTTTGTCTGTAATCTGTTCACCCTAAAATGACTATGTTTCCTTGCAGTTTTATTGCATATTCTGTCCAAAGGAACATTAAAAAACCAGTATTTATCCAACACTAGGGCATGTTATTCCCTTCAGTTATTTTTAGCAGGAAGTTATCTCTAATTTTTTTGTACCAGGTGAATCATGCTTCTTTTAAAATTTTATTGCTTCTCGAAGTATTTTACACAACAGGAGTGATTCTGCCCACAAAAGCAGGGACTTGAAACGTGTATCGGTGGTTTTCAGTGGTTTTGCAACACACTGCAAAGTAAAAGGAAGGAGGGAAGGAAGGAGGGAAGGAAGGAGGGAGGGAGGGACGAAGGGAGGGAGGGACGAAGGAAGGAAGGAAGGAAGGAAGGGAGGGATGGAGGGAGGGAGGGAGGGAGGGAGGGAGGGAGGGAGGGAGGGAGGGAGGGAGGGAGGGAGGAAGGAAGGAAGGAAGGAAGGAAGGAAGGAAGGAAGGAAGGAAGGAAGGAAGGAAGGAAGGAAGGAAGGAAGGAAGGAAGGAAGGAAGGAAGGAAGGAAGGAAGGAAGGAAGGAAGGAAGGAAGGAAGGAAGGAAGGAAGGAAGGAAGGAAGGAAGGAAGGAAGGAAGGAAGGAAGGAAGGAAGGAAGGAAGGAAGGAAGGAAGGAAGGAAGGAAGGAGGTGTCCTGGTTTCAGCTGGGATAGAGCTAATTTGCTTCTAGTAACTAAAATGGTGTTGTGTTTTGGATTTGGTATGGGATTTGGTATGAGAAGAATATTGATAATATACTGATGTTTTCAGGTGTCACTGAGAAATCAAGAACTTTTCAAGGTCCCATGCATTCACAGTGTGCAGGTGCGTGACAAGGTGGGAGGGAGCATATCCAGGACAGCTGACACAAACTGAGCAAGGAGATATTCCATACCATATGATATCATGCTTGGTATATAAAGCTAGAGAAAGGAGAAGGAAAGGGGGGACATGTTCAGAGTGATGGCATTAAACCATGACAAAACAGAAGGCAGGAAGGCAGGAAGGCAAAACAGAGAGAAAGAAAGAGAGGAAGAAAGAGAGGAAGAAAGAGAAAGAAAGAAAGAGAGGAAGAAAGAGAGGAAGAAAAAGAAAGAGAGAAAGAGAGAAAGAGAGAAAGAGAGAAAGAGAGAAAGAGAGAAAAAGAGAGAAAGAGAGAAAGAGAGAAAAGGAGAGAAAGAGAGAAAGAGAGAAAGAAAGAGAGAAAGAGAGAAAGAGAGAAAGAGAGAAAGAAAGAGAGAAAGAGAGAAAGAAAGAGAGAAAGAAAGAAAGAAAGAAAGAAAGAAAGAAAGAAAGAAAGAAAGAAAGAAAGAAAGAAAGAAAGAAAGAATGAAAGAAAGAAAGAAAGAAAGAAAGAAAGAAAGAAAGAAAGAAAGAAAGAGAAAGAAAGAAAGAAAGAAAAAGAAAGAAAGAAAGAAAGAAAGAAAGAAAGAAAGAAAGAAAGAAAGAGAGAGAGAGAAGGAAATTAACAAAGAACATGCATACTGAAGAGAGTTTTCTATATAAAACCATTCCTAAATACAATAGTTTCTGGGAAAACATTCTGATCAGGCTGCCTATGTCCTCACAAGTCAGTACATTGCCCCATGGAGGATGCTGGTCCAGTGATTTTCCTTTGTGCCATTGTAACACCTTCTTATGCTGAAGTCTGTAAAAGCTATTTTGTAGATTCTGCAGTGCTGTGCCTGAAAAACACATTTTCTTCCTCTGCTGCAATTTAATCTCAATAATATTGTTTGCAGCCTCAGTGAATGTACACTTTTGTCTTCTTCTTGTACAGATGATTTTGAGAGCTCCAAATATATATTTTCATCCTCAGTAACGTTTGAATAAAGTTTTACAAGGGCAGATTGACTTTCAGGATAGTACAAGTCAATGAGTTTCCATCTTCATTTATTTGGTCCCTGCCGTTTCATGTCTCATCATTATACTCGGGTCAGTGATTTTATCCCCTGTTTTAGAACTGAAATTCCCTGTAATCAGAGGATGCTGAACAAATTCTTCTCTAGTGTAACTCCACTGTAGTCAAAGTACTTACACAAGGGATGAATTTGGCTCAGAATATTTGACACAATGTGAATGAGTTACTATAGCTTCTCTAGGTCTCTTCATTTTTATCATCCCTGGCTGCTCTACATAGCACTTAAACTTCAGTCGTGGTCAGATTTATTGGGGTTCTTTAAAGGGGGATTAAAATAAACTTGGCACAACTTAAATTGTGTCCTAATGCATAGTGTTTCTTACTCGAATGTCTCCTACACATTCACACACAGCCAAAACTGGGTATCCTGGATGGGAGTTAGGAGCAGAAGATGTACAGAATCCATTGCAACTGAAGGAAGTGAGAAGGAGAATTACATGTGCTAAATCTTGAGACCAAAATTCAGGGCATAATGTCAGCTAGTTTTGCAACACATTAAGAATTACATTCTGTTAGTTTCTCTTAAAAAATGCCCCAAAAGGTTGCAATTTTGATCCTTGCATGATGAAATTCCACTTCACTATAAACTTGACTATTCTGTATAGCAACATGATAACATTTTTGTTCTCTATTCCTCTGCTGTTGTCACTTGAAACTCCAAAAGGATTTGGTGGTGTTCCATTACTTTTCTGTGCCTTATGCAAAAGATATCATTGATTTCTTTTTCCATTGACAAAGAAATGTCCATAGTGGACAATTATATCAATGGCATTTGTCCTTAACTTTGCAGGGAGGCGACTTCAAATGGCTATTTTATTTTGTCCCATATTTACTTCATATGGACATACTGATTTAATGTTTTCCTTGGTCACCTGCAAGAGACCTGCAGGATATTTTTCTGTTGTAATATTATCCTTCTCCAGTCAGAGGAAACATCTTCTCTGCACGATTTGAGAATTTCACCTAGCATGTGTCTACTGTTAAAGGAAAGTCAGAATTGATAGTGATTCTAGTACCCACATATTTCTCTTATTTGATACAGTCTCCCATAGCATCCTCACAGCTAAACTGATGAAGTGTGATCTGAATGATTGGATAGTGAGGTGGATTGTGAACTGGCTGAAGGAAAGAAGCCAGAGAGTTGTGGTCAATGGGACAGAGTCTAGTTGGAGGCCTGTATCTAGTGAAGTCCCTCAGGGGTCAGCACTGGGACCAGTACTATTCAATGTATTCAACGATTTGGATGAGGGAATAGAGTGCTCTGTCAGCAAGTTTGCTGATGACACCAAACTGGGAGGAGTGGCTGACACACCAGAAGGCTGTGCTGCCATTCAGAGAGACCCAGACAGGCTGGAGAGTTGGACGGGGAGAAATTTAATGAACTACAGCAAGGGCAAGTGTAGAGTCTTGCATCTGGGGAAGAACAACCCCATGTGCCAGTATAAGTTGGGGACTGACCTGTTGGAGAGCAGCGTAGGGGAAAGGGACCTGGGGGTCCTGGTGGACAGCAGGCTGACCATGAGCCAGCAATGTGCCCTTGTGGCCAAGAAGGCCAATGGCATCCTGGGGTGTATTAGAAGGGTGTGGTTAGTAGTTCAAGAGAGGTTCTCCTTCCCCTCTATTCTGCCTTGGTGAGGCCACATCTGGAATATTGTGTCCAGTTCTAGGCCCCCCAGTTCAAGAAGGACAGGGAACTGCTTGAGAGAGTCCAGCGCAGAGCCACAAAGATGATGAAGGGAGTGGAACATCTCCCTTATGAGGAAAGGCTGAGGGAGCTGGGTCTCTTTAGCTTGGAGAAGAGGAGACTGAGGGGTGACCTCATTAATGTCTATAAATATGTAAAGGGTGAGTGTCATGAGGATGGAGCCAGGCTCTTCTCAGTGGCATCCAGTGATAGGACAAGGAGCAATGGATGCAATCTGGAACATAGGAGGTTCCACATAAATATGAGGAAGAACTTCTTCACAGTGAGGGTAACAGAACACTGGAACAGGCTGCCCAGAGAGGTTGTGGAGTCTCCTTCTCTGGAGACATTCAAAACCCGCCTGGACATGTTCCTGTGTGACCTGATCTAGGTATTCCTGCTCCAGCAGGGGGATTGGACTAGATGATCTTTTGAGGTCCCTTCCAATCCATTACATTCTCTGATTCTGTGATTCTGTGAACATGGACAAGCTAGGACCTTGTCTGTCATAGATATTTGGCAGAAGATCTGAGATGGAATATTTCCTGCTGCTGGCCAGCAGTAAATGGCCATGGTTCCTCTTGAAACCACTGTACCAGAGAGTTATCTCCAAGGTGGAGGGTTCTCAAGAAACTGACAATATAATTCTGAAAGAAAAAGCAAAACTTCCATTGTAGAAGTGTCATTGTGTGACAGTGTGCGTTCTGTCCCATATTCACACACAGAGAGACCAGTGACCTTGCTAGACAAAGTCTTGATAAAAAATTTGATCATTTCATAGAAAAGAAAACACAGGAAAAACTCATACACAAAGTATATTCTTGCAGAAGATCTATCCCTAAGAATTAGGTCAGCTTTGTAGTTTACCTTTTTTATGTAGTGGGACACAGGAACTTCATTATTCTAGCTGAATTATTAATGTACTTTATATTCACACAAAGGAGCTTCATTGAATTTTAACATAAGTTTTGTTTAGTTAACAGAAACAAAAATCTCCCTTTCATGGTTATTTTCCTTTCATAGTTGTTTGTAGGAGTGACCAAATTCTCCCTTGCTTTTGAGGGCAACAACTCACACAAAAGAAATAATTTATTTGGATTTTATTATGGATATATGTTGGTAGTTGTGCCTGTGCCTCCCTCTGTGGAAATGGTGTACACAAATACCCTGTAAGTAGCAAACAATGGTCATTTTGAGACTTAGAATAGAATTTTGGGAAAAAGAATTACTTTTGTAACTTTGGAACCTCTAAAATAGCAAAAAACTATCCACCTTGTCTGCAACAGTAAAGACTGATAATATAGCAATGTGATTTAAAAACTGATCTTAAGTTTCACTCAGCTAAGCATGAAGCAAAATATATGACTTGTTGAGGAGACACAGTGCGCCTGCAGCATATAGCATATCACTGTCAAAAGTTAGACAATGCTTTAAAAGACCTTGCTACTAAGAACAGAGTTTTCCGTTTGATGCAAATTTCTAGGTAAACTTTTATTTGACCTTGAAAAACTTAAATTGTAGTCAATGATCACCTCATATCAGCACTGTAGGCATAATATCCTGACAATTTTATTCCACGTATGTTCCAAGCAGCCCCTGTGAAAGGAAGTAACTGTTCCAGATTCACCTGGAGAAGCTGGTGGCCTTTCTATGACAGTATCACTGGCTTCCATGGAGCTATTTTAACATACTGCATCTTCAGGCTACAGGCTCCATTAGAACTAGTCCACTGTCTATTTGTATCTTCTTTAGACAAAATATATTTTATGGATTGGTACTTCTATGGAATGGTACTTTTAGTACCAGTAACTGGATTTATGGAAGAGCTTAGCAGTTTGCAACTCCCAGCAAAGCAACTAAAATAGGGGATAGAACTTCTGAACTCACCTGTCATTGATAGAGCTAAGGATTCCAAAATACTGCTGAACTGCTGTCACAATATTTGGCCAAAAGGAATTAATGTGTTTGAAGCTGGAAATTTAAAAGTGTGTATGTGTTCTTATGCAGATAAAAATGAGAAAGAATTGGGCAAAACCACAGCAAAATATATTAAAGCTGAAGTGCTTTACATGTCATTTGCCACCAGCTCTGAGAGCACACACAGTCAGTTTCCACACACTGGCTGATAGATAGCTATTTGTTAAAATATGATACCTTGGCAGTGTGTCTCAAATGTTGCCATTTGGTTTCTCTGTAGCTATCAGAGGCTGGTGAGCACTTCTAAAAAGGTAGTAGCAGAGCATCTCATTGATGAGAGCATTGCCAGCTGGCATCAGTTCCAAAAGCAACAGCAACAAAGTGGGTTGGGTACATCCCTGGCAGGTGCATGGAATGTACTCAACAGATCCTTACCTTGGATCAGGTAGCATAATTTCATCTTCATTCAATGCATCTATGTTTGATGTCTATCAGGTAATGGGCATGAAGCTGCCTAATGTTGCTCCCACTGTAAATATGAATAACACAATCGAATGTAATGGAAATAATAAAATTTTTTAAAAATACAAATTTGGTATCATGTCCTTTTCTGCTCGTGTACACTGCTTATTCCACTGTCAGACACTAATTACATGAAAGAGCAAAATGCTGAATAGTACTTTTAGAAACCAAAATATAAAACTGGAGAAAAATTTGCTGTTCAGTGTTTTGATGAAATTTGTCCAAACAAGTGTGATCTGAACTTTTTTTTGTTCCATGCTATATGTTGTTTTAAAAAAAAAGGTAAGTGGTCACCTTTTGTGTCCTCAAGGAAACTGTGCCATTTGCTCTTCAAATGTCCCAAATTTTTTGTGACTTTGAAGGGAAAAGTCTCACAAGCTATTGCTAGCAAAGATTGCCTATGAGAAGTAAATACTATGTAAAGATAACATGGTAGAAAAGTTGGGTTGTCCTTGGTACCTCCAGGAAAATCACTACCATACAATTGCTTTCTCTTTCTCCATAGTTCTTTGTCAGAGTTGCAATGGAGAGAATCCTTCTTCATCTACACCCTCACTACTGCAAGTAAGAAACCTGTGAAGAAGTCCATATTTAATCAGCTGAACAACCATGAGTCAGACCAAAGCTCATACTATGCATCAGAAAATCTACAAAAGAAGACTGCCTAATTTCCAAAGTTCAAACAGTATTCCTGTTTGACTTTTATTAACTATGAACAGTTAGCTATCAGCTGTGAACTAGTATTGACAGTAGTTTATGTGAATTAAGATTTTTCTGTAATTCTGTTGTGGCTTCAGAAGTGTAACTGGAAGCATACTTTGGATCCATCTCATCACTTTGGGCTGTTAAAAGAAGTTTATTAATTTAATCACTGTTACTTTGCAGCTTAACCTGCCAGGCTAAGGGCTCTGGGCTTTTCTCTGAAATGGAATAGCAGGAACCAGAATGAAAATGATGCTCTTGCTCTCTCCCTTGAGAATCACCGTTAGACTTCAGATCCCTGAAAACAGTACTGCTGTCCTTTGTATTCAAGATCTGCTCAATATTTTTTTAATTTATTTTTTTTTTTTGGCATGTACTTATCTCATGAGATTGTCCTGCTAGTCATTCTTTGAATGCTTGCCCTTAAGATTTTTCACTGTTTATTAAGCAGGGGGTGGTGTGTGTGTGTGTGTGTGGTAATGAGGGTACATCTTAACCTTTTTTAAAAAGAAGAGGAAATAATTTCCTTTTCCCAGTCCTCCTTTCATTACTAAAAGGTTTCTCCTCGATATGGAAATGGTGAGTCTTTTCTTCACTTCAAACAGTTAAATAAATCAAAAAAAACAGTGATTCTGTTTGTAATCTCATTACTGCTACTTTTACACTCAACAAATCTTCTGAACACAAAGGAATTAAACTGATTTTGAACAGGAGTGAGAGAAAATTCCACTCTTTCTAGAATGTTTTTACATAGGTCAGAGTGACTTACAGCTGTCTGAAAACTGATTAATAAAAATGGCTCACTTGAAAGACATGCTCTTAAAACACTTTTAGAGGCAGTTATGGAAAGGTCTACATAATTAGTGGGGATGACACCAGAATGATTATGCAGAAGTTACTTTTTGAACTCTTAAAACTAAATAGCTGCATAATTTCTTCCGTACCATTTTAACACATTCTGTTGTTAGCACAGCAGTCTTTTATCCTTTTCAGATATCTTATTGCCTAAGAGTACGGAAGAACTATTTCATTGCCTTTCTGTTAACTTTTTGAGGATCTATACATTGGAAGCACAGAGAATGAGCCCATTCAAAAGCCTGGAAATTAATTTCTGATAATTTTACTCACTGTTTACTTTCTCTATCTGATTATTTCTCTTTGGAAATAATTCAAAGCCGTTCTTTTGACAATGCTGTCAAAGCACCCCCAAGACAAGAACTTGGTAGAGCTTGTAAGGGCTGATGTCCATGTATATAGCTGTGCTGGTGCTGTACTCTGTATTCCAGAGGCTGAGTGTGTAGGTTGGGTTAGTGAGAAAAATCTAGCAAGATAACGAGGGCATAAGGAATTTTCAACTGGTTTGAGATTTCTGACTAATGAATTACGAAAATCATATGTAGCTTGGCTTAATCTTAGTGTTTGTGTTGAACTGTGGATGCAGACCCTGTCTAGAAAGCACAGCTGTGGTATCCTCACCTCAGCCAGTGCCATGTGACATCTTCGCTCCATGCAACAGAATGTGAGTTTTGCTTGCCACTCCTCTTCTGCAGCTGAATACTGCAGAGCTGCACATTTTAGCCAGTGAAGCATCTGACCCTGCTTCTTCAATTGCTAATTCATTGAGTTCTGTGAAAGCCACTTCAGTGATTACCATTTCAGGACAGGAAAGGAAAATGGGAGGGTTTTTCTTGTACCTGATTGAACTGTTCAGATGGAGAGGAAATAGGGAAATGATCCACACACTCATATGGTGCATCATCCATATGTGTACTCATGACATGAGGAAGGCAGTGAGAATGCTGTCTCACCCTCTGAGCACACAGCTGCTGCATTCAGAGGCATTTCACAGGTGGCTGAGGCTTTTTTCGGGTTTTAGTTCCTACTGGGGGTGTCAAACTGCTTCTGATTTCAGTTTTCTTTCTTTTTTTTTTTTTTTTTTCCCCTAGCAGAGGCTAGAACCTGAAAACATCCTTTGAAATGCTGCATGTATGGCAGCTGGGAGGGAGGAAGGGGAGGAACTGGAGATTACCGCAGGAACATTTTTATGTTACAGAAATTCTGCAAGATTTAATATGTTTTCTTGTTAGAAAAGATTCCAAACCTTTTAAAACATAAATTTTCCCGTGTTGGCTCAAGGACATACAAAGAGGGGAAAACCAAAACAAAACAGAACAGCTTTCTTACACTCAAACAAGAATATAAGAACAGCTGTGCTGAGTTAGACAAATGTTCTGCCAAGGCCTGGACCCTGTCTCTTGCAGGAGCCAGTGGTACATGTCTAGGGAAGAGTGTAAGAGGAGGACAAGCAGGATGTGTCCCTGTTGCATGGTCCCTGTCTCCACTGAGCTGAATCTTAGTGACTTCTTGATGCTAGGATCGTGTATACTGATTGAATAGAGTTTTTTCCCAATAAACTAGCACAATTAGTTTTGCATACAAATAAACTGTTAGCATCCTTGGCATATCAGGGCAAAGAGTTTCACAGCTTTACTATATATTCTTCAGGAAAGCATTTCCTTGCTTGAACAGTCCTGGGGAGAAGGACTTGGGAGTGTTGGTGGATGATAAGATCAATATGAACCAACTGTGTGTGCTTGCAGCCCAGAAAGCCATCTGTGTCCTGGGATGCATCAAAAGATGTGTGACCAGCAGGTCGAGGGAGGTGATTCTGCCCCTCTGCTCTGCCCTTGTGAGACCCCACCTGGAATACTGTGTCCAGTTCTGGACCCCCCAGCACAAGAAAGATATGGAGCTGTTGGAGCGAGTCCAGAGGAGGGCTACCAAGATGGTCAGAGGGCTGGAGCAGCTCTCCTATGAGGACAGGCTGAGAGAGTTAGTTTTTTTCAGTTTGGAAAAGAGAAGGCTCCGGGGAGACCTCATAGCAGCCTTCCAGTACCTGAAGGGGGCCAACAAGAAAGCTGGGGAGGGACTTTTTACAAGGGCCTGTAATGACAGGATGAAGGGTAATGGGTGGAAGCTGAGAGAGGGTAGGTTTAGACTGGATATAAGGAAGAAGTTCTTCAACCTGAGGGTGGTGAGGCACTGGCACAGGTTGCCCAAGGAAGTTGTGGATGCTCCATCCCTGGCAGTGTTCAAAGCCAGACTGGATGGAGCCTTGAGCAATCTGGTCTAGTGGGAGGTGTCCTTGCCATGGCAGGGGGGTTGGAACTAGATGACCTTTGAGGTCTCTTCCAACCCAAACCATCCTATGATTCTGTGATTTTGAACTCACCATCCACCTTGTTTATTATATTCAAATGTGTTATCGATTTAAATGATGCACAGCTGAAGTGATGAAACGGTTGTGATTGTGACGTATGAGTATTTGATAGGTGGAATACTTGTCCTGCTGTTTTATTTATTCTGTTAAAATTTTATATTTAAAACACAGAATTGTGTCTTATGGTAGCTGTAATTTGATTCTGTGAGCTTTCATTTGTCGCTCAGTGTATCATCATGGAACTGGGAACTGACAAGGAAAACTTATGTTTGCTTTCACTGTAGAGGTCAGTATCTGTAAAATATTACTGCAGAAGAAAATAAGCAATATGAACTTTTCTTCTTCACCTGTACCATGAAACAATCCACACTGTTAGCTACATGCTTGGTGCGTTCAATTACAGCTAAGTTGTTGCAGATCAGGAGCTGTAAATCAGGAGCTCCAAATTAGCAGTTTCACAATAGATAGCCAAAATGGTTAAGGCAAATAAACCATACTTTACTCCTACTATTTAATTTGCATTTTGATGAATCTGGAAAGTAACTTATTATTTCATCAGTGCTGAGGAAGAAGAGGATATAAACCAGAAACATACTCCTCTGTGACTGTATGTATCCTGCAGAATCCTTGCTTTAAGGAATCCAGAGGGTAAAATACTGATCCCACCTAAAAGAACAAGCAAAGGTAATTTCACAATTAATGCTGGAAAACCACAACTTTTCCTACCATCTACCACTGATAGCACTTTTGAGAAAAAGTGGTATTTTAAAGGCATTTAAGTAAATTAGTTGTCAGCTTCCCACTGACAGAGAACTTGGAGACTACATTACTTCAAAGTCTTTTGAAAATTTCACCATCAGCAGTGGAGCAGTGCTGAGAAGGCATCAATAAAACAGCCCACAAAACCAATCAGAACTAGGCTTTGAGCTTAGTCCAGGATTATAATGCATAACACACATCCAAAGTAGTGACATATAGGTAGTATAATATTAAACAAAGATAAGAAACTTACATGAGATTTCTTCCATACTTAGCTATTTCAATCAACAGATGTGGAGATTTTGACATTTGGGGTAGTTTTTTTGTGTGGGAAGAAAGTTTTCTCTTCAGGAACAGCTTGTTTCAGGGAAGGGGAGAGACGCATGCAAAAAGACCTGATACCTATCTCCACCCTCCACCACATTCCCCCCCACCTCAAAAAAAAGAAGCAAAAAAGAGAGAACCAATGATGTCCCCACTCTTCAGTAGCAATAGAAGCAGTGATGAGCAAGTTGGACTCTAACCACCTTTGGTGACACTGGAATCTGTGGACTTGTGCAACAGAGCAAACATTGCAATGCCAATCAACAAGAATGTACTGTATCCAAGCTTTTATTAAAGCTTACAGAGCTATGGATGCCGTCATCTCGCTGATAACCAGCACACAGCAGGTAAACTGTCTTCAATATTCAATTATTTTGATTAACAGCTGCTTAGTATCTGATAATTTTCATCACCTCTAATCTTCATCTTGAGGCCCTACTCTGTTTTCATTTTAGTTTACCCATTGGAATTTCATTAAACTCAATGGATATATAGATATGTAAATTAAGAGCAAACTCAAAATATTTTTTTCTGTACCAGATGCATGGGCACAATGAAGTTACGTCTTCTTCTCCAACATATAAATACTTGTTTCATACTATATAAGTAGTATTAGGACACTACCACTTACAGTTTTTTTATTGCATCCTTCAACATTTTGTTTTAGTGCACTAAACTATTATTCATTGTTATTAGAAGTCTATAATGATTTAATTACACTATAATAATATAACAAGGCAGTGAGTAATAATTGTCTTTGACAATGGTCAGAGGTTCGGAAGATATATCCTTACAGTACTAGCACTCAAATTCCTGGTGTAATCTGTCAAACAGTTGACTCAATGGGCCAGTACTTTGCTCCAAGCTACGGTATATATTAACAAAAATTGGTCACTGACATGCACTATATGATGTCTTCACAACTTCACAGCTAAAGCAATAATGTCAGGAACTAGTCAGTTATAGAATCATAGACTCATAGACCTGTGGAAACCCTTCTTACTATTCTTTACGCCCCTTGCCAAGTTCAGCTCCAGCTGCGCCTTGGCCTTCCTGGTCCCAACCCTATGTAACCAGGAAATGTCTCTGTACTCTTTCCAGGACAAAGAAAGTTAATTTAGTGGCTTAATGAGTGTCCTGGCTTTCCTCTTTATTGTATGGGAGTCAATACCTAATTAAGTCTAATTAAGCCTTTCTTTACATATTATATCGTACATGCTACAGGGATTCTTCCCAGGCTAAAAGACAATGTAATTTTCCATGTCATGGGCTCATTTTTCAAGTATGCAGTAGAGTCTATCACTCCATCAGTTTATAGTACTCAACTGTGTAACATTAGTGACT
Source organism: Podargus strigoides (assembly GCA_028020825.1). Taxonomy (NCBI): domain Eukaryota; kingdom Metazoa; phylum Chordata; class Aves; order Caprimulgiformes; family Podargidae; genus Podargus; species Podargus strigoides. The sequence goes on from CM051663.1 coordinate 94,385,756, forward strand.
ACAGTTATCATTCATTTTGACCACTAAAACATCTGGCAATTCTGGCTCAAAATCACTGGCTTCTATATCAACCAGTCATGAATAAAGACCTTACAATTAAACCCCAGAGGACCGTGGATCCTCTGCTGTAATCAGGGTTGAATTATCCTTCCAAATTCTGCAGTGTGTGGTGACTAAGAGGCCTAGAAATTTCCTCTTAAATGTCAGCTTGCTCTTTTGTTTCTTTACTTTTAATTTGGAAAAATGAAGCTTTAGTGAAAAGTGTCTTTTTTTCAAAGCAGGTATTTTTATTGTTTTTCAACTTACACAAAGTGACAAAAAATCACTGAAGATGTGTTTGAGAGGTTTTATTAATTTCTTATTAAGGTGTCATTGTTAAGGCTTATACTTCCATTTATGCCCAGGATTTGTGAACACACAGTGGCAAGAAGGCTTAAGAGAAACCATGAGTATTCTTCATCAACAACTTTTTATGACATAAGTTGTGCAACACATTGCGTAAACCACACAAAATAAATTGCATTCATTCCTAATTTACTACACTTGTGGTCTTCCAGAAGATTTTGCTTCTTTTGCAGGAGAAAATATTGCAGACAGTAGGAGGCGCACTGTTGGAAAGGTTAAAAACAAGAGTTTCTTTGACATCTAGCCTCACAGTGAAAGTTTGCTAGGAAATTGTCATAACTGCCACCTGAGATAGGTTTGTTACTTGTGTCTGCCCTCCATGGACAGCTGTAAAATACCAATTAAAATTGAAATGGACCAATATTTTCATATTCAGTATTTTGCTTGTGTTGGAGAAATGATCAGGAAAGTGAAAAGTATGGTGGACTTTGTCCTTTCTCATGAAGTTTGAGAAGTCTGAGAAAAATTCTTTGGTCCAGCTAACCTCATCTAGAAGAGTCTTCACTGACAAACAGGAAAGAGAGGGCCTGAAGAAGAGGGAAAAAATGGCCAGCGCCCATTCCAACCAGGCTGACCCAATAGACTGCCATGGAAAATCACTGAACGTTAAGGCTTGATAAATGAAGCAAAGCACCTAAAAGGACTCAGACGTAGACAGTGCTAATGTCATTTTTGTTGCTTTACTTCAAAGATGACTGGCGAAGACACGCTTGCATCTGATGCTGGAAGGAAACTTCCTCGTTAGCATTTCCCTCCTTAATTCCACTTGTGCAGTAGAGTGAGTTCAGCTGTGGTGTTTGCCCACTCACTGTGTTTGTTGTGTGTGAGCAGTTAAAACTCTTGTCAGAATGGAGCTGTGCAGTCCTGCTCATTGAACTCTGCCTCCTAAATAGTGGTGTTGAAGGGGGGAAGGATGGGCTATGGAAGCCTCACGCCTTCATGCCCAGTATTTCATGCCTGGTCAGCTGCATCCCACTCTACTGAAAAATATTTTATGCAAAACTAATTTTATTCTGAGAAAGGCATTTCAGAGGCTGTTACCATACCTGTGATATTTGAAATATGAATTCAAAATTCATAGCTTATCAATAAAAACACATTGACTTTCATAGAGGTTGTCTGGCAAACTCGACTACAGCAGTACAAACATTTACTTACATCATGTTCACAGCTGATAAACTGCAGTTGCTACCAGTTTGTTAATTAGATCTTAGTTAAGCTTTGTCCTTCCTGCTTTTGTGGAAACCTTTAACATTTGAGGATGCAATTTGCACACATCAGTCAACACAAATACCAAAGGAATCGCTTGTTTAGGTAATAAGATAAGGAGGTGCTCTCTCCACTTTTGGGTTTTAGCGGCCACAGAAGTACCCAGTTCCCAGGATTCATAGCTGCTGCTTATTCAAGCAGCTCTGTGGTTTGCGCTGCATATTAATTTCTGTCCAACACGGGAATTCAATTTGTACTGTACATTTTATTTCTTCACAGATTTAGATTTATTTCATGTTCTCTGCTTTTAATTAACTCGCTGGCACAGCTGCTGGACAGGATATAAGAACTCATTGCTCACCCTGCGTTACGAGTACACCACCAATCATTTACCACTTAGATGGTGGTGCAGGAGCTATCAGTTTCCATGGCAACCAGGGCCGTGGTGATTGATTCCTTGCCAGTATGGCATCACCACAGGGAGCGAGGCTTGTGATTTTTGTATGTTTGCAACATCCATCTAATTAAAATGGGATTAGAGAATCATCCCTGTATATGTTCAACAACTACACTGCAATCCATTTATGTAAATGTCAGCTCTATTCAACGCAGCAGTTGGAGTGTTTATGAAGAAACAGTTGCTTTGCTACCAATGTCTTGCAATGGGTGGGGGTGGAATAAAAAGAGAAAAATGTACAGAGACTTATTTTGGCTACTAAAAAAACCAAAAAGAAATCCTTCTGCTGATACTCAAATGCTATACAAATTGTATCCTGTTTCCAAATCTGAGTCATAACTATAGGAAACAAAGATGGCAGAGCTGTTACGGTTCTACTGATGTGCTGATGGCTAACCTGGGAAAACAGTCTGAGCCCATCCTGGAAATTCATTAATTAATTTAGTGTGTATGAATTATTTATTTGTCAAAAGCCTTTAATTCATATGTTTAATTTTAGTTCAGTGGCATCTCCTGAGAGCAAAGTAACCCTTGTGCTCTTATAATTTTTCTCTCATAGAGCATTCCTCGAGTCTTATAATGGTTACTCCAAAATTTGTGAAGTCTTTACAGATCAGGCAAGATGACAGATCTGTAGTATGCAAGGAGACTCCAGATGAAAAGAGAAGCTGGGGGATTTTTTGAAGGGCTAAAAGTGAAGCCAGGTTCTTTGGAGGATTGCTAAATGTAAATGCAAAGGTGAAAAAAAAAAGAGAAAAAAAAATGACAGAGGGTGACTGATCTGCTAGGATTTTTTCTATATATATCGCCGTTTCTTTTGCATAATACTGACAAAATAGTCTGTTAACAAGAAAAATGACAGTTTGCAGTACATAATGGTCTCATGTCTGTATGCATTTCATTTTGCAATCTACTTCTGTATTATAAAACCTAGATCCATTGTATAAATTATAGATAAAATTAATAGCCCATGGGATTTTATCTGAAAACCCATTGATACTAGTCACATGGACAATTTTTTTTTTAGGCTATTTCCTCTCACAGCAGAATAAAACTGACTGTATAGCAGGCAACAATATACAGATGGTAGAAATGTCATGTACCACACAGGAATGCTGTGTTTTATCATGCTGCCATAGTAAAATCACCCCTCATGAATAAATCCAGCCCTGGTCTGGAAGCCAGAAATCACAGTGTCAGAGAGTTGAGATGAATGATTTTGGTACACAGGAATCATTCTGGTGGGATAGCAGGGAAAAACCTGAGCGACGGGTCGGAAGTACAGAAAAGGAGGCAACCAGGATGAGAATATAGTGGGTGTTTCTGAATTAAATCTCCCTGAAGTTTCCAACAAATCCTTTCTCTCAAATTACCTCAGGGGGCGTGCATGATGCAGCAAACCCAAGGTCTCCTTCTGGCTTTGGATCCCTCTGGGAGAAGACAGCTCCTCTGCTTGAATGTCAGGGCTTCTACCCACAGAGGTAAGGAGTATTTGCCCTTCTTCAGTCATCAGTACTTGCACACCTTTCACATATAGCTCCTTTTACATCCAGCTGTACCTGAACTTGAAGAATAAATCCTTAGCCCAAGCCAAGCTTGCAGAGGAAAGCAGGGATCCATTCATCACAAAATGTGGATCAGGCTCAGGAAAAAACTCAACCAGACACGTCATACTTTGCCACCTCATACATGTCCATTTGACAAGTAAATCACTGTCACTATAGCTGTGAAGCTATTGCAAGTCCTTCCACAGGAACTGTACAGTTATGGAGCTGAAGACTGATCGTACCTTGTACAAGCTATGATAATAAGTGCCACAATGACTTGGGTTCAAAATTGCTTAGTCTACCTTACTGTCCATCCAAACCCCCCCCCCCCCCCCCCCCCAAAACAACAACAAACAACAAATTAAAAAAAAACCAAACACAAAAAAATGAAAAGCTAGTAGTAAAGAAAAATCTTCAGGCATCTTCCTGCCAAACTAAAAACTCTGCCTTCCAGCTTAGGGTAAGCCCAGGAGGCATTTGGTGAACTTGCCTTTTGATGCTTTTTACCTGATAGAGAACAATCCTTCCTTCAGGGCTGAATGTCTCCCAGGTGAGAATCAGTCTTCAAGAGATTTCTGGCATTTGCACTTGGTTTTCTTATTGAAAGGGGCTAGAGATTCTTTCAGAACCTTAAAGACAGCACTCCCTGTGCATTAAAACAGCCTGATTACACATGCCTGGACTTCCTTATCCTTCCACATCTCATAAAGTCTTTGAATTGAACTGGAAAATGCTTTGGAACTTTATTATCCAAAATCAGCTAGAAAACCCTGTCTCAAACTGCAACAACTTAAATGGAATAATTAGCTTAATAAATCCTACATTTCTTATTAAATGATAATCAGTTACCCCTAAAATAACATGCTAAAAATATTTTAAACCTACAGATGGAAGCTGACAGGCACTAAGGAGAAAATGTTAAAATATTTTCTCTGCAAAACAGAAGGAATCTTTTCTTAAACAAATACACAGAAAATTCAGTGTTCTCTTCAAATGTTTCTATGCCAAATTTGCAGATCTGTTCAACTACAGAAATGCAAGAGTAGATTCCTACTGCTGCCTCAAATACTTTTCATAACCATGGTTATATTTTCAGCACCACCAGTTCTAGAATGTCCTGGAATTATGCTGTGTAAAATGTCGTCAATGGCTGGTTCTTCTGTGTAATGCTTCTGCAGATAACGCAGCTTTTTGCCAGCAAACAGGTCTGCATTGTTGTGCAACTTCATGTCCTGCACAGCAATGGAAACTGGAAAAGGTCGCCCAAGAATTTTTAGTAAGGTTTTAGAAGATTAGCAGTATGCCATCTGTCTTCTAGGTGGGCAAATAAAGTATTAAAATTGGAAACTGAAATCTTTACATGTGATTTTAAAAATGCTCAGATTTTTCTGTTCATTTAAATCCACATTGACCCAATGTTGCGTTAGGATTAGCTAGCTTGCCTCTCTTTCTTGGCTCGATACCAGATGCACTCCAGGTACTACTCTTACCAGCAGCAGTTAAAGCTGATGCTGAATCAGTCCCATATTTGCAAATAGTACATTCTTGCTGTTTCTCTCTGTGGAAACAGAACTAACTCAAGGTGATTCAGTTAACCTGTCATAACAGTATGCAAAGGATTGCCATAAGGTTGAGAAAAACAATGTTCCTGAAGAAAAGAATCTTGGGAAATAACTATTCAAATTATTCAGTGAAAAATTTTAAATATTTTAAAATAACAAATATAGTAGAAAAAACAAGGTTCAGACAATGAGACAGCCATGCAAAATAATAGCAATAAAGCTCCTTATTTTAAAGCAAAATATTGTAATGAAAATAAAATTATGTAGAGGGTGGAGACTCAGTCTTCTTCTGTGCAGCCAAAATACTTCATATTCCAACAGACAAAATTATCTACTCCAGCTTTGTCCCCTGCTTCCTTTCCCAGCCAAGCAACCCTGCTGTCTTTCATCCCTTACAGTTAGCTAAATATGCCAACCGGGGAAAGGTGCCAATCAAACATCTGTGTCCTCTGCCTGCAGAGCAGCCTGCAAGGACAACAGACCAACTAACTTCTTTATCTCCTTGCTGCTTCTCAGATGTGCTTGGGAGGAACCATTGGAAATGGTGCTCAGTATTTCTTCTTAAACAGTCCTAGGTGTCCCCGATGAACTTGGAATATTCCTTGTCACCTATTAACATAAAATATAAGTAACAATTTTATTTTTATTTTCAAATGTGGATAACTGCCCACTCAACATAGCTGAGACAACTCGATCCATTTCATTTAAGCCACCGGCGAGCCCATAGCTGCTCTATTTAGGACTATTTTTATATGAAGCATCCTCTGCAGATGATGATTTTAGTTCTTCATACGGGTAAAATCCAGATGCTATTGACCTTTTTATTTTTTGAACACACTCTTACTATTCTGATGGAGGATTGCTTGCAGTATATCTTTTAGTACCCTTTTGTATATGTCTAGGAGCGGTCTGAATGTAAGTTGACTAACCACTATTGTTAATAGCTGGAGAGATATTGCTAGTGAAGTGAAACTGCTGATTTCAGCTTATTCTCTGGTGTGGAAAATCACTGATTATTGAAAGCAAGTGAGTTTTTTCCAGAGGTTAGTTTTTGCAGGTCCATGGCTGAAATCTTAATGCAAAACCTAATACTCACATTGCAGAATTTTGCAGTTAATACAAAGGACCAGCCAGAGGAACACCTGAAATAGCATTTGAAATACATGTTTGCGCCTCATGTATGGTTTTATATTTTTATTTATTATTATTTATTTATATTTCTGTCTCAGCTGTGGAGCTGTAAGTGATCATAAGTAACACTGGGCTGAAAGTGAGTATGGAGAGCTGAATGTGGCTGACAAAATTGATGACTAACTTCAAATCACAGGTCCTGCCTCAAAGAACCTCATTTGCCATGTGGTCTCATGTTTTCCATTTCTGATATCTGACAAGGGGTAGAGCTGTGACAAGCTGAGTTATCAAAGATTTTGGCTCACTTGGAAAGCACAATAAATTGTACATTTGGTGTTATTTTCTGCTCCTAGAGCCTGGCAGACCATCTTGGCAGATGTACAGCTTTATCAGCCCTGCTGCTTGACTTATTTGTGCAGGACTTTTGATCACAGTTAGTGCTTGAAACATTTTCAGGGATGAATGGAAGTCACCTGGAGCAGACAAGTCCCCAGCTTTTTGAGAATACCGAACAGAGCTACAAAGAGCAACATCCACCACTGTGCATATTTCAGGTCCCTCAGGTTAGCTGTTTCCAGTAAGCATAGAGGAAGGTCCTACTCAGTAGTTTTCAATCTGTAGAATGAACACCAGAGGGATTCTCCTCATTGTGATCCTCCCTTACTGCCCATTGTTCCCAAGCTCACCTCTGTGGGTATGCGCATGATCTCAGATCTTAGCAGTAACAATGTTTTTAAGAGACTTTACACGTCTGAAACAGAACAGAATGTATTGCTGGTTTTCCCACAGCTTTGAGAAAAAATTTAAAATCTAGGTGAAGTATTAAGAAAAAAAAAGAAAACAGCTTGCAGGATCTTCAGCGCAAAAGAAAGGATTATAAATTATTGCCAGTGATGATTCCTCTGTGGGCTAAGGTAGGACTGGCTGGGTTTTGGTCATTTTGGCACAGCTTTCACTAAATTATTCTACTAGCTCTCCAGTGATGGGAGCCATCAGTATCATTCGCTAACTCAACTACCAATATGCTTCATCCTACAAGGTGTGGTCTGTACTCTGCTTGCTGCTGTCTTACCTATTACTGAGCAGAGGTAGTTCCTTCCACCTCAGCATGGCTTTTTGCATGCTCACAGTGACTGTGGCTGCCTCACAGCATCCTCGTCTCTACAGATGCTGTATTTTCCCACAGGTCTCCTCTGTCACCTCCATGGGACAGAGGAACTACTATGCAGACTGACCTTTCCCAGGGACAGGATAGCTTATAGCAGGGGCTGGTGGGAGGCTCTGCGATGGCTCCCTTTGCAGGACCTGGTCTATGTGACTCCTTACACAATCACATCTGAGGATTTACTTCTGTAAAGCTGCAGAAGGGGACAAGGATTTGGCTTTTGACTTTCATTCACTAATATTTTGAGGGCCCTTTTTCTGGGCTTCTCCGTTATGTAATGGAAAAAGACCTATTTGCTTCATCCTTTCTTTGTACATTACAGTGATCCCAATGAGTTTCTTCAGTACAGAGAATAAATGACCTTCGCTCACTGAAACTTCAGAGACTTCTGAATAAAGGCAGCAGATTTGACCCCCTTTCTTTCATATTTGTCTTCCCTAACATTCATTTTCAGGGACAAATTTCTAGAGTAAAACATACCACCCTGTATAGACTAACCCAGCCAAGCTTTTCAAGTTAAAATGAAAACTATACAAAAGGTAAGCATGTGATGACTCTTGTATCTTTTGCCCTTATGTGGGTGATAGAAATAATTACGTCTAGACATATCATTGCACTGTGCACAGTCGGCACAGAGGAGATGGCCAGGTGTTGGATGTGATAGGAAATGTACAGTCTGATTATATGTGCTAGAACACAAGTGCTGCAAAATATCTCCTTTAAGTGAGATGAGGAGCAAGAATTTAAAGATACCACTTAATTTTTCAACTGCAGTCAAGCAACCCTAGGGTTTCAAAATGAATTTGTTAATCACATGGGACTAGGGATTTTATGTGGTAATAAAAGACCAGAAAAACATTTCCTAGCAGGCAGCAATAACTGTTCCAGTATGTTTAAGTGTTTGGTTGGGGTTTTTTTCATTTGCTACTTTAATTTCCCCTGCCCTGCTGCCTGCTTCAATTTATTTAAGTTGAAAGTGAATGCAGAGATGGTGGAAGGCATTGGATTCATGGCTGTGGAAATGAAATCCATTTGCTTGCAAAGGCTGTGTGAAATTTAGGTTTAACACAGCGAGACAGCACAAGATCTCAACACCACTGAAGACCTCCACACTGCTGCCTTCAGAAGAGGTCCGAGTGGTATGTGAGCCTTTCCCAGCCCAGCTTCGTGGCCATGGCCAAGGCGGTGGTGACAAGGCGAGCCCCGTGTGCGGTGCCATCAGTGTCTCCTGGCGCTTGCTTGGGCATGCAGGAACTTCGTGTTACAGCTCACTTGGTTTCACCTTCCCATGTGGACTGCTGGCAGGGATGCTGAGCATCACCAGCAGGAAAGAAAAGCAGCGGTCAGGGTAGGGAGCACCTCATTTTCTGAGCTCATCAGCTCCTTGACAGAAGCCCTCAAGCAGCTCTCAGGTGATTAATCAGAGACATCCTCCACTTGAGCAATGCATTCCCTCCTGTAGCTCCATATTGTGCAGGACATGTCAATGAGTGACTGACCATGCAAGCTAGTCAATAGCACACTGCTCAAAGAAATTGCCTCAGTACAGACCCTTTTAGAAAGTCTAAACCAAACTATGTAAATTCACTGCATCTCATTTCTTTCAATGCAGAGATGGGCTAAGCAAAATCACCCTCAAGGATGCCTTAATTATTTAGAAACATAATGACTGAAAACTAGCATGTGCTGCTCAGACATGAGGGAACACATTTATTCAAATTGTCCATAGCTATTTAGTTAGATTCATATTTACATCCTTTTTTTATGCATTTATTCCCAGTATGTATACAAACAGATGTTGAGTTTTTCCTCCCTGATATAAGTGTTTGAGAACAAGAGAAGTTTCTCAAAAACAGTGGTTTTTTGCATTTGTAAGTGTATCCATGAGCAAACAGATTGCATCCTTCATTACTGTCTCTTAAAAAAGAAAATAAAAAAGCTAGACATAATCAGAAAGTGACAAGGGAGCCACGTAATGATGCAGCTTTCACAGTATATGTTTTTTATTTCTCAGATAATCAGTCATCATAGAAAGACTTTTCAGGGCTCCTCACCAGCTAATTTACCCTTTCTGTTCATTTAAAACTGGCACTGGTATAGCTGTGCAATAGCAACACTGAATTTCCCTCTGCTCTTGTGAGACTAATAAACCTTGTAGCAACTAACCTAACTGTTAGGTTTCATTAGAACATTAAATTTATATACTTTTCAGTCCTTTCCCTTCACCTGCACCTCTTTTTTCTTCCATATTCTGCAAGAGCCCTTTCATTCTTCTTTCAAAATCTGCCATTGTTTCTGTTTTTGCTGTAAAACTAATGGTATGGAAGGGAAGGCATAGTCTAGCCAAGAAAACTGCATATGCAGGCTTTTTGTTTTTTATTTTCAAATAGGCTTCTGGTGATTCCTGGGTATCACAAAGTACAGAACTTTTCAACGTCTGTTATTACAGAAGTCTAAACAAATGCATGCATGCATACATACATACATATATAAATAATGTCATTTGGCTTTGGAGAACCTGAGTGGAAAATAGTACATATTGTTGAGGTGAAGCACTGTTCTGAACATCAACTATAGCACCACTGACAGGGATCGTACAACTGAATCCCTTGGAGTCAACAACCCAAATAGCCCAATAGCAAAGTCCTGAAAATTGTTCAAAATTACGTTGCCTTAAACTGTTGGGTTTAGGCTTTCAGACCCTAAAGGGGGCATTAAATAAGGTAGTTTCTGTATCAGGAATGCTTCACTGGTCTGTGCAAAAAGGTTTTCTGGTTTGGAGGTTGAGCTCTGTGTCTGTACTGCAAAACCATTCTTTGGGAATGAGAAAAATCATTCTCTCCCTTTCTTTGCTAATGTACCTGCAGCAGTGACAACCTAGTCCTCAGCAGTCTTCCCACTGAGTGGAGCAGGCTGGAGCTGATCGAGTGACAGACAATGAGCAGCATACCTGGAGCATTTAGCTCCTTACTGATGGCTAAATTTGCATGACTGTGTCTCAATGATTTTGGATTTGTGTCTTGGTGTCTTCAGGAGGGGGTTGATCCAGTACCTTCAATCACACACAAAGGGTGAGCCTCAGCTCTGTATGGTCTCACCTTGTTGAGCAGCTAAGCCATGTGGTGACTAGACTTTGTCCTGTGCAGAAGTGGATAAAAGGGGCTGCCCGTCAGGATGAGGAAGCTGCTGAGGGACTCAGGTGGCAGAGTCATCTCCACGGCTAAATGCTAGCTCCATCCACAAAGCCTTGCACTAGAATCTATGTGGACCTGTATGATCTTTGCTCATGAAGCTACCCAGGAGCTTGGTCATCTCTTGATGGGCAACAGTGAGATGCTGAAGAGAAAAGTGCCAGCAGAATGCTCAGCTGTAGAAGCTGGATACACTCCTCATCTGCTCTCTAGAGAGGGATCAGGTCTGTACAACCTGGTACATGCCTCTGCTTCAGACTGGGCTTCATACAATTTCATACCTCTTTTCGAGATGCTACTTAGCTATGACAGAAAAAAAAGAAGACACTTTTATTGGTTTAGTGTTAAGAATTGAATGTCAGTTTTCAGGCAGTTTTGTTATGAGGCATACTTGGGATTTGTGCCATACAGCAATGAGACTTTTTCTGATGCCTCAATGGGCAGACGAAGAAAAACCTGAGCAGTGTTCCCTTGCCATCACAGATTTTTCTAGGCAGAACTTGACTGTCTTGTATTTTTGTATATGCCAAATGCAAGATACAAATTTTATTACCATAACTAATGTGGAAAATCTCTTCATTGGGCTGTAAGCAGGGCAGATTTCTCTTTTCATAAGATGTGGTTTGTTCCATGAAGCCATGAGATGGTAAATAAGATTCACCAAAAAAGAACTGCATTTCCTATTTACTATTCCATTTACTATTCATTTGAAGATGAAATGAATCTATGATGTGTATGAATGGGACATCCAGCTCTCCACACAATTTTGGAGGCAGGGCTCCTGTTTTCTCCTTTTGTCTTGTCAGTGGTCAGTGATGTGGGAATTAGAACATCTGCAGCTATTAGACCTATGGTTGTTGATTAGTACAACACCAGCTGAAGGAGCTTAAATCAAAGTGTTTGGATCCTCAGAGACTGATGTATAGGGCACACTGAAATAAGCATGTATATATCAGAAGTCCAAGATCAAGGAAAACAAAAGAAATTTGTATCTCACTGCATTTTGTGCTTTGGTTTCTTGCTAAAACTCGGGCTAATTCTTTCTCATTCATTCAGTGCTTATTCAGTGTCCTGCTTATTTACTTTTCATCAGCTACCAGGCTCTCATCTGAGAAGAGAGGAGTTACTTCCTTGATGCTGTGACTTTACTCGAAGTGGTGCTCAGTTTCCAGGGCTACCAAAATAAGGCAATCCATTAATTATCTTGCAACCTTATAATAGAATTAAACAAGTGTTAGACTTTGGATGCTGGTTTTGGTCAGTTCAGTTAGTGGTCTTGCTGAAGGTATGTCATATTTTTCTGTGAACTCTCTAGGTCCTGATGATTATTAACCTAAATGCTCAAGTACACTGCATGTGGGGTATGGGGACTACTCATGGCATGGGAGAATGACTGGAACATTTTAAATACAAAGCTAAACTAATCTGGGTGGTAATCAAGACACCATATATTGTGCAGTGTAAGCCCCAGGCAAACCCTTTTTTTCCCCCTTAAAAAGCATAGCTAATTTACTAAATGTCTGAGACGAAGCCAATTGATTTTGTCTGAACACCTGTGAAAGGATTCTTAATAAACAAGGGCAGAAAAACAAAGTTAAAAGAAAGAAGAGAGTTGACTCTGGTTAAAATCATTGGCAAAACAAGAAACTTATTCTCTCTCCTAAATCTCGCCCCTTTGTGTATGACTTGTTTCTCATACACGTAGAAACAATCAGCTTCAGCAGCAAAGTTCATGTTTGCACTTGGTTATGACCAAGACTTTCAGAGGATGTTTACTACAGAAATCTCTAGACTTCATTTACAAATCCTGAATGTTCACATTTTATGTCGATTTTAACACTCATATGATGAAGGTTACTACTTGGAATTTGAACAGGTACCACCCTTCTCATCCCCTTTAGCTAGGGGATTATTTGCCTGGGACAATTCTTGGCAATTATCTGGGTAAGAGATTTTAATGTGCCTCTGAAGAAAGATAGCAATCAGTCTCCAGCTAAGCCAAAGACAATTCAACAGCACAACAGCATAACTATTTGTTATGCTCTAAGAAATTTCCTTAAATAACAGAAATGTCAAGGATTAATTCTGGCCTGAGAGGATTATTTTGCTAGCACACAAAGTAGTGGCACTCCACACAGTCTGCATGAGTAAAAAATGCAACAAGAATTCAGTTCTACAGTGGGAGCTGGTGAACAACATTTCCCCTGCTTTCCAGGGTAGTGGATATAGTGGAGATTGTTGGATGGAAGTGAAATTCCACTTTTGGAGCAGTTTCTCTGAGACTCTGCTTCACATAGGCTCCCTACCTTTCCAATAGCCTGTGGTTGCTATAGAAAAACGTATCAAAGCTTATTTTTTAATGAAAAATACAAAGTATGATGACTCATTTGCATATCATTCATTGACCAGAGGGACTGAGAGAAGTTAGGCAGGTACTTAGAAATGTTTATAAATACTAGCTTACAGGAAACATTAAGGCCCCAGCCTTGCAAATTATTCCCAAGCACAAATATATGTACAGGAATTCTTGAAAGGTCAAGATCCACATATGTAGGACAATTTACTTTACATCATCTTTTTCCAGTTACTCTTTCCCATTCAGACATTTCTATGCCTAGTTTATGAACTATCTTTCCAGGTGGCTTATTCTATGTTATAGAATATTCACAGAAGAAAAATTTTAGCTAGTATGCACAGAGTGACACTGATTCTAAAGACTGTACCTTTTTAGTCATAGAGAAAAACTGGAACCAAGTTACTCATGCAAACATCAAAATCCATTAAGTGTGTCTCCCATTCTGGTGGAAGTCTCTTTGAACTTGAATTATGGTCTACGAGTTACACAATGCATGAGCTGAATCTTTCTGAACAGCCCTTAATCTGGGTAGACAGTCACATCAATCTAGAGAAAAAGTGCATTGCCATGGGTTGCAGGGGTGCAGGGAAGGATGTGAAGAACAGGGTGCAAATAGGTGTTCTCTTCAAACTTTGCTTGGAGGCTTTTAAGCTGAACTGATTTAAAAGGAGAACTTTTTACGTAGGGGATTGGTGTGATCTCTTAGGCATTGGTTCAATCATTGACTTGCTCAATAGGTTTATTTGATAACTAACAAGAATGGGAAAGAAAATAGGTATAAATAAATCAAGAACTGCAGCATATTTTAGAACAGAGACAAATGTGCACAAATAAGTTTCACCCGGTATTCAGCATATGGAAAGTAAAATGTAGAATCCAGTCTCAGGAAGGAGACCCTTCCATCAGCTCCTCTGTAACATTGACCCTCTGCTTGTGAAATGCAGATAATGGCATTTCCTCACCTCAGGAGTGCGAAAGTACTTATGATGAAGATAGTAACCCTTCAGAACTCATTGTGATGGAGGTTGTCCAGGTACCAAAGAGAGCTAAGCGGTTCAGAAAAAGGTTTCAGTTTTTAAAAGATGATAGTTTTTTAGTTGGTTTTGGTTGTTTATATTTTGGGGTGTTTTTTTTGTTTTATTTTTCTCAGGTAATTAAAAACAAAATGTGCTGAATAAGCCCATCTAAAAAATTGGATAAGAATGTTTTGTGTAGAATAAAGCACAGCAGTATATGAGTAGTTAGACTGAAGTCAACTTAGTGTTAAGTAGGACACAGAGTGATGTGTCAGATATTCGGTCTTACCTCTGAGTGGTCCAGGAAGACATTTCACCCTGTCCTTTCCACAAAGCATGAGCGCAGTTCAGGGAAAGAGGCAACAGAATTACCAGCATAACTTCCTCTGAGTTGCAGTTTCAAGTGATTTCAGAGCAGAGTCTGCAGCAGCTGGGAACACAGCAACACCACAGGAGAGAAGTAAAGATCTTCTGTGGATTTTTCAGCTTCATTTGCACAGTATGTTAGGAAAGGGAATCTTGAATCTCTCTTCCATTTCCCCTCTGCCACTCTTTTTTTGTTCTCTACAGCCAACAAAATTATCCAGTACAGCTTAGGTGGAGACGTGAGCGAAGTCTAAAGCCGGGGAGAATATTCCATGCTCTTATTTTGTTTATGCAGACTTTTGCATAGGGGTATTCCCATGCTTTCAGTGATTTGTGCAAAGCAGTGAGTTTTCTCTGCATCATGCCCTGATTAAAAACAATTCTGGAAGCTAAGATACTGTGTCAGAAAATGTCTCTTGATGGCCAAATGACTTGAGGTTCCCAGAAGTAATTTCTTTGCATTCTCTCTCTAACCATACCACTTCAGAAGCAACATATCAGAGCGAATAAATCATGTTACACTGCATGTCGTTCATTTATTTGCCTTTGTGAAGTCAATCTGCAGATACCTGCTATCATCTGACACAGGGTTACTATTTGTACCAGTATAGAGCCTATGAGCTGAAGAGTGGGTGACAATTGGACTTTGCATGGACAATGCAGAACAGGAAAGCATTTTATGTTGCTGTTTTTTATGATTTGAATTGTAAATCTATGTCTTTCTCACAATTTAAATGAGGAAGAAGCACACAAGCCTTTCTAGAATATTAGGGGTTTTGAAACTGATGTAATATGTAGTGTCGAATATTCCTCTCATTGGTAACTTATATTTCTGAACAATCTCTTCTGTGTGTTAACTAATGGCTTTTGTATTATCACAGTAAGTAATTTATACATTTAAGTCACTTTATGTTCTGTTTACCACTTCTGTGCTTCATTTCTTTTACTGAAATTAGAATGTACTTTTCTCATTCAGTGTTACTTCTCACTTGCAGTATTAATGTAATGCTGTTGTGTTTGGATTTCAGTTTCTAAAAGTGTGGGTGGAGGGGACTGTTTAAATGTCATCTTAAATGAAACCATTTCCATTGGAATGTGAGCAATTACATTTAAACTTTTCTATTACCACTGGTTTTGTTTGTTTGCTTGCTTTTAATCTTTCTTCTACATTTCAATAAAACTCGCTCAAAGATGTAAAATTACCTGACAAAAATTTTAGGTTACATACAATTTCTTTTCCCAAAAAAATCCTAATTTTTTTGGTGTGGTTTTTTGATTGTTCCCCCCCCCGCCCCTTCTAATCTTGTCCTCAGCTTTTCATTTTTAATTCAGATACTGGAAGCTGCAAAGGCAGTAGCTCCTTTGCTTGCTAATAAACTTATATGTGTGTTTTGGTACATATGGAGAATTTTCTAAGAGTTCTATACACACAGTCCACTCAGCTACAATGAAGCATTGAAAGCAAAGAGTCTGGCAACATGTAATTACATTTCCTCATCCCTACAGAAGACATATTCTTGAGAATGTGCTCTTAGGATTTTGATGGGTCAGTTGTTTTAAATTACGGATCTTAATTGTTTTTTATTGTTTGAATGATATATGAACAGGGCTCAGAGGTTAACAGCTTCTTCAGTGCATGTTACTTTCTCTTAGCTGCTTTGCTGAGTAAAGGGAAGTCGTAGTGGGCGGGGTATTGATGTTGGGGAAGGCAATGTAAATGGGGGAGCGTGTTCTTACTGGCAAAGCTTTGCACCTAGTTAGACTTCAGCATGCATCACACATTTCCATTACTGGAATCAGGAATAAGTTCAATAACCTAATGTCCTGGTTCAGCTAGGATGGGGTTAATTTTCCCCAGCAGCTGGGAGGGAGCTACAGCCAGCCTATTTGATACCAAGCTGACATCATGTCCAGGTGTCCAGGGGTGGACAGTGCGGAACGGCTTTTGCCCTGCTCTGTACCTTGTGCTGTGTCTGTGCGATGTATCTCTTGTTCTGTACTTTATTATCACTGTTATTGTTATTGTTGTTATTGTTGTTGTTTGGGTTGTTGTTGTTGTTACACTGTTGTATTAAATCTTTCTCATCTCAACCTTGGGATTTATATTTTACTCCCTGTCCCGTCCCTGTCCGAGGGTGGGGGAGGGGCAGCGGCAACGTGGTCTCAGGTTCTGGCAGGGTCTAAACCGCCACACCTAACATGGAAATCTTATGTGTATGTAGTGAGAAACTAGTATGTATGATTAGGCCCTTACTCAATTCTTACTGGCTACATTGGATTAGTGGACCACAAGTATTTCACAGCTCACTTCATAATTTTGACTTTCTTATGTCAAGACTAGAAGACCTTACTGGAGATCACCTCACCAAACCTCACTGCAATGAAGCCACCTTAGTGACTCCACAGGACTTGGGACACTAGTTGTTCAGGAGCCCATATGAGAACCTTAGGCCACCTTCATCCTGAAATAACAGTGCAAATCATGTTCTAGTGATCACCACCCTGTGGGACTCCTGTTTGGTTGAAAACTTGGTCCCTGGATCTGGAAGGCATTTGCTTTGATTCTAGGAGGAGACCCTCAAAAAATGATGCTGCCAGACACTCCCTGAAGTCTTCCACACTTGCCTGTTCCATAACATCTTGACTACAAGCAATCCTGAGTTCAGAGGGACAGACTCACTGTGGCAAGGGGGACCAGGATTCACCCTTTTGTAAATGTGACTAAAGCCTTAAAAACTGATGATCAAACAGTATGATATTCACTCATGGAGTATGTTCAGGAACATTCCAATTATTGAACTAACAAACTGTGTTGGCCGTAGGGCAGACTGAAGCCCAAGAAAAAAAATTAAAGCCAAATCTTTTTCCCCAGAAGCTGAAAAGACAGTCACATATAAATAAAGAATTGCAAAAGCATTTCCTCACTTAAAAGGAAGATTAAACCTGTGTAAGGCAAGGCATCAAAACTCTCATTTGTGCTGAAAATCATACCTTTGGGAGGAAAGAAGTGCAATTAGTTACTTAATTACTCTTTGAAAAATAACATCCATCATTCATGGAGTGAATGCAAAAAGGAAATGAAGTGATAAAGAGCTGCTTAATGGACTGATGAATAGAAACAGAAGAGTTAAATATTTGAGGGGCAGAAGTCAACGTTGCTGGAGAAGTTCATGCACGCTGTTCCGCTGTTTTTCTCTGCCTTAACTGTGACAAGCCTAAGACAAGGAAAATCAGCAAGTCTCACTTCATGGGGTTATTTTAACAAAAGAACATTCACATGAGAGAGTTCAAAGCTCAAGGAAATCTGATTGACTGTGATATTTTGTAGGTACAGAAATCAAGGCACAATCAAGAAATGGACTGGCTTGCAGATGCCCAGCAGGACAAGACCAGTCCCAACCCACTCTGAAGAGAATCACAGAATCATAGAATAGAATCACAGAATCGCCTTGGTTGAAAGAGACCTCTAAGATTATCAAGTCCAACTATTAACCTAACACTGCCAATTCACCACTACCCCATGTCCCTCAGCACCTCATCTACACATTTCTTGAATACCTGCAGGGATGGGGGCTCCACCACTGCCCTGGGCAACCCATTCCAATGTCTGATAACCCTTTCAGTGAAAATTTTTTTCCTAATATCTAATCTAAACCTCCCTGGCACAACTTGAGGCCATTACCCTTCATCCTATCAAAGAAGACTGCAGCAGCCCAGTGCAGCTCAGATAGAAAGAAAATTCAAGAGGGAAATACTAGTTTCTTGTTTTAGGTAGATCTGTGCTTCAGACAGGGATGCAGAAGACTGGAAAAGATACTACTACTCTGTAAACCGACCAGCTCTAGTGTGGTTGCAGGATCTTGGTGGAAAAGGACCTGGGGGTGTTGGTTGACAACCAACTGAACACGAGCCAGCAGTGTGCCCAGGTGGCCAAGAAGGCCAATGGCATCCTGGCCTGTATCAGAAACGGTGTGACCAGCAGGAGTAGGGAGGTGATCGTGCCCCTGTACTCGGCACTCGTGAGACCACACCTTGAGTACTGTGTCCAGTTCTGGGCACCACAGGATAAGAAGGACATTGAGGTGCTGGAGCGAGTCCAGAGAAGGGTAACGAGGCTGGTGAGAGGTCTGGAAAACAGGCCTTATGGAGACTGGCTGAGGGAACTGGGGTTGTTTAGTCTGGAGGAGACTGAGAGGAGACCTCATTGCTCTCTACAGCTACCTAAAAGGAGGTTGTAGTGAGGCTGGTGTTGGTCTCTTCTCCCAAATTACTAATGATAGGACGAGAGGAAATGGCCTCAAGTTGCATCAGGGGAAGTTTAGATCGGATATTAGGCAGAAGTTCTTTACTGAGAGGGTGGTTAGACATTGGAACAGGCTGCCCAGGGAGGTGGTGGAGTCACCGTCCCTGTGGGTGTTCAAAAAATGGGTTGATGAGGCACTTGAGGCCATGGTCTAATGGTCTAATGGTTAGGAATATGATGGGATAAAGATTGGACTTGATGACCCTGGAGGTCCCTTCCAACCATAATTATTCTATGATTCTATGATTCTATGATCACTGCGTTCATGTGGCATTGCTTGGCACCCACATTGATGGGCCCTGCTAGATTGCTAGACTGAGGTAGAGTATTACCCCAACACAGTCTCCATGCAGATGTGCCACCAACAATGCTCTGATAGTGAATAATTCATGTCAATTGACTTGTGAGACAAGCTACATGATTTTCTGAATATGCAAAGAGAGCAAAATCATCTCAAAAGTTCCTGCTAGTCTACATTTTTCAATGACTTTTCCTCATCATTTATAAATCTCTGCTAGGATTGTGATGCACGCAGATGAGTAGCAGGCGGAATTGCTTGCAGTCCAGCCATTGCTCTTTTTCTGGAGCAAAAAAAACTCTAGGTAAATTTAAACAGCCAACATACAAGTTACTTACTATTTGTAACTATTTTTCTCAGTGAAGAATATTTTTTCCCCAATGCAAGCTAATACACTGAAATCTTTTTCTCTGTTATTACAAGGTGTATTAATTATTCAGTTTTTCTTAAATCTCATTTTAAATTTTCTGTACTCTTCTAACCACAGATATCATCTATGTTAATAAAAATACATGAACATCTACTTTTATATTTTAGAGGCTTCAGTTAATTTCTAGTCTTTCATGCTCTTACAACTCCTTCTCAAGTTTTGTTTTGGCCCTTATGCATAACAATGGCATATCTAAGAAGCAGGGAAAGAGGATGTTCTACTCAGCTTAATAAGTTCCAAAGGATTCCCTCAGCATGAAAACCTAATTCATTTCAGCAATTATAGGGCACTATCCAAACAGAAAAGAGAGATACATTTTATTAAAACAGCTGTGAATTATATTATGAATGTCTGTTGAACTGATAATCAACTCCCTTCAATTCACATGTTATTGATTGTTACCCATATTCTTTTAAAATAATAATTTTGGGTAAGTTGTTTCACAGTTTGTGTAGTGCCTCCATCACTCTGGAACCAAATCCCTTTGTCAGTGAATGTATGTCCCAGCTAATTCATGTCACTCAGGTATCTTGCATGTGTATCACTTAAGGTAAAGATTCATTGGTGTTGTTACAGTGCCCTACTATTTATCTACTTTGCTTCACACAAACCAACAACACAGATCATAAAAAGGGCAGGAGTCCTTTGGTCACAGAATCACAGAATCATCTAGGTTGGAAAAGACCTTGAAGATCATCAACTCTAACCACCAACCTAACACTGACAGTCCTCAACTACACCATATCCCTGTGCGCTATGTCAACACAACTCAAATACCTCCAGGGATGGGGACTGAACCACTGCCCTGGGCAGCCCACTCCAATGTCTAACAACCCCATTATCTGAATAAATACTACCTAATATCCAGTCTAAACCTCCCCTGATGCAACTTGAGGCCATTACTCCTTGTCCTATCACTTGTCACTTGGTTAAATAGACTGATTCCCACCTCTCTACAACCCCCTTTCAGGTAGTTGGAGAGGGCGATGAGGTCTCCCTTCAGCCTTCTCTTCTGCAGACTTAACAACCCCAGCTCCCTCAGCCACTCCTCATCAGACTTGTGCTCCAGACCCTTCACCAGCTTCATTGCCCTTCTTTCGACATGCTCCAGCAGCTCAATGTCTTTCTTGTAGTGAGGGGCCCAAAACTGAACACAGTATTGGAGGTGCGGCCTCACCAGTGCCGAGTACAGGGGTAAGGTCACTTCCCTGCCCCTGCTGGCCACGCTATTCCTGATACAAGCCAGGATTTCATTGGCCTTCTTGGCCACCTGGGCACACTGCTGGCTCATGTTCGGCTGGCTATCAATCAACACCCCCAGGTCCCTCTCTGACTAGATGTTCTCCAGCCACTCCTCCCCAAGCCTGTAGCGCTGCTGGGGGCTGTTGTGGCCAAAGTGCAGAACCCGGCACTTGACCTTATTGAAACTCATACAGTTGTCCTTAGCTCATTGATCCAGCCTGTTCAGATCCCTCTGCAGAGCCTTCCTGCCCTCAGGCAGATCGACACTCCCACCCAACTTCATGTCATTTGCAAACTTACTGAGGCTGCCAGCGATCCCATTGCCTAGATCATCCATAAAGATGTTAAACAGGAGTGGGCCCAAAACTGAGCCTTGGGGAACACTACTCATGACCAGCCACCAACTGGATTTAACTCCACTCACCACAACTCTTTGGGTTCAGCCATCCAACCAGTTTTTTACCCAGCAAAGCGTATGTCAATCCAAGCCACAAGCAGCCAGTTTTGCCAGGAGAATGCTGTGGGAAACAGTGTCAAAGGCCTTACTAGAGTCAAGGTAGATGACATCCACAGCCTTTCCCTCATCCAATAAGTAGGTCACCCTGTAGAAAGGAGACCAGGTTTGTCAAACAGGACCTGCCTTTCATAAACCCATGCTGACTGGGCCTGATCATCTGCTTGTCCTGCATGTGCCCTGTGATGGTACTCAGGATGATCTGCTCCATCAGCTTCCCTGGCACTGAAGTCAAACTTGCAGGCCTGTAATTTCCCAGATCATCCTTCTGACCCTTCTTATATATGGGCGTCACATTGGCTGATTTCTAATCTGTTAGGACCTCCCCAGTCAGCCAGGACTGCTGGTAAATGATGGAAGGCGGCTTGATGGGCACCCCTCTCAGCTCCTTCAGCACCCTCGGGTGTATGTCATCCAGTCCCATAGACTTGTGTATGTCTGTGTGGTGCAGCAGGTCTCGGACCACCTCCTCCTGGATTGTGGGGGGTCATTCTGCTCCTGGTCTCTGTCTTTTAGCTGGGAAGGCTGGATTCCCTCAGTACAACTGGTCCTGTTACTAAAGACTGAGGCAAAGAAGGCGTTAAGCACCTCAGCTTTTTCCTCATCATTCATTACCATGTTTCCTCCTGCATCTAGCAGAGGATGGAGTCTCTTCCTGGTCTTTCTTTTACTATTGATGTATTTATAGAAATGTTTCTTGTTATCTTTCACAGCTGAAGCCAGATTAATTTTTATTTGGGCTTTGGACCTTCTAATTTTCTCCCTGCATAGCCTCACAGCATCTTTGTAATCATCCTGGGTGGCTTGCCCCTTCTTCCAAAGGCCATAAACTCTCCTTTCACTGAGCTGCAGCCAAAGCTCCCTGTTCAGCCAGGGTGGTCTTCTTTGCCACTGGTTTCTCTTACAGCATATGGGGACAGCCTGGTCCTGTGCCTTCAAGACTTCCTCCTTGAAGAGTGTCCAGCCTTCCTGGACCCCTCTACCCTTCAGGACTCTCTCCCAAGGGATTCTGTCAAGCAGTCACCTAAACAAGCCAAAGTCAGCCAGAGTCCAGAGTAGCAGTTCTGCTGCCCCCTCTCCTAGCCTCTCTAAGAGTAGAGAACTCTATCATTTCATGATTGCTGTGCCTTAGGCGGTCTCCAACTGCCACATCACCCACCATAACAAAACCCAAGAGATGTAATAATTTCTTTACTTTCTGACCTCAGGCTGGCTGTCCAAATTGATAACTGCAGATGTGTTTAGCAGTCCAGGCTTCCCCCTTCCTCCTGCTCAGAAAAGTCACGCTAGGTATTTTCATGATGACTGACAGAATCTCTGCTGTTCTCTGGTGTTTTTTTGGTTTTGGTTGGTTGATTGGTTGTTTTTTTATTGTTTGGGTGTGTGTGTGTGTGTGTGTGTGTGTGTGTGTGTTATTTATTTATTTATTTATTTATTTATTTATTTATTTATTTATTTTAAATGGGCTTACCAGGTGTTGCACTGCTTGCTTTCATAACTTGTATCCCAAATCTTCTTTCCACAAGGAGACCCCTGGATTTGCTTTTTCAGTGATCCTCCTGGAACCTGAAAACCTGTCCTCTGCTTGCCTCAAGCAGAAGCAGTCTGGCCAGGTCATCAGTCTCTAAATAATACCCAGTAGTTTTCTTTCTCCCTGTCCTACCTTCAGCAGGTCATTCCTTTTTAGAATGGGTATTTCTGTAGCGTAATACTGAACACAGGTAGTTCAGTCCCTTCCTTCAGGCTAAAATATGAACCCCATCATAGAATCATAAAATAGCCTTGGTTGGAAAAGATCTCTACAATCATCAAGTCTAACCATTAACCGAACACTGCCAGTTCACCACTACACCATGTCACTCATCACCACATCTACACATCTCTTAAATACCTCCAGGGATCAGCTCCTGTACTCTGTGAGACTTACACTGGACACAGTCATGCTAACATATTGTTAGATTCCTCATATACAAAAGCAGCCCGAAGTGAGATTTCAGTGGATGTCAAGCCCCTAATTACAAAACTGTGAACAAGATGATTGATATTCACCTCCTGTTTCTTGCATTCAAGGTACTTAAATTCAGACAGCTGGAGATACTTGTCCTGTTTCACATCTCTTAGTTTTGGTGTCTAACCATGACTCTGTTTCTGAAAAACAAATTCTTGTACTGATGTTCTTCTCTGCCCCTAAGTGCCCTTCTCAGGGCACTGATACCTTGGGTCCCCATGAAGTCACTTCTCCCACTGGACTACCCAGAGAGTATCTAGCTGGGACCTACAGATCAAGAGTTTATGTGCTAAGTCTCCATTTAACACTAAAAATCTACTGAGGCAAATTACAGACCTTGAGCATTTATGGAAAATGGCATCTTTTTATGTAAGTGAAATGCCCTAAATGTCTTAATGTCACCATCTTTCAAGTTGCAATAATAATCCGTTCCTCCCTTTCAGAAACACTGAGAAGCCTTTAAAGTCTACACCAGGGCTCTATTATTACACTGATAAACACAGAAATAAAAATTCTCAAATTGGAACTGTAATTGCCCTTCTGAGCTTAACCTTGACAAATCCAGGAGTAACTTGAAATCAAATGTCTGTGATTTGTCCAGCTGTTGATCCAAGCTGATATTTCTTATCATGACCATATGTCCACATAGCTGGCCAGCAAAAGTGAACTCTAATAGATCCCAGTACACACTTTCTGGCTCTTTTTTACAAAAAGCACCAATATTATGGTGAGAAAAATTTAAGTGAAAGAAGCTGACTGAACATCTTGTGTGATCTTGTCATTATAACACTTTCAAACTTCTTCTAATGTTGTGCTTGAAAGGAACTGAAAAATAATCCTAGGAAGTAAATTCTCTGGGCTTTTAAGACTCATTAGTCCTCAAAGGAGTTTCTTACATACTTAGAATTAAAAAGACTTTTAAAGCACAGCTGGTTGGAACATGTCTACCAAAAAAAATATATTGTGTGCTTTAAAGGCCACATTTGTTTCACTTGGCACTTCACTGTCAAACATGCTGTGAGGATCTATTCATGATAGCCTCTTATGTCTCAAACAGAAAGTTGCACAACATGGCTTCCTATCCCAAAGGGCTGAGGGGAACTTCTGACCTGGCTGTCACAGCAGGCAGTGGATTTCCTTCTGAGCCACTATGGGAAGGGAGAGCCATGCACTGAGATGGTAGACTGGTGACCTCATATGGATAGGTTGAGCTTAGAAAAAAGAAACTGTCTGCCTGGTGTGGTGTGTCTAGGGGAACAGCGGGTGAAACTGTGAACCATGTCCTGAAATTCTGAGAAGCAAGACTGCAGTCACAAGATCTGCAGTCGTGATTGGAGCCGTGTCAGAAGTGGTGAACTGATGACTGGAGATGCGGTGTAGCACAGCAAGAAATTCAAGTGTATAAAAAGGACACAGACACCCAGATTTTTGCTGCTGGATTGGAACACCACCCCTGTGAGGAAGGACTGTTGGGACACTGCTGGATCCTGGGTGGTGATACTCTTCTCTCTCTCTCTCTTTTCCCTTTTAGTTTGCTCTTTTCCTTTAAACTCTTCTCTCTCTCTGAAGTGCTGGGGTCTGAACCCTGAGCCCTGAATTAAGGTTGACATATGGGTGGTTCCCATGGTCCTTCAAAAGGAGATGATGAGTTTGCCTTTTGGCTTTCCTCCAAGGTGTGGCCGGCCTTGCAGGGAAAGCCCTTGGGTAAACAAGCCCCAGGTGCCCCACATTGGGTAAATGAGTGCCAGGTGTCCTGTTTGGGGATAAAAGCTGGGACCACTTGCAGGGAGGGTGGAGTGTCTGTCTGTGAGGTGGATGCACTTTGCAGACTTTCCTGTTGAGGAAGGACCTCCTGACTCTCCCTGCAACTGGGCCCCGGTCAGGTTTGGCATTTGCCAACGTGGGCTTCATGGGGGAACAATATGTGCCTACTTCTGTCTTATATGATCAGCCTCTTGGCTTGGTTGTCTCCCATCTCTTCTATGGGAGACTTTATTTATTTATTCCACCCATTATTGATCGTGCTGTGTTGTTCCTGGGATCGCTGGGTTTGATGTCTGTTATGTGTGATCTGACTTGTTTGTAGCCCCAGTGATCACCCATATACTGACTTTTTTATGTGCAATAGAATCTGGCTACTGGATTATTTTTCTGCTGGCTGTGTCCTTTGTGCTAGGCCTAGTAATTGGCAAAACACACTCCCTCACAGTTAATAATGGTTGAAAGATTTGACAAATTATCATTGTTCATGACTAACATAATCTGCTAAACAAAACTGTTCTATTTGCACCTGACCTTTGTGGTTGGACTTTGTTTCTGTGGGATCTGAATGTTTAAAGATACTGTCCAAAGGAGAGGATCTTGACATATGCTAAGCTAATTGTTGAACCATAAATTGTGTGTACAGTTAGCGCTGCTTCTTTAATTGTTAGAGATGTTTTTCTATGGTGAAGATAGCCTTCCAGAAATCGCAGACCAAGTGACTCAGTCTTGCAGTTGTACTAACTGTGAGGTTTGTCTAATTGTGAAAATAGGTCTTTTAATGGCATACCGTGGTGGCAACATGTCAACGCTGCAGTTACAAGTGGGGTTTTTTGACAGAAAGCACTGAGTGTCCAAAAAATTTCTTGGCTGTTATCAAACTGATGTAGCTGGGCAGTTGGCATAAAGCTATTAAGTAAGTATGAGTGATAATCTCGGGTGGAGGTAAAGAAGCAGAACAGAATTGCAAGGGCCTTGCTCAGAAACCACTCAAAGTACTGCAGAAAACATTTTTATTCATTTCTCAGGTCTTATCTCTGGAATACAATGTGTTTCAACTCTGCTAAACAGACTGTTCAGAAATTCTCAAAGGGAATAATTTTTCCATCAGAGAATGAAGTTTTGTCAAATTTCAAATGTTTGCAGAGACATCTTGATTCCTGTGAGAGTGTGATAGGCTAGGCAAGGTTTTGAAACATACCAACAAATCTGTCTAACACCTCTGTAGTTTACCTGTCTGCTGGAGATTAAATAGCTCCCAGACTCTTCGGTACTTGGTTCAAGTGGGAATTATAGGTTTTCTGGGAATTTGAGGTTTCAGTTATGACTCTAGCTACCAGTCATAAGGAGGACCTGTAATCTACAGTCTTAGAGCACTGAAACTAACACTTCTAGGGTTTCCAAACTCAAGCTGTTAATAAGGACTCAGTTTTACCTCACACTACCAAGTTCAACTAAAATCCTTTAAAAATCAAATTTTGACATTTCCAAGGGTTATATTTTTTTTAAAGTGAAAATTCACAACTTCAAAATTATATTGAATTTCAGAATTCCTAATCCTACTCAAAATTAAGTTATTTTTTCCATTCACTTATTTTAACTACTTTGCAGTTATTTTCAGCATATTTAATTCATATCCTATAATGTTCTCTCATTAAGGTTCCTGCTCTTTTTTTTTTTTTTTCTAGTCATTGTGTCTTGCTGCTCCTGTTAATATCTTTTTTAAAAGTTGTGAAATTGGTTTTTTTTAAGTGCTCAGATCTCTTTTTTTTTCTCAGCCATTGTTGCTTTTTTTTTTTCCTGATGAAACTTGGACCTTAATACCCCCAGGATAATTAACAGTATACTGAGACTCAAGGAGAGATGTGCTTGGTCTCACTTCTGATTTTTATTCATCTTCTTGGCAGTGCTAGATTAATGGTTAGACTTGATGATCTTAGAGGTTTTTTCCAAATAAGGCTATTCTGTGATTCTGATTCTTCTTCCTGGACTCCCTGTAATTCAATAGATTTGTGTTAGTATACCTCCCTTTCCTAAGTCCTATTGCACCAGGTTCTCAGAGCCATTTGCAGTCCTTGCAAGCTACACTGAGTGTTTATCATTAGCCTTTATTTTATCAGGCCTGTTTCATACGTTTCTTGTTCATGAATATGAAAGTCTGTATCTTCTAGTTCTGTTCAAGCTGCAGAAGGTAGACTGTCTCTGTTTATACATAGTCAGTCAAACATATTTTCAGCAAAACTGACATACCCATAGCAGACCATTGTATTGGAAAAGATGGTTGTTTCCCTTTGGCTGGGTAATTATAGAAATTTTGGGAAATATGAAGTACATTCTTTTTGGATGGAAAATCTGTAGCACAATATCTGGGCATTATTGTCACCATTATTTACTCACAAATGTACTGCCCCGAATTCTCCCTGCAGTGCAGGGAAGGCTTTCATTTGCACTCTTGTTTATCTGCCTGTCTTATTTCTTCTTCTATTCTAGTTTCTCCTTCTACCTTCTTGCCTTCTTTTTTATTCCCACCCCATACATGCTTAAGAGAACTTCTGCAAAACTCACCATCTGCTAATTGCTCACACAGCAATTTTGACTCAAACCCTGGTTTTGAAACATAAGAAAATCCATTAACTCTTACCATCCCCATCCCCCACTGAGCTTGATGTTCCTCCTAGATGACCCCAAGCATTAACCATCTCCTTTGTCTGCAGCTATTTTTAACTGCACGAAAGATCTTCCTGTGAATACTTAACACACCTATTCACTCAAACAAATTCTATGATTATATTCTCTTTTAAAATTTTTTCTTCCCCCAGCCTCTCCCGTGCCCAGAACCTCTTTGCTGACAGTTAGAAGCAAGGGCAAAAATAGAAACTCTTTAAAACAAGTAACCTGCTTAGTTATCTCAGTCCTGCAAACAGTAACTGAACTTTCCCAGTACCTGTTGTCATGTCAGGTTCTTGCTTTACCTTTTGGGACTAGCAGGGGTTAAAACACAGCAGCCTTGGGGTAAGCAAGGCTCTGAAAGGTTTTTTTTACTGGCAGGTATAAAAAGAGGGTGACCTGGTTTACACTAGAAGGGTGGCAGCAGGGTACGTGGTAACATGTTATTTGTCAGAGCAGTGTCCTGTAGTTTGGCAGTCTGGGGTTCAATTGTCATATAGATTGCATAGTTACAGTAAATTATAATTCTAATCATCAAGAATTTAATGTTTGGAACATTGAAATTAATTTAAATGCCAAGTGGCTCTTGGGTTATTTTATGAAGGTGTGTTTGGCAGGAAGCAATGATGAACTGCTTCCAGGCATCCTGCTTTTATGGTTGGGAAGTGTGGTGATGTCTGTTAACCAGTTCTTGACAGACTAGAAAGACAGAAAGTAATGTGAAACATCTCACATGAATGTGTGAGAACTCATGTATCCAAGGCCATGGCAAAGGCCATGTATGGTCTATATAAGACTGCTCTCAATGCTTTCCAGGTTCACTCTTTGTGGAGTCCTTGTCTAAGTTCATGCAACAAATACAAAGTCTGAAGTGAAACCAGAAGGTCCATGAGCATCCAGAGTGCTACTCAATGGTATAGATGGGGAGTGGCATAAATGGGGACAGAGTGTAGGCTGCAAACTCTTAACTGCTGTTTGGTGTCCTACTGCTGATCTATACTGCCTCTGTTTTTCTTCAGGTTGATCGCACCTGCTTGGGTTTTGTTTTCAAGATGAAAGTCTTTGCCAGAAGAAGGTGCTGTCACTTGACTGTATTTGACGTACTCTGCTCTGACACAGTGACTCTGACTTCAAGGTAAATTTCCTGGATTATAAAACACTGTAGGAAGAAATTTATATCTATCAGTATTACCACTTTGATTGTTCCCACCAGTGAAAAGGCACAGAATAGTAATTTTTGCTGTGGTATGAGTTATATTTTTGAGTCTTTAAGGCTTTAAAAGTAAAATAAAATAAACAAAATCAGGCAAAATAAAATCCCAATACTGGTAAATGTGACATACCTACAGGACAGGGAAGCTGTTTCAACTTCTGTTTATCCTGGTCATGTGTTTTTTTCTTAAAATACTTAAGAATCTATTACTGAAAAGGTGCAATAATGGCATTAATATCTGTATTCCAAACAGATTCTTGCTAAGCAATTATTCCACAGCCAGTAATTGGGAACTATTTGGCATTCAATTGAAAGATGAAAATGTACACTAAAATTAAAAGGTGAGTTATTCTGAAGGTGGAGAAACACCGTCAGGGGTGGAGAGGGATAATACGGAATATAAACTGTCCCAAATCTCAGTGAAAACCTGTATAGATTGCAGATTAGGTTAACCAGTAACACTGTTCAATACAACCCCATTTTCAGAGAATGAGAGACAAAAGAGACTATTCTCTGCATGTTCCCTTTAAATTTTATCATGTTTTAAACCTCTGAATGGTTTGTACTTATGTTATCTGACTTCCTGTAAGAATCTTGGTTTGGAAACAATAGAGCAAATGTAACTTAGGCTGAGCCTCCCCAGACTATATCTTAAGGGCACCTGCATACAAATTGTTTCTCTCACTCCAGATCATGTATTCTTACTCCAAGTGATTTAATTTAAACAAGAAAAATTGCTTAACTTCAAAGAGAAATGCCTATACCTCTTCAAACTAGCTTCAGAGTCCCAAAACTAAGTTGACCAGAGGAAGTAATTTGTAGTCCAGTCCTTGACTTGTGGTAATAAAACAGTCATAGGGCTGTCAGTGCACAGTAATATCTTGGCTTAATGTAGATGATAATACATTTCCACAGTGTGTATAGTGTATTCGTTTGTCACAATCAAGAAATAGTGATTCCAGTGGAAGAACAGGTTATAATACCTTTCACACAAACATATGGATTTTTTAACATGTTTTTTTTAATATGAAGCATGTAGCTATGCAGGCAGTGATAATTGCCCAATAGTTAAACTGGACTGAAGCAAGTCAAGAGTACTCTACTTATTGTAATGGCTTTGGAAAATTTTAAAATTTTTTTAAGGAAAATATGACAGCCCCTCTATTTTTTATTTAAGCCTGCTGAAAATAATATCCCAACAAAACAAAACACACCCACTCAGCTGCTTCACATAAATTCTCCTTCTGGGTCATACACAGACATCAGCTGAATTCTAATTCTATTGTTCTTATTTTTACTATTATTATTATTGCCACTGTTATTGTTATTCTTTCTCTTCTATGTATTCAGGTTCCATCTTCTTTTCTCTTTGATGCTGATTATTGGTGGAGGAAGATGAAAATGTGTGCATGACTGAATAGTCTTGATATTCATGCCTTCAGTATAAACTTCATTACTTACAGTTTACTGGAAAAGAGGATTTATGGAGGAGGAAAGGAAGGGTAGGTGTGTTTCTGTGGCCACTGGATTTATACCAGGAGCATAAGGATAAGTGTGAGAGTTTCTGATACAAAAGAAAAACAAGATGTTTGCAATTTTTACCTTTTTGCAGCCACTCGCTACCAATGAAATCCAGCTCTTTGGTGTTGTTTTAAGAGGGGACTCAAGAAAAACTGAGAGGTGGGCATCACACTTATTCTTTAAAAAGGTGCCTTTGCTTGCCTTAAATCCCAAAGGACCTAATTCAGTTCTAGTTCTTCTGTTTTCCTTTTACTCTTTACCACCCAATTGTCTTCCCTTAAACTGCAGCTCCAGTCTTGTTTTCCCCCATGCGTTTCTCCTGTTTGTTTTACTTCAGCTAAGGCCTATCTTCTGTTAGTTTTCTGACCTTCTAATTAACAGATCTCCAAATTTCCTAGAGCACCATTGCATAGACAGCAAAACAAGCCAGAGCCAACACTACTGTCTTAAGCAGAAGTTGTTTTCCGAGTAATCTACCTACTAGTTCTGTGCCAGCTGTCTATAATATTCAAGGAGCAGAGGGCTGAGTGGGTTGTATCTGTAGGACTTGGAGAAGAATAGCATTGCAAATAATTGATTAAACTATTTGTGCTAATTGACTCTGTACCAAATTATGTGAAATCCAATACTGTCGTAAACCCATTCAGAGACCAGTATGAACATCTGTTTCGAAGATTTTTTTTCCATGTATTTCTGAACATCATGTTATAAAATATACACAATGAAAATGTTTAGCATTTAGCTTCTTCATAGCTCCCATCAGAAATTAATCTTTATTTTTCTCCTAAAGGAAGAAGCTCTAAATGGATGCATAATAAAGAAATTAAAGGAAATACATTCAGACGAACGTAATGTGATTATTGGAGAAGTAGTCAAATAATTTGTTCTGATGTTCAGTTATTGAGTGATGTTACAGTGACTCCTTATTCACATGATTTTTGTATTTTAATTTCCCTCAATTCATATACAGACTTTCTTCTCCTAGCAACACTCCAGCCTTTTGAAGGATCCTCATCTTCTTTATTATCATCGACCAATTCTACCCCTGGAATTACTTCAAGCAATTTCTTTATTGATTGGCGTTTAAACCTTGTAACCATTGACTTGGCATTTGTATTCTTTTACTAGCAGCCATGCTGGCTTTGTGTATGTTTTCCACAACTACTTTTCTTCTGTGTCTGTCCTCTTGGTCTTCTGTTTCTCTTGTTTCATTGTTTTCTTTCTCCCTTGCATTATAACATTATAATTAGTGATTAATATTTGCCAAGTTGCTGCTTTTACATTATTCCTTAAGATTTCCAATAACATTTCAGAAAAAGGTGAACAGAAATAAAAACCATACATCTCCTAGGTCAGCAAGAAATGTAATTGCAAATGTAAATCTGTGTGCAACTGGCACTATTTGCATGTTTAAAGCTACTCATGTACTTCTTTCCTCTTCAAATCTGGGTCATAGGGAGGGGAAGAATACGCTCATTATTATAGCTTTTTTCAGAAGGTTTCACTAGCATTTATCTGAATAGAAACCATGAATCAGCTTCTATAATGTTCAGAACTCCTTTCATTCACATTCTCCAAATGTTTGTGAAAGCAAATTTTTGTTCAGAAGAATGTTCAATGCAAAGTAAAATATCAGAAATAAGGGTGTGAATGCATGTTTTCATGAGTAGCAACGCTGGAAGCATTCACGTGGCCATCTGAACAGCTCTGTGGATTTGGTAGCCATTCAAAAAATAGCACATGACTTGGAAATTATAAGCAGAGTGCAAATAGTGAGTAGCAAGGTGGTGATAGTTCCAGCATTAGTATAGTGAATCATTCAAGAGCAATCCACAAAGTGAAGTTTCACTGGATGCTGCTCTTCCTAATTTACTATCAGCTAGGGTTTGTCAAAGTGGGAAAAAAGGATTTAAAAAATAATGAAAATATCTGCAGAATTCCCTGTTCAAGTAGTGTGAGTATGAGAATATGTGAAAGAATCTTAACCATTGCTCAAAAAGTGTTCCACTTTTTTACAAACTATACATCATTTCACTTTTAATAGCAAATAAATCACTTAAATATCTATTTCTGTGCTGCATTACTGTGATATACTTCAGAAAGAACAATAAGAAAGCTGGATCTTTTTCTTGAATTTCTCATGACATGGCTAGATGCAGAAAGAGAATGAGTTGTAAAAAAAAAAAAGGTGTGGGCAAAGTACAATTGTGTGTAAACTTAGGCTTTAGAGAGTTCATCTCTAAAAGACCACTTTACAGATGTCAGGAGCCAAAATGAATGGTGTCATTTGGCTTTATTATAACCATGACTTCAGTAAATGTGGTTGACTAACATAGACATTAGTAACCTCCAGAGTCACTGGGCCCCAGGCTGCAATTGCCTCTTGCTAGCAAATTGTCCCAGTGCTCTCTGGCACAAATTTGGCCTGTTAAAACTATCACTTTGCTAAAAAGGCTGCTGGGCTTGGTTTGATACCAGGGACAGGCCGAAGTTCATTCCTAGTACACAGTTCCCATGCATCAGCCTTGTCTTTAATACTTATTTATTACCATAGATGTGGTCTTTTTCTGGCCAGATTGCAATGGTCTTACTAGTAGAGATGCAACCTAAAAGCTTAGAATGCAGATTAGTGTCATATTCGCTACTAGTTAGCGCATTTTATTCTATGGGGAACAAGTCTATTAATTGTCACAAAATGTGCAGTTAGTGGAACTCAAATGCTGTAATAGATCTAAGGAGACTAAGCTGCAGCAATCTTGGGCATGAGCATCGTCATGCAAAAGCTACTCTATGTGGATTCCTTGCCTGACCCTTCTTAGTAAGTACTCGGTCATCTCAACCAATACTGCAGCAAGCAGTTAGTGTTGCCAAAGTGCACACTGCATTTCTCAAGTGGACAAGTTTCTAGCTAGTGCTTCTATGGGCAGAAAGGTGGATTTTTAAAATATAATAATTTGAACACTAAGCCATGATAGAAGTATTCTTAACTGGAAGCCCGTATCAATCCGTTACTAGCAAGAGAAGAAACTTTCAGCTGAGAAGAGGAACGAAGTAGTTGAAGAAAATGGACAATTCATATGTTGCTTACGAAAATTTGTTAATATTTCTATATATATTTTTAAGACACATATCTTTTCTCATCTTCTACTTTTCTTCTATTTTTTCAAAAATATTTTCTATTAACAAACACATAGAAGAAACCCCAAGAAAAGACATTTGCATTTCTATTTAGGCTCACCTCTTCACATGGCCAGCCCTTTAGGGTAAGACATAAGGGATATATGGTGATAAGGTCCAAATGGAAATAACAGCTTTTTCTTAAGATCTTCCACATCTTGCATCTTATCCTTCAGTCTGCATCTCTTGAAGGTATACAATAGTACTTTGCCAAAACCTGGACCATTTATATGAAACAATCCTTAAACTGAAATTATGTAGCCATTCCACAGAGCAATGCAATCATGAAAAAAATCTAACAGATTTTAATTGAGTAATTTAAAGTATGCCACAGAATAATGTCAGCAAATATATTCATAGATCTTCACAGAAAACAAAGTAGAGGTGAAAGCAACACTATGTTCATTAGCCGTTACTTTGGTATGCATGGACACATCACGCCTGAAAAACAAATCAGACATAGTCATTCGGGGCCCAGCGGTAGTATCCTCTTTCTACCAACAAGTTCTTGGAGGAGTTATTTTGGTATTTTAGTTACTCTCTTTAAGTTTCTATATTGCCTTTAATCTTCCAAGTATTTCCAGTTCCAAGAGTTTAAAGACAAACTGTTCTAACAGTAATGGGAGAGAAGGGCCAGAGGCTGGGACTCAGATATGCAAATGTCCTGAATTGACTAGAATAGGGGCCAGCCCAGAAAACTGACAGAAAATTAGTTATTTCCAGGGGAAAATGCTTATCCTCTGGAGAAGGTGTTCAAGCAGCAAAGAAGCACTTTGAAAGGAACAAGGGAAGGAGCCAGAGGAACATAAAAAATATCCAAACATTTTGCCCGTTTCTGGACAAAAAACAAGTTGAAATTGCTAAAGTTAACATTGGTTGTCACAAGAAATTCTTGTTAAGATGAGGCAGTGAGTCACAAGGAATGAAAACCTAAACTTGTTAATTACCATGTTAAAAAATTCCTTTTAATTTGATTTGGCTGAAAACTTCTGCACCTGGTGCTTTTTAGTATTTTCTAAATCAGACAAAGACGAAGCGGAAGACAGAAAATGAAAAATAACAGTTTCTGTGCCATTTATGTAGATTTGAAGGCCATAGAAGTAGAAGAGGTAATCACTTCTGTGTTTTGGCACTCACACAATAGGGAATACATTGAAAAAAAATCTCTGATGTTTAATGACTTGTGACCCTGTGATACAGGTCAGGCAAAACAAGTAAGGAAGAGAACTGGCTCAAAGGAGGGAAGCTATTACCTGAAGAGAACAGAAAAGAAACAGTGAAAAAGAAACAAACAAAAATTTTTAAAGCTAACACATCTATTTTGTGCTATATAGATAATATTCAGCTTTTCTGAGAAGGACGACAAGTAGAGATGGAGGGAAAGGAATGCTGCAGAGCTGCATTATGACCAGTCTTCACAGAGGGAAAATTTCTGTCAGTAAATTAATCAGAGTAATTCTTCTGCCCAGTAGTAGATGCTGAGGGCAATGATGTGAGAGGAAAGGAAAGGGAGAAGGGCAGGAGGATCCTGTAAGAAACAGCTTCCTTCAAAGAAGAACCAAGACTACTGGCTGATAAATCCTGTAGTTTCATCTGGTTTGAGTGATGCTCCTGGACTGTATCCTCAGCTGAAGTAAATCAGAAGAATCTCATTGGTTTGGGTGGAATCTTCCTAATTTATGCTGTAATTTTTGCAGTTTGCTTACAAAGCTCTAGTGACAAACAAGTTGCTTGGGGAATGGTGCTTTGGTTAAGAAAGGACGAGCTTCAGGTACTGGAGTTTTCTACTCTGAAGAAATATTAATCTCACCCACTTAATGTGTTTTAAATATATTAGTATGAGTAAACAGATTTAAACATGTTTCAGTGTTTGAAATGTTAAAAAGCAGACTCCCTGCATCTCCTGTGATTTGCGACAGCACAGCTGTTTGGCAGCTATGCCGTGATCTGTGTCAAAAAATTCATCTGGCAATAAACCCTCAAACTCTCTTGTTTTCAATAGAGGTTTTATTACCTGATTCAGTTTCCCCAGTCAGGTTATCAGCATTTGCCCAAAGGTCTGACCTGGCAGTAGGGAGCTGAAGCAGAGGGAAGGATGGAGATGGGGTCAGCTCTTGGCTGAGGAATTGCCTGTGGAGACACAGCTGGAGACACTCTTCAAAATACAGCTTTTTTTCCTATCCATTTCTCTAGCAGGATTTTGTATTTGACCTTTTTCTGGGTGCCAGAAAAATTCACTTTAACTCAATGGTTATTCCCCCTAGAAACAGCTGATGAAAAGTGCTGATCAGCAAGTATTGCCTCTGCCTCCACTGCCTGCCATATGAAACTCATGAAGTAATCCTCTTTCAACAAAACACCTAGCAAGCTAGTCCCTCATACCAGCATCCAGCTGGCTGACCTTGCTATCAGGTGATCCATCTCTGGTTTTGAATACATTGATTTCTCTCTCTAGTTTCACTTCAAAACACTTGTCTGCTGCCTTATACTCAGTAACATGTTTACTCTTGTGGGTTAGGTGTTGCATCTTGACTTGTGGACTCAGTGCCCATTTTTTGCTTATTTTGGTTGTCAGCAGTGTACATAGATTTAGAATATAAAGTTTTCGCGCTGTCATCTTTCTTTGGCTCTTTATACCCAGAAGTCCCATAGTCTGACTCTTGCTGTCTCCACTGGCAGGAAACCATCTGTGCTGCCCTCAGCTCCCTCCCTCCATTGGTCCTTCTTGACCAGGTGTCCCTTGAGCTCTTCCAGTCCAGCCCTTGCTATTGTGCTGCATCAAGGAAATAATTTTGCGGATCAGCTTCTCCATCAGGTTCACTATGCAGCCTCACAAAAGCAGGTGCTTTTTTGAGCAGGAAACCTCTGGAAGATTAAGCAGGAGGATCTCCACCCAGGGCATAGCCATACTGAGAAATGACCTTTGCCTTGTTATTGCCATGGGGGTGTCACTCAGTTGGATCACTTCCCCAGCCTGCTTCTCCTCATGGCCACACAAATGTTACCCTAGTAACTTTTTCTAAAGGTGCTTCAACAATTTCACCTCTGAAAATCAGCCAGCTGCTTCTTTGAGTCTCTTTCAGGTTGCACTTCAAAAACACAAGGGAAGTTATAGCAGCAGCTAGATGTGTAGTTATATCCTCAACTTTGAAAATGTAATTTTTTGCACTTATATATAGAATCTGGGGAACATAGACAGCTTCAGTGAAAAACTTTTAATCACAGAATCACAGAATGTTAGGGATTGGAAGGGACCTCAAAAGATCATCTAGTCCAATCCCCCTGCCAGAGCAGGAACACCTAGGTCAGGTCACACAGGAACATGTCCAGGCGGGTTTTGAATGTCTCCAGAGAAGGAGACTCCACAACTGTTCCAGTGCTCTGTTACCCTCACTGTGAAGACATTTTCTCTCATATTTATGTGGAACCTCCTATGTTCCAGATTGCACCCATTGCCCCTAACATATTTATAAACGTTAATGAGGTCACCCCTCAGTCTCTTCCAAGCTAAAGAGACCCAGCTCCCTCAGCCTTTCCTCATAAGGGAGATGTTCCACTCCCTTCATCATCTTTGTGGCTCTGTGTTGGACTCTCTCAAGCAGTTCCCTGTCCTTCTTGCACTGGGGGGCCCAGAACTGGACACAATATTCCAGATGCGGCCTCACCAGGGCAGAATAGAGGGGAAGGAGAACCTCTCTCGACCTACTAACCACCCCCTTTCTAATACACCCCAGGATGCCATTGGCCTTCTTGGCCACAAGGGCACATTGCTGGCTCATGGTCATCCTGCTGTCCACCAGCACCCCCAGGTCCCTTTCCCCTACGCTGCTCTCCAACAGGGCTGTTCCCAACTTATACTGACACATGGGCTTGTTCTTACCCAGATGCAAGACTCTACACTTGCCCTTGTTATAGTTCATTAAATTTCTCCCCACCCAACTCTCCAGCCTGTCTAGGTCTCTCTGAATGGCAGCACAACCTTCTGGTGTGTCAGCCACTCCTCCCAGTTTGGTGTCATCAGCAAACTTGCTGCCAGAACACTCTATTCTCTCATCCAAATCATTGATGAATATATTGAATAGTACTGGTTCTAGTACTGACCCCTGAGGGACTCTACTAGATACAGGCCTCCAACTAGACTCTGTCCCATTGACCACAACTCTCTGGTTTCTTTCCTTCAGCCAGTTCACAATCCACCTCACTACCTGATCATCCAGACCACACTTCATCAGTTTAGCTGCGAGGATGCTGTGGGAGACTGTGTCAAATGCTTTACTGAAATCAAGATAGACCACATCCGCTGCTTTACCATCATCTATCCACCGGGGTCATGTCCTCATAAAAGGCTATCAGGTTAGTTAAGCATGACTTCCCCCTGGTGAAGCCATGTTGACTGCCCCTAATGACCCTCTTATCCTTGATATGCCTAGAGACAGCACCCAAGATAAGTTGTTCCATTACCTTTCCAGGGATGGAGGTGAGGCTGACCGGTCCATAGTTACCTGGGTCTTTCTTCTTGCCCTTTTTGAAGACTGGAGTGACATTTGCTTTCCTCCAGTCCTCAGGCACCTCTCCCATTCCCCATGACCTAACAGACATGAAGGAGAGTGGCCCAGCAATGACATCTTCCAGCTCCCTCAACACCCTTACACAAGATAATTATTCATTTTTGCTGAAAGCCGAAATAACTTTCCAAAACCTGAAAGATTTTTTTTTTTTTTTTTTTCCAAAACCAAATAAGCTTTTTTTAATTCATATTATGTTGAGCACAGAAAATATGCTTACCAGTCAACCTTTTCCTCATGTTGTCTTTTGTGTGGCTGATGTTTTTATTTTACATATGAAAAATGAGGGAAGTTCCATAGCTGTGTAGAGTTGAGGGATATGTTTAATATCTGAGTGTGGCAATTTTTGCAGACAGCAACAGCATTAATAAAGATGGTTACTGTCTATAGTATAACTCCTTTAAAGTGTCTCTCCCTGCTACTGCAGCTGTGAAAAAAAAGTCCTTTTTTAAAATTCTGGTCCTTCACTACTAAGTATTTGCTTTGCAGCAGTGCTGCAGGTTTCTAATCTGTGGGTAATTAAATGCAGACACTTATGAAAACCATGGGTGTGATTGGCAAGGAGCACAACAGTTGTGTGGGGATGTGAAAAACTAAGTAATGAAAACCGTCCATTATAGCTAAATCTGCAAGGCAAAATTCCCTGTAGGTGTGACTCCACTGACTTTGGTGGGGTGATGCCGGAAGAGCATCTGTCCTGTGAGTGTAATTCTTGTCAGTGAGCAACAGCACATGAACAACCAGAGCAGAAGCATGGCAATGTTTCCTCTAAAGCCTGGCTGGTGCTCTGAGGGCGGCTCCTGCCTGACTGCAACCTGTCATCTTGCAGAGGCTCCAACGACCTCTGAGAATCCCACCGAGGGCTGAGGTGCCTGCGGTGGGGAGCAGCACTAGCAGTGAGTTTCGTCACTTTTGTTACAGTAGGTCACTCTCCCTTGTTCACACAGGTGTGCTGCTTCTCTGACCTCCAGGGTCGGAGAGGAGAGCTCCCTTCCAGCTGGCACTGTGCCTGCCTGCCCAGGGAAGCCCCTTTGTGGAGCACATGACTGCAAAACCCAGGGTTTTCTTCATTCTGCCAGAGCTCTTTTGTCATTACAGGTGGAAATGGACAGCTTTGAAATGGATTAGTGTAAGCTGCTGCAGGTCTTCAACTGCATGGATGAACCAGTGGCAGTGGAGGAAAGTACGAATATGTTTGTTTTTTATGTCCTTATTGAGTTACTAGTTATTCCTGGTAAAATCTGTCCATTTTTTTTAAGCTAATGAATATCTTGTAACAAAATTACTACTAGTCACTTTGACCCAAGATAAAAACTAAATTAGAATGTATTTTGAAAGTAATTTCATTTTCCAGCTGAAGAGGTTCACAGTTACAAGGAGTCACTTGATTTGACTTCACTTCCTTATGCAGAGGATGTCAGGGATAGAGAATATTGGAAACAAAAGGTACTTAAAGTTCATAACTAACAGTAGTACCTTTACAACTTTACTGTAGTCTGCTGTCACTGTAGTGGTGTAGTGGACTTGTCTTACAGTGTGGATGGCAGGCACTGTCACAACATACCCAGATGTGAATATAAAGTGCTGGCTGTAAGCAGAACATGAACAAGAGAAACCGTTTTCTGCAACACTGCACAAGGCAATGCCAAGTGGCCATGCAGCTGGCAAGCAGCCTTTTTTTATGTTCCCTTCCCTTTCCCCTTTCCCTCTCCTCTCCTCTCCTCTCCTCTCCTCTCCTCTCCTCTCCTCTCCTCTCCTCTCCTCTCCTCTCCTCTCCTCTCCTCTCCTCTCCTCTCCTCTCCTCTCCTCTCTATATTTGTATTAACTACACAGTTTCAAAATGCTTTTCCCAAAGTCAGGAGACAGTATTTGGAAAGGAGCCTGGGGAAGCACAGTCTCATTCCTGCTCATACAGCCTCATGCATGTAGATGCCTCTTCTGGGAGAAGGGATAGTCAGCCAAGCTTTCATGGGTTTTTTTGGCTTTGAGGACAAGTATGATAATCAAGGCACATCTGGAAAAAAAGGTCAGCGATGAAAGCAGATTATATAGTGTCTGAGAACTGTACCCACTGTTGTGCAAGTGAGGATACCAACAACGAGCTGAAGCTTGTGCTATTAAAGCATGGAAAGGGTCAGCTGCCAGCACCAACAACATCAGCAGCCTCTGGGGAGCTATTCTTTATGTACAATGAGCATGAGTGGGCAGGTGGGTTGGTGGTGATGTTCAGAATGGAGGTGGGGATCTGTGTAAAGACCACAACCACAAGCAATGTGTCATCTGCCCTGCATCTTGCACACACAGCCCACAGCTGCTGCTGCACAGGGATTTTAAAGGAGCATTCACCCCTCCAAAAGAGGTTTAGGTTTTGTGGGGAGGGTTCTGTCTTATTGTGCTTATACCCATATGGATACAGAAATAACCTTTCCTGAAGGTTTTTTTTTAACAGCAGCCTGCCCTTGTCTGTTCACTTCTTCTCTTGAGCTTCAGCTTATGTAACTAACCCCTTGACGCAAAACGCGTATGGATCCACACAAATAACTTGTAATGTTTAATTAAACTAAACTGTAATCAACAGACTTTATCTTTCAACTACTGTGTACCAAGGAAGCTTTATCTGTTGAAAATTAGCAGTAAGATTGGCTTGACTTTTAAAGGAACCATGTGAGTTTCTCATTAGCCTTATTATAATTTCTGAATCATAAATATGTAAATGATGAATTTCACACGGGAGATTTAATTCTGTGCTCTTATTTCTGATTAGCTGGAAATACACTCTGGCTCTGTCAGATAATTGGTAACACTGCACTCCAATAAGGCATTTCCCTACACTTCATCAGGAGCAGCTGAAATTAAAGAAGGCAGGAGCTGTTACATTTTTGACAGTTTTGTAACACCAACTTGTTGAAGTTTTAACTCAGCCATTAATATATTCTATGAATTATTAATTCTTTCTTATGTCAGGAATTGAAAAAAAAAAAAAAAAAAAGCAAAAACTGAAGATCTGAGCCTAGGCTATAAACACCCTGGAAACCAGATTTCTTTCCCCTCCCATTTCTTTTCTGATCTGTTCTCCAAACAAAACACTTGCATTTAGTTTGAGTAAAGATTAGGGAAATCAGTATTTTCAGGGATATGAATTTTAAATACACAACACAAACATATACTTAACTTCTGGGATGGTATGGGGAGATTTCCTTCTTTCTTTCTTCCTTCCTTCCTTCCTTCCTTCCTTCCTTCCTTCCTTCCTTCCTTCCTTCCTTCCTTCCTTCCTTCCTTCCTTCCTTCCTTCCTTCCTTCCTTCCTTCCTTCCTTCCTTCCTTCCTTCCTTCCTTCCTTCCTTCCTTCCTTCCTTCCTTCCTTCCTTCCTTCCTTCCTTCCTTCCTTCCTTCCTTCCTTCCTTCCTTCCTTCCTTCCTTCCTTCCTTCCTTCCTTCCTTCCTTCCTTCCTCCCTCCCTCCCTCCCTCCCTCCTTCCCTTCCCTTCCCTTCCCTTCCCTTCCCTTCCCTTCCCTTCCCTTCCCTTCCCTTCCCTTCCCTTCCCTTCCCTTCCCTTCCCTTCCCTTCCCTTCCCTTCCCTTCCCTTCCCTTCCCTTCCCTTCCCTTCCCTTCCCTTCCCTTCCCTTCCCTTCCCTTCCCTTCCCTTCCCTTCCCTTCCCTTCCCTTCCCTTCCCTTCCCTTCCCTTCCCTTCCCTTCCCTTCCCTTCCCTTCCCTTCCCTTCCCTTCCCTTCCCTTCCCTTCCCTTCCCTTCCCTTCCCTTCCCTTCCCTTCCTTCCCTTCCCTTTCCTTCCCTTCCTTCCCTTCCTTCCCTTCCTTCCCTTCCTTCCCTTTCCCTTTCCCTTCCCTTTCCCTTTCCCTTTCCCTTTCCCTTTCCCTTTCCCTTTCCCTTTCCCTTTCCCTTTCCCTTTCCCTTTCCCTTTCCCTTTCCCTTTCCCTTTCCCTTTCCCTTTCCCTTTCCCTTTCCCTTTCCCTTTCCCTTTCCCTTTCCCTTTCCCTTTCCCTTTCCCTTTCCCTTTCCCTTTCCCTTTCCCTTCCCTTCCCTTCCCTTCCCTTCCCTTCCCTTCCCTCTTTTCTTTGCTTTTGCTTTGCTTTGCTTTGCTTTGCCTTGCCTTGCCTTGCCTTTCTTTTCTTTGCCTTCCCTTGCCTTTCTTTTCTTTGCCTTCCCTTGCCTTTCTTTTCTTTTCCTTGCCTTTTGCCTTTTGCCTTTTGCCTTTCTCTCCTTTCCTCTTCTTTCCTCTCCTTTCCTCTCCTTTCCTTTCTTTTCTTTTTTCTTTTCTTTCTCTCTCTGTTTTTTTTTTTTCTTCCCCTCCCCATTTCATAAATGTGCCTAGCTACGTGAT
Organism: Podargus strigoides; assembly: GCA_028020825.1. Classification (NCBI taxonomy): domain Eukaryota; kingdom Metazoa; phylum Chordata; class Aves; order Caprimulgiformes; family Podargidae; genus Podargus; species Podargus strigoides. The sequence continues at coordinate 94,428,199 of CM051663.1, forward strand.
AACTGATAAAGGGACATTGCAAATGGAAGTTTCCAAAGAACTGTGAGTATGGTAGGTTGTGCAAAACACTAATGCAAAACAAACTGACACTTACATTAATGTTATATTCCTTACCTAAATGCAATGGAAGAAGCAGGACCATATAGAGAAATAGTAGTCCATCAGCAATAAACTCTCAGCATGCAAACACACCACCTCTCAAGAATCCTCATATTTTTTATGTTATCCTTCTGTTGACTTTATTTTGATGCTTTAGTAATTGACTCTGATAAATAATAAAAAGCAAATCATAAAAACAAAAGTCCCTTACTGAGCTGAACAAAGTAACCACAAACAGAGACCAGTTATTTTAGTACTTCACGGCAGCGTAATATTTGGGGGATTTGGTGAATCTCATATTCTTTTCCAGGTTTGAGAAGAGACTCTTTTTTCCATGAGCGTGGGGATATCCCCACATCATTCTGTCTGTGTTCTCCTCCTCACAAAGCCCATTTTAAGTAAGTTCCCCTTTTTGCAATTTGTGTTCCAGTTTCTACCAAGCACCTACCACCTCTCATCCACACAAGCAGTTTCCTTGGCTCATGAAGGCCAATCCTCCCCCACCCTGAGGCAGTTTCTCCCCTCCACCAGACCTAGCTCAGTTTTATCAGCATCCCTGTCCTGCTTTTATGTTCTCCTTTTCTCTTGATGCTATGCACCCAGGTCTTTCACAATGCAATAGTCAGCTTTGCTGCTTGTCTTCACCACGTTGTATAAGATCATAGAAATAAAGTTTATTTGAACTGCCCAGACTGGAGAATGCTTGGTCATTCATGAGAAGCCTTCTGATTCTGCAAAACTAGTAGAACAGAATGAAGTGTAGAGAACAGTTTTAAGTGTAGAAATGTGGTAATTGTTCACAAAACATACACAAACTCTGATTCTCAGGCTTGTCATATGCCCAAGGTGGGTCAGAGTATCCAACTAATAATTATTTACTTGCTCATTTTTAGTGAGGATTCGACAAGATGTTTTTCTTTGTTCTGGTTTTCCTAAGTGCTTATATAATTTTTTATCCACTAAATTTGAGTTTGCCTACTTGGAAAACCACCAGCTACAAACCTTTAAAATTGTGTTACCAACTCAACCGCTAATAAGAAATTTTGATGGTGTATGTCATTTTTTGATGAGGTTGTGCAATTCCCCATTATTCCTTTATGGGTGATCCCATGTAAAATGCAGGAGGGATTATTATTGTTATGCTACTAACATAAACCCTTATTTCATTACTGTTATTGCAGTGATTATTCATCATCAGTATTATGATGATTTTAATAAGTTTAAAAAGACCATTCTTTCTCTGTTGCTGAGCTTTCTTCAGTCATTATGAGGCTCTTGACATTTGCAATTGCTATATAGTCGATTTAAAGTCTAACAGAGATGGAAAAATTCCTTCGTAAATCAGATGAATGCAAGCCTGCATTTTCTGATTTATAGTCACTCTACAACACAGCAAAATAAAGCCTTGGCTTTAATCCATATTCCTTTTACTATTTTTTTTCTTTTGTATATGTTCTGGAAAGTGAACAAGATTGCAGTCCCCTGAAAGTATTCCTTTTCCTTCTGTTATGGGCTGAGGAGTATGAGTGAGCCTCTTAATTTACAGGTTGCTGTTGCAATGTTTCATAATTTTAGGAGCACTCTGCTCAGTGAGGCACAACAATTGTTCTTTAAAAGCTTTTGAGAAATAGCCTCCTGTGAAGACAGAGGTGGCAACTGTGTATGAGGTAAGTTTTAAGGGCGATTTCCAGGGTCCATCCCAGCGGATGTACGGAGCTGGGCTGGGCTCTTGGCTTTGTGTAAAAGCACAGAAATGGCTGAGATCAAACACCTGCAAAGATGAGGTGCAAACACAGCAGCATGCACCACGTGTATGAGGTTATTCAATATATTATAACTGTTTTTTTGCAAATGTGCTAAGCAAGCGCAGATAAAAGCTGAGATTGCGGAACAGACCTCATGATCTAAACTGAGCTGTCTGATACCAGAGGTGCCATGGAAGAAACATCATGCACAAATGTCGCAAGTGGAAAGGTAAAAATTTTTCACTCTTTCACAGTAAAAACACTATTAAGACTTCACTTCTTCATGCTTCCAGGGACAGCTAAAAATATTCCAGGAAAATGGGTTTTAAGACTTGATACAGAAGAGCCATATACAAACTACAACTGTCATGGGCTTTTCCTTGGATAGAGGCATAATTTAGGCATTATTTGGTGTTGTTTTGACTCTGGATTTTTGGCCCTTACTTTGTCTTTCAGATGCCTAATTGTAGCTGAAGCTAGTGGAGGAAAGAATGGTCATAACACTTACACATGCTTGGAGCAGGTGTTAATTGTTGTTGATTTTCAGAAAGGCATGTGAAGGATCACTTATCTTTACATCTGATCAGAAAATGAAAACAGTAATTAATTGACAATTCAAAGGCTGAGAGCTGCAGTAGGGCCAGAGATCTTTGGGCAGGGTGAAAGTGGGGCTCCTCTTCAGAAGTTCATGTGAAAGGTACTGGGAAATTGGCTAGATTTTGAGGGGCTGTTTTTATTGAGGATAACAGACACAGCTACATCAGCAGGATCTGAATACCACATGTGTTAGCGAAATCAGTGCTTTCCTTGCTCTGTCCTTGTGTGTTATGAAAAATGTAAATATTTGTTGCAGTAAAGTGGCATACTCATAAATAATATAGGAAATGTTAAAAACACAGAAATGGCAGGGCTGGCCAGAGTCAGCAAGTCCTTTCCCAACCTACTGGAGGCAACTGCATTTTAATCCTTTACATAAAGTGGTCAGTCGTCTTAGAAATAGTTCCCTTCTGCCCTCTCCTTCCTGCATTATCTTTCTGAGAAGGCAGTCACAGGCTTAAAAGGTTAAAAAATCTTCTAGTTTCAAGTTTAAATTTATTTGTGACAGCATATACTGCTGCTGCAATTGTGTGTCCAGCGATGTCCTTCTGCTCAAATGGCTGTCTCCCTCCCTGGGTTGTGTTGGGAACATATATGATTGTTAGAAGCCATCATATTACATCTTGGGCTTTGTTTTTCTAGACTAAACACAACCTCCTTCTCACAGAACAAATTTTCTCTGCCTTGCATCCCTAAGAAGCCTGTTTCTGCTTTGATTCTGAGTGTTTCTTTTGTGAAAAAAAATGACCGGCAGAGTACTAGGCAAATTGCTCTATTTAATTTTTTTTGTTCTATGCTCTACTGGTCACCAGCTCCCCTGATTATTGACTATATGGCATTTTAAGACTCTTGCTTAGGTCAGCTCTGCCCCACATTTAGGCCCAGCAGATAATTGCTCCTCTGCTGTGATAAAAGTCAGAAAATATGCCCCACACCTTCAGCAGCCAAGCCACTGTCCTACTTAAAACATGAAAACTAAAGCAAAAAACAGGAACCATTTCCAGAAAATAAGCCCTGCTAGGCAGCAATGTAAGAGACCATCTAACACTTCTGGAAGTTTTAGAATAAAACCATGTATACCCCAACTCTGGAGAAAGCCTGGCTTGTTTTCTTTACTGTCCCATCCCACCCTGAATCCATACAGATGCCCCATTCATATCCAGGAGATTATGATGCAGAATTTCCTAGACTGTAATGCTGGCTGCTGAATTTTCTCTTTGAACTCCCCATGAAGACCAAATGCTTTGCCTATAACCTCACTATGACGTGAGAAGACTGCAGCATTGCATATCCAGGCGTATGGATTTTTTGTGCTGTCCGGCACTTCACACCAAAGGTGGCCTTGAGTAGGGTCTCCCATGGCTGTGGCACCGATAATCAAAAGAAAAGCACCCGTTAGGACTCAGGGGACTGTCAGCTGTGGCAGCAATGGGGAACTAATTCAAGCCAAAAGAAAAGACAGACAATGTGGAAGGAAACTCCTGTGTTTATAGGCTATAACAGCAAAGATTATTGATACAATATATGGGCATGTAGGATACAGTACAAAGTACAAAAATGGGATTATTATTTCTACAGACCATGTTTTCATGTGATTATATTATGTCTTTTTTTTCCATTTCTGGTCTTGCAGACTGCCTTCCTAGGACCAGGTGAACAAGGTCACAGCAGCAGCCCACACAGACAATATAAACTAAAACATACCTTACATATTTTCTTAGCTTTTAACTTGTCTTGCAACATGAAAAACTAGCCAAATTCTGATTGCAAGCCCAATGGTTTTCTGCAGCTTATCAAGACACTGTGGAGGCCGGCAACAAAGTCTGGAAATCATGACAGGAGATACGTGCACTTTTTTCTTAGTGTTTTTCACATCTCACTCACTAGCCAACAAGTGTGATTTGCTTGGCTATGGTGACACTGAAGCTACAGCTACAAGCATTCAGTGTGCTGTTGCTGAGAAACAAAGATGTGTCTTGTCTACGCTAGTTTGGTCTTTTAAGAGGGGTGAACTGTGTTTGTAATTTTGAAGCCAGGTTGTCAAATATTGCCAGTTCAGGTCATGTTGTAAAAAACCAAAGCCTGAAGTTTGTTCAGAAAAGCAAGAAGGAACTACTGTCATTAAAAACTGCATGCACGTACCAAATGTCTGCACAAACATACAGTTACTCAGACATGTAGGCATGAGCTCTGCCTACATAACTGGTTACTATATGAGTAAAAATAAACTCAAGGATGAGTGTTTGTAGAAATAGGAGATTGAGATTCTAAGCAGCTGACAAATTAGCCTTTCATGCTGTAGCAATAAATGTAAGCATTTCAAAGATGCCTGAAATCAAAGTGCCACCAAGGCAGTCCCTTTGTCCCTCTGCAAAAAGCTAGGGACAGGCACAGATATTTAAGCACATGTTCAGACAGGAGAGCCCACCATGAGAGCTTGCTGCGGAGAAGACTATCAGTTTTAGCCTCCACAGAGCTGCAGCTGGTGTCTTGGCCTCTCCTAGGTGGCCCTGTCAGTAGGACTGAACTTAGAAAATTACATTCTTTTGGCTTATTTTACTTTTATTTTAATGTTTACTCCTCTTACCAGTGCTGCTCTGTAGCACATTTTCTCTCTTTTCCCTCTAGCTTTGTTCTTTAATCTTTATACAACAAATACGTGTGAGATCATTTCACAGGGAGATAATCTAATTTTAGGGAACAGAAAGAGAGAGGCAGAGTGAACGGTACACTCACAAGTCAGGTTGAAATGGGAGGGGCTTGCTGATAATCAGGTTGACAACGAAGCCCTGGATCTAGCCTCAAAGTGTTTTAATGTGGGTTGCTTATGGTTGCAGAATAAAAGAATACATTTGCTTTATGTCTGCAGAAGTGAGTTCATGCTAAGATTATTTGCTGCACTATATTTTTTATCCATCTTTCTTCTTTTTTTTTTGTATGTCTGAGGCATAATTACTAGATGCCGTAAATAAAGATAAGCAAAGCAGCAATTCCATCTCACACAGCATTTTTTTTAGAATCACGGTCCATCAGAGGTTGTTTTTTTCCTGACCTTCACTCACATCTTCCTTGCTTGTTATTCCAAGGAATGAATGTCTGCATGCTACATGGCTACATGGGTATGAGGTGAAGCAGCAGAAATAGCCAAGGTACCATGAACTCGGGCAATTCCTATGTTGCCTTCAAAGCCAATCGAGAGTACTGCTTCAGGAAGAATTGCTTCAAATGTGAGAAGAGGCTGTAAATTTGCTCTCCTTTTCTTTTCTGACATACACCTTTTTTGGCTCACACTCTTGTGCTTCTTGCATAATAAAGACACCTGTTGTCATGTTTCATTTATGGAGAGGCAGGAACATCTTTCAGGCTAAGCCATTCTTTTTGCCTACCCTTTATTGAATCTATCTATAAAATATTGGTAAGATCTAGAGACTTATCCTGTTCTCTCTTTTTTTTTTTTTTTTTCATGCTTCTTCACTGATACAAAGTGCACAAAAATCTTCAGATGAAGAGGAATTCTCTGAAATAGTATTCCTTTTAGTGACACACATGGAAAAACTAGGGTTTAGATAAATCTACCCTAGGAATCCTTTGTCAGGATTGCACTGACTGGAATATAGTGGAGGTCTCTCCACACATAGTTGCCTGTTTTCTCCTAGAGAAGGAAGTGGCTTCTTTGAAATTGATGTTTTCTTTGATTGTTTTCTGGATTCTGAAGCTATGTATTTCATGGAAACATTTAAAGATTTACTCATGTCCGACACTTCTGAAAAACGTCAGGTGAGAAGAAGGTCATATAAAATTATTTTTTTTTTTTTGTCAGGAAAGAAAGTAAAGAAAATAAGTTGCAAAACTCTTCTCCAATAGTAGGCAGGAATGCCTTTATCAACCTTTTGAATTCTTGTTTCTATCATACTGTCATTTGTACACAATTTTGGGATTTTCACCTGTCCTGGAGTCCTGGAGAAAACGCGCAGAATCTTTCCCATCATCCAAGAAGAAAAGGTTGTAAAATATTCGTGAATGCTAGTACACAATGCTACAAATATTAGGTTTGATAATTACAAACCTTTATCAAACTAAAAGTATTTAACCTTCAGCTTTTCCCTCATCCAACACCATACTAATTATGCAAAAACTGAGATTGTGGGAGTATTCTTGTTTTAATTGACCTATTTTTAGACAGGAAAATTAGCAAAGGAGCATAAGTGACCTTCAGGCACCAGTGGCATAGACAATGAAAGCCACAGCAAGGACTGTCAGCCATTCTCACTCACATGCTGGTTGCATGCTGGTGGTTGAAGGGTTTACATCCCATTTTCAAAAGTAAAAGCTGGGTACAGATATTGGAAGAGCTTGGACCTTAAGGATGTAGCTTCCTTTCTATCAGACATCCTAGATGTTTATGTTCCCTGACTTTCTAAATGAACATCAGGTGACTTAGTGCTTTCAAGGATTTAGGTATTACAGTGTTTTTCAAAATTGCACTTTACATCTGTTTCTGTAGGTCAGTAAAGCTAACAGACATATAGATGCAGCCAGAGTTGGATGGGGAAGGCAATGAGTTGCTGTTGCATCTAGCATTGAAAGAATAGGACCATTCTGCTCAGGAAGAACAGTAGTGTTTTTAAACTTATTTTCATTCAGAATTGCAATAAAAACTAACTGTATTCAAGTTTTTTTTGGCAAATGGAACAGATTTGCATTTTGTGTCCACAAATGTGACAAAACTCACTTAACAAAGAGACCACAGCTGGAATTTTCTGACTGAAAGACTCTTGCAGCAAAACAAGTCCCTTATGCATGAGCAGCTGTGTGTAAGTCATATCAAAAGTTGGTGATGAAAGATGCAAGATAACAACTTGGACTGGGAGCCCTGGATTCAAGACTGGATTACTCCACAGTTTTCAGGCAGCCCAGGTTACTCTCTGTTTTAAGTTTCCCACCTCTAATAGAGGGATAATAACATTTCTCTTTCTCACAGAATGTGTGCTGCAGGTAAGTGCATTGAAGATTGTAGGGTCTTTGAACACCAGACTGTGGAGGAGGTGGATGCGCTTTAAAGTTTCACTGGGGAGGAATTAGTTAAGAAAGTGTTTTGAGAACAGGAGCGATGTATAATCACTTTACACAGTCTTTTTTTCCTGTGTCTAACATTACACAGAAAGTTGCTTTGGCAGTTGTTTGGGCACTTAGATATGGACTTGGAAAAATGTTATATGGTTATTTTTTACCTCAATTTTTAAGGGATTGTACTTAATTACTCTCAGTCCAGTGAAAAAAAGTCGTGGAAAGTCAGAGATTTCAAAGTTTTCAAAGTAACTTCAAGTAGCTTTTATGTATGTAATACATGTCTGTGTAATATATGTATGAAAAATAAAATTCCTGTTTCTCACTTCCTGAAATACTGCCAGTGAATCAGACCTTATATCTGTCAGTTGTCCAAGAGTGAGGATTGATTATTGACTCCTTCACGGGCAGCTGTGAGGGGAGGGAGGAAAGGAAGAAAAGGAGAGCAGCAAAGAAAAGGGGAGTGAAGATAAGCAGGAGCACAGAAGGTGATTCTCAAATTAGTTAAAAGGATGACGAGTTGTGATGGGAGTTTGATGCCTATCTTTTAAAACTTGGCATCTGATAGGAGCTGCTTAGAGATTTGGCTCTCACAGACAGCCCTTGTGGAGGCAGATGGATGGGCAGAGTACAGGTGATGCCCTTGAAAGGACATTATTAATGAATGTTTCACAGGGTACCAAAGTCTCTAATATACATAACCCTAAGTATGCATGAACACGCATACATATATGCATAAGCATATATGCATACATATATGCATGGGCACATTTATGAATTTTTCTAGAACCTATGTAAATCAAACACCCAAATTGCACTTGCATTTAAACATACAACCCAGATATACAAAGCCATGTAATTTAACCTGTTTTGATGTGTTTTTTTTTTTTTCTGTTGAAAGTATTTAAATGACAGTATTATTCTTTTCACATCATCAGCTTTGTAGTTGTTATCTACATGGGTCACTTTTGCTTGAATTCTCCTCTTGTCATGCAAATTCTTAGGATGGACCACAATTGTGAAGTATTTCTGATTAAAAAATAAAATAATAAAGGCAAAAATCAGTAGAAGACCGGAGTGAATTTATTAACAATTTAAAGTGCAAAAATGTCAATTTAACCCTCAGCAATATTAATTTTCTTCAGTGTGTAAACCTTATCTGTGGTTAGAAAAGCTAAAAATTTAAATAACTTTTAGCAGTCTGAGGAAAGAATAGTTTGATAGGTATATCAGGCAAAAAGTTAAAATAACATACTCCACCACCTTCTAGAATTCATTGCAGGCTTTCTGCCAAAAGCACAATGGAAGTGGAAGTCTGTGCTAAACAAATAAACAAACCCAGAAGGACTCAAACAATAAACATTTCTTGATTTGCCAAATGTCACTATTAAGGTACGTTCACAAGTAGAGTCCTTGCTAACCCCCTGTTTCCCTCTATATCTTGCTCTGCAAATTAAAGAAGTCTCAAAAAAGAGCCTTTTCAAGATCTTATTTAAATGAATATTTAATCTGATTCAGATTAAATTGATGGAGTTGTTAGCACCTCTCAAGCCAGACTTTATTGTTTTGTAAAGCTTAATGTTTACTTCAATATTAATGTGGATATGGAGAACCTCGCTGACTCACTTTGACTGGCAGTCTGCACAGGGGGCCATGTGGGCGAAGAGGGGAGCAGCAAACCCTTTCTCCCAGCTGCTGCCTGGGAAGGTAGGGAAGCCTTGACCTGGTGGTCCCAGGGACACCGCCCCCTGTGCTAGGCTCAGGGGGGGACAGCCTGTCTCTGCCTGCAGAGCTTTGCTCCTGAAAGGCTTGTGGAGGTCTTGTGGTGCAGCAGGAGACTAAATTATCTCTGTCATCTGCTGAGGCTCCCTGTGGTGCAACGCAGTCAGGTTTTGTTTTGAATGCAGAGGACAGAATAGCCAACGGCTGTGTGCAGGACATGTGGAAAAAAGCCCTGCAGGTAGATCTCTCCTTGAAACTTACTTTTCTCTATGTCTCATGGACAGAGGAGCTTGTGTGTAAGCGAGTGTGGTGGAGACAAGGGTTTTGGCACAGAGGTGTAGGAGCATCACAGAAACCTGCTCTTGAGCCAGCAACAGGAGGGAAATGGGGAGAACTTCAGTTTGAGGAATCTGACGGGCCACAGGGTGAGCTGGCACACTGGCTGTGAGACAACAGTGATGGATGCACGTTCCCACTTCACATGTTATTAAGTTTTCCCTAGGCTTCATAGGACAGTAATAAACCGTTAGTTCCTGTCTAGTCCGCCTTGATGTTGCTCTGACCAGAGCTCTTAGCCTTGTGAGCTGGGTGAGGTAGCAATCATGCTAAGCAAAGGAACGTTGTCTTGCTTTTGCTCCATTTTTTTCCAGCTGAAACTTTAGTGCAAAAAACATATCGTGTTTATTTATGTTTTCAGAGACATTTGCAATTTTCAGTGAAAACCCCCAAACTAGAAGATAGTTGGTTGTCAAACACATTTTTGTGAGACTTGGGAGGTTGCCATACAGACATCTTGCACTGCATACCTTCTGGTTTTGCTGATTTTCAAACAAAAGAGAACATCAGACAATGTTATATTAAAAAATTGGTTTGATGTGCAGCTCAATTGCAATGGAAGTTTTTGACTAGTTCTAGTTAGACTAGGCTAATCAGTTTTTGCTTGGACTACCCTGGAATTCTCTTTAGGTCCTGGGATGACTTAAGCTTGCTGATGAGAATTTAGTATTGGTTCTGGCTGAATATATTGAACAGTCCTTTGGGATGAGTGGTTCATGAACTGTCTGAAAGGAAAGATTTGGTAGTTTGTAGGTAGTGGGTCACAGCTTTTGGTGGATATTGACAGGTATGAAGGAAGAGTGATAACATGGGGGAAGGTAGTGAGACTAAAGTCAGAAAAAAACCAAGGAAGTAATAACGAAAACTAGGTTATCACCTGGTGTGCAATTTCCACCCAGCATGGCAATACAGTTGCCCTTTATAGATGCTCTTTCTCACCCTGCAGTTCTTGTACTTGTCCCTTGTATCCCAGTTTATCTGTAATTTCCTTCTGGATTTGTCCAATATTACACAGTGAGGGAGTCTGTTGAACCCTGCTTTCCTGCTGTTGACCACTGTTTCTTGCTTTAATCAGGGCACAACCTTCTTTCCTCTAGTAGGTATAGAAGATTTTTCACCTGGGTTTGTGACTGAAACAGCTTCTTACAGCAGCAGCAACCAGATGAATGGAATTTTCTGTCATGAAAACTGTGCGAGTACTCCTCAGTCTGTCCTAGTGCATAGCATAGGCTGTTGCCCAACTCTTGCTTTGTCAGCATTGAGAGGTGGTAACTTTATTTCTTCCTTAACTCTTTCTGTTACAGGCCTGCCGCCTCACAAGTCAAGTATACATGTGGTTTCAAGCCAGCATGACTTGCTGCTGCTAATGTGAATAACGCTTATGATAGGATTACTGGTAAGAAAGACACGAATTAGTTATGTATTAGGGATGAACGATGTGCACTTTTGGAAAAAGGTGAGAACAAGAGAAGCAGCTGGTTATAATCAAATTTTTCCTCTAAAGGTCTTTTTTCCTCTCCTTCTCCATCTGGGTCAGCAGTGTGGCACACCAAGCTGCCAAGAGGGAAGGGAGCTGGGCTGCTGGGTGCCTTCCCAGTCCATTCTTCAGCCCTGCTCCCGAAGGAAAAGAGCACCCGAGACCACTGTAAATGCCTGCTCTTGCCCCAGCAGTACTTGTGGTCATCACTCTTACAATTGCCTCCATTCCTGTTTCTAAAAGTTCCTTTTAATTGTAAGTGTTAAGCCAACCAATACTGCTTCTTGCAGAAAACTTCTACATAAATATAAAGCTTTATTTAACATCTCATAAAATCTTTTTTAAGTCAGGGAGGGAGGGTTCTTTCTCATGTTAATGTGTGCCTTTCTCATGTTACTAAAATCTTTCACCCAAGGGCTTTTTGTAGCAACCACAAGATACCCATTGACCTTTGTGTTCTTTGAACCTGAGCTGGTGCGATGGGGAATGACAGAAGGTGCTGATCCTACACCCATTTTTCTCTCTCCCACACCACGATTACAAGGAAATTAAATTTAAACCCTCCAAAAAGTACTGTTATATTATCTTCTCTTTCTGTGATAAATATGTTACTGGCTCACTACTTTGGTTGTAGATACTCTCTATTTCCTGATTCTCATGACTTTCAACACATCCATTGAATTCACACTAGGTGTCATTTTAGTTCACAAAAAAACCTTGTAAGTGGTATGATTAATGTAAGTAGATAAAAAAAAGTTTGGATTTCTAGATGCACAAAAAGCCCTATGGAAAAATGCAAGGATTTCATGCAGCCACACTGGTAGCAATAGGAATTGGGTCAAGTGTCGGACTACAGAATTTGCTTCTCTGCTAAACATGTTTCACATGACTTTGTAGGCCTACATTACACTGGAGATTGATGGAGAACTAGTTGTTTGGTTGAAAACTTATTGTGAACCTTGAAAAGAGTTTTTTAAAATGGCTTTGACTTATATAGAAGGGAATTCCAAGGGAAAAGTTCAGCAGAGCTCATGGTCAATTGTGTCAGGAAAGATTTACACAGAGCCCATAAAGCAATCTTTCTGCAAGCAGTGTCTCTGGTCCTATCATGGAATCTGTATGTAGGCACTTGGTCAGCTCATGCAGGGTATTGCTCACATTGTACCTGGAGACTGGACTGTCATCCTAAGAAAGTTAAAAGTATTTCACTTAGCTAAGAATAATAGCAAAAATAAAGCAGGACTGTCTTTGGCACAGGTTGACAACCAGAGCATGTTCCCAGGTGCTCTGGGCTTGTATGGCCCAGCTTTGAAGATCATATTCCTTCCTGCTACAGTTACCTGACTCAGGTAGATTAGCAAAATTTCTTTGCATCTTCCAGTTGTGCTTCCCATACCCACATTCCCAGTTGAAGATTTATTCATGTCGGTCAGCAGATGTTATAAAAAATACACTCTGTGAACCAACTAGACAGAATAAAAATGCCTTCTGTTTTAATTTTATGATCTTAACCCGGTCAGAAGTAAGAGTTGCAGAAATATTTCAGAAATGGAAAATAGGGTTAAACAAAAGAAGTCTGTAGAGCTTCTTTCTCTCTTTCTCATGGCTGAAAACTGAGCTGTGATTAAAACCTTTCTGCAAGACTGGAAATGACATGATGTTTCAGTCCCAGCCTATGCATGGATTAAGCTTGTATTAAAATTAAGACAAAACCAGTGTGCATTCTGCACGATGTAACAGCCAATGTTTGAAATAAAGTTAGAGAGTGAATAATGAGAACAGGTTGGCACTCAGCACACAAACCTTTGAAGTTAAAGAAATGTAACACAAGGAAAGGAATCTTTATCAGAAACTGCTTGAAGGAGTCATAAAACTACTGGAAAGACGTATTCTTTGCCAAGTCTCTTTTCAATACTTTTGAAGAAATGTGCCCAGTCAAAGGACATTTTTCCATTATTTGAACTCAGCAGCTGAAGTGGGCCAGGTGCTATAGGTTTTCAGAGGAAACTGCACCATACACATTATGACAGGTCCTACTTAAGTGCAGTGATATGTATGAATCTTTGATCTTTCAAATATTGTGGGATCAAAGTATCCATGGTTTTGGATATAAATCTGTGCTAAAATCAACTGATTATAGCTCTGATCACGGAAAAGAACCCAGTACAAATGACTTTGAACTCATGTCACTCCAGGTAGTCTGTGCACTTTTGAGTTAATTAACATCTCTTTGAACCTAATTTCTTTCCTGTTGCATGGTCTAGAATAAATATAAGTTAATAATATTCTATTTAAAACTCATTTTAGTGATAGAATGTAACAGGCAGAGGGAGAGACACGAACAGAAATGTGTTGGTGTGTGTAGTTTCTCTCCTTAACACTCAATATATATACAAAAAATCACACCTAGCACCCTGATTCCTAATTATTCTTAATTGGCAATGCTTCCTCCTAAATCAAGCACTCATAGTAGCATGAATTAATTAATAGCAGTAATGAAAGCACAAGAAAATTCTGCAAAGGGTCATTCTTTTTATCAGTGCTTATTTGATTATATAAAAAAGGCTGTTTAAAGTTTTAGAGGGAGGGAGGGAGAAGGAATCGATTGCTTGTCTTTAAAGAACAATTCCCATGAAAAATTCAGCCCAAATTCATACGGCAAAAAAGCTCTGGATAAAGCATTTGAAGACAGGGTACTTACCAGGCTTCTGGACCCTGTGAAAATTGTGATCATCGCCAGTCAAGGAACACAACTGCTACACTTCGTAGATTTGTTTTTTAAATCAAAGTAGTAGAATACTAAAAATAAGCAATACAGAACAGCTGTATTGACCCCTCAGCAAAAGATTTTCCCCTCTGTCTTTCAAGCTGCCCTGTTTCTCTAAGGAACACTAGCCCCCAAACCCTACCACCTCGCCCTGCTTTCCAGACAGCTCTTGATGGCCAGGTCCATATGTGCTTCCTGCTGAGTAATACTAGCGACCCTTTCCACAGTTGAGCTGGTCTCCTACAATATACGATTAATGAGCAAACGTTTTGGAACACTGACCCTTTTCTAATTGGTGTAGTCCTTGCCAGCACTGCTGACTTAATCATTCAGACTGCCCTTGGTGTGGTCAGACAAAGCCTGGGCACTTTTCTGCCCATGCATGAGAAGAAATATATAGCCTTTTTCTCAGTGGACAGTCCCAACAGGTCCTCTTTGCACCTTGTTTTGATTAAGTTTGTATAGGAATGTCCTTGTTGGTGTACCTACCACACACACAAAGTTTTGAAGGTTTACAGGTGTCTCTCTGCATCATTTCTGAGTCCCTGTGAATATCATAACGTGCATCCTAAAATCGAAGCATAACGATACTCATTCAGTCTTGGATGCAGAAAACTAAAGATCACAGTCAGAGAGGATGGTAGCATATGGATTCTTTTTCTTAAGAAATTGTCTCCAGAGGTCCTTTTCTCTTACCCAACTGCTTTATATTACAAAAGCAAAAAACAAGGAAAAAAAATAACTGCTTTTCGTGACAGCTAATCAGTAGAAGAAATACACAAATGTAACTCTCAAAAAGCTACAGATCATTATAAACTCAAAGGTAATAATATCTGAAATTATTTTTTGTTTTGAAAAATACCAATTAATTATCAATAGAAACTTACATTTGAGGCTAACAGGGGTTTGATACTGAAGGAATATACAGACTTTAAGAAAAAAGAACAATTATCCTAGAAACTGGGTTTCCTTTCAAACATTTATAGAAACAAAACTGTCTTTTTCAACAAAGCAGGCAGATTTTGTTAGAAATGAGAATGAATTATTTTTTTTTTTTTTTTACTTTCCCTTAAAATGCACATAGGACTGAATTTACACATCAGTTCAGCACTGGTATTTCATAACTGTTGAATGCAACTGAATATAAACTTTTCTCTTTTCCACAGTTTGTTTCTAGTACTTCCCATTTAACAGGTTCTGATTCTAATTTGACTGTTCCTCATGATTTCTTCAAAACAGCATTCAATGAATGGGACAAGAACTAATCGGCTGGAGTGAGCTGAAGTATGTGACTTTAAGAATCATGCAGTCCAGTGTACTCTGGGACTGGAAATATATTCACTGAACAGACATGTAAGACAAGACTCATATGTGAGCTGCACATATATATTCATGTATTCATGCGTGAATACATTCAAAGAGTGTATTCAACACATCTTTGCTGAAGAATATTGTGCTCAAAAGAGGAGACTTGTCTGAATAAGTCAGTTCATGAATTTGAGGAAAGAGCAAAAGAAGATGAGTTTTCTCTGGCAAAATATTTACTACTCAAACCTTGTGCTGCTGAGATCTTGCCTCGTATAAAAGATTGACTGAGCATTGCCCTAAGTTTTTCTACAGAAAATTAATCAGTTGGAAGGTAGCTTATTACATTTTGTTTTGCATGTCTGTCTGTGGTCCCTTAAAGATATGCAAAGTTAAAGGAAGACTGAAGTGCCTATTTGCCCAGAACAAAAGATACTTCAGTTCTAGAGCTCTGTCAACAAAGTCAGGGGAGTGCAATTAAGCAGTCAGGAAAATAAAATTTAAAAAAAATTTCATGCAATATTTCAGTAAGAGCTTTGTAAACAACTCCTTAAATATATGGTTCATGTTCCTCATTCATCTATGACTGTTCACACTATGCTGACACACTTCTGTAACGCTAAATAAATTAGTAGCGCATTTGGCATTTTTAAGTTTCCTTCCTCATGATGTCTCTATCATACCCCCTCAACAGACAAATTCTTTCAGGATTCCCTACCCAAATGCTTAGCTTATTGCATTTTACTACTTGTCAGGAGATTTTATAACTTAAGATAATAGTAAAAAAAGGTATTTACACAGAATTTAAACTGACTTATTTAATAAACAGATGTCAAGTGAAAACGAATAATTTATTTTAAATGTGTGTAATGGAACTTTAAGACTATAGTGTTCTTAAGTCAAAATATTTTTCTTCTTTATATCTTTTAAGTTGCCAAGCTACTGCCATCTAACCTAATAACTGCCATCCAATTAGTAGCAGAGTGGGAATAATATATGTTCTTCTTTGAAGACCCATAATGCCAAATCTGTGCCTCCTCAGGTCCTAAGGGCTTGTCTTTCAGTTAAATGGTTTAACTAGAAAGTAAACTAGTTGAACTTGAGTTAGCTGCTGAAGGTACACAGCCTTTCATTACCAGCACCAAGTAGTGAAAGGTTCGAGGGATCAAAAGTGTGAGTGTGTATGTCTGTGTATGAGGGAGACACGCAGGCAGGCAAAGAGACTGATGTTTTTAAGAGCTTAATGGAAAGTTACAGTGGGGTCGTAAAGGAAGCAAAGGAGAAGTAGTAGGCAAGTTTTTGAAACCTCTATATGGCAGCTCTCTAGAGCTAGAGAATAAAAAAGAAGAGTTACAAGATTCATACAGTTAAAACTATGGCATGATCAGCACTGCAGAGACTCAATGGGATATGTCACAGGGTTTGAATGCTGGCTTAACTCTTGAATTTACATGCTTTTAAACAATAGGACGTGAATTTTGTGCTATGTGTCAATAAAGTATGTGCTCTCTGCTGTCCAGAAAATGTGAGAAGGAGATGTGCTGAATGTCTTGGCTGGCAGAGAGTAAAACAATGGGTGGCAATGTTGTAGTATGGGCTACAATAAGGGAAAGATAATGGTTTATCGAGTAACCAACAAAATGAATAAATGATACACTACACAGAGAAACCTGAAATATTCAATGACCCTTTTTTGCTTCAGTTATAATGAACAGACCAATTATGATCAGATTTTTTTTCAGTATTAATTAATGTTAATAGTGTGGAGTAGGAACCTGAGCCAGAAAAGAGGGGAAAGTAATTTAAAAATATTAAGCTAAACTAGGTTGCTTCAGTTATTAGAGCCTGAAAAAGTTGACCTTAGAACTCTAAGAGAGGCAGCTGAAGTAATTCTTTAAGCATTAATGATTGTCTTCAAGAATTCATGGAAAAAAAAGAAAAAGTCACATATAATGAGTGTGTAAGACAGGGGAAACAGAGATTAGAGGGTACAGACTAGCCTAAATTCATTACATGAACAGCCACTAGAATAAATATTTGACATGTGTATACATAGAGCATGGAAATTTATCAATTTACTATCAATCAGAGAGGAAATACCAACGAAGTAGAGTTCATACTGTCATGAACTTTAATGCTTTCAAAAATTAGATGCAGACATGAAAATGAGAAAAAAAATAGATAAACAGAAGACATCAAAAAAGTATACATCATCTTTAGTGGATGTCAAACTGAAATTTAGCTAGTAAACAGTTACTGTTGCAAGGAAGGCAAACCTTGATATAGTGTGATGCAGCAGAACCCCACATAGATGCTTTATTAAGCTTCTCCAAAATGTCATCAGCCTTTTACACTCCAAAGAGTCACAATTTCTTATGACAACCAGGATATTTATCTTTTTTGATGAAGGAACAACTAAAAGAGATTAGAAGATTAGATTAGATTAGATTAGATTAGATTAGATTAGATTAGATTAGATTAGATTAGATTAGGATTAGGATTAGATGGCTCAGAAAAAGAAATAGTTTAAACCCAATTTTCTGCACACCCACCATGGATTAGATTCTTGCTGTGTTAGTTCTAGATAAATCATGAACTTTCTGCGGGACTACAGGTCTGTTCCAGCCCCCTGGTCCATGAGAAGTCTTTTCTTTATGCATCCTCTGAGGCCTGGGGGTCCTTGCTTGCTCCTTTCAACACTCCCATCATGCCTCAGGAGCTGCTGTCTCTAATCTCTATCCATGCTCCCTCCACTCTGCACTCTGAGGAAGGTCTTCCCAGATTCAGCTGCTCCCCTAGGGCAGGAGCAATCCCCCTCTCTTTCCAGAGTCCCCACCTGACTGAGACTTCTGCAAGGAGTGAAAGCAATTATGAACAAAAATGAAAGAAGTCACTGTCCAGCACCTTATCAAAAGTATCATAGATAACACAAGAGCTAAATTTTCTGCTTTACTCAGCCCTGGCAATGCGTTAGCTGGCATATGCACTCCACCTTTAGCACTGAGCTTTAAGGCAGTTCTAGGTAAACTAGAGAAGGTTAAGAAGAGCACAATAAAAAGTAAAGAGGTTTAGAAAATGTGATCTATAAGTAAGCAGTGAAAAGATTTCTTTATACAGAAGAAAATAATTGAAGAAGAGATATTACACTAGTTGCCAAACATTTCAAAAGTTTTTGAGTTGCTCTCCATGTTTATAGTGGAAAGGTTAAGGAGTGAAATCATTATAGAAATATTTAATTGAAAAAAAAAAGAAAACAACTTTGTATTGAAAAGTAAAGTACCAACCAATTTACATATGAGTGTTTCATTGTCTCTGACACTTTTGTGTGTGTGTGTGTAGAAACTGGATGAATACTTGTCTCAGATGATCTAGTTATATTTAATTCTTGCCTAAAGCAGTGTACAGATTACACAAGCTCCTTTCTTTTCAGCTCCATACTTTCCTGGTTGTACAAAAAGCATACAAGTCCAGTAGCCAAGACTCACCTAGTATAAATGCCCACCTACATGGACATCCACTAGAGGCCTTCATCTTTCTTCTGCGTATACATGAGCAAGGTCACTATTTTCTGTCTGTTAGAAGAAAAGTCTTTCTTCAAGGACACATAGTAGGGCATTAGTTCTTCTCTGAAGTGCAGTTGGCATTTCTTACAAATCTGTTGTCACAAATGATGGACTATTTCTTCACAAATGATTTCTTCACTGAATGCATTCTCAGACACTGGAATGGGCTGCCCAGGGCAGTGGTGGAGTCGCCTGGAGGTGTTTAAGAGTCATGTTGACATAGTGTTCAGGGATATGGTGTAGTCGATGACTGTCAGGGTTAGGTTGATGGTTGGACTCGATGAACTTCAAGGTCTTTTCCAACCTAGATGATTCTGTGATTCTGTGACTCTGTGTGAATTAAATTGACTTGCTCTGAACCAAACAGTAATTCTCTGTATGGGTTTACAATGAGTTTTTCTGATGTGAAGTAGGTGGTAAGTATGTGACTTGTACTTACACATCCAAGATCATCACCATTTTTTCTGTTGAGCACTGTCTCTGATGAGTGGATCAAGCTGTGTGTCAGAGGTACACCTGGGCATGTTTTGCTTAGACAACCATTTCCCTTTGGCCTGTTTTATCAGTTTGACAGTGGCACAAATTGTCTGTGAGGAGATTCGCGTGTCTCTGTGCAACAAGCGAAACAACTGGTGGAAATGCTGTGCTGCTTGATGGCCACATCATATTAGATTACCCCTGAGAGGCACAGCAAGAGAGTGTCTACATGTGTCCATTCTCCAAGGTGTTAAGGAAAACCCTCATTTGCCTCAGATACATCCATGTCCATGACACTGGTTATGTCACTCCTGGGAGCACTACCATTTCCAAAGACCCAGACAGCACCTACTGCCATTTGCCGTTCTCCTGCAATGCAACACTGTGCTGCAGCACCACCCCATCAGTCTGCTGAAGAGATATCACCCTGACTCTGCACAGAGAGAAGTAGGCAGAGCCAAAAAAACCTAGGATGGGATGAGACATGCTTGCAGCCCAAGTGCTGTCACTCTTTCCAATTATCCTGAAAGAGTAGCTTTCCCTTCTGTCTACCAGCACACACAGTGAATACCTGTTGACTGCATCCTTCCTAAAGGTCAACATGGAGCAAGAGACTATACCTGGATCTATCATCAAGTCTCCAAGTTCAGGACATTGCTTTGATAACCACCCTCTTGCTGGTTCATGATGTTGGGCCCAGACAGCAGTATGTGTCACTGATACAATTCTCTGTGGAGAAATCTTGAAGGTCTGCTGCAGAATCACAAGCACTGATCTAGAGTGGTGTCACAGGCAAAAGCTATCAAGTGGAGTACTTTTGGGAACTAAGATTCCCTCCTCCAAGTCAGAAGACAAAAGACTGTCAGTGCTCCACCTTACTTCTAACAAGATTCCAGCAAAAACCATCTTCCCACCACAGACATCACAGACAAATCAAATGATTTCACAGGCAGTCCTTGAAGAATAACACTTTGAAAAGATTTTTTTAAAGATACGATCCAAATGATATCAAGTATTATTTTTATATGCTCTTATTTTATCAATCTGCAGCCCTTCATAGATGACAACTGCTAGAGGAATCCCAAAGAAAAGGGACAGCTGCAAGACAGATTCTAAAAGAAAGCACCACACTTTCAGCGATAAATGGTGATAAGACCACTAAAAATAGCAACATTTTCCATGATTCATACTGTAGTTTATGCAGAGCCTCTTCTTCCATCGTGGCAACTCAGCAAACAGGGAGTCTGAGTTTTTGGCTGTAGAGATCAGTCCTGGCTCTCACCAGCCCTGGGGATATATCCCATTTGCACTCGTCAGGAGACAGAAGGATCTGGGAGAGGCCAGACCAGCTTTACATAAACACATTCATTCCTCACACAGCTCTGTTCCCTGTTATGAAAAGCAGATTCCCCCCATGTTATTTTCAGTGCTCCTGCCCAGCAGGTCTGTCCTGATGGAGTCAAGAGATTTCGTGACAGGTTCTCCCAGGAAAGCTAGACTGTTTGGAGACATGTCCACGTGAAAGGTGGGCAAGTGGTGGTGGGCATTCCCTGTGGGAGCTGGAAGGGACTGGGAGACAACTGAAATGGCAAAGCAAGAGTTAAGAATATTCCTCCCTGTGTGGCTTGAGCAGACAGCATCCTCGGCTGCTGTGAACAGTGTTTTTGACATGCACTCAGACACCTGATCTGGCCGGAGTTGTATCCAAGCAGCAGCAGCATGTGGAGCTGCATGTATTCTTTCCTCTGCAGTACATGGGACTACAGTGCAGGGAATGAGTGAGAGCTGGTCAAAGGGAGACACATGGGCCAGGATTGGTAGGACCTGGAAGGTGTCCTGAAAACAAAAAATAGACCTTCTCTCTTGACTTTTCTCTGTGTTTGTGGGAAAGGCTGTGGGACAGAGTTAATGGTCACCCAGAAATGAGACAGCAAGCCAGACTGCAGACTGGAAGGTAAGGGGAGCAGAGTAGATATGCAGGACCTACAAAAGCGTGAAATGGCAGTAGATGCCGACATCCGTGTGACCCTGGCAGCAAGGCATGCTATATGCTGCCCATATGCATTGCAGGCAAGTAGTTGCTGGGTAAATTCATGTTGCCTGGCAACCTCAGTCCAAAATTCATCCATCTTACTCAGAGCAGGAGCACAGGCAACCAGAATGAGTTCTGGAGTACATCAGAGCCAATCTGGTCTAACAGGGTAAACACAGCTTACACATAAGGAGGGAAGCAGGTGCCCTGGGCCGCTCAAGACAAGCACTGTCCCAGAGGAGTCAACTGTCCCAGACAATGTGATGCTGCTGGTGAGGCAGCACAGTTCTCCACACCCTGTGCGGTGTCTGAAGGGAGGTGATGTCCAGCACAACATTGTCATGCAGATGGGCACACTGCTGTGGTAGGATACATGCCGGCAGACATCAACATCAGCAGGCTGTTCTCCTGGGACATCCACACTGCCTGGATGGAGGTGAGGGAGTCACATAAAGCCCAGCCACCTCCTAGTTTGAGCTGCTTCCCTAAATGACCTACTATAAAGACATTGAGGGTGGTCAGAAAATCTTGCCTTGAGGATGATTCAGCAGGGGTACTCTTGCAAGACAGCATAGATACAGACTGTGAGTACTTCTCATGCTACACTCTCTCCACAGTAATGGTCTTTAAGCAACAGAGTAAGATGGAAACTCTTCTTGAGCTCCTACTCTCACTTCATCATTGTCATAGGCACAGTTCAGAATTTGTCTCTTTACATGCATCCACACAAGTCAATAGCAATATATATTAAAAAAAAAACCAACCTGATAATGATCACGTTATCCCTCTTATAGCCTTCCGAGAGTTCTCTCAGTTACAATATTGCACCTTTTCTTCCTGAACTATTGCTTCTTCATCAACTTACTTTCTCTTCTTTGGCAGATTTAAGCACATCTCCCATGTGTTGTAGCCTAAAACCTAAGCATTTCTAGTGCCTCCTGTGCTTTTTCCAACTTCAAGTGAAACAAGAGTCTTGAAGAGATGAACCTTTTCTTCTATGTGGATTTTGATTTGTTTAAGTTGTTTCTTAATATGGCAATAAATAAAAGATAACCAAGAGCACCAGCCAAACCTATGAAAATCACCCAAATCTTTCTGCTCAGACATCATCCTTGCAGTTAAGTTGTGGCACAATAGTACTCTCACCTTCCCGCACAAAGGGTAAGGTATGCCAAAGTACAGTAGATAATCCAGTGAAAACTTGTGGGATTGTTGATGTGCTGCAAATTAAGCATTCAGTGAGTGTTAGTAGGCCTTACGCTGTTGGCTCTTTGGAGCCAGCACCATGTATTTTTGTTTTGTGGCAGAATGAGTTTTAGACAAGGGCAGCAGAGAGCTCTGAGAAGCTATTTAAATGAAAATAAAATTATAATAGACCAAACTGTGGAGCCTTGTTAGGCTTTGATAATGGCAGGTATAACCTTATGATCTTGAGCAGTATTTTAGACTAAGCACTGCAAGATTTGGCCTCAATAACAACAGCAATGAGAAATATTAAGACAAGATAAATAATCTTCTTACTTTTGCCTGCCTCCAATACATTCAGCCCCCCTGACAGTGATCAGATTACTCATGTGCCTATCCACTCACTATTTCAAGAGACTGATATTCTGGCTCATAATACGGAAAAGTTTTAATTCTATTCCCTGTATCAAATAATACTGCTCAAGAAATGGGAGCTAAAGTCACCACGATATAAAAATGAGAACTCATATTTTAATTAAGGGATAATCTTTGATAAGCAGGAAAGCCACTAGCCTATGACATTTCAGTTTAAATTGTGTCTCTAAGAGGAAGCCTGAAGCCTTTAACTTGTGGGAAATAAAATTCTGTATTTCCTTTATATTTTATTAGTGCATTCTGCCTACAATATCTGTGGTCCAAACTTTGACACCTCCTTTTCCGAAAGACAGTGTTGGGAATGGGGAAAGCTGAGAATAAACATCATCTGTATGATACTCAGTCCTAGGTACAGACTCCTCTGCCAAATTTTGTTCACAACTTTCCCATTTCTCTTAGTTGTCACACTTGGAACTAGGTGAAAAATTTCTAGCAAGATTTTGTAGAGGTGTATTGATTTTGGTCACTTTTTCAAGAGGAAGGTTTCCAAGGTCCAGGAGAATACTTTCTTGCTCTTCTCCAGCTAGGTAAGAGAAGACTATTGCAACCTGAAAGAGTCATGGTTACCTCCCATGAAAGTATTTGAAATAGTCAGTTTTCTTCCCCATTGCAGGCCACATGAGAGAAGCAGAGTATACATGTGAGAAAGAGTTCATTTGTTTTGTGTTGTTCCAAATTACAATATACATTGTTCAAGACATGGACTGTTTTTATTTAATATCATAATCGTAGTTGGTGGCCTATTCTGAGATTTTGAAAAAGTGCCTGGGCCACTGATGTGAAGATAAATGAGAAGGAATTATGTGACAGTTACAATCAAATTAAAAGATCTTTTGCCTTCCTTCTGTCATTTAACACAGATTACAGCTCCCAGACCCCTTCATTTTCAGATATCTGGGACTCCTGTGTTCAAGTAAGAAAGGAAACCTGATAGTTTTTCTTGAGAATTTTGCTATAAACTAGCTGCTGATTTCACTGTTTTCCTCCAAGAAGTCCAAAACAGGAGTTGTCTTCTAAACCCTGGTGAAAACAGTGGAGGAAGAGAATTTGAGATGCTGTGTCACAGGGGTCTAGCATTTCTCTTAGGAAGTGAGAACATCTATCTTTTTTACCATCTGACAGGTACAGTGAAATTCATGTTCCACTGGAATCTACCATCCAGCAAAGGAGGAACTGAAGAGCTCACATAATGTTTTTTCCCCCATTCATTGCCACAGAATATAGAGTGTGAAATGGCTCTTACCACAGCCCACAGCTGATGAGAGGAGCAGTGTCTTTACTTCTCCTGTCATCCTGCTTGGCTAACTTACAGGAGATATGCCCTTCCTCTGCTCATAAGGAAGCTTCAGTTCTTCTAGACCCCTTTAAACATTCACAATCCTTCTCACTACATCCTCTTAAGATCTGGGACCTTCCCCTTCTGCAGGACCACAGAAAGTCACTCCACAGGCTGTCCCCAGGAGGGATAAGACTTTTCTAAATAGTTCTGGAAAGGGAACAGGAGTATATTTATCTTCATTTGTGGAAATGCTTTTGGAAAGATATGTGCCAACTCTTCTGCCTTCTTTTAGATTTCAAACCATAATCAAAACTGCAAAACCAGAGATGTTCCCCCACATATACTGGATAAACAAACCCTGCTTTTACAGAGGCTTTTGGTGGAAGTGAAATTGATGCTAACAATGAAGTACATGCTGGATAAGGCTAGATGGAAAGACAGTTGTTCCTGACTAATAATCATTTTAAAAGAAACTTATCAAGAAATAAATTTTTCAAAGGCAGGCTGCAAACACTATAACCATGTGAAAGTAGTACAGCTATATATCATCATTCTCTGCTTCTGTTAGAGTGGAAATCAGGTCTTGACATTGACTGACATGCACGTAAGTCGTGTTTTTATGAGAATTTTAGGTAGTGACTCAAAATTGTCATCTCACCATTTCCATTCACATACAAAGTTCCATTTTCCGGTGTAATTTTTCATCTCATTATCACTCTATGTGTTTTCCTTTTATACACTGCATTCACTTCATTTCTTCCTTTCTTTTTGTTTCCTTTGATACCCTAACAGCTGGGTTTAAGAAAGCGTCGCTTTTATTTTTTGCCACTACAGGCAAGGAAATTAGCACCTTGATGGAAGGCATATTACATGGAGCATATAGGCATCACAGGGCTCTTAAACGCACTTCACTTCACTGTGATTAGAAAAATTTAAAACAGGCATCACAATTTTCAGCCTCTTCCTTTTCTCCCCACACTGCCTTTGTAGAAAGACAGCCATAGAAACACACATTATGAAAAGCAGCTCAAGCTTCACCCTTGACATTGTTGTTAGAGGACAGCAGCAATAACAAACTTTCTCTTCTCCCTATGATTTCAGACCATGCTACAGAGGGCTAATGCACTAGTTAACCTACTCTCTTTTTAGTCAGTCCCCCACTGCACCTTCAGGTGTTACCTCTGAAACACCCCAGGGTTAACTGCAGTTAGATCTTACAGGCTGCATCATGAGTAATGTCAGGGGCTGGAGGGGCAAGAAAGAAGCCTATGTTTGCTCCTACCTTCAGGGAGCAGAAATCTGAACAGAGAAGCATGTAGGAGCTGTTGGAGTGGGATTAACTTGCTAAGAGAACTCATGGAGAAGACAGCCAGGACTAGCCAGGCACCCCCAGCATGCTGCACGGGAAAGCAAATTGGCTCTTTCCTCATAGGACTCCTGGACAAATGTAGCTATCCACTGCTTCCAGGGGACAAATCCACTCCCCATTGTAGACACTAGCTTTGTAAATTTCATCCAGCATTTGTAGAAAGACTTTTAGGGACTTTTTAGAGTTACTCTCCAAAGGTGAAATGGGAATTTGTCGTGCTGATCCCATGACCTCTGGAAATCCACAGTTCATTTTTTCAGCCATGCTGAGAAACTTACTCAGTTATGAAGGGATTCTAACTGGGAACTCATACAGGTACTCACACTACCTGCTCTTAGGTACCTAAGCAGATGTTTGTGTTCAAAGGTTTGTCTCTGTGGTTCCTTACGTAGTCAAAGAAAAATGTTCCCCCAGAAAATGACTGAGGGCAGAAATCTACTCCAGGTGCTCCAGATCTCATTAAATAAATCTCTCTCCACAGACCACAGAAAGAGCTTAAGGCAACTAGCCTCCGAATGCAGGCACTAAGGATACACCCTGGAAAACCAATCTGTTATTTAATATGCAAACTTGACAAATGAATTATACAGAAAACGGCATGCATGATAACTGAAAACAAATAAATAGGAGAATACTGGGAAATATAGGAAATGTTGTTAATATAGGAGGGCCCTGTATCAAGGGTCAAAATAACTCAAATATAGCTCTCTGTGTGACCTCTCATCATTTCTAAAGGGAGCATAAGATGGTGAAGAAGTCAGTGTCAGGGATGCTCTATCATTAGGAGTGGGCACTGATTTTTTTATCTGTCCTTCATTTTGCACCTGGACCTTGTTTTTCCAGGACCAAGGCTGCTGTTGATGTCCATTTGCAATTGTGTTTTGAAGATTTGGGGTGCCTCAATTGCAAAGAAGCCTCGTGTTTTGCTTTTCACAAACAGACAAAAAAAAATTGAAAAAGTTACAATTGTTCCTACTGTCTGTATAATACCCATGGTCTACACTGTGATGTATATGGACAAGTATTTCAATGAGCTCTTGTGCAAGAGATTAGTCTAAACTAGGCCTTCTGAAGACATAGCCTCACTCCTGTAAAACATTTACTAGACCATCTAAATAGCCCCAGAAATGTCTCACAAATCACATGCTTCAAATTAAGCACATCTTTAAAACTACTCAGCTTAACTGGGGTCTTCTGCTCTCTTCTACCATTTCATCCAGATGCAACTTGTATCTGGCACTGCTCACTCTTTGTTACTGTCCTGTGTATCCTTTTTACTAGGTCTTGAGATGAGCAGTCGTACTTTGTGTGGAAAACTGTATTAACACTAGCAAGGATTTGGGCATGCCGTGGTGAAGAGGAGGTGTTTAAAAACAGTATAATAAGGCTGCATGGCAAACTGTAACATTTAGGTATAAACCTAAAGAAGGAACTTCCTAAGGTTACTTGAAGCCCACCAGGCAAAGACATTTAGAAACTGGCAATTACTTTTAAAACTGAAATATCAGTAGATCATTTTCTCTCCATTTCCTACTCATAGTAGAGTCTGAATCACTATTCCCATGTGACTTTCTCATGTCTTACTTTCTATAACAGTACAGTAAAAAAAACCTCTTGCAGTCTTTCGGCCTCTTGACCAAAGAAAGGACCTCTCCTTTTCAGAAGCTTTTGCTATGTTTTCCAAACATTGGAGGATTCTGTCAGCAATTTAGAATCATTTTGTCATATTACAAGGGCACATACTGTACTTAATTGACAGGAACACTGTGAAATTATGGAATAGTTAGAGAAAACTGCAGGATATTTTAGTCATTTCTTCCTGAAAATATGCAAAGCCCTTTGGAGAGTTGTAAGCAGGTGGTGTGCAAAGAATTCATTGTCTTCTTATATAGGAATAAACAAAAACTTTAAATTAAGAATCATAACCAGTCTTTAGGAAATCTCATCCCGAATCATACGCTAAAAAAGACCCTCAAAATCCAGCATAACTTTATATCCTCAATGTTTTTCCTTCCATTTCTAAGACCATCCTGCTGGGAATCCTACTGACTTGGAGAGAGAGCTCTTATTACAGGTACTTAGGTGAATAATCACTCAGGAAGACATTTAAGCAGAGCCATGACAATCAGCAGAGGCAGCAAACCTGCCCTTGTAACTTACAGGGTCAAAAGCAGATAAGGGCAATAGTACTTCTGGTGCTCTGATGACTAGCTAAGGTTTTCTAGCTGTTTACAATGTCTGCATTCTATTCATTGTTTTGTATGGCCTTCTAAATTATCACTGCTGCAAGGCTTGGTTTACCTGACTATAATATATATTCTTTAAAAACGCATCCTAAGTTATTTGGATCAAAAACCATAGAGTTTGTAATAAAAAAACACCAATTAACTTCAATGACCATAGTATCATCCTGATAGACCTGAAGAGCTATTACTGTTATCATAACTGACTGGACTGTTTCCTGTCTAGTGAAGGGGAACAGCAGCTTACTAAATTTGAAGATCATGGCATGACAACTTTGTATTTGTATATTACCAGACACTGCTATTATGCCCAGTATGGCAATCAGAGCATGAAAAAGAAGAGAATCCCTTTTCAGAATTAAAAAAAAAAAAAAAGATTGCAGGTACAGTTGAAAATGCTTTGTGTAATGAATCTTGCTATTTGTTTAGTAAATTCATTTATTTTTATCTTTTTTTAAGCAGCAAAAATGATACTGGAGTCTAACAAAACTGTATGAAAACTAAAAAACTCATGGTGTTAAATTTTCCTCTGAATGACTGTGATGTGAGTTTGGTGCAATCCCACTAACTTCAGTAACACCGATTTAATGAGTTAATCTATATTTACACCAGTGTAACTGAGAGCACATCTTAGTCCACAAGACAACAAAGAACTTGCTGGTACACAATACAGCAGTACAGATGTCAAGTGGGAATACACCAGCCTGTGGAAACAACACAGGCAGTGAGATGAGTTCTGGTGAAGAAAAGAAGCAAAAGGAAAGCTTACCTGGCAGTGACAGCCCTGGAGTGGGGTTTTGGAGATGGATTTTGCCTCATGCTTTCTTCAAAAATATGTTTTCTGTCTCTACCTCATTTCTCCATATGTGTTGTAATACTAGCAGTTCCTTTCTCTTATCCTGTTTATATCTGGGGCTAGATTTTGAGACCCAGTCTTGATCAATAGTGATTCACAAGACAAAGGTATGTAGCTCCTGTAGTATAACAGGATAACCTAATGAGAGAAGGGAGGCAATCAGTTTGTTGGATGGAAAACTCAGGGTTTTCCAGGATATTCACAGTATCCAGCACCACAGAGATTTGAACTTGCCTGAAATAGTGCCACATGAACATAAGCAGTAAGTTGTCAGAGAAGAAGGTTAAAGGAGCAGATAGAAACAGAGGAATTCTGAGCAAAGGTGAAAACAACCAAATAAGATATCAAAATGCAAGTACACTAGAACTGGAATCTTCAGCTGCTCAGGTTAGGACCCTGCACTGGACTGTTACTTTGATATGAAAATTCATGCCAACCAGGTGATGAGGAGTGTTGCATTATGCGAGGAGCGCTAAGGAGTACATTTAGTTCTCCCTTGAAGGAAAGAGGGTTATAGTTTTCAGGAGTTTAAAAAAGCGACAACAGGACCCTGAAGTCAATCTGCAACTCACTCAGCAAATAACAAAATTCACAAGTCACAGACATCTCTGGACCTACACCATCCTCAGAAGACAATCAAGGTTGCCCAAAGCAATGTCCAGTTGGGTTTTGAATTTCTCCAAAGATGGAAAACACATGACCTCTCTGGGCAACATGCTCTATCAACTTCACAGTAGATAAAAGCAATTTCTTCTGTTTAAATGGAATTTCCTGCACTTCAGATTGTGCTTCTTGGCTTTAAATATGAGTTAAGTAAATAACTAAGTAAATAATTGGATGAGGCACGACAGTACTGCAGATTTTGGAAAATGAAGTGAGTGGTGTGCATCTGAATAGGCTGATGTATGTGGATATTGAAAAGCAGGAGCCCGATATGCAGGCTAACTGTAATTGGTTTCCTAAATATTCTCTTCTTGCACATTTCCAACTCTCTAACTCTCATAAGAGTTGGTGAGCTATTATGTAGAGGCTGCCTGTTAGATATAAAGCTTTACAAGCTCATTGTTGATAATGTCAATGTCATGAAGAAAATTCAGGCCAGTTACAATATGTGGTACAAAGCTATCTAAAATTGTAAGCGTGGGCGTTTCAAGCGTGGGTCTTATCTCATTTGAAATTGAAATATGTTTGCAGTGCGTGAATGTGGGAAGATTAATTAGCACCTCTGTTTCAAAATAAGAAGGAGTAGAAACCTGTCACAAGGAAAAGGGGAAGGGACACTGTCGACAGTTAGGAAGAAAGAGTTTTTCAGCTGGAAAAGAGTGCAAAAAAGAAATGCATCCATTCCTCTAATCTGAAGGCAAGGAAAATGTTATTTCATACTGACTGAGTTCTTCAAAAGAATCCCATGGCCACATTTTTCTTAATTGCCAAGTAGCAGCAAGCTAAGATACTAAGTTTATTCTCAGGAAGCTACTGATATAGTCATATTTCAAGGTATCTGCTTTTCCAGATTCCAACCCTCAGTTCCTCCAAGCAGGTAAAATGAATGAAGTCAGAAGGTAAACAAACAATGAGTCCCCGTGCATATTATGGTACATTTCACTCTGGTACATTTCACTGAAATACTGGGTTGCATTAAGCAGTCCTAGTTGTCATTTGAAAGTAGCTCTCTGTTGTAGCTTAGGAAATAGAATCTGCCATTTCCCTATTTTATCTTTTTCCTATGATCCTCTACTGGTTAGGAACAGTTCCCTTTGATATGTTGTATAGGATCACTCACAGATGCTTCTCTTATTCTTTATAAAAGCAGTCTCAAGACACTGATGGTTGGTACCCCCTTCGTTTACTATCAAAGGTTCTTAATATAATTTACTAAAGTGATACTGAAAAGTAGCCTTCTCTTAGTGGGATAACTTTGTTAATGGGATTTGGAGACAGGAAGATAGGTACCTATATCATGCCTTACAGTAACAAGATGAAAGAGACACACTCAAGCCCTTGAAACCACAGTTATGTTTTTTTCAGCTAATATAAGCTAATATAAGCCCTACAGGGGCAATTCAGCTTAGTCAAAATCAAGCTGACTTCTATCAGCCTTTCACATCTTCAATAACCATAATAATTCCTGAAATTGAACATGTTTTGTAGTATCTCGATAGTGCTGATGTTGAACAAAGCAAATAAAGTCAGTTTGATTCTCCTCAATTCAGATTAATCTTCAAAGCACAAAGTAATAAAAACATTATTTTGACTATCAAACTGAGCATATATGACAGTAGTTGTCAAGGGAAAGCATGTGTCATGCACATATATAAACTTACCACAGCAACAAGCTGTAGCATTTTGTGCCAGCTCTGCTTTCTGCAATGGAGTGCCTTTCTTCAAGATTGCTTTGGGAAGAAGGAAGGGTGGAAGACATCAAAAACTAAGAGGCTTGAATTGATAAGAAGAAAAAATATTGAAATGCCAGCATAGGAAGATAAACAGTGAAAAGAGCCTCTAAGATGAGTTCCCTTAGTGCAAGTTACCAGTGTGCTATGAAGAGATGTCCCATAAAAATTGTATGTATTGAAAGTTAGTTATCCACAGGACGAAATTTAAATATAGCCATACAGCTTTCTCTAAGATTTATGTGGAAGGTAGCATCTAGTTGAAAAAAAGGTATCTAGCAAAGTTTGTGGAACAGTCATCTCACTCTCAGTAGGTCTGCAAATTACACCAAGTTGAGTAGAAATGTTGGTCTGCTCAAGGGTGGGGAGGCTCTACAGAGGGACCTAGACAGGCTGGACCAGTGGGCTAAGGCCAACGGTATGAGTTTCAATAAGGCCAAATGCCAGGTTCTGCACTTTGGCCACAACAACCCCCAGCAGCACTACAGGCTCAGGGAGGAGTGGCTGGAGCTGCCAGGCTGAGAAGGACCTGGGAGTGTTGATTGACAGGCAGCTGAATATGAGCCAGCAGTGTGCCCAGGTGGCCAAGAACTGGGGTTCCCTTTGACTTAGACTAGACAGTAGTGTCTACATTTAACCAGTATCCAGGGCTAAATCGTAGCAGTTATTCTACAACTTGATGTTCCCACCCCAGCTGAGAAGGAAAATTGGGAAAAAAAAGGAGAAGCCCCATGAGTTGAAGTAGAAACAGATTTCATGAGAAAACAAAACTGATACAACTACCAAAATAGTATGGAAGGTTCTGCTCAGCCCAGTCCTTGATGCTGACAGCAGAAGCAGAAGACCACAAGGGAGGAACCCCAGGAAGAGAAGGAACCCCACCCTGAGTGAGCTCCCTCCTTTTATAATGAGCATGATGAAGTGGTATGGGATACACCTGTGAGTCAGCTGCCTTGATTGGATCTCTCAGCTGACTCAGGGCTACTCATGGCCTGCCTGCATGGCTGGCCCATGGGTCTCTGCCTGGGGAACCAGGACAATTAGGAAGAATTTCTTCATAGAACGAGTTGTGAGACATTGGAGTAGGCTGCCCAAGGCAGTGGTGGAGTCCCTGTCCCTGGAGGCATTTAAGAGTTGTGTGGATATAGTGCTCAGGGGTATGGTGTAGTTGAGGACTGTCTGTGTTAGATTGATGATTGGACTCAGTCTTCAAGGTCTTTTCCAACCTAGATGATTCTGTGATTCAAGTTCCCCAATTCCTTGTGGGCTCATGCCAATATATTTTCCAATGACCAAGTAAGTAATTAAATTTCAGAGGTTTGCAGGCTTAAAAGTCCTATCAAAAGAAACTATTAAGCCTAGTTTCTAGGACCATAAAGATCCATACGGTTTGAGGAGAGATTTGAACTTAGAATGCTAAGGCATTGCGTTTCACCAGGTGCAAACACAGTCCCGCAGGTAGGAGTGTGCTGGTGCTGAGTAATGTTCCTAATCAAGATGAACAGGAAAAAAACCCCAAACAAACCAACACAGAGGGAGAGAAAAAAGAGGTAATACTTCCGGTATCCAAGATGTTAAATTAGGTCATACATCATCTTATTCTACAAAAATCTAAAGAAACTGTTTAGAAGAGAAGCCTGGCAAGATTCTAAGCAGCAGAAGGAGTGTCATGCTGTACAGAAAGATAGAAGACTGATTAGCCTCCTTTTTTGGAGGATTATGATCATGAGATGTGTGTGTTACTGATTTCTTCTTTGTGTGTGCTCTAAAAATATTATAAGGACTTTTTTTGTTTTGAGGGTTGTTTTTTTTTTTTCTTTTGTGGGAGAATGGTAGCTGTGTGTATGAGGTAGAGGAAGAAAAATTCTATAAATACATATGTAATATTTATCTACATATATGTGTTATATAGTAGCTTTAACAGCACAAAAAATACTCACAATTTTAAACTCTAAATGTTTCAAGTCATTATCTCATTTTTTTGTGGGAAAAAAAAAAGTCATAAGGACCTTCTAAAAAACTGGTAACTTACCTTGTAGACATTAAAGTTTATATTGGTATGATGGTTGAGTTTGTGAATACAAGTGGGAATGACTTTTTTAAACTTTTGTTGCATACCACACTGAATGCATGTAAACAAAGTTCACCTCAGAAAACATAATTTATCTCCTTTAATGGGCTAGAGTATTGCAGCTGTACCCTGGATACAGTCACACAGGACTTGTTCATTCAAATGGAGCTTTTTGTACTACTGAGATTTCCTTGGCCTATGAGGAAGAAGAAGGAGCATTTCCACTGCCCTGATTATTTGTCTGTTCTGCTGACATGGGTAGGTTTATTATTTTTTAAAGGTAGCTTTATCTCCTGACAAGTGCCATGTAAAATCTGAAATATCAGTGACAGCCATCAGGTGCTAGAAATTATTTATAACAAAGATGTGAACTGGGTCAAAAGCAAGTAATGCACTGCAGTCACCAACATAAACACATAGCAGTCGGTATACTTCCTCATCCATATTTTTGTTCTCAGTCTATGTTATACATTCATCGCCTTGTTTTATCTGTCTTAGTGGAGGTAAGTTTGCATCTTCATTACAGAAGTGAAAATGTATCCCTCTACTTAGCTTTTTATTGTAAATTAAAGAACTGTGTATGGGCTGCTGGTTGGAGGACAAAAAGGACAAAGCATTTTTTTTTAAATCTAATAGTAGGCATAAAATAACAGCGCTCTTCTCCACCTAGCCTTCCCCAAAGAAAGTGCACTGAGTGAAGAGAAGGCACATACCAGCAGAGTTAGCTAAACAAGTTACAAAGATGTTCAGTTGAGAGGTTATAAAGGAAGAGACATCATATTTACTTTTTTCCAGCAGTTCTAGTTCAAAAGAATGTTACATTTTCCAGTCAAAAAGAACAGAAAACCTTGGGTATAAAAAGCAAAAATAATGTGTGAAAGTGAAACACAGATTTATTAACCTGGAGACAATGGGCACATTAGATCACAAAGCAGTGAAATTCTGGCCCTGTGTAAGCCATGGAGGCTTAACTTAATTTCCAATGATTCCAGGACTTTGTCTGTTTTATTAATGACAGCTGAATGTAATAAAAAGTGAAAGTAACTCATTGCTTAGTGGTAAACCATAATCCAAACCAGAGTCCCTTTTTTCCTTCCAGATAAAATGAAAATTTGCCATATAAAGAAACACCATCAGAGCTATAATTATCATTTTGAAGACAATGACTTTGCAGGTATATCTGTACATCCAAAGATTGTTCACTGCAAGATAGTCTGTAAGTCACTGGCTACAGAGCATCATTGGAGGTAACTATGGTCCTTGAAAATGATCAGCAAAAACTTAATTTTGCAAAGATTTAATCCCATGGATTAAGGGACTTGGCACTGTGAAACAACAGTGCCCTTGTACCAGCATTATACATCACAGGGATAGACTGATATGCAGCCCCATCCTTTTGGAGGCAAGACACATAGTTGCAGTTTGTGACTTTAACCCAACAGCTGCTATTTCTGAAAATGCTCCTAGAGGGATGTCTTTTGAAGATTTGGAAAACAGGACAGAATTAAAATCTGACTGGAAAAACAATCCACTGCTGAATAACACAGTGCCTGGAGCAATTTAAACAAAACTTCTTTCAGATGTCACTTACATTGTTGCAGACTCCCATAAAGATAAAGCCTGACCTATTTTTCTTTTGTTTCAAAACTTGTTCCCTTTGACATTTTATTGCTGTTGTATTCACTGCCTCTCTCTCTCTCTCTCTCTCTCTCTCTCTCTCTCTCTCTCTCTCTCTCTCGTTCCTTCTCCACTCTGGCGTTTCTTATTGTGGCGTGTTTATTCTGTGTTTTCACCTCCTTCTTTCTGCTGCCTGAAAGGGGTCTGGCAGAACCTGCCAGGAGTCCGAAATTGCCAGCAGCACTACAGTGCTCCTGCTCTGCTAGAGATGGCAGGATGTATGGATTAAGATGGATGTAAATTTTCCTTTACCCAAGGGCAACCACCGTCCCTGTCAACAAGACACGGTAAAGGGCTTTTTATTCATGTTTACCACCACGCTTGGTTTGAATACATTGAAACTGGAAGGTTTAGCAAGTCATTGAAACATTAGTTCAAGGCACACCACACACAGCTCTGTGTGTGTCTCCATCTGTGATGTTGTTGTACCTGCAGGAAATATTTAAACAGACATAGCTGCATTAAGAGGACAGGTGACAGAAAAGCAGCTTGCTGACAGCACCTCTCTGGATTAATTTGCAACCCCTGCATTGCTTTTCACTTTCCCATCCCTGCTTGCCCAAGGGGTTACCACTCTCTACTGTTCCCCAGTCTTTTCCCCATTGCATCTGTGCAGTAGCAAGACATGCCATCACATTTGAGAACATTTCTTCAGACATGTAGTAATATATATATATTTAGAAAAAATATTTTAAGTCTTGCTTAAAGGTATTGCTTAGACAGCTGAACAACAGGAAACAGAGAAAGTGGAGGAAATGGGGTTTTGAAGAAAATACATTTTCCTCTTGATTGTGTCTATGGTTAGAAATATGTATTTATCAGTAACGACTTTGTATAAACTTACCCATGGGAAAAGGTCTTACTTGATGGTTTTGAGGAAAGTGGCAGGAAACATGGCTTTTCAGAAGAATTAATTCCATTACTTTGGTTTGCTCCACTGCATATTCTTAAGTGACAATGAATCATATATATTGCTCCTCACTGTCAGTAGGAGATTGTTGGCACAATGGTGCGTTTAGATGACGTTTTTGTCTGAACAGGCACAAGAGGGAAGAGTTGATTTATGCATAAAATCTTTTTCCATTTTCCTTTCCACTCTTTCCTTGTTGTGACACAAGAGAGGATCAGTGCTCTTTTCTTATATAAAATGCTGGCAAGGCAGGCAGGATTTTCCTCTATTGAACAGGCCATTGTAATTGCATCTGATCCCTTTGCCTCTCCTAAGAGTGAGGTTTGGTTTGGTGGAGGGGATTCTTTATCAGGAGTAGGCAGTGGATATGGTGAGTTGGCACTTTCACTTTGCCAACTTCATACATGTGCCTGAACCATCATACAGGGAAGTACAGGTTTGACAGAAGGCCAGCATGGAGAGGGAAATGCTTGCTCTCCTCTCTTTTCCCCTGCCTTTCAGAAGGCTACTCCCTACAACATGGTGACCCCTGAGGAGGGAGAAAAGGGGAGGTCAACATTTCCACTTCTCTGGGAGGACGTGCTCTGCACTCTTCATGCTCCTGTAGAAGCTGGCATTATCTGGGATAATTTATTGTATGCTGCAGAAGACTTAGAGAGGCAACACTGTTCCCTCGTTTGCTCTGCCCACATGATTATAGTGCAAATAATTCATAACAGAATAACAGGGTGGGATCAGGCTCACTATAGCTGCATCACCATGACAATAGCTGTACTAGTAGAAATGAAGAAAAGCTACCACACAGAAATCCAAAAAGGATAAAAAAAAATCTCTCTTTGATATGTCCTTACTACCTCCACTGCCCAATTACAGCCTCTGTAATGATAAATTTTCCTGCCAGAAAGAGTTTCCATAAACCTCATTTGGGTACATTCCTTACTTGTGGGAAATTAAAACCTTCAAGTGCATCTGTCTTCAGTACATGATTTCCAATGCAAGACATCCATTCGTACCTCTGAAAACCTTTACCTGAATTTAGCTCTGACTCACACATGAGTCAGTATGTAGTTCCATGTCCAGAGATCTGTCAAAATGGGTTCCACCTTTCATCAATATTATCTCATTACCATGGAGAATAATGTGAGACTAATTTTATATGCAGGAGAAAGTAACAAATATTCACATGCCAAATCCAAACAGAAGTAAGATAATTAAAGAGGTATGCAACAGGGGGAGGGGATAATAAAACTTTGACTAGAACATGAAGTTATTTTATTCACAGTTCTTTATCTGAGAAGAAAACAAATTCAATATTAAAACTCAGAAAATCACTCCATCCCCTCTCCTAAATAATGTGCTCACGCCTCTTTACACAGCAGCTGTGGCTTCCAGTTGCAACTGAAAGGAGATGTGTAAAAACAATCAACATAATATTTCACAAGGCTGGAGGCATCTTCTTATGTTGCCCAGTAAAAATACAAACAAGAAGCCTTCTCTTAGAGTCCTATCCATGGTAAAAGTTTCTGATTTGACCTTCCAGTGGACTATAATTGCCTAACACCTCATTTGAGAATAACACACTCAGTAGAAATCTGGGGCGTTTCGTAGTGACAAGAGAAGCTATTAATCACTACTGTGGCGCTGAAAATGTTGGTGTCTTCATTTTCATCTACAGCAAAATAGTAAGCCAAGAAAAGATTCCAAGAATAGTGAAGAACTAATTGAATATATTATTTATCATGCAAGATTTCATGATCATTAATAAAACAAATGTTTAAATTTGATTACAGTGAATCCTCTGCCATGAAAGTGGAACTCCTGCTTAAGCAATTTGCTAAGCCATAAATATCGCGGCAAAGCAGGACTCTGCCATGAGAAGCTGAGCATACGTATGCATAGTATAAAAGGTCCAGTGGAGAAGTAAAAATAATGAGAACCTATTGTGATCTTTGAAAGCACCATTTACAGCATATGTTATACCTTTGTCTTAATGCCCTGTTTGGAAGACAACGCATTTGAGTATGTTAAGTGATAATAATTAAGGCCAGAGACAAGTTTCTCTGATGTTGTAAGTGTTTGGAACACAAAACAAAGCAAAATGAAACTGAAAACAAAGAAAACAAAACAAATACAACCACTTTGTGACTCCTCTTGTTGGGAGCTCACCAAAAACTTGAAAAGCAATAGCAAAAGGATGAAAAAAAGTTCTGTCTTTTGCATGAGCACCCGACCAACTAGGAGCACTCCTGAGAAATTCTGTATTTGACCATTAAAAAAAAAAAAAAAAAGCCCCAAAACCCTGACATTGGAGGATTCAACAAAGCAGGCACATTAAGGTAAATTTTTTGAAATATAAACAGTATGAACTAAAGACCCTGAATGACTAGCACAAATTACTGCAAGGCAAAATGGCCAAGATGAATCAAGATGCATCAAGGTGAGAAAGATAGAATGTCGATATTTGCCAATGTGGAAGTATATGCCATATATGTTTATACAGTATGTATGTTCGTTCAGTCACACGGATTACCAAACAGTGTGTTAAGATATCTTTTAGAGATTTGGTTACAGAACCACAGAATCACAGAATCACAGAGTGGTAGGGGTTGGAAGGGACCTCCGAAGACCACCTAGTACAGTCCCCCACTAGAGCAGGATCCTAGAGTAGATCACATAGGAACACGTCCAGGAGGGTTTTAAATTTCTCCAGAGATGGAGACTCCACAACCTCTCTGGGCAGCCTGTGCCAGTGCTCAGTCACCCTCACAGTAAAGAAGTGTTTTCTTATGTTCAGATTGAGCCTTCTGTGTTCCAGTTTGTGCCCATTGCCCCTTGTCCTGTTACTGGACACCACCTAAAAGAGTCTGGCCCAGTCTTCCTGACACCCGCCCTTGAGATATTGATAAGCATTGATGAGATCCCCCCTCAGCCTCCTCTTCTCCAAGCTGAACAGACCCAGTTCCCTCAGCCTCTCCTCACGTGGGAGATGCTCCAATCCCTTCATTGTTTTAGTGGCCCTGCGCTGGACTCTTTCCAGTAGCTCCATGTCCCTCATGAACTGGGGAGACCAGAACTGGACACAGTACTCCAGATGAGGCCTCACCAGGGCAGAGTAGAGGGAAAGGAGAACCTCCCTTGACCTGCTGGCCACACTCCTCTTCATGCACCCCAGGATACCATTGGCCTTCTTGGCCTCCTTGCCCCACATCAAGGAAGAGATTTAATACACAAGGGTAGGCTTTGGATCTGCTAGTACATCAGAGGATAGAGTTGAGCCCAAGCTTTGTAGTTTGCCATGGCCACTTGTCACTGTCACTCCTCCACTTAAAAAGATGTTTTCAGCACAATCCAGGGAATACAAACACTAACTTTCCTTTGAAATTCTGGGGCTATACCATTTTGGAAATCTCATTCTGAAAGATTAAGTAGTAATGAGCATTAAACACTTTGCCTAATCTGAAGTTTGGATGACACAAAGGACTTCTTCTCTGTAATATTGACACTATATGCACGAACATGGGGTATCTAGAAGAGAAAAACCTCACGTGTTTAGCAAATTGCCAATTTGCTGAAACATGTGTTGATCCTAGGACTTAAATCAAGCTTCAAACACATGAAACAAGTCCCAAACTTTCTAAATAGTATAAGTTGATTCCTTTTGCAATTCAGGCAGAATTACACTGTACAGAACATCTCCAGCTCCTGTATCTAGCCTAAACATGATGTAATCCTGTGCTACAGTTTCTCCCCTGCTCTGCAGAAACTATTTCATGTTCTAATTGACCACAGTTACCCATTTTTTCTGGTTTTCATCCTCCGTTTTTTTTTCACTGAATTTTATCTCATTACTTCTTGTTATTTCTCCCTAAAGTGCTCTAAACAATTCTTCCACCTGTTTTTCCATGCAAAAAAAGAATTTTACTGTTCAAACATTAAACATTTTGTTTAAATATTAAACAGTACTGTTTTTCTCTTGACTGTTAAGCCAGTTCAAAAGCAGTATTTAAATTGGTTTACAAATCTCTGGCACTGAGCTCCTGTACAACTGGTGTCAGAAATCATACCATTTTCCCTTCAGCAGCAAGCTAACTATGCTATCACTTTCATGCGAGATAGTCCATTACTGTTAGGGTTAGGGTATGGGTATGCCACACTCAAATAGAAAATGATTTTTTAGTGCTTCATTAACACTTTCAGAAGCTTTCCCCCCCTCACCCCGCCCAAACAAAACAGCATTACACACAGTTTTCTAATCATAATCAGTCACCTGGTGACTTTACAATCACATTATGATACAGAGATGAGATTGTGTGGCACTGGAATATGAATATGAGTATTCTGCTAAATTTTTCATGCAGACTGTGAGAGTATCCACTGAGACAACTTCCTCACATTCTTTTAAAACCATTCATAAACACTTAAATAACGATTAAAGACAAAAATTTTCTTTTTTAACCCTTTCACACCATGGAAGGAAAGTTTGATTTGAAACTTCGAATCAAAATAAAGGTTACCAAAGGGTACCAAAGAGCAATCTTCAAACTCCCTTGAGCTCTTCATTTTTGCTTGATGTGTTTACACCCAAAAAGAAGGGACATCAGTGTGCATGCTTCTTTCAACGTAGTAGAATCTTTTCACTCTTCTTCTCTTGATTTAGAAGTTGAGGTCAAAATCTCAAGACTTCTGCTTCTAATCTGAAGAAAAAAAGCAACCAATTTAATCTCATATGCAAACCCTGTAGAATCTCAATCTTAATTCAAGACAGGGCATCTGGAAGGCTTTATTCTGCTCTGCTTCAGCCCAGTGGAAACACTTAAATTGATTTGAAATGGCAGTGCAGTAGATCCCATCTTAGCTGTCCTGATGCTAGCAGAAAAAGAGCTTGTGAATATTTTTCACATACTACT
The DNA here is from genome assembly GCA_028020825.1 of Podargus strigoides. Taxonomy (NCBI): domain Eukaryota; kingdom Metazoa; phylum Chordata; class Aves; order Caprimulgiformes; family Podargidae; genus Podargus; species Podargus strigoides. Next base: position 94,468,711 of record CM051663.1, read on the forward strand.
GCCCTACTGCTACCTAATCGTATTTAAACTCTGGGATTTGTTAAAACTTTGAACCTAGTTGGCACTTATATGTATGTATTTGAATTTAAATATAATGTAAACCTAATGCATGACTTTAAGAATAAGTATTCTTCAGTCCAGTAGTCTGGACAGTGAATTTCAAAACTACTCAGTACAATTTCTGCAGCAACACTGGGAGCCATACAAATAACTGCATAATTATCTCCTGGTTTTTGTTAATTCCTTGACAAGTTCTGGAGCATTGGTTTGAGCTGGAAATACTAGCTTTAGGGACTATGCTGCCAGCAACAGGTATTACAATACGTGGTTTGTTATTTGGCCTCCTAAGTATTACCATAATACAAATAAAAGTACCAAAAAGCCCCAAAAGTTAAGTTAGTTTGGTTTTGAATTTTGCAAGTTTATTCACATGATTCAAAAGCTCAGCATAGAACTTCTGATTTGAAGCTTGGATAAATCAAGAAGTGGTAAACACTGTGCTTTCAGTTGGTAATTCCAGTCCAGCCAAGGTCCATAATGAAATAAAGACATAAATAAATGGCAGAGCTCCAGAATTCCAGAATGTGTTATATGATTTCATTTAAATTATTATAAATGTCATCAGCTCTGTAGTTTGGCAGGCAGAGGATAAAGGCTAGAGCATGATTAATGATGGGTTTTGGGGTATTTTAGTTGAATCAAAAAACTGAAACAAAAAACCTGATTTGTGTAAACACAAAATATTTTGTTGACTCATGACAAAATGTTTTGTTCCATTTCAGGTCAAATGAAATGTTTCATTTCACCAGAAAAGAAACATAATTTTTCATTTTCAAGTTACTGTACTAGATCACCTCTCTTAAGGCCACCATCACTTTGAAACAAAAGTCAAAATGGAGCAGTCATTTTAAAAAAAAAAGTTTCTTTAAACGTCAGCATGCCAGGATGACTGTTTGATGGGCATTCATAGATGTCCCTGCCTATCCTCTCCCTGGTCTGCTGTCAAACCTCTGGCACAGAGATGCCTGGTGTGTGGGGCTGCCCCTGGTGCCCTCCCAACCTGCTCACCAGATGGGGCACTGAGATGATCCTGGCTGCCAGGTCCCGCCCTGCCACTCTCAGGAGAGACCCCAATACTCCTGGCACCCACCAGACCCTGTCCTCTGCGATACCCCGGCATGGGCATTTTCTAGTTCTCTTATCTCATACTTTTGTGCTTTGGAAAAACACTTTGTTGATTTATCCATGAGTATTAAATCATAAATCATAGAATCATAGAATGATTTGGGTTGGAAGGGGCCTCAAAGATCATCTAGTTCCAACCCCCATGTTATGGGCAGGGACACCTCCCACTAGACCAGGTTGCTCAAAGCCCCATCCAACCTGGCCTTGAACACTGCCAGGGAGGGGGCAGCCACAACTTCTCTGGGCAACCTGTGCCAGTGTCTCACCACCCTCACAGTCAAGAATTTCTTCCTAATGTTTAATCTACATCTACCCGCTTCCAGTTTAAAGCCATTACCCCTCATCTTATCACTGCATGCTCTTGTAAAACGTCCCTCTCCAGATTTCTTGTAGGGCCCCTTCAGGTCCTGGAAGGTGCTATAAAGTCTCCCTGGAGCCTTCTCTTCTCCAGGCTGAACAACCTCAACTCCCTCAGCCTGTCTTCATAGGAGAGATGCTCCAGCCCTCTGATCATCTTTGTGGCCCTCCTCTGGACTCGCTCCAACAGCTTGATGTCTTTCTTATGCTGGGGGCCTCAAACGCATTTCAGACACTTCATCCTGATGGTGGGTAGCTCCTGGGCACTAGAGTATATTAATTTAACAACAATTTTAAAAAAGAGAATGATAATATAATAACATATGAAGATATATACATATATACATATGATATGATTACACATACACATTTTATTAGATATCAATTAAACTCCCAAAGAGTACTTCTACAAAAAAGTCTTCATATCACTCATTCCACAGATGGAACACACCAGAATTAGGAAACATTTTGTAGATACCTGACACAACTTGAGGCCACTTGTACAGTCATGCCATCAACCACCATCAGACTATGAGAGCTCAGGCTCAGCTCATTGCCACATAGCTACAGGTGACTTCGGGGAAACGTAGGGCAGACATGAAGGACAGAAAGAATTAAACCAGTGGTGTAACAGTTGACAGCTCTGAAAATGATGAGTTTTCTGCTCCTTTCATCAGTAAATTGTTAAAAGACACAAGACTTTCCATTGTAATAATCTTAACTTGCTTTCATAGAAAACAGCCATAGCCAATGATCTTTACTTTTTAAATGTTAGCAGACATTGACATTGGAAAATGAATGAATAATTATTTACATTGGTTAATAATACCAAGAGAAAACAACAAAAAAATTGTTCCAAAGCCTTCATATAGGGCATATAACCATACAAGCACTGAAGGCTCCTAAAGCAGCACATATCTTCCAGTACTAAAAATAAATCCAGTTTTAGTTATGTTACAATGTACTAACATGTGCCTCTTTCCATTTGCCACTAAAGTCCTTTGTAAGAGGAATGATTCATTACAGTATACATCAAAACAGGAAGAGCTCTTCCTCAGTTTGATTAGATGGTCATTGTAGGTTCCTCCCCCCCCCCCCTTCCATAAACAATATGCCCAAATACTGTAAGAATCTAGTTGTCACTGAGTCTTCCACAGGATAACACACACAGAACATGTGTTTCCTAGGGAGAGGCCCGCTCTTCTGAAGTCCTCATACACATCTAGTGGCTTTGTTCTGTCTGAGTTGACCACAAATACCTGGAAAAGACAGTCACATGGCCTATCAGTCACATCTTATCATGGGATTGCAGTCACTTCTAATAGGCAATACAGATTTTACCAGTCCTTCTTGACTTTGTTGTAATCCTTGTAATTAATTCCTCCATTTTCTTTGGCAAATAGACAATCTGCAGGGCAGGTTTGGGTTGGTAGAAAAAAGACAGGGGCAGACCTGAAAATCAGCCATTTCACATAACTACTGAAAAAGCTTAGACAAAGATAAAGGCAATTACTAGGCTGTGGGTAACTGTCTTCCCCTAGAGTTTTATTTGACTTCCAACAAGATTTGAGATGGGGTGTAAAATTCTAGTGATTTTGTTGCTGAATAAGGCAGCTGCCTCTTCCCCAGAGCTGCCATCCTATGTATCATCTATTTGATTTTTTTTTTAAGTAGTTGCCTGTTTACCTTTTATTTTTCTTGCAATCTCTGATGTCTGCGTATGACTTAGTATTCCACCAAACCCCGCTGTAGCTTCTGCCATTTACACTGTCTGCTGCTTGGTAGAATGCATGTTCTTGCCACACATACCATACCCTTTTAGTCTACCTTACTACAATAAGACAGATAAAAAGCAGCAGTCTCCATCCAATGTCACTTTAGTTTAGAGCTTCTGATGGATGCAACCAGCAGTGGAATGTTGCAGCATGAGCCATGCCAGGATCCTGGATCAGGGCCACTTGTGTTACAGTGTGATGTGCTCACGTTCAGAAGTGAGACCACAAGCGAGAGTTTTCAGCTTTCTCACATTTGAAAGGAGCCTAAAACAAATCTTAAAGACAGAGACACTACAGGCTATATCTGCTGCAAGTGGGCAAAGGTGTAAAGCCACAAGCGTACTTCAATGACACGAAATGAGTGCAGCTGAACTCTTCTCCTTTCAGATCAGAGGATAGGTCTAAAAAGACTTCCTTGGCTAGTGTTATGTTGTACTTTGCACATGGATGCTTCAATGATGCGTATCTTGGCTTGTCTTTTTTGTTATTATTACATTCCTCCCCAAGGGGCCAAGAGACTAGTGAGATTTTTTTTTTATGCATATGTTGCCTTTTGCAATAAAAAGTGGTGGAAGTCTTCCAGCTGGTTTCTTCACGGCCAAGTTAAAGAGTGGTGCCCGGTCTCACAGGTTGGTCCCTGAGCAAATTCATACACAGACAAGAGGGAAACAACTTTGACACAGTAACTGCCAGTGGAATATTGCACAGCCAATTTTCTCTTCTATCCATCCAATTTTCTCTTCTATCCATCTGATAAATATTTGAAAGCAGCATTGAAAGCCTAATACATGGAACATGCTGCAGATCACCAAGTGCAGTTTCCCAAGTAACCAGAGGATATTCTGAAGGAACTGTCAAGGACTTGCCCAAGTTTTTTGTTACTGTTATTTCTGATTCCTGTAAAAATACACTTGATAGCTTGAAAATTACTCTGCACAGATTACTTTGCAAAATGATAGCTATAAATATGCAGTACCCTTGATGAAAGTTTGCAGCAAAAAACTATTACTGACACTAATTTTGGACCCATACTCTGGAATGACAGAAGCAGTCAGGGCATCTAGAGAGTATTTTGGTTTTTGCTCTTCTGTTTAGGTTTGTATTTCTGGGCATGCTTACAGCTAGGATTACTATGTGGTGACATCACTTTTGATCTATAATTTTCCCACTGAAACAAATTCATCCCCCAGAAAAGTAAGTGCAATTCTGTTATTTTGAGGCTGTAGCTGTGCACATGCACAACAGCAATTAGGCCATTCACTTTCCTTAAACTAATTCTTCAACATACACAAATTCCTGGAGTAGGAATACTGACATTTAAGAAGTAGAAGAGCAAATGGATTCATTCATTACCAATAAGACTTTCAAACTCAGTCCTTTACAATCCTTCACAATCAAAAGAGGACTAATATTTCCTGTAAAGGTATTTGTCATCTGGCAGCAAAGCAAAAAAACCCAAACGCAACAGTGAAATGCTAGTGTATGTATGTCTTCTATACCAGCCAACAAGGTACACTGCAAAAAGAGCAAGCGAGCTTTGGTATCAAATAAGGTACTTTAGGTATCATATTGAAGTTAAAATGGAAAGGAATGAGATCAATTTACAAGAAAGCACTTTAAATTTAAACCAGTCAAATAAAAGTATATGAAAAATCTCTATTCTCCCAAACAAAGAACTAGATTCCAAAATAGCCATACTGTCTTCTTCAGAAGGTTTAATGGTGTAGCATCGTCAGATAAAGAAGACAGTAAATAAAACATACGGTTCTTTTTCACTAGCTAGTAAGTTGAAAGTTCAGTTCTTCAGCTGACTCAAATTAAATTAAGGATCAGTAAATGAAGTAAAACAAAGAGCCAGGGAATCTGAAGACAAACTCTTAGGGCTTAGGTACATTTTGAAACAAATTAAGTTTCCAGCAAATTCAGCACAGACGAAAAAAATGTCAGTCAGTGGTGAAGTGCAGAGACGAAATTGCATAACTGAAGGTTCATTTGCTTGTCTTTTCCCAGGCTGGACTCCAACATGAATGTCCTGAGAATGAAGAGTGCTGGCCCAGAAACTTGTCCTGGAAATGAAACAAAGGGACCTAGTAAAGATTTCTGAACATGCTGCCCATTCAGTAGGGCTGTGAGGAATATATCCTCAACAGGACTTGTTAAGTCTTTTACTGCCACCAGAAAGAAATAATTCTTGGAGCCACAGAAAAGAAGGAGAACTCACCCCGGACAGCACCCCTGCATGTGTAGCTGGACTTCTGTGAAAACAGGAGTATGAGGGACTATTAAATCCAAAAATATCTAGACTTCATCCCTAAGAAAGTAAACCCAAATACGTGCGTTTGTGACTGCTTAGTAACCCTGTAACAAGCATTAAGGAACAGGACAGAGCAATAAAACCAAGAAAATATTATTGATTCTGCAGAAGTAGGCATACACTGGCTAGGATGGTGGAAAAAATATAGTGAAAATTCAAAATAATTCAGTTTCGTATTAAAAGAAAAAAAAAATAATTAAACAGAATGGAGTTCGGTAAACAGCAGTTTTCATGAAACTTGATTTCTGATGGAACTGCCTATGTAGACTTTCTGACATCCAATAAAGGTCAGTTTTCTGACTTTTCACTCTGGGGAGTGTTCTGTCTCTTCTGTCTACTCATCTGCTTCTGAGAAACGTGCCTGAACCTGATGTCTTAGATAACCTCTCTGTTAACATCATCCAGTGGGGACAAACAGACACATATATACACATAGACAGCGCGATCACACTGGCCTCAACTACACAGACACTAAAAAAGGTCCATCTAGCCCTTTCCACAAATGTGTAAAAGTCACAGACACCTGGGGCTGTAAATTGAGGTGAAAATAATGAAAATGTGCTTGTCCCACATGGAAAAGCAACAGCTTGCTAAGAAATCTGTGAAAAAGAAGTAAGTAAAGTGATGCAGATGTTTAATTTTTGTCCATCAGCAAGGTTTTGAGAGTAACAATTCTCACCCTCATTCCCTTGCTGGGGAGCTGCCAGGCCTGGGTGACAGCAGACCCCCACAGTGATACAACCGGCTGTGGGTAGGGTCAGTAGGAGTGTTGGTGGTCCTAATATTAAATTTTGAGCCTTATCCATATTGAGGGTATCTGATTTGTTTATTTTCCCCATAAACTGGCCATCTATTCTAGGAGTGTATTCCCCGGTCTTAGCTGCAAACTGTTTGGAGGTAAGTTGCCTCCAAGGAAGTAAAACATTTTGCTGTTGTCTGAGGGTGGGCATCCACTATTTGATTTTTGTCATGGAGGCAACCACTTTCACCTGATTTTCTTCTCACTAGTCATCTCAATCATCACTGTGAGGATGACTGGGAGAATTGGAATTAAAGCAGATACCTCCTCACCGTTCGCCATTATCAGTATATGTAGCAGCCATCTGCTTAATAGCCTCTATTTGACTAGACCATCATAGGCGATCCCTGTGTATGTGTGATTTAGTGCTGCAGTTTTCATTCTAATAACCTCTTCTGATTTTCTAGCTGTGTATGTCAAATTTGATGCAACATATTATTGTTTATTTCTGTTTCTTCTATGCTTCTAGCATGTTATTTTTACATAATCTTATTCTTCTAGTTTCTCCACTACGCTGCAAGCAACTTCCTTAGCAGCCAGCATAAGTCTGGTTTTCTTTATTCCTACTTCAGCTTGTTAGAACCTTTTAATTTCTTCAATTCCTCCTAAATATCTCAGTGATTGGTATAGTGTTCTTCTATCCAAGAAAAGTTCGACTCAGGGCTTTTCCGTCACTCCTTTTCTGATGTATAGACTGTTTTTTTTCTAGCCTTTTCTAACATTTACAAATATTTATCCTTAATTACAACAAAAATAATCTCCATTAGTGTTTTTTTCCCTTTTTTTTTTTTTTTTTTTTTTTTTTTAAGCTGTAGCACTAAATCAGAAATCCTCTTATTGCCAAATTGTTAGTACAATAACTGGTAACATTAAACCTCAGGAATATCCTGTCCATAACACCAACTAATTTTGGAGACCAGCACTCTCTGACCAAATTCTTTTGAATATTTCACATGTGGAGGATTTAATCTTCAATATCATTTAATCTTCAATATCAGACTTACTTCTCTTAAGTTATGTTAAGCAGGATTTTGATTTGGCAGACTCATAAAGCAATGCACATAAATCACAAGTACAAATTGCTTTTAGTAGAGCATAGTAACTGCAATACACAGCTGAATCACCATACAAATGTGATTCTTACTGCAGATTTCTATAACAAGCTTAATGTCACAGCTGGCTGAATCATTTAAATGATATAATTAGTCAATTGACTCAACCGACATGGCCAGCAGATCCACTCGACAGATAAAGCTGTTGACTTATGAATGGTCCCTCCTTACACATCTTGAAGAGCTGCCTTTGTAAGTTCAGCTTTCTTTGCATCTTCTATGGTCAGTCACTCCCTTTCCCTGCACTTCATGAGCAGTTTGCCTTTGTCTTCTTGTCTGAGACTTCTCCATTCATTGATCCAGAACAAGTAGAGATAAGGCACTTCTTTTACTTATGAGGCACAATGTAAGGTTGTGATTTAGACAATTCTCTTGTATGAGAAACTGTTGGCTGCAGCTTGATGTCTGGCCATAGCAGTATTCAAAACAGAGTTGAGGCATATCCATATACCCAAAGGGAAAAGCTTCAACTTGTGCAATGCCTGCATTGAATCTTGACCTCAGCTGATGTCCCAGATTCATGAAGAAGGCTGCACTATTCTCTTAATGGACAGTATAATATAATTTTTCTTGTATTTTAAAATAAATTTTTAAGGAAACAATTTTTTTTTTTTAGTTTATGGTCAACAATAAAGAGCAGAAAAGCTGTGAAAATAATAGAGGGACAATAAAAGGGAGACATGAAGAAGAATATAAAAAAGTCTCAGGAAATGAATTAATAAAAGACTAGATTGTGGGAAATGTTAATGATTTCGCATGAAGACAGTCATATTGGGAAAAGCATGATTTGCGGCAACATGCAATATAAAACACTTGACATATAAACAATGAAAGGGAAAAGGAAAGGGAAAAGGAAAAGGAAAGGGAAAAGGAAAAGGAAAAGGAAAAGGAAGAGGAAAAGGAAAAGGAAAAGGAAAAGGAAAAGGAAAAGGAAAAGGAAAAGGAAAAGGAAAAGGAAAAGGAAAAGGAAAAAAAGGAAATGGGCGAGCTCAGTGTGATGGAGAAGATGGGGGCATTGCTTTTATGGGGTGGCTGTGTGGGTGTTGCCATGATTCTTGGCTGTGGCTAGCCATGTTCCCATGTTTCTGCTGCTACCTGGTCCCCGTGGACCCTCAGTTCTGTTTTTTTGTTTCCCATAAGGTGGTCTGTGGCACTGGTCACAGCTTTGAAAGCTACATGCTCTGCAAGGTGGCCTAGACTCTGGTCTTTGAGATGGGGTCACAGCGAGTGTATCTGGCTGAAGGCTGTGCAATATAAGACAAAGAAAAGAAACAGGAAAATTGCTAATTTAGGCGCCCAGATACACAGACCCTAGCTGTCAGTGTGCAGTGAAGACTGGAAGAAGGCATTGATCAATCCTCTGTATCAGGAATCCGTCATGTGCATCTTTAAAGGGGTTCAACCAACACTTCCTAATTGATAGGAAAAAAGAAACAAGATTATTATGGGTTATTGGTATGAGGCTCATAAGAAAGAACAAACTTACAGGTTATTTTGGGAGATTCTGGGACTATAATGCATACTATTCTATGTCTTCAGGAGAGTGTGAGAATGTACAAAGCATTATGGGAGTTTCAGAGGAAAAATTAAAGTTAAAGGAAGCTAAGAATCAGGATGGAACAGAGAGGAAGAACAGTGGGAAAACAGAGAAGAGAGAAAAAAAGGGTCAATCAATCAAGCCCTGAATTTGATCACCACAGATCTTACTATCTTATTAACTTTTCTTTTGAATAATTATATGTCTGTACTCCCTATATCTTGTATGTGTGTTAGCACACGCAGGTGTGTTCTACTTGCTAGCTTGGAGATGGAACGAGTGGGCTCGTAGGTGAGCTTATGTGTCTGGGTGCATGTGTACCCATGAGATCCAGATAGTAAGTTTTGGACCTTGTTAGCTGGTGAGTAAGAGCAAGGTTTGTGTTTCTCATGTTTACAGGAGTGCTGTTTGTGTTTATGTGGGTGCCTGAAAAGGCACAGTTCTCCAGTATATGCTGAACTATGGCTATCTATGACTATACAGGTAGTGCATATTTACTGGGAATTTGCACTGAACTTCACCACTGGCTGGATTTAGGAATGGGAAACATCAGTAGCTTCATACCTAGATGACTAGAAAAAGAACAACTGCTGTGTCCATGTGTCACTGAAGTTTAAAAAGGGCTAGATCCAGAGCTGCCCTTTAACTGTTCTAAACAGAAAGTCCTTCAGGCTTTCTGAGGATTTGGAAAACTCTCTCAAGGGCCACACTGTTATGTTACCAAGCACCACACAGTCATCTGAGAAGTATTTCATTATCAATCATTTAAGTATTTGAGATCTAACACCTTGTAATGAGTGATGGATTTGGACATTTTCCTTTTTCACAACATGTATATGATGAATATTCCACTGAATAAAAGGTTGCTAAATCCTTTTCTTCTGGCAGTCGTCTTTCGGTGGTAGGAGACCAACAGTCTTAGGACTGAGGAACACAAATAGGTACATAACCATGCAAGTGTCAGCTACTGTAATATCCTGAAAGGGAGCTATACACTGACCCATGTTCATATTTTCATCACTATCCTCCTCATGGAATATTCAAAAAGTCATCACAAGCTCAGTCCAGTGAGGTCTCCCCTAATATTTTCACATTTTGTTGGCAGAAATAAGAGTTATTTTTGCATTGCAAAGGTCTTCCTTTGGTTTGCTCTCTGTCATGCCAATAGCTGCTTTCTCTCCTCTAGCAGCATGTTGTCCATTTCATAACAGAAGATGGCCTACACAATTTTGATTTTCAGTAGTGTGAAGAAAATGGAGAAAATCATCTTTTCAAGGCTCAGTTCCCTATGCTTGGAGAAAGCTGTTTAGTTTCATAGGTGAAAAAAATAGTCTATGAAATGTATACCAAGGCTGGGGACTTATGTATGCATGACTCTGCCACCTTGGGTGAGTAATTGCATGTCCTTTTTTTTTCTCAGAAGCTGACTAATGAAACAGGAGCCCTCTCAGTCTCTCACATTATTCTCTGTAAATGGCCCAGAAACTTTGTATTCATAAAGAGATGAATACAATCCATGAGATAATAGTCTCCCCTAACTTTTATCTTCTTTGACTTTTCTTTCTACCCTCTCAGCTAGCTCCTGGTGCTAACTGCTGAGATAAAAGGTGTCCTAGTTTCCTGTATACTTTCTCTATTATAAAAATATAACCTTTTTCTGTATTGTGCCTTTTTATCTTGGACATGAAACATTTATTTAGTTTTATATTCAAGATACTTCCATGACAATAACTACATTTCCAGCCTTTACATTTGTGAGGCTTTTACACATAGGCTTTACAGTCCTTACACAAAATTAAAAGTGGACAATGCATTTACTTTTTAATAGTAAGGGCTTTTTATTTGTCTAAATGTTTCCCAGGCCTACAAAGCATTTAGGGCAACTTAAACTCCCACACATGCTACCTGCACAGCCGTGCAACTCAAGAACTGAACCAACTCAAAACTTACAAACACATTCATTACTTTTATGAACTCCATCCTGACTACTACTCTTCTTTATGGGATAATAATTATTATCTTTGAGCACTGAGACCCAGCCTGTGTTGTTTTTACAATATCTGTGGTTACAGAGAGCATACACAGTGAGTGTGCATCTCAAAGATACTATCTTGTCACTTCCACAATAGATAAGGTCTAACAAATCAACATTGCTTTGTGTGCAGTCTGTTTCTTATTTGTCAAACCAAACTTCATTTATTCTGCTGCTCATTGTCCTTTTTGGACATTTCCTTGATGCTTCTCCTCAGGGTCACCATGAACATATTACTGTGAATTTGACTTTCTGATCTGACATCGTTTCTGCATGGACTGGGGACCCTATAGCCTGGTTTTGGCTTGACTCAACCTGTTCTTGAACCTCCTCTTATCCTGGCTGATATGCTTTCCTTTCTTTGTCCTAGCTTTTAATGACCACCATTCATAAGTTTTCCCCCACCCTCTGCAGCCCATTCCCACCTCACACATGGTAGGATTTGTTCAGCACTTGTTCTAGAAAAGAGGCCCCAAGACTGGCCTCTGTCTCGCCCTACCACCTTTTTTTTTTTTTTTCTCTTGGCCAATCTCCCACTGTGATCACACTACCAAGTAATCAAGACTGTAGATTTTTAAGCCATTTACAAGCATCTGAAATGTTCCTCAATTTCATCAGCTATGAAAATTTTGCCAGGAATGTCTGCTCCTAACCTTATCAGACATCTCTTTTAGATATCAAGATGTGTTCTCCCTTTCTCAGCAGAGATCTAGTTTCTTTACTTTTAAGTCAATCTTCATGCACAGTTTTCTGAAGCCTCACAGCATCCAGGGGGTTCACATCAGCAGGTCTGCTTCTGACATTTCAAGGGAAACTGGTTATAGCTCTTTCCTCACAGAAGCTATGCTGAAGCACATGGAAGACAGGGAGGTTATTCAGGACAGCCAGCATGGCTTTACCAGGGGCAAGTCCTGCCTGACCAACCTAGTGGCTTTCTACTACGGAGTAACTGCATCAGTAGACGAGGGAAGAGCTACGGATGTCATCTGTCTGGATTTCTGCAAGTACTTTGATACAGTCCCCCACAACATCCTTGTCTCTAAGTTGGAGAGATATGGATTTGATGGATGGACTGTTCAGTGGATAAGGAATTGGCTGGATGGCTGCATCCAGAGGGTAGTAGTCAATGGCTTAATGTCCAGATGGAAGATGGTGACAGGTGGTGTCCCTCAGGGGTCTGTACTGGGACTAGTGTTGTTTAATATCTTCATTAATGATATTGACAGTGGGATTGAGTGCACCCTCAGCAAGTTTGCTGGCAATACCAAGCTGGGTGGTGCAGTCAACATGCCAGAGGGATGGGATGCCATCCCGAGGGACCTGGACAAGCTGGAGAAGTGGGCCCAGGTGAACCTCATGAGGTTCAATAAGACCAAGTGCAGGGTCCCGCACCTGGGTCTGTACAATCCTTGTTATCAGTAGAGGCTAGAAGATGATGTGTTGGAAAGCAGCCCTGAGGAAAAGGACTTGGGGGTAGTAGTGGGTGAAAAGCTGGACATGAGCCACCAATGTGCAGCTGCAGCCCGGAAGGCCAATGGCATCCTGGGCTGCATCTAAAGAAGTGTGGCCAGCAGATTGAGAGAAGTGATTCTGCCCCTCTACTCTGCTCTGGTGAGACCTCACCTGGAGTACTACATCCAGCTTTGGAGCCCTCAGCATAAGAAGGATGTGGACCTGTTGGAGCACGTCCAGAGGAGGGCCACAAAAATGATCAAAGGACTGGAGCACCTCTCCTAGGGAGACAGGCTGAGAGAGTTGGGGTTGTTCAGCCTGGAGAAGAGAAGGCTTTGGGGAGATCTTATAGTAACCTTCCAATACATGAAAGGTGCCTATAAGAAAGCAGGGGAGGGACTGTTCACAGGGACATGTAGCAATAGGATGAAGGGTAATGGCTTTAAATTAGAAGAGGGTAGATTTAGGTTAGATGTAAGGAAAAAGTTTTTCAATATGAGGGTGGTAGATCACTGGAACAGGTTGCCCGGGGAAGTAGTGGAGGCCCCATCCCTGGAGACATTCAAGGTCAGGCTTGACGGGGCTCTGAGCAACCTGATCTAGTAAAGATGTCCCTGCTCACTGCAGGGGAGTTGAACTAGATAACCCTTTAGTGTCCCTTACAACCCAACACATTCTATGATTCTGTGATTCTATAAACTCCAATAGTGCGTACCAAGAGGTGTGTGCTTTAAAATACCTCCGTATCTCTGATTGTACTGTACTGGTAAAACAATGTGGGAAAAGGGCAAGAGACTGTGCCTTAGATGCCACAAAACACTATAATGGAGACCTTTTTCCATTATTGGGAGCAAAGTGGTGAACATTATCATGCTTTAACTACTTGTGTGAAGACTGTTTTAGAAAACCTTTTAACCCCAGCCTGTCTGTAGTTTCTGTGGTCTGTACCCCCTGCTAAAACTTCTTCTTATGACCACGAGTACCGCAGAACTCATTCTGCTTGTCAGACACATCACCCAGATGCATTGGGATAATACATTTATTACTGTGAAGGTTTTTTTACTGCCAGCATTTTGTTTGGAAAAGTGTTCTATATCCACAAAATCTTGCTGCCATTGAACATTCACTTCCCCCATAACTATAGTGTTTCTCCAAAGGTACGTTCTTACCTTCTCTAAGGCATAAACATCATCTTGTGTTCAAGCCGTGTTGCCCTCCCTGCTTTCTGTTCACATCACTATCAAAGAACCCCACCACTCCAGAAACACTGTCAATCTCTTTCAACAAGCAATTCAGCATAGACACAGCTATTAACACCCTGCTAGTCCAGACAATCAGTTTAACTTGTGGTTGGAGAGTCTTTACTAACGTATAAGGCAGGTGTGAGAGGGGTTGCTTCCTGGCATCTTCAGACTTGTTTTTTCCTCTCTTTGAACATTGCTGTCCTTTCTTTGAATGGTGAAATGAACAAAAATATCTCATAAAAAGAAGTGCTGTATATTCCTTCTCATGACACAAACCTGACTTTTGAATACGTCTGGTGAATGTGTGAGGGTTGTAATAGTACTGCACATAACTGTGACTACAGCTTACAGAAGTGGAAAAATCAGACCTGACAATAGCAGGGGCAAAGACACTCCCACCCTAGACAGACAGAAATTCAGCAGCTGTTATAACAGCATTTGTCTTTTACTTACTTTTACTCTCATTTTCCTTCATCTTGCTGACCTCCTGCTGTGCACACAGCTTGAGAGCAGCATCTGGGTCCTCTTGAAGAGTGGACAGCTTTAATAACACAACCGTGGCTATAAGATGTCACAGTAAAAGCAAAGTAAAACTCAGGATGAGAGAGATGGCCAGACAGGAAGAGAAACACAGAGAAAGTCTCAACTAGGGATCACAGCAGTGCATGCACCACCAATCCATTGCTGTGGTGAACACTTTGATCATTTGGGGCTGTGCCAAAGTGATGGTGACACCATTATGGCTTGTCTCCAGAGTCCTAAACACCTCTCCCCACATCTTCCAGCCTTAGTGGACTGCATGATGTCCTCAACGGACTCAGGACCCTGAGCTGCCAGCCAGACTCTGGAAATGCACAACACCCAACTCTCCCAGGGTCGTCAGGACCGTGAAGGGAGTTGCAAGTAGTTTTCTTGATGGAAATAGAAGCAACCAAATGTGAAGAGGGAGGCAGTGCTGCCTTCCTTGGTCACAGAGAAGCCAGGATAGTGAAGAGGAAGTGTGTCCTGCCCAGGAGGGAGTGATGGGGAAAGAAGACCAGAAAACTGCATGTATCACCACCAAGTACAGATGCTGCTGCTTTAGTCAGGCCCAGTGATCAGAATTGGGGAAATAAAAAGGAAACCAGAAGAGCCACAGGAATGCCAGAAGAATAGTTTTTTGTCTGTCTGCCTTTTTTCATGAAAGCTCACAGTTGCAAGTGGCAGGAATTGGATGACCTCAAAATCACCTCTGGAAGTCCGCTTATAATTTGTGTCCACCCACGAAATGCCCAAGAGAATCTTACCCTTGCTGAGGAGGGAGTCTCACCTGAGTCCCACTGTTCTCCCAGTGCTCAGGCTCAAGGCTGTTCCCAGCTGCTGTGGACATGATAACTCCCCTCTGCAACATCTGGCCCCACCTCTGAGAATGAAGCCCGTTTTTCTTCTTTTAGTCCTGGAATAGGATAAGAAGTATATCTACACTTCCAACTCGTGCTGATCTTCCCTTACAGCCTTTTACTCACTTCTGTGCCAGAAGAAGAGGTGGTTCTGAGGACTCAGTTTAATCCCTACTGGAACAATCCCATTGATAGTCCCAACAAGAACTACAGTGGAAACAAAAGGAAAAAGAGTAAAGAAAACCAAGCTCACATGCTGTTGCAATCTCAAGCCAAACAATGAACACCCCACTGGGAATTTCTAACGAAAAGAAGAAGGTGTCATTGACCTCAGAGCTGCAGATTCCATGTCAGAAGTAGCCATGTTTTCTCCAACATGTTAGATGGAAATCATCCACAGGGTAACAAAAGATACTAAGCTGATCTGGAGAGACTAGGAAGACAACTCTCTAATATTCTGGATTTGCAAATACAAATACTACTACATGTGCATGCAATACAAACACAGAAGCAGTGTGCATTTACACATGCAGTGGTGCTTGGTTGCTTTCGCCAGCCCAGGAAATGACATCCTGTACTAGAGAAACACCTTTTCCATACCTGGAAAAAAAGCCAGGGAAGTAGGAGCAACAATGTAAAACTGGGATATGGGGATGCAGGGAAAAATTAGAAACAGAACATGCTCGGCCACAAAAACAAAGGGATCTCTGTCTGCCTTCAGAAGCAAGCAGGTAAATGAAGCAAACAGAGGTCCGGTGGGACTAGGCAAGAATTTTTCAGTTTCCTACTTTAAAGGGAAATGTACAGAACCTGCACGTGTATTAACTGTGTTTCTTTTCATTTACTGTATTTACACAGATGCTCACACAGGGAGATATTTTTGAGAGAGGATGCAACTAACAGGAGTCTCATTGTTAAAGGCACAACCAGTAGAAGACTGTCAACATGTTGAAAAACATTCCCATGCCTGGTGCATCTTTGGGGGTTGCACTCAGACTGCTGGGGAGCTCCTGGAGACAACATTCATCAGCTGTGAAGGTGGATTGTGGCTGTTGGAAGCTTGTCCTGACTGAAAAGGTACAACATTCAGTTTGCCTTTCCTCTGTATTTCATATCAGCTACTCACATTAGTACACTTATTTTAAGTCTCAGATAAAACAATGGAAACTTTAGTAATGTCATATATTTTCATTCTTTAAAGTAATGTGTCTACTGATGGTGACAGACTCATTGCTACTGCATTATACAGGCAAAATGACAACATCTTCCAAAGCGTAATGTAGTAGAGAAGTTAATGATTTTACTAAACTAATTTGCAGCAATTTACTTGATTCCTAAATGGTAAAACCACAACTGAATTTTCACCTCATCCCAGAAAACTAGCAATGCAACACTCATTTCATCAGGTCTTTTCAAGATATGGCACACATAGTAATGGATTATTGGTCTGGATTTAAAATGTCACTATTATCCTTTTTTTTTTTTTTAACTAGCTCTCCTATCTGTATTTATATAGTCTCAGAATCAGCTACCCCGCTGGTTGAATGGAGGAAAAACCCTAATGTTATTAATACATCCAGTAGTTGCTAGAATAGGAGACAAATTAACCCCGGTGGCATTCAGTCCACATCAGTGATCCATGCAATTTATTAAAGTCCAGGAATTCAGACTTTTGTCTGTTTCTTTTACTGCATTTCCAGACATAACAGCACTGTGTGAAAGCCAGAGTTGGAAAAATATGATTCGCAGGGGTGGGATTTGCATATCTCACTTTTATTAATGTCATTGAAAAGGGAACATCCAAATCCCTCACCTTTGCTCAATAGACTGTCCCTTCAAATAACATTTTTTACAGAAATTTAACTCCTTGAAAAGAAAGTTTAAAAATACAGTGTCTTCAGAAGAGCATTTATTGTTCAGAAAGACACTTTCATTGTAATATTTTGTGGTTACTGCCATATGCCCCCCGCCCCACCCCAAAATACAAATCTTGTCTGTATATCCCATTGTCATTAATGACAAGATGCCTTGAGACTGATTAAAAAAAAGAATACTCTGTAGATTCTTATCTGTAAATTTTCTATTCTAAATTTCACTTCTGAAAGCCCATCACTGAAAAAAAAATTCACTTGAGTCTGGCAAACATTACATGTCAGATAAAATTAAAAAGAAAAAAAAAGAGTATTGATTTTTAGTTCATCTTTTATTAATTCTTGAAACTAAGTGTCATCCCTTATAGTAAGACCACAATTTATATTTATTAGATTTGAGTTATATTTATGATATGTTCATGTAGAGCTATTCTTGTTTTATTCCTGAAAGTATATTGAAATCTTTGGAGAATGGCACAAACTAAGAATTTATCCTGACAGATGTGACCTTATCAAGACTCTAAGGATAATACTTTTCATTTGAATGTTCTACAGCCCAGAAGATCTGTTATTGTAGGTTGCAGTATCTGTTTATTAACTGAAAACTTTAGTGACAGGTGAGGGTATATGAGATTTTAGAAGTATAGTCCAAAGAAAAGGAATACACTTTAAAAAACTACCATTTGAATACTGAATTAGGAAAGTTTAGCTGCAAGGCAGCCCACATAAATATGTATCAAGGGTGTGCAATTATAGAGGATAATTCCAGCTTCAACAAATATAATCCATCTAACAGTTAAACAGTCTCCTAATTTTGATCTTTTTAACATGTGTGGTATTTGGAGCACAGCAGTGAGAAGACTCCAAACTGATTCTTTTTTAACACTTCAATCTCAACAATAGTTATCTTAGAACAGATTTATAAAGCTATGAATGCAAACTAGTGCCTTTATCCAGTGAATTCCCTTGTTTTTCCCTACTCCAACATCAACAAGTTCAGGAGAATGTGTGCCTTGAAAGGCTATCACTAATGAAAATATCTAAATAGAGTGTCACACCTGGAAACTTCTGGTAATCAAAGAACCAGTGTTTACTTGTAGTATGCCTTACTTTTTGGTCTGGTGACCCCTAACCACTCCTCATGAGACATGGCCTTGGAAAGGAGAGGAATCCAGGAGAGCTGGTTAATACTCAGAAGCACCTCCTCCAAGCTCAACAGTGGTCCAACTCAGTGAACTGAAAATGAAGCAAATGTGGCAGGAGACTCGAATGGTTCTTTACTAGCTCAGATATAAAACTGAAGTGTACAAGAGGTGGCAGCAAGGCAAGTGAACCAGAAGGCTATTGAGACACTATGCAGGAATGGAGTTAGGAAAGCCAAGGTACATCTGGTGGTGAATCTAGCAAGGGATGTCAAAGGCAACAAGGATGGTTTCTGCAAGTACATTAAGAGACCCTTAGAAGGATGACTAAGAAAAATATGGCCCTATTGCTGAATGGGGCAGGAATCACGACGAGAAAGGGCATAGAAAAGGCCAAGGCGCTTAGTGCCGTCTTCACCTCAGTCTTTAATGCTAATACCAGCAATCCCAGGTCCTGAGACATCTGAGAAAGTCTGCAGCGATGAAGACATGCCCTTAGTAGTGGACCAGGTTAGGGAGCGCTTAAACAAATTGGACATGCTTAAGTCCATGAGGCCTGACAGACTGAGGAAGTGGTGAGGAAGTTTGCTGATGGTATTGTGAGGCCACTCTTGATTATCTTTGAAAGGTCGTGGTGATTGGGAGAGGTTTCTGAAGACTGGGAGAAAGTAAGTGTCAATTCTGTCTTCAAGAAGAGTAAAAAGGAAAGATGTGGGGATTTACAGGCCAGCAAGCCTCACCTCAGTCCCTGGGCAGGTGATGGAATAACTAATCATGGAAACCTTTTCCAAACATGGGAGGGACAAGAAGATGATTGGGAATAGTCAGTATGGATTTATAAAGAGAAAATCATACTTGACTAACCTGGTAGTCTTCTACAATGAGGTGACTGGCCTGGTGTTTGAAGAGAGCACAGTGCATATTGTTTGTCTTTAGTAAGATTTCTGATACTATCTCTCATAACATCCTCACAGACAAACTGAAGATAGAGATATGATGATAGATAGATTAGATATGTGGGCAGTGAGGTGAACTGCTGAACTGCTGGGCTCAAAAGGTTGTGGCGCAAAGTGCCAGCTGGAAGACAGTCACTAGTGGAGTACCCCAGGGGCTGTCACCAGGGCCAATACTGTTTAACACCCTCATTAAAGACCTGGACAATGGAACAAATTGCACCTTCAGCAAGTTCACAGATTGTATAAAGCTGGGTGGGAGGTTAATGGGCCAGAAGAATGTGCTGCCATCCAGAAGGACCTGGACAGGCTGGAAAAATGGGTTGACAGAAAATTCATGAAGCTCAGCAAAGTGAAGCGCAGAGCCCTGTACCTTCAGAAATAACTCCAGACACTCATACATGCCATAGAGAAACTTTTCTTGTGGAAATGCCATGTAGTGCTGGTGTACACCAATTTGAACATGAGCCAGTAATATGCCTTTGAGGCAAAGAAGTCCATGAGTCTTCTGGGCTGCATTAGGAGCAATGTTGCCAACAGGACAATTAAGGTGATCCTTCCCCTCTAGTCAGCCCTGATGAGACACATCTGAAGTGCTGAGACCAGTCCTGAACTCCCTAGTACAAAACTTACTGGAGTCTAGTGAAGGAACTGCAAGATGATGAACCAACTGGAGCACCTATCGTATGAGGAAAGGCTAAGAGAGATGGGACTGTTTGGCATGGAGAAGAGGAGGCTCAGAGGGAGCTTATCCATAAATATCTGATGCCAGGGAGTAAAGATGGCAAACACTTTTCGGTGATATTCAGTGACAGGATGAGGGGCAAAGGCACAAACTGAAATACAGGAAATTCCACTTAAACACAAACCTCTTTTTTTACTGTGAGGGTGGTCAAGCAGTGGAACAGGTTGCCAGAGAGGATATGGAGTCTCCATCCCGGAAGGTATTCAAAACCCTAATGCTAATTCAAAACCTGGTGCTAGTCAACCTGGTCTAGGTGACACTGCTCTGAGCAGGTGTTGGAGTAGGTGCCTCGCAATCACAGTGTTTCTGTGATTTTGTGACCCTGCAAAAGTTGAAGCTAAGCTTGGTTTTGGCAGAGCTCTGAAAATTTCCAAAAGTGTGATACAGCACTGCTGTAGGCATATATGGGGTTGGGACTTCCTGAGTTACGAAGAAAGAGAGAGACATAAACCAAAGTGCTGTTACTATGAAGTCTGCAGCTTTCTCCCTTAAAAATCTTGTAAGCATTTAACTAACATCAGTCAGAAATATCCTAAAATCTGAGGATCTGAGATGATGGAATTGCACCATGTTGTTTCTTTTTCACAGTTTTAGATAGTAGGGAGAAGGCTGAGGAAAGCATCACCACTTTAGAAGGCTTACGACTGTTAAGACAGATCCTTAGATCTCTTAAGGGTTAACCCCTCCTAACAATAAAGACACATTTTTCTCCTAGCTAAAAGGAGGCCATGTGGGGAAAATACCCTAAATAAACAAACATCCTTTGACTTGTCTTACAAAACACCTGCTTTTGAGGCAAAGAGGTGTTTTAAGTCACAGATTCTTAGCACTCTATAAAGGTTCTTCTTTAAAGTGCTAGCTTTAGCAAGCTACCTTATGGATGATTTTGGTTGCCAAATGTGACTGCTTTTTCTCAGTTCTGTCAAAACTGTTTTTTTTCATGCAATAGCCAAGAAACATAAACTTTACTATAAATAGTTTTTCTAATGCTTTTATTAATCCAAAACCACAGTTGTTTGTTGTTGTTCTTGTTGTTGCTTCTTTTTTTTTCCTTTCTTTTTTTTTCTTGAGAAGTCACATCTGGGAGTTAATACCAAGTATCCTGTCTTTTGTTGACATTTGCTTAGGCCTGAGCAGGGGAAGACAAATATAGCACAGACCTGTTGGCACTTTGTAGTTTATTCCTCCCACCTTTATTTGCAAAGAGAAATACACAGATAGATGATGCAGGTTAATAGGAACAGTGTAGTATGTTCTCAAATAGGACTGTATCGTGTCCCATCTGATGCTTCTGATTGATAGCTGAAAGAAAGATACAAGCTGCATCATAGTTAAGACAGATGAAAGAGCTAGTATGCTCTGATATATTCAGTATTAGCTCTTTCCCAGCAATATGATTGCTTGGACAATTCTGGCTAGGGGTAAAAAAAAAAAAAAAAAAAAAAAAAGAAAAAGGAAAAAAAGAGGATGAAGTTAAACCTTGGCAATAAGGTCTGGTCACCCTTTCTGAATTTTTTTTCCCTCTGAGAAAAATCAAAGCACAAAACCAAGCTTGGTAAGCATTACAATTTCTGTCCTTTGCAGATCGACATCCTAGAGCTTGGTGAGAGCTGGAAGAACACAGCTGAAAAGTATTTGCATTAATTCGTTGTGAAGGTCCCCGATATGAAGCCCCATGTGTGTCACCTTCCCACCCTTCATGGATGGAGAGTGGCCAGTGTCATCTTCTGGAACCAGGAGCAAAGTTACATACTTCCTCAAGGATACTCTGCCAGTGGCAAATAAAGCAAAACTGGGTGATACAACCACTCCCAAATTCCTCCTTGCAGCACACTACTGATCTCTCTTCCAAACTGAAGTTAAGTCCCTCTGATTTCTCTACATGTTTACTAACTACTTTGCTTTTCACCGCCTGTATAGCACATATACCATGTCTCTCACTAGCAAATGAAACTGCCTGGGTTCAAACCATCATCAGTATTGGTATGTTTTAGACTGGCTATGATTTTAATACTCCAACATCCACAGCTTTAGGAATCAAATCTGCTTAGAGTTAATAAAATATGTGTTAAAACTACAACTTTTTTTTTTTTTTCTTTTTTTCTGGAGATTGTTCCCTTACTTGTGAACAAGAGAGTGTCATTTTTATGGTTTCATTTGTATGCAGATGCCTGTGACTGAGAAGAAAGTTATTAGTCCATGTTTAGATAAAAAAAGCCTAAGCTTCTCAAAGCATAATAATTATAGCAATGCTAGCAATTTTATTCTTCCTTTAGGAAAGTAAACGCTATTGGATTTTCACATTTAGGTTTTATTCAAAAATAAGTGTCCTCTTTGCACGAGGTAAATAATGAAATTCTCCATATGTAGATTTTGTTTGCCTGCTGGGAGAAATTAAGCATTTCCTCCTGTTACACCTCTGGACATGTTGTTGGCAAAGTCTAGCTGAAGATTTCAAGAAAAATAATTCACCAGGCTGCACAGTCGAAGTTTTTACGCTGTAACAGCAAAATGACTTTAAGGACAGCGTCCTCACTTAGCTTGCCTATCCTTCCACTAGCGGTGTTTTTACAACTTAAATTTTAACACTGGTTGGAGTTACTGATGTTACACCACTGAGAAGTCACTAGGTCCTTAATGAAGAGGTCTGCTTTTCTGGAGCTCACTTTCAAAATGTTTACTTCATCTTCTCTCTTGATTAGGTGATTCTATTTCTCCTGGTTTGAAGGAGTTGAAATTTTGGGTTTTTTTTTTTTTTTCAAGGTCAAAGCAGATTTCAGTGGCACGTAGTATCATAGTGAGAGCAACAGCCATCATTTGCATTTCCCAGGGGTAACAGAGCTGAACTAGGAAAAAACAGCACCAACAAATATCTTGAAGGGAAAAAATTGAGACTGTACTAGCATTCAGGTTACTCTACAACCCTGTGTCTCCCCAGACCATAGGCAGTACATGATTGATGCCTAAACAACATAATGCACACACAAGAGGTACTGAGTAGTAGTAGTCATACACTTATAAATTACCCAGTGAATTTTTGAAAAAGTTCACTTCTGGAAAAGAGTAACTTGTTTTTTGACTGGTCAATTTGCAGAGGATGAAGGTGCCTATTATCAAGTGATGCAGAAAGCCAGCTGAGCACTCAAAAGTAGGATCTGCTTCCTTAACTAAAGTAGTTGTCCTTTTATTTGACACATCAGTACAACTGCTGTAACACAGACTTTGTTTTCTTCATAAAAATGACATATTTTAGAATAAATTTTTTTTTAAAAAATGAAAAAATGACATGAAAATGTGTCTGTAATACTCAATAGCATAGAGAAAATCTTTTTAATTATAAGTCTGATGAGTTCTATCCAGAAAAGAATGTTAAACCCATAATTATATGATTAGTTTGATGCTCAGGACACTCAAATTTCCAACAAAATACTTTCTATTTGATATATCCTTTTTTTTTTTTATTAGTAAAATTATAATATTTCAGTGTCAAAGGGTGGTGTTATAAAAGTCCATGTACCAGAGATCATTAGATACTAAAGATACAACAATGAAGGGAACTATATGTCTAAGACACATGTTAATAAGTATGTACTACTGACCATGCTAGCATGCAAATTCCAGTAAATTATTTTATACTTGGCCTAATAATTCTAAGAAAGGTGCTGCCATCAATATACAAAACTGTGCTTTCTTTGGGTGTGCGTACACTTAAAGAAGAAAAAAAAATTGTTATAGAAATGCTAAGATAACATAGGAAAACATAATATGTGAGTTAATAAGAACCTCACAAAACCCACACACAGACTGTCCAGTTTTTGAATTGTAGATGTTCTTTCAGCTAATCAAGGGCTTATCACATTAGAGAAAGACAGCCTGATAGCTTCAGCAAAAAAGCATAGTGAAGAGTATATGAATGGCTTAAAATTATGGCATATTAGTCCAGTATCAACTAAACTACTGGAAGCTATTTCTAGCACATTAAGAAATAGTGTGGAATAGGAAAACGCAGTAGTCTAATCTTTACCACTCCATTCTTACAAATAAGTATATGAAGTCCCCTCATAACACACTGACAGATAAGAAATGTGTATCAGTTAGTATGTGTGTGTGACACATGAATTCTATTTATTGTACCATGTTCTGTTGGTTCAAAAGCTTCATAAAGAGCTCCATGATCCTCCTTAAATGATAATTACTTATTTAGGAAATTGTATAGAATCATAGAATCACCATGGTTGGAAAGGACCTCCAGGATCTTCAAGTTCAACCTTTATCCCATCATCTCCCAAAACACTAGACCATTAGACCATGACCTCAAGTGCTTCATCTACCTGTTTTTTGAACACCTCCAGGGACGGCAACTCCACCACCTCCCTGGGAAGCCTGTTCAGCGCCTAGCCACCCTCTCAGTAAAGAACTTCTTCTTAATATCCAACCTAAACTTTCCCTCATGCAACTTGAAGCCATTTCCTCTCATCCTATCATTAGTAATTTGGGAGAAGAGACTAACACCAGCCTCACTACAACCTCCTTTAGGTAACTGTAGAGAGCAATGAGGTCTCCTCTCAGTCTCCTCCAGACTAAACAACCCCAGTTCCCTCAGCCGGTCTCCATAAGGCCTGTTTTCCAGACCTCTCACCAGCCTCGTTGCCCTTCTCTGGACTCGCTCCAGCACCTCAATGTCCTTCTTATCCTGTGGTGCCCAAAACTGGACACAGTACTCAAGGTGTGGTCTCACGAGTGCCGAGTACAGGGGCACGATCACCTCCCTACTCCTGCTGGTCACACCGTTTCTGACACAGGCCAGGATGCCATTGGCCTTCTTGGCCACCTGGGCACACTGCTGGCTCGTGTTCAGTTGGCTGTCAACCAGCACCCCCAGGGCCTTTTCCACCAGGCAGCTTTCCAGCCACTCTTCCCCAAGCCTGGAGTGTTGCATGGGGTTGTTGTGACTGAAGTGCAACAAAGGCACTTGCCTTTGTTGAACCTCATACAATTAACCTCAGCCCATCGCTCCAGCCTGTCCAAATCCCTCTGCAGATCCTCCCTAGCCTCAGGCAGATTGATATTCCCACTTAATTTCGTGTCATCTGCAAATTTACTGAGAGTGCAGTCGATCCCCTCATCCAGGTCACTGATAAAGACATTAAACAAGACTGGCCCCAAAACCAAGCCCTGAGGGACACTGGTTGTGTCTGGTCTCCAACTGGATTTAACTCCATTCACCACAACTCTCTGGGCTCGGCCATTCAGCCAGTTTTTAACCCAGCAAAGAGTCCACCTGTCTAGACCATGAGCCGCCAGCTTCTGCAGCAGAATGCTGTGCGAAACAGTGTCAAATGCCTTACTGAAGTCCAGGTAGACAACATCCACCGCTTTTCCCTCATCCACTGGGCAGGTCTCCTGATCGTAGAAGGAGATCAGGTTGGTTAAACAGGACTTGCCCTTTGCTGGGTGGAACTGATCCCCCTGTTGTCCTGCACTTGCTGTGTGATCTCCCCCAACATGAACCTTTCCATAATCTTCCCCGGTACCAAGGTCAGGCTGACAGGCCTGTAATTCCCCAGATCCTCCTTCCTGCCCTTCTGGTAGATGGGCGTCACATTGGGAAGTCTCCAGTCATCCGGGACCTCCCCCGTTAACCAGGACTGCTGATAGAGCGGCTTGGCAAGTTCCTCTGCCAGCTCCCTTAGCACTCTCGGGTGGATCTCATTCAGCCCCATAGACTTGTGGGTGTCTAATTGACTTAGCAGGTCCTTCACTACTATATCCTGGATTATGAGGGGATTATTCTGATCTCCATCCCAATCTTTCAGCTCAGGAAGGAGGATAACTGGTCTGACAAATACTGAGGCAAAGAAGACATTAAGTACCTGAGCCTTTTCCTCATCCTTGGTAACAATGTTCCCCCTTGCATCCAGTTAGGGATGGAGATTCTCCCTGGTTCTTTTTTTGTTGTTAATATATTTGTAAAAACTCTTCTTATTATCTCTTGCAGCAATGGCCAGGCTGAGTTCAAGTTGATCTTTTGCCCCCTAATGTTCTTTCTACATGACTTAACTAAAGCCCTATAATCTTCCAGAGTATCCTGCCCCTCTTCCAAAGGTGGTAGACTCTCTTCTTACTCCTAAGTCCCAGCAAAGCTCCCTGTTTTCCCCGCCAGTTTGTCTTACGACACATGGGGACAGCCTGCTCCTGTGCCTCTAAGAGTTTCTTCTTGAAAGCAGTCCATCCTTCCTGAACCCCTTTGCCCTCTAGGACTGTTCCCCAAGGGATTTTTTCAACCAGTGTTTTAAACAGGTTGAAGTCTGCCCTTCAGAAGTCCATGGTAATGGTTTTGCTGCCCCCCGCCCCCAACTTGACTAAGGATTGAGAACTGGATTGTTTCATGGTCACTTAGCCCAAGACGGCCTCCAACCGCCACATCACCTACCAGTCCTTCTGTGTTTGTGAACAACAGGTCTAACAAGGCACCTTCCCTGGTGGGCTCACTTACCAGCTGAGTCAGGAAGTTATCTTCCATGCACTCCAGGAACTTCTTGGTCTGTTTCCTCTCTGCTGTGTTATCTTTCCAGTGGATGTCTGGTAAGTTGAAGTCCCCCACAAGAACAAGAGTTTGCAATTTTGCAGCTCCTGCCAGTTGTCTACAGAACAGTTCATCAACCTTTTCATCTTGGTCAGGTGGTCTGTAATAGACTCCCAACAGGATATCCGCTTCATTGACCTTCCTCAGCTTCACCCATAAACGTTCAACTTGTCTGTTACACTTACTGACCTCCATGCAGTCAAAACACTCCAGTATAGAGCACCACCCTACCACCAATCCTACCTTGCCTATTCTGCTTATAGAGCTTATAGCCATCCATTGCAGCACTCCAGTCTTGAGAGTCGTCCCACCACGTTTCCATGATGGCAACTATGTCGTAGCTGTCATGCTGCACAATGGCTTCCAGCTCCTCCTGTTTGTTGCCCATGCTGCGTGCATTAGAGTAGAAGCCACTTGAGCCAGGCTAACGACTTCATTTCCAACCATGGCCTGCCACCCTTAGCTTCAACTCTAGCAGGCCCAGTTGTATCCCCTTCCCCCTTCAAACCTAGTTTAAAGCCCTTTCAGTGAGCCCAGCCAGCTCATACGCCAGGATTCTTTTCCCCCTTTGAGACTGTATATCTCTAAACAAAAAATATCGCAGATGAAAAATAAACTCGGTCAAGAGGAAAACTGAAAAAAAAATCTGTTTGTCTGCTCCCTGTGCCTTTGCAGGGCAAGTCCTTGTTACAGACTCATTTCCACCTAACTGCATGATTTTCTGGATTGCAACAGACATTGCTCAGTTGCGAAGCATCTTCAGTCATCTCTCAGACACGATAAAGTGCTCTTTGAACTTCAGCAGCCACCTCTTGTCTTCTTTATCAATTACAGATGGTGGCACTTTTGCCTTCCTTCCTCCAAGTTTTTCCTCTGAGGATGCTTAACAAAAGGACCATCCCTTGCAACACACAGTCAGTCTGACCTCCTCTTCACAGAATCACAGAATCACAGAAACACAGAAACACAGAATGACAGAATGTTAGGGATTGGAAGGGACCTCAAAAGATCATCTAGTCCAATCCCCCTGCCAGAGCAGGAACACCTAGGTCAGGTCACACAGGAATGCATCCAGGAGGGTTTTGAATGTCTCCAAAGAAGGAGACTCCACAACCTCTCTGGGCAGCCTGTTCCAGTGCTCTGTCACCCTCACTGTGAAGAAGTTCTTCCTCACATATATGCGGAACCTCCTATGTTCCAGATTGCACCCATTGCCCCTTGTCCTATCATTGGATGTCACTGAGAAGAGCCTGGCTCCATCCTCATGACACTCACCCTTTACATATTTATAAACATTAATAAGGTCACCCCTCAGTCTCCTCCAAGCTAAAGAGACCCAGCTCCCTCAGCCTTTCCTCATAAGGGAGATGTTCCACTCCATCATCTTTGTGGCTCTGTGTTGGACTCTCTCAAGCAGTTCCCTGTCCTTCTTGAACTGGGGGGCCCAGAACTGGACACAATATTCCAGATGCGGCCTCACCAGGGCAGAGTAGAGGGGAAGGAAAACCTCTCTCGACCTACTAACCACCCCCTTTCTAATACACCCCAGGATGCCATTGGCCTTCTTGGCCACAAGGGCACATTGCTGGCTCATGGTCAGCCTGCTGTCCACCAGGACCCCCAGGTCCCTTTCCACTGTGCTGCTCTCCAACAGGTCAGTCCCCAACTTATTCTGTCACATGGGGTTGTTCTTACCCAGATGCAAGACTCTACACTTGTCCTTGTTATAGTTCATTAAATTTCTCCCCGCCCAACTCTCCAGCCTGTCTAGGTCTCTCTGAATGGCAGCACAGCCTTCTGGTGTATCAGCTGCTCCTCCCAGCTTGGTGTCATCAAGCAAACTTGCTGACAGAGCACTCTATTCCCTCATCCAAATCATTGATGAATATATTGAATAGTACTGGTCCCAGTACCAACCCCTGAGGGACTCTACTAGTCACAGGCCTCCAACTAGACTCCGTCCCATTAACCACAACTCTCTGGCTTCTTTCCTTCAGCCAGTTCACAATCCACCTCACTACCCGATCATCCAGACCACACTTCCTCAGTTTAGCTGTGAGGATGCTGTGGGAGACTGTGTCAAATGCTTTACTGAAATCAAGATAGACCACATCCACTGCTTTACCATCATCTATCCATCGGGTTATGTCCTTATAAAAGGCTATCAGGTTGGTCAAGCATGACTTCCCCTTGGTGAAGCCATGTTGACTGCCCCTAATGACCCTCTTATCCTTGATATGCCTAGAGACAGCACCCAGGGTAAGTTGTTCCATTACCTTTCCAAGGATGAAAGTGAGACTGACTGGTCTATAGTTACCTGGGTCTTCCTTCTTGCCCTTTTTGAAGACTGGAGTGACATTTGCTTTCCTCCAGTCCTCAGGCACCTCTCCCATTCCCCACAGCTTAACAAAGATGATGGAGAGTGGCCTAGCAATGATATCTGCCAGCTCCCTCAGCACCTGCAGGTGCATCCCATCAGGGCCCATGGGTTTATGGATGTCCAGAGTAAAAAGCAGAAACTGAGAACAGAGAAGAGAACAAATCCTGTTTGTGACAAGCTGGTAGCTGAATACAAAACTGGCCTTGTGATCACACTTCTCCCAAAGTTGACTTATCACGTCAGGCATCAAGGAGGACTGCAGAGTGCATGTGTTGATGTTCTTAAGGTTGTGGGTAGGAGTCAAAGTCTAAGAAGTGAACTGTCTTACACATTTTTAAGGGATTCAAGAAGGAAAAGGGACAGAAACTATACCTTCATGAAATGAACTTAAATTTGTGTGCAGAAAACAGTTTACTTTCTGTATTTCAGCAATGTATTTCTGTATTTCAGCAATGATGTGCCATTGGATATAGTAGCATATAGTTCTGTTATTTTTGTGTCTATGAAAACCTAAATATGTATATTTGATATTTTGAGAGTTGTGCTGGTAGATGGAAGCTTTCTTAATTCTAAAATTTGAGGCTGGTTATTAGTCTCTTACCAAATTAATTGGGTTAAGGTTTTCACCTTTGCAACCTTCCCAAATAGAGGGGAATAAAATAAATAAATATAAATATCCTAATTCTTGCTAATGAATAAATGAAATAGGATACTGCATACAAATGTGAATAAAACCTGTCATGGAAGCAGGGAGAAACATAGAATTGTATAACTATTATGTATGTTAAAAGTACTGTGTAATCTGCTGAAAGCAATGTAATAGTGCAAACACTGAAATAGCAAAAACAATGCAACACTGAAAACATGGGAACTAATCTTAATGATTTTCCAACTGAAATACACAGGACAGAAAAAGAATTCCACTCCAAAAGAAGGGAAGGGGTTGTAAAAATAATCTTATTTTGTGAATAACATTTCAACTCTATTTAAGTGCAAACTTCTCTATTTTAGTTTATTAGCATGAGATTGATATAAAGACCAAGAAAATTTACTCCCAGGGTGTAACAAACCAAATCTACAATTAGAAGAAACTTTCAGAAGTAAAGTTCTAAATTCTGCCATAATACTTCCAAACAGCTAAAAGAAAAAAAAATTAAAAAAGAAAACTCTAAAAGCCAAATAAAGCAGACAAGGCATGCAGACACTCAAGCTAGCTGTGAGTTCAGCCAGTGGGCAAAACATACTGTTATATAGTAGCATATAGTTCTGTTATTTTTGTGTCTATGAAAACCTAAATATGTATATTTGATATTTTGAGAGTTGTGCTGGTAGATGGAAGCTTTCTTAATAAAAAATCCTTCATTTTTTACCAGGGTGTCTGCTTTTTCATACTGGCATTTCACATTTCTGTTTCAACAATCATCTGCATTGAGCAACCTAGGAGTTTTAAACAGCTAAAAAGGGATTCCAGGCTTTTACCACAGTTTCTGTCTTGAAAGAAGAAAGCCCCACCACTCTCACCCTTGAGTATTTCTCAAGTTTTAATATTAAATCAAGCCATTCTGCATGATTCCTTCCTTTAAAAATTGCTGCTATCTTGTAATAACTCATAGTCTGACCAACGTATTGAAACTTTTGTTTCCAAACATTAACAGGAAGCAAATATTTCCCAAGTCAACACAGGCCTGTCTCATAGCGGTCTGAGGACCAGCTCTTCTGTGACACCTAGGGTCTTACTCAGCATAGCAGTTTCCAAAATGCCTTGGACTTTGCATCATTGCTTTCAGCTTCTGATTCTTAATTCTTTTTTGTGTGGATATTAGCTCCTTTCTCACCTTGCTGCTGATTTGCCGTAACCCTCAGTCCAGACTCAGCCCACTACTGGGAACTCTGAAGTTATACACTTGCTACATGGCTTCTGATCAAACTGCCATCTTTCTTTTTCGGAGAAAAAACTGATTTACGTGAAGTTGTCCAAACCAAGGTCCTGATAGATAGGAACCAACAGTAATTGTACCTATCAGATTAAAAATTATCATTTTTTTGAGGAACAGGAGCTATTAAGGTGTGATTAAAAGAAGTTGTAAATTTCATTAGTAGGTAGACATGATCTTCAGCAGGACCTCATTCATGTTAATTGTAAGTGCCTTTCACGCTGTCTCCCTCCACTGGTTCCTGTGGCATTTCAGACACAGATTTAAGCTGCAGAGGGCACACAGTGATACTGCCCTCCTTATGAGACAAGAAAAACCTAGCACAATGGATGCCTCTTTGATTCCTGTACTGAAAGTCCAAAGAGTGTCAGGGCACTTGATAATATTCCTGATAACTTGTGGGTACGGGTTGTTTTCAGTCATCTCATCCTCCTGCTTTGTGTACATGACTTGGCCTGATGACATACACGTATCTCCAACACTGTGTAGAAGCAAGAAGAAGACAAAGGAGATGTGGTGCCTTCAGGCTGATATGCCACATCATGGATGGATGTGAGGTATAACTACCAGCCTCCCGAAATAAATTCACAGGATTATGAAAAGAAGAGATATGATGTGACAGCATTTCTGTCAAGAGAATAGATAAAAAGGCTGAGGCTTTGCCACATGAGTACACACCAATTGTTGCTGGAGGCTTCAGGAATTCTGAGCAAGCTGAAGCTTCATCATAGTATGTTAGACACTTGCATTCAACATGTGAAAATTTTGAGCAAAGAGTAAGCCAGGATGTTCTTGAGACTGGGCTAACAACCTGGTATGAATTCTAATCTTCTACCATTCTGTGAAGGTCGGTGAAGTTACAACATTTTAAAGCATGGATATTATTTCTTCTGCTAAGGAGTCTCAAAACAAAGTTAAAGAAAAAGTTGATTTTCAACAAGAAAT
This sequence comes from Podargus strigoides, assembly GCA_028020825.1. Lineage (NCBI taxonomy): Eukaryota > Metazoa > Chordata > Aves > Caprimulgiformes > Podargidae > Podargus > Podargus strigoides. The sequence continues at coordinate 94,500,453 of CM051663.1, forward strand.
TCCTCCTGTCTACTTTGAGGCATTTGCTGGCACTCAGTCTAAGCAGGTTTTTTTGCGTGAAGTAACACTCAAGCTCCCAATTTTGAAAAAGTTTTGCCTTTTTAAAATTTGTGCTCCAGTGAACATCTGCTACAGGTAAAGACTATGGAAATTAACAAAGTGAGCAACAGTAGAATACTTAAAACACATATCTTTTCTTACAGCTTCTGATTTTGTTGTTGTTTTCCTGTTTTGATGCACACTGACTAGCTACCAAGCAATGAATTCATTGCTTTCTGTTCATTTTCATTAAAATTAATAACAAAACCCAAATACATTTGCCTTTTACTGTTAGACAGTACAAGACACAACCCCAGATTGCTGCTGAAACATGTATTTATTACTGAGCCAGAGGGCTTTTCACAGCAAGGAGACTAATAATTGTTGCATACTACGACCCTTAAGAAGGTGAATATTCTCTTATTTGAGATATTCACTGCCTGTCATGCTGCTGAAATAGAGTGAAGTGCTCGAGATGTGCAAAGAGATTACTGTCAATAAATACCCTATGAAATGTCCCTGAATGTACTGCCTTGCTTCATCCAAACATGCTCACTGATGATGGCAAACAGTTGTTGGAAATCTATTTTTTCCTTCTCATAGCCTCCTAGGCCATCTGGAACCATAGTGTGACATGTTGAGTAGGCTCTTCTCTGCCTAGGGGTGGCACCAGTGCCATATGCTGTGAAGAGATACTCTTCTGCCACTTTGTCACAGTTCCCTAAGAAGAGCAGAAGCTTCTGCTCAGCCTAGGTGGAAGACCTGAGCTCCTTGCACTGGACAGCAGGCAAATCCAGCGCTGTGGTGGCACAGCCTTCATGTTTACTTTCCTGTGTTGTTATCTTACTTGGAGGGAAGTGAGATGGATGAGGACTGGAGGTTTGGGAACTTCTTTTCATGACTGCTTTTAATAGATCAGTTTATTTTGTGAACAGCTATTTCTTAGGCTGAAGAAAGAACTAAAACAGTATTTTTGTATAGTTTTGCATAATACTGCATGTCAAAATCTAGGATGCCTCAGTATAAGATGTCTATGTACACATCCAAACACACACAGCTTAAGATACAAATAGGGAAAGTCTATATGACAGATCTAATTCAATTCTTGCTTGAAGCTGGGAAGCAAATACAAATCAGTCTGCATGCTGTATACTTCCTTTGCAGAATATTTAGCAGTGTCTGTTTTCAGTGAATAGTGCTAATACAGTGCTGCTGCACCTGTATTTTTGAACCAAAGTATGTCACTCTAGAAACTCCTGTAAAGGAGATTCTAATGTTTGGTCTTCATCACAAGACTTGGTAATTACAAAAGGAAAGTCCTGAACCAGAAATGATGGTTGATTGTGACTTAAAAGCTTTGAATATCTTAGCAGATATCTGTATCTTAGCAGAAAAGGAAAACACAACAGGAATGTGACTACAAAAACTTGAATGCAGGCCCCACTGTAGGGAAGGGTCAAAATCTGGCTGACCATGGAATCCTACTCTTCAGTGGTCAGCCAAGACAAAGTAATCAAAAAAAAAGCTGCCATCTTGGTAGTCTCTGGCTGGCTTGAGTTATGACAGGTGTGAGCACAGGTACCTCTGTGAATTGAAAGGCGAAACAGGATCAGGCTGCTTATGCTGGTTTCCAGCACTGGTGCGTTTTCTCCTGGAGACTACAGCATTCCAGGGGAAAACAGGGATCTTCATGTTTTGTAACTAAAAGGCCAGACTTCGAGCATTCAGTATCTGTAATCAGGCCTCTTTAAGGCATGTCAGGTTGGATGGTAAACTGTAAGGATGCCCAAAAGCTTATGCCAGAATTCTGACATTTAAGATTTTTCTTTCCTCCCATATAATCACATAAGGCAAAATGCTGACATTTTTGCGAAAGACTTTAATGAAAAATTTCCTTTAAAAACTCCTGGAGTGACTTATCAACAGAATCTTATATCCCATCAAACCTTATAAGATTTAAAAGTGATAATTGATTTTTTTGGGAAACAAAATCTTTGCAGTAGTTCATCAACATCTTATTAAAACTGATATATTTCAGTTAAAAAATTGAACATCAGCATTTTTTTTATAGAAATATTGTCATATTCTTTTTAGTTAGGAGACTTGGTTCATTCTTGAATTTTGAAACTCTTGGACAATAGCTTGTTCAGTGTCTGAAACTTAACTAAACGGAAGCAAACACATATTTTTCCTCAGCACCTAAAATTATATTTTTAGTCAGTATATACTGCACATTCCTTAGGCACATTGCCCTTCAATTCTCTTTTAGACTGCTCAGAACAAAGGTGTTTTCTGTGTGGTTTCTCAGTGAGCAGCAACTGGGTCCTTAATTTAAAGTTTCTGGGACACAATCAGTTTTCTGAGCTCTCTTGGTTTCTAAAGAGTAAAATAAATCAAATCTGATGTAATAAAACAAGAAAAAAAGAAAGAAAAAAAAAAAAACACAAGAAAAAATATGACATTTTTCAATACCAACTGTTCCACAGAGCACAGCACAAGCTGGCAGTCAGTATAACCCTATTCATCAGCTGGCAAGAGGACTGAAAAAATCCTGAGAGTCAACATGTATTGGAGGCTGGAGGCAAAGAGTTAACTGTCCCCAGGGGCTGGTGCATGGAAAAGCCACTGTAGGTAACTGGTCATGAACTGCTGTTTGAAGTCCTTTCCTGTTCTTTTTACCTGTTGTGTTTGCATATCATTGTACTTACTGTAATCAGAGCCAATCAATATGTTCAGATTCTTTTCTAAAACAAACACTCATATATTGAAAAGAGAAGTCTGAGCAAAATTTTTTATATTTTATGACTACAGACTTACAAATGCCAATTCTGAAACAGGGAAAGTGCCTATGGACATAAAAGTGGGAATTGTTTGATTCTCAGAAAAACCCTAATATATCTTAACTGCTAGATCCATTATTTGGCTTGACTTATGTTTTATACATCCCTTGCTGCTTGGGGGCCATACGCAGGTGCTCTGCAGACTCACTGCACCAGTGTCAGGCCAAGCTTTGCTCTGGCTCTCTTTGGCTTTTGATTCTGGTGACTGTTTAACACATGTGGTGGTGTACCACAACAAGGGCTTTATCAGATGAGCAATGTGTATGTTGTCATAAAATGTTCAACCAGTAACTTTTAATAATGGGCTGCTCCCCAAAGGTCCTATTGCTATAGGTATTTTTCAATAATAAACACATTTGTTTGCCCTTCTCTCTTTCGGTTTAAACACGTAGCCAATGTATTTTAATGTACTACGTCTAGCTTGCTGATTACCCAAGTAGTTTTGATGGTATTTTAGTATCCAGCTGGGTACGATGTTTAATTACTGAACAATCCCTTTGATATTGTTAAGTTACTTGCAAAGTATCCAATTATAACTGGAAAAAAATGGCCTGTGGATTTTTCTCCTTTTTTCATGCATTCTGTAACAGTAAATTCCACTGAGTAAATAGATTTCATTTGTTTGTTTTTAATAACAGTTCATTTTGGTTTTCTTTTTCATTACATAAATATATATTTTTTTAGATGAAGTTCCTCTCTATTCACAAAACATGCAAGCTTATGGGTGGTTTTTAGCATGTGCTCAAGACCCATGGGTTTCAACTGGAGTTCAGATTATGCTTAAAATCAAAGGTTTATATGAATAGGAGTAGAGTGCTGAAATACGGACTGATTAAGGGCCATGGCTACTTTAACTACATGCAGATTGTTGAAAATCAGTCAGCAAAGTACGTTTTAAAATAGTCTCTACATTTGTGGAAATCATTCTTTGAGGAGATGTGCAAAAACAGACACACATACACACGTGTACACGCGTGCACACACACAGATATTTATATATTTGAGTATATGTATGTACCCAGAAGACGAAACTAGCACTTATACATATATAGACTAGAAAATGGATCTAATTATATATCTAAGAGTTTCTAATTCTTTTATTCGGTGGCTGTTTTGACAAGAAGCTTGAAGTAAAGAGCAGTATTAGCCTGGGAAGGTGCAGTAGTAGAAGCTGATATAGGTATGCAATCCACTGTTTCTAGCTTTCATTTTTTTTCAGAGGCTGGCTAAGGAAATTGAGTTTCTCTTTCCTTACACATAACATTCTCCTAGCTGTTGAGACTTGTTTACAGACATGATCAAAACAAAATAACCCCTACCTGCTGTTCCATTTGTTTTCCTTTTTATTTTATTCATTTTTTTCCCCTTTTACTCTTCTCCCATCTGTGATTGGGATATTTTCCAATATGTAAAAAAGTGGCTATTTCAAAAATTACAGTGGCCTGGAAGAGCAGGCAATATCAAATCAAAAGATAAACTCAGGACTGAATAAGAGGAAGGCAACCTTGACCAGTTTACTCTAACCAGTAAATTAGAACAAGGCATAAGGAAATTTTTCAGGAATACTGTGTATTAGCAGAAATTCTCTTATGGAAATCTTTTGCTTGGAGGTGTTACTGGCACTTTCATTGTTCACACAGCAAATTTTTCTCATTTCTTTGACCTTTCCAATAAGGAAAGCAGGTGTCCAGGAAAGTTACTTGTGAATCAGAAATAAAAATTACACAAAACACCATTATAATGCAACAAAACTTCATATTTGGACTCACAGAGAATAAGAAAATGCATGTATTTGGCTGCAACAATCATTTTTGTTTAACTTTCGAACTCCAGCTCTGATAAGCATAGGTTGTCAACAGTATGAATAAAACAAAAGTTTTGGAAAAAGAGATGAGGACTGGACTAAACTGAAGCCTAGCCTTTTAAATACTACCTGCAAATTTTCTGTGCGATGTTGACTGTCAGACCATTCTATGTATCCATCACTCGTAAGGTTGTGCACAAGAAAATTATGTAGACAGGCTATTTTTCCATCTCTTTATGCTTTTTCAAAACACTACTTCATTAATACTGGGAGGTTGAGGCCTTGTTTTTATCTGATTTGGGGGTTTTGATGATTTTCTTTTCCAAAGCTTAGAGCATATCACGTGTGCGTCAGAAAGTTGGATTTCTTCTCATATTTTGAGATGACTTATTTCCTGAAGCTTTCAGGTGAACCATTTATTTCTTGGCAGAATTGGCACATCTGTCAGCACAAACTTCCACATCTAAACAGAAAAGGAAACAAGTAAATAAAACAATGTCAGAATGGACCTTCTGAGCGCCTTAAACTTGGGTGACCAGACTTAATGGTGATCCATAGGGTAGTTCTTGTCTGCTTTGAAATATTAAATAGAGCAGCAACAGACAACAACATGGGCAAGAGCCAGGCTGCTTCCTGGAGACATCGCCAATTATATGGAAAGAACCACCATAAAAGATCACTAATAATTGGGCTCAGTGACTTCACGGAGTTAGGTATGCAGCATATTTTGAACACCTCTGAAAAAAAGTGACTTACTTGCAAGCCTCTCTGTAAGGCTGTAAGAGCATCCAATACATCCTTAGCAGTCTCCCCAGAGATTAAGGGACTCCTCGAGCTGGCAGAAATGTGTTGACTATGAAGAAAAGCTGATGTAGAGTAAAGGAACAAAGAGAGTGAGCAGAGCTCTCTCACAGCACTCAAATCCAGAGACATCCTAACATGCATTTTGCAGGTGGAACTAAAGCATCGTTAATATTATGTTAATCACTGTCGGGGTTAAAATAACACTGATATCATAAATATATGCGAAGGCTGCAGAAACAAGCACAACAAAACCCCTGTCATATAACAGTAGGAACTAATCTGTGAGAGATTTCTGTCCACTTTCTTTCTGCATGTACAGAGAGGATGCTATCAACCTGTTCTGTGGGGTAGAAAATGTCCCCTTCAGTCACAGAGAATTTAACAGTCTTACTAGGAAGTCTGAAAATTTTAACAACCTCTGTAGGATTTCCTTGTTGTTTGTTATCCTACTGTGCTCCTTCCCAAAGCATAGTACATATTCAGCAATAATTTCATGGATCATGTTAACCACAGGAAATAACTGCAAGATATTTAAATCCCAATAACTTCTCAGTAAATTACTATATGATGGGTAGTTCCACATGACTTCTGGTTTTTTAGAAGCAGCTTTCCCCATTAAGCCCGAGAGAATTTTGTTACCAGGGTGATCTGTCTGGACTCACAGTTCATTTCTTTATGAATGAGTCCACAAATAGCTCAAATCATAAAATTGTGTATTATAGACGACCTTTGCAATATTGGGTTTTTTTAAAAGTTGTACCAAAAATCAAAAAGTTAGGACTTGTAAATCACATTCTTAAGCTTTTGCTGAAGTATTAATGGATCCTTTGACTATACTGCATAAAAGCTCTGCCAGTGGCACATGAGTAACCTGAGAGGCTATTTAATATTGACAGTCTGTGAGGCTGGCTATCCAGGTGAAAGGATTATAGAAAAGACAATTATTAACACAGTAGAAAATGAGTAGTGTTAGGAAAGTATTTTTGTAGGAACATTATGTGCTTCTGCTGCATCTCTTCATAGATGTCTGTATAATTTTTTTTTTATGAATTTAATCAAAACCTTGGAGTGAGAAAATGCTCAAACTTGAAGACTGGTAGACATGAAAAGCAGTTTGTCTCTGGAATGAGCCATACATTCCTATATACTCTCTTTTCAGCCCCAAAAGTTATGAAACCTTTTAGAATTTAAATTAGAAGGTGTATGGTCTTGAGTGATATACCACAAATACGTGATGCAATTTTTTTCTGCAAGTCACCACCTGCTTCAACCTTCAGCTACAGGAAGAGGTTATAGGTCCAACAGGAAAATTAAATGCACAAAAAGCTATCCAAGGCTCCATTTTCATGCACAGTTGATCTCTTTTCAGTTTTTCTTAAAATACTGTGCATGCACATAATACACAATTTCACAACATGCACAGTTTTGTTGTTCTCTTATATAACTAAGATTATCTGTGTGACATTGGAGAACAAAGTACCATTGATGGTTTGTGTGAGAAAGAGAAGTTTGAAAGTGATCACATATTTCTTGACAAAGCAGAGTATTTTTAAATCTCGTGCAGTGAGCTAGTTTTCATATACTGCAAACTGCTTTAAGAAAACTACAGACTTGGCACTTTTGAAGATATTTAAGTATCCATTTCTATCAGCCTGTGAAAGTGCAATAAATTTATCAATTTTTCACACAATCACTTTTCTTCCTCATGCTTACAACTTTCCTGTGCTCACCTGCACATTACCTTCCTTGTTCAGATTCCTTGTCTTTCTCTAAAGTCCACTTTTGCTGAGATATGTACAGTGAATCAAGATGATTTATGTATGACCTGTTATTCTCTTTCTCCCCTGTGCCCTTGCTGGTCTCTTTAAAATACTTAAAACTGGAGCAGAGATGATCCTTTTTACCTGAAAACATCTCGTGAGTGCAAGTGTTTATAAATAATAGCTTTTGATAAAATGTTCTCATTCAAATTTAAGGTGAGACAGACCCACAGAAATTTTTCCCAATATGTTGAAAATTTCACTGCATAAAATGAAGTCTTCCTGATTTCAGCTTTTCCTCCACTTCCTCTATTTTCTCTCTATGACAATAGAGAAAAGAACAGAGGAAACAAGCAGTAAAAAATTTAAATTAAGACAGGGAAAATGAAGATTTTTGAGTTTCATTTTTGGGTGTCCTCCAAGATGCAACTGAGAATTATTATTTCTTTTAAATCTATACAACGAAATAATTGTACTTTGCTAGAATAGTCATCCAACTATTTGCAGCTTCTAACAAATAAGAGCTCAGTAACAGCTCCTGGGTTTTTTTAATTACCACAGAGTGGAAGGGGAAGAAATATAAATTCTACAAATGTCTGGATGAGTGCCTGTAGAAATTTCTTTCTAATGCTGGGATTGAACTATAATGGTGCATCAGAACATCTATATCTTTCATACACATCCTCTTAACTATTTTGAACTGTTATAAAAGTTTTGCTATTTCATATATTCAAGAATATTCCATAATAGAATCATAGAGTCATAAAATGCCAGGCTAGAAGGGACCTCAAGGATCATCTGGTCCAACCTTTCTCTGCATGAGCACAGTCTAGACAAGATGCCCCAGCAGCCTGTCCAGTCAAACCTTAAAAGAGTCTAATGTTGGGGAGTCTACCCTGGCAAGATAATTCCAATGGTTTATTGTTCTAATGGTGAAACATTTTCCTCTTGTGTTCAACCAGAATGTCCCCAGGAGTATCATGTACCTATTACCCCTTATCTTTTCCATGTGCTTCCTTGTAAAAATAGAGTCACTGTCTTCTTTGAAGCCACTCTTTAAGTACTGGTACATCATGGTGAGTTCTCCCTGAAGCCTTCTTTTCTCAAGGTTGAACAAGCCCAGTTCTCTCAGCCTTTTCTCATATGGCAGGCTTTCCAGACTTTTTGTCTTCTTCGTGGCCTTTCTATGAACCCTCTCCAGCCTTTCCACTTCTTGTTTGTATACTGGGGTCAAAACTGACCACAGTATTCCAGATGTGGCCTGACAAATGCTGAGTAAAGTGGGATAATGATTTCTTTATTTCTGCTGGTGATGCCCTTGTTGACTCAACACAGCATCCTGTTGGTTTTCTTTGCAACTGCAGCACACTGTTCACTCATTCTGAGTTTGTTCTCTACCAGGACCCCCAGGTCCCTTTCCACAGAGCTGCTCTCAAGCCAGTTAGATCTCAGTCTGTTGCATTCCTGAATTATGTTTTCCCAGGTGCAAGACCTTATAGTTGTCCTTGTTGAACTTCATTAGTTTTTTATTAGGCCACTCTTCTAGCCTGTCCACATCTCCTTGCTGGGTGGCTCTCCCTTCTGAAGTGTCCACTTCCTTCCAGTTTGCTATCATGCACAAGCTTCATCAGGGTACACTGGATCCCATCATCTAGATCACTTATGAAGATATTAAATGACATTGGGTCGAATATTGATCCCCGGGGAACCCCACTTGTGACAGGTTGCCAGTCTGAAAAGAAGCTATTTACTACCACCTTCTGGGTACAGTCTGTCAGCCAGTTGCCCACCCACCACACAGACCACTTGTCTAGACCGTAACACACCATTTTCTCTAGGAGGAGGCTGTGGGGAATGGTATAGAAAACCTTGGAGAAATCCAGATAGACAACGTCCACTGCTCACCCCATATCAACCGAGCAGATTACTTTATCATACAGGGTGATCAGGTTTGTCAGGCACAATTTGCCCTTGGTGAATCTGTGCTGGTTTTTCCAATCATGTGCTTCATTTGACTTGTGACAACCCCCAGCAGGATGCATTCCATAACTTTCCCAGGGATTGAAGGAAGACTGATGGACCTATAATTTCCTGGATCCTTCTTTAAACCTCTGTTGTAGATGGGGATGAAATAAGTCTTCTTCCAGTCTTCTGCGATGTCCCTCAATCTCCAGGACTTCTCAAAGATTATGGAGAGCAGCCTTGCAACAACATCAGCCAGATCTCTTAACCCGCTCTGGTGGATATTGTCAGGGCCCATCAACTTACAGGGGTCAAGCTCCTGTAATAGTTCACATATACCAACTTCCTTCACTGACAGTGTGTCTGTTTGCCTTGACCTGGATTTTTGGTCCCAAGGCCTGAGGTCCAACGGTTCTGGTAAAGACAGAGGGGAAGAAGGTGCTGAGAACCTCTGCCTTTTCAGAGATGTTGGTGACTTACTTACCTCTCCTGTTTAACAGTGGGTAAATGTTTTCCTTCTATTTCTGCTTGTTGTTTACATACCTGAAGAACCCTTTCTTGTAGTTTTTACATCTCTAGCCAATTTCAACTTGAGTTGAGCTTTTGCTTTTCTAACTGTATCTCTGCAAGCCCTCACAATGCTCTTGTAGTTCTCAAGGGGTATTCATTCACTTTTCCCTCTCCAGTCTGTTTCATTTTTGGTTTTGAGCAGACTCAGAAGCTCACAGTTAAGTCAAGGGGGTCTCTTGCTTTGCCTACTTCCCTTTCCTTTAAAGGGGATGAACTGGTTTATGTTTTACTTCCAGGAGAGCATTCCTGAAAAACTACTAACACTCACTCCTTTTTCCTCCATGGAAGCTTCCCACAGAATCCCCCCCACTGAGCTCTGGACAAGCTGAAGTTTACTCTTTTAAAATCTAAAACCTTTGTCTTAGTACTAACCTTCAGCATGCTCAGCAGAATCCCAAACTCCACAATGTTGTGATCACTGTAGCCAAGGTTATTGCTAAGATACTACAAAGCAGGTTTTCTTGGCTTGTGAGTAGCAAGTCCAGCAGTGCCTCGTTCCTGGTTGGCACATTTAACATTTGTATGAGGAAACAGCCCTCTGCATTCCAGGAACTTGATGGATGATGTGTGAGCTGTTGTACTGTTCTTCCAACAAATGTTTGGGTAGTTGAAGCCACCCATAAGAACCAGGTTCTGTTGACCTAAAGCTTGCTTAAGTGACCCAAGTATGGTTTCATATGTTTGCCTATGGTCAATAATTGTGTGACCATGAATGAAATCATGTGTGCATTGTTAAGTGTCTGCTAGAATTTTTCTGTGCTCTTGTATTTAAGGGACATGTAGATGAGGTGCTGAGGGATGTGATGTAGTGGTGAATTGGTAGTGCTGGGTTCATGGTTGGACTTGATGGTCTTAAATGTGTCTTCCAGCCAAGGCTGTTCTATGGTTCTATCGTTCTATTATTCTATGTATGTGCTTTGAAAAGGCACGTGCTGACATTCTCAACAGTTTTGTTCATTGTGTATTGGCTCTACGTATTCCTTAGTAGAGCCTTTTGGGAAAAGGAGGAAAATACGTCTTTTTCATGCCTATAATGCATAGGGCAAAAGGCAAGTGGAATTCAAATGAAGCATGATTCAGATTAAATATAAGAATACTGTATATGAGAATACATGTAAAAGTACTTCAATTATCTTTGAAAGGTAAAGACAAGGAAACACTGCAGCTGAATGCCTGAAATACTTGCAGAGTTGTAACTTGTTTATTAATATCTATCATGGAAGATATAGAGAAAGTAGATGCAGCCAGGGGCACAGATTAAATGACGTCTTGAGATCCTGCTCAAAAACCTAAACTTAATGAAACTGCTCAAGCCCCAAAACTTAATGAAACAATTACAGAAAGCAAGAATGCAAATTAAATCAACTACTTAACTATAAATACACCAAACACCTCCGTCATACACCCAGCTCTTGACAATATTTGCTGTTTGCTCACATTTGCAATGATGAGAGGGAGAGTATGTAGTCACTTGTTATTCTAGTAAAACTCTCAGTAAAGTGAAAAAAATGTAATTTTTTTTCCATTTTAGTAGTGTACAATACTTCTTTGCCCATTTATCTTTTACCGGTAATGTTCATCAATATCCGGATACATCCTTTAAAACTGGAAACTGCTGTTCTTATTCATCTATAAAATGCATTAAATACAATATATTGGTTTAAGAAATTTATATTCACAGTATTTTAGTGACTGATTTCCATTTCCATTTTAGATGCAACAGGTTATTATTCAACTAATTTGATTTCTCTTTTTATTATGCATCATCATAAAAAGAATCAACAGCTCCCTCACAAATAAGAAAAAAGCACATCTGTTTCTGTCTCTTCCTTCTCAGTGTCTCCTCTCAAGGTCAGCTAGGATGAAAAAAAATTTGCATGATTTTGCATTTGCAAGCTTGGAAAAGGATCAATCCTTATTCCAAATTGTTCCTTACTCCCAGTAATTGCTACTCACAGATGCAAGCTAATAAAGAATTTACAGAATTTGACTGCAGAGTTGTCTTATGAAGAGAGTACTTTTTGTTTCAAGTACAGTTACAATGCAAATATAATATTTAGTGTGGCTGAAAGCCAAGATTACTGAGGATGGAGTTTTCCTCAGCTCTTCAGTATATCCAATTTCTTCCCCATTCCCCTTTGTCCATTCAAATTCCACACATGATTCTAATGGCAATGGCAGAAGCACGCCCATAATACTGCTAACACTACTGAGATTAAAATACACAGAAAACTTCAGAGTTACTCTTTCCTGTTGCTGCAAAGGATCACATTGAAGTTTCATACCTTCTTTGTTTCAGAACGGCTCCAAGTGGGTAGACACTGTCACAGCTGTTGAGAGTAAACTCATCATCCACATGCTGGTAGTAACACCTAAGCAAGATTATTTTCCAAACAGATCAGAGGATTTATCTAAAGAGGTGAATCTTAAAGGTTAAAAAAATGTCTCTAAAGGGTAAGCACAGTGATAAAAATGATGATAAATACATTTATATAATTTTATATTGTAATGTACTGTAATATATAAACATTCTCTAAATTAAATTGCATGTATATTACAAAAAAATTTCCTCCTCACCACCAGCAACTTTCTAAACACTGGCTTCACAGCATCAGTATTTCATCAGGGATCAAACACACAAGCAGCTTGTTGCCTGCAATTAATGTGGGAAAGGAAGAAAAAAAGCAAAAAAAAAAAGCTGTGTAGCACAGCCAAGATATAGTGTTCCAGCTCTAGGGGATGTGATAAAATTACACAAGTGAGGTGGACAAAGGGAGCAAAGGGTGAGATGGAGAAGACAGAGGGGTAGGAAGTCTCCTATGAAAGGGCTGCCTGTTGCATGGGGGCTGATGGCTCTGAAAAGCCACTCTTGCGATTCAAAAGGAGAGGATCAAAAGACAAAAACGTGACTGCTGGATGTGGGCTAGAAACCTGGGTTTCACCCTGCCCAGGGGCTTCTCAAAATAAAGTCCTCTTTGGTGCGTGACATGGGATTCACACCACACACTGCAAGGCCAGGCCTCCTCTGTGCATTTTTGGGGTCTGAGGACAGACTGACAAGCCAGAGGCATCTTTGGTGAAACATTTTGCTTTTACTCTTCATTTTGAGGTGGGGAGGTATAGAGGTGCAAGGAGTAGATCAGAGGGACAGCAGAAAACAGGAGAGAGGGAACACCTGAGGGAGTAATGTGTTTCTAATCAGATTCTTCCCTCTGGCATCTCACATATGAAGGTAATATGCAGCAACTTTTCACTGTCCTGTTTTGGCAAATAATACAGGATAATAATAATACAAACAATAATTGTGGCTTCCCACAATTCAAGAGAGGTTTCTCTTCCTCCAGCTTCCCTGACAGACTGCACACAACTCCTAGCCCAGACAAAGAGTAGACAGAAAGTTCTGTAAGCAAATACTGAGCGCAGGCAAAATTCAAGGTAAGACAATGTCACCTGCATGGACATTGCAGAAGAAACAGGGAACAAAACTGCTTTTCCCCGCTCCCATCCAAGGTCATAGGAAATCTTGGATAAATCTTCTGCAGCTGTGGAGTGGTGAAATAGTGTACTCATGTTAGTAACAAGAGTGAGATAAATGACGTAAAGCAGTAGCATGAAATTGTTTAACAGGTATGCAAAAAATGATACAAATGTCTGAAATAACCCCAAGCATAACATGAAAATACACTAAATGTTAGTGCATTGATACTACGTTAAAAAAGAAAAAAATTCCAAACTGCAAAACCCACAGTTTTATCATCTTAAAATCTCTAGACCTAGGCAATGTAAATATGTCTTCTGGTTTTACCCAACTACCATTTTTCTGAGGAAAAGGGGAGGAGGAGGAAGAGCTGGTCAGTGCAGCTATGAAGGAAAATTTGAGAAGCCACAGTGTTTATGCGAACTACCAGATGAGGAAACCATGGAGTACCAGGCAGGGAGAATTTTGGGATGTCTGTCACATTTCTTACATTTCTGGAGGGAGTTTGTTGTAAAATTGTGCACTGTTTCACAGTGTCACAGGATAGCTAACTCTGGAGGTGATCTCTGTGAGTCTTTAGTCCAACCTCCTGCCCAAACCAGGCTGAGCCAGGGGGTCAGACTAGGAATTCCCACCAATTTACTGGCACAAACAGAGCTGCCTGTGTGAAGCAGCCACCTTTCTTAGAAAGGTGGTTTCTTTTACATACCTGTGTTTGGTTTTGTGTTAATAAACCAAACTAGCCCAGGAAAAGATTGAGGATATCTTCAAGGATAAAATCTATATTTTTTCCCTTAACTGGCATTCTTCAGCTGCTTTGACATGTGTAAGTCCAGACATTGTGAGTAAATGAAGATGCCTTTGCTCAAATAGTTGCAGTAATATTTGGCTTATTTGATCATTTGCCTCAAGAAGACTCATGAAGTAAGCTATTTTGATAAACTTTTTCAGTTTAGATGGGTATGAGAAGTCCAGAAACACATACTCAGGGGAAAGGGGAAAGAAAAGGAATAATGTTGCAGCAGAGGAGCACAGGATAGAAATTGTGACCTATTTAATAGTTGCCAAGAATTTCAGCGAAATAATAGTTTGAATTGGATATTTGGAAAGGGATTGTGATTTTGCTGAAAACTTTTATTGAAAGGATTATGTGTTCTCAAAGTTAATTTTCACTAATTCCTTTTGCATTTCCATTGCAATTCTCCGCAGAGTCTTTCTTCTTTCAAAAGACGATTTTTGTCCTTACCAAAACCGGTGTGATCGGCTCCACAAAGATTTCTGTTTTGTGCTGTTTTAAAGGAGGAATTAAAATACTACATGTTAGAAGAAGGGCTGTCTCTAGTCCACTTTCCACCTGAATCACACCAAGCAGAACTGGCCATCTTGATTAAAAGTAAGTGTAGCTACATTTTCAGGGCAGTATGACGGCTTTTTGATCACTTTTAAAAGGTGTTCAATGAGCAAGGCTCCAAGACAAAGGGGTACCTACCAAAGAACTGCAACAAATGTCTTTTTCCCACTTTGGTATTTGTGTATGCTGGCTTTGGCACTGGTCCTCCAGATGTACAGCCTGCAGATGAGAGAAGAGTGAGTTACATAAAACAGATGTTCTGCTCCATGGGCCTGCATAGCAACGTGAAGGTGAAATTGCAGCAACTATAAACCTAGCAACTCTCTCCTTAACACAGAGAGCAAGAAAACAAAAGTAATGAAAACACCAACACAGGACTTCATATCAAATACCAGCCTAAAAAATCCCCAAGGACCCCACATATGCCCAAATACTACGGTTTCTGAGTTCTGTTAAAGCCCTTGCTATTCTATACCTATTGCTATTACCATATCTAGGTTAAAGTTTGTGCAGGTATACTTACCTGTGGCCATGCAGACATAAATGAGCAGCACCAGCATTACTGTCCCAAAGCAAATTATCCTCTGAGAAAAGCACATTGCCACACTACCTTGGGTACAAAATAGCACAAAAACACTGTATTCTGCTGAAGTGACGTGTGGACTATAATTGTGTCAGGTCTTGAAGTGAGGGGATGTAAGATGGAGGAAGAAGTCCTTCTTGATTCCTCTCCTTTGCTGAAAACATATACCAAGAAAAAAAAAAAGTATCGGAAAAAAAAAGAGTAAATACCACGGATGGTGCCACAATTAATTCTCAGTTCCACGAAGCAGCAATTCAGCTGATGGACCTCTAACATGATCCGTTTCGGCATCAGCATTGTAGTATTGTGCTGCCTTTTAACACTTCCCCACGGATTTCTGTAGGCCTTAGAATTGCTTCCTTGTCTTTTCTAGAGACATTCAACTTCAAAAAATCATAAAATGAAAGAGTGATGGTTTTACGATGTTTTTGGCCTCAATTTCAGTTCAGTAACTGCCACAAAAATAATTCCCTAAAAATGATTGTGTGTGACAGTTTCCATATTTGTTCTACTTCAATGTTCTTTCATATCTAATTTGCTCAATTTAAAAGCTAGAAGATGAATTTTCCTGCTGCCAGACAGCAAACTCAGCCAGGGACCTGAAAAATCAAGCTGAGATCTTTTCGCCTCTTGTCTGCTGCTACAAACACTTGGCAGCTTAAACTTGACTGACAATTTAGTTGATGATGTGTAAGGTGGGGTGACATCCAGCTCATTAGTCTGTTCTTCTGGTGAAATTTTTGCACTAGAAAATCGAAGAGATTGGCAGCTATGAAAATGCAGTTTTTCTTCTGTTTATCTTAAACCAGTGACTTTCGATGACAGTTTCCTGTGTGCTTCTTGGTAATGAGTTTACACTGACTGGAGAATATATTCTTTGTTTGAGTGTTTAGAGGTAAGCAAACCACTGCAGAAGATTGAATTGCATGAATATACTGATGGTATCACTTGTGCTGGCAGTGGTTTGGTATAACAGTGGCTTTTTGAAGTCAGGTGGCTTTCATTCGTACCCTGCAACCCTGTTGTTTTACCCTGCATGCTGGATGCTTCAGCTTCTTCTGAAGGTGCCTGACATGGGCAGTGGGACCAAATGGTCTCCTTGCAATAAATGTAAAAGGAGATGTAATTTCCATCAGCTCTGATGAACAGGGGATCATTTGGCACATTAATTTTTTTGCCATCTCAAGGTACATATGTGATAGGATTATTTTCTGGCCATTTCAGACATGGGAATTATTTATGATTGGGAGCTTGAGAATTATTTTAAAATAGTAGAATAGGCAAAATGTGTGTGTTTCAACAGTTACACTACTAATTCTGGAGAGTGCTTTATGGTGTGATAGATGTAGAGTTAAACTGGATTAATTTAGGGAGACCATGCAGGTGGATCCTTCCTTATGGAAAGGCCATCTTGTGTTCCAGAAGCTTAAAAGTGTAAGGGAGGAAGCCTAATAAAGACAGCAACAAACCTGGAAGAGAAGCTGAGCCTCCTAAAAGAGTATAATTTTTCTGCTGATCCAGAGTTCCCAGAATAAATGTATTTGGCTGGCAGTACTGAGATGTTCCATGAATTCATCCCTGGAAGAGCTGGGACACCAGCAGTAACTCTGAGGTCTGTGTAAAGTGTGGGTTTAGGCATGTCTTTGAAAATGTAGCATAATTTCTGCACAAATATGAAACTTAACCACTGAGAGTCATTCATGGAAGAAAAAATTTTCTGCTCTGTGTTTTTTTCTATAGTACCCTTTGGCACATTTATTTGTGAAGATTTTTTTCCATGTCTCTGGTAAAGTAGAAAAGGTGATAGGATAAATATAAATCTTAATGTGAGCTTACAGATGGAGGAAAAAGGGCAGAACAGAGAATTTATTTATACCATCATTTTGTCCTAGTCATGTTTTTCTTCCATTACAAATTCTTAAATTCTGTTGGCATAACCAAATGTAATTCTTTCCCACTGTTATGAAAGACCTGGTTACCTCATTTGAAATTTGCCTCATTTTCTTTTTCAGTTTAGCCTTACCTTTATATCTTGTTCCTGAGTGGGGAAAAGGGTAGAAAAATCATTAACAATTTACTATATACATTGAAATAAACAACTGTATAAATAGTTCTTTATGCAGTTGTATAAAAACTGTTTGTACAGCCTTTTATGTGACTGTATAAACACTTTCAATAAAATTAAGGAAAATACATATCCTGATAGAGAAGGTTGAAGTGTGTGAATCACAAGTTTACAACAGAAACTTCTAAATGCTTTCCTTCTAAACCAACCTCATACATCTAAATATGACTCTCCTGTCTCCCTTTGTTTGCCTTGACTAAAATTCATTTCCAAAAAGTATTAAAAAAATATATCCTTGACTTGGCTTAGTACAATCCAGAATATTCACAAAATTCATCTGTTAATACACAAATTCATCTGCTAATATACAAAAATCATAAATACAGGCAATGCCTCCATTAAATAAAGTGTGCAGGAAATATAAGATCATTTTTGTGTGATTATATTCTTTGCAAAAGGTCCTTTTGTGACGGTCCTTTAGACTTCAGACCTGTAAATTATTAACGTACCTTGTATCTCATTAGCTGTATATTATGGAAATTTACCTAAGCTGCTAACTCTAGTTTCATTAAAATAGCAAATGGTTGAAAGAGGGGGAGAAACTTTATTGTATCTTTACAATTAAATTGGTTTTGTAAGAATGGTAGAAGCTTACAGTTTTACCATTTCTTTGGCCATAATTTAAAAGATCTATATGATACACAGACTAATGGATAATTCATGCTTCATTTATTAGTCTGGTAACCCTATTGCTGGCCTCATAAAAATGAGGATAATACTTTCTTTTCTTTTTCATGAGGCACTGGAGAACTGTGTGCATGTGTACACATCTGCACACATGGGTTTTTTGTGCTCATGTATCTCAGTGTATGTTTATGTATGCATACTTAGATTAAAAGTGAAGGCTATCCAATCAGTTTTACTGTACCATACATACACAAAACTACACTGTCCATTGGAAGAGCTTACACATACATCAGCAACAAGGACCATAATACTATATCTCATCAGGGTGAGACAAGTTTTCTCAGGGACTGGCATTTTCACATGGGGACTAAGGAGCATCTCAGACCAAGAGCATCCTGCCTGAAGCACAAAAGCCACGTACTTATCCTTGCCCACTGTGGCATAAATAGGAGAACAAATCCAACAAATGTTTTCCTGAAAGACAGTAGATGAAAGAGAAATGGAAGATGGATATTGCTTAGTCCTTCCCTGGGTTGTGTGCATTAAAATTCTGGCGATGAGGAGAAAAATTTCCTGAAAGTATGGAGAACTTTACAAAAATTGTCCTGAGCCAATATAAGCCAATTTCCTCTTATGGACAGAGTGGATAACCTGGTCAGTATGTGACTAATACTTTTCTATCAAAAATGTCAATCTGTCAAAAGCAAAGCCCCTTGTTGAAATAATTCAATTGTAAAAATCTTTGGTTTTGCAGGAAAAATAGACATGAATAAATATGATTTAATGGATGTTTTGAACTTACTTTTCACATGACTTTATGAAGTTGGAAAGAACCAGAAGGCAAAGTTTTGATACTACTTCAATGAAACATTTTGATAAAATTGAAATGTTTTTTCCCTCTACTATTTCATTTTACAGGAAATTTCTCAACTGCAATACTTCTTACCGGTTTTTACCCCTTCTAAGTAGATTACAAGTATTGAGCCCCTGTCATGAATTCTGTTTGCTCTGTAGATGCACATCTAGAGTTAAAATTCCTGATGTGATCTTCCCTAGTATCTACAGAGAGGCAATCAGATACAGATACTGAGATACTATCCTTCTATAGATGAACATAGAACCATAGAATCATCAAATCATAGAATAGTCCTAGTTGGAAAAGACCTCTAAGATCATCAAGTCCAACCATTAACCTAACACTTCCAAGTCACCACTAAACCGTGTACCTCAGCACCACATCTACACGTCTTTTAAATACATCCAGGGATGGGGACTCCACTACTGCCCTGGGCAGCCTGTGCCAGTGCTTGATAACCCTTTCAGTGAAAAAATTATTCCTTACATCTAATCTAAACCTCCCCTAGCACAACTTGAGGCCATTATCTCTTATCCTATTACTAGTTACCTGGAAGAAGAGATCGACCCCTGCCTTGTTACAACATCCTTTCAGGCAGTTGTAGAGAGCAATGAGGTCTCCCTTCAGCCTCCTCTTCTCCAGACTGAACAACTCCAGTGCCTTCAGCCGCTCCTTATAAGATTTATGCTCCAGACCCTTCACCAGCTTAGTTGCCTTCTCTGGACACACTCCAGCAGCTCAGTGTCCTTCTTGTAGTGAGAGGCCCAAAATTGAACACAGTATTTTAGGTGCAGCCTCACCAGAGCTGAGTACAGGGGGACAGTCACCTCCCTACTCCTGCTGGTCACACCGTTTCTGACACAGGCCAGGATGCTGTTGGCCTTCTTGGCCACCTGGGCACACTGCTGGCTCGTGTTCAGTCGGCTGTCAACCAACACCCCTAGGTCCTTTTCCGCCAGGCAGCTTTCCAGCCACTCTTCCCCAAGCCTGTAGCGTTGCATGGGGTTGTTGTGACCAAGTGCAGGATCTGGCATTTGTCCTTATTGAACTTCATATAATTGGCCTTGGCCCATTGATCCAGCCTCTCCAGATCCCTCTGCAGAACCTGCCTACCCTCAGACTGATCAACACTCCCACCCAAGTTGGTGTCATCTGCAAACTGACTGAGGGTGCACTTAAAGACTGGCCCCAAAATTGAGCCCTAGGGAGCACCACTTGTTACTGGCCTCCACCTGGATTTAACTCTGTTTACCACAACTCTCTGGGCTCGGCCAGCCAGCCAGTTTTTAAGCCAGTGAAGAGTACACCTGTCTAAACCATGAGCTGCCAGTTTGCAAACAGGCTTTCCCAATATGATTTTTCTGTAAAGAGGCTGCAGTGCGCACAGCTCCCTCATAAAATGCATGTTCTGATTATAGAGCTGAGATCACCTTGTTAATACACCTGTCCTCCATCCTGCAAACCCCTGGGAAAACACTTCAGACTTTGCACACCTACCAGCACTCCTGTTATACATGACTGGAAAAGTTCCA
Source organism: Podargus strigoides (assembly GCA_028020825.1). Taxonomy (NCBI): domain Eukaryota; kingdom Metazoa; phylum Chordata; class Aves; order Caprimulgiformes; family Podargidae; genus Podargus; species Podargus strigoides. The sequence continues at coordinate 94,520,784 of CM051663.1, forward strand.
AACATTAAGTCAAGTATATGTTTTAATCCAGTTTTATGGGTACCCTGACCCCTTTGGGTCACCTCCAAGGCATTTGTTGTCCATTCCAACAGGAATTGGACAACACTAGATAAAAGCTGCATGAAAGATGGACCAGTGTTCTTCTGTCACAGGGAAACCCAATGTATCTGGTATTCCCTTTTACTTGATGCTCTCTTCACCTACCTTCTATCTGCCTCTAGGAATTTGCATCATCCTGTATACTCCCACTATGAAAACACTGAGCACTAAAACAGTCCTAAATGTCTTTAGCATTGCCAATGGTGATCCTGATGAGTGGTCCCCCTCTCTACTTTGCTGGGCACCAGCTCTTTGGAAGCCTTCATTAGCAGATACCCTGTAGCCCAGCTCCATGGTGGATTTCAAGCCTAGATGGTAGATTTTTATTTCACTATTCTTTCTAGCAGTTATCGTATTTCTTGTGCAGTGCTCTGGGACCTTGTATGAAGGGCGCTATATAAGTATAGGGATTGGACTGGCTGAGTAATTCTTTTTGACTTCATCAGGCTGCTAATCCTGCATGCCTGTGGTGATAAATCCAGAAAATCCCAGATAATCCTATATAATATTCAGGCAGAGCTGGCAACATCTATAAATACATATCAAACTGTCAAAACCCATTATCATTTAGACTACTCTGCAGTCCCTTCCAAACTACATTAGAATATCCAGGCTTCTCCCCACCCCCTTTCTTCCCTCTTAATGACAGGATACTGTCTGTAGCTTAGTTTTTTGGCATAATAATGCACGTTTCTTGCACACCTACCTTTTTACTACAGCACTATGTTTACCCTAGTCCTGCGTCCATATGACTCACAGACACAGCGAGTAGTTGCAGTTCTGTTCATAAGCAAATAATTTTTGGCAGTTTTCAAAACTAAAGCATCCCACTGCCAAAAGTCTTCTGTTTACCACGCAGAACAAATGTTGTGACTACTGCAATTCCAAAAATGCATTTTAAATACATCCTTTCATAAAAATGCCGCTACAGTCTTATGGTCTAATTAGATATATAACAAAATAACAAACTTTTTTTCCCTTTTGCAATTTTATCTTGGCTAATAGCCAGAGATAAATAACAGTTTAGCATCTGTATAGCTCCACAGCAACCCTTCACTGAATAAAATTGTTATCACTAAACTGCAAGTCTTTCCAATAGAATGAAAAGCTCACCATTCACCCTCCCTCCAAACTATCCACCTGTCCTTCCCTTCCTTACAAGGGGGAAACAGTCATTAATGTGAGAAAGCACGTATCTGGCAATTAGCTTCACTGGTTAATTACACCAGTGTAAATGGGAGATAGCTCTGCTTGGGTCAGTGGAAAGATCTCTGCAACAAAATGTCATTGTGTAGTACCTAGACTCTGAAAAAGGCTTATATACTTTTCTCTGAAATATGTAAGAAGTGCATGATGCTCATGTTTTCTGTGCCATTTTTTTTACTCAACTAATTATTCAGAGCCTCAGCAGGTAATTACTCAGGCTGATCAGAGAAAAACTGAAACTGAAACACTACACACCAGCAGTTCTTGATAGAGAACAGCTCTTAGAACATAGCTGTGCTTTAAAAACATTCAATCCTGTTCTTTCACCTGAATAAAGTTCAGATTTTACTCATTCCACAATAGGGACTGTATGTCCTATCCACTTTCTATCTGGAAACTTTCTGCAGCAGGTAGTGTACAGAAATAAGAGTGGCTTGGTATTTCCTGCCTTCTAACTTCATATATGTCTATAGATCTTGCTTTACTTGTAAGTATCACACTGTCACAGCCGTAACTGCAGTTCATGTCTCCATTCCTCCGACAGTGAGCACATTTAATAGGTCATGTACTAAAAAAGCCACACTCCTGAACTGGCGAAGGTGAGCCCTAGCTGCAACTAAATTCCTGTTGGTGGAGGATCCTCTGGTAGTGGATCCACTCTGTCTCCATGGAGAGGCTCTCAGTCATGGTCAAGCTCTTACCCTACCTTTGCCCCCACCAACTACAGTCTCTGTCCTCCTGCTCTTTTGTTTGCTCTGTAGAAAGTTTTACTTTAACCTTGGAGACAAATCAGCTGAAAAACAACAGCTTGCTCTTCTTTTCATAGGAATTTGACTGTAATGCACTAATGTTTGCTTGAGTTACACTGCAGCATACTGTAATGCCGTGCAGCGGAACCAACTGAAGTGTAATAAGATACCTGGGATATTGAGAAGAATATGATGGGGTTTGGTCTACATCTCCAGGTACTTCTACACAGCACATGAAGATACAGACTTATGTTAATGCATTGATAATGACATCCCCCTCATCACTACCTTCCTTTCCTTCACTATTCTGAAATTACGTCTGCGCTTGCAAGCAGCAGGGAGACATCGTAGGAACAGCCTGACTCCTTACACGGAAAAAGGTGTACCTTGGAAACTGTTTGGTACTATGCTGAAGTAAAAACCTTTCCACAGTGATTCATCATGGCATTTAATTTGCTCCAAATGATGCTCCTCCAAATAGAGGCAGAGAGATACCTTACTATAGAATAAAGCATGACAATGGAGAATATAAAACCAAGATCCTAAGAAACATTCTAACACCTTAATCCTTAGAGGAAACAGTGCTGTCTAATAGCACCTCCTGTCTCTATATGATGTAGTCAATGAAACAAGGAATAAAACATGACTACAGAGAAGAGAAGCAGAGGTGGCTTCACATGCTGTGAGAGCAGAGAGCTAGGGGCTGAATTTGTAGTCTCTGGTCTGGTAGTGGATGTGAAATACACCTTTTAAAGTTAGGATGTTCTTATCTCATAATAGCCCAGTTCCTCCTGGATGAAGAAGCTGTATGAAGAGTGACAATTACTTAAACATGAATCAAAAGGAAAATTGTGACTATGGCTGTCTTAAAGTTTTTCTGGTCTGCAGGCTAGCAAGCTTCATATTCATTGGTATTTTCTGGAGTCATTTTCATTTCATGAGTTAGACTTAGTTTCTCATTAAGATTAAGGACGTGTATGTTTGGTTTTCAAGTCCTTAAAATACTGCCAGACATTTTAGATTCAGCTAAACTGAGAGAAAATACAGATTTTTCAAAACTTAGAAATTTTGTTTACATGTTCATCTTAGGGAATACAGGTTTTTTGGCTTTGTTTTGCAAATACAAATGCATTTTGGATTTCAAGTTCTTAAGCATCTGTCTTTTGTAGCTCAACTCTCCCTCACTGAAGCCTATAAACAAGTCTCCTTCCTACAGTCAGAGAACGCAGGTATAGAGATTGTCCGTGATTGCACTATGTACCCTCAAGAAGGAAATGATAGCTAGGGAATTACACTTTTTTGTTTCCAAGAACCTATCATCTTAAATTAAGTATTGCACATCTTTTTCGCCAATTCAGAGTCACTCAGTTTCCAATTCTGCCTTTCTACAGAATCAGCAACTGCTTTTTGAATCAAAAAGATAAACCATAACAGAGTACATACTCAGACTGATTTCTCTCCTAAGGATTTATGTCTTCATTCTATTGAGGGTCTTCTTAAACAAGAGAAAGACATTTCTATAGATAATATACAATTCCTTATGTTTAAGGAAATACTTAGCGTGTTGTTTCCATTAATTGATTTTAGCGCTGGTGTCCTGTACATTGCAAAATTTTGTATGTTTTTCTTTTTCAGAAGACAAAAACTGCCTCTTCCTCCCTCACCTCACACATACAGAGTACATTTAGCTGATTCATGCTACCCTGTGTTGGCTAGGAACTGGAAATAACTCTGTTGGTGGATTTTGTGTGTGCATACATAAGTATACTTGATTATGTAACAGTATCCGTATGCATGCATGTAAAACTCACAAATGTAAAAAAAGTCACACAGAGAAGAAAACATTCATTACAATTTACAGCTGATACTGGTAGCTGACAACATATGGAGTGTAGCTACCTATTTCTAAAGATCCAAAGGTTAATTTCAGCATTCTTCACCACCCTGTTGCACAGTCCTTCTGTGCTTGGTAACAGGCAAGCGTAGCAAAATATAACTCAGTCAGTTATGAAGCCTATCCTGGAACAGGCAGATTTTTATTTACTTTCTTTTCCTGTTTCTTTTTTATTTCTTCTGCACTTACTAGTTTTCACAAAGAGACCTCTCCAGCCAGAGCCATTCATTCAAAAGCTAGCCAGCCAGAGTATTTTTCTGAATGACAAAAAATCTGAATAAAAAGTTGTCTTGTGAGCCAAGGTAAATTCTGGAGAGAGAGACCAGCACACACAGAGACAAAGAAATGCTGGTTTTATTCAGTCCCAGTGACAAGATGCCTACTCAATTTAAAGGAGCTGACTTTGTCCAGTGGGAAAAAAAATTGAAAAACATGCACAGCAGTCTGAGAGTAAGACAGAGACAAAATCAGTGCAATTCCTTGCTTTAAACTGCTGGCAGTACTGCAAACATCCACCCTGTTGCACTCATGAAATGAAGTCTGAAATAACTAGCTTGTTAGCACAACTCGTAATAGACATAGCTGATCAACTCGATACAAACTGCCCTTCTCCCTGTGGGATTGCAGTGTCCCGACTGACATCTCAAACACAGGCAAGCATCTAGGGCCCAGCATCTAGTATTAATAAGGCATCAGGATCCACAAAAAACACATCCATTCCATTTCAAAGTCTGCCAGAGCAGAGTGACAGGATCAGCGCCACATGCGTTCCAAGAGTCCCCCGTCTGCCAGGTCTCCTGTTAACACACACTGCACGTGGAAGAGCAAAGCCTCAGGCACACTCTGTTCAGTGAGCAGTCCCCTTGGCCATGGCCAGGATAAGGAGGAACCTTGTGAAGTGACCGTGAGGTAGCTGGAGAGGGCCTGCATCCCCCGGAGCTGCAGAGCAGTGCAGTGCCACCCTGCACGCTCCTTCCCCAAGTCAGACTGTTTCACCTCCAGTAGCAGCAGCAGGGGGGCACAAAGGATCCCTCAGCAACAAACAGTGGCTGATGAGAAACCGTTTGGTGACACAATTTCCCATGCCCAGCAGAGCTGCTGTGACAATTGTACACAACTGCCACTTCCAGAGAAGCATTATCTAGGGCACTGGGGATCAGATTAATTTCTGCTGTTTTCAGAGGGCAAAGCAAGCCATAGAAGAAGGTGGCTCACCTTGCTGAGCAAGGCTGTGGGCTTTTTCCCTGTAGACTTAAGTGGACTTATATTAGCAATGAATTTCACTTGACTTAAGGACTAATTTCACTGAGTTTTCTCAGGGAAAGAGATACAAACGTGTAGAAAATATAAAACATAAAAGGTAGGTACATCTAGGTCTCTGTGATTAGTCCTACTCACAAAAACCTTTGGTCCTCCAGCTTCCAGAGAATAATGAAATACCTCATTTTTATGTAGGTCACTCAGCTTCTCTCTGGTTTGGGTTTGTTTTCATGTGTAAACAATATGAAATCATCATTTATCTGCGAATGTTCCAATTAACTTCTTTATCATGGTCACCAGTTGCAATCACATTTAACACAGATGTTGAAGGTCATTAAATCCCTACAGGTTTTGCAAAAATAGCTGCCACATTGACAGCTGAGAAGCTCTAAGTTCCTCCTATTGAGAGAAAAGGCTAGAGCATGGACTGGTGTCTCCACACAGAGAGAAACTAACATTTTTTTCTAGATACTAAAGTCATCTGACCATGACATTCAAAACAAAAGTCACACAGGTACTTCTGGCACACAGAGAGCTGCTTCACAGAGGATGTTGTCTCCTTTCTCACAGAAGGACATGACCCTATAAACTGCACCAACACCACTACAGTTTTATCATGTATCTTGAAATACTAGGTGTTTTTCTTAACATCTGAAAAAAACAAATTGGTTGTTCATTCCTCAGTAGTTACTGAGGGAATATGGGTGCTTTGCCACTGCGATTTTTGGGAGTGCTCAGAAATATGACATGCAGCTAAATTAAAAAAACAAAGAAATAAACAAAAAACAGTAAGAAATACCAGATATCATTCTTAGATATAGTTTTTAATTAGTCTCAGATAGGTTAGGAAGGAGTAGTGATCTGCCTTGTGAGTTTTGCACACAAATACTGCACAATACATTTGAACTCTTAGTTTAGATGAAACCACCACTAAGTTTTGAGTAACATCAGCTGCTGGATTAGTACAGCCCCCCTTTCTCCTTACCACTTGCCAGGTCTCACAGATCTCCATGATTCTAAACTTTCACTCCATGAGGCTGAAACTAAACTCAGACAAACTGTTCCCAAAACATCTGTTTCTTGAGCTGTCTCAACAGAAATGTTGAAATCTGTCTCCTCCTAGCATTGAGATATGCATGTACTCATCATCAGGGTACCTAAAAAGGTACCCTTTACTTATTCACCGTACCGATGTAGTGCCATATCATAGAAAGCTCTGCGGTCCAAATACCCTTCTGTTTGCTACATCCTAAATAAAACTCCACCCATTTCCCTTCATGCCATCGTTTCCATGCACCCTAACACTTCTTTTTTTTTTTTTCTTTTTTTTTTTTCAAGTGGGATATGCTTAGGACTGCTCTATTGTCACCATAAGAACATTAATGTAATCAGCTTTTAAATAAGCCAATTATTCTTTATACAGATTAGTCTTAAATATTAATTAAATGATGTAGCTTAGACATGTCTTTTTCTAAGAAACAGTTCAATGCAAATGTTAATGCTTCCCAATATGCATTCAGAGCTGATAATTCTTTTTTCAGCTGAATTTCATGAATAGCAGTAATTTTTCTTCTCTGTTCTCTCTCCTTTTTTTTTTTTAAAGTAAGTACATAACTCCACAGTCTGTCTTGGCTGGGTCCACCGAGCACCTTGACATTTGACAGGACACTTGAAACTATACCGTAAGTAAAAAAATTAAATCTCTTTAACTTTTACAGAGGTTGCAAATTCTCTACTCTTCTGTGTTTGACGTAGCACTTTGGTTCGTCATCTCCAGGAGTTATTTTCTTCTGTCCCACTAATATATATTCTCATTGTATTTACTATGTTCAGGCTTCTTTAAGATGAGCATATATTAAAGTACTATTGTGCAATAAATTAAAGTTAGGCATTCCCTCTAAAATCTTGAATATGAGGGTAAAGATACTCAATCCTTATGTCTACCTACAGGTATTGTCAAAATATTTGCGCATTATCTGCTACAATCAAAAGAAAAAGTGATTTAATGCTCAAAGGGAAGAATTCTCTTCTAGAATGAAGAGTAGAAAGAGAGGTATGTGTTTTCTCCATATTCTCAACAGCTGAACAGAAAAAGAGAACATCTTGTCCCTCTGCTATGTGCAGGTCTCTCTCAAACTTTCCCTTCCCTTTTTGGGGGGATTTTTTAAACAATGTTAGTTACAGTCCTTCAGCATTACTTTATGGTCTTGTTCATAGTTACCCTTGTGCTTTGGAATAGCTTGGAAACAGTAAAATCTGCTCTACAGGTCCCATGAGTATCTGAGACCACTGCAGAGCCATTCACAGGGGCTATTCTAAGTGTTCCTTAGGGTTTCAACCAGACATACCACAAGACCATGAAGAGACTCATGCATTTACTAAGTGCAAAAGAAAATACCAGTCTACAATTAGACAGACGGTCATAGGTGTGCTTTGACCTACTGCAGCAGTAACAAACGCACACCTGCTGTTAGACCATTCCAAAAATCTGCAGCAATGGCTTATAACACCAGACCCATCTGATCTTATACTGCCTGTTTGAGACCCATCCATCTGGCTCAACCTCACACTTTCTTTTTTTTCCCTATCAGCCCACCCACTTCTACTACCCACTGTAATTTGGTAGAAAGAATAGATTCAAATCTTTCCTCTCTCAAACTATGCAGACAATTCCTACTCAGAAACTGCAGTCATTTTATTTATGTGCAGAAAAGTACACACACACACACACACAAGTAGATGTGTACACACAGACATATATTTATACATTTGAGGATTAAGTAGGGTTTTTAAATGAAATTTCATATAGACATTGCTTAACAAAGAGAATATTTTTTGTTTATGGATACTGTGGCGAAATCACCAAGTTGACACAATACAATATGAAACTAGACTCTAATATTTAAATAACACTGTTTAAAGTTAGAACACTTAAAACTATGTACTACAGCTAGCTATATCAGATTTGAACACACGCCCAACCTTCGATCTTTAAATATTTATGTTTTCCAAACAAGTCACAGCTGCAGAAACATTTTTACCAGGGAACTCAACCCAAGCCGATTGGAATAGTCTGTATTTAATCAACATTATTTAATATTTACTTGGTGATAAAACTATTCACTAGCATACAGTCAGTTAATGCACCTGCATAGACTTCATGGAGTGGCACAGTATTCAGCTGGACAGAAATTAGAAAGCCATAAGTGTTTGTTTGTCACAGCTTTTCTGGGATGTCTGTTCAAGGCTTCTGAAATGAGTTCTTTGACTCTCTATGCAGTAACCATTTATACTGTTTTATTGATTGGTATATAATTCTATACTCCTTCTGTTTCTGCTTAGCACACTTGAAAAGAGATATCTAGGTTTTAGCAAATGGTACTGATATACAGAGCAATTAAATGTGAAACTTACATTCATGCCACCTTATCAAAAGAAGAGAAGTTGGGCTCATAGAAATTTGAGATTCTGAAAGCAACTTGGCAGAGTACACAAAACTATTACTTCTATGATAATAAGGTCATTAGAAGAGCCATGTAAAAAAAAATACAAAGACATTCAAATTAAGGGAAAAAGGTGCTAGTACAGAACAACTTTTGAACTTTGGTGATTCTCACACTGCATTTTTATCATACATCTCTGATACTTTTCACATAATTAGCTGTGACTGAGGAGGACAGAGTTTTCACTCTAAAATATTCATCCCAGGGAGACTTTGGCAGCTGTAATGTATCTAAGTATTTTTGTTGGTACTTTAAGAGCTGCTAAAGCAGAAAAATGTCACTTTCAACACTTGAAAGGCCAGAAATGAGACAATTTCTTCAAATGGTCTAAAAAACAAGGTGTTTGTAATCTGTAGGTTTGAATGGGACTAAACCAAACAATACTCAATGGAAACTAACACATTTTAGAAATTGGAATAAAACCTCTGTCATTTCATATGTCATCATAGCCCTGCAATAGATTACTGAAAAATAGAACCAAAAAATACTCTCACAGTCTTCAGGAGCTGTGAAAAATAATGTTTTTATAATGTGTTTAATTTGTTGATGTTTTTTCTCTTGCCTTTGCTAGCAAAAATATTCTTTCTGCTTTCCTGTGTTGGCCCCTTATAGTTAATCAGAAACGTTTTTAAGCTGAAACATCTGCAAGATAGAGTTATGCTGACTTCTCTCCTTGATTACCTTACCAAAGAAGAAAGGCAATGACAAAAATTCCTGTTTCATTGGTTGGAGGCTGGTCCAGCTGCAGGCCTGCTTGGATTGTACCCCCATTGATGGTTGTTTGCTTTTGCTAGAGGTGTTTTTCTGCATAGTTGGATATTCTGGTTGCAGGAAGTTTAGCAAAAGAAGATCTGTACAAAACCAACAGAACAGTCCCTGTACAACCACACATCTAGGCTAAGATGCTGCATTTGGCTCTGGAGTTACTACGAATTTCAAACCAGGGAAAGCAGAAATCCCTCATTCATTTTATTGTCCAAGGTGGATCTCTACCAAAGCTTGTACTGTTAACCTCCATGCAGACCCTGTAAAGAAGGAGCACCTTTCACTACACAATCACTACAGTTGCCATTTGGGTGATAGTGGCCCCCTTCATATAATTTTCAGAGCACAATCATAAAACAACCTCTTCTGATGTTATCCTTTCTGGAGGTGTAGCATTGCATTTTTGAGGGAGGGGAACCGCTAGCCATTTCTTATTCCAAAATGATACTTTTGAAGGAGAAACTTGCTGTAAAAAACAGTCCAACCTGAAGGATTTCTTTAAACTTGCCACCTAGAGTTGAGGTAGATTTGAAACAAGGTTATCATTCGATCCACTGCCTGCTGTATGAGAAAATACGTGAAACTGACTTCAAGCAAAATCACAATCTTGTTTTACTTCAGCCACGGTGGGGACGTGCTTTGGCTAAAATGATAGAGGAGGGGAAAATTAAGTAAGCCTGATGCTCAAGCTCATAATAGGGAAATGTGTGGTTTCATTTTTCCTGGTAATTTTTAATTTACTCTCCATAGCAAGAAGATTTGGAAGAGTAATGTGTTCATTCTGGGGTAAAACAAACAACAGCCAGAGATTATTCTAGGACCGTCTCCTTGGTAGTCTTGTCTGCTGCTTCTCTTTCAAAAGTAGTTCTAATTTTCTATTTAAGAATATTTCATTTTATATTTTTTTTTCTGTTATTTCTTTAATCTGCTATCTACAACTTACCAGTTACACATGAAAAGCAATTTCGCTCTGATAAATCACACCACACAACTCTTACCCAGCAATTTTCTTCTGCAGACCTGTGGCTGCTTTACAAAGAGAAGTAAGTTTCAGTACTGAGCTTGTGTGAATTACATAGGGGAGTCATTTATTCCATCTCACATCCAGGGATTACTTTCTCTAGTACTACTTTTATGTAATTTCTCTGGAGAAGGTTTTAGTGTTTAGAGAGTTAGAAAGCTAGAGAGTTCACAGGGGGTTTTTTGGGACATGTTGATCATGCAATTCATGTGGTAAACTTAACTTATCTAGCCTTCTGTTCACCCTGACTTAACATTTTTGTCCTTTTAGTGTTCTAGATAGCAGTTCTTCATTGCTGGTGCTTATCATTTTTATCTGTGTAAAGGTAACTCTTCCTTTCATTAAGGAAGTATATATCTTGTGCAGTTCACAGTTGATTCAGCTGCACAACTGTTTCAGTGCATGTTTGCAAGTTGTGATGCAGAGACAAATGGGCATATGCAGTCATGGACTGGCAAACATGGCTGGGGACATCTGCTCACCTCTGTTGTGTGTAGACCTAAAATGCATGTGTATTTTTTGAATATTTGGTCTTTAATCTTTCCCCAGAGGGGAATACTCCCCAGACTCTCCCACTTTCATTGATTTACTCTATGCTTCTTCTAGTTTGGCAGCCCCTTTCTAAGTGAGACAGAATATAGTTTCACAGTAACAACAGCAGCGTTGCAGCCAGAAAGAAGAGGAAAATGCCTCACTACTCTGTGAAGTGCCAATTTTTCCACAAGCAAGAGTTTATGAATTGACACGTTATTTCAGCATCATTCTTCTCAAAATCTGACAGATATGTTAGATTACTTGAAGCAACTGTATATAACAGCCCCTTTTGCTCTTCACATCCACAGAAGACTTGGAAATCATAATTACATGTTAGTTTATTGATCCTTTCACAGGTCTGTACCCACAAGTGCAGAATAGTCCTCTGATTTGTTTTCCCCTCTGAGCATGAACTTGCACCCCATTCCTCCACCTGCAAAGACCCAGCCTGGGAAGGGGAAATGATTTGCCCTTCCACACAAAATCTGCAGCTGTTTGCATTCAGCTCTCCTGCAATACACTGCCAGTAGTGTCACTTAACACAAGCAGATTTTGGGAGTTACAGAGTCTAAGTAGAAGTGACTGGAGAACACGCTTTCACTGACAACCAACAAAGACAAGTTTAATGTCATGAGCATTACTTTTCCTACTCTATTACCAAATCCTTGCACATCAAACAATTCTGATAAAATTTGAACTTTTTCTATAGAAGATCAAGCTGTTAATTGTGACCGGATAACAGCTATGGCTGTTTTGACTAGGAAATATTTTACCAATAAGGAAAGTTTCTTCTACAGATCTAAACCCAACTTTCACTGTCATTTCAAAAGATTCAGACATTTAGTTTGGTTCAGATCCATGATAAAGGTTTTCATTCATTACATTTATTGGAGTCTACTGTGATTACATGAATCAATGACCAAAAGGACTCATTAAGCTGAAGATTCTGACATTAAAAAAGTACTCTCACATTGTAGAGAAGGGCATAGCAAACAAAAACTAATTATTAGCCTGACATCAATTTGAAACAGGAAAAATGCCACAAAAATTGACGGCTATTTGCTGAAGACAAAGGAGGAAGAACTCGCATGGAGACCGGCTTTTAAAATTTGAAAATAAGTTTGTTCTTTACTTAATATAGGAATAAAACAAAACATTTTGAACATTTTGTCACAAAGTACAACCCTGTCATGTCTCTAGCAGGGATACCTAGAGTGTGCATGATGGACATTCAGCTTTTCTTTCACTTATTTAATCAGAGAGCTGCTCAGCCTTATTAACCACATCCAAGAGAGGACCGGTACCTTGAACCTGCATCTGTAACAGAAGATCAAATCTGGGTCCTAAAATACATGTAGGGTTATTAGCTGGTTTTGAGTGCTTCATGGCTATACCTAGTCAAATAAATTAGGTGGAATTTATGTCAGTCAAATATGAATTTCAGTCATTTCCATTGCTCAGAAAACATAAAAAAATTTCTGGTGAGAATTCAGCCAGTACACTTTTGAAACACTTCTGCAGAGCATTTCAGCCTCAGAGAAAGAGCATGTTTTGTTGTACTATCACATAACAGTCAAGGACTGCATAGTTTCTTCCTTGAATCCTGTTTTGGCCACTAGACAAACAATAAAATAAATTTTCTTGCATTACAACTTTGATTTCCTTATTTTTATTTTTTTTTTCTCATCAATTAGGACAATTTCTATAATCAGGACAAGGACTGTTGTCTTCATGAGAAATGTTATTTACCTTATGAACTCATCCAGCTTCTCCATGAGGGACATTTTTCTGAAGTCACTCAAGGCTATTACTGTAATCTGCTATCATATTTTCTAAGAGATGAACACAGAACCTGCTAATTGACAGAACCAGCTTTCAAGAAGCCAGAACAGCTTTTATTATGGTATATGGCTTAATTCTCTTTCTGTTTGTCTCAGGTTTGACCTTGGATTGAACTTCCTGATTTCTGAACTGTTCAATAATCAACTGTATTTCACTCCTTCGTCTGCTCCAGTTTTTATGTACCAGAGACCATTAATCACATTCATCCTGCACTCCACAGACCTTCTGGGGGGGGCATAATTTGTATAAATCTGTTTCATCTGCAGACTCCTGATGTGGATCGGAGTGGACTCACTGCTTCTGATTTGACCTCGCACAATTTATCCACTGGCCAGCCCATAATAAATGGCAGTTGTCAGTAAAATAGGTCATGTTCCCTGAGTTGTCCATGCTTTGAGTATTAACCCAGTGGAAAAAGACCTCTCTTCCTCCTGTGAAACACTGCTCTGGTATTGATGAAGTGAGTAGGTAAGTTTGGTCAAGCTCTGCCTTCTGTTGGTGGCCTCCCAAAACAACCCTCCGAGAAAAAATATCGTTTTTCTGCAGCACCTCTGCTGCTGCTGCCCACTGCTGCCTGAGTAAGCCTCACCCCTTGCCACAGAGCAAACCTCACCTCCCATAAGCTTTACTGTGGCACTGAGGTTTGCTGGTAACCCTGTTTGTATTCACTCCTGGGCTGCCTCATTCCTCTTCATAGAAACAGAATCGTAGGATGGTTTGAGTTGGAAGGGACCTCAAAGATCATTTTGTTCCAATCTTCCTGCCATTGGCAGGGTCACCTTCCACTAGACCAGGCTTCTCAAAGCGCCATCCAACCTGCCCTTGAACACTTCTAGGAAGTGTTCTACAACTTCTCTGGGTAAGTGTCTGTTTTTCTGTCTTACTAGGTAAGTGTTGGTTTAGATGCTGTTATTAGTTCTATCTGTAAGACGAGGAGCTAGGAAGATGGTTAGACTTCTTCACACAGAGAAAGTTTGCCAGGCTGTAGGAGTAAACCACAAACAAACAGCTTTGCCCTGGGAAATACACCATTTGTTAAGGATTATTTTCTCTGTTCAAATTTCTGAAAGGCAAGTAGCAAACATGGTAAGAGTTTGCAATACTGTGTACATGAGTCTCCTGGAGTGTCCAAATTTAGGTAAGTAAGCACAGGGGACTGTATTTACTGAGGAGATAGATGCCTTTGTTCCCATTAACATCACCAGTTACTGTATTTTCAAAGAGCCAGAGTTATGCAACAGCTTTGTAGCTTTTCATACCTTTTTTGGTGTAAAGAAAAACAACTTTCCTGACCCTGGTGACTCTCTGTACAAGTAACAAATGACTAACCTGACTTTGTGATCTGACTTTGGTGGAAGCTGAGGTTATGAAGTTCCACATCCAAGCAAGGATTTAAGTGCTTTCATTTTTACACATGCGCATCTGAAACTTTTGTCTCTACCTTTTTATATTTAAATTGTGATCTGATTGTGTATTTTTAAATGTAATCAAATTCATCACAGGTGAATAAATATAATTTTATAAACCCAAGATATATGACCTTTATATTTATCAGTTTTCTTAGCATCCTCTGTTCCACCTTGGTATACTACATCTTTCTCACTATGAACAAAAAAGAGGGCAAACATAAACAAGGACATTCATGGAAGTGCACCAAGCTTGATGCAGTACCTTGAGTGGATGTTAGAGACAAGCAGCAGTTTGTATGGAGGCGAGGTGATTAAAGGAGATACAATCAAGATGTAAAATAAAGGATGACACAGAGAAAGCTAGCTATGTTCTGCTGCTTTTCTGAAACACCAAGTGAAAAGTGCACTTACAATGGAATGCCAAGTGCTGGAGGCTCGTTGGTAATGCCTCACCGCCCTCTGGCTAGGTGGTCTGCAAGTTGATAATGAAAGACTGTTATAGTTGAAAGTATAACTAATCTTTCAACAGAGCAAAAACTCTAAGGGCTGAGGTAAAACAAAGAGCTTAGTCCTTCCCCAGGAAAGGTAGTGGTGTCAGTAGGAAAAGAAAATGAAGCTAGTTTCATTAGAAAGATTTCCATATTACTTCAATAAGGGGCCCCTGAGTTCTGATATTCGTTCTCAAATGTAAGGAAAAAACAGCAGTCTTGGATTCCTCTTATCATCAGTGCTAGGTAGCTGTGAGAAGTGCATGCTGAAGAGACAGCTAATTAAACAGATACACCTAGGACGCAAAGGCAGCACAACCCAACTCTCCTTGCTCCCAGCACATCCTCCGACCTGTCCACACCCTGTGTATGGCTGCTTTGGGGCAGAGGTGGGCTCCTGGATGGGAGAACCATCAACCATGTGAGGTCAAGGGAGTTTCTGGACACATGTTTTGGGTAGCAGGACAAGGTGTGCACCCTGAGCACAAACACAGTGCCCAGCTGCTGCTTCTGCTTCTTTGTCTCCTCCTCCCTATCTGCTAGGGGCCCACCCTGATGGCAGATTAAAGGCAAAATGGGGGTATGTATATGGTCTATAATGCATGACAGCTCTGTGCTCCCTGGCTCTCTGAATTAGTCTAATCCACAAACAGTGATCTTCTGTGCAAAAATCTTAGACACTCAACCCCCCACACTCACATCACTATTAAAAGCTCATTCTTATCTCAGCCATAGAATTTTACATTATCACAGCCATCTTCATTATAAATGGTATGCCCTTATGAAAAGTACTATATTGCTGTCGTGTTTATGATTATTTTAAGCTACTCATTGATAATATGAATCCCTCTATGCATTACGTTGCTGCAGCTATGCTCACAAAATATTTCAATTCTGCTTCTTGAGAAAAATTAAATCAGTTTGAAGTTTAAGAAACGCTTTAGAAATCAACCACATGGATATCAACCAGGTAGTAACAGCAACGTACAAATGCCAAAAGTTAATAATCTAAATGTCTGCCGGACCTTATGGCATCTAAAGTAATGCAATTTATTAAAATGGAACCAGAAACTAAAGACACGTGGGAAAACAAAAAAGTCAAGGAATTTCCAGGGCACTAAAAACCTGTGCATTGGCTGGATTGTTACATTTTAAGGTGTTTAAACCTTGATAGCCTCACAGCTGGTTGGTAACAAGATTTTACTGATTCAGACAGCTATACAGGAGAAATCTTCCTCTCCCTTCAGATATAAGAAAGAAGAACTTTCCAAGTGGAAAAGCAGAGTAAAAAAGTTTTGTTTTGTTTGTATTTATTTTACCTGTATTTTGAGAACTTAGAGGAAGGAGATTTTTAAAGTGCAGAATGGTGCTTTGTTCTGAAAAAAAAAAAATTGGCCATTTATGACATATGTCTACATCCTTCCAGAAGCGAAAACAATCCCTTGAATGGCATTTGTCATAAATCAAGGCGTATGAAGTGTGCAGAGTCAAACTAAATTGTCTTTCATGTAGTGAGAGCCTGTAGCAATGATACTTATTCCTCTAGGATTACAGAAGTTTCACAAAAGAACCAACAATGAAGGTTCAGTAAGTTGGAGTCCATCAGTCAAACTGCTTATGGCCCACACTATGGGTTTCCTAAAGCTTTGCCTCTTCTCTGGGGTTTTCTGAACAGAAAATTACTTCGGGGCAGCACCTGCTTGGCTTTCTGAAGTTTCAGATTCATTTCTGCTTGCAAATGCTTTCACCTGGCACCACTGAGAGGGGTGAGGTTCCAACTGCATAGAACTGCTGTTGGCACAGCTATGCTCTGTGTTCCTGCCTTGTGCAAACACCGGTGATGTGCTGAGACGTCAGTAATTCCGTGTTTCAGATGTCCATCCACAGGTGATGTTCTACACACACACACATCCCCCTCTGTATTCCATGTAATGGAACAGCTCCATATTTATACGTAACACATACTGAGACAGATAAGTCACCAATGCTATTTTCACTATAGCAGAGTATGGACATCAAAGAAAAAAAGCCCTTTTCCAAATACATGTCCCTTTGAGATCTCATTCCTGCACCACGCCACCTACACACTGCAGTCAGTATCACCTCTTGGCTAAAAAATGGAAAACCTAGTATTTCACACAGACAATCAAATAAACATACAGTACTTTTGCAAACTGTAGCTTAATCATAAATCATAAGAAATCCATAATGCAGCTATTTCTCAGGCGTTAATTTCAGAATAGACTTTAAGCAAGCCCTTCCATAAAAAACATTAAATGATCACATTTCATTTCAAAGGTCTTATCTACTATTCAAAACATGAATATATTGCAGGCTCATTGAACTAATGGCCTCTCTAGTCCACTCAGCATCTTTTTGAATAAAAATGTGTTAGATTTTCTATAACTGTTCATAAAAACGCCAGATCTGCACTGTAGGGAGCTAAGTAGATACTATAATATTTTGCAGTGTAACTTTGGATAAGGATGTATCTGAAAAGTAAGTTCTAAACACTGTCAGTGAGGAGGAAATGAAAGTAAAAGGAAATAGCCACAAAAAGCTGAAAACAAGGAAGCGAGAAGGAGAAAACTTGTGTCCTTGCATTATCAGTACTGCTTCAGTGAAAGTGAACTACATCCTGGTTAGGTGAGTGGAAGAGGTATGAAACTTCTTTGAATACCATAAGTAGAGCTTGCATGTACCCACTGCAAATATTTTTGATCAGCCAATCAAAGTCCAGTTGTTAACATTAGACAAGGGACAAGGTGTTCCCTTTGCATTTTTCAGAAGTAGGAATTATATATATGTTAACAGTGGGTGGCCCAGATTCAAGCAGCACTTGAGGAAAGGGAGAGACCCCAACAAAGAAAACTTTCATTGACACAGCTACCTAGAAGACAGCAATTACAGAGACAGAAAGCAGGAGATCTTTCTAACAGGACAACAACAAAAAGCTGTATCAATGTTGGCTAAGGAGAAGGCAGTATTCAACAATGTTGAAGAGTGTGAAGTGCATGGACCATTTATCTTGCATCTCTGTTGACAATTGCACATTTAAGCTGACCAAGGTAAGCACCAAATCAAGGGCACCTCCAGTGCTGCCTGCAGAAGCAAGGTACATTTTCTTCCCAGAGTGCAGGCTGTGTGATAGCAGAACAGAGGCTGGTAGATAAAACCTGTATCCTTCAGAAAATTCCTACGGCCAGAAGCAATTTCACAACTGAGTGACACTCTGACAGATACAAAGGGAGGGGGAAGAGGAAAAAAGCTTTCAGGTTTTGCAGTGGTACAGATAGGCAAAAAGGTGGTAACTACTTTCTTTGTCTCTCAGTTCTCTAGATCGATTAGCCTAATTTACATCCAGTAGCCTTAGCCCAGCCTGCCAGATGCAAAACTCCACAGGTTCTTGTCCATCTTGTAACTGTAAATAAATCTGTAATATGGGGAATGCATGTCACTCTCAAGTCCTCCATCCTATGGCTTCACACCCTTCCTGCTGCATAATGTTAATCTTTTTTTTTTTTCCTTTTTTTTTTTTTTATTTTTTTTTTATTTTTTTTTTTTCTTCTTCACAGAAACATAATGAAAAAATTCTGACCCCAGCCTGCCCTTTCTCCTGGCCAAGGGTGGTGGGACGGACCCTGGCCTGAAGAAATAAAACAGCATCATCACTGTCTATAAATAATTTCATGATTTTTTCTGCATATCGCCATGGTGAGTTTGGGGAAACAAGTGTGAGCTCCAGGATAATTGTGTCCTTACTACAGGAAACACATTTTTATCCCAATCTGTTTGAAAGACAAAGATATTTTCTGTTCCTTGCCTGTCATTGCTCCACATCCTCCACATGTTATGAACAAATTCTATCAGCTGGCTTTTATTTCACCAGTGGAAATTGCTGAGTTGTTATGGAATTTCAAAGACAAAGCCTCAGGTTATAAGGAATTTTATATAATAATGCAAACAAGCATATGTGACAAAAGGCTCTTTGGAATTATGAACATCCTAACTTTGAAACAATGAATAAAACCAACTGAGAACACTGGTGCTCTTATGTAGACATGTAGGTCTAACACAGATATTATAGCCCAGTGTTATCTCCTTTCCTAATCTTTCAGTCTGGTATGTAATTTTGTTCTTCCTGTTCAGGAGGGAAGGATCTTTCTCTTTAAAATAGATGATGAATTTATTATAATTATTCATCTCTTTTGGGAGGAAGTCCATGCAGTAGGTAGAGTCTCACACACCTGAATTACTGATCATGCTCTGCTGAGCTGCCCAACACCTTCTTGAAAGAAACTCTGGATGGAGCCCTTTGCATCCAGGAAATTGTGAAATCTGGAAACAGCAATAGCTCCAATGAATCATCTGTGTATTTGGAAAATTCAAGTAAGTTTTTGTACACATTTTGTGATATTAAGAGCCTGATTTCATTCTTTTTTCTGATAGTCCCTGAAGTTTTCTCTCCACTCTAACTGTGAGAAGCAATTCAGGCAGGCAGTTTTACTTATTTAGGCAGTAATTATTCAGAAATTTCATAGCATTTATGTTCATTTCATGCAATCTTACACAAACACCTGCCAGTACACACTGCTCAGGGTCACTCTGACATTGTATAAGTTCTCAAATAGAAAAACAAACCCAAAACAACAGTTCCTAGTGGGAATGGCTCCACAGTTCACACTCAACAGTCCGCTGTGCAGAGCTGGCACAGAAATAAAACAGGTCTTCTTAGACAAGCAATTAATGTTTCATTATATCTGGGAATATGTTTTCTACCCTCAGATGTTTGTGGCCCTTCTCAGACAGGAAGACAGATTGTCTTTTCCCCAAGATGCAACACTTCTATCTATAGCTCAGCTGACTCAGAGGGTCTCACATAAATCCTGGTTTGGACAGGCTAGTCAAACAACACATGCATTCAAAATTAGTATCAGAGTTAGATGACACAGATTTGGATTTTGGGGGTAGGGTCTGGTGGTTTGTCTGCTGGCTTTCTTGTTTTACCACATTAAAATAGATATCAAGGGTTTTGAAATAATTTTATCTCTTGACTTTGACTAGCAAATCATGTCCAAGGATGGACTCCCATTGCATACTGTAGTGGAGAGCATCGGCAGCCTAACTATTTTCCACCCATGCTTCATCTAAGAAGATCAGCCATGTTTTGCACTATCACATGTCCCTCAAAGACAGCACTGGCCCAGCTCAGAGTCCATATCACCGCCGAACTAAACTGTACTCACACCTCATGTGGTGGCTTGACCCTGGGCAGCAACTAAGCAACCATCTAGTTGCTCATTCACTCTCTCCTACCCTCCCAGCAGGGTAGGGGAGAGAATCAGAATAGCAAAAATGATAAACACTTGTGGCTTGAGAGCAAGATAGTTTAATAAGTGAAGTAAGAGAAAAAACCCACAACCAAACAAGTGATGCAAAGGTAATCACTCTCCACCTCCCACATGCAGACCAATGCCCAGCCAGTCCCTGAGCAACAGCTAGCTCCCAACAGCTTTTATTGCTGAGCATGATGTTATATGGCATGGAATACACGTTTGGTCAATTTGGGTCAGCTATCAGGCTCCCAACCCAATCTGTCCACCCATAGCCTACCTGCTGGGGGGACCAGAGTACGAAACAGAGAAAGACTTGACATTGCACAAGTATGGTTCAGCAACAGTCAAAACATTGGTGTGTTATCAGCAATGGTTTAGTCACAAATTCAAAACACAGCACTATATAGGATCCTATGAAGAAACTTAACTCCACCTCAGCTAGATCCAGTATACCCTCTCCACTTCAGAGATAAAGAAACCACTTGCATGGAGATACCTGAGCTACTGAGCTCACCCAGGCAGCTAAGGCAGTCAAAGCACAGAAGCCTCCATTTTACCTAGGTCAGTTAGTCTTATTGAGGTGCAGCTCTACTGCAGAAATGCCACAGAAATGGAGAAAAATAGTAGGTCAAGTACTTGTCTGGCAACAAAACCATGACTTCATGGAAAATGAAGCTGTTTCCAGTATCCAAGTTGGCTTGCTTGTTGCTTATTCAACTAATATAAGTAGTCAGTCTTCTGTCTTTCAGCACCTAATTCCTTGATCCTTTCTATCTCGATGTGGTGTAAGGTTATGAGAAAACCCTTAATGTCTGCATTATCCTAGTAACTCCAATGTAAGTTTGCATTGTTTTAGGAAGGAGAATTTGATCTCCCTAAATTCACAAAATCACAAAGGAACATCTGAGCTAAGGACAGCTGACCACCCTACATTTCTAATCCCCTAGACATATCTAAAGCTACACCTGTGTTGTTCTTGCTGTATTTTTGCATTCTCTGTTCTACACTAGTCTGCAATAACTGGTATTATGCAGCTTCTTTCAGCAGCCCTATACTACTAGAATGGTTTACCTGATACCAGCTGCTTAACGTTTTCACAGAAAACGTAAGCATATTACTTATTTCCTAGTGACACTAACCATAAAGAGATTATCCCTTTTCTTGGCAGTAGCCAAGAACATATTTGAAGACTATTATCATGTTTCCCCCTTTTCTGCCCAGTTTTCATTTCTGTGGGTGATTGATACCACACTAGTTAATTCACTGTTTTTTTCAGAAGTCACGTTTTGTAGACCTGTAATCATTCTTGTCATTCTTTTCAGTCTTTCTTAAATGCCAGTGCCTCAAAAAAGTTAAAAAAATGCTGTGCTGCAGGGTCAGCCTGATGAGTCCATCTAGCCCTGTATTCTGTCTCCAGCAGTGACAACAGGAGATGCTATACAGAAGGAGCACACAATCCTGGCCACTTAACCAATGCTAAGTAGAACAAACATTGATTTTATTATTGTAGGGTATAGCCTTGCTTATTTATCTCACTGTGAAGTTGAACGACCAACCAGTCAACTGCAAACACAAACTGGGGTATGCACATGGCTTAACAGAAAAGCTCACAAATTTGCCTGAAGAGAAAGTCAGAGGATTAGTAAATTAGAAATCAGGAATTATCAGTGACAGTATGAAGTTTTTTCAGTTTCATCTGCACTCTGTCAAATCAGAAATAAACCTGAATTTTTCCCTAATGTCACTCAGTCCTTTGCTTTCAGTGTCAGAAGAAACCAGAAAGTTCAGTAACAGCTGAATGAATAAATAATTGTACAACTATCTGATTTTTTTTTTAAAATAAATGGTTTCTGTTTAAATTTTGGATGAAGATCAAAGATCAATTTTTTTATTTGTTTGGGCTTTTTTTAATTAAAAACAACTCATTGATAAAGAGATAACAATCCAAAACCTGGACATTTTAGTAACAAAGAAGAGTAGTTAAGACAAGTAAAATGAAGCTAGAAGAGTGATGAGTGAATAACAGTTGATAGGAAGATGAGTTGGTAATCACTCAGGAGATTATACAATAAAATAAATCATTAAAAATGTCTACAACTTAAGGAAAGAAATATCTGTCTGTTCAAGCAGCATAATCTTTGCAGAAAAATGGTTAGAAATGGTATTGCTTCCATTACAGGTTTACCAAAAAGACATTAAAGGAATGTTTGATCTGGGTGATAGACACCATGTTTTAAAATACGTCTCATTACAAATTTACTTGAGTCACTACTATGCATTTTATAAAACTTTGTACTAGTATTTTTATTTATAAAACTGTTTTTTCCCTTGCCAGAAGCAGTTTATTCATCTACAGAAGAATGTGTATGTCACAACATACATCTTAGTCACTCTTGCTGTTAAAACCTGCTCATCCTTCATTCTTGGTCCACAGAGTCACCTCCCCCTGTATCTGAGGATCACTTGCACAAGTCAGGGAACTCACCTTGCAGGTAGCTAGCAGTACAAATCAATATGTGAGGTGCAGTTTGTGACTGACATGAAGACTAAGAAGAGAAACAACCTGAAAACTGAAAGTGTACTCTCAGTGTAGCACTAAAAGCCAGATATAATCCTCAGATGTGATGCTCACATTACACCATCTGGAACGGCCTGCACCTTGCTTAATTTTCATCTGTACAAAGTAATTATCAGAACAAGAATATCTTTAACAACCAGAGTGGCTATGCACATAAGGCACAAGGCTCGAGTCTCAAATAAATTTGACAGAGAAACCTTTGCCTAGACTGACCTTACAGAGAGAAAGAGCATCCAGTCTTTGGAGCAGCAGGGGTAACTGTATTCCTCCTGAGCTTTCTTCCCAGTCCTCAGGACTCTATATGAGCACTGGGACATCCACTGCTGTAAATCCAGATTTTTCTACCTTGACTAACATTCATAGGCCCTCTTCATTTAAATACTTCTTATCTTTGTTTAGTACTGTACATGAGAAAGCTTTTTAAAAATTTAATCACAGTTTACTATTACCCTAAGTACTTTGGGGAGTTTATACAGCTAAATTCTTTTCATTAACTTTGTTTATTCTAATTACTATCTGAATCATAACATTCTAAGTCATTTATTATTAAAATTGCCTCAAGGTGATCAACAGAACAACTTCACTTCAAATTTTTCCACTATTTCCCTCTTCTTAAAATGGTAAATGGATTTCAAAGGATGAAGCTCCTGGGAGCAAGTATGTAGAAATATTAAAATGTGGCCACAAACAAAACTGTACAAAGACCTAAAAAGATTTCTTTAACAATTATGCACTTTAGAAAGAATGGAAATCTAGCAGTGCAGGAGGATCTTTCCGTTAGCACACATTACAGTGAAGATATGGCTATTAAAAAAACTAGCCGTGATTTCCTTGCATCTTCACAGCAGTAGATGCTTTGGGAGTTTAGATAGAAGGCAGATGGAAGAGACTCGAGTCAGCAGGAACAGACTGTTGAAACTAGGATCTTCTGCTAGAAGTGATGTAATTAATTTCTTTTTCTAACAATACAGTTGGTGCCTTGTTCCCATCCACTTTTGAAAGCTGTCCTAAACCTGAACATCCTTCTTTTGTCTACCTATTCTTTTCTTTCGTCTCCTTTTACTGACTTATTTCTATGTTGTGTTTTTACTGATTTGTTTCCCTGCAATGTATTCCCTGCCTCGTATTCACTTTATTTAATCCAGTCACACCAAAACACCACTCTAAAATATTACGAACACCACTGAACGTCCCATCTCTCAACTCTCTCATCAGAATTATTCTGGCTGAAAGAGTCCAGACTTCCTTTACATGAATGTGGGTGGTTTTTAAGTCATAGAATCATAGAATAGCCTCAGTTGGAAAAGACCTCTAAGATCAAGTCCAATCTAGCACTGCCAATACACCACTAAACCATGTCCCTCAAAACCACGTCTACACATTTAGAATCATAGAATTAGAATCAGAATCATCGAATAATTATGGTTGGAAGGGACCTCCAGGGTCATCAAGTCCAACCTTTATCCCATCGTGTTCCTAACCATTAGACCATTAGACCATGGCCTCAAGTGCCTCATCAACCCGTTTTTTGAACACCCACAGGGACAGCGACTCCACCACCTCCCTGGGCAGCCTGTTCCAATGTCTAACCACCCTCTCAGTAAAGAACTTCTTCCTAATATCCAATCTAAAGTATCTTTAATCTACAAAATTCTTTTATTTAACAAACCCTTCCTTTCTAACAATTAATGAAGATATTTTCAACCTCTTCTGAACAGTTTTACAGTTGAAATAACCAGAGAAGTAAAGTAGACAGCTTCTTCCTGCTTCTGTCCTTGACTGTAACTAGGACAGAAATTTCCTTTCTGTGCACTTAGCAGCTAATCCACAAAACCAATATTTCACACTCAGTTAGGGTTATCACGACTGTACAGGAAACTGATTTTCTGCATGTTCGATGTTAGACTCAAGTTAGATTCCCCCACATACTGTTAAAAGTATTCATCTCACAGAATCACAGAATAGTTTCGGCTGGAAGAGACCTTCAAGATCATCAAGTCCAACCTTATTCCCAGCCCTATCAACACCACTAAACCATGTCCCTAAGCACAACATCTACCCGTCCCTTAAACACTTCCAGGGATGGTGACTCCACCACCTCCCTGGGCAGGCTGTTCCAATGCCTGTCTACCCTTTCAGTAAATAAATTCTTCCTAATATCCAGCCTGAACCTCCCCTGGTTCAACTTCAGGCCATTTCCTCTTGTTCTGTCACTTGTCACTAGGGAAAACAGACCAGCTCCTGTCTCACTACAACTTCCCTTCAGGGAGTTGTAGAGAGCAATAAGGTCTCCCCTCAGCCTTCTTTTCTAAAGGCTAAAAAGCCCCAGATCCTTCAGCCTTCCCTCATATGAGATATGCTCCAAACCCTTTACTAGCTTGATTGCCCACCTCTGTACCCTCTCCAGTACCTCAATGGCCTTCTTGTAGAGAGTGGCCCAAAAATGGCCACAGTATTCAAGGCGCAGCCTCACCAAAGCCAAATACAGGGAACAATCACCTCCCTGCTCCTACTGACTACATTATTCCTGATACAGGCCAGGATGCTGTTGGCCTTCTTGGCCACCTGGGCACACTGCTGGCTCATGTTCAGCCAGCTGTCAGTCAACACTCCCAGGTCCTTCTCTGCCTGGCAGCTCCAGCCACTCCTCCCCAAGCCTGTAGCGCTGCTGGGGTTTGTTGTGGCTGAAGTGCAGGACCCGGCATTTGGCCTTATTGAAACTCATGGAATTGGCCTTGGCCCAGTGATCCAACCTATCTAGATCCCTCTGTAGAGCTTCCCTAACCTCAAGCAGATCAACACTCCCACCCAGCTTGGTGTCATCTGCAAACTTACTAAGGGTGCACTCTATCCCCTCATCCAAGTCATTGATGAAGATGTTAAACAGGAGTGGCCCCAGTACTGAGCCCTGGGGGACACCACTCGTGACTGACCACCAACTGGATTTAACTCCATTGACCATAACTCTTTGGACTCCTGGCTCCTGTCTCTTGGCTTAGGGGAGTGAATTTCCCTGGTGCAAGTGTTTCCATTAGTAAAGGCTGAGGAAAAGAAGGCATTAAGCAACTCAGCAATCTCCTTTTCTTTTATCCCTAACTTCCATGGCACTGTCTTCACACAGGATGCTAAAGTACCTGTTTACATCTTGCAATGTTTTTTTGAAATCACAGGTCATTTCTGTCACTCTGCAGAAACTCTGTGATACAGACTGTTATGTTATTTACCAGAAGGGCCTGATGATGAAGTCTGCACTGGAGTTTTAGTAGCATCATAGAACCATAGAACCATTTAGGTTGGAAAATACCCTTAAGATCATCAAGTCCAACCACTGTCCTGACACTGCCAAGTCCACCACTAAACCATGTCCCTAAACACCAGATCAACACATCTTTTAAATACGTCCAGATATGATAACTCAACCTCTTCCCTGGGCAGCCTGTTCCAATGCTTGATAACCCTTTCAGTGAAGAAATGTTTACTAATATCCATTTTAAACCTCCCCTGGTGCAATTAGAGGCAGTTTTTCATTCAGTACTTCGGCATATACAGTACTATGTCACTGAATCCACAATTAAACTGTGTCATGAATTCCCAAGGGTAGCTCAGGGGTGGGTGAGATATAAAACAGGGACTGAACAGGTGGTTTCTACCTGCAAATCATTCGAGAACTCAGCACTTCCTATCGCTCATGCCCTTGGACAAGGAATGGCTCCAAATGCTGCACAAGTAAGTACTTTGCACACACAGCTGCCACGTACTTTAATTGGCAACTCCCAAAGATCTCTGGATAGGGGATTTTTAAGAGTAATTTCTGAGCAGGTAACAATTGTGACATTCTAAAGAGACTTGTTTTCATAAGGCACTTTCAGAAAATCTGAAAGCATGCCTTCCAGGTGTCTCAAGCTGTTTACGCAAAATTTTGAAAGATCTCCGAAAAACATTAGCTAGAAAATTAAGCACAAAGAAAGATCACCTCCCCTTTATTCACTTCCCAGACTGATGGTGATGGGCATTCTGGGAGCCTATTAGCTCTCATTTCTTTGCTGTCAGAAACACTCTTTTATTGTAGTCACATCAACCACTACACTAGGAAAAATGTAGCTCTAGATACAGTAGATACTTCAAAAGAGCTTGGAAAGCTGGGAAATGTACGCATCCAATCTAATAAATATTTGTTGTTTTGCAAGAGACATTGAGATACCAAGGCATTGCAGACTCCAGCCGAATTTCTGCAAGGAAAGGATATATGGCTAATACTGAATATACTTGCATGGCTATATGGTGCAAAAGTAAAAAATATGTTGCTTAAATCTAACCAACATAGCAGCAAGAATGATTTAAACACTTAGTTTTTTTGTTGTATTACATAATTTCCTCTACAACTATTTTAACCTAATATGACAGAGAAAGCAATATTTTTCTAAAATCGGACACTAAGGAAGTCTATTAGAGGAAGCTACAAGGAAGTTCCTCTACAGGACTTTGTGTCATCTCTCCAGTTCTTCACAACAATGGGATTGTCCTACAGCTAGCAAGACTAGCTAGTAAAAAATTGTACTAACTGCTTCAGGACACTTCAGGCCATGTTTTATTCATAGCGACCCTCAGTCTGGAAGAGCTAAGTAGAAACATTTGGCAAAGAGCATGGTCTTCAGGAAAGAATAATAACTGACAATTGTGGTCCTGTATGAAATGATTTAGAGTTTAAATACTCACTCTCTTCTGCATCAGCCACAAATCAGAATGATTCAACTTTCCTGCACTTATTAAGACTGTCTTTCTATACAGTTGATCTCAGACTATGTTTCTCATTGGTCCATCATTAAGAACTTCATGACATCACTGTAGACAAAGTTTTTAAGAATGTGTTTCATCACAACACGAAGAAAATAAAGCCTGATGCATTTTTCTCAAGAAAGGGGAAATTATATTTAGGAGAACCTTAGGGAAACAGGAGATCCCAGTGAAAGCAACAGCTCTGATGGTGACCTGAGCTGATCTGGCCTTCTTTCCTTTCTAGGTCTTATTGATGTGAGAGACAGAGACAGCTCTGAAATCTGCTGAAGTGCTACCCAGCAAGAGACTGTACATACTTAGATTCTTCACATCTACTGTGTGGCAGCCTGTTCTGCAAACAGAGCTCACAGCAAATGCAGACCAGAAATGACTTTGACTTCATTTAGCCCCTTGTTAACCAAAACTGAAGTCTCCTGCTCTGATCACCACTTTCAGTACTGCAGCATCTAGCTGGTAGGAATTCTTAATTACTGTCTTAGTAGTTTAGTAAAGTGGATTGGGAAAAGTAGAGATATTTGGAAATGAATGTATCCTAAGCCAGTTAGGAGACTGTTGAAAGACTTTAAAGTAGAAAAATTAGCCTCATTTTCCTAATTTAATAGTGTGATCGCAAGTCCAAATGGATAAATGAAATGTCAAATATGGAAAGTTTTGAAGCATACAAGAAAGGAAAAAAGTAAATATTCCCCATGTCTCATCAGTAGACATGCCTGGCAACTGTTTGCTCTAGCAGCTTTTTTAGTAGATCCTGGAATCTGAAATGTAACTCTTCAAATATTCTCTTTATCTGAGAGCTGGCAGAGACAGACCTAACAGAGAAAGTTTGGAACAATTAAAAACTATTGTTACTTAAAGGAAGCTGGATTTGTCTTAAGGGCTTTCTATAACAGAATTCTTGCAAAAGGACAGTTTAAATGCATAGTAAGTGAAGGAAAGAAATTAATTTATGAGATCCTTTTATTCTGGAGATATGACAGCCGTGGTTTAGGTGTGATTGGTGGTCGGAGGCCATCTTGGGCTGAGCGACCATGAAAAGATCAATCAAGTTCTCAATCCTTAGCCAAGCTAGGAGGGGCGGCAGCAAAAGCATCACCCCGGACTTCCGAAGGGCAGACTTCAACCTGTTTAAAACACTGGTTGAGAAAGTCCCTTGGGGAACAGTCCTAGAGGGCAAAGGGGTTCAGGAAGGATGGACTGCTTTCAAGAAGAAACTCTTAGAGACGCAGGAGCAGGCTGTCCCCATGTGTCATAAGACAAACCAGTGGGGAAAACGACTGGCCTGGCTGAACAGGGAGCTTCTGCTGGGGCTTAGGAGAAAGAGCAGAGTCTTCCACCTCTGGAAGAAGGGGCAGGCTACTCAAGAAGAGCAAAGGGATTTAGTTTTGTCATGTAGAAAGACACTAGGGGACAAAAGCTCAGCTAGAATTCAGCCTGGCCACTGCCGTAAGAGATAATAAGTGTTTTTACAAATATATTAACAACAAAAAAAGAACCAGGGAGAATCTCCATCCCTAACTGGATGCGAGGGGGAACATTGTTACCAAGGATGAGGAAAAAGGCTGAGGTGCTTAATGCCTTCTTTGACTCAGTCTTTAACAGCCAGACCAGATATCCTCATGATATTCAGTCCCCTGAGCTGGAAGATTGGGATGGAGATCAGAATAAACCCCTCATAATCCAGGAAATAGTAGTGAAGGACCTGCTAAGCCAATTAGACACCCACAAGTCTATGGGACCGGATGAGATCCACCTGAGAGTGCTGAGGGAACTGGTGCAGGAACTTGCCAAGCTGCTCTCCATCATCTATCAGCAGTCCTGGCTATCGGGTGAGGTCCCAGATGACTGGAAACTTGCCAGTGTGACACCCATATACCAGAAGGGCAGGAAGGAGGATCTGGGGAACTACAGGCCTGTCAGCCTGACCTCGGTGCCAGGGAAGATTATGGAACAGTTCATCCTGGGGGTGATCACACAGCAAGTGCAGGACAACAGGGGGATCAGGTCCACCCAGCATGGGTTCACGAAGGGCAAGTCCTGTTTAACCAACCTGATCTCCTTCTGTGATCAGGTGACCCACCTAGTGGATGAGGGAAAAGCAGTGGATGCTGTCTCCCTGGACTTCAGTAAGGCATTTGACACTGTCTCCCACAGCATTCTGCTGCAGAAGCTGGAGGCTCACGGCTTAGACAGGTGGACTATTCACTGGGTTACAAACTGGCTGGATGGCCGAGCCCAGAGAGTTGTGGTGAATGGAGTTAAATCCAGATGGAGACCAGTCACAAGCGGTGTCCCTCAGGGCTCAGTTCTCAGGCCAGTCTTGTTTAATATCTTTATCAATGACCTGGATGAGGGGATTGAATGCACTCTCAGTAAATTTACAGATGACACGAAATTAAGTGGAAGTGTTGATCTGCCTGAGGGTAGGAAGGCTCTGCAGAGGGACCTGGACAGGCTGGATCCATGGGCTGAGGCCAATTGTATGAGGTTCAACAAAGGCAAGTGCCTTTGTTGCACTTCAGTCACAACAACCCCAGCAGCGCTACAGACTTGGGGAAGAGTGGCTGGAAAGCTGCCTGGTGGAAAAGGCCCTGGGGGTGTTGGTTGACAGCCGACTGAACACGAGCCAGCAGTGTGCCCAGGTGGCCAAGAAGGACAATGGCATCCTGGCCTGTGTCAGAAACGGTGTGACCAGCAGGAGTAGGGAGGTGATCGTGCCCCTGTACTCAGCACTTGTGAGACCACACCTTGAGTACTGTGTCCAGTTCTGGGCACCACAGGATAAGAAGGACATTGAGGTGCTGGAGCGAGTCCAGAGAAGGGCAACGAGGCTGGTGAGAGGTCTGGAAAACAGGCCTTATGGAGACTGGCTGAAGGAACTGGGGTTGTTTATTCTGGAGGAGACTGAGAGGAGACCTTGTTGCTCTCTACAATTACCTAAAGGAGGTTGTAGTGCGGCTGGTGTTGGTCTCTTCTCCCAAATTACTAATGATAGGATGAGAGGAAATGGCCTCAAGTTGTGTCAGCGGAAGTTTAGGTTGGATATTAGGAAGAAGTTCTTTACTGAGAGGGTGGTTAGACATTGAAACAGGCTGCCCAGGGAGGTGGTGGAGTTGCCATCCCTGGAGGGGTTTAAAAAACAAATAGATGAAGCACTTGAGGCCATGCTTAGGGAGATGCTGGGATAAAGGTCCTTTCCAGCCATAGTGATTCTATGATTCTATGATTTCTTCAAGGTAAATTTGTTCATACTTCTGGGTTAAGCAAATTTTTGACCTTGTCTATTCTAGCTAAATAGGACTCTATCGTTTATACACAAGGTAGTTGCACATCTATAGTGTGTGTCTAGATCATCTTCTGCTCCAGATAAAAACTAACCTGAGAATTGATGCTGTTCAGAGCAGAAAGCAACACCTCCTTTCAACTTTTCCACCCATTGCAAATGCCCCCATGATGAAACCAAGTATGATATTCTAAGCAGCATCATTGTGGAAACAAGGCCACTTGGCTATAAAGATTAATTATGCAGTAATGCAGTCCTAAGAACATTCATGTAAATCTGTCACTAGAGTGAACCAATGAAGCCTGTGAATCAAACAGAAACATAAATACAGAGTTAATTAATCATTTCATTTCTTGCAAATGTACAAGGCGCTTCTGGGACCTACACACCTCCTGCACTGCCAAATCTACCTGGCATGTTCCAATATCCCATTGAGTAATGTTTAACAAAGAATTTAAAATTACAGGTGGAAAAAATCTGGCAGCTGAGTAGTAAGAATGAAGAAGTTGAAATATTTACAAGAGATTACACTGTTTGAATGAAATAGATTGCCTTGTTCATTGAAGACTATTCATTTGCATGGTTGCAGAAAAATCAGATTTCACAGCCCAAAATTATATTTATTTTTAAAATGTTGAAATATCATGATAAAATCCTACATTTGGTTTTGTGATGCGATAGGCATTTTGGAAGCAAGAAAATAGTACCGAGAGTGCAGTGAGTAAATGGAAATTTATCATTCTCAATAATACCTTCACACCTCAAAAAAAGAAAACATAATTACTTTCTCAATACATAAAAAAATAAAAAAATGAACTGTGACTGTCTTAATAAACAAGAACTTTATCTCTCATTCATTGATCTTCAGTTTCTCAGTGAATTTTTAAGACAAGCAGCACTAAGTGAAACTAACCAGTAAGGAAGGATCAATATGCTGTTGGTACAAACCCAGATCTTACATGGACACAGAAACACAGTGGGGACATTTGTCCATAACACACAAATGACCAAGCTTGAAAGTTATATTGCTACTTAAAATATATTCACCATTAATATATGTCATATACTTTTATTCCATCAAAGCAGAAAGGATTTTAAATACTGCAGCTGAAGATTAATTAGCAAACACAAACCTATTGAGACAAAAAAGCTGGCAAAAAGCTGTTCTTTTATATTGCCACAATGGCCTGAACCAGAATTATTCCAGCTTTATGAATATAGCATACTCTCACAAACATATGCATCTAAGACTTCCAGAATGAAAACATTCATGAATATGTGTCAGTTGAAAATAAAGAGAAAATTTTAAAACTTTTGGAAAATGAACCTTAAAATGCAGCTGCTTCATCAGCTTTGTCTAAAGACACTTGTGTCAGTTCCAATCCTAGTCTATATTTAAAAAAAGAAAAAAAAAAGGATGCCAAAAGAAGGTGGAAAGTACTTGAAATGCAGATACTTCACTGGAGACAAGAACGGTCTGCTCAGGCTTAGCCTCTCTCAAACTGCAGTGAAAATTTGCTTGGTTGTAAAAGCCCTGCACTAGAAGCAACAACAGAAATCCCATAAATTCTCCAGGAAAAATCAGAAGAATCTTGATCTTAAAAAATTATAGTCAAAATCCAATGAAGACTGGGAAGCATAGCAGTTTTGGGGGTTTTCTCATTTAAACTGTGTACTCACTTCCAAGATACCATGGTGACAAACTCATAATAAATGCATAAAATGACAGATTTCGTCTTGACAGATTAGCTTGATGAGATAAACAGATAGAGTGATTTAATAGTGTGCAACAAAGCAGATACTTTTCCTTTGAAACTGGAGTTTACAAAAGGTATAGTAAGTATTTTATAATCCAAGCAAATTAACTTGATTTTTCAGAGACAAAGCAAATATCCGAAGATTGCCAAAGACATCTTCTGGTAATTTTTCAAGGTTTCTAATTCAGGAGGAGGAGGGAAAAATCAGACATTTAGTTAACACAGAAAGTAAATATTTAACCTGATATAAACAAGAATGAAACAATTTTTTTTCTGTTTTGGTTTTAAAGATGAAGAACGCTGCTAAGAAATACAGAAATACCTTGTTTTCTACAAATGTTGATGAGTTAATCTTCTTGTTTAGTCAAATGATTCAAGTCAATCTAATTCCTTGTCAGCTTTAATTTGTTTTCCAGAAAGTGAGAGGTAAAACTTGAATTCTGAGTAAATATATATGTTTTCCTTATAGATAATCCTTAATTTTGCCTGATAGAGCACAGCTGAACTCACTTCTCTTTAGAAGTCTTCTTATTGAAGAGAGAGAGGTTTTAAACCTGGAAAACAAAATAAAAGCTTTGTTTCTTTTTACATAGCATATTTTGCATCTCCCTTTCTTATGGCTATACTGTTGTGGTACAGCATCCTCTCTGCTGCATTATATGATGCGGCAAAGAATCCATCTGGTCTGAAGGAAAGAGAACTCACAGACAGGCTGTTGTTTTAAGAGAGATGAATTTCTACAGATGGGCTAGTAGGTATCACTTTATTAGGGATTCAGTCTTTGTTGAAGGGCTAGGCAGCTGGTCTTGAGGGTCCATTTTTAAGGCAAGTGCCTAGAAAGTTCTGCCTCCAGGGAATGATTTTGATGCCTAGAGCCCATGATGCAGTGGAAACAAAAAGGCAAAGGCACTTTAAAAGAATAATAAAATTCAGAATTGCTGAAATAATTATTCTAAACACTACTATGTAGGACATTGAGATGAGTCAAATGTCTTGACTGATTGCATAAGATGTATGGGGAGTTTTGTGTTCCTACAAGGAGTTTTTAAATGCATTTTTTGTTTCATTTTAGAATGTCGAAAGTGAACAGGAATACTTTTACATAACAAAAAAAACCTAACACCCTCAGTCCTGACAGACATGAGAGTCTGTAAGGCAATGAGGACCTCGTAGAGGAATCAGGACCAGAACTGTGATACCAAAGGTGCAAACAGGTTTTGATGGCCCCACGACTACCTATTTCCAGCACTTAAAGCCAGGGCAGGAGGAATGCTCTTTGTTAAGCTTCCTAAAGCCCATGTGTAGACACTTTTGTGCTGGCTGGTACCTTATTCTGAATGTTGAACAAGGCAGTGAACAACAGGTTCTGACAAATTTTGAGAACAAAACTATGGGGCCTTAGGTTTAATCTGAAACTTGATCCTGTCATCTAGTCCACTGGCATGGACTCTCACACCCATGGGGACTCTCATCATCCCTGTGCAGGACACTGGTGTCTTCACTGGCAGACACAGTGCAGCATCTGTATGTAAGACACCTGCCATCTACATCTACGTTCAATTTTTAAAATAGCACTGTTCTCCTTTAGTGGTACCCATGAAGGTCAAGTTATCCCAGATTATCCCAGGTACATGCTACTTCTCTGTTTGTTGACTCCAGCAATTTCTTATCAGCAAGGAAAACTCCACATACTGAAGTTTCTGGAAATAAAGTGCCACTTTTATTTACAGCACTTTCCCAACATGAAAAGCACTTGAAGACAAAAAGAGGTGTTAAGAATACAGATAGCTAAGGGAAAAACAGGAAGAAGAGCTTTCAAATCTGGTTAAGGATCTTTCAATCTTTCCCTCACTAAATTTCTGCTGATACTCCCTGGAAGGAGGGAATGAGAATGAATGAGCTATCCAGTCCTAACACCATCCAGACATTGGAGCTTTTCTTTAAAAAACCCACTATCACCACCAAAGGGATGCTGGCATGATTGTTGTAAATTCTTTTGGCATCCTAACTGTCAAGAGTATCTATAAGAGAGAGAGGAGAGAGACAACAAATTTACCAAGGATGAGAATTTTCAGATATGAGAACAATTCCCAGGACTTAATTTCTTAAAGATACAAATAAACAACTATAAAGGCACCTGCTTTTTTTTTTTTATTTTCTCTCTTGCCTGCTCAACTAATGTCCTACAAGTATCTGAATGTTTAATTCCATAGAGATCAAGGAACTGCTTAATATGTACAAAAAATTATAACTAGAATACATTTTGAGAAAGGAAATTGAAAGCAGATTATTTTAAGGAGAGTAATATCTATTGGTCTATGAAATAGTATGCTGTGGAAAGGCATAAATTTTAAAAAATAAAAAACTGTAATGAAAATGCAAACGATGTACCACACTATGATTATTAGGAATTTCAGTACAGCTTATACACTGCTTCTCTGCATTTTTTTACTTGATTTGGACAACCTAAGAGAATTTCCTTTCCCTCCAGCACTGGGTGCTGTTCACACATTCTTTTTTCAGGTCCACAAGGCTTGAAGTTTTTTTTGTGACAAAGTATTTCAGAAAAAAAGGATCATGTTTTGTTGGATTCCCTCATGTCTAAGTAAGGATAGCAGAGACACTTTATTCAAGAATAACTAAACCAGACTAAAATCTTTCAACAGATGTTCCATAGCACCAGTACATGCTTTTGTGTGCTGATGGGAGCTGATGGTATTGACCACACTTCAGTGCCAGTATTTCAGTTCAAGTGGGATTGAAGATGGTGCATCTAGGCAAAGAATTGTAAGAGTCAGCCTTGTCCTATGTACCTGTGGCATGAAGCAATCCACCATACTGCTGCACATGGCTCAACCTATGAATGAAGCCACGAATGGAAAGGAACATGAAAACATCTCCTGTGGTCTGGTAGGACCTGAACAGATAATAAGGAGAATCAATCCTCATGCCTTTCTCCTGCTGTCTTGCTTAGCTCTGGTCCAATGAATAGGCCTAGCAAGAATTAAAACAAAGCTCAGCTATCCTATGAGCCAAGTGATTTGTTCAAGACAGATGTTCTACTTAAAGACACAGTCTAATACCACATGCTCATTTCAGAAAGGCTGACAAGTAAATTACCAATAAAACACCAGCTACATTCAGATGAGAGATGAAAAATCAATACATGCCATTAGCATATCTGTAATTTGATCCCCGCAATCTCTTCCAATTCTCTGCATTGCTACATGGTTTTTAAAAATATCACTCAGTGTTGCTTCATATATCCCAAATGACTTGTGTTTCCATTTTGAAAACTAGTTAGAAATGTGCTTGTGTTCATGAACTGCATCACTGGCCCGGAGAAATCCATTCTCAGTCCCAAAACCAATTCTTTAAACCTAACAAAGAGTGTTAGAATAGATAGAAACCCCTGTACAAAATCCAGCATTGAAAGTTGGCTGACTTGTTTGCCCCAGCAGCAGTGCCAAAATGTTTCTCTCTCTGTTAGTCTCATGGAGGTACAACTCAGGGAGCTGGGCAGTATAACCATCATGAGAAGGATTTGGGAGTGTTGGTTGATGAGAAGCTCAGCATGGGCTGGCAATGTGCACTTGCAGCCCAGAAAGACAACTGGGCTGTATAAAAAGCAGCATGGCCAGCAGGTTGAGAGAAGTGATTCTGCCCCTCTACTCTGCTCTCATGAGACCCCACCTGGAGTACTGTGTTTAGCTCTGGGGCCCCCAACATTAGAAGGACATGGACCTGTTTGAGCAAGTCCAGAGGAGGGCCAGGAAGATCAAAGGGCTGGAGCACCTCTGCTCTGAAGACAGGCTGAGGGAGTTGGGGTTGTTCAGCCTGGAGAAGAGAAGGCTCCAGGAAGACCTTATAGCACCTTCCAGTACCTGAACGGGCCTACAAGAAATCTGGAGAGGGACTTTTTACAAGGGTTTTAAACTGGAAGAGGGTAGATTTAGATTAGATATTCAGAATAAATTCTTGACTGTGAAGGAGATTGGACACTGCACAGGTTGCCCAGGGAAGTTGGTGGATACCCCATCCCTGGAAGTGTTCAAGGCCAGGTTGGACGGGTCTTTGAGCAATCTGGTCTAGTGGGAGGTGTCCCTGCCCATGGCAAGGGGGGTTGGAACCAGATGATCTTTGAGGTAGCTTCTAACTTAAACCATTCTATGATTCTGTGATCCTTGTAAAGTAATGGAAAAGTTATCCCTCACTTCAGAACTCTTTCCTCTTGTTTTCCAAAATAACCGAATCATCTTTCTTCAATATCTATTAAAGCACTCTTTGTATCCCTGAAAGCATGCAGAAATACAGGTCTCATTTCTGCAGCAACATAAGAACTGTTCTTCACCATCGTCATCATCACTGTGCAGAAATTCCCGATGTGCCAGTACAGCATCTGTAGGCTCTCACTGGAACACGAACATCCTTAGGAATCTCTCAGTCTTTGTCTGGAAGCACCAAAATATAGGAGAGAAGGCAAGACAGTCCCACACCCTATTAGCTGGAGGAAGAATTAAAACCAGACATACATTTATAGTCATGGCCAGTCAAACAGGCCATAGTCTTTTTGACTACCTTGTGTTCAGGAAAAAAAAAATATATTTCAATTGCCAAATTATATCTAGAATGATATCAAAGTGGACCCATTTTGTTTTAGCTATGAATTGTCCATAGCATGAGCAGAAGTGTGTGTGTGAGGGGATAGGGGCCGCAGAGAAGTGTGTAGCACATTCAATAGTGATTTTACAGTTCAAATAAATAGGTAATTGACCATTCATTTCAACTTTACTAGAACAGCATCTGATTTTGAATGAATCTGACCAACTATAATCCTGATAAAGTATGTTCAACTGACCTGCATTTCATTTTTAATAGTAACTTCCAATGAAGTTAACAAGCCAGTCCTATTGAATCCATGATAAGAAGGGAAATAAATGTTTCAGTATGGCTTTATTCATTAGCAAAATGAATTTTCATGAGCTTTTTCTTCTGTTTTTCCTGAGTTATGCCTAAGTCTTGTTGCCACCCTGTTTTACAGCCAGGATGCTGGGACCACCAAGGGTCCCACTGGGCATAAGGAAGCCTGTACTTCTACTGTTCACCTTGTAGCCAGACCAGGATCTCACTTTGATTCTTAGACTCTTTATTTTTGTGCACTATTTTGGTTGTTTTTATTTTCATTCTGGAGAAAGAAGCTCACCTTAGAGGTTTGAAATCTCATCAGATTTCTTTTGGAGACACAGATTTCAGACACCTGACTGAATGCCCTTAACAGATTTAAACTGAAATGCTGACTTTAATCTAACACTTGTAGAACTTTCTTATGGACTGAGAACACATTGCAGACACCTACAGCTACCCTTCACAATGCCTGCAGAAAACCCCAAAAGCCATAGGAGAAGTATCACTTTTCCTTATATCTAGACATTCCCACTTCAACAGCTCTTCATGACAAAACTTTCTTAAAATTCCACCGTCATCCTTAACTTCATGTAGCTGAACTGAGCTCTTTAAATCTTTTTCCACTCCATTGCTGTTAATCTTGGTATACTCCTCTTTGCTGCTGAAGCTCATGCCGTGGAGGAGGAGTTTTTGCAACACAGTGGCCCACAGGTTGTGTAAACACAACTCTCTGCTAACACCACATGGATGTTGAAGCACCAGTAGCAATTTCTCTGAACATAGTCTAAGATTAATCATTCTTTGAGAGCACTGTCAATATCTTTATAACACATTTAGAAAGTGAATGATAATTTTGAAGTGATAAATGGACCAACCAACTTGCCTAGGAAACTAACAGCACTGTTGAGTACTACCTGATATCTGATGAAGAGAATACTTCATGTTGCCTCTGAATCTGTCCCTACACTCTCCTCCATACAGTATATTAGAAAAATCTTATCCTATTGCTGCCTCTTCCCATCCCTTCCTGCCAGAGTGATCCCCTCCCATCTCACAGATGGATGGCAGTCTCCTTGAGGAAGAGCAAGGCTTTTTGTTTGTGCCAACAAACAGGTCTCCAAACAACAGAGGGCCATGAGGGGACCCTCAGGAGTGACAGCACAAGGGACAGATGTGGAAATGGGAACCCCAGCCAGAATGAGAGTTCATCACATTGTTCTGCTTCCGTATTCATCCTAGGATTAACTGACTATAATGACAGTAAATTATTTGAATGAAGGAGTTACTCTAATTAAATTTTGAAAGGATTATGTACTTACGTTTTCAATCTCTTTGTGGAGAAAAAGAACTGAGTTTTTAACATAAAAATGAGTTGTATTTAGAGCATACTAAATCGCGCAATATTATCCAACTTCTTATCTGGCAAAATAACGGGCAATTAACACTGCAAAGACTCACAAAGGCATGCAGACTACTTCTGTTCAGCACCTTGAAATGAACACAGGTATACGAATTTCAGAAAAGAAGCAGAAACAAAGTCAAGCAGTGGCTGCATCATCCTGACTGGCTGCACACACAGACACCCTTAGAGCTCACACAGTCCACTGAAGTAAGTGCAGTCTGTTTGTGTCCAGGGCAGCTTTGCCACAAATGGCAGTTATCATCAACCTCTTACACATGAATATGGTGAGAACCACTAGCTGGGCCTCTTTTCACCTTGCTTCTCCATAGCTGAACCCACAGAGGTTTCTCAGCCTGTCCTCATCCCTCCCGTACTACAGCCCCCAAACCATTTGGACTCTTCCATGGTGTTTCAGATTGGCTAGTCACAAATTGGAAGCACCAGTGGCCATTAGTTGCTTTTGAAATGTCAGGTTGGCTAGTAAGAGAAAGACCATCAGTCTTTTTTCAGACAATCTTTGACCATTTATCTGACACCAGATTGTGATGATACTTGGCTGGTCTGCTCTTCTTCTGCTCTTATACAGCCCAGCACCAACCCCTGTGTACACCTTGTCTCCTAAGCAAATGCGCATCCTCAGTGTAACAAATCCATCCAATGTAAAAGCTGTCTAGAGTGTGAAGAGAGTCATACCTACTTCAAAATCCTTTTACTACTTTTTCTGAAAATAGTTATGACTTAAAACATCTGTTTCTTGTACTTCTACAATAGTATTAAAAGAAAACATGTTGAGTTTTAGTGCAGTATACAGCAAGGGGAGAGCTCATTTTGATTTAGGAAATCAATACCATGAAGGATTAGGTGGCAGTTTCAGTACTACAAAATCAAATTAAACCCTTCTCCAGAATTGAACTGTGGTTATCTGAATGTGTCATGAGGAATAGAGCGTGAATTGCCTCTGCAGGACAGTCAGCGGAAAGGGATTCATCTTACCAACCTTCAGACAACAAATGTTTACATTTGATCAGTGTTGAGGCACTCTTCATGATCAGTGGAGCAAAATTTTTTCAGAAGCTGACCTGTTTTAGATGGTCATGCTATGAAGGAGTCAACTGATCCCAAGAAGGACATGTTGTCATAAATTGCAGAGATGGCCGGGGCACTGGATGTTCCCTAGGTTTCTGCCAGTGCCATTCCCACATACTGTGCAAGCAGCAGTCGTCTGCAAAACACTGGGGACTTTTGCAAGTAGGTGTTCCTGACAGCACAGTGAATACATATCTCAGAGAGGAAAGATAGGGAAAAAGGTCACAAAGTCATATGATTGCATCCCAGACTATGTAGAGTTTCATAAGGGGAACTGTTTCAGATGTAGATAATGTTATTATAACTATTTCAGTCCTCTGTACCCTTTTCTCCTCACAAGTGATTGGGCATTAGTAACTTGAAGAAGGAAGCTTGTTAAGATATGATGCAAGCTTGACATAGATTGAAGCACAAACTTGTCCACAAAAAGTGGTAGCATGGAGGCAAGTTGCGACATTGGCTAATACTCTGCAGAAAGTATATAAAGTCTCAGCTATTTAACTCAGGGTGAGTGCTTTCCACTTAAAAACAACTGTTTGCAAAGATCTTGAAATACACTAGACAGCAGTGCAAAAGATGAAAAGTCACTGTCACCCCAAAGAGGAATGTTGATATTTTTGGTACAGATTGGTTTGTTTCTGTTCCTAGAATCACAGAAGCAGTACCATCCCCGGAACTAAATCCTTATACTCTCCCTGAGTATCCTGCCCCTTCTTCCAAAGGTGGTAGACTCTCCTCTTTCTCCTAAGTCCCAGCAGAAGCTCCCTGTTCAGCCAGGCCGGTCGTTTTCCCCACCAGTTTGTCTTATTACACATGGGGACAGCCTGCTCCTGCGTCTCTAAGAGTTTCTTCTTGAAAAAATCCATCCTTCCTGAACCCCTTTGCCCTCTAGGACTGTTCCCCAAGGGACTTTTTCAACCAGTGTTTTAAACAGGTTGAAGTCTGCCCTTCAGAAGTCCATGGTAAAGTTTTGCTGCCTCCCCTCCTAACTTGGCTAAGGATTGAGAACTTGATCTTTTCATGGTCGCTTAGCCCAAGATGGCCTCTGACTACCACCTCGCCTTTGAACATCAGGTTCGAAGAAAGAAGGCATGTTTGACTGAAAAGACTCACAGAATTGATTTAGTTGATTGCTTATTCTGGGATCTCCTTGCTGCTTCTGCAAGCTGCCTCTGCTCCTTCCACTTGACTGTCTCTTGGCATACGACAGCAGATGTAGCAGCTCGGGCCTACGTCTGTGCTATGGAGCTGGAGGAAGATGGGCTTTCTGCAATGACTCATTCTGGGTAAAGCTGTGAATCATGTAGAAGAATCTTTTTAGTCTTCAGTTGCAAAGAGACAATTTGATTTTAGCTGCCACATCTACGCTCCCTCAAACTCTCCATGAGGTCAGCTTGCCAAGAGGCACCTTACATGATACTCCCTCCACAGAAAATGCTGCCTTATTTTCTGCCTTGCCTGCTGCCAGACCTACTGCAGTACTACAAAACACAGGTAATGGAAAACCAGCTTTGCATACCTCCCCAAGACAAAGGAACTCTGATCCTCAGAGTTTTTCACACAAGCTTTGAGCATCATAACTGGAATAGCATTTTGTGCACATTCATCCATCTTTGGAAAAGGCAGAGAGAAAAAAAAACAAAACAGATTGATTGAAAGAGTGGCAGGGTTACCAGCTACAAGCCATGGGAGAGCTTAGCAACACAACATGTCAAAGTTCAACATCGGACAACACCTTGATGAGAAGGGGTTCTGCTTGTTCAGAAGAAAGCTCAATCTTACAATCAAATCCTCAAATTTACGACTGTTACCTCACCATGTCAGAGCCCTACTATTTCTGCCATTCGGAAAGAGATGCTGAAACATTGTATTTTAAAGCCTGATTAACGTTCCTTGACAGATCACGTTTCATTAAATTAAATAATGTTCCAATTAATTGATTTGTTTGCAGACATTCTTAATTTAGTAAATGCTGAGGAGAATGCTAAAATTACCATTATATTTCTGACAGAAGCACCACTATAGTCTGGTAATTGATAGCTTTGCTGTTTTCTCTGATGGTCTGAAAAGCTTTTAAAGCAAAATTCTGTAATCGTGTTTATCTTTGGAAATTAGTTTTGTGAAACCACACATTTAGTTCTTGCTGAGAAATCTCATTTTATTCATTTTTAACATAATTTATAATGCATAAACTAAATTAGCTTTTGTAGCTAGGCCAGCACATTTTTCTTTAATTTTTATCTCTTTCTAATATATTTTTGACCTTGAAAACGGCAGCGTCTGTAGGATACTGCAGCCTAGGAACAAAGGAATCATTTCCATTCCATCACTATGGTTACACTTTCTTCTGTCTCCAGCACTGAGCCTACTGGAAGTGTTGATTCTGGAGTCCTCAGGAGGGCAAGAAAACTTCATTTAATATCATTTAGTTCTGATTACACAAACAAACACACATAGCAGAGCCTTGGATGTAGCAAATCACTGTATTGTGTTTACACTGCATGTGAGTTAGGACCAACAATAAAAATCAGAGTATCATGAACCCCTGTCTCTCCCAGGCTGGTTTTTTCATCCTCAAATGCTTTCATTGCTCATCTCAAGCAGTGCAGCCAGAATACCAAGCAAACACCAATGCTGCCAATGAGTTTAGCTCAGTGTTAGCTCCATGGACGTCTTCTTCCCCATGGTGACAATGAAGACAGATTAGAATTGAGAATAACAACTTCTCTCTGACCACTGGAAATTTGATTCAGAATTATTTCGAAATATCCTCTAATGGCTATATTCTAACTAAACAAATAAATCCATGGACCAAGGAACATGAAATGTTGTTCTTGTCAAAAGGAAGAATCTTTCCACCAATGGTGCTGCACTCTTTTAAGTAACTTTATTACTTAGTGGGCAACAGAGTGCGACAGGTAAAAATTTTCCTCCTGGTTCTTACCTTTTCTTAGGTAAAACCATTACTCTGTCATTTGACATTTTTTACCATGAAGAGCTTGCCTTCTGTTGGCTAAAAGGTATCTAGTGTTTATGCATTATTTATACAAGGTCCCACAGCAGGCATACGTCTTCACTGAGAAAAAAATCCTCCGAAACCCCTCTTCTAAATGACACATTATACAAAATCTTACCTTTCATGTGAGCTTAAGGGCAAAACTCATTAGAGACTTCATTCAGAGCTAGGAAGTGTTGCTAGGAAAAGACCTAAACTGAAAAAGAATAAAACTGAACTTTCAGATTTCAACTCAGCAAAGCCTAGAAACCAATAGTGTCCTGGGCTGCATCAAAAGTAGTGTGGCCAGCAGGCTGAGGGACATGATTCTCCCCCTCTATTCTGCTCTTGTGAGATCCCACCTGGAGTACTGCGTCCAGCTCTGGGGCCCCCAACATAAGAAGGACATCGAGCTGTTGGAGCGGGTCCAGAGGAGGGTCACAAAGATGATCAGAGGGCTGGAGCACCTCTCCTATGAAGAAAGGCTGAGGGAGTTGGGGTTGTTCAGCCTGAAGAAGAGAAGACTTCAGGGTGACCTTATAGCAGCCTTCCAGTACCTGAAGGGGCCTGCATGAAGTCTGGGGAGGGACTTTTTACAAGAGCATGTAGTGATAGGATGAGGCATCCTGGCTTTAAATTGGAAGACGGCAGATTTAGATAAGATATTAGGAAGAAATTCTTTCCTGTGAGGGTAGTGAAACACTGGCACAGGTTGCCCAGAGAAGTTGTGGCTGCCCCCTCCTTGGAATTGTTCAAGGCCAGGTTGGATGGGGCTGGAGCAACCTGGTCTGGTGGGGGTGTCCCTGACTATGGCATGGGGGTTGGAACTAGATGATCTTTGAGGTGCCTTCCAACCCAAACCATTCTATGATTCTATGATTCTATGAAAGGCTTCCCATTCCTGAAAAAATAAAGTACAGGTTGAACATAAAGCATGGCATATTCATTGATAATCATCAGCTCTAAATCATAGTGTTTGAAATTCATCTCTTTTTCTGTGATATCTTATTTTTCCCTGTGTTGTTATGGAGTAAATTTTTTTGTACTGCATTGAGATTTAAACAAATATTTCCCTGAATACTCTTTTTGTTTGGCAGGGTTAAAAAAGAGAAA
The DNA here is from genome assembly GCA_028020825.1 of Podargus strigoides. Classification (NCBI taxonomy): domain Eukaryota; kingdom Metazoa; phylum Chordata; class Aves; order Caprimulgiformes; family Podargidae; genus Podargus; species Podargus strigoides. The sequence continues at coordinate 94,564,803 of CM051663.1, forward strand.
AAGAAGAGAAGAAGTTGGCAAAAATTACCTGCCCCAAAATCTGCATTTGATAAAATTTCTTTTTTCTGAAAATCAAAATCCACAACATTTCATTTTAAAATGATTTTTCTGTGAAAACCTTTTTGAGAAGAAGTGATCATTAAAATACTTCTGAGAAGACAAGCTCCCCTGGTGCTCTCATGTTACAGAATTTGATGTCAGATTTTCCCCTCTTTACTTTGTTCAGTCCCTACTAAATAGGCATGCTCTCCTCCTGGCCTACTGATTCTCACTGTGTTCTGTTCCATACTGCCACTCTCCTCTTGTTTTGTCAGCTGTACAGAAAGCACTTTGTTCTTGTGCTGTAGAAGATTGCTCTCTCTTCCTTCGTCTCCCAGTGAGCAGTCCTAAAAGCAAGCTGCTGATTTTTCCCATTTTCATTAAACAACATAATTCTGAAGTGCTACTTCTGCTCTATAATGCAATCAGAATAGTAAGTGTTTTACATCCAAAGACTTCTTGGTAACTCATGTAATGGGGCTAACCCCCAGTTGAGGCAATTCGCCTTTCACCAGCTCCAGGTGCCGCACAGACTACCTGAGCCTCACCCTCTACCTTCAAAAAACTGACCTGGAAGGAAGTTTGAGGAAAAAATATCATTTGAGAAAAAAGAAAACAGATTGGCCTTGGAGATAATACATGTGGAGCATAAAGAAGCCTATCAGTTGAATAAGTTATTCTTTATGTATTTTCAGGTCCTGTCTACCAAGGCCATTTCTATCTCACTAATCTTGTTGTTAATGAAAGTACAACATTGGCAAAACGCTACACACAACAATTAGTGCTGTGCACAACAAATAAGCTTGGTGGCTATAGCTTCCTAAGAGTCAGATGCCACTTAGACATAAGACACAAGATGGAACCCCACAACCACATATCTCAGATGAGATGCTACCTCCCACTTGCAGTGAGCCCTCTTCAAATAACTTTTCTCACTTCATCCACCTAGAGTGCTACAGAAAACAGTTGTACTGCTGAGATGCCATCAAGCAAGGAAGTACTTCTGAAACATCACATCAGAGAAAGGAAGAGGCACTCTTTCCTTCAGCTACATCCAGGGCAGATAAATAGTTCAAACCTACAAGAGTGCAAACAGAGCTGAAGAGATGGAGAGGTCCATCCAGTGCCAGGAAGAGGGAAGCGGTAACAGAAGAAAGCTTCAGGCAGAGCCATGCTTGATCAGCCCAAAACCTGAGGGAGAGTTATGGTCTGACTTCTCCCATGACAGAGATGCGGAAGGTGGACATATGATTACATGCATGTTCCTCCGAATTTCTCTCCTCTAGATTACCCAGAGTCTGATACATCTTTGGTCTTCTACTTCTCTGAAACAAAGTGACTTCATATTTAAGTACTTAATAGGAGTAATTCTAGCATGGTCACCCATAGCAGTCATACAGGCAAAATGTCATAGCGTTGCAAAGTGCAGCAAATCTTACACTGTCCTGTTCATCCCTCATCCCTTCCAAATTCAGTTGTATTGCATATTTCATTCACCCATTATTTATCTTTTATTTCCCCCCCTGAGTAATTGAGTTGAAGATCCTGTCTTCTTGGCTATGAAGACATTGATACTTCTTTTGTGAGTATCTGGTACAGAAAGGCTTCAAACCCTTCACAGAAATTCCTGCTGAAATAGCAACTCATTTCACTGAATGGTGTAGCACAAATTGTGTGACTCTTAGTCATGCAACCAGGATCTACATAAAACTTTTTCAGGATGTTAGGAGTAAAGACCAACTTTACACAGAACAAAATGAAGAGGAGTATGTGAAAAGGAAAATATGTATTGCAAAAATACAAATGGGAGGAGAGAAGAGAGGAGATTCCCTCAGTTCTAGGTATGAAGTACCAGCAAGGCTCTATTCTTTGAAATATGAATGGGTGGGATCTCTTTGGGATTGCCTTAATAAAGGTTAAGAATGCACTGTGGGAGATGAGGAACTTGAAAAATATGGCTTAAGCTTCCCAAACAATGTTAGTTCCTCATTGTGTAATTAAGGAAAAAAAAATCACTACATGAGGAGGAAGCCTCCACAATGTCCCCTTGGTATATTTCAGAGCCCTAAACGCAGCTTCTTAGTGACTCTTCTTAGTTTCAGTCTGGCAGATTCAAACCAACACTTCTAGTACTGTCAAACTGTTTCATTTTTCTTTTCCTTTCAAGTGTTTTAAGTTTTCAACTATTATAATTTAATTTTAAATTATCTTCAGATATTGCATGTGGGCTGTGAGTGACAATAGTCTAGGGAAAAATGGTAATAGCAATTAACAGTAAGGGAGGTTCTTACAAAAGTGTCATTCTTTTTAGGAAGAGTTGTAATAGTATTTTCTGTCAATAAAATTCTCCTTCTGATAAGTAACACAAATAAGTATTTGTGTTAGGTGCATCCATATTGATAAATTAGCACTGATTAGACCTGCTGTGGTGGTTTGACCTTGGCTAAATGCCAGGTACCCACCAAGCCACTCTATCACTTCCTGCTTCCCTCCCCCCGCCCCCTCTGCAGGGCAATAAGGGGGAAAGAAAATAAGATAGAAAAATCAACCCTTGTGGGTAAAACAAAAGCGGTATTTTTAATGTAATCAAAGCAAAGCAAGGTCCATGCGCGGAAGAAAAAAAAGAAAACAGATTTATTCTCTACTTCCCATTAGCAGGTGACGTGGGGCCTTCTCAGGAAGCAGGGCTGCGATACGCGTAGCGGTTGCCTCGGAGGACCAAGGGTGACCCCAGCCTCCTTCCTCCTTTTTCCAAGCTTTATACTTGAGCAGACACCATATGATATGGAATATCCCTTTGGTCAGTTCGGGTCAGCTGTCCTGGCTGTGTCCCCTCCCAAGATCCTGCCCACCCCATCCCACTGGGGGAAATGTTGGAAAGAGCCTTGGTGCTGTGTAAGCACTACTCAGCAGTAGCCCCAACAGCAGTGTGTTATCAACACCCTTCTAGCTCCCAGCATAAAACACAGCACCATGAGGGCTGCTATAGGGGAAAATCAATTCCAGCTCAGCCAGACCCAGTACACCTGCAGAAACCATTTTTTTGCGTTTCTTATTTGACTAGACACTTAAACTCTGATTCCCATTTCATCTTGGTATGTTTCCTCACAAGAATATGGATATATTGGTTGTATCTTTCTGAAAGATATGGATGTGATAGACCTAAAAATTAGCAATTGTAAAAAAAATTTCTGGTCTTGAGCAAATATGCATATATATGTACATTCACACTTCCTTTAATCGCATGAGTCCAAGAAATTCTCTTGATGAATTGGTGTGCTGGTCACAAATATGCTACATGGCCCCAGAAATTTTCATTTTAATATTGTGTTTGTTGCTTAGATCTTGGACTGAAGTCTTCCATGCTGGAGAGATTTCCCTCAGGCTGAACAGTTTTGGAAAGTTTAAATGTTTTGACCACTGCTGAGAAAGAAGCAAAGGAAAAAATAAGCACTTCTGCCAATTTAAAAAAAAAAAAAGAAAAAAAAAAACCCACCTCTCTATGACTTATCTTTGAACACAGAACATCAAACCCTCCTGCTCTGGAGCAAGGACAGAATATGCCCTTCATTACCACCGTACTGTTGAAAAATGGCAGTTTCCACTTGCTCAGCAGACACATGCCCAGTGAGTGTAGCCGCCTAATTCATGAATGCTCCAGTACTTCCAGTTTCTTCATGATCACAGCTCCATGCTTCCAGAGCCATGTTGGATCCACATTCAAACTTAACACAAATGCAGGGAACTTATCTTTTTCCTTTGACTGACCAGCCTGCCACCATGCAGGACTCAACCCCTCCAAGCAAGGAACAGTTTAATTTTGATTTAGACGATAATGCCTGGACTTGCATGAAAGCATCAAAAAGAACAAATTGAGATAAACGGCTGGGTAGAAGAGGCAAAGGGAGTCGAAGGCCGAGAGTGGTAGCAGTGAAAAAGAAGCTGAACCAGGAAAATAAGGTCTGATTTGGGACAGAAGATCCAATTCCCAGGCCCAACCTATGGACTGAAAAACTTTCTGAGACCTTTGCAAAACTGTGATTAAAGACAGTCATGGTGTCTGTGTGTGAACCAGACACAGGGTCAAAATAAAATTGCTCAGCTGTCACTATATCTTCCAGTATTTGTCAATAATTAAGTCTTAAACTTTGACCACTTTATTGTGAATATACTTTTGAATATCTATATCTACCTCTGAATAGGTAAAAATAAATTCAAAGGTGAAATTTTGGTGCAATTGAAAGCTATTGTAGATTTTTCTTGAATTTCAGCTGGCTGAGGACTTCACAGCATCCTGATGAGTAGCATATCACACAGAACTAATATTAACCCCTTCTTCGTGGGTTTTGTCCTGCAAGCTGCCATTATTCCATTAGGCTTTCAGTAGAGTGGTGGGATTTACTGTATTTGCAAAATTCACAGCAGCACAACAAATCTGTTCTGTTAAACGATCATCATCAATCAAGTAGTTTCTATGAAAATGGGGACACATATATCAGTCTCTAGAAACGTCTGTTAAAGCATAAGAAAAAGAGAAGGAACAGTGCTCTGTCACAAAAACATTCAGTTTCAGATGTTACCTTTCTAGAAAATCAAAAGCTCCTCATTAGGTGTGTTAAAATCAATCAGGAAAAAAAAAAAAAAAAAAGAGGAATAATCTTTCAGTGCAACTCGGTGTATACATGCTGCATTACTTGAAATATTAAGCAAGAGTCTTGCAGTCCAGCAACAAGCAACCTGCAACACTCTAAATGCAAATGCAAATGTAGAGATAAAAAAAATTAACAACCTACTGGAACTATTAGGTGATTCTTCAAGTTCTTCAGCAAATTTCAGAGAAAAGGCAAATAGAACCTAGTAAATTTCTTGTAGAGGTCACCAGATGGAAAAGACCAAAAATCACTTTTCGATACACTGGTTGATGGCTTGTCTTTGATTTGTAGATGCTGAAATACTGTGTTTTCCGTGTTGCTTTGCTTCATGCTATAAAAATAACAAGAATATCAACCATCTAAGTACACCTACTTCCAATCAAAACAGGAAACTACGAAGACTGGCAAACCTAGTTTGAACAGAAATACACTGGAAAAACTTTTTTTTTTTTCCCTGAGATTCCAGGCAATTCAGTATTCGCTTCAGTCTTTAGGTAGATGAATGGGGCTGTCTCAGCCTTCTTCAGTGGTATTTAGTTCTCTGTAAGTAAAACTGGGCCCCTAAAGGGCAGCCTGAAAACTGAAGGGAAAAATGGAATTTGCTTCAGAGTAGTCATTTTATCTGGAATTAGAGTAGGCTCTGGAGAGAGCTCTGTCACCAGCACAGCCCTCCTTCCTGTTGCAGTTGCAGTGGGTGTCTACTAGGTCCCATCCTACCCAGATCAACCAAGCCAGCAGCATGTTTAATTTGCACTACAGTCCTGCCTTTGAAAATCCCACCTACCTTCATCCAGTTCTATCTAACACGCAGCTCTTAAAGCAGAAAAAAGGTAGTAACACACACGTGGTTCCTAGTGTGGGGCTTACACCTTCTAGGTAGTTGAGCTCTAGACAGCCGTCAGAGGAGTGACTCAGCTGCACCAGCCACGGAGTGGCAGGGGGCAGGAAGAGAAGTGCAGTCACCAAAACTGAAGAAAACAGTAATGGCTTGAGTGAATCATTGGACAAGTCTCTCCAATCTCCTCCCTAGCGGCTGCAGTATTAACAAAATGTGGCTTCTAGCAGCCTTTGCAGATTTTATGTCTAATAAAGGATTTGGTCACTTTCTCACAATGGGCAATTATTTTAGGTCCCAACTCCAGCCGTTGTAGTTGCTCAGGGTGCAGTGGTTGCTCAGATTATCTTCTTCATCCAACGGCACAGGGCACACTACTTTTCCCATGATCTACTTCTGCTCAGAAGAGATGTGGAGTGGGAAGAAGGGCTCCAAATCTGCATCCTTCCCTCATTTCTGTGTGATACCAGCAATTGTAGGTAGGTTTTGCCTTGGCCAGGGCAGCACAATGCTAAATACGACAAAGAATCAGTAAAGAGCCATTTTGGTGGGCTCTATGCCTGCATCATAACAGAAACAGCCAGGTAGCCATTACAGAAACTGTGAAAGACCAAGTGCACTCAAATCTTGCTGGAATCAGTATGATTTGATCCACGTCTAGCAGAAAACGGCTCTTAAAGCACATAGTTAATGTAGCACTTTAAGGATGCCATTAGTGTACTGATATATTATTAATTAGACTAAAAAGGGAGAAAAAGACACAGCAGATACAAATTACTATAACATAAGCTGTAAATAGCCTGCCTTTTCCATTTTTCAAGTCTGCTGTATTTGACTATATTAATGTTTTATTTAATATATATTAATTTCCTGTCAAACTTCAAAGGGAACTGGCTTATCAAGCCCATTTCATGTGTATTGCACAGGTGACGCTAAATGTCCTCGGGATGTAAATAGAACTCACATGATTTGCATTTCCAGATTGGTCCCATTTTTAATAATGTACTTTTACTGTACTTAAAGAAGATGTACACTACATATGAACAGGTCTAGCAAAAAAAATTTTAACTACAACTCTGCCCTAAAAACTCATAATTTCTACAAGAAGTACTACCATAACATTGAAGATGGTACTGGGCTGTAAATTACAGTGGATGGAGCACATTCCAGGTCAACTGGCTATTTGCTACAGAATTCTCTGGGAGGTGAATGAAGATCCATACATTAGTTAAAGTCAGAACCCTACAAAGGTAGTTTCTATCATCTTAATACAACACAGATATTTTCTACGGATATTTTTGGCAAAAAACACTTGGAAGAAAGATAAGTAACTTATAATTCTTTTGGGTTCTCTGTAAAAAAAGTACAAGATTGTATCCAACACCTGGCAGAGAGGGGAAGGGAAAGAGGACGGGACTGGATGATGAGTGTTTCCAGAGGAATACCTTCCCCTAATCTCCTTTTAAGAATGAATATTTTGTAATACTTTTCAGAAAAAGAGATAGTAACTGCCACTAACTTGTCTTCTTTTTCTGGTGGGTTTAGCCATCCTGTTGAGTAGGAATATGCTGAGTTGAAGCACAAGGAAAACAAAAGAACCCCACTTGAGACAAATACACCCTGTTCTGCAGCTTCCTGCATTCCAGAGACACCTATGTTCACTTAGACATCATCATATCTTTAATTTTAACAATGTCTGTAGGTTAGTCAGGTGTGATGAAATCAAACAGATTGCTGAAAAGAAGATGATGCTTAAAAAGCTGTTGTACAGAAGCTGTACAGAAAAGCTGTGTGTATATAAAAACCATACCAATATTTAAATGAGTTTTAAAACTCCTTAAATGCAAGAAACTCTGACCTGAATCCAAACATTGCAACTCAGCACTTTACTGAGTCACATAAAACACAGATAAATTTGGATTGTGAATTGTAGTCATTTAGGTGTGATGAGATCTGACAAGCTGGGTGAAATCAGGAAAATACTTGGAGGATTGTAGATACTACCTCTGGTGAAGTTTTTAAAAGGGAAAAATTGCATGATTGGGACCAAACTTTGGAGTTTATTATTCTAATAAAGCATCACCCCTGGAACAACCTGTCACCACTTGACACAGCTCAGATGTTTACTCTGAAGCTATGACAACAGGCAGGGAGGGTGACCACTGCTGTTCTTCTGCAAGGGTAAGGTACCATCAGGGAGCAGGGGACCTGACAGTGGGGCCACAGCAGTGCTGGCAATCAGGATGTGCAACAGGAGTGGCACAGAAGTTGCACATCTTATCCAGAGAGTAAAGGTCAGTGATGTAGTTGAGGAAAATTGCAGTAAAGGTGCTTGGCCAGTTCTCCCATAAGTATAACAACAGGGAAAGCCTGGACTAAACAATTTGTCTGAAGAGGCCACAGAGAAAATTGTAAGGTGTTTTCTCATACATAAAACTCAGAAGGCAAGTACTGAAAGTAAAAAGTATCACAATGTGGAAAGAAAGTGCAGAGAACTAAAGAAAAGAATTGGAACATTCATCTCATGAATCAGTGTCTGTGTATAGGGTAGGCCTGTGTTAAAATGCATCTCTGTCTTATTGCAGTAGTATTCACAATGGTTTTGCATGGTTTCAGGGCATCTGCTCAGCAGAAGTTAAAGATAACTTTAAAAGTGTACAGGTTTTCTTGGAAAGCTGACAGATAGTATACGTTTTTAAAGAGGTGAGGTACGGTGAAAATTGAGGGTTTCAAAGAGATTTATATTTTGTATACAGTCTTGTCTTTGCTACCAGTAGGGGAGAATATCAAAAGCAGCCTGAAACAAAACTCCCATCAAATTCTGATGGGAACTGAACATTCGAATCACAGCACAGCTTTGAAAACATCAGCCAGAGAGTCTCAACTTCACACATTCTGTTCCACTTCCCTGCCACATTAAATTACTGTGGATAAAACGCAACACTTCTTTAATTAATAATTTATTTATTTTTCTTCTTTCTCCTCTTCTTTGGAAAAGGTTAAAAGAAAAGTAAAAAAAAAATAAAGCCAGCATTTTTCCCCTTTCAGATTGGGTACATTAATTCATCTTTTAAAACCCAGACCACTTCCAATCCATTCTATTTTCATTCATTCATGACAAAAATCATTTTAGTTGGAAAAAAATCGCTCTTTGTCAAAAAGAAAATGTTCTGTCAGTTCTGCTCAGCAACTAGTCTAGTTGTCATCTGGATGCTATTTCCCATCTTTCTAAGACATAAACACAAAAGTAAAGCAAGAGCACAGTGATAACTGCAAAAAGAGAGAGAATATCCAAGGAATTTTGATTACATGACAGTTTTAGGAAATCTCTGTGAATACTTTTCTAATTATTACATTTACATTTGGTTTTGGTTTTGTTTTGGGTTTTGGGTGTCTTGTTTGTTTTGTTTGGGTTTTTTTTTTCAAAAAGAAGCATTTCTGATTGAGCTATCATAAGTTAAAAGGTCTTAAATAATAGTTTTTTGAAAAAACTATTTGAATGTTTACCATGCAAATATGACAGGCATTGTTATGTATCAACAAGGAATACAATCAAAGTTTCTCATTCAAAATCAACCAAATCATTCCAGCTACTGAGTTATATTGTTTAATACGATTTCTATTTTCCTGCCTCTGTGCATTTCCTTTGTTGGCTGTACAAGTAAATGAATGGCTCCAAATTTTCTGGCCTTGGAATCATAGTAAAGTGAACTTGCTGATATAGTGTTGTGAGGCACACACACAAGCTAAAATGCTCTATTAGAAGATGATAATGATAAAAGACACTACAGAGATAAAATTGTCAACAGAAGCACTAGTAAGTGGCTAACGTCATTGCTGTAGTCCTCAGGAAACATCAGTTAACTAGCACTAAGTCAAAAAGGTAAACAATTATGTGAGCCATGACTGACACGTGAAAGATTGAGTTCTATAAAAAGTATTAGGTATGAAGTACAGTATGAACTACCACATCCTCAAAAGGAGTGTACAAGGCTAATGTGCAGCAGATGTGATGAACAGCTGTTCCAAGGTGAAATCAGTGCTTAATGCATTAAGTCCTTTTCCTCACTATTTCATCTGAGAAGGACCTGTAGACCATCTGAACAATATATTTCTCTTGCTTGCTCTCTTAGGTAAACACCAAATTCAGTTCAAATTGACTGCTTGTTTTTTCTCACCATAATGAAGACATGAAGAACTTAAGAACTTAGAGCAAAATATTTTGACGTGTTTGTTAAAAATGGAAAGAGAAAGAGAAATAAGCTATGCTGAGACATCACAGAATGACAGAATTCCCTAGGTTGGAAAAGACCTTGAAGATCATCGAATCCAACCATCAACCTAACACTGACAGTCCTCAACTACACCATATCCCTGAGTGCTATGTCAACATGACTCTTAAATACCTCCAGGGATGGGGACTCCACTGCTGCCCTGGGCAGCCTGTTCCAGTGTCTGACAACACATTCTGTGAAGAAATCCCTTTAGTCAGCATCCCTTTAAGCTCATTTGTTTTGTGCTTGGATACTCAGCTAGATATGGGGTGTTAATGTACATCTCCTTCATAAGAGGAACGGAGTTGTTCAGCTTGCAGAAGAGAAACCTCTCATTCTCTTTCATCAAAGCAGTTGCATTTATTTCGAGGCACATAACTACATGTTTAGTGGAACACAGATTATAACCCTAGTACCTAATCCCAGGATGTTTCCCCAGTTCAATCAATATTGTAGTTTTCCTTATGAGTGAGAAGTTTCAACAGCAAAGACTTTGGAAGCCCCAGATCAAAATCACCTACAGCCTGAAGCTAGGAAATTGCTCTGAGACAGGAAGAAACTATGTCTCTATGTCTCTCACAGAGTGTCTCATAGAGACATACAGATTTAAATTCTCCTCACAAAGGAAAAAGACTCTCAGACTCTCTCAGATGCTCAGCACTGAAGTCTATGATTTCCCTAACCCTAGAGGAGCCTCTTGGTTAAAAATGGTGAACCTGTAATACTTTTCCCAGCTCAAATTATTTCACCAGTTTGACACAGATGGAGAATGCTTATAGGATGATGAAAATTGCTTCTTTTTTGATAGATAAATAATTGCCAAGAAATGTTTGTGTGAGTTTAAATTTATTCCCATTCCTTTTCACCCACATTCCCTTCTGAAAATATCACTGACAGCTGCTCAGGATAACCAAGCAAATAAGCAAACCTATACACTAAAAAGTGAAAAACCCATCAAGTTTGCTACATACTCAACAGTCAAAAACAATTCAGGTGAATTTAATGGATGAAACTCTTAAGGCAAAAAGACAAAGCATATTAAAATTAAAATATTTTTACATTAAATTCTCCAGAAACATTATGTTGCTTGTACTGATTGCTGCTGCACAATATCACCATCTGATGCACAATAAACCAGGCTCATGAGAAGAAACAGAAGAGAACAATTAATACAAAAAACAACAGCCAGCTGTCTATGTCATTGCAGAGAATAAATATATTTTCAATGAACTTTATGAGCACAATATCTTGAGACTCTGTGCTAGGCATTCAGCTCTTATTACGTGCTCTTATTACCTTATTACATGCAGAATGTGTTGTATGTATAGAGGTAGTAATTCTGTCTTTTACCAAATACTTGAGTGTAGTTTAAAGAATCATTTCTAGAAAATATCAATACAAAGGAGAAAAATGATCAAGAAAATAACGTCAGCTGGAGAAACAGAAGACGATGATTGCAGTGCTTGCTGGCCAGAGAAATTCTGGTCAGCTGGTGCATGAAACCCTTGGCAAGTAAGAAAGAAAATTGATCTCAATATATTGCAAGATTACCAAAGAATTACAATTAAAGATTTCTTGCTAATTAGATCGTGTGCTATACTGTGAACAGAGATAGAAAACAGTCCTAGAGAGGGATACAAATATAATCATGAAAGCTAAACAACAAAAATAACCTCTCTAGGATCAAAACACACACAAAGCAAAGATTAACTTACCAGCAATGATATAGTGTCCTATCAGTTGTGAACAAGAAAAAAGTTACATACCCAAAATGAGAATAAAAATGATGCATCAGTCATCAAAATATGTCCATGATTTTCAGACCACTTCCTTACTACCCCTATATGTGATTATTCTGGCTAATAAAACCTAACAATCACCAGCTTTCACTTTTTTACGAATTAAGAATCATTCAGAATCTACCGCGAAACACAGGCTCCACTTTTGACATCAAATGCAGTCTTTGTACACATGGAGGAGGAAATTAGACCCAGCTCTATGGGACCAAAGCTGAGCTCTGCAGATTGTTCTTCACGTGTTTCACCAGAAATACTGCACAATCTTCTACATCTTTATTTCTGCCTGATGATCTTTTCTGACCAATAACAAACAAACTGTTAATTTCCCATATTACAGGTGAGATAATGAAAGGACAAGTAGGAGCTTCTTGAGGTTTGTTGTCACCTTGCCATTCATTACATATTCTAAAGGACTGCTCTTCCTAGATCTCAAATATATGGGCTGCAAAGTATGGAAGTCTGGTATATGTCTGAGAAAACTGGAAATGTATGGCTAGAGCAAAAGTAAAAGCAGTAGCTGTACAGCAGAGCTCCAGACACTTCTTTTCATTTGTTAACAGAAATGAAGCTAAATTTATTCTTCTGAGAAGAACAGAAAAAAAGTGCTTGAAGAGTCATTTGACAGGTATGCTGAGATGTGAAACAGCTGAATAGGCTTGAAAAGCAGAGCAGGTATCTTATTATCTGCTAGCAGACACCAAGAAGAAGAAAAATCACTTCCCTGAAAAACTCAAATATGTTGGTAAAAGATAAAATTCCCACCCCGACATCTAACTGCTTTCTAGGGATAAATTATCACTGTCTGATTGAATTGTCAGTATGTGACAAATCTCTCTTTGAAGTCACTGGAACCAGAACCTGATGCCCTCTGCCATCAAAGAGCATGCATCAGAAAAATGATGTGTAAGCTCATGTTTATTTGCTTTAAGGTAATAGGAAGCAGGTAGGTTGGATGATACAGATTTCAACAGGAGTGTCCAGCTCTCAATATAGCTGCTGCCTCTGCATTATCTTCTGGAAGCTGTGAGCACTAACTTTTAATTGTCGTCTGCAGTATAAGTAACTCCTCCATGTGTATTTTGGTCATTTACAACACATAAAATTTCACTTTTCAGCAAGCTATAGAGCTCTTTTACAGAAAAGAATGGACCACAATAAAAAACTGGAAGAAGAAAAAAATAAAAAAAGGAATGAAAACCTTAGCTGGTAGCATTACTTCCATCATAGGCAAATTAAAGAAAAATCTTTTGAAATTCTAAGAGTGACTAATTTTAATTTAATTCATTATTTTTCCAATTCATATTAAAATAAAACCATGTTGGTGTAATCATCATGGTATACACTATTGGTATACACTAACTTACCACTACCAGGAATCCAGAAGTGTTTCTTGTAGGATAACTGCATTGTAGCTGCCTGTAACAGTATTTCTCTTTACCAGGACAGTTTTCTATTGTCTTTTTCATATTACTGAGAACAAAATTAATTAGAGATTTACAATGTCCTTGGTGAGCAAATCACAGGTAAAGAGTGGTGTGTGGAAATAGTGCAATTTCTTCTGTTTGTTTTTGTTTTTTCTACCACTGTGAGATCTAAACCAGACCTATTAAAACAACACTCTACTGAACAGTACTGCATTATTTCAACTGGATGAGAGCAGTCAAAATGGCCATTTTCTCTGCTGGACATGAATTCTATCTGTCCTGATTTTACAGCATTCAGCCTTTGACTCCAAACTGTTCTGAGGCTGTGTACATTGCCATCATGTGAATGTACAAACACACCATTGCAATAATAATGAAATTATGAGCCAGTGAAATAAAGGGCTTTTTCATCTTGGTTACACTGCTTGGATTGAATTTTAAAAGTTGCCTACTACATACTTTTATAGTAAAAAAGATAAGGTAAAGAAGACAACATTGGCCAGAAATAGCAATTCTCAATATAATTTTGATGTAATGGTATCGAAATACCAGATATTTTTCTTTCTAACTGAAATAGAGAAATAACTTCAATACTAAAATACAATTCATAACAGCCTTTTTCTAAATGGTCCCTCTTCTGGATAAAACATGCTTGCTTGTACACATACACCTACACAAACTGTCTTACTGGTTCCTTTTACAATTTTTACTTAGCCATACATCAGCCATACATACACCCAACCAAATAGGGTGTTTTGTTCTGCTTTGTGACAGTAATGAAATCAGAAGTAGGAAAATTATGTTTCAGGTTAAAAGTCAGTACTGCAGATCAGCTTCCTTAGTCTTACTTTTTGGTAACTTTTTTAAAAGAACAAACAAACAAAAAAAAAAAAACCCACATCCCCCAAAAAACCCACAAGAAATCACCAAACCCACTGAAAGACATGATACTGCTTTTTTTTGTGTGTGTATTTCTGTAGTTCCAATTGTTTGTGTTATCCTTTTAGAGATCTGAAAATACTCTTGACCCCTAAGCACATTGTTCCTTCAGGCAGTGGGTTTGGGGGTATTTTTTTAGCTTGTGTTACGAAAGGAGCTGAAACTGGCACAGCTAGTTTTGCCACACAGGAACAGCAATTTAGCATAGCTGTGTGGTGCATGGAACTGCCAAGTGCCAGAGATGCAGCTCCAGGATCAGGTGTGAGTTGGTGTCTGGGTGAGTCTGGTGCTGCAACAGTGTCTGACAGCCAGTGAGGCATCAGCTGCTCCTCTGGCACAAAGCAATCCCCAGGGCACAATCTCTTTCCTTTAAAAGAGATGCATTTACACAGAGACACGTTTTTTATTTATTTATTTATTCTGTCACTTCACTGTTACTCACCTCTCCGACTTCAGTCTTGTTTATTTAGTCTCAAGACTCAATGCCACTGATAAAATGCTCTCTTCAACTTCTTCCCTTTTTTTGTTCTGCTGAAGAACACGGTTGTAAAACTTGACACAACTTGTGTCATGAATAGCCGTACCAAAGCAGTGAAAGTGAATGGCCAGGCTGCACTGTGGAGGTTAGGAAACTGCAGGCTCCACAGGGCTAGGTAGAAGATGCTCTAGGGAGATGAGTAACTGACAGAAAACCAAAGGCCCAATAGTCAAGTCACAGGTATATTTTCTGTTGCTGACATATGGATAACCAAACTGATCCTCCCTTCAAAACTATTCAAAGGTTAGAGAAGTGACTGACACATGAGAAGTCTGATCATGAAGCACATGAAAAATCATACCACAATTGGCATGGAGAGCTTGCAGGGCGTTAGGATATCACAGGTAGAAGGCTCCTACCCCAGGATATGCACACAAATGCAAACAGATAGGTAAAAAACAGGAGCTCCACACGCAGCCACAAAACTGTGGTTTTGCTGCAGTGACTGAGATCCCAGTACCTCCAGGGAGGAGATCAAGGGGATAGGGTCAGGCACATCACACAGGTGCCTGACAGGAGGGTGAGATGCAGCTGCATCAGCTTAAACTAAAGAGGCCCAGTCTGAATTTAAGGCAAAGACTTTTTCCCCCAGAGAGGTGGTACCATCTACCTTCTTGGAGAGTTTTCATTCCCCATGGGATAAAGCCCCGAGCAACCTGGACCAGCCACATTGGTGAGCCTGCTCTGGGCAGGGGATTGGACTGGAGACCTCCTGAGGTCCCCGGTGGCCTGAATTATCCTCAGATTCTATGGTCCCAAACCTTATAATGTCTTTACAAAACAGAGAGTTCTCCCTGTTCTCCTGGTGGAGGCACAGAAATCCAGAAAGACAAAACTTTCCTTAGGTATCACAGGAAAAACAAGTTTTCAAAAAATCCAAAAGGCAAAACTGGAGACCTGGGCTGCAATAAAAATATCCCTCAAATCGTTAAGGATCATAGGTCTTTATCATGGGTTCAGATTTGTCCAAGGTCAGATGCAGTGATTAAACTTGGATTGCCCAAATGCCAAAATCTGAAATCACAAAACACCAACCAGAAAATCCAGTCATAGTTCCAGCTACAAAACAGCTTCACAACTATGACACTGGAAATGTTGGCTGTGTTACTTAATAGGAAAGAAGATAACAACAATTTCCAACATTATATGGTTTTAAATTCCATTTATACTAAAATATACCAAGTTACAACCAAAATATTTTTTCTTGGCAGTAGAGGAAACAAAAACAACAACCCCAAATTTAGAAATTTTTTTTCCCTTAAATTTGCAGCATTACTACTGGGAAAAGTCAGCACTATCAATCCATGCCTTCTCCAAAGCACAAAGATCAGCACGAATAATTTTCACTTAGTTCAATCAGTTCAGTTAGAACTGAACCTACCACGTATCATTTACAAAATAAGAAATTTTAATAAAGGCTAAAACCCCTGCAGGTAAGTGTAATGATATATTGCTTAATATTAATAGAACTTTTTGCCTGTGCTCAGCTGCACACCCACTTGCAGGAACTTAATGTATTGGGAAACTATAACTGATGGGTCTTCTTCTTAATGTTGCAGGTATCATCATATGGAAAACATCATCAAAACACGAAAATGAGTTAAAAATTCAATCATAGGTTTGGCACTGTATCATTTTTACGCAAATTTAGAAAGTACGTGATTTTGAAGGTTTGTTCCCACAAGAGAGAGAACTTCTTTTTGGGGGTTTCTCAGCTGGGGGTGGTTGTTTCACATCATTAATGCAGCTACATGGGACATTGGATGGAGCAACAAAACTCAGCATAACACACATGCAAATTGCATAACACAATGTACAATCTGCATCTCAATTCAAATGATGGGATTGTCTAAAACATCATGAGCTCAAGTACTATATTAACTCATGTTATGTTAAGAGCCTTTCAAGGTTAACAGAACAGAGTAAATGATGTCGGTGATTAAGGTTTAAATCCCTGCTTATTCTTCAGTTTCAAATATCAGAATACTGATTTTGTGGACAGGTAATTTTCTCCACAGTTAGAAAATATTATGCTTGGATGGCCTACCTATACATTATAAGAAATGAGGTTTTCCCCTCTTGGCTGACAAGAGCTTCCTGGAAGTTTTCCAGTCCATCCCCTTACCCCAACCCAGAGTTATGGCTGAAAATTTGCTGTTTAGAGAGCATTTGCTTACAAGTTCTTCAGGAGTTTTGAGAGGCTGCCATTGATACTTGCTGCTCTATAGCCAGCAAGTCAAGTTTGTTTGTTTGTTTGTTTATTTTTTCCCAAGAGATGGAGGAGGGACAGAGGTAAGAAAAGAGCATATTAAAAAAGAAGACCAGAATTATTCACTGTCTCTTCAATTACCAGAATGTTGACTGTAATCAACTGATAAACACCTGATGTCTTCTAGAAACTCTGAGTGCAGAGCTGAAACAGATTTTTTGCAATGTTGTTTCTGTCTCCTATCATAACAGATGAAAGTGTAATCAGCAAAATGGCAGGGTAAGGAGGCAAGGACTGGCCAGGTTCATGTAAAGAGAAAAACTTGTTCATGCTCTGTAGGCACCACAATGACAGGGAGATGGCTTGTGAATCAAAAGAGCAATCATTATTTGATCCCTGTAGGCTACGTAATGTGAGTAAAATAATCCCCCAAAAGGATGTCTCTATTGTTCACTGAGCCAGTAGCTCAGTGTCACCTCTTTCATTAATAGCAGTTTTGAGAGAGTGACTTGAGGTGGCAACGGCAAGGAAAATGTTTGAAGCACAGGATGTAGGACACAGCAAGGAGATCAGTGAGAGCTCTCACCAAACATATCTCCCCACCATAAGAAGAGAATGTTAATCCCAAACCTTTCTACCCAAGTTGTTTCAAAATAACACTTTTCTAAAGGGGGATAGAGGAGGAGTGTAAGCAGATCAAAACATAGATTATGTTTCCCAGACTGACAGGCTGCAGAGCCTGGTGTTATTTCTCTGTAGCCATTACCCTCATGTGTGTGTCATGTGTGTCAGAAATTTTTTAGAATAGGGAACATGTTCCTTTTAAAGGAATAGGCATGACATTGGTCTAGGGAGAGGGAAATCTAGTGGTATCTTAGCTCTTAGTTCAGTAAATACGGATGAATATTTGGCTCCACAGCATGATTTAAATTTAAGAAAGTGTCTTAGCATAAAACATGCCTTCTTCTGTACTAATGCTTAAATGTGGGGAAAAAGGAGATGGAACCAGCAGTGAAGAGCACTATCACCTCCCATCTCTAGTTCTTCTGCCACTTAATTTACCCCCACTTTGCCTTTTTTTTCCCTCTTCTTAAGAGCATTGTATTTTTGTTTGACAAAATAAAAATTAATAAACACAACTAGGAGCTGGTACAAATAAATGAAGGAGTAAAAAAAAAAATAACCTCAGCACCAGAACTGATGACTGAGTGAAAAGTACAGGCTGACATTTCATACAGTAATCTGAAATTTCAGCTACCACCATAGATGTTGAAAGAAGGCACCATTCTTTCATGCTCCTTGCACTGTGTCCAGGAAGACTGCTGTCAACAGCTTTGGAGCCCAGGCAGTTTTGTTATCCCACAAAATTCATCACATTCCGAGAGCACTCAGGGATTAATTTTGTTGAGGGCAGTTTATAGGGACAGGTGAATACCTGAACTGCCGGCGCTCTCAAATAGCATACTCTGCTCTCAGCTGAATCTCTGGGTCAAATCTGTAATCAGGCTACCAAAAAGAATAGTACTAAATAACACTGTTCTTATGAAAATATATTACCTGGGAGACAAATCTTCATTTTACTGTATTGCTGATATGTGTGTACATGCAAAGGCATACCACAGTTATATCATGATAGGAAAATGAAATGATGGATAATTCCTAAAGAAAACTGATGGTTGTGGGGACTGTTAATAAGACATGGACAGCAAGCTTGCACACTAGGTCACTGGTTTGATACCAGGCCAGGTCAACCAGGCCTAAAGTCACTGCTCTTTATCAACTGGCCTTAAGTCTCTGTGACTTGTCAGTAGGAGCAGCCTCAACTCTAATGGGCAGATGTTCTTAGCTTAAATAAAGAAGAAAAACATCTTCATAATGGATGTCCTTCCTTTCGCCTTGAGCAGAAGTTAAGTTTACAAGGAAGCTGAACTAGACCCAAGAAACATCTCCACAGCAGGAATTTCCAGACACGCTGCTGGATGGGCCCATCTTTGCAGTCCTGTCTGCCTTTGGTTTTGTAGAGCAGTTTGAAGAGGCATATCTTCACGACATGGGCTGAGAAGGGTCTAACCCTATCTCTGTAGGCAGCATGCTGTGATTTGGAGTCCTACCACCTTGATTTATGTAGCAAGGGCTTAATCTGAAGTATGTGTTCTAGAGGACTGTGCTGTCTCTATGTACAACTTTCTAATGATGGAGCATCTCATGGAGGAATTTACAAATTATTCCTGTGATTAATTGCCATTGTTGTCTAAACTGTGTCCTGTATTAATCAGAACTTCTCTAATTTCAGCTTCCATCTACTACTGCTATAGTTTTGGTTACTATAATGAGGAGGCCTTCGTATTAAGTTTTTGTTCCTGGTGTAAATACTAAATTAAGAGACTCACCAAGACAGTCATTAACCTTCCCTTTCATAATCTAAATGGACTGACTTTCCTGTTTCCCTGTGAAGGTGGTTACTTAATTCCTTAAACAGTCACACATCACTGCTGAGGCTTCAGCAGTCCCATTTATTGATCTCTTCCTTGAACTGTGAGCACCAGAACTTCACAAAGTGGTGACTGTCACATCACAGCCAAATCCTCAGGAACTGCAGTCATTTCTGCTGAGCATCCTCCTGCTCATTCACAAGTGCTCAACTGCATGAAGTCAGAACTAACCCACACACACCAAACCACAGTGAAATTGAAGACTATCAACAGCTCCTCAGTACTCACATCCCTAGACTTATACAAATAAGTGTATGGTTGTTTTTTTATTTAATCAGTGCCATTTTTAGCTCCCTGTGACTCAATTTCTCCAGAAGTAAATGATCTCCTTAAAAATATGTGTACATATATACACACACACACTTATGTGCATATCTACCAAAAATACCACTGACATTTCCGAGCGGCAAGCAGGCACTCCCACAATTCAGGGCAAACATTTCAGTGTGTGCTCATCCAGCTTCTAGCAGAGGGCAGCACTCATGTAACATCTTGGGAATGTTTTTTTCATCGGTTAGAGAGGAAGGAACCCATAAAAAACATAAAACAAGTAAGACCTCATCACCTTATCTACACTTTTCTACAGCTGACACTGGAGCTGCCAGGAGTGCTGTAAGTGGGTTAGTTCTTTACCATACTCAAGGGCTCTTGAATCCTAACACACTTGTGGCAGTCAGGTTTTTTCTTAATATGCATTGCAAGTGCATTCACAAAAGCAAAACAACCATCAAAAGTCACAGAGAAGTCTCTCTTTTTATGAAGTGTTATTTCCTGACCTAAATCAGTCTTTGCCTTTGAATCAGTTTATGTTACTCCCTATTTAGCGGATTGATTGCTACTATGGCAACCTCACATCCTGCTGTACAGACATAAATACTAGTCCTTGATACTTTCCCTACTTATGTTCTTTCACAGAATGCACTCTGTGCAAGTTCAGAATCAGAAAATATCTGGGGAATTAATTTGTTTTGACATTGCTGTTATCTAGGTTGTATTGTTTTGCAAAGATAAAATAAGGCTGAAGGTGTAAAGTTTACATTCATCCCACTAGCACCAAGGTCTAGGAGTAGTACAGGGTCCCAGCCTCCCCACATCAATTTTTCTTATCTAACTGTAGCAAAATACCAGCCCAATGTCAAACCTGGAGTGCAGGTCAGAGAGCTGAGGAAAGACACTCCTATGGTTTTAAGAAGTTCCTAGGCAATGCATCTCTCAGATAGAAGAGGAGAAAATGGGATGGAAAGAATCAGACTTCTAACTATCTCTATGCGGCTGCTACTGGTTCAGAATGCTATCTATGTAGAAAATGGGTGACACAGCCCATAAGGGGCTGTATCAGTCTTGAAAATATTTAATGCTGTTAATGAAGGTCAAATGATAGAGATTTGTGGGTTTCTGGCAAAGAGCTATCAATGTTTATATCAGTACAGCTAAATGGAAAGCGTCCAGTGGGAATAAGCCACCCACAAAAACAAATCCTTCAGATATTCCCTTGCCAGGACCTTTGCTTTCATCCCACCAATTTCAATAGCACTCTGCATGACTGATACAAATGGTTGCTCATGGGAGACAAAGAACCCTTCCATGTTGGTTTTATTGGAAACCCCTTCTTTTCCTCATTATTCCATGGTCTGGATCAGCAGTCAAAATTTTATTGGGAGAGAGGAAAAAAAACCCCATAGAATTTCTATGTGAACAAAACTAAAAGGAGTGTCTGAAAATTATCTTTTGGGCAGTACAGATTTTAAATGGAGAACAATGCACTCCAGATTTTTAAGCCTCCTTCCTCCACAGCTTTTAAGTGGGAAAGAGATACTTCTCTTTCTATTAAGTTATTAAGGCTTGTATATAAAACCATCTCAACTGTGCTGAAGACTCACTCTTTTCCTGGGCACAAAAGTGACAAAAGCTTATTTTTCTGCACAAGACTTAAATATGTGGGTTTTCTTAACTTGAAGTGCAAGAAAATACACACAAAAAAATATTAAAAATCCCTAAACAGAATGTATTAAAACCCCCATAATAAAACAAAAATAACATCTCCAGGGATAACATCTCTACCTGACTTGTAACAAAATATTTTGTAGAACTTTCTTAAGCAAAAATAGGAGGACATACTGACACTTGTTCAGTGGTTTAGTCATGGAAGAAAACAAGAGAAGAAGAGAAAGTCAAACCTGACAGAGTGAAAGGCCATGGAACTGAGAGACTCTAGTGAGAATCTAGGTGCACCTTGATTGATAAATATTCAAAACCACTAGAATTTACATTATTCCTTTCTCCCTTCCTCCCCAACAACACGCAGCTCAAAAAGCAAGGCAACACATAGACAGGGAGTGGAAGAAAGGGAAAGAAGTTACTGTGTTCCTGATCTTCCTGCTTTTCAATAAAAAATCAGCATTCTCCAGACCAACTGCCAGATGGATCTCTTTTTAGTCATCAGTAGAACAGCAAAATGAAGGAACTTATTTCAGGTATTTACCCTCTTCCAAAGCAGAAAAAATTGCAGCTAGATACTTGTCCTGGTTTCCCAGGAGCAGACCCATGGGCCAGCCATGGCAGTCAGGCCATGAGTAGCCCTGAGTCAGCTGGGAATTTCAGTGAGAGCAGCTGCCCCAAGCTGACTCACAGGTGTATCCCACACCACGGACATCAAGCTCATTACAAAAGGAAGGAGTTTGCTGAGGGTGGGGAGTTCCTCTTCCTAGGGCTCCTTCCTCTTGATCTCCTACTCCTTCTGCTGATCCCAAGGATGAGGCTGAGTATAAGCCTGTACATTTTATGTTGGTATATTAGTTTTGTTATTTTATTAAATCAGTTTCTATTTCAACCCACAGGGCTTCTCTCTTTTTTCCAAATTCCTTTTCTCATCCGGGTGGGTTGACACTGGGGGACAGAGCAACTGCTGCAGTTTAGCCCTGGATACAGGCTAAACACAGACAACGTTAATCTGCAAAGGTAATTAAACAAATTTCTTCAGTTTCAGAAGAAATTAGTAACTGATCAAGTGCTAGCAAATATATGAATTTGATGGCCTGGGCTGTGCAAAGGCTAGACTTAGTCCTTTGTAGTCCTCATATGAAAATATTTCAGCAACTTTCTGCTCGATCTGAAGCAGCAGTTGCTAAAAAGTGGGCCATGTGCAGCATCTGCCACCATTTCCTTTAATTTTCTTCTGTTGCTGCATTTGTGAAGAGCCCTGCACTCAGCAAAAAATGGCCCATCTATGACACAGACCTCCAAAATCACCATCCTGATGTGACAGTCATGATGGTAGCTCTTGCAGAACTTGTGACCATATGATTTTCCCTTGATCCTAAAATACCTGGAATGGCTGGTCACTCCACGGAAGAAGACTTTTCAGTCATTGAAGAAGCCATTATGAGATGCAGGACAGAGATGTCCCAGCAAGAAATTCATTTGCAGGTTGATAAGGTAGAGGTCATCCTGAAGCAGTAGATTTGACATACGGGGACAAACATGGTAAGATAAAGAAAGTGCAGACGAAGATGTGAAAGGAGCAAGATCTGTAAGCAACCATCTAAACATGATGCAATGAGAGAATAGGAGAAATAACAAACCTCACATAGATGGAGTCCAGACAGTAGGGCAATAGGTAAAGATGATTGCAGACACTTCAGTCTAAAGGGTTATCAGATTGGAGGAGACAGGACAGGAAACTGTTTCAGTTACTGAGATCAGAAAGGTATGGAATGAAAATTTTTACAATGTGATCAGAAAATGGAAGGCAAACCTCCATAAAGTTATTATGGGGAGACAAGAATTCAGTGCATAGACTCTCCAGTGATGGGCCTTCATCACAGTGATTGAAAGAGTAAAATGTAAACTATACTGAAAGGTGCATTTGACTACACAACAGCAGATCTTGTAGCAATGAGTTATGCTGTGGCATCATCTGGAAGGTAAAGGTCTCGTTATGAAAAAACTGCTAAGCTGGTCATGAGGCTCCCTTTGTTTTCATTACTGCTTCTTGCCACACTAGGTGACACTCATTTAAGGCATTTATCCAGTTTTTGATACAACTCAGAAGACGCAACTGCAAATTAAAATGTGCACTTTTAACAGTGTGTTAATGGGTTCAGGCAGATGGTCTTCTCCGCCATGTAAAAAAATGAAAGTAATGACAGGGAATTATCTTTTTGAAACGTTACGTGGCAAATTTTGACGATCACACAATATCTAGGATTTACACTGAGGAAGGGATTGCCTTATTCAAGAAAAAGACATTTTTGTTTGCCATTACTGTGATGTTCCACACTCATATAAAATACCGTGTTGTTTCTATTTTTATTAACCTGTCCTGTGATCTCATACAAAAAAAACCTTCACAGATGTTTTTTCAAGGGCATCCATATGTGCCTCACACCTATTAATATATCATAGTTATATGAATTTACACTCATCCACCCCAGGTTACAGACAGGCATTAAGTGATTAAGTGTTCAGGTTATAATTATAAGGTCATTCAAAATATCAAACAATAAAACCTTATTACTTGCTGCTGAATAGTGCAACCAGCAACAACAACAACAAAAGAAAAAGAAGAATGTGGACAAGTTCATCCAGATGTTGTACAGAGCAGAAGAAGGAGAATTTATCACCAAATTACTTACAGAAAACTCCTAGATATTTTATTTAGAATGTCTGCAAATATATTCAGGGCTTGGTAAAAGATATCTACAAGCGCCAACGTTTTGTGAGTTTTCTGTCAGTATGTTGCATTTCTATCCAGTGCAGCCACTTGACCTTGAAGAAGTTGTGACAGCACCTCTCATGCAGGTTAACCCATCAATGGTTAACAAATCACCCTCAAGAGCTGAGTGAGCATCTGTGTGAGCGTACACATCTATTTTATACCACATTACTCATTTTTATCATCTCATCAGTTGAGAAGCGCTGACTTTCAGTGTTCCTGTTTTGGGTAATTTTTTGACACAACTACAAAAATTTCTTTGTAATGTTTCTGTTGTCCCTACACATCTGCCTATCACAGGGGAATTCAAACGCACTAACTCTTTGTAGGAACAGTCTTACAGCTGAACTAATGTGTCTGCAACTGGAATCATACCCATAATGAACCTTACATGTACCATTTCTTTGCATAGTCAAGACCAGAATAGGTATTGGAAGGGCAGATGAGCAAGTGCCAAAGAAAACACTGGCTACCACGGTGCACGGGACTTAAATACCTGAGGCAGACAGCTGTCACACTGCCCTGTGCTAATTCGCCACTGCTTTGCCCCTTCAGTGCTTCTGCACAATTGTTTCTGTTTGTATGAACTGCAAGGTTAGACTATAAGTACTTCAAACCTGCTACACATGAAAGTCTTGATTGATCAGCCTTCCATATATAATCCTGCCTCCATTACAATGGAAACATTAACTTCAGCTTTTAAACAGAAATGTCTGTTGGATTTTCTGGTTCCACAGCTGCATGTTCACAGCTTACACAAATTCACAGAAAAATAGCCATGCAAAAACCCATGTTCTGCAGTCATTCTATCACATAATAATTAGCATTTTGTGTCCAATACAGGTAGAAGTTCTGTATTCTAGAGGTACGACATTTATTTTTCCGTTGTACAAAGCTTAAAAGATTGACCAGCAAATCTCTAGCGCAAGCTCTGCACACACTGTAGGGTATTCTTCAAAGCTTCATTCCTCAATTGCAGATTTTATGGAAATCCTTCAGAGGCAGGTGGCAGCAGAAGGTCACTGAAGAAAAATGCCATGAAAGAAACATCACCCACAGAGATGTAGAGATTCACACAGAATCACAGAATAGCCTTGGTTAGAAGACTGTATGTATGGCTTTTTGTTTTTGTGGATGTATGCTTACATTTATTAACACTGCTTCAGGAGGTAATTTACACAGGCATTGTATAAACATTTGACAGGTCACAAGACAGTGACAGATTTTCTTCTAGGCCCAGATTCATAAAGACAAGGGAACCTGTTTGTAGACTCAGTGAGAAAACTCACTAGCCAGGCTAGATTACAGGAAAATCAGCCACAGATCCACCTTGAAACTTTTTATTTCTATTACAAAAAGCACAGTAGGAGATGTGCTAAACAGCTTTCAGAGTTGTTATGATAAACTTGACAGAAGAAGACACCACTACCCTCGGTTGACACCTTGCCTATCTTTTTCTAGTTCAGCAACCTGCTTGAAGATATCATCCAGCTCTCTCCTAAACTGGGTACCCACTCTCCAGAAAATGGTTAAAGAGTACACACTTCTCACCCATTTAGCATGCAGTCCCTTTTCTTAAGAACAGAACTGCAGTTCCATATGGTGTGGCAGCTCAGGTTCCATATGCAGTCTTTCAGCCAGCGGAGCTTTGGTGCAGAGCACTGAAACTTCAATAAACTAACAGTGCAATACTATGTTATGGAAGTTTGTGATTTTACAAGATTTTCATTCAGATTTGCAGAGGAAATAAAACCTGGCCTTGAGACTGTTAGGTCAGAACGTCATATACTTTGTTGGTTCAGAATATTTAACAGAAAAAGAGACAGGAGAGGTTTTGGGTATTGACTAAAAGACAACAACGTGCAGTATTGAAATGGAATCTACTGGAAAATTTTGTTTTAGAAATCTCCTGACTATTCATGTGCTTCAAAGGTACTGACTGAATAAGGAAAAAATCTGCTGATTTACTGTTTTTTCCCTTCATTAACTAGTAACCAGATTATGTTAGGCAAAATTCTTCAAATGAGAAATGTTCACTCAAAAAACTTTAATGTTCCTTCCTTTAGTTGGTGCAATAAAGCATGAAAAGGCAAATAGTTGACTTTGCCTTATATGTTTGTTTACAATGACATGGAAATTACAGTGAACAAGCTTCCTAAACTTTCAAGGCTTCATCTGCATTTGGAAGTCATACTAGGCAGCAAGTAGTTATTTCATTTAGGGTTCTAATTGTACTTTTCTAACAATAAGCAAAAAGCCCTAAAGATGGCATAATTATACTGTGATAATGGGTGATACTACCAATTATTCTATGCACTAGTAGATCTATTTCAGTACAAGTATTTACATATTGGTAGAACATGATCTACCTGAGGATAGAGAAAAGATTGTTGTATTGTTCTTGTGGTTAACATCACTAGAAAGTCAGAATACTTTATATAGAAGCTGCCTTTAAAGTATTAAGCAAGTACAAAGGACAGAACAATTTATTTGTAAATATGTGTGCATGTGATTTTCCCAAT
Organism: Podargus strigoides; assembly: GCA_028020825.1. NCBI lineage: Eukaryota > Metazoa > Chordata > Aves > Caprimulgiformes > Podargidae > Podargus > Podargus strigoides. The sequence continues at coordinate 94,591,240 of CM051663.1, forward strand.
AAATGTAATACTTCGCAATTAAGAATATAAATATGACACAAAGCCAAAATATTTCAGAAAGACCCTAAATTTCACTTGGCTTTTGTCTTCTTCTACAGGAATTTCTGCTTCAACCAGAGACAGATTCTAGAGAATCTCCCTACTGGCTTTGTTTCATGATACATTGTATTCTTGATGGCCAGAGACCAAATTGTCTTTCAGTAATGATGCCATAAATCTAATGCAGCTTCACTGAGCACTGTGAGGTTAATCTGATATATACAAAGGGCTCAAACAGAATTTAGCTACCAGCTCATGCATAAAAATGAGAAAAGTTTTTGAAGTTCCTATTAAGAAGTGAACTTGAAGACTTTGTCTTATTATCAAAGACAATGTTTGGAAACAAACGGTTCTGAGACACATGGATTTGGCAAGTAGAAAGTAAAAGCATTGCCGTTTATAGAAGGCAGCTGGAAATTACCCTAGAGGTAGATTTCTGCTGGCTTCCTTCATGCACTAATTATGTTCTACAACTGGACAATGACTAGCTTATAAGACATGTTCTCCGTTGTGAGAGTTGGCCTACGCTTTACTGAAACACTGTTCCACTGTCCCAGGTACCTGGGAGCCACAGTTTTAAGATGTCCTGGGGGAAGAGGGCAAGATGTGTTAACTGTGGGACAAGGTAGGTAGTGCAGCTTCAGAAGCAAACATTGGCAAATGGATTGAAAATATTAAGCTGGAACCTGTAAATTCCTAACCTGGTCTGATTTAGCTCATAATCCTAAGAAAGCTCAGTGGGAGCAACTTCCCAGCCCAGGAACATCTGAAGCTGGTTTAAAATCTGTATTGTCAATCAGCAGATAACTAATTGATTAATTATAAGGAATGGAAATTGCAAAACAATCTTCAAGGTCAAACCACAGAAGATGGCTTGTGTCCTTCTTGTTTCCATGGAGCAATCTTAGCTTGGTTTATCTGTAGATCTTGCACTATGTGAACATGAGACAACACAAAGCTACTACTTTTTCTGGTCCATTCACAGAATCACAGAATCACAGAATGTTATGGATTGGAAGGGACCTCAAAAGATCATCTAGTCCAATCCCTCTGCCAGCGCAGGAATTCCTATACACACATTTACTACTGCTGTATCTACACAGAAGAATCTATCCTTGTGTTCAAAATACAGATTATAAAGCTGGAAAGGAGTACTAAAATACACACTGAATCTGCTAGGTTTCCATATATAGCATACTATTTGTTTTGTAAGATATTCACCGATGCCTTTTTTGTGATAGTGTCATTTTTTTGCAGAGATTTACTTGAGGAATACTGTTTGCATCTCAGAGCAACTTTCACACTTTTCATCCACCCATATTCTATTAATATGGTAATTACATATTCTATTCTAATATAGTATATTCAGGATTTTTCTTTCAAAAACTCCATAGATTTATAAACACATAATTGAGAAGAAATGACAGAGAAAAAAAAGTATGTACCGTGTTATGAGACCTCAAGGAGTAAGAGCAGCTGCAACCATCCCAAACTGTTCTTCCCAACAAAGGATCCTCAAGCTCTTGCACAGCTGATTAAATAAATAATTAAATATATGTTTTATTTTAGTTTTACTGGGCAAAACATGCTTGTCCCAAGAAAGCAATGACAGAGTTCCTTGAGGACTCGTACTTACCACTGTATGTGTATGAAACTTCATTCTTCAACAGCAAAGAATACATAACATTAAAAATGAGTCAGAGATATTCATCACAGAATATTGTATTGTCAGCAAAACAGTAATAAGGCAAGGGCAGGCCGTTAATTCAGACTGCCATTGACATTAAGTGGGCATCACAAAGATCACTGGACCGAAAAAGGTGGAGGCAGCACCAAGATGTCCTTCAGACTAGGGCTGCCTGATGGCACATCCCTTTCTGTAGTAGGCAGAGCAGAGCAACACAATGTGCAGTGAGCTCTCCTCCACTTTTCTATTTCTGCGTCTGTATGTGTCACAGTCCTTCACTTCCAGAAACAAGTAGGAGCATTTTTACAAGAATAAACGTGTTTGTTAAGAATGAAGCAAAACCTACTGAAATGCCGTAATTTGTCCTAGTTACTTAATAAATTTTCTGAGAATGTATTTAGTAAATACAAATATGACACCTTCAGAATTATTAGATTCAAAAAATATAAAGTTGTTTTCTCCTAAAATAAGATGACTTAAATACATTTTTCTTAAAAAATGAGAATGCTCCTCAATAAGCACATTTTTCACTAAATCACAACTGACAGAAATTTAGAGAGATTAAGGTAAATTAACCCACTGTGAATATCCAGGGCACAGAAACTAAACACTTCCATACAACACACAAAGGAAAGAGATGAGGATTAAGAAAACTAAAGACAAACGTATGCCTAAAAAGGTGAATGAAACAACAGTCCTGCACTGATCAGAGAAATATAACTAGTTTCATTAAATGTGGCAGAGGGTACAAATGCATTGCAATTGCATCAGGTCATCAAAGTGTCATAGAAAGGGTAAAACTACACAACCACATTACACTTCCTTTCCCAGAAACATTTTCTTTTAAATAACATAGCCAGAAGAGGTCTGGAATTTTTCCTGGCTTCACACAGAGGCTTTAATTCCAAAATACATTTAATAATTTTCCTGTTTACAAATGGAGGAAACACAGAGCCTCTTCCTAGGTCTGCTTTCATTATCTGCCTACTCCATCCCCTCTAGGACAAAAATTAAAATCAATCATTGTGGACAAATTAATCTGGAAATTTTAAACGGAAAAATAAACATGCAGTTACAAGAATTCTCTCAAGAAGATTTGGCACTCTTTTGAGTAAAGATACTACAGGTTTTAGGTAAAAGGTTTTGGTTCCTTTAAATGTATTTTAGAAACATTTCTATTGACCTGTTTTCTGAAAGAGAGCTGCCAGTTTATGTTCAGTTCCAATGCAATTAGTCATTGCTATCAACGGCTGTTTTGGAGTAGAAGCTTTTATTTACATAAGTATATGACAAATTTTTATTAGATATAGATAAATAATGATATAAATACAGCCTAAAGACACATATTTTCAAATTAAGGGGAACAAAAGTATTCTTTTTAATATGAGAGAACCTAACATAAGTGATAACACAATGATCTGCCATTAGGTAAAGAAATACATATTCAAAATTATAGATATAATTTTTCAGCTGCTTATAATAAACTTAACACCTTTGCATCAAGGTGTACTTCATACCTAGTACCTGACAACTTCCTGCTGCAAGAAATTGACCTTGTAATGCTGAGTAGAAAAAAGAATTGTAAGACAAATTATTTCTGCTTTCTTTTGGATTTAAAAATAGGATTGTTTTGTGTGTATGCAATTGCTTGAAGTCAGTAGCAGTCACCTAGGCAGCCAAAGAAAAATCACAACTAAGACAGTTTGCTAGCATACCAGTTCACCTTGTAACACAGTTTTAGGTACAGAATCACAGCAAATGAAATCAGCAGACTGCAAGCACTGGGAGAAGATGCAGGATTTTAAAGCTGCGCTTCAGCCAACAATGTAGTCCTGGCTTTATAAGTGCCAGGACTGTTGTTTCATTCACCTTTTTTGACATTCATTTGTCTTTAGTTTTCTTAATCTTCATCTCTTTTCTTTCTGTATCATACAGAAGTGTTTAGTTTTTATGCCCTAGATTTTTGCAATGAGTTAACTTGTCTTTATCTGTCTAAAGTTCTGTCAGTTGTGACTTAGCGAAAAGGGTACTTACTGAGGAGAATTCTCACAGAATATATATATAAGATATATTTGCAAAGGTGAAAGTATTAATAATCACAATTTACAGGTTGCTTGCTGATGCACAGCTCATACTTACTTGTGTTCATATTCAATACCAAACAGCTCAGAGAGGAAGTTGCCACATCCCAGAGAGGACTAGGCCAGTGTAGGTGGGTGTCAGTGGGCTCTTCACCACTTTACTAACTGGAGCCACCAGTGTCCAACACCACCTCCTCTCCCATGATGGTAATAATTTGGTATATCCAGAGCAGAAGCTTCACTGTTCCTAAGAACTTGTACGTAGCGGTGAGAAAGACTTAAATATGTAGTAAACACATGTCTCTGCAAGACCGTGGAATCTGCATCTGCAAACACAGGCATGCCTTAGCCAAAGACTGGGTAACAAAAAAATATTTAATTTTGCACATATTTAAAAGACCAACATAGCTACATGCATACAAAACTGACTTGCATTCCAGCAGCTGTTAAAAAAGCCAATGTCAATTTGTTATGAAACCTGAAGCCAGGGAAATTTGGCTTAGTTTTACATGTTAAGAATACTCTTTATGCACCTACAGTCTAAAAGAAGAAAAAGACAAATTTATTGCTTATCCCTGCTACAGCTCAACCACCATCTTTCCCAAGTTTATCGGCAGATGCGAGGACCTTAGCACCTTTTGAAAGATACCCAGCAGGATACGTACCCTACAAAATCTAGCATTAAAAAAGGAGGCTACTAGAAAATGTTGGTAAATAGAAAGTGTTCGATCCTCATGTTACTGAGACAGTAGATACCAAGAAACAAGAGTATAATGAGATCAAAAAACCAAGAGGTCACACAAAGTGAGCCCAAGGACAGTCTGGCCAGCAAAAGAGGTAATGAAAAGCTCATTTGCACAGGAATAACTGATGAAACAGTGTATGATCAAAATACTCTATTTTAATTTTTAAAAGCCAGAGGATATAAAGAGCATCCATACAACAGCAGACAAAATGGAGCAGTAAGATAGGACATGTGGTTTCTCTCTTTCTAAAGTGTTAAGCCTAACAAACCCAAGAATTTTTGATTCAATAGTAAATAATGATTAAAGAAAGTGTACTCAGGGAATGCCGTTTATCTTCAGTTTTTCTGTAAGAAAGGAGTAGACTTTTTTTAATATACAATCAGCAAGATACACTTTAAAGGACAACTGAACACAACTCTCAACACTGACAGTTGTGATCTGAGCATTTAAAATGAGACTGACAGATTTTTTTTTCCCCTCAAACCTCAACCATATTATTAAAGCTGATTTCTACTCCCTCGTATTAGTTTTATTTCAATAAAAACACCATTCAACAAAACAGAGCCTATAGGTTTTATCTCACATCCTATTTAGCAGAAAAAAAAAAATAAAATCAGCAAATCCCAGACTTTTTCATATGTTTTCAGTAGACCTTTGGCTGGCATGACACAGACACAGTTTTTCCATTTACAACTTATACTATCAAAAAAAGTGGCAAAGAGTTATGAACAGAAGAAAGGAAACAAGTGCCATAGAGAAGATTGTAGCAAGTGAAACCATCACCTTTCCGTCACAGAACAATATATGGAAAAGAATTTGGTGGATAATAATATTTATTATTTAATAAAATTAATTATTAATACATTAAGTTTTATCTAAGCCTAGAAAATGTATTTAAATGACAATCTTAGCTACTTCAAAACAAAGGAATCACAGAATGGCCTTGGTTGGAAAAGACCTCTAAGACCATCAAGTCCAACCATAACCTAACACTGCCAATTCACCACTAAACCATGTCCCTCAGCACCTCATCTACATGTTTCTTGAATACCTGCAGGGATGGGGACTTCACCACTGCCCTGGGCAGCCTGTTCCAATGTTTGATAACCCTTTTAGTGAAGAAATTTTTCTTAATATCTAGTCTAAACCTCCCCTGGCACAATTTGAGGCCATTACCCCTCATCCTATCACTAGTTACCTGGGAGAAGAGACTGACCCCTGCCTCACTACACCCTCCTTTCATGGAGTTGTAGGGAACAATGAGGTCTCCCCTCAGCCTCCTCTTCTCCAGACTAAACACTCCCAGTTCCCTCAGCTGCTGCTCATCAGACTTGTGCTCCAGACCCTTCACCAGCTTCATTGCCCTTCTCTGGACACGCTCCAGCATCTCAGTGTCCTTCCTGTTGTGAAGGGCCCAAACCTGAACACAGTATTTGAGGTGCGGCCTCACCGGAGCTGAGTACAACACCACAGTGGAAGTCACTTACCTTTGCCTCAACAGGGAGTCCTAAGACCAAAGATCATATTTGAAGTGAGATTTTCCATTCTGATTTTTTATAGTGAGACACAGTCATGAATAGTGTTGGGGTGAAATGAAGATGGAAGAAAAAATTACCAGGTGTGCTCTACTTATTGTTTTTATCAAATGCACTTCAAAAACTTTTCAAAAGCAAATAATCCTGCAGAGAAATGTAATCTCTAGATAATTTCCCTTGCTCTGGGATTTATTTCTACACAAACTGTGTTTGTTGTTACCAAGTTACAAGCAAATAAATAAGCTACATGTGAAATTTTTTTGTGTGTGTCAACAGATGAATATTTGTACCTCTTGGATCTCTTTTTGCTTGCAGAAATGAGCCATAAAAACAAATGTGAGGTAGAATATGCTCAAATATAGTAATGAAATTCCAGAACATCTTAGCGAAGATACTTTAATAGCATACAAAGCTCAGTTTCTCTCTGTAGCAGCATCAAAGTGATGAATGAGAAAGAGGAAAAAAAGAAAGTACATAACAAAATTGCTTATGACACTGACCAGATTGATAATTGGCATTCTGGTGACTCTCTCTCTCCCCCACCCACCCCCTCTTCCCTGCCATCTCCAGATCATCTGCTTGTACAGCATTCATGTCTCTTTGTGTTTGATTATCACAAACGCCTCTCAAAGTGGCATTTACTGGCATCAGTGTTTGTTTGAACAACTCATGTCTCATCAGCACCCTTCTGCATATTTAATAGCACTAAATTACAGCATTCCTCCATTCTGTAGGACAGGGGTTTACAGGTGATGGCAATTGTACAGCTAAGAGTGTATTCCACTGCAAGGTCCTCGAGCTCATACCCACTAAGCTCTGGCACTCATTCATGTCACCTTTTTGACCATAATATTTTGTTTAGGAAGATCATCAGAGGGAAATTATGGTAATAGTCTCTAACAGTTTCTAATAGTCTCTAAAACGTACACAGCTTTCTCCAAGCAGGAAAAAACATCTGCCAATTTCTGCTAGGCACTTTTTCTTGATTTGGTCTGAACTTTTGGTATACGTGACAAACACTAGTAGCATTCTCAGTGTCACTGTCCCTTTCAGGACAACATAAAACATTGCTGCCTTGTAGTCTTCCTGTATTTGATTATGTGACTTGTTTAACATTTTTTTGCAGTAGTGTCCGTGAATCAGGCTGGTAGTTTCTAAACAAAACTGCTGCCATGACCAAGACAGGGGCCCTCATATAATTAGAGGCTGGAAATAGAACAACTTATCAAAACAATATTCACTATTTTCTGCTTCAATGCATCAGGCAAGGTTGCCACTGGTGCCATGTTTCTAAGAAAGCTGTCTCTCCCATGTGTGATTGTTCACACACGCACATTTTCCAGGGCACCTACCAGAATCTCAAGTGACAATTAAAGTAGAAAATGATTCAGCACCAGTTCTTTTTCAGAGTCCCTCTCCGTTTAGCAGAGATCAAGGTTCTATTAACAATTCTGGAAGATAATAGTAATAGTAATAGTAATAGTAATAGTAATAGTAATAGTAATAGTAATAGTAATAATAATGGTTTAATCTTTGTTCCTTGTGCAGCCAAAGACTTGTTGCCATCTCTTCCTACTTCACTTATGATCCTGAAAGCAATTAGCCTTGCACACACTTCTTCCAGAATCACACTATCACAGAATCACAGAATGTTAGGGATTGGAAGAGACCTCAAAAGATCATCTAGTCCAATCCCCCTGCCAGAGCAGGAACACCTAGGTCAGGTCACACAGGAACATGTCCAGGCGGGTTTTGAATGTCTCCAGAGAAGGAGACTCCACAACCTCTCTGGGCAGCCTGTGCCAGTGTTCTGTCACCCTCACTGTGAAGAAATTCTTCCTCACATTTATGCGGAACCTCCTATGTTCCAGCTTGCGCCTGTTGACCCTTGTCCTGTCATTGGATGTCACTGAGAAGAGCCTGGCTCCATCCTCATGACACTCACCCTTTACATATTTATAAACATTAATGAGGTCACCCCTCAGTCTCCTCTTCTCCAAGCTAAAGAGACCCAGCTCCCTCAGCCTTTCCTCATAAGGGAGATGTTCCACTCCCTTCATCATCTTTGTGGCTCTGCGCTGGACTCTCTCAAGCAGTTCCCTGTCCTTCTTGAACTGGGGGGCCCAGAACTGGACACAATATTCCAGATGCAGAGTAGAGGGAGAGGAGAACCTCTCTCGACCTACTAACCACACCCCTTCTAATACACCCCAGGATGCCATTGGCCTTCTTGGCCACAAGGGCACACTGCTGGCTCACGGTCATCCTGCTGTCCACCAGGACCCCCAGGTCCCTTTCCCCTGTGCTGCTCTCCAGCAGGTCAGTCCCTACACTTGGTACTGCTGGGACACTTTGGTGTTTATAACTCATCACTTCCTGAAACAGGTTCCATGTTCTTTAAAAGAGGTCTTCCCTGTTGGTGTCATGTGCCTCCTCAGGACTCACCAACCCATTCAACAAGACAAGAGGTTAGTCTTTTTTTAATTGGTACTGAGTATTTTTGATGCAAATATTACAAATCATGGCTTTTCTCTTATTTGCCATATTTTCATACATTTTGATGATTTAGAATTCTTTGCAGGAGTATGCTCACTTCAGTAAACCAAAGAATTACTTTACCTACTCCTAAATTTTCTTTCACTTTTAGTGTTAGTATTTCCAACAACAAATCAATTTGCCAGATGAGCTCAAACATAGCATTTGCTTCAGATTGAAGCACAGATCTCGTCTGCTCCAATAGTGCCCATTGCTCCCATTTTGCTTCCAATTACACTTGCTCATGTCGATACCATACCCATTCCAGCAAAACCTTGAAAAAACTATATAAACCTTCAAAATGTTCTTGCATCTTCTGTCAAATTGTTTTAGGCTCAACCTTCCCTTCCACACAGAAAGGTCAAAACTCTTAATCTTTCATGAGCTGCAGGTATGAAAAAGGAGTGAGCTCTTTCAAGACCCAAACAACCCATGAGCTAGCTACTGCCAAGGCTGTTTCCACTCCTCCAGGAAATACCAGTATCTGCAGTCAGAAAACCATCCCCAAAACATATCCCAGGTGACATACAGTTTAGGAAGCAAGGGGATACTGAACTTCCATTCTCATCTGACTTATGATCTAGGCCCTGGTGTTAGCTGTTTCTTCCAGTCCCATGCTGGAAGACCATAGATAACCTGACATGTTGTAAAGCTCCTCTATATTCTCTGCTATTTGACTCATGGCCAAAACAGATGTTATTTAGTGTTTAATAATTTGTCTGTTGTCCTTGAATTGGCTCAACAGAAGTATTTAACAACATAGAACTGTGCCACAATGTTGGTTAACATTAAATTTTGACTTTTTTCTAGTTTTGTCTGCAGGTCTCAGTTGTTTGGAAGAGTCATCACTGGAAAGGAATATGTTGTAGCTTTCCCCTCATACAATTTTATTTTTATTTTTATTTTTTTTTTTTTTCCCCTGATAAGGAAGAAGTGTAAAAGCAATTGCCTTAGACTGGGACACTAATTTTGTTGAGAAGCTAGGATACTAAGCAACGATACAGAGAATCTACTAGTTTATTGCTGATATGCGTTTTCTAATTTCCTCGCTCATCAGCAGTAATAGTGTCAACATAGCAAGCGTCCGCAGGAAGGATCCATACTCAGGAAGATTTAAGGTCCTTTGAATCATTTTGCATTCAAAGATAGCAACATATGATGTAGTCAAGGAAGCACAGGAGGATAAAACCTGAGCTGCTGACATGGTCTTCAACACCATCCTGTACAAATCAGACCACTGCAGGCAGGGAAACTGCAGTTTCACTCACCTGCTTCCTGGCAGTCCAGCCAGTCAAATTCATTAGCCTTCTACAAGCCCACTTTACAAAATGAATCAGTTTAGGTAACTGACAGTTGCAAGGGTACTTTCATTAAATTAATTGAATTTTCAAGGAACAGCATGCATAAAATTTAAATGTATTTTAGTCCTCTGATGCCCTTTGAGATACTAGTTTTTTAAAAGTCTCCTCGATAAAAATCTCCCACCAAAGAGCCATCAACAGCAAAAATAACACAGAAAGCCAGGTGGTATAAAGCTATTTATTTAAACACCTGTAGTAATAACCCCCAAAACAGTGGTTCCTGCCACATGACAGATGAAGCCTTTTGTAACCCTGAATCATGGTGTGTGGATGGAGACAAGAAATAAAGATCAGTCTCTTGCCACACTCTTGGTAAGTCACAGGTTTACTGCAAAAGCTCGTTATAAGCACCGTTAAGGGGGCATTTTTCCATTTGCCTTTTCACACACACAATAGATGGTCACAGCAGTATCTGCATCCCTAATCTGATTAGTTTAATGGTGTCTAAAAGTCTCTGCTCCTACAACAGTCAATTTACAGTAAGTATTGAGCTGAAACAAAGAAACAATTAACAAAGTGAAGGTGGGTATAGATGTTTGGAAGCATGGGGGAGTGGAAATGAAACAACAGATGCTGTTGGCTCTGCACTTCCAGTGCCTCATTTACCCACTTCGTCTAGCCTCCTCCCTGCATAGAAACACCATGTTCAGCTCTGCTGCCTCCCTTGTTCATGTGCATGGAGGATCCAACACCACAAACTGCACAAGCCCCTCTCACACGAGCCACAAAGCTGTTTTTTGTAGTCAAAAAGGGTTGAATCACTGGCTTAAAACATGAAGATAAGCCCCACAGAATTAGATATATTTAAATTTTCATATTTTTAATTGCCCAATCAAGGAAATTTGGGTAGTGATGTGAGTGTAGTGATTTCTACTACATTGGTGATTTGTATAGTAGCACATAAAGATTACATGCCGGGACAATAAATCCAAGTATTGAAATTTTAAAACCATACAGGAGAGTTTACTTAAAATCAAGAAACATTTATAACCTCTGAATTGTTCAAAATCCAATGAAACTGAACTCTGATTAGAAACACTGTAAGAAGACACTTTCTATTCCACAGCTGTTCTCCCTGAAAACTGTGGGATTTCATAAAAGCGAAGCAGTCAAAATATATATTTCTATTGAGATTTCTTTTGCTTTTATAATGAAGTGTGCCAGGAAACAAATAGATCAGTACCATTTGCCCCCACGTTTATTCCTGTCTCAGTGTATTCACCACTGGAAGGCAGCAACCTACATAACATTACTCGATAAAAGTAGATCTTCCAACCAAGAAAGTGTGAAGATTGTAAACTGAAGTACCCAAATTGCTACCTCCTATTTATTCTGTAATTATACACAGTTGCCTCCAATGACCTATTTTGATGTTGTTGTTATTAACAATATGGCTCAATATGCCTTTCCCTCACAAGAAAGTAAGGGTGCTGGGCAGATAGCAACCTTGGAAATTTTATTCCAGTTTCCAAATGCAAATTAGCTAAACTGAGAAGACCTTTCTACAGTTTGAGGAGCTGAGAAAACCTTGTGAACCTATATGCAAGCTAAGAATATTAACATGACTTGAGAAATTGCATATTGCTATGCCTTACAACTACCTTTTTTCTGCTCTCTTCATCATATGCCTGTCAAGAGCATAAGAAGCAGATGTCTTTATCCATGACTACACTGTAATTTGAGAGCCAGGCAAACCACAGAGAGTGAAATAACTAGAAGCTGAGCGAGGCGTGTCCACACCGTTTCTGCAGATTTGTGAAGGGATGGGGTTATTCCCTCCAAAATCAGGACAGAAGGGACTGTAGAACTGAGAAACACTCATGGAGGAAGCAGCTCCTGAGGAAGAAACAAAAAAATAGGCTTATTGTCCTAGCAAAAATGATCTTCTTTCAGCTACAGGATCAGCCAAGATGAAAGAAATCCAATGGACTGAAACACATACAAATGCATTATGATTCAGTAACAGTCCACAAAGCAGACACAATGCTCCTAAAGTCTCTGATCATACCCCAAAGATCCTGTAGATGGGTGAGGAAATCAGCCATGGAAAGTCAGTTTCATCTTGCTCTCATCTCCAGTCACCTCTTTTGCCCTCTTGAAATTAGAGGAATTTTGTATGAAGCCATTATAAACCTGACATTGCCTACTTCAACTTGCATGTGTCCCTGAACACCAAAATGTCCTCAAGGCTGATGTAGTAAGAAATGTGGTATGTAAGCTAGTGGAGTATCTTGAAAGTTCAGCATTGACCCAGGGGGCTTAACAGCACTGACTAGGAGATGGTAACAGGCAGACATCTGCCAAAGAGGCTAAAATCTAGTCACAATTGACTCCTTTTCTCAGCCCAAGGAATGTTTAGAGTATAGATATGTAATTCAGATAGCAACTGTAGAGCAACCCATAGGGTTGTTACCAGACTAATTCAGAATTAAAATGTTAGGATATTTGCAATTACAGTCATGACCTATGCCTGAAATGTAAGGGCACAGCATAATCTTTTCAAAGAGTTTGGAAAGGAAAACTGTTTTAAAAATCTAGTATAGTTTACTGGAGACAGAATGTTATTATCTAAATTTGGCATGGATGTGGGAATTAAATTTCTGCTCTTAAACACATAACTTTACAATCACAAATGCAATATGCAACTTCTAAAGAAACTCTATGGAAATTCTGGGAGATACCAGCCCCTCCTGAGAGTGCACAACCATGAAGTGCTCCTCTTCCTCTTCACTCACATGTTTTCCCCCAAAGAAATCCTTAGCACCTTAGCTCCTGAAATTACTGGGACTACACAGCTACTGAGCTCTCCTGATCTTCACACACTTCCACTTTTTTGTTCTTGTAGCTCCTTCATATTACACATCAGCATCAGGAAGACAAAAAGGTACTGTTTTGCAGTTAAAAGTTGGCAGTGTCTAACGCACATGAAAGCAGGAAAGTTTAAGTCTAGTCTCTAGACTGCTGTGAAATGCATACTTTGATTAAACATAATGAATGGAAGACATATAACATTCAAATGTTAATAAAATGCTGCTTCTCCCACAGTCAACATCATGTAATAAAGGTTATTTGATCTGTTTACAAAACAAATCATATTATTTTACACCCGTGGGTAGCATTTTAGTTGTAGGAGGCAATTTCATTCTAATTTAATGACAAAGAGGCATACCTAACTTAAGTACCCATTATACCCACTCTCTGACTTCAAGGAAATTGCATATTGTGAAGGGAGGCAGACACATCTGCGCTTGTTAAACTGTTAAAATTAATGTGTTTAAACTTTATTTAGTGTACACAATTGTATTCTCTCTCCCAAAACCCCTTAAATAATGAGTATTTTCAATATCTGTTGTAGGGGAAGTGGAATATGTAGCATTCCTGATAAAAAATACAAATCCAGCCACCCATATGAAAGTAACTCCAACTTCCATTTGTCACTTAAGATCTGTGACTTATTTTTGCTTTTCACAGTACATTTGAAATTTCCTGAGTTTTTATGTATTCAATACAGTCTAAAATTTTCTTCTTAATTTGTTTTTCTTGTGGCCCATGACTACTGTATTAGGGCCACAATGACTATTGTATTAGCAAGTTGCTACTCTTTTATATTTAGAAAAAAATAATGTAAGTAGAAAAAACACTATCCTGTGTGCTGCACTAGAATTCTACCAGCACACTGAGAAATATCAAGATGGAACACTTAGTTTTTCATTTCAAAGCTGATAAAGTATGGGTTTGGTGATCAGGTAGTGAGGTGGATTGTGAACTGGCTGAAGGAAAGAAGCCAGAGAGTTGTGGTCAACGGGACAGAGTCTAGTTGGAGGCCTGTATCTAGTGGAGTCCCTCAGGGGTCGGTACTGGGACCGGTGTTGTTCAATATTTTCATCAACAACCTGGATGAGGGTACAGAATGTATCCTCAGCAAGTTCGCTGATGACACCAAACTAGGAGGAATGGCTGACACATCAGAGGGTTGTGTTGCCATTCAACGAGACCTTGATAGGCTGGAGAGTTGGGCAGGGAGAAACTTAATGAAATTCAACAAGGGCAAGTGTAGAGTTTTGCATCTGGGGAAGAACAGCCCCATGGATCAGTACAGGTTGGGAGCTGACCTGCTGGAGAGCAGTGTAGGGGAAAGGGACCTGGGGGTCCTGGTGGACAGCAGGATGACCATGAGCCAGCCATGTGCTCTTGTGGCCAAGAAGGCCAATGGCATCCTGGGATGTATTAGAAAGGGGGTGGTTAGTAGGTCAAGAGAGGTTCTCCTTCCCCTCTATTCTGCCTTGGTGAGGCCACATCTCAATACTCCAGAGTATTGAGTGTCCAGTTCTGGGCCCCCCAGTTCAGGAAGGACAGGGAACTGCTTGAGAGAGTCCAGTGCAGAGCCACAAAGATGATGAAGGGAGTGGAACATCTCCCTTATGAGGAAAGGCTGAGGGAGCTGGGTCTCTTTAGCTTGGAGAAGAGGAGACTGAGGGGTGACCTCACTAATGTTTATAAATATGTAAAGGGTGAGTGTCATGAGGATGGAGCCAGTCTCTTCTCAGTGACATCCAGTGACAGGACAAGGGGCAACAGGTGCAAGATGGAACATAGGAGGTTCTGCATAAATGTGAGGAAGAACTTCTTCACAGTGAGGGTAACAGAACACTGGAACAGGCTGCCCAGAGAGGTTGTGGAGTCTCCTTCTCTGGAGACATTCAAAACCCTCCTGGACATGTTCCCGTGTGACCTGACCTAGGTGTTCCTGCTCTGGCAGGGGGATTGGACTAGATGATCTTTTGAGGTCCCTTCCAATCCCTAACATTCTGTGATTCTGTGATTCTGTGAAATAAAGTAACAATAGGTCCCCTAGTTATTTTTAAAAGAAAGTTTTGTGCTTCATCTGGGCGTAATAATACCTGCTGTACAATATAGAACTAATAGAAAATGCCCTACTTATGATGTATCATTGAAACTATGCTTACAGCTGTAGTCCTCTGAAGATATTTTCCAAATTTGATTGTCTGGCAATTCCCCTAACTCCATGAAAGGAGATTATAGAGAATGCCTAAAGAGCATTGTCCAACATGGCTTGGGGAAAGTAATTAAAAGAAAAGTACCATGGGAAATACTGTGCCTGATGCTGAAGGTCCGAAAAGTACAGAGGGTTAAAGCTATTAACTTTAATTACTAAAATAATTATAAGAAGTGTCATTACCTGCTAAATTTCTTATTTAAGGCACATAATAGAGTCTTTCTGGTCAAGCTGTTTCATGCTCATTCTTTGAGAATGACAGATGTTACAGATTATTTTAAATCATCTTTGAAATTTAGAAAAAAATGCATCTCCATCACTATTTGGCTTCCTAAACTCACTTGCCTCCATTAAAGAAAGTCTAGATTGAATTAAATTTATTTTCTTGTTCCTGCATATTTTCTCTATTCTCTTTAACTTGAGAACTGCTCATATAAACCTTCTTAAGCTATTCAAGGCCACTAATGCCATTCTCCAGGTGTAGTAGAGGCAGAAGACAGTCACCTCCAAAGGACAGTGCCCTGACAACTGCAATACCACTTGACAAAATGCAGTGCTCTTCATAATGTAGCCAGATGGCTGTGCTGAATACCTGTTGGCAAGCAACTAAAATATCTATGCCCTCTAGAATCAGCTAGTGATAAAGCCATCAAAACTTTGGAAAGCAAAAAAAAAAATTATCCATGCAAACAACTGACTAATATGAGTGTGGTTTTAGTTTGCAGTCTTCAGAATTCTGGAGGTTTCATAATACAATTTTAAAGGTGTTGATCCAGAGGTGATTTAGAAAAAAGAGTTTCCATATGCTATGCAGCAATCCACAAGGATGTACATTCTAATGGGTTCACACTTCCTTTCCTTTGTAAATTATCAGAAAATTGAAAACGACTGGCTAGACAAATCCATTGTTTTATGTATTTCATATTACAATATATTTAGCTAGTTATATTTCTGCCGTGAAGCAACCATGGAAAATCTCCAATAAATTCTGATCATTTCATATCAATTAAAATGCATCATTGACCCTGCAAGGATGAAGAATTGCTGAATTTTATGGTTAATCAGATTACTGCAGACCATAAATATTCATGGTAAAAGTGAGCCTGTTTTCATGCACAGTCACCAGTACAAAAAGAGACTAAATTTGTGAATCTGTATGGACATTGTTAACATCGACACTATTGGCAGCTCTTTGGAAAGTAGGATTTGACAAAATTGTCTTTACAAGCTTGGTCACAACAGCTATGTAAGATCTCTTTATTCAAACCGCTCCTGCTTTGATGGTAACTTCAGTCTGTATATATGGTTATATCACAAATACTCTAAAAGCACACAATCCACAAAACAACACATTTGTTTAACTATACTGTTCCCCTCCCTTGAGATCTCCCACAATTATCAAAACAGTAACTTTTGCTCTGAATCTAAAAGACTAAGTATTAGGCTATTTGGGAATTAACTTCACAGAATATTCTGTTGTTATCCGCCTTTGGACAGGGAAGAGCCATGGATGTCATCTATCTGGACTTCTGTAAGGCCTTTGACATGGTCCCCCACAACATCCTTCTCTCTAAACTGAAGAGGTATGGATTTGATGGATGGACTGTTTGGTGGATGAGGAATTGGCTGGGTAGTGACATCCAGAGGATAGTGGTCAATGGCTCAATGTCCAGATGGAGACAAGTGATGAGTGGTGCCCCTCAGGGGTCCATATTGGAACCAGTACTGTTTAATATCTTCATCAATAACACAAGCAGATTGAGTGCACTCTCAGCAAATTTGCAGATGACACCAAGTTGAGTGGTGCAGTTGATAAGATGTCCTTCAGAGGGACCTGGACAAGCTTGAGATGTGGGCCTATGAGAACCTCATGAGGCTCAACAAGGCCAAGTGCAAGGTCCTGCACATGGGTTGGGGCAACTTCTGGTATCAATACAGGCTAGGGGATGGTGGGATTGAGAGCAGCCCAGTAGAAAAGGACTTGGGGCTACTGGTGGATGAAAAGCTGGACATGAGCCACTAATGTGTGCTTGCAGCCCAGAAAGACAACCATATCCTGGGCTGCATCAAAAGCAGCACGGCCAGCAGATTAAGGGGGGTGATTCTGCCCCTCTACTCTGCTCTCATAAGATCCCACCTGGAGTAATGGGGGGGGTCGAGGGGTAACGGTTTTAAACTAACAGAAGGTAGATTTAGACTAGATATAAGGAAGAAATTTTTTACAATGAGGGTGGTGAGACACTGGAACAGGTTGCCCAGAGAGGTGGTAGATGCCCCACCCCTGGAAACATTCAAGGTCAAGTCAGACGGGGCTCTGAGAAACCTAATCTTGTTGAAGATGTCCCTGCTCATTGCACTGGACTAGACGACCTTTAAAGGTCCTTTCCAACCCAAACCATTCTATGATTCTGTGATTCTATGACAGTTACAGCTTTGAGGATGAATCTAACTCGAACATCTTTGTTAAATAAGACAGCTTCAAGAAAGCAATGCAGAAATAGTGGGAGACAGGAACTGGAAAAATCTCAGTCTAGATATGGCTCAAAATAGGACTAATCTAATGTAAAAGCTTCAGTATTAACTATCATTCTTAGATGTGCTTTACATATCATATATAAGCAAGCCTCCCCTTTACAAACTGCTTGGTAATCTGCATGAGGCAGAAAATCTTTCACCATTAACATGCAGCTATGAGAGATCAGTTAAAAAAACCCTCAGTATAAATACTGTAAACCATAAACACTTATGAATAATTCTGAAGGTTGAAAATTTTATATGCAAATAAGAGGAAATGTTAATTGCTCCTTTTTGAAAAGAATTTATTTCCTATAAATACTGATCTCCAGGTTTCAATGCTTCCTTAATTCTACTCTTGGTATTTTACAGGCTGCAGAAACAGCACCTAATTTAATCTGAGGCACACACAGCTCAGGCTGAGGCCAGACTATACTTGATGTGGAAACACAACACCTTTAAAAGGTAGAAATGGCAACTCATGGAGAAATAACATGGAGAAGATGGCAGTGCACAATGCTTTACTTTGCATTCCAGACAGGTTTTCTTCCTCAAATTTTTCAAATGTTGTAGCTGAAAAAGTACATTCTTAAAAGATCCCCCCAACAAACACAGAATTTGCACATTTAAAATTACATTTTAAACGTAATTTAATCACAGATAGGTCCAGGCACCTAACATCAAGAACCATAGATTTTGGGCATCTTTTCCCCTCTCTGCTAGTTTGGGAGGCTATTTTACAAGACTGCTGTCCAATGTCTGTACTTAATGTGCATCATAAATAGCTGCGTTACATAATTCTGCTTTCAGGTAGCTGTGGGAAGCTCACTGCTTTTCTTTTTTAGGATACAAATCTATAGCAGGTCACAGAGCCCTTATCTCTCTTGGAGATGGAAGCCCTAAGTTTGTAAATTCTGCCAACCTTTCGAACCAAGGTTAGCCAAATGCGGGTGCTCTTGCAGATTGCTCCTGTTAGATTGGAAGACCAATGGGGGCAATGCCTTTTGACAGAGCTACGTTTTGCCATGAAGAAGGCGCTACATTCTATTTTCTGGAACATAGCAGGAGGCAGCATTTAGGCTAGAGAGCTCTGCTTAAGCAAGATCTTGTAGCAAAGAAACCTTAGTTCTTTTTCAGGCCTAGGCTGTCTTCTGTGTCTGCTGGTAATTTCTCTCAGTTGTGCTGATCCTTTCTACCTGTGTTCATGAATGAAGCCTTTGAAAAATAGTAGAGGCTAGGCAAAATTCTCTATCCAGCTAAGCCTTGTGCATTTCTAGAGAATGGCAGTGAAAAATTGAAGCTGGTAGTTTCCATCATCAGAACTGACCTAATTTCTATGACTATTTTCAGATGAGAAGTAGCTGTGACTATCTCTTAACAATACCCTACCAATCAGACAAGAGTGCAAGTGTCCTTTATTCTATCCCAGAAGCAACCCCATGGAGATCAGACTCTTTACAGTAATGTTGGACTTGCTTAGTACAAGAACAAACCTAGACTGTACACAAACACATCTGAACCATGAAGTAATCTAGTCATTCATCTGATTTTTTTTTTTAAGTCCAGCTCCATATACAATGCAGAATTTAAATGTCATGGTTTTTATTGCTTTTAAAACAGGAATTTCTATCTCATCCAGCTCTTTTCAGTTGTTTGAAATATTCTACCATCTGAAACCAGAGTGCTTTGGCACTAAGGAAGCCTCACAACAAGAGCAGGAAGAAATAAAGCATGTTTTCTTCATGAAACAAACCCCAGTTTTCACTGAGCAAAGATACAGAAACATAAAGCACTCAGTGTTTTAAAAAGGAACTATGGGTACTTGGTTTCTTAGTAAAACACAGAAACAACACTCAAAGCAACTGTGAACATTTTTTATGATTTTTAAGATGTATATAATAGCCTGCATGGTCAAGATGAGGTTGAATATTCTCTCTCTTTTAACATGGGTATAAACAAATATATCAAGTAAGCAGCTGAAACAAGGAAAAAAGCAACCCTTTAAAGAAAAAAAAAATTAAGCTGATTGACACATATTTAAGACAATAAAGAAGAGAGAGAATTCATTGTGTTACCCGGCAAGTCCATCATCCACCAGACTAACTCAGTCTCCTCTTCTGTTGCACACATACAAAATGTCCTCTTGTAACCCCAGACTTACGTACTAGTTTCCTCAGATTCTAGCCATTAAACAAATTATGTGAAAAGCTCAGCATTCTTTTCAGGTGTCACAGACATAACTGGTATAAAGTCATCCTACTAAGAGCAAAAAATTGTCCAGCATATCTGACTGCCATTGTCTTTTCAAAGGGATAGTAACAGACTAAAGAAAAAACACACATATGCATAAGAAACCTTTCAACCTGTCAGGCCAACAGAGAATGTGCCATTTCATCTACTGCTGTTAGTGATTCAAATTTGAGATGAGTAAAGACAGTCACAGTGGAAAACACTAGCAATCGAAAAAGAACTGTTGTACTTTTAAATAAAATTAATTCAATTTAAGAGCTCTGTTGTCTACTGGTTCTACAAAACTCAGAAGTTCCTCTGAAGCCAGACCACACAACAGCTTGCGCAATGCTTTATAAAGCAGGTGGCATCCAAAAACCAGCAAGTCCCTGTACCCTTTGCTAATAAAATATCTGTTCTGCCTTTTCTCCCCTCACCCCATCCCTGAAGAAGCAAGCAACATGCTACTACTTTCCACTACAGTAAGTCATCTGCTACGACCCTAGTAAAAACTGATTGTTCCAGTTAGACTGTGTACCAACCCCTGCCATGAAAGTTTAATGGAGGTATGGAGACTGACATCAACAAGGAAAGGATCAATTGTGCCAAGGACATCCAGAGGTATGTCACAAGGGCTGCAGAAGGGAGTTCTGGAACACAAGTTCAGGACAATTTTCTGTGGTAAAACCTCCTTTTGGGCTCATTCCCTACACAAGCAAAATTGCCGTGCAAAGCGTGTCAAAACCTAGATTAGTACTAGCAAAATAACTGGTGTGAAATTGATTTAAATAATTCAATGAAATTTTTGAAAGAGGCTTTTTAGTTGCCTGTGGAAGAAGAATTAAGATATTTAAATTACAATTCTGTAACTGACACGCATATTTTTTAGAAGAGTATAATCATCCTGATGTCAGATACACAGACTTGTGCCAAAAAAATAAGAATAGCTTATGATTGGCACTTTCCACACAATATTTTAATGGCAAGATTAGACATCCATGTTAAATTATCAGCAGTTTTCTGTAAAACAAAAGCCATTTCCACACAATTATCCCTTGTGGTGGTTTAGATGCTGCCAAGACCCGAGACCACGTTGCCGCTGCCCCTCCCTCACCCTCGGACGGGGACAGGACAGGGAGTAAAATACAGACCCCGGGGTTGAGCTAAGGAAGATTTAATACAGCAGTGTAACAGAGTAACAGACCAAACAACAACAGCAGCGATAACAATGTACAGAACAAGAGCTGTACCGCACGGACACAGCACGAGGGACAGACCTGGACAGAAGCTGCTCCCGAACTGCCTGCGCCTGGGCACCCGGACATGGCATCAGCATGGAATGGAATAGCCCGGCTGTGGCTCCCTCCCAACTGCTGGGGAAAATTAACCCCATCCTAGCTGAACCAGGACATCCCTCTTCTCACATAATTTCTAGGACTTTCTTCCATGACACATGGTGTAGAGCAGCACTGTCCTCTTTCTGACTGTGAAGATCACTTTCCTGTATCAGAGTTAGCAGTACAGTGCACCACAGACCCATTCTGAGCACCTAACAGATGAGATTGCATGCACACTAGGCTCACAACCAACTGATTTATTACAGATGTGCTGCCTTAAAGCACAATACACATGGAAATCAGATGCTTGTAGGCAATATCAGTCTTGTCACAACTATGCAAAGACAGTACGCACACATTAACATTCAAGTATATACCTGAAAAAAGGCACAAGAGAGTCAAAGGAAAGATTGCTGGAAGCAGATTACAAGTCTAGGTTCCTTGTCCAAATATATTCTGTTACAAGGCATGCAAAAACATAGGATATGGTGGTCTACAAGACCCCCTTTCAAGCAGTACTATTGCTCTGATTTTTCCAGCTACACTTAATTGCAGCGGAAGCTACTAGACATAGTGGTAGCTTGTGGCATGAGAAACTGCAATGGCATACTGTCCACAGCTGTGTGTATATGGTGACAGTGAAGTGCTCAGCTGATACGGGCAGGTAAAAAACAGTCTCGGGTGCTTACAAACACCTCTGACTTTGAGGGCAAGGTAAAAAAAGAGACAATTTTACCGATGTTTCATGGAAGCATAGGAACATACATGTTAAAGTGACCTCTGAAGATCACCTGGATCAACACCCTGCCCAAAGCACCATGCTCATCTAGATCAGGCTCCTCAGGAACTTGTCTACTTGAGGTTTGATTATCCCCAAGAGACATCCCAGAAAAATTTCACTCATCATGTCTCTCTAAGCCCGTCAGTCCCACTCAACTTTCCACCTCCTTTCACATTCACTTATCTCACCAATTTGGTGAGAAAAAAACAACGGAAAACTGTGACAAGGGCCTTGCTAAAGTCAAAGTATAGAACACCCACTGCTTCCACAGTGCTGGCCACCTCATCACAGCAAAGTTGGGTACACTGGCTGCATAGCGTTTGCCATTGGTAAACCTGTGCTGGCAGCTCCCAGCCACTTCCCTGTGGCTGGAAGTGGTTTCCAGAAGGATTTGCTCCAGAGCCTTCCTAAGGGTACAGAGGGGCTGACCAGCCTGCTTTTACCTGGGATCCTCTCCTTACCCTTCTTGAAGATGGGTGCAACATTTGCCTTTTCCCCCTCCATCCGGAACATCCCCAGCTGTCATCCCCACCTTTCAAAGATGGTACAGAGCTGTCTCCAGTGACATGGGTCATCTCCCACAGCACCCCTGGGTGAACCCAAGGGGCCACAAACTTGTCTGTGTCCCAGTGGGTGAAATGCTCCCTAAGTCCATCCCCCTTTCCTGTAGGTAGTGTCATTCCTCCAGACTCTGTTAGGATGCTTAGACACACAAGGGCAGGCCTTCTCAGTGAAAACAAACAAAACCAATGACAACAAAACAGCTCAGCACTATGACCTTTTTCACTTTCTTTGTCACGAGGTGTCCTATTCCTGCTGAGCAGAAGGGCTACATTTTCCTTAGCCTTTCCTTTCACCATTGATATACAATAGGAAAGCTCTGTGCCCTTCATTGCCTCACCAGTTTCAGCTGCAGCTGAGTGTTGACGTTCCTCACCTTGCCCTCCACTCTCAGGCAATGGGTACCCTTCTGGTGGCTCCTTCTTGTTTGCACCTTGTCTTCCATTTCCTTTATGCATTTGCGACTCCCCCCAGTCTTGCAGTCCCCTGGACACCTCTGTTCTGCCCATGGAGTCTTTGCTTCCCTCAGGTTATGGGAAATCTCCCCTAGTTTGGAGGTCTCCTCACAAAATTAGCAAGCCCTTTTCCGAAGAGGCTCCTGTTCCACACTGCCAGATATATCCCATCTCTGTCAAGCAATTTTCATCCTTTGAGGAAGGTCTCAAGAAACTGTGTGGATTCATATCATCATGTATGACCATATTTTAGTGGTCACAAGAACTTTAAGGTCAAGGGATATGTTTTCTATTTCAAACTGATGTGAAAATGTCTGGATTCTCAAAATCCTCTCACGCTTACTACTTATACTGGAAGAAACTCCAGTTCCACCCAAGCTGAAAATGGAGTGCAGAGCATAGACTGTTAAAATATATATAGCACATATGAAGACATACAACCACTCAGCTTGCATGTTATCTTCCTGATTAACTACAGACTGGCTGACATCACAGTCAGCTTTAGCAAGACAAGTATAAACCATGCAAGTTGACTCAACACATTTCTACAGTCTAGGAAAATTGTGTGATCATATAAGAAGCTATTGTTTTTGAACAGCTAAAAGGCACATATAAAGGAAATATTTTGTAGATTTCAAATTTGAGACTGGTCTGCCATTGCCTGTTTCTTGCACGCTACTCAATAGTGCTTCACAAAGTTGCTTGCAGTCCGCTTAAACACAACTTCCAGAATATTTTATAAAGCCCTTGCAATGACAGCAATTTTAGGAAACTGGCAATATTCTTGACGTCTCCTGTTCTGCTCTTGCGACAGGTTTTGCATTATTCCACAGTCAGGATGCAACAGGAAGCACTTTTTATCTCTGCTCCATAAACAGAAATTTTGTAAATCCTTCTGGTTTACAGATGTTTTTGATTACAGCGGATGAGATGCAATGACCCAAACATTACTTTTTTTTTTTTCCCCAAATTGCTGCCAGACAGCTTTGATTGTTTACAGCTTTATATCATAACTGCTGCTTCTGTTGTATACTACTGCACCAACATAAGTTGAAAAAAGATGTTTTAAATATCTCACACCAAAAAAAATGCAAAATGCCATCCCATATTTTCCGCAAGAACACAGTATGAATAACCTCAAGAGCACTGAGTGGACAAGACTGATTGCAATGAGAAATGATACAATGACTATATGTTAAACTACTACAATATCTGCAATGATCTCCCCCCTCTTATTCAAGAGAAAATTCACACTACCTACACTTGGATCCTCATTGTCTTTTAGCCAATATCAAGCTGGATTCTCCTCTCAGTATATTAAATCCAAATATAGAATAAATATGTCTCAGGTATGAAGACTAAGTCTGTCTTTAACATCCAGTTACCCTTTCCAAGACAGATAAGAAAAACTCCAAAGAACTTCAAAGAATTAAACAAATTGGAATGTTATTTACTTATTTTGGAGTAAACTGCATCCATATGCATTCCCTTTTAAGACAAATATTTTTATTTATCTCCTAGGTACTGGCAAAAGAGCATTAAATATCTAGGTGTATAAATAATTATAGTTATGGCTAACAATAGAACTGGCTCTGCTGTCACAAAGTACAATACAACAAGTAATGGAACCTGTTGGCTTCATGATTTGTGAATAAAAACACGTAAGAGTTTCAAGTCCATTTGGAAACAAAACAGGAATGGAGCTTTAAAGATTTCTTGCATCTGATCCTAGAATTGTAGAATCACTATGGTTGGAAAGCACCTCTAGGATCATCAAGTCCAACCTTTATCCCAACATCTCCCAAAACACTAGACCAGGGCCTCAAGTGCTTCATCTACTCATTTTTTAAACACCTCCAGGGACAGTGACTCCACCACCTCCCTGCACAACCTGTTCCACTTCCTAACCACCCTCTCAGTAAAGAACT
The DNA here is from genome assembly GCA_028020825.1 of Podargus strigoides. NCBI lineage: Eukaryota > Metazoa > Chordata > Aves > Caprimulgiformes > Podargidae > Podargus > Podargus strigoides. Next base: position 94,616,046 of record CM051663.1, read on the forward strand.
TCTTCCTAATATCCAATCTAAACTTTCCCTCATGCAACTTGAGGCCATTTCCTCTCATCCTATCATTAGTAATTTGGGAGAAGAGGCCAACACCAGCCTCACTACAACCTCCTTTTAGGTAGTTGTAGAGGGCAATAAGGTCTCCTCTCAGTCTCCGCCAGAATAAACAGCCCCAGTTCCCTCAGCCAGTCTCCATAAGGCCTGTTTTCCAGACCTCTCACCAGCCTCGCTGCCCTTCTCTGGACTCGCTCCAGCACCTCAATGTCCTGCTTATCCTGTGGTGCCCAGAACTGGACACAGGACTCAAGGTGTGGTCTCACGAGTGCTGAGTACAGGGGCACGATCACCTCCCTACTCCTGCTGGTCACACCGTTTCTGATACAGGCCAGGATGCCGTTGGCCTTCTTGGCCACCTGGGCACACTGCTGGCTCATGTTCAGTCGGTTGTCAACCAACACCCCCAGGTCCTTTTCCGCCAGGCAGCTTTCCAGCCACTCTTCCCCAAGCCTGTAGCGCTGCATGGGGTTGTTGTGACCGAAGTGCATGACCCAGCACTTTGTTAAACCTCGTACCATTGGTCTCAGCACATCCTATAGCAGAATTACTCCCTGATCTGTATTTCTGGTATGGCCTGTTCATGAGTCTATGAATACAGATATAAAGCTGTCCATCATCTGTATGGAAATAAATATTCTACAGCAGCTTTCTTTCTACCAAAAAAATAATAAATAAAAAAAATAAAATCAAAGCAGCAGTTGAGACTTTGTAAGCATTTATGGAAAGATATTGCAGCAAAAGCACAAACATGACCACTTTACTGGACATTGAAACCAAAAATACCATGCACTGCTAATTTACCTCACATATTTGCAGGGAACATTTACTGCTTAAATTACAAAGATCAACAGCCTTACACCAACAAGGTAATTGAAATGTTGCTGTGAAGAAATTTTCATCTGCAAGCTTCTTAGCAATTTACACTCTTACGGTGAAGAAATAACAAATTGGTCTGTAAAGCAGAGCAGTGGAGTAGACAGAAATGGTTTTAAATTTTCACTTTAAGCACCGTTTGTCTTCTTGGAGGGTTCTCAGCCATTTCAATGGCTAAAGCTCTGGAAGAAGAATTTCAGATGGTTTGTTTCCCTGCATTAATTTGAACTGTTTTCACCTCACCTGTGCCTCAGTGTCCCATCACACAGAGAAGACAGAACGAACAAGAAGTTATACAAGGTAAGCTGAGACACAGAATGGAAAGCATTCCTTGAACACAACTGACAACAGTCACGTATTCTCTTATTCTACCCCTCCACTATCTGGCCATTTTATGCTTAATAAAATAAATGGCCTACTTGGCAGATTTTCTTGATAAAATGAGACACCTTGCAAACACTGTTAGTCAAGGACATTTCGTATTTGCACCCTAAGCCTGTTCCAGCAGTAATGCTGATCTACTCCTCAGAACACCTCAAGCTTAAAATCAGATCTAGGTATAGAAGAGAGTACAGGGGTTAGTTCCTTCCTGCACCTCCTATTGCACCTACCACTGGTGATTGGCAGTATCCAATTAATAAATGCATAAGTAATCTTTTCTGAAATAGCTTCTCCAGTCACTCAAGTATACACTATATTGTCTATTGGGTCTTAAAGCGAGGCTTTAAGTCAATGCAAAATAAGCACTCACATGACTAATTTCAGCATATGCGATTGACTACTGTACATTGCTTTAAAACATTGACTCGAGTAAGTTAGACACTTGCCCTTTTGGCCCTCAAGGGTTAGCTGGCTTGCAAAAATGGTGTTAAGGGGGAAAAATAAAAATAAAATCAGCAAAAGTTGATCACACAGGTTGTTTTGATTCTGTGCTTAGACTGAAATGATACTTCTAGATGCCATTTTAATTCTGGATGCCATTTTAATTCTAGATACTTTCTACAAAAAGTCTCAACAATGCTCAAACTTTGTTTTGTATATACACCACATGTATATCATTTCAGTGAATTTTAATACAGATTTTAGTTCCCAGAGCTTTAAATTCTATGAACAATCTTAGCTCATCTTTGATTACTTCCTACTAACATATGAAGACACAAAACCAATATAGCTTCTATATATGTTTCTTAAGGAACTTTTCAATTTCCCTCCATACAGTTAGCCTTTGTTGATAACAGGAAAAAAACCTACAAAAAAGATGATAGTCCCATTGTTTCATTTTTTGTAAAGGCTGCATTGCTTGTAACAGAGGAGTACACATGCAAACAAATCAGTAAGTTCCACTTCAGGTGAAAAGAAAGCATTTCTGTAGTCCTGTGCCCTAAATTCTGCTTTAATATAAGCTGATCAGGAGGGCCAAAAGTCGTCTTAAAAAATATTGAAAAAAGAGCTGATGCCATCTCCTGTTCTCTTCCCTTTCCTATCTAAACATAAATAGAGTTTATCTTTGTGTCACACATACTCATCATCATACATAGGAAATTAGCCTCCCTTGGAATTCATATTTGATTTGAAAGTCATCAGAAACGCAAGAGTCGAGAGACATCAGTAAATTACGTCTCAAGCCACACATAGACCAACAAGGGATTCAGGAAGAAAAATTGGCTCAAGTTTTTGACTAAGTTGCAAACTCTTTATAACATTTCCAAAGGTGTGTTCCACTAATGTGTGAAATAAGTTGCAGTAACACTTTAACTTAGAAAAGTCAGCAACTGTTTCTGATCAAAAGCACTTTTGGGAATAAACTGAATAAATTCTAAGAATAGGTGTGTGAAGCCTCCATGCTGCTGGCAGCTCTCCCTGGATGGAACTGCTCCCCACAAGGTCCTTGTGGGTCCTACCACACCCATCCTAGACCCTCAAAACATGACTTTAGACACTGATTATGGAGCACTATGAAAATTTAACTTTTCTAGTTGAGAGCTGAGAAACAGTCTATGTCACTAACACTGGCACGTTTTCTTGGTTCCCAAACAGCCTGTCCAGGAAAGGAGTAGAAACCAGGCAACATCACCATTTCTGGAGTAGAGCAATTCCTGAAACAGAAGTCAACAATACCCACCTTAACAATGCAAGTTTTATTTGCACAGGACAACCAGAGAAACAGCAGAAAGCTACTGCAGATAGATGGTTAAGAGCCACAGATGACAAGCAGAGCTACAAGCCTTTAAATGGGCCATGGGCTGTGTCTTTTGGGGTTCCAGCAACTAAGATAGAAAGTACAATACCTAAAAAAGTCAGATTCGGGTTTGGTTTTTTTTTTGTTTGTTTCCTCATCATCTTTGAAGTCACTGTTTTTCAGAGATATTCCTACATTAAAACAGACTTTCCACAGAGAAAGACAATAGGAGTATGAGCTTGGCTAAGATATTAATTTATAAAGTTCCTTCCTTCTGTCACTCACTTTTTGCAGCTGAGCCTTTAACAAATGCTAGCAAGGTTTCTTGTTTTGACTGCACAAGGGAAAACAAAGCCCTTGGCAACAGAACTGCAATCATTTCATAAATGTAGTGGTAAGAAAACTGGAACATGGCCCATATCTCATGACTCTCTAAAAACCTTGTCTCTGGAAGGCACCCATTTTCAAGAAGTAGTTCGCTTAAACAGATTCATGTATTTTCTACATAAAAACATTAATGTATATTCCATTTCAAGCCACTTAATAGTTGAAACAAATCAAAGCTCCAAAAAAGGTAGCATGTACCACAGTATGATATTCACCAAAATGCCTTTTTTTCTTTAAGCAGTAAGTGCAACAACCGACTTGCTTCTAGAGAAATGCTGTATTTTTAGCTGAATTATTTTAAAGGTATCAAACTTGCTCTTTTACAGAAAGCTTTTTTTTATTTTAAGACAAAAGTATCAGATTTTCTCTTTTCCTGAAATATCCACAACTGCTTCTTGAACAAAAACAAGGTTTTACTTATGCATCTTTTTAAGTATACCTTCTTCAAATATTGAAAAAAAAGCAACGTTTCATGTTTGAAAAGATATTTCAATAAATTTCAGTTTTTGGAAGCTGGCCTAGAGACTTTAATCTGCACAAACATGAAAACTGTAGGAAGTGCTCAAATAGTGCCTGTTTTCTGATAAAATATATGTAAACCAGAGGATGCACAATATTACAGTGCTCTGATTTACAAAAACATGGCTAAGTTTTCTCAAACTGGTCAGGGTATGAAATGCCAGGGCTGGGCAATTTGTACCAGTCCACTGAGTAATTTTTTCCTGAAAGCTAACTTTGATTAAAGGCTGTTATCTGTGGAAATCCTGCTTGGTCCCTGGTATTTTTATTGGTAAATTAAACAACAGAGAAGACAGATCAGTTTTCTGTACTAAACACTGAAGCCCATCATGACCTGCTTTTGGACAGTTGGATACCCTTGACAAACGGACAAACAGGCAAAGAGTAATACTACACTCTTATTAGTGAAATGGCAGGCATAGGATAACACTTATTGAAGACAAGCCTTTTGTCTCCAGAAATACCAATACCAGCTACACCTACTGATTTATTGTTCTCATTTACATATAGCTATGGGAGTACATTTTCCTTCTCCCGCTTCTCCACCCTCAATCGAACGTATACATTAACTAATTATGTAAGAAGTAGATGCCCTGGATTTAAGTATCTCCTTAGATATCAGCATGCAAAAGGAAGCACTGGCACTTCAGGACAGCAGAAGAAAGATGTATTTGTAGATGGTATCATACTCTTGCATTACAGGGGTCAGATATGATCCCATAGCAATAAAATTTCTCATCATTTTCTGCTAAATTTTTGTGCAATAAATGATTCAGCTGTTTGTAAAGAAAATCTTTGGTCGTATGGATTTAAAGATGCATTCAGTACAATTACAAAAATTGTCTTCAAAGGATCATGCAAAGGCAAACTTCCACAGGATACACAATTAGCATAGACACATTGAAAGAGAAGAGACAGGAGTGACTTGGATTGCCCTTTAAAATAGTGTATGCTTCTGATCTGAAAAATGCCAGAGGTGCTGCCAGTTTTCAGATAATAGTTAGTTACTTAGCTGTAATACAAGGGCAAAACATTTTGTTGACATGAAACTCCACACACACACATATGCATACACCAGATGTAAAAAATATTTTGATTAGTATGATTTCTGCAATAGCAAGTGTGTGATATATTGGCTGCACTAAGAAACAGGCTTTTTTTCCCACTCCAAGAGCATATCTGAGTAATTTATATACTTTGCACAGCTGGATAAGCATGTGAAATACAGGACTTTGTACAGCTTGCATGCATGCTGACCAGCACACAGGCCTCTACGGCGACAAGCGGCCACAGCTTCTGGGATACTTGTTAAACAGAGAATGACGCTTTATCAGATTACCTCCTTCCATCAGGGCTTCTCCAACTATACAGTACCAGCTGGAAAAATCTTAACAATCCACAACAGAGTAACCTGAATTATGTAAAAGATGGGAGTTTTCATTAAAGAAACAAAGCGAGAACCTCTTTCCTCAGACTGAGCCACTGATGAAACAGGTATGCTCTGCTCCAGCTCATAGCCTGACCAGGGACACCCAGATGTCATATGGGAGCTGCCTCCACCCCTCAGGTCTGTCACCTGCGTGGCAGCCACAAAAAACCCAGGAACTGCCCCAATTTGAGTCCAGCTGGCAAGCTAGAGATGATACCTGTACAGGTGTGGATGTTTGTGCAGTATTTAAGTACCAAAGCACCCAGGTTGTCAGGCATCCTAATAATGCCTATCACTAAAGAGCGCCGGTAGCCTGAATAACCCCTTCTGTATCTACTCTGTCACAGCAGCATAAAGCAAACTGATCTATCCTTCGCCTCAGCCACTGCTTGTTTTCCATATTTAAACCATGATTGTCTTTCTGTGAGCAAAATTGTCAGTTACGGTGATGAATAATGACAATGTCATTAATAGGCCCTTGCTTAAATCTCTCTATTAAAGATAGGCCATCATAGAGGCAGAGGCTATGATGTCAGTTTAACTAAAGCTGACTGATGTATTAACGAGAGAGCCTCATTAACAAAACTAGACCTGCTGTTCAGCAAGAACTGAGGGTATCACCCTATTTGCGTTAGAAATGCGTGCATTGGCACCCAAGATTTCTGGTAGAAAACTGTCGAGGATAAATGCTCATCCTTCTCTCCATTGCACAGCAGCTCTGATTTAAAAGTGTTACAGAGAGTGAAACAACTCCTTGTTTGGCTGACAATTAGCAAATACTTTCTGCTGGTAGTGGGCCCCCTGCAATGCATGTGTTTAAGAAGAGAGCTTTAAGTGTGAATGATAGACTGTGTCTGACTCTGAGTGCCGCTGCTACATCTGTTAACAGTGCATTTGGCTAGTGTCCCCTTGTCACTTTGCTGAAATATCAACAGAGAAAACACAGATCCTTTGGGCAAACGAGGCAGAGGTGCAAATTGCAGTCACACTTCCCTGTCTCCTTGGAGTATCACTTCTAGTCTTCATAAAGAACACAGACTCACTTGCCTACTCATGGCAAGTAGCCACAGTTCACACTTGCAATAGGGATCAGTCACAACACATTACCATTAAGTTTCATGCTATAACGTTAAGAGACAAGCTTCTGCAGAGGATGTAAAAAGGACCTCAAATTTGTTATGGATCTGGATTTGGTGCTATTCTTCTGAAATCTTCTCTCACTTCTACCATGACAAACAGTGGCCTGTGTGTGAGTAGGGAGGAGACACTGCATTGCTACAAGCAGCGGTCAAGTACCTCTTGACAGCTTATTGTAGGTTTTGCTGTGATCTGAGGAAACAAGCCACTGTTTACAGAAGGAGTAGATGCAACTTTTGATAAATTAAACCTCCTGAGGGAAGAAAAAAGAAAACCAGCAGAAAAAGAGCACTTGGACATAAGAGGTCAAGTCAAATTGACTTTGAAGTGCTCACTGAAGGGTTCATAACACACCCACAACCTCCCTCTCTACTTTTCCCTAATCTCTAAGGTTCCTGTAATGACTATTTTGGCTGGCATAAGGCACATTTTTACAAACCAGAATGATATAGTGCTACATAAACACAAGGAATATTGGAGGCCTGAACACTTAACTTCAAGCACTTTGATTGCATCACAGTTATAAAAGCTTAAAAATGTAAAATTGATGTGAGCAGGCCACATTTGAATTTGGTTTTGTAATGAGCTCATTTACCCCAGTGTTAAAGAAAATATTTAGCTTTAAAGGCGACAACACTCTACTACTGATTATATTTAATTTACATCTAGATTATTATGATTACTTAGCAATTACTTAGCAATACTCATGCTTTGTTAGACAGATTTTTCAAATATATCATGTACAATTCTGATACTTACAGGATTTATATTTTTTATTTATTTCTCATGAAGAGAGAAAAATATTTCATAGCCACTAACTGTCTGTATTCTAGAAATTTCTAATGCAGAATCTAGGAAGCCAGATTAGCACTAGTACTGTGTGAATGTGGCCTGTTCTTTGGAAAAATATCAGAGGTAGGGAACTTCAATTAACCACACTGTACTTGTAGACATGAAATTACTTTGGCCTCAGAAGTCTCAAAAAGGAAATTTGGGATAAATGAAACTCCCTTTTGTTTTTCTCCACAAAATTCGCAATGTCTCCTCATGGATTTTCATTAGAAGATTTAACATTAAAAATAAAAATCAGAAGGACTGAAGAGTTACAATCAAGAAGAGAAAGTGCAGAACAGAGATGCAAATAAGGAAAAAACATCAATCCCCCCCAAAAAAAATCCATACAGCATTTTGCACGAGCAAAAGAGGGGACCAGGCATCCTGGTAGTCCAGGGACAGTTCCTGGAAAGCCCTAGTGGAATACAAGATACACACCTTTAAGTGGTGATTCACTTGCCAGCACCAAAGGCTACTAATAAAACGAATCTTTAGCTTGGACCAGTGCCTTGTCCAAAGCATGCTCATTGAACAAAAAGACAAAGAAGTTTCTTGGATTGAAGGTTTTTCTGCAATCTTAAACATCTTAGATGCCTACTTGTTAGTTAGTAGTGAATGTGGTCATATAAGAGGTGTAGTGAGTAATTAACTGTTCATGAAATGAGAAGTAGAAGCCATTCATGAGGCTTATCTGGAGAGGACTTTCTGGCATTTATTCTCCTGTGCTCATTGGTTCCTTCACACACTCTGCTTAAGCAACTGGGAAGGCAAACTGCTGCTGTCAAAAGAGAAATCCAAGCTTTCAATGTCACTAATCATCAGTTTGTCTGTTAAATAAGTATTTTGAAAGAAAGGGTTATAGCAGCCAAAATAAAACTGCAATAATTTTTGCAGTAATTAGCTCTAGTAACATTTACTTGTGTACTGTGAAATGCTTGTACAGACTTCAAACAAGTAGCATGGCTTTTGTCATCTTGATGAGTTGTTCCTTCAAAAAACTGGAATCTGTATAAAATGCTGTATTTTACAGCACAATAACATTTGCTTTGTATTTTACAGAATAACACAGTATACTTACTTGTGGTAATACCACTTTCAAGGATAATTTGTCCTTTCATTTACATTGTACTATGTAGATACTTTTGTTATGTACAGCAAGCAGATGCGTATAAACAATTACAAACTTAGCAAATAGTCTCTGCTCTTTACGCATCATCTTCCAAATGTTTCTTTAATGAAGACAAACTACTTCTTGCTGAGATTGCAGACCTTTTTAAAGAACACATTAATATTTCCAGAGCTTATTAAAACTACACCTTCTAAATTTTTAAACATTTAGCTATTATGACTGTCACAATTTCAAGGCAGAAAGGAGAGATGAATTGCAACACATTACAGTGAATGCAAAGATTGAGCATCACCATGGTTTTGTATCCAACAGACTTTTTAAAAGCCAGAAGAAAATTGCCCACTAGCTTCCCATTTCTATATAAATTAGTCTGCATTTTAATCCAGGACAATGGAAGTTAACCATTTTGTGAACTCCTCTGTACTTTCTCCTCAGTATTCTTCAGTCTCAGACCCCAAAAGGTTAATATTTTCTCCAAGATCATTCCACATACATTGTCTGTCTTTCCTTCTGAAATTAAGTATTGTGTCAACAGAAATGCGAATGAGAGCTTTTCCAGAAAAACTCGTCTCTCAAAATTTAAAATATTATGCTTGAAATAAATTTCATACTGATAAGATTTAACACATAATCTTCATCAAGACAAATACCTTCGAATTTTAAGTTCTTTGGTCAGATGTCAGGATAGGAAAGCTACTTTAACTGCCCTATTTAAAAAAACAAATGAAACCAGCCATGTTTCAACCAAATGTTTAAATTTGAATGGTTTGCTAGTGAATTAATAAGGTTTCTTTCACAGATGGGGGTAAAACTGAAAGTACTAAAAGAATCAAAGGTGGAACACCACCAGTTCTTTTCAAATACCTTCATGCTCATGAAGAGCATGAACACTTCTCAACTTTGGTCTTCTTCCACTTTTCAAAAGGAGATGGCAGTCACATTAAATCCGAATAGCTAAAGAAGTTATTATGAATTCATGAAATCTGGCATTTCTGCAAAAATAGCTCAGTATGAAACAAACTACAGAACTTCCAGGTAGAACGTGTATGTTGCTTGTGTGAACAACCTGCAAGGGAAACTCAGTTTCCTACACAGTATCTTGTTGCAGTTAGCTGCTGCAAAGCATAGGGTCATGAACAGTAAATAAGTTCATCTGTTTTCTGAATCAGAAGTATGCACACTGATACCCAGAGGTCAGGAGACTAAAACTAAACTATGGCTTTTTATTAGCTCTGTTTTCCAGCCCTTCAGGAAGGGAAAAACAAAGCCCTCACCAACTGATGCTCATGCTTGTCTCATTCCAGATAGGAAACAGCCACATCTATCACTGCAGAAAACAGTTTTATATACAAAAGTCTTTCTCTACACTCAAGAGAAAAAGATGATGCTGTGATACAACCATTCACCTGGCCCGGTGGGCATTTAGTTTTTTTTCTGTCAAAACCGTACATCCTGCAGATGTACAGACAATAAAATCTAGAAAACTCATACAGGTCAGTCTTTGGTTGTTTTGTTATTTGTTCTTTTTCTTTTACATACACCTAATTGGATTACATAGTAAGACCCCAGCTGCTCAACCGAAAATGAAAAGCCTGAGTTTATCTCAGTTCTTTCAGTGGACCCACCAACTGCCGAAAGCACTCCCTGATGTAAAATACTCTGGAGACTCACTGCTTTCCAAACATAACCTAAACGCACACAAAGCCTTGATGATCTCCCCTGGAGCTCAGAGTATCTAACAGCTGCAAGTGACTGCTCTAGCTAATTACTCCCAGCAACAAAAAGAATAAAGAATCACTACAGGAAGAACGCTCTCTGCCAGTGAAATATTAATGCATTTTTAGGCAGCTACTGTTTGTGTTTGCCCTGAATCTTAGTTCAAATTTTCTCAAAGGCAAAACTCCTTCTGCAAGTTGCTGTTGCTGTTTCTCTACCTGTTTTTACAGATTATCAAAAAGGGTAGCATGGTCTAGAAAAGATTTCAGCAAATTTTCAGCACTTATTTTTTCAGTCAAAAGTTCATTACAGACAGCTCCTGTTGCACAGAATATTGCTTATCTAAGACTATTCACTCTTGTAGAATACCACCTGTTCATAGAAATACTTTCCAGCATACCCTAAACATGGTTAAACTTTTCGTTCTCTTGTTTCCTATAGAAGTCTGTTCCTAACTGTAACTTCTTAGAAATTAAGCTTGTGAGCAGATTTTCCATGACAACATGGTGTGCCTCATACCAGATGAATGCAGCTGCTTTAGTGATTCTTCAGAACAGATTTGCTCTTTTGCAGTCACTGATTAGGCATTTCAAAACAGAGACATCCAGTGTCATACAAACTGGTAGAGCAATCTGGAGGCACTAAGCAAAGATGCTCCCTGAAGTTTTAGCAGCATGAAGAACCATGAAGAACAGCATGCAATTATGCACAAAATCATAATTATTGTATGTTGCCAGCTAAGTGAATACAGGGGTATAGCCCTGAAGTGAAGCAAATACGAAATCACTGTAGCCAGGCCCTGGTTCATTGACTGGACAAAGTATCTGAAGTAAATTTAAGGTACTGTTTTTAGATTTTTTCATGCCTTATCAACAAATCAGTTCCAACATTAAGAGTATTTTAAGTAAGGATTATTCCCACCAATGGAAGCAAATTCTTCAAAAACACTTTCTTTTTGACCAACATTTACTGTAGTACTGCTCACGCTCAAATTGAACCAAATACTTTTCACTTAAGAACTGTTTCAAAGCAGCAGCATTTACAGCTGAATCAATGGTAAAACGTGATGGACCTAGCCACAGTCATGGTACAGCAAGCATACTTTCAGAATGGTTGTAGTAAGATCCTCGAGTAATTAACACACATGGAGGTCTGGGGAAATCAGCTCTTCCGCTGATTACAAGGCTCAACATTTCAGGGGCTCGTTCCTATTCTGCACACATGCAAGGGCTTCAAGATATTGCCTCCCCTACTCCCCCCCAAAAAATAAAAAGCAGCAGGAATCCACTCTCACATGCATGGAGCCTTTGTTTGTGTTTGTGATCGTGTCCATGGGATGCCACTGGGGTTGATGCTGTGCTGTGGCATTATCTGAACTATCATGGCTGATCAGTGTTATACTTTGAAGCCTGGAGGTCTTGCTCAGGAAGACAGATGGCTTTCTGAGAAAAAGTTTCCCAAAAAACCGGAAAATCCATTTGCTTTCAAGCACCATTTCCACTAACAGGTAGGCTTCTAGTTGCTTTTACCAGTCTGGCTCTGTTCTATGCAGTAAGTTCATTTTCCAGTGAACCTTGGAAAGAACAAATCTGTTTAGAATAGCATATACCTGGATAGAGACTTCATTTTCTTAACCTCTTTGTTCCTTTTCTTCACCCTCCTCTTGGTTTTACAAAGAATATTTGCTGCAGTGTTCCCAGACTACAGAATTTAGCATCGAACTCAACTGATTGTCTCAGCTGATTACCCAGCTCATCATAAAACATCTCTTGCTATGCACAAAACTACTGTTTTGACAGCATAGAACTGGAAGGCTCATTTTGCCTTTGATCCTGCAATTCCCACAAAACTGCATATAGATTCACCTGCCAGTGGTACTGCAGAAATCAGTGGGAAGTCTGGTTTTCCTCTCCTCAGTGACAATGTGCAGTAAAGAAATCATTAGCAGTAGAATTTACATAACAGAGCTCAAACTAAATGGTGGTTTGTTTTTGCAGTTTATTTTCCTGCAGCAGACAGGTTCAAAATAGTTTTTTCCCTTTACTGTGCTGGGAAAAAGGGAATCCTCTTACTGCTACCAAACAGAAAATTGATAACAATTCTTAGTGAAGGCCAATGAATTATTAGTATTTCCAAATACTCAATACTAACCAAATGCAGCTACACTTGATCCAGGGTCTTAGGGAAAGAGAAAGCATTTTCATAGATACAGGCCTTTAAAAACTACTTTAACCTTGAGCATTTTTCTATATAATTTTTTTTCATGAAAACAAGATTCACGATTTCACAATAGGCTCTATGCTTCATTAACCTCCTAAAAAAGTCTTGAACACCAAGAGAACACACCACCACACGGATTAGTAGTTTCATTAATCAGAAATTTGACCCTTCAGATACAATTTCTAACCTCTGCACTAAGACACAGTAAGTGGCTACTTTCAGGAAAAATAATCACCTAGCAGCTTCCAAAAATGTCAACATATTTACAAACTCAATTTGAAATGTAGAGAGGAATATGAATAGCTACAGAAAAAAAGGGTTAACAAGATCACAGTGAAAAATGACCATTATTAGAATTATTTCTGTTCTAGAAGAAATAAAGCAATTCTATCTCAGGGCCATTTTTCTGTTTTGAACTCATCATTATCACATAATTTTCTGCTTTTCACAGTGAATTTCTAAAATCTTCTAGACAAAGGCTGCTAAAGACTATCCCAATAAGTTGTATTAACATTTGTCATCTATTTAAACATCAGTTTCCCAAAAAACCTTTAAAAGAATTCTGAAGGAGCAGCTGCCCATAAACATTTAAGGTTAAGCCTGCCTTATTGCCAAGATATGTGCTGGAGAGCAAACTACAGCAAGTGCAACAGCCCTGTGGCCAGAGAGAAGCTGTACCAGGATACAGTGTCCTCCAACACCAGCTTGACCCTGTACATACAGTCCTTGTGCTGAAGAAACCAAGCAAACTCTGGACCAGAGATGCCCATGCTCCCACACTACACTTGAATCAGGTTTTGTCTTGCCTTCACTTTGGCTTTGAGGAAAAGCAGGGACAAGGTGTGACAGGTTCCTTAAACAAGTCTGCCAGACCTGGCACATGAGATACCCAACAGAGCATCCTACCTCTCACACACAAAGAACCAGAGTCCTGTTTTACTCTTCCCATGTAGCTTCTCCTGTATATCTTTAGCACTGTATGACAGTTTATGATTTCCTGATATGTGTTTTTAGGGAGCTGTTATAGTGTGAACAATTCAGCATGTTTGGAAGCTACTCCTGTTAAAAATTCACTATGTTATTTACAAGAGCACACATTCCAGAAACACATTGTGGGGAAAGAGTGGCATGAAAAATGGTGTGCATACATGGGAACATAAGTGCTGTTCACACACACAGAAGTACACGGTGGATTTCCCCCCCTTATGAGGCATTTCTGCCTCTGTAAGTTAAACATGCTGAAGTACCAGTGCTGTTTGACATTCAAAATCACTTAGGCTGTTGGTCCCACACTCCTCTCAAATCTTCCTGTCAGCTCCAGAGCAGTGAAAAGACTGTGCTTAAATTCACAAAAAGATTACAGCGAACAATGCAATCTTTTCTTACCTGTAAAGACCTCTGCTGGCTGGGAAGTCCAGATGAGCTTCCAATTACTTAAGAAGGTGTCTTTCCACCCTCCTCAGTCAAAGAGGTGGTTGGATCTTCTTTCTTTGGGTCTTCTCCCTACTAGCACCCCGAACAGATGCATCTTTTCAACTGCACTCATACATTTTCAGCAACAGAAAAAGCATGTGTGGTCTAAGGTAAAGGGAAAAAAAAAAAGAAGCTTTACACATCAAGGTAACTCATTCCCTTCTAAACCTTCCTCCCGTAAATTGCTCCCTCATGTTTGGGGAGCTTTATTTTTATTTTGCATATCTACTGAAGCCACAGTAGTTCCAGAGCACACGATTTCTTTCATAACTTAATTTGTAGTAGTGAAAATTTATGATCTTCTGACTGTATCAGTAATATATGCAGTAGGGTGCTACTGTAATTTTTGGACAGAAAGGAACTAAGAATACAGACTTGCTTGAGCTGAATGCTGCATTTCAGTCCACACAGTAGGAAAGAGCAAAACCTCAGTGAAAAACACTTAGCTTGCAAGCTCTTACTAGTAGCCAACAGGAGAGTTTTATTATCAGTGTTGAAAGTGAAATGACACTCTCATATGACAGAATCACAGAACAGCCCTGGTTGTAAAAGACCTCTAAGATCATCAAGTCCAACCATTAACCCAGCACTGCCAAGTCACCACTACACCATGTCCCTCAGCACCTCATCTACACGTCTGTTGAATACTTCCAGGGATGGGGACTCCACCACTGCCCTGGGCAGCCTGTGCCAGGGCTTGATAGCCCTTTCAGTGAAGAATTTTTTCCTAGTATCTAATCTAAAACTCCCCTTCCGCTCCACTCTTTTCTCCATCATACTGGCAATACTGATACACCAATATTAATAAATCTGAATGTGAAGCAGTGCTCCTTCCATAAAGTGACTACATGTGGGCAGCTAAAGTTAAGAAACCTGCTTTGGTTCATTTACTGAGAAAATCAGATTCCTAAGGGGGTCGACAGAGCTCAGCTGCTGAGCAGCTGTCTGGGTTTAGAAAGAACAATTCAGAACCCATAAGGTTTGCCAATATCTGAAGACATTTAAGGGGACCTCATGAGAAACAAAATTTTCATGGCCTTCACTGTGAACATGGCACAGCTGCTCATCTATAGGCAAAGGAGTCTGAAGCGACAGCAAGAACTAACTTGGTGGTTCCCATATGGTATTTCTCCAGGCAGCCTGGAGTTACTCAAGGTGGAGAGATGACAGTACCAACATGAAGAAAAACGTAACTATCTTCCAAAAGCTCTGGTGTGCAAGCAGATCCATGTGGGTAAAGAACAGTATGTCAGCAAGTCTGATGGAAGATTCACATTGGATGCCTCCTACAGACTCTATGTCCTCTCATCCACAGCCAGGCTGGGCTGCTTAAGATGCTGAAGTGCATCTCTTCTGTCTAAATAGGCTCCTATGACTAAGCTCAGAGCTGCTCACTTCATCCTGTTTGTTACTGTCATTTTGGTGACCTCCAATGCGTATGCACTTCCTGGAGAAATACTAACGAATACTTTCTGAACTTGAAGTCTCAACTCTTAACGTTCCACCTGTCGTGGTGGCTATGTGAAACCACATTACAACAGGAATGGGGTCTCTGCCAGAGCCTGACACTACTTCCTCCCAGTGTGTGGACACTTGGAGAATAGTGCTTTGCCCAAACCCACACAAAACCCCAAATGAGCGTCCAGTCCAAAAACCTTCTGGCACCTGTTACCATGACTACTGCCAATTAGCTTTGAATTTGCAAGTTTACCTAACTCCTCCAAGTCCCTTCTGCTGAAGGGATATTTGACACCAGGTAGACTCACCAGATTACAGGACTGTTTTCTAAACAGGGTATTTGGAAAAAAGCTGAAGATCACAATTGGAGGAGGAATATTTTCTGACATCTGTCACAATAGTGCCATACTACTGAAGGACCTTTCACATTTAGGAATCGCCTAAGGAGAAAACTCTGCCAAACAGCAGCAAACATGGGTCACATAATGCCTTGACAAGACTCCCTGAATACATATACCATATATTCCCTGGATTAGACCTTGTAAATCTTGTTTACAGCTGGAAGTTTATAAAAGTAGAAGATTAAGAAGTAGACAATGCTCTAAGATTATCTCAGCCTTAGTACCCTGAAGTAAAACAAAAACATTCCCACCTGGAATATTTTACAAAATTTATCTTCATCAATGGAAGAAAGTACTCACTAGTTCTCAGAGAGAAGAGGCAAAAGAAAGGCTTTGTGGCTGCATCTTCTGGAGCATTACATAGTTGAGGAAGTATCAACTTTTTCTAAGAAAACTGAGTTTGCCTTTAAGTATCTATTATGGGCCAGTTCCTTCGTTGTCCTATAGAAATCCTCATCTGGAGCAGCAGCTAAGGAAAAATGTCTGTGTGGAACAGAGAAAGCAAGCTGTTTTGATACATCTAATAATTACTTCAAATTACACCAAGAGGAAGGAAATTTGGTCAACTCTTCATTTCCTTTTCTAGGTAATAGCTGCAGAATTTTGTTGTGAACGCTTAAAGCAGAGGCTCTCGAAGTCTCTTCAAAGATTTATCATGACCAGGTGAAGTCCTAAAGAAATATACACCACTTCACAGTCAGTCACACAATTCAGTCAACCAAAGAGGAAGTTCACTTCTAATTTACTTTATTAGAATTTTATTTTATTAGAAGTTCACTTCTAATCTTTTAGTTGTAATTTAGTTTTTCTGCTTTCATGCTTGCCATAGATTTCAAAGAAGCCCACCATCAAGACAGAACCACCGAGATTTGGTATCACAATTCAAAACCTCCTTTTCAGGATTCTGCTTGCTTTTGCTTTTAGTTTTTTCACACCCTTTTTTGCTTTTCTGGAGAAACTGCCTTGGTGGCAGGAAATGAAGTGCCCATTTTCCCAGAGAAAGTAAGAACAAGCTGAAGAACTAAAGGTCATCTTTGAAACAAGAGAAGTCTGGATGAGCTTCTGCATAACCTGAATTTTCAACAGCTTTTTTAACTTTCCTTTTTTGGTTCAGACTTGACCATTTTGAGGTTCCCTCCTCTCTTCCTCCAATTGTTCTGATGGACGGCCATATAAATTCCTAAGGCACCAGCTTCAGTGTTACGGCAAATATTATTAAGCTATCTAGAACATGGAAAAACTCGGTTTCAACCAGGAAAGCAGTAGCATCCAGCAATGAGGTCTCACTAGAAAGTAAGTTTTTAATCAGCTGTGGACCAGTTGATGCAAGTCCTGTATAGGCAACCTAATGGAACTAATCTGAGGATTATCTTTGCCCATTCTGGTCTTCCCTGAACTCTGTAAAACACAGAGCCTACATTCTTGTTCTTAGGCTTTTCCTCTGTTACTTGCACAAAACTGTGTGCATGGCTGGGACGTGCAATGAATGGGTTGGTGAATAACAGAGCAGAGAGGTGGGGTGGGGCACAACACACATCACGTGTGTCTGTTGAGTGTTAGCGCAACGAACAGGAGTAAGAGGAAGCCTAAACTCACTTCACTAAATATTTTATCTACACAAGAAAAGTGTGCCATCATTTACGGCAAGTATTACAGTAACTTCCAAAATTCAGATTTATAACTTATCTGAGTTTGCGGCAATAAAAATGGATACTGCAGCTGTTCAAAATAAATATGCAACACACCAAGAAAGAAAGAATGAAATCAGAAAGTCTCTGGAGTCATAACTTCTCAGAAAACACGAACTGTTGAACAGGGAAGACAGGCAGCTTGCAGTGAAGGGTACCACTGAACTGTTTTGGATCCATCAGAATACTGCCAATGTTAATCACGGACAGAAAAAATCCTGTCTGCCATCACATTTTAGGTTGCTGTATTTTTGTATGACGGCATAAAGCACAGACGGTAGCAGGACATAGGAAGTGTTTCAGTTTGACCAATCTCCACCTTTCTTCTGACAGAACAGGCTGCTACAGAATACTTCGCATTTTTAAAAATTAATACCAGACTTTTGAGACAGGTAGACATCAAGAAGTGGTGGAGTAGCTTTCAGGGCTATTTAATTTTTTATTAGAGAATATTGTCTTTTGTAAGTGCTGGCAAATAGCCCTGTTTTATCAGCACTTGGGTGACCTGCAGAAGCTTTTATCAGCAGAACATTTGTGTAAACATTTGAAACATCCTTGCACTCAAAGCAATAGAAATACATGTGCTTTACTAAGCAAGGATCCTACTGCATAAATGAGAATAATTTAGTAAGAGTTGCTTCAAATTAAAATTCCGCTCTTATGTTTTTGTAAAGTATGCAGTGTTTATAATCAATACTCTGCCAGCAGTTGTAATAGCTTTTCTTACAGAATTACAGGGTAATTAAAAATGTCATGTTGACCTAAATTCACTTATGTATAGGAGTCACATGATATAATAAATAAAATAAGA
Source organism: Podargus strigoides (assembly GCA_028020825.1). Classification (NCBI taxonomy): domain Eukaryota; kingdom Metazoa; phylum Chordata; class Aves; order Caprimulgiformes; family Podargidae; genus Podargus; species Podargus strigoides. The sequence continues at coordinate 94,634,357 of CM051663.1, forward strand.
AATCAGATGCTTTAGTAACTTTTCTGCAGTTATGCTTGGTTTTTAGAGTGGCCTTATAAGTATAAAAGAATTAGTATATTTTCCTTTTTCCCATTTGTATCTCAGAGCAGAATGTTGGTCAAAACCAGAAAATAGGAGAGTACTTACAAGATAAGACAGTAAGGCATCAGACTTGATAGCATAAAGTTAGCCAGCCCCTTAACTCACTGAAGTCACTCATGTACCTACGTACCTGAAAGTTTACGATGCCTCCTCAATTTTTGTCACAGTTACTGTAAGTGTGGGCAACAAGACAAGCTTTTCTGATTACAACTGCTCTTCACACCAAGAGCGGACTTCCCACATGTTATCATAGTGTACTTGTTCCACCTCCTCCCACCAAAAGACCTAATCTCTCCCCAGCATTCACAGAATCACAGAACGGTAAGGGCTGGAAGGGACCTCCGAAGATCATCTGGTCCAACCCCCCTGCTAGAGCAGGATCCTAGAGGAGATCACACAGGAACACCTCCAGACGGGTTTTAAATGTCTTCAGAGACAGAGACTCCACAACCTCTCTGGCAGCCTGTGCCAGTGTTCAGTCACCCTCACAGGAAAGAAGTGTTTCCTTATGTTACGACTGAACCTCCTGTGTTCCAGTCTGTGCCCATTGCCCCTTGTCCTGTCACTGGACACCGCCTAGGAGAGTCTGGCCCTGTCTTCCTGACACCACTATCCTTCCATCAAAGAGGGCGAGCTGAACAAACGGATGTCCCTGCTAGAATATGAACTCCAAATATAGCATCATATTTGCTACCCAGCACTATCTTGCATCCTTTCATTACTCCAGCCACCAAAGAACATAACCACGTAAAGTCATCAGTACACACTATTTCTGCAATTAAATATAGAGAGTCAGTTTGTTAACACTGGTTATGATTGACACCTTGAGGTACTATTATCTACGTGTGTTGTTCACAGACTTATGATCCCCATCATCCAAGTAAACTTGACTACATCACACTGCAGTGATGGGATATGCTCCACACCACAACACATGCTATGAGGTTTTGTATCAAAAAATCTCATAGTAATAAAAGAGAAGGGGAAAGAAAACAGTTAAAAATAAAAGTTATACTGCACAAGCCACTTTTGGAATTGTATTCTCAGTGGTGGAAATTCACTCTCATTCAGCTGTGCAAAGCAAATGAATTTAGGAGTATATGTACTTTAAAAGGGCAAGACACACTTGACTAATTTTTAAAGAATTTCTTGAAGAGCTGTGAAGGGAAAAGAGCAAACTACAGTAACTGAACAACCACTCAATCACTGAAGCCTAGAAATGAATGCAGTAATTAAACAGCAAATGGACACTGCAATAAAGCGTAAATCCTTCACTTTTCTCTGTATTTATTCTAACACACTAGGGCATTAACTTAGCTACACTGAATAGCAGCCTGCTAGACAGATAGTTAATTAATTTGTACTGAATGTGTTTAATGACTCTCATTTGTTATATCACCTTAAGTATTGAGTGGTTCATATAAAACCAAACTGAAAAGATTTGATGCCAATTTTAACATAATAGAACTGGTACACAGCTCCACTGTCTTACCTCCTTGTTGGTAACTAGGACCCTAAGCTAAGTTAAAAGGAGCTCAAGAGCTTTGTGGAAACGGTTCACTCAGATTGCTTACCCATTAAAGCAGAGGAAAATACGATAAACGACCTGCTCATGACACTGTTTTCCCTTCAATTTTGTTTATTGATGTACTGAACATGAAAAAGTACAAAGGATCCAAACACAAAAGAAAACATGTACAACCTCTTAAATACTCAACAGAATATATTTTCTATTCCAACAGATGTGAATTAAGTCATACTATACAACTTCAAATAAATACCAGCCTTATATTTTACTAAGTGCTCTGATAAACACTGTAAAGTGAAGCCCGATTTACATGCCTTCTCATCAATGCTGTTAGTTGCTACAGTAGTTAGTATAGGAAAGAAGCATGTAGCTACTGTTTTCCCCACATTGGAAAGTTTGTGATTTCTATAGTATATACAACTTTTAATGCATAGGATTAGCTTTAACAATCTAAATGCACCTAAGAATGAAGAAGTGCTTAGGAAGCCAATTGATTTTTGAATAGCATTGAGTGGGTCAGCATGAAAACTCGCTTATTCACTTCAGCACGCGCTTCACAGTATATGTATTGTACTATACTGAAAAATTTTTAACTACAGTTTTAAAGAATAAGAACCAAATGCAACTGCAAAGATAGTGTACAACTATTATGCATAGAACATTGCTTTTTCTAAGGGGAAGCATATGAGCATCTCAGTTTATACAAAAAGCAGGACGTAACTACATAGTTGTCAGTGCATCCTGGTGAAGGCATCAAACCCTCAGCTTTTTTAAAAAAATTTAATTATAAGCTAGATGCTAATCAGAAAATATTCTGTATTTTTCTTAAATTTCTTCAATACATGGCAAAGACTTTTTCTATTTCCCCAAATAGTGATTTAAGCATCATACAAAGTTAAATTTCAATAGCATACAGGTATTTATGGTTTTTGTACGAAAAACGTACGGAAATTTGTTCAAAACCTATGGTTATACTCGGCTTTTACCACAAACATATTTATAAACAAAAATGTAGCATCACCATAAACAGCTGAAGCTAGACTATCTACAGACAAAAATAGCAACAGATCTGATGCACCGTAAATTCAAGTCCTCAGGACAACAAAAATGAATAAGCAGACCTCAAGTAACAATGTTAATGCCATTTACAAAGAAAAAACTCATACAAAAACATTCAAAATTGAACATCAATTGGCATGTAACTTGAAAAATAAACAAATCAAAATTAGCTGAAAGATTCGTAACTCAACGTCTTATTTACATTACACAAAGCTCAGGTGTTAGCCTTGAACATAACTTTCAAAATACCTCCAAATATACCCAACCCAGGCCACTTCTGCTGATTTGCTACTGCGCAAACCATGCTCAATGTCTTTTCTTAAGACAAAACAATAGCGAGTACATCACTAAACACCATGAGCTCTATCTGAAGGGAATTCTTTAGGAAGAACAGATTTTTTTTTTCCCCCATCTCTCAGTAGTTTAAGTATCCTGCTTGCTCTTATATTCTTTTTTAGTTTTCATTTGTTGCAAAATCACAAATTAATGTGAGCCACCTATCATTTAATAACCAGGGTGATCAAAGACTCCACTGATGATTACAAAAATGAAACCAACAGTGCATCCCATTGACTCTACTTCTTAATGCAAAGGTCTCAAAAGTATTTCTACATCATAAACCTTTCTGAATTTCCCCCAGCAATTGCAAATTTCCTGGTAAGTTTTAAAAGCTCACTAGGTGTCATATGAAGAGATTTCTCAAAGTATTCAAGTCAAAATATTTGTTCCAGGACCAGTAAAAAGTTTCTCCAAATTTTTTTATTTTTTATTTTTTTATAAAAATAGATGCTTTTTTAAACCCACATCAAAGAGGCTCTTATCTCTTTGGCAAGGTACTGCTTTACGAAAAGTTCTCCAGTATTCTTACAATAAGCTTTTATAATGTGTTCCCATTCCCCAACCCAAATGATAATTATAAAATAAATACTGCTTATAACTTTATAAATAATATGTAAACTTCAAATACTTCTCTTGAACAACAAAACAGCAATGCATTAAAGTGTAAATTAAACACAAGGCAAATCAAGAAATAACATAAACAAAGACTTCGAAAGTATAACACAAAGCCTCAATATTTACACGTAGGTTAAAGGCAGTCATGTATAAAGAAAAAACTTCTTCCCTTAGCTGAAACACTTTAAAAGGTCCACCTTCTTCAAAGAAGGCAATAGAATATGCATTGTGACAGGTAAAAACCCTGTACCTCTTGTCAATATTCAAACACAAAAGGTATTTAAGAAGTTTTAATTCAAACATTAGCAATAAAAAAATCTCACGTATTCTTAGGATGCTAAGTAGTCATTTTATCCCCATTTCCACACTGGCATACAACAAAGGCATTTACTAACATAAAGCTTTGTGTAAATTGCCTTTGTTGTACAGACTTCATGTATTAATGCACTGAGAATAACTTGTTAGGCTTTGTGTGTTTTGTTTGTTTTGAAGGAGACCTGCAATACTCTGTCCCCGAGGCGGTATCCATTCAGGCTGGCTATTGCCATAGCTGCCTCATCATAGTTTGTCATAGTCACAAATCCAAAACCTTTGCACTTGTTGGTATTAAAGTCACGGATGACCTTCACATTGGTTACTGCTCCAAAGGGTCCAAACATTTGCCAGAGAATACTCTCATCCGCATCAGGGGCCAAGTTGTACACAAAAATGCACCATCCAGTTCCTGCATGTCCAGGGATATTAATTCCAGCCAAACTGGTCATTCCATCAATGGTCATTGGAGGAAACCTACTAAAGAATGAGAGAAACCAAGAGAGAGTAATAAAGTAGCTCTTCACAGAAAATCTCAATAAAGAAATTCCAAAATAAAAAAGAATATGATACAGGGCTTTTCACAGCATGAACATGTTGGCCAGACTAATAAGGTAACATCCCCGTTTTCTTTTCCTCGCCTCCGCAAATACTACGTACAATACTACACCCAAAGAGGGGGAAAGTGCTAGGTCTGTCATTAAATTAACATAGAAAAATGAAAGAAAAGCATGCTATACAACCAGTGCGGATTAGTAAGCCAATTGAAACAGGAATTCCATGAAACTGCTACAAAAGGTTTGTCTCTTTCATGCATAATGCACCAAAATGAACAATCTCAACTGAAGTCTCAACATGCAAAAATCCAACCTAAGTCTTACTAAAAAAGCACACAAAATACTTAACAATAATTTGGTTATTATTAACCTAATAGTTCTTTATTACCTCTTTACTCCATAAGCCATGTTGAGCAGATTGTCCAACCTGCAAAATATTTGGCAAAGCATTCAGTCTTCAGACTTTTGCACGCTTTAATCTCAAGGCAACTTTGTGTATTACTGCCATGTTCCTTGCACTGTATCAAACCTCATGCAAAGTTAAAGTATCACAACTGAAAAAGGTATGGCACCTTATTACTCCTGACACAGTTAGTGAATACGAAACAGACATTCTTGTGTAGTAGTATCTACAGCCATATATAGTTCAGAAAGCACACCACTACCACAAGTTTAGCCTACGTCAAGTACTGTTAGCATAAAGTTACACCCAGTGACCACCTCAGAATTTTCCGAGATTACTAACTTGTTTTGGATGAAGATTGTACTGAGGATTCAGACAGCTTGCTGACATCAATACACAGTTGCAGGGTTATGGAGTAGTAAAACAAGTGTTAAGAACATGAACTGCAAAAAAGATTTTTCATTTTCTTACTCTTTTCCAGAATAAAGTTTTTAGAGTATACATACACACACAAACATATTAGACTGAAAGCTTTCTCCATGTATTTCTCTCCTCACCTGCCCCCAAGATGCTAAACTGTAGTATGTGACCGCAACTGAACAACCCTAACTCCCTCAAGTCTGTCTTCATAGCAGAGGTGCTCCAGCCCTCTGATCATCTTCATGTCCCTCCTCTGGACTCACCCCAACAGCTTGATGTCCTTCTTATGTTGGAGGCCCCAGAACTGGACACAGTACTCCAGGTGGGAGTCTCATGATATTAAGCATACTGTTTAAATTAACCCTTTTATTCCCTAATAGTACGAAAATCCACCAAATAACAAATAAAATTGGTTATCCCTTCTCTTAGGGCAGAAAGACTACTCTAGTGCTGACCTTCACACCTGTGAGACACTTGCTGCACATAAGGCTGAAAAGCTGAAGAAAAGAAGAATTCAGAAGTTCTGCCAGAAGTGCAGTCCATGAACCCTGAATATTCATTTTAAAAGCAAGGGTGGCCAATGCAGAGCTTTTGAAGTTTGGTATATTCTCTTTGAAGCCAACTGCCAGCCGATTTTATTTCTTACAAAATAGGATAGAAACTGAGTATACTGCTGTTTAACACATTCCAGTCACATAGGCCAAGGGCAGAGGGTGGGAAGAAATTATCAAAATCACTGAAAAAAATCTGAGATACTCATGAATTCAGATAGTATAATATTTGTTTCACTTCATTCTCACCATCTGTCCTTTTTAATACACTAAATAACACAGGGAATTGTATGGCTGTAGTTTCAACATGATGTGAACATATATCTGCAAAAAACACATGGAGAAAATATTTGAATAATCTTCCTTACAAGAGCTGTAATAAGAGAAGACAGTGTGCCATGCAGGATGTAGACAACTGACTAGGAAAAAAACCGAAAGCCAGAACAGGGAGGAAAGATAAGGGGTGGGGAAGAAGAGGCTGGCTGTGGCACGCCATGTGGGCTAAGAAGAAAATCGAATTGCCTAGGTCAATGTTAACTGAATCAACTCATATATTAATCAACAATAATCTAGGAAATTAAAAATAACCTTTAAAAAGGGATATTTTTAGTGACTGTGTCAGACGAGTAAGATGTCATCTTGGTTTAACTCCAATTAAGTAGGTTTATTAGATACTGAAATGCTATCAATAGGATGGAATGCATTTTTGCTTTTAGCTGTATTGTAGAAACATGGCTGATATTCAACATTTTCATGTATTTCCTTCATACATAGAACTCAGGTAAGCAGGGAAGGGAAAGACTGGAGGGAAACAAACAGGCCCATGGGAACATGTGGCTTCTAGCACAGTTGCATACAAGTATGTATTTGGCTTACCTAAAACGTTGTGCCTGCTGAGCTAGAGGTGCTGGATATCTTCTGTTTGGAGAATGGTAGAGCTGGGAAAGGATGGCCTGATTGTTTTTTTGGCTTGGATTATTAGCAAACTTTACAGTGATGGGCTCCGTGGCACTTGGAGGTTTCTGGCCATTCAAGCCCTTGATAGCTTCTTCTGCTTCAACTCGCTTGTCAAACCGGATAAATCCCACGCCCCTTGATGCTCCTGCACGGAGTGAAGGAAGCACATAATAATTAATTCAGAGACTCTGGAATATTAGATGTTAACATTTGATTTTCATAGCCAATTCCTATGTTAATAGCAAATTGCTGTGAACACATAATTTTGAGCTTATTAGAACTGAGCTGTTGCTAAAAGTAGTAAGACTTTTCTACTGTAATTTTTTTTTTTTTTTTAATTAAACTTAACTGATATGAGATAGATTGTGTAGAAAGCTTGGAAGGTTGAGGGAAAACACAGCAGAGACAACTTAAACACAGTGAGACAAATGGTAATTCTGAAACAAAGCAATTTTGGGACAGGTAGGGGTGAACCCAGAATCAGCGGCACTGTAACCTCTGTTCAGTTCAGGCCACACTGCAGTATCTAAATTCACAAAAATTCTGTAAATAGCTTAGTCACCTTCTCCCTAGCAGCAAGGAATGGCTTATGTTCTCCTGCAGCACACCTTGAAGTTCTCTCAGGAGTAAACATGCTGAGAGGACAAAGAATGGTGTGCAGGTTCTAGATTGCACTAAGGGGAATTATGGTCCTGTTTTACTAGTCCACAGTTACCTCTAAGTAAAAAGATTCAGTTTCAGCATACCACCATACTTTTCTAGATGTTGTTTTTGAAAGAAAACAGATACTTTCTTGGTACAGAAATGCCAAAGACAACACACAAGTGTTTACAGAAGATCTTAGGAACAACGCACCTCAAAAATTTCTATGTGGCTTAAATACAAACACACTGAGGTGTCAATACTTGAACCAATTATTATTAAAGCTACTAGAGCCCACACTAGTTAGTTGCACGCTTTGTTGTAAATATTCCTAAATCCATTTAGAGGTCCCTTATATTTTGGTTCATGAATAAACAGATAAGTTAGGTGCTTGTCTTCCCTTGAGAAAGACATTAAAGACAAGAAATGGATTCTGTTCATAAACAATGTCGATTTAAACTATCAAAGTGACAATGAGCAGATAATGAGCAGGTCTACAAAAGCTTTAAAAATGCAAATGTTACACCTTCAACTTTGTATTTTTCATCTGTCAGTTTGTGTCACAACCTTATTATTATACCATTTTGAGTCTACTTAAACGAAGTTACTAAGAAGAGGGAGGCAAGAAAGCTTAAACCTGAACAACAGTCTATGTCAGAGAACTACTGTGCACATAACTAGGACTTATGAGTACTCAGAATTCCAGTACACATTTAGAAGTTTCATTGCATTTACTTATTTGGCATATTTGTCAAGTTCTACCACTTCTATGCATGAATCACAGAATCATAGAATGTATTGGGTTGGAAAGCACCCCCAAGGGTCATCTAGTCCAACCCCCCTGCAGTGAGCAGGGACATCTTTACTAGGTCAGATTGCTCAGAGCCCCATCAAGCCTGAACTTGAATGTCTCCAGGGATGAGGCCTCCATGACCTCCCTGGGCAACCTGTTCCAGTGACCTACCACCCTCGTATTGAAAAACTTTTTCCTTACATCTAACCTAAATCTACCCTCTTCTAGTTTGAAGTCATTATCCCTCGTCCTGTTGCTACATGCCCTCGTGAACAGTCCCTCCCCTGCTTTCTTATAGGCACCTTTCAGGTATTGGAAGGTCGCTATAAGGTCTCACCAAAGCCTTCTCTTCTCCAAGCTGAACAACCCCAACTCTCTCAGCCTACCTTCATAGGAGAGGTGCTCCAGCCCTTTGATCATTTCTGTGGCCCTCCTCTGGACATGCTCCAACAGGTCCACATCCTTCTTATGCTGAGGGCTCCAAAGCTGGACGCAGTACTCCAGGTGAGGTCTCACCAGAGCAGAGTAGAGGGGCAGAATCACTTCTCTCAATCTGCTGGCCACACTTCTTTTGATGCAGCCCAGGATGCAATTGGCCTTCTGGGCTGCAGCTGCCCATTGGTGGCTCATGTCCAGCTTTTCACCCACTACTACCCCCAAGTCCTTTTCCTCAGGGCTGCTTTCCAGCACATCGTCTCCTAGCCTGTACTGATAACAAGGAGTGTACAGACCCAGGTGCGGGACCCTGCACTTGGTCTTACTGAACCTCATGAGGTTCACCTGGGCCCACTTCTCCAGCTTGTCCAGGTCCCTCGGGATGGCATCCCATCCCTCTGGCATGTTGACTGCACCACCCAGCTTGGTATTGCCAGCAAACTTGCTGAGGGTGCACTCAATCCCACTGTCAATATCATTAATGAAGATATTAAACAGCGCTGGTCCCAGTACAGACCCCTGAGGGACACCATTTGTCACCGTCTTCCATCTGGACATTGAGCCATTGGCTACTACCCTCTGGATGTGACCATCCAGCCAATTCCTTATCCACTGAACAGTCTGCCTATAAAATCCATATCTCTCCAATTTAGAGAGAAGGATGTTGTGGGGGACTGTATCAAAGTACTTGCAGAAATCCAGACAGATGATATCTGTAGCTCTTCCCTTGTCTACTGATGCAGTTACTCTGTAGTAGAAAGTCACTAGGTTGGTCAGGCAGGACTTGCCCCTGGTAAAGCCATGCTGGCTGTCCTGAATAACCTCCCTGTCTTCCATGTGCTTCAGCAAAGCTTCTAGGAGGATCTGTTCCATGATCTTCCCAGGCACAGAGGTGAGGCTGACAGGTTGGTATTTCCCAGGGTCCTCCTTCCTACCCTTTTTAAAAATGGGTGTAATGTTTGCTTTCTTCCAGTAACTTGGGACTTCACCTGACTGCCATGACTTTTTCAAGTATCATGGGGAGTGGCTTAGCAAATACATCAGCCAATTCCCTCAGGACTCTGGGATGCATCTCATCAGGTCCCATGGATTTGTGTATGTTCAGGTTCCTCAGATGGTCATGAACCTTATCTTCACATACACTGGGAGGGACTTTGTCTCCCTCGTCCCCATCTTGTGGGCCATCAACTTGACAGCTGTGAGGAGAGAGGTTGCAAGTGAAGACTGAGGCAAAAAGAGTTGTTGAGAACCTCAGTCTTCTCCTCATCTGTTGTTACTAGATCACCGCTGTCGCTCATTGGGGGGGAGGGGGGGGCGGGAGGGACACACACACACTCACACTTTAACCTTCCTTTTCTGGTTTATACACCTGTAGAAGCCCTTCTTGTTCTTGACATCCCTTGCCAAGTTCAGCTCCAGTTGCACCTTGGCCTTCCTGACCTCATCCCTACACAACCGGGCAACATCCCTGTACTCTTCCCAAGATGTCTGTCCCTGCTTCCATTGCCTGTGGAGTTCCATCTTGCCTTTTAGTTTGACGAGCAGTTCTTGACTCAGCCATGCTGGTCTCTTGCCTTCCTTGCCTGATTTCTTACACCTGGGGATCGAGAGCTCTTGCACTCTGTGGAAAGCCTCCTTAAAGATCTGCCAGTTCTGTTCTGCTCCCTTGTCCTTAAGGGCCGTTTCCCATGGGGTCCTATTGGCTAACTCCTTGAAGAGCTGTAAGCTGGCTTTCCTGAAATTCAGGGTCCTGACTGTGCTTCTCATGTGACTCAAACACCTTAGGACAGTGAACTGCACCAGAGCACGATCACTACAGCCCAGGCTGCCTCCAGTCTTGACACCCCTGATGAGCTCACTTGCATTGGTGACCATCAGGTCCAATATAGTTTCCCCTCAAGTAGGGCTGTCTATTTGTTGCCTTAGGAAATTGTCCTCAAGGCACTCCAGGAGTCTCCTGGATTGCCTACACCTTGCTGTGCTATATAGGAACATACTGTACATACTTATTTATTGCTCAAACACTGGAAAGCTGACCTGCAAATCTGCTGCTTCTGCAAGTCATTCTCTGGCCTTTAGCTTTCCTGTCCCTGACTCTCTATACTCTCACCAACTCACACTATTAAAACACTCTAAGCATTATATGACAAAATTGAGATTTCTGTTAACATAATGGAATTGCAAAGGAATACATATGAGGTCCTCTACAGGTCAGCCAAGTGTCAAACACTGGCATGCACAATCTTTTCAAAGTAAGATCATTTGAAAACTTAATGACCTCCTACAGCTGAAAGCTGTTTGTCACCCATTATGACATGCTACTGAAAAGGTACAACTATAAAAAAATCCAAGGTAGCTTATTCAGGAAAGTGAATAAATGAATTCTTCCACCTCACACCCCTACTTTATTTGAAAGATAAGAATTTGGAGAACCTTGCTCCTTTTGCTTTGCACACTCAATACTTCTGTCATGCACTTGGCATCTCAACTGACTGATTGTTTTTGAAACAGACCTGCTGGAAGCAGGTGAGGTAGCAAATTAAAAAGCTCCTCAAGATCAGCCACTTGAGCCAGCAAAAACACATGCATTACTGCCCAAGTCTGAAGACTAACCACAAAGTGTCTGACACCCACTGACTGGGTTAAGACAAATACTGTAACAACGCAACTAACCTGCTAGAGCTTAGTTCTTTAGGGCACTAAGCACAGAACTTATCTGCTCCTCGGGAACTCAAAGTTCATGTTCTTCAGTGGGCCCAAAGTTAATGAGGCAACCTTGAAAACAGTCTTAACAGGAATTACCAGTCAAGGTCTTTTGTAATCCTAGCCGCAGAGAACTAGCTGCACACTTCTGCGTAAAATTTTATTTTTATAAAAAAAGTGTTTAATAGCATTTCATAAGGCGCATAGGGACTATTTTCACGCAGTAGCTTGGCAAGGAAGATTATAGCAGCTGTAAATTTATTACAATCCATGAAACAGGCTTCAAACCTGCACCTTCAGGGTGGAAATGACTCAAACTGGCTCAGTACACTCCACAATCTATTTTTGTCCATGCATATTTATGAACAATTCCAGCAGAAAATTGCATTTTTTGGCCTACATACACCTTTCACACATTCTAGAGAAAAGACTATTGTGCTGAAAGATGAAATATTTCTTAAACTGCTAGTCCAAAAATGAGAGGAAGTACAAAACTGCCTACTTACCAGTGACTTGGTCAACCAGAATACGAGAAGTAATAATGCGTCCGTATTGGGAAAAGAGCTGTTCCAGTTCTTTCTGGGTCATTGTTTTTGGAAGTCCACTAACATACAAATTTGCGTCTCTGATAGAAGCTGAACTTGGTCGCGCATAGGAAACCTCAGGAAAAATAAATGAAAAAAATCCTAGAAATCAAACACTTTAAAAACAGTGGAAATAGGACAGTGTCATTTGTTCTGAGACATTAAAATATTTAAACGCAGCCAAAAGTTACCTTGAAGAGCCAGTTCAGTGATTTTTTTTTTTGTGCTGGCTTCTGAAAACACTGGTGGAATGCAACATAGACTATGCAGGAGACACTTGCTACATGAAGTCATATATAATTTAAGGAGTAGTTTCAAGTAAAGGAGAAAAGCTAGGTACACACTCCAGCAAGTCTTGGTGTAGAAAAAGCGTTCTCAGCTTACTATAAGATTAAAAAGACAAATTTAAGAAGATCTGAAAATGTTTTCCCCTTAATTATCATTAATGAACACAAGGAATAAAGATTCACTTTGATATCTAGGTCAAAACCACAGAAAGACAGTCCAAAGCATTTAGAGGTTGGCAAGTGTTTTTCAAGTGCTGTGCCCTTAGTACATGTGTTGATCTTGCTACGAAGTGACGAACAAGCATTCATTAGGTCAAGATAAACTCGGCTAAAACACTTTTACAGGCCTAAGAATGAATGGCAGAAGTAGAAATGCAACTTGCATTTCTGCTGCTCAGGCAGCTTGACAATTTCTGCAACACAGGTGTTGCAAGCAAATGACACGTGACAGTGAACGTCTCGGGTCCTTTTGGACAGAAGTTTTAACCTGGTGCCTCAAAGTGTCAGTCAGAAATATTTTATTAAGATTATCAATTAGATGATTCAACCCTTAAGACACATACTACAAAAACAGCACGTTGAAGAGTTCAATGCCTCCCACTGAAGTCTGTACAAGTAGTTTATCCTTATTATAGGAAAGATTGGAACAGAACATACATGCTTGTGGAACAGGACAAGACAAAATATTTGGAGTTTTCACTTTACAAAATGTAAAGGTAAAAAGGAGCCTCAAGAAGTGGTCAGATTTATCTCCTTTCTTCCCCACCTGTAATGCCGGATCAGTCAGCTCTGGGGATCTCGAACTTAACTCTGTAAATGTATCTTTTGCCTAATCCTTTGACACTTCTTTTCAAATCATCTCCTGTCTCATTTCCATGAAGACTAGCAGACTCTTAAGTCTTCCATGGAAGCAAAACAAAAAAAGGTAGTTGCGATAAGGCACCACAGAGACAAAACAAGCAGTACCCTGAACACCTCCTGCTATGATCGTGTGACGTTCTATGCAGAGGCTGTGTGCCAGGTATCTTCTAAACCTGGCTGGACAGGCCTCACCTACAAAACTTGCAACTGTCCAAGATAACACACTGTCCAACACAGAGCCCTGCAAGCCACAGTGCCTTGCTTTTTTAACAGGAGAGCCACGCAAGAGCTAAAGATCTGTGTTCAAAGTGCTTGCCTTCTGATTTCCCATGCAGGCAGCTAGGAATCTCAGCCTTTTCTCTTAATTTCCTTTTTGTTGTGAACATGTGCAAATTTAATCATAATAGAAAAGCTGCCAGCGTCCAGTTTTACAGCAAGAATGATAATTTTCCAGTTCCCATAAAGTTTATTTCAATTCCAATAAAGCCACACTGAGGAACAATTTATTTTCCACTGGAGCTGAACCCACTGAACTAAAGTTTACTTAAGCCCTCTTTCTTCTACATGCCCCCCTCAAATTCTTATATTATTAGGAATGTGCACTAGGGAGCTGTCCAGAAAAGAGCTCATGAAAATTACCACCATCACAGTGCCAGATAGAAAGCCACAGACCCTTTAGCAAAAACTGATTCAGTATCTATGATGCTGTGTGAAAAGCCACCCAAACAAAAAGACACCCCACCAAACACACACAAAAAAATTCCTGACATCCAGTCATGGTAGGAATCTGCTATTTGATTCTGGACAAATCATCTACCTCAGCTTCCCACATCACAGTGACCTCTTCTGTAATCCAGTCACATACGCTGACAATGGCTATTTTCCAGTAAGTCAAATGTTGTTTTCTTTTCTTTAAAAATGTGTTTGATACCTCTTGCTATTTTTTTTCCAGACACAGCATGAACAGAAAGTAATAGTTCGTTTTGTAGACCAGCTCAGAATTGATAGATATGATTTTGTATTTTGACTTTATTCTTTCCATGTAAATCAGCATAGGATTATTCCTAGAAGCCAGTATCAGCTACTAGCTAGAGTCACATTCACATAGCAGAAGTGCTCAGGACTTAAGTGCCTGTGACCTGCCACAGGAAGCCTGTCTAATTATCAAAATTGTAGTAGTAAAATGGGATTATGGCCATTTTTCAGCATCATAAGCAATTTATCTATATACTATGCAGCATCACTTTTAATTACAGCAATGATGGAATCTTGTACACTACGAGAAACAAGACACCAGATAATAAATGTTACAAGTGTTCCTGCATGTGACAGAATACTTGATTCCCAAGTGCCTTTTACAAGGTAGATGAAAAATTTAACAGGTCCCAAAGGAAAGAAATACATAATTCTGATTTCTTAAAACTAGACAGAGTGGATTCAGTACTCACGTTCCGATCCCATCAGCAACATTAGCTATTTCATTGGAAGAAAGGAAAGGAGAGACCCTACTGTTGTATTATTTTGCTGTTTAACTAACCACGCCCTTTAGATGAGTATTTGCAAAGTCAAGGACAATGAGTACCTGTGGTACTAGAGTCAAAAATGAGGTGAAAGTACAGTCTTGCAAGTCAGACAAAGAGAAGAGCAACCAGATTGCACTGGCCTATTCTAAGGCAGATTCTGACAAAGCTGAGTCAAATGATTGATTTTGCCAGTTCTCTGTTGAAGAGTTTAACACCAAAATTTTCTAAAACCAGTTTTTTTTAAGTGGTCAATCTGCTACTAGCATGACTGTTCAGCCAAAGTCCAATACTTGCAAGTTGTGTTTGAAACCAATTTACATTTTTATTTTGCATATTCAACTATCTCACTACTTACACCCATATTTGGGTGTGTATAAAGCTCCATGCCACACTTAACAGGATGACCTTGAAGAGACCCAAGGCCAGAGAACAGAATTCCCAGGGGACAGGACTAGACAATAAAATCCTGAGTTACCAGAACCAAGCAGTTCTGAACAGCTAAGTTAATGTTAGTTTCCAAAAGGAACCCTTTCATCACCCCCAATTTAACCCTATATGGAAGGAGGGCACAGCAGCAAAGTCCATCTTGTAACTGACCACAATGAATTGTTATTATTGTTAAGTCTAAAACCAATGGAAGTAGGAAGAGGACAGGTGCTACTTTTAGATAAACTAGATGAAAAAAGACATATAGGTGCATGCATCACTGGCACATCTCAATTTTATCTGTCAGTTTTTCATTCTTTCTCAAATTGAGATACACTGAAAACTGTTCTATCCAGTCCTATCTAAGCTGTTGGACAACAATTTTTCTTTCCATATGAATTTGATCAGGTTCTCTGGGGAGAAGTCAGAACTCCTGGGAATGATCACTAGATAAGGAAGAAAGAAAAACAGTGACTTGTCTGTATTTAACAAGAAAGCCATGTAACTGCTGCTCAAACAACATTGCACTACTGAGAAAATCAGGAAAAAACCTCATAGTTTGCTGAAGATTAAGGAGATACTATGGACTTTACATTAGCTTTGAACTCCA
Organism: Podargus strigoides; assembly: GCA_028020825.1. Classification (NCBI taxonomy): domain Eukaryota; kingdom Metazoa; phylum Chordata; class Aves; order Caprimulgiformes; family Podargidae; genus Podargus; species Podargus strigoides. Next base: position 94,650,064 of record CM051663.1, read on the forward strand.
ATATATACCTGTTACTACGCTGTTTTCCAAGCACACATGCTTGCAAGCACTCACAACAGAGGCTGCAGAATGTAAGCCTCACAAATTTATTTCAAACAGGACAAAAAGTTCATAGACTAGAAGATATCAAAGGCCTGCCCAAAATCCTGAAGCTGTACTTTATGGTGCTACTGTTTTCCCACTCTCCAAACTATCTAGACTTTGCTCTAAAAAGTAGTTCTATAAATGTCGATAGATTAAATAGCTCCATTTTCTAAGCAATCTAATATAGTAATTGGACTTTCCATCCAGCTGCCCTTTGCTGTCAAAGTCATTCTGATTAAACACATTAGATAGAATAAAACTGAGGAAGTACAATGGAAGCAGAAATAGAGCTGTGTTTTTTTATGAAGAGACACACAACACACAAAAAGCAAAGAAAAACCTTAAATCAAGCAAGGGACCTGCGAAGCAATGCTGAATATGTAAAATTTCTTTCCCTCCTGGTCAGTGATGCTAAGGTAGGCTAGAAGCACATAACTAATTCACAAGGTCTGTCTGATCTCTAGTTCAAATTCAGTAGTTCTGAAAATGAAATAAAAATTCTCACTTCTTACACATACATCACCCAGATGTCACATCCCTGGTCATTACCACAGTCCAGCAGCACAGGCGTGGATACCACAGTTCTTACAAAGCAAGCTACTGGAACAGTTTTATAGATTAGGAAACCATGTTGATATCCCCATTTACCATCTCTAGTGATAGAGTCACCCCCAAGCCAAAGGTCTATCCTAGCAAACAGAAATCAAGCAAAGGTCTCTGGGGGCTTGCTTGGATGAACAAAGGATTAAATTCCAACATAAAAACAATGTATACAGGATGTGAAAGCAGGAATAGATAAAAGGTCTCCAATCACACACAGATGAGGTTAGGAAAGCTAAAGACCACCTAGATTTTAATTTGGTGAGGGATCTGAAAAGCAATAAAAAAATCTCTGTACAAATACACTGGCGGCAAAAGGAAGACTGGGGAAAACATGAACCCACTGCTGATCAGGGACACAGAAAAGGGCAGGATACTTAGTACTTTCCTTGCCTCAGTCTTTAACAATACAACTGACCTTCAGGAATCCCAGATCTGTCAGATTAATAGTAGATAGTCTGGACCAAGGAATACTTATGCTCTGTGGAGGAGGATCACACTGAGGAATACATGAACTGCACAGACAAAAGTCCATGAAGCCTGAAAGGCTGCACCCACAAGTGCTTAGGAAGCTAATGGATGTCACTGTAATGCAGCCCCTGGTTGTCTTTAGAAGGTCATGGGGAACAGGGGAGGTTTCTGACCAGTGGGCAGAAGCAAGTTATCACCCATCTTCAAGAGCAGCAAGAAACTCTCTTGCTTCCTGGGCAACTACAGGTCAGTCAATCTCAACCCAGTCCCTGGGAACATGATTGAGGAACTAATCATGAAAATCTCCTCTAGTTACATGAATGACAAGAAGGTGGCTGAAAGTAGTCAGGATGGATTTACGGATTTATAAAGGGGAAATAATGTCTGCCCAATCTAACAGTCTTCTACAACGACATTACTGCCTTGGTGGACAAGGACAGAACACTGGATGTTGTTTATCCCAACTTTGGTAAGACTTGACACTATCTCCCATAATATCCTATGTCTACTTAAGTACATACCAGCTAAGTATTAAGTACATACTAGTTAAGTGGGACAGTGATGTAGACTGTAAATTGGCTGAACTACTAGGCTCAATGGATTGCAAGTGCTGGCATGAAGTTCAGTTGAAGGCTAGTCACTGGCTTCCACCAATACTGGATCCAGTATCGGTTAACATCTTCACTAATAACCTGGGTCATGGGGCAGAATGTGCCCTCAGAAACTTCACAGATGATACAAAACTTGGAGGAGTGGCTGACAGGCCAGTGGGTTGTGCTGCCATCCAGAGTCATCTCAACAGAATGGAGAACTGGCCAAACGGGAAAAGCAGAGTCCTCCCTCTAGGGAGGGATAATCCCCATGTACCCAATACATTCTGGGAGCTGACTGGCTGAAAACCAGCTTGGTAGAGAATCTTGGGGAGTCCTGATCCAGGAGACACCAAGCTGATCATGAGCCAGCAGAACGTACTCTTGCGACAAAGATGGCCAACAGCCACCTGGGCTGCAGTAGTAGAAGAGTTACCAGTGGGTCAAGGGAGGTGGTCCTTCCCCTCTACTCGGCACTGATAAGACACTTCTGGGGGGCTGTCTCCAGCTCTGGGCTCCCCAGTATAATACAGATATTTACAACTAGAGTAAGTCCAGTAAAGGGCCACAAAAGTGATTAAGGGACTGGAGTACCTCTGATACAAGGGAAGGCTGAGAGAAGGGATTGTTCAGTCTGGAGAAAAGGCAGTTCGGCAGGACCTTAGACATAAAAATCTGATTAAGCTAGTAAAAAACATGGAGTCAGACTCTCCTCTGTAGTATAAAGTTCCATCTGGACATTAGGAAAAACTTTACTTTGAGGGTAGTAGAGCACTGGAACAGGCTGCCCAGAGAGGTGGAGGAGTCTCCTTCTCTGGAGACATTCAAAACCCGCCTGGACACCATACTGTGTGACCTGCTCTGGGTGAACCTGCTCTGACAAGGGGGTTGGACTAGATGGGGTCCAGAGATCCCTTCCAACACTCACCATTCTGTGATGCTGTGAAGTAGTAGGACAACAGGCAACAGACACAAACTGAAAGACAGAAAAGTTCGTTTGGAAATTCCATATAGATTTCATTCCATAAGAAAACACCACTTCATGGTAAAAGGTGGTCAAGCATTAGAAGTTACTCAGAGTCTAAGATGGGGGATGTTCAAAACCCAAATGGACACAAGCCTGAGCAACCTTCTTATGGTGAACCTGCGCTGAGCAGGGGGTTGGACTAGAGGCCTCCAGAGGTGCCTACAAACTCAGCCATTTTGTGACTCCACAACAACATGTAATAAATCTCAAGGAAATTCTTTGAAATGGACTTCTATCTGGAGTCCGGAAGTAACCTGAATCACATGAAGGCAACAAAGCCAGGACAGAGGATTCCCACTCAGCTTTTTGTATAAAATCAGTGATAAGTTTTACCCCTACTCCTTCCAAGAAGAATTCAAAATAGAGACATTATCTTCTAAAGGGGAATTCATGCTACTGGGTATGTGCTGTCATGTATCAAGGATATAAACTCATTCTAAGCCTCTCAGAAGAGGGAAAATCCACAAAAAAAAATATTTCTAAGTTACTGCAAGTTTACCTTATGCTACAGAACTGGTATCTGTCAAGACATAAAACAGTGTCTGCAAAACTATTCTCACTTTTCCTCTGTCAAATGAGTATGAAATCTTGCATGGTGACAGTCAGTCCAGTGACGCCTATTGCCCATGCCCTAGCTGGTAAATGCTATTTGGAATAGAGTTTGACATAGCAGTCAAGGTCTCTACTGAATACAATTTAAAGAAAGCAAGTAAATGAAAGCAATAAACTCTAACCAGTAAATACTGCCACTGTAAGTTCAGTGTAACTTCCGGTAAATTCTTGCTGTATTCACAAGGTACTTTTCACATCTAAGAACATTTACTGATCACAGACTACCCTACATGGAAAATATCCCAGTGACTACTGTATCCTAACTGATGCATACTGGAATGTGGGCACATTAGTCACATGAATAACATACATCAAATTGAAATCAGTACTTCATTACCAGTACCCAGACACTATCTCTAGCCATCCTGCTGAGCACTAGAAGTTTTGGGCTGGGCAAGAATTCTGAAAGAAGCATGGAACTTCAGAAATCCAGTGTAACCGAAGCTTGACTTTCTTATCAAAACAACACTAGTGATTGGTGATTACTGCAAGCCAGCATCACTAAAGAAAAACACGGACACTACAAAATGTTACTGGGATAAGGGAACTAATTCCCATGCGAAAGAAACTTGCCTGGAATATGGGACATACAGTTTCTGTGAGTCATTTTTGTGAAAGTCCAGCTATTTCACTTGTGATTCAGATTTAAAGCAAACTGTCTAGATTCATGTCCCTACCTGTATTCTGTCAGTTTGCTTGTTCAGTAATTACTTGCTGAATACTTCTAGATTCTGTCTCTTCAAACAACATACATATGCACTGAATTGCTGTGCTAAAAAATTACTTCCACAGCTACTTCAACAGGTGAGTATTTAATAGATAAACATTAAGCTTACACAATGTCAAACCCATTGAACACAATGCAAGACTAACCTGATCTTCTATGACAAGGTGCCCCGCTTAGTAGATGAGGGGAAGGCTGTAGATGTTGCTTACCTGGACTTCAGTAAGGCATTTGACACTGTTTCCCACACGATTCTAGTGGAGAAGCCGGCGGCTCATGGCTTAGACAGGTGGACTCTTTGCTGGGTTAAAAACTGGCTGGGTGGGCCCAGAGAGCGGTGGTGAATGGAGTCAAATGCAGTTGAAGGCCTGTAACAAGTGGTGTTCCTCAGGGCTCAGTGCTGAGGCCGGTCTTGTTTAATGTCTTTATGAATGATTCGGATGATGGGATTGAGTGCACCTTCAGTAAATTGGCAGACACCAAATTAGGTGGGAGTGTTGATCTGCCTGAGGCTAGGGAGGCTCTGCACAGGGACCTGGACAAACTGGATCCATGGCTGAGGCTAACGGAAGTTCAGTAAGGCTAAGTGCTGGATCCTGCACCTGAGTCACAACAAACTCACACAACACTACAGGCTTGGGGAAGAGCAGACAGAAAGCTGTCTGCCAGAAAAGGACATGGGGTGGCTGGCCAAATATAAGCCAGCAGTGTGCCCAGGTGGCCAAGAAGACCAACAGCATCCTGGCCTGTATCAGAAATGGTGTGACCAGCAGGAGTAGGGAGGTGACTGTCCCCCTGTATTCAGCTCTTGTGAGGCTGCATCTCGAATACTGTGTTCAGTTTTGGGCCCCTCACTACAAGAAGGACACTGAGCTGCTGGAGCGTGTCCAAAGAAGGGCAACGAAGCTGGTGAAGGGGAGTGGCTGAGGGAACTAGGGGTGTTCAGTCTGGAGAAAAGAAGGCTGAGGGGAGACCTCATTGCTCTCTACAACTCCATGGAGAGTGTAGCAAGGTAGGGGTCAGTCTCTTCTCCCAGGTAACAGTGACAGGACGAGGGGTAATGGCCTCAAGTTGCGCCAGGGGAGGTTTAGATTGGATATCAGGAAAAAAATTGTCACTGCAAGGGTTGTCAGGCATTGGAACAGGCTGCCCAGGGCAGTGGTAGAGTCCCCATCCCTGCAAGTATTTAACATATGTGTGGTGTGTAAACAAATGCCTTCGTCACTTCATTTTATAAGGGTTGAGAGAAGGAGATTCAGCTATGGAAATGGAAAAGTAATGTAAATTCAACTGCTTTAGCAGTAATGTTCCTGCTTCTTACCCTGCTGACAATATTTTTCAATATTACTCCTATATATTTTGTGAGAAGTAGAATTATGGTCAGGAGGGGTACTTGGAGTCAGAGTCCCTGTGGCTTTTCTTTAGTTGTCTGTTATTATATTGATTTGCTGCAGATCTCTGCCATAGTACCTGGAGTGAGGCAGGACAGAAGAAAACAGGTTGATACTCTTTATGCCATTTCCACCTGGATGAATTGCCAGAATGAGATAATGGTTCCAGTAGGTTTTGCAGATACTCAGACTATACCTACACGGGGCCCCTCAGCCTCGCCTTGTCTTTCATTTTAAGGTGAGTAGTGGATACATTCCAAGTGTTCAAGGCCAGGCTGGATGGGGCTTTGAGCAACCTGGTCTAATGGGAGGTGCCCCTGCCCATGGCAGGGGGGTTGGAACTAGATGAGCTTCGAGGTCCCCTCCAATTCAAACCACTCTATGTTACTAGCATTCATAGCATTTAAATTGAGTTTGGTAGGGAAAAAAGTGTATTCCTTGCATACCACAGATGATTTAAGAAGGGCTTTTAAATCTTCTAAAATTAAATCTTAAAATCCTAATACCTGTGATATAAGTAATTAAGAGTATTATTTTTGTTTCTAATATGCTAAGAAATCTCATCAGACTTCCTGCTGTAGTTTCTTTCTACACAAATATGCATTAGAAGCTGCTCTGTTTCCAAAATAGGGACAACTAAAGACATAACTATAAAACACCATATGCTTCTTGTAGCAAACTAGTCATGTACTGCATGCATGCAGTAGTGAAGAAAATAGTTTATTAATGTTTCACTTTCTCATTTGGATGTGCTTATACCTTGAGCTATAACCCAAAATGGAGTTCCTGACCTAAAACTGATGTTGCTAATGGGGCCAGAGCACCCATATTTTGAAGGTTACTGGGAAATTGCTGTCAAAGTGAATTGCATAAAGTGAGGAAGACTTCAGAAGCTGCTTTTGCATTCAGATAGCTAAACTGTGAAACTTGGCACAGCAATAGCACTTGCCTTGGACTGCATCCACGTTTGAGATGTTGGTAGGCAAGATGAGAATTACAGCCTCATTAACCAAGTAGCTGATTTTTTTTTTTTCTATAACAGTTGAGCAAACGGAAAGAAAATTAGATGGAGTTGTGCTTGTCTTTTGATAAAGGCTTTTTATTATAAGAGTGGTTCTTGTAGTGAAATTGAGTTCCTCACCTAAGACTGATCAGAGAATCACCACGGTTAGAGACATACAGGATCATCAAGTCCAACCTATACCCCAGCATCTCCCTAACCCCTAGTCCATCAGACCATGGCCTCAAGTGCTTCATCTACTCGTTTTTTGAACACCTCCACGGACAGCGACTCCACCATCTCCCTGGGCAGCCTGTGTCAGTGCCTAATCACCCTCTCAGTAAAGAACTTCTTCCTAATATCCAATCTAAACTTTCCCTGACACAACTTGAGGCCATTTCCTCTCATCCTATCATTATTAATTTGGGAGAGGAGACCAGCACCAGCCTCACTACAACCTCCTTTTAGGCAGTTGTAGAGGGCAACGAGGTGTCCTCTCAGTCTCCTCCAGACTGAACAACCCCAGTTCCCTCAGCCGGTCTCCATAAGGCCTGTTTTCCAGACCTCTCACCAGCCTCGTTGCCCTTCTCTGGACTCGCTCCAGCACCTCAATGTCCTTCTTATCCTGTGGTGCCCAGAACTGGACACAGGACTCAAGGTGTGGTCTCACGAGTGCCAAGTACAGGGGCACAATCACCTCCCTACTCCTGCTGGTCACACCGTTTCTGATACGGGCCAGGATGCCATTGGCCTTCTTGGCCACCTGGGCACACTGCTGGCTCGTGTTCAGTCGGTTGTCAACCAACACCCCCAGGTCCTTTTCCGCCAGGCAGCTTTCCAGCCACTCTTCCCCAAGCCTGTAGCGCTGCATGGGGTTGTTGTGGCTGAAGTGCATGACCCTGCACTTACCCTTGTTAAACCTCACACAATTGGCCTCAGCCCATCGCTCCAGCCTGTCCAAATCCTGCTGCAGAGCCTTCCTACCCTCAGGCAGATTGATATTCCCACTTAATTTCGTGTCATCTGCAAATTTACTGAGGGTGCATTCGATCCCCTCATCCAGGTCACTGATAAAGATGTTAAACAAGACTGGCCCCAAAACCAAGCCCTGAGGGACACCGCTTGTGACTGGTCTTCCAACTGGATTTAACTTTATTCACCACAACAATCTGGGCTCAGCCATCCAGCCAGAGTCCACCTGTCTGAGCCATAAACTGCCAGCTTCTCCAGCAGAAAGCTGTAGGAAACAGTGTCAAATGCCTTGCAGTGGATGTTGTCTACCTGGACTTCAGTTTTGCCCTCATCCACTAGGTGGGTCACCTGACCATAGAAGGAGATCAGGTTGGTTAAACAGGATGTGCCCTTCATGAACCCATGCAGGCTGGAGTTGATCCTCCTGCTGTCCTGCACTTGCTGCGTGATCTCCCCCAAGATGAACCATTCCATAACCTTCCCCGGTACCAAGGTCAGGCTGACAGGCCTGTAGTTTCCTGGATCCTCTTTCTTGCCCTTCTTGTAGATGGGTGTCACACTGGCAAGTTTCCAGTCATCCGGGACCTCACCCGATAAGCAGGACTGCTGATAGATGATGGAGAGCAGCTTGGCAAGTTCCTCCGCCAACTCCTTCAGCACTCTCGGGTGGATTTCATCCAGCCCCATAGACTTGTGGGTGTCTAATTGACTCAGCAGGTCCTTCACTACTATTTCCTGGATTATGAGGGGTTTATTCTGATCTCCATCCCAATCTTCCAGCTCAGGGGACTGAATACCATGAGGATAACTGGTCTGGCTGTTAAAGACTGAGGCAAAGAATGCATTAAGTACCTCAGCCTTTTCCTCATCCTTGGTAACAATGTTCCCCCTTGCATCCAATAAAGGATGAAGATTCTCCCTGGTTCTTTTTTTATTTTTATTACATTTGTAAAAACTCTTCTTATTATCTCTTGCAGCAGTGGCCAGGCTGAGTTCAAGCTGAGCTTTTGCCCCCCTAATATTCTTTCTGCACGACCTAACTAAATCCCTATGCTCTTCTTGAGTAGCCTGCCCCTTCTTCCAAAGGTGGTAGACCCTCTTCTTTCTCTTCCTAAGCCCCAGCAGAAGCTGCCTGTTCAGCCAGGCTGGTCGTTTTCCCCACCAGTTTGTCTTATGACACATGGGGACAGCCTGCGTCTCTAAGAGTTTCTTCTTGAACGAAGTCCATCCTTCCTGAACCCCTTTGCCCTCTAGGACTGTACCCCAAGGGACTTTCTCAGCCAGTGCTCTAAACAGATTGAAGTCTGCCCTTCAGAAGTCTATGGTGATGGCTTTGCTCCGCCCCCCACAACTTGGCTAAGGATCGAGAACTTGATCTTTTCGTGGTTGCTTAGCCCAAGATGGACTCCGACCACCACATCACCTACCAGTCCTTCTCTGTTTGTAAACAACAGGTCTAGCAAGGAACCTTCCCTGGTGGGCTCACTTACCAACTGAGTCAGGAAGTTATCTTTCATGCACTCCAGGAACTTCTTGGACTGTTTCCTCTCTGCTGTGTTGTATTTCCAGTGGATGTCTGGTAAGTTGAAGTCCCCCACAAGAACAAGGGCTTGCAATTTTGCAGCACCTGCCAGTTGTCTATAGAACAGATCATCAAACTCTTCATCCTGGTCAGGTGGCCTGTAGTAGACTCCCAACAGGATATCCACTTCATTGGCCTTCCTCAACTTTACCCATAAACATTCAACTGGTCCGTCACACTTACTGACCTCCATGCAGTCAAAACACTAATATAAAGCACCACCCCACCACCCTTTCTACCTTGCCTATTCCTCTTGTAGAGCTTATAGCCATCCATCGCAGCACTCCAGTCTTTAGAGTCGTCCCACCACGTTTCCATGATGGCAACTACGTTGTAGCTGTCGTGCTGCACAATGGCTTCCACCTCCTCCTGTTTGTTGCCCATGCAACAGTAGAACAGTAGAAGCACTTGAGCTGGGCTAATGACTTCATTTCCAACCATGGCCTGCCACCCTTAGGTTCAACTCTAGCAGGCCCAGTTGTACCACCTTCCCCCTTCAAACCTAGTTTAAAGCCCTTTCAATGAGCCCAGCCAGCTCATATGCCAGGATTCTTTTCCCCCTTTGAGATAGATTAACTCCATTTGCCGCACACAGGCTCCGCACAGCATAAAGCTCCCCATGCTCAAAACCCCCAAAATTCTGTCTGTGGCACCAGTCTCTCAGCCGTATGTTTATCAGGTGGGTGATGTTGCTAATCTGGCCAGAGCACCCATCTTTTGAAAGGTACTGGAAAAGTGCTGACAAAGTGAATTGCATAAAGTGAGGAAGACTTCAGAAGCTGCTTTTGCATTCAGATAGCTAAACTGTGAAACTTGGCACAGCAATAGCACTTGCCTTGGACTGCATCCACGGCTGAGATGTTGGTAGGCAAGATGAGAGTTACAGCCTCATTAACCAACTGAGTAGCTGATATTTTTTCCTATAGCAGCTGAGCAAACAGAAAGAAAATTAAATGGAATCATGCTTGTCTTTTGATAAAGACATCTCAGCACCATACTTCCACTTTATTAGTCTTATAGTTCATTAGTACTATAGAAGGTAAACAGAGTGTTTGTACTACCTGTGAGAACTTTACAAAAAAGTGGTATGAAATTCTAAACACTTCTACATGAGATATTCTTCAAAGTCCTTAAATCTGAAATCTTTAAATGTTAATATAAGGATTTCAGTAAGTGTTTACATTCAATAACTTCTAGTGTAAACTTCTGGCTTAGAATATTGTTTGCCTTATGGATAATATCTAGTTTTTTAAAATGCATGTTTCCGTGGGGAAAAAAAAAAAAAAACCACAACAAAAATTCCAAATAAATTACCACTCAAGCTGTGCAGATAAAATGAGTTAAACCTTCCTACAAGTCAGACATTTATATCAGGAAGAACGATGTATAAGGAATAGATAAGCCCTCTTGGCAAGCACAATAAAAACAAAGACATATTTTTTTTGTTATAGCAATGTTCTCAGAGACTGTATGCCTGGCAAGTGTTCTTAACTTGCACTTAAATAAGTATATGAGATGCCATGACTCAAGAACTCTTCTTTATTTGATTTCTAGTAACAAGATGCTACAGCACACCACAGACACCACATATCAACTGTCACTAGCCAGTGATAGGTTGTCTGAAAGAAAAGAGTACATTGCTGTATATTCAAATGAAATATAGTTCCTCTCCTCAGAAGAACAATAGTTTCATTCCAAACAACATTTGAAGGCTACTTCTCCTTATATACACATTAACAAGACTGCCTTGCTAAACATGTACATGTTGTGCCAAGTTTAAGTTTGTGGTGCAAGCTTGCAGCAGCATTTGTTTCTGTGGGCAAAGCAAACTGGAAACACAACAGACTCCCCTCTGTAAAGTTCCACTCAACTCTGTGGAACTACAAAGGCATAACACTTAACACAGCCTCACTGGTGTGTAGATTAAGCTGATAAATACAACCATATCCCACACAGGTTTTGTTTTTATAGCCTGTCCTGCAACAGGTAACACACCAAAGGTTTCTCTTCAAGGACTGCACAGACCAGGATATATTTATAAGGGACCTGTAAAGTCAGCAATTGTCCCAGGGTACTGCAGTGCAGAGTAATTCTGTGAGTTGCTGCATGCACTCTTGACAAAAGATCCCCTACAATCCTGACACACAAGGAAAGCTACACCGACCAGGGCAGACTTTTCCATGACCAAATCAACAGCCCAGCTATAACTGTGTTGAAGCTCCGGTTCCTTTACTAGCTTCTTATACAAGCAGGACTAAAATATGGTGTTCAGTGTGATTACTGATGGGCATAATAGCTCACATGAGCATAATTTGCCAAGATAGGGGTACCTGTATTTTATAAAGCTCTTCCTTTGAACTAGAATTTATCTAGACAATATGAATTTGCCAGAGCTGTAGGCTAAATATGCCATACCTACTAAGACTCACAAACTCAACATGGTTTTTGAGTTGGAAGAAAACACAGGTATGTATTTTTCAAAACTAAGGAATGACCGCTCTGCAGGTAACTTCCACTGAAATGAAATCTCCTTAGTCTTGTGCACCTTTCAATAACTGCTCACAGGAAAGCTTCCACCTTTACATATTTATTACCTTCACTCTTGAGCATGTTAGTGCACAGTACATACACTGGATATAAGGTTCTCCAGCATTTGAGGCTTCCAGTTTTCAGATTAGTCACTGGACAGAGAGGAGCAGCACTGATACAACAGTGAGTACTGGAGCTCAGAAAATTTTTTTTACTTCCATTCCTCTTTGATCACATTTCTGTATTGGACTGTCGTCAGTCAGGAAACAACCACCACAGCCACCTGTGCTACTCACCTGCAGCTCAGCCCATGTTCACCCCACCTTCCAGTGGACAGGAAACTGAGCCGTTCGGATTTTTTGGATGTGCATTTAATCCAAGGAAAAATCTGCTTTTAATTCTGGTTTTAAGTCCCAGCTTAGCATCTTAATCCACTCCTCCCTCTCACCTTCACGATTTCCTCAAGATGGGACATGATTTAGTCATAATTAAAGCACAGACAGCAGCAAGTTCAGCACAGCAAAGCAAGGTTTAAGAGGAACTCAGACCATGAACAAGTCTCATCTGGATAAGACGACTGATGAAGTCCTAGGACAGCAGTGAGACATTAAAGACAATTAGACTGAGAAGCTGAGAAAGCCCATAATTAATTCCTCATGAAATGGAATGTTTCATAAGAAAGCATGGGATTTCTTCAGTCTGCAAAGAATTTTTTCTCAGTACTATGCCCAAGGTTATCTTGAAATGAAGTACCAAAACACTACCTTGTGTTATTCAAAAGCTGCATGTGTGTTCTCAGAAAGACATTGTGAGAGACAGAAAGAGTAATCAAGCCAGAGGACACCTCTGAGCAATGGTTAGCATGTTCTGCAAGGATGGCTCAATGAATTCTAGATTAAATATCCAGAGAGATTGACCTTGAAAAGGGTGAACTGACTTTCCCTCTCTGTGTCCTGCTATAAGCACTGATGAAGGCAAGAGGGGCTGTTTGCTGCAAAGGTTAAGAAAAGAAAGGACAGGTATAATGACTAGGTTGGATGGGCCATAAACTGCATTGTTTCTACTAGAGTTTAAATTAATTCCGTAATCTTCAGGTAATTCTAAACACATGTACTCTACTATAAGAAAAGAGTGGACAAAATACAGAATCCAGCAAATTTGTTGGTTAGCTCTTCTGCAAACTTGACATTGCACTTCAGCTCCAATTGGTAGCTTCAGTTCCTAGCTCCTGTGTTCCATTTTTTGTGTTTTGTTGCTCAGGTCCGTGTTGGTTTATTTCCTCTTCTGTTTCTCTTTTCTAGATTCACGGTTAGCGTGTTTCCATTATGCCAGCACTCTCTTATAAAGCCTTCTTCCAGGATGAATTTAGACTTAAGATCAATTTTTATAAGACTGAAAGAAAGAGGACCAGGAGTCTTAGCATTTAACTGATTAAGGACAGCACACTGTTCAGAGAGGAAGACTTGATAAAACTGCTGCTGTACATACCATAAAGGAACACCGGAAACAGGCTTTCACAAGGTTTGGTCTGAAGCAGATATACAAGATCCAAAATGCCATTTGGTGAATAGAAGCAAACGTAATACATACACGTTAACCACAGAAACCAACCGGAAAACCTGCTACAAAGAAACAGAAGACTTCAATTTTTCTTCTCTTTTCAGAGTTGAGGTGAACCTGTTTACAAGACTTCCCTTCTTCTGAAGGAAACAAATATACTTCTACTTCTCCGTGCTTCTGTGTAGGGAGCTGCTGCCAGACACTGCCGAACACATCCCTTGGATCTCTCTTGCATTATTCATTCTTACTTATTCCACAGATGGATGGATGGATGGAAGACATCCAGAGTCAGCATTTAATTAATACATCAAAAAGCCATGAGCTTAATAGAGGTCAGTTTGTCTCAAGACTTCCATAATTTCAGAAATAAGTGTAGCCGTATTTTACAATAGTAAAAGCATTCTTATGGAGAAAACAAGTATTTGGATTTAAAAAAAAACAAAAACAAAAAAACCCAACAGACAGATCCTCCATGCCTGGCATTTTCAGAATTTTGGACCTGTATCCTACTTCAAGGACTCCGCATAGCATGCAGAGGAAAGACGACAGGAAGATGCATCACCGACCTCAGTAGTAACAAGCAGTTTTCTGTTGGTTTTATTGGCTTTTATGGCTTGCTAAGAGCTTGGCTTTTAAGCAATGCTTGCAGCCCAAAAGCTTCCTTCAGCTTTGTACAGTACTGTTGGCCCCTTCTAAAAATCTCCATTTCTGTGTCAGAAACCTCCTATGCAGGTTCAGAAAGGACTTTACTGCATCGTTTAGGTTTCTGGCTGCAAACCTACTCAGCAGCCTTAGGGTGAGCCACAGTGGTCAAAGGGTGCTCTGCTCCAGGGAAGGCAGGGACAGACTCATGCAAGAAACTCATCAGCTGCTACACAGCACTTGGGGTCCAAACAGAAAACAAGCTGTGTAGTTGCTGAAGGTGAGATTAGCACATTTTGTAGTTCAGTCTGACACAGTGTTATTTTCCTCAGACTGGTTAGGCATTAATGAACAACCGTGTGGCCATAATGTGGTTTACAAGAACTGACAGCAATATGCATTCAGAAGTGAATCCTCCTGTCAATATTATTCAGCAACACGAAAAACAAGCAGACAGCTTAACCTGGTTAAGTAACATTCAAAATCTGAGGGGATTTGTGTTTCAGTGAAGAACAAATTTTACCTGGGGGTAAAAAGGCATGTGTGGGGTGGGGAGGGGGTTTAAAATGGAAATGCTGTGAAAGCTTTAACAGTAACATAGCTAAAAGATTGTATAATTGCCATTTATAACACTCCTGCAGAAATTTAAGGGGAAAAAAAACCACACCTTTACCTTTGTTCCAAGATAAATTTTTTCCTCTGCTTCAAATCTGTTAAAGCACTTCAATTTTACCTTGAGAATACAGTCCTGAAGTATTTAATTATCCTGTCAAGACCACTAAACGGTCTGGCACCATGGCCCCTCTTATCAGTCTTTGCTGATTGATAGCATCAGTAAAACTCACTAGCTTTTGGAGGTTTAATTAAACCTCCAAATAGAATCCACTTTTGATACTCACTAGATCAATGTTCTTCAGTGCTGGAAGGAAAAAAAAAAAAAAAAATTAAAAAAAGTCTAGAAGGTAAGAGGCATTTCTCACCTTCAGAGCTCACTTGCCTCTGGTGAGGCTAATAGACTTATTACACAACTTGTATGTATTTCACTGCTTCCCAGGGACATGAATTAGTTAAGGAAAAAACTCCTGCAACAACTGACACTATCAAAATTTTCCTCTACAAGTATCAACGGTGAAGATGGGAACATTCTCAATCTTCTACCTGCTGCACTAACTTAGAAATCAAACTAGCGTGTTTCTTTTTTTTTTTTTTTTCAGTATTTTGTTATTGTCCATTAAGCATACACAGCGTTTTCAGGAATACTACCACAGGTAGAATTTTGCAAAAGTGTAGAACTTGAGGAGTTAAGTTAGAAAATAATTCCTTTAAAAATTAATCTTATTGTAAATCAAAATAATGGTTTAGGGCACCAAGTGAAGTCACATTGCATAATGTCAAGTTTTAGGGACACTGCCTCAGAGGACACTCTGAGGATGTGTAGCACATCCTTTACTTTGTCTTCCCTTGCTGTATTGCACTTCTTTGGGCATTTGTAAAGCTGATAGTTCAGTATTCACTCTTCTCATTATGCAGCTTTCTACAGTAGGGCAGTTAACTAGGTGATGATGGCAAAATAGGACACCTGTGCTTATAGCCAAATAATTTGTCAAACTTCATTCCTAAATGTTACATGTTAAGCCTGATATATTTTTTCTCTAATATATGCAAAGCTATAAAGGAGCGGGAAGAAAACCTACAGATTTAATACTTAGTATTTCTGAAAACTCTATTACTCTGACAGGTGACAATTACCCATGTAAACACCCTAATAGTCCAAAGAATTTAAAAGAGGAGGAAACCTGATAAAATCTGATTTTTAAGAACCACTAGGTAGGTAAAATAAAGCTAGATAATCCATGCTATCTTACATAAAAGGCCAACTCCCAGGCCCCCATTTTCTTTTTTAGACAACTATTTTCTTTCCTCTTTCCAATGCATATTTCCGTATGCATGATGTATCCCCAGCATTTATGAGTAAGAAAACCATCTAGCAGCTCCTGCATGCAGAGGCTCTGCCACTTCAGGCCCTCTCATACTGGAGAGCTGGGGACAGGAGAGCAGGAAGCTCTTCAGACCCAGTTCACCTGTCAAGGGAGGAACAAGCACTACATTACTGCCATCTGCAGTGTCCCCTTGGCAGCTACAATCTACAAAAGACCATGTCTATCACTGAAGTAGTTTAGTATCCACAGAGAAAAGCCAAGGACATTTTCCTGCTATCTCTATCTAGGTAAAAACCTATATCCTATTCAACATCTTACACAGCTGTATGCCAGTTCAAGAATAGGCCATTTATTTGCCCACTCCTCTTTAGACAAAGAATCTTACTACATCTTGTTAATGTGGAAGCCTTTTACACCACACAAACATATTCCTATTCAGATAATCTCACAATAAATTTACCTGTATGTTTTTTTCTTTTTTTTTTTAAGAGTTTTCCCAGGACTAAAGGGAAGGGAAACCACAGAGGATTTCCCCTCTTTCAAGCAGAAGTCAAGCCAAACATGGACTGAATTTTCTTACCACTATGTGCTTTATGCTGTTCGCTCCTCCGAATTTTCCACATTTGGGAAGAACTGAACTTTTCAGGGCAACTCAAATGAAAAAAGTTATTGGACAAGCAAGTGGTTAAGCAGAAAAATCCCGCCAAGCACAGAAATCCACATTTTCACTGTCTCTTAAACAGAATAGAGCCAAAGTGCTTCCCAGCAGCAGCTTCTTCCAAAACAGAAAACACAGAAAATGTTTTACCGTTTCTAAGATACAACTGGTTTCAACTCTAAAGTTGCATAATTAAACAAAGCCAAAACTTCACAGGCTACCTGCAATACAAATAAGCCTGTTTTCACTGCAAATAAACCATAAATTATGATACAATATCACAGAATCACAGAATGTTAGGGATTGGAAGGGACCTCAAAAGATCATCCAGTCCAGTCCCCCTGCCAGAGCAGGAACACCTAGGTCAGGTCACACAGGAACATATGTACAGGCAGATTGCCTAGCAGAGCAGGGTTCATGTATCTAGCACACCTAGACATCCCTTCCACATCAACGCATACCCATCCCACAGTTTTAATACTCAGATCAAATCAGAAGACAACACAACTGGCACCAGATTAGATAAGACTAAGACTAGTATGACTTGCTTTGGAGGTATGGATCTGAAACTTGGTTAAGATACTTTGCAAATAGTTCAATAAAAGTATTCCATAAAGCATTCCACAGGATGTTTTTCCTTTTAAAAAGGTATTGGGTAATAGGTTTTAGTATCGCTACCTGTAAAGAAAAACTTAGACCAGCATTTTGCAAATTCACCTTTTCAACAGATTTTATTTCAAGAAAATAGTATGTGGCATCCCCTTTTAGGGATCAGAGAAATATTCAGTGATTAATAGGCTAGTACAGAAACAGTGGATCAGAGGTGTGTGTCATGGCCTCAATTTAGAACATCACACATTAGGATCAGGTCAATTGCCCAAGTAGGAATGCTCTCAGTTCAGCCACAGTGTGAGGGGTCCATCACCTAAACCAACAAGGTTCCTTCTAATTTTGCAGACTAATGGGAAAAACATTTTCAAACATCAATCCAGTGAGCTACTAAACACTGCCTACAGAAGTCCCAAAAACGTACAGAAAGAATAAATAGCTAATTTGTTTCTTTTGAAGTCAAAATATACACTAACATTATCCTATCCCAACATTTTTCATATGAAGATATAAATAAAAACCTCAATGACATCCATTTTCTAAAGCTGAATGTAAATCTAAGGGTTGGATTTTGAGTTTGCCAAATAGGTATTTTTTTTCTTTTTAATTGAAGTATGAACTCTAGACAAATATGAACACTGTGGTCTATAAACTGTAAGTAGTCTCTGCAAAGATTCTGGCACTGAGATCCCGTAAGTGACTCTCTCCAGCCCAGATGCTGCCTCCAGAGGCAGAGAAGGCCTCAGATACCCAGTCCACCTCTGCTCAGTACTGCCTCCAAGCTGATCTGAAGAATATGTAAATTACAAAGTACTTGACAGCAAGTTGGGCATTTCTATCGGTTTTGCAGATACTCCTTTCAGGTCACCACCACACAGACTTCTTTGTTTAATTGAAGAAGCAACTGGCCAACGTACAAATGTCTTATTCTTACAACACATTAAGGACCCCCTAGCCTCCACCTCTCTGCAGTGCAGAAGGAGGTAAAAACAGCCTCTTCAAACAGCACCTTGGGAGAACTCAGTCACAAAAACTGGGCCTCAATCTCAGCTTGTGTCAGAGGAGGGAGATGAGTAAAGGAGGAGGAGTAAAGCAGTTTTTCCTGTCAAGTCATGCACACTAACACTGAAAGATGCTGCTGAACTTAAATAGGGCTGAATGTCATTAACTAGAGTCAGAATTCTACCTGTAATACAAATAAGCAATATTTACAGATATTTTTCTAAGGTTTTCCACATTTCGGTGAGGAGGTTATCATTTCGGCTTGTGACAACTTAAATGTTTCAGATTTTCTTTAGCTAAAGACATATAAGGCACAAATTTCTAAAAATTTACTCATAAGCTTTAATCTCACTGCAAGAGTCACTGCCTGAGATTGATTATAACCTTCAATTCTACTTTCCTGTCCTGGGAAAGAAGGAAAAGTACCAGTGTCAACACCCATATCTGTTGACTCCGTTTTCACGTTTTTCCCCCCAGATTTTTTTTCTACAATCTATTTTCAGATGCAGAAATACAGTGACTGTTTGCATTAATCACTTAGAAGGGTGGAAGAGGATTAAGAACTCATATGCTGGCAGGATAAAGTAAGTCAATGTAAACCCCCTTAAAGGATCACTTTGATTTGGGAGACTTGGCTTGATTTTCCACAACATCCTTTTCTGCCCAGCTATATGGTCACCAGAATTTTCACCTTACCATTCTGGATAAATGCATTTCTTTATTTGTCCGGGGTCAGCTGGGATGGAGTTAATTTTCACAAGAAGCTGGGAGGGGACACAGCCAGGATAAAGGACACAAACTTGCCAAGGGGTAATTGATACCATATGATGTCACGCTCAGTTTACAAACTTGTGGAGTTGGCCAAGGGAAGGTGAGATTGCAGCTCAGGAACACGCTGGGCATCAAGGTTCCCAGTGGCGAGCAATTGCATTGTGCATCACTCACTTCATATATTCTACTAGTAATAGTATTTCTTCTCTCCTTGTGTTGCCTCTCTCCTTGTGTTGTCCTACTAAACTGCCCTTAACTCACAAATTTTACATTTTTCTTCCCATTCTCCTCCCCATCCCACTGGGAGCAGGGCAGGGAGGAGTGAGCCAGCAGCTGTGTGGTACTTAGTTACCAGCTGGGCCTAAGCCATAACAAATGCAAAGACACATTGTACCTGCAATACTACTGGAATGCAAACCCATTCCCTTTCTCATCACCACTCAAAAGACAGCTTCAAAAAACCTGGAGCACAAAATGACTTTCTTCAATTTTCCCCCAAAGCTGAAAATGCAAGAGTATCCCTGTGCGCAAGAAGTTTGTCAGAAGCACACAGAGAACTTTCCGCAGCAAAGCATCTATCCACATCTTTCATCCGTTGTCACTGTGAGCCACAATTCACCATTTGTTGAACAGCAATATTTAAGTTTCAAACAATGTAATCCACTTTATTAAATCTTCCGAATCTAGAACAGGTAGCACATTCTAACTATAATTACTGCCATCTTATTTTTGTCTCAGTCATCTTTTAGTGCGTCTGCATTGTTTCCCAGTTCCAGCCTTTTCGGAGGTGAGCTTTATCTTACAGCTCAAATACGATTCTAGTTAGAGGGCAGACACTATCCAAGTGATCAGCTAGCAAACACTGCTGTTTAATGAGGACAAATGGGCTGTTGGAACATGGACTGCCATGCACCTGTGGCATGGCAGCACCAGCACCTGTGAAACATTTTAAAAGTCTGCATTCCCAGATAAATTTTATTTCATCTCCTTTCCTCTCTCTCAAGCTTTCAAAGCCCAAATAATTTCTTAAATGAGAATCCTCATTCTTCTGATAATGGAATAAAACAGTGAGTGAGAAAAGGCAACTCTTAAGATTTCTGCTTCTAGAAATTCAAGAAACTGAATTTAGTAAACAAGAGGTGAAGGGGTTACAACACAAATGAAAAACGAGGAATTCCAAACATCAGAGACCAAGTGACTAGAGCCCTAGGAGTCCAGTAATTCATAGAAAATTCATATTCATAATAGTATTAATATGCAAGCTATACCATCCTTGAGAAAGTAAGGAGGAAGCACATAATGCAGTGTTCAGAATATATGCAATATTGCATTTCTGCAACTAATGTGTACAAAACTTTCTTAATTAAAACAATTCAAGATCACATGTAAAATGTTGTCAGGCACATAAAAAACCCAGTTATTGATAGTTAATCATAATCCACCTCTCTAGATCCAAACAGACCTACAAAGGACTAACCACCTGCTACATGGTGAAGCCTTAGTCTATTGTATCGACATTAGTAGAATGCTTAAGTTACACTTGGAAAGGGAAAACAAATCATGAATCTGATCAACAAGTCAAAAAAGTTCAGTTTCTTTAAATCATAATTAACATTACATACTTTTATGGTTTTAGTTTGAAGCCTTAATCCATTCAGAGTGTTGATAGCTTTTTCGGCATCCTTGGGATCAACGTAGTTCACAAAACCATAACCCAAGCTCTGTCCTGATTAAAAAAAGGAAGAGGAGTGATCATTAGTACTGCAGTGCTACACAATGGGTAACTAACAGGGTTTAAAATGTATACACACACACTGAGCAAAAATTGCTCATATTAAAGAACTGTATCTGCCTCTGAAAGTTTCAAAGGCTCACAACACCTACTTATTCCAGTAAGGTTAGTGGTTTTTAACTAGCTGCCTCTTTTCTCATGGACTGCTCTAAGCTTAATGCAGAAATGGATACATCCAGTTTAATGAAAGCCTTAAAAATTGCTGTGCAAAGTAAGTTCAGGATTTTGTTATGCTCTGTTAGACGAGAGGAAGTGTAGGAGCTTCAAGGTTATGGCAACATCAAGAATTCAGTATTCACTTACTTTTGAACTTTTTAATTGAACATGGAAAGTATAGTGGCAAAGTCCTGGACCTGTGCTTGAAAACAAATCTGTTCGTAACGTACTTCAGTACCAGAATTTCAGTCAAATTTGAAGCCAAACATTTCTACAGATGTTACTCACACAGTAAATAGTGCCTAACAGTTATATAAGGAGTTGAATACAAGAACAAAACGAGCCTTTAAAAGTAACTGATACAAGTAACTGGTCATAACTAAATATCATCCAAAGATTCAACATTTTTCATGTTCTTTTAGCATCAGTAATTCAGATGATAGATGAGCATAAGGCTTTTTTAATTAGCTCTTAATCACTGAACAACAGTCCATTTCTAACTGTATTGTTTAAGCACTTGTTGTGAAACACTCGAGAGTTCAGCAGTAGTTGTCTATTGACAATTTCAAAACCTAAAGTGTATCATCTTTAAATAGCTGCCTTCAGCATACCACTTTAAAAATATTTTTAGTGCATGAGAATGCAAATAGGCAGAAAAATTTAACATAGCAAAAGGATACCACTTAGTGAGAATACTATCCTTCATCAGCACAGACCTTTTCAGAAACACTCTTCCATACTCCTTAACCATTCTTTTTTTTTTTTTTTTAGAAACTGAAACAATGAGGTCCAAAAAAAAAAAAAAAAAAAAAAAAAAATATCAAGCCCAAGAGAAGCATCCAATATATCTAAATCACAGCATGTTAGTTCGAAAGATTAGCTTGGAGATACAAAAAATACAAGAGCATGAACAATATTACACAAAGCATAAATGGCAAATTCATTTATCACCAGCAAAGATTTAAAGGAACCTATGCTGTATCAAGTTCTTCTATGGTATGTATACAGCATGTATTAAATGGTATATAAAGCAAAAAAATGATGGGAAGTTTGTAGTTGATTAAATAAGACAAGAGAGGGTTAGAGAGGGTTTAATAACAAGCATACCACTGCTGGCATTCACAATTTTGTACAGAGATTCACAATTTTGTACAGAGTAGTTTACCATGGCACCAAAAGTTAGAGGACACCACCACACCACCGCCTCAAGCCCACAAGCTACCCCTGTTATTTCCAATCTCATCAAAACAAAATAAAAATCCCAAATCAAACTAGATAAAGTGCTAAGCAACCTGCTCCAGACAACATTGCTCTGAGCAGTGGTTGCATCACACGATCTCTAGAAGTGCCTCCAACCTCAGCAATTCTGTGTTTCCACAACAAATACAGAAATATGCAGAAGCATTTCTGTATTCATTTACAGCTCTGCAGAGATACAGCGAAGTTCCTTATCCTAGAAGTGCCTTTTCCTTATTACTTTGATTACAGTAGAGCAATTTCTGTATCTGTCACCTTCATCACTCCCACTGTCTGCAGAAACTCTTCCCAGCAGTGTCTCCAAAAAAATAGCAACTTAAAAGGAATGTCTCTTTTTGTGCAAGACTTTTATTGTAGTCTTATCTCCTAATACAGAAATGCTGAATTTTGGTGTCGTTAATCTCATAGGAAGGAACCCATTTAAACCACAACCTTAAAGGATGTTAAAATCTCTTAAGAGAAAGTTATTTCGTGTAAAACATTCCCAATACACTACTCACCGATTCCAGAGTAAACAGAAAAAGATGTGCAAAAATTATTTCTATTACCCCTCTGTTCCTGTGATCCATTTTTCACATTAAACACACTCAGCAGGCAAACAGCATATCCAGCTGCTACAAAGGATATCATTCATGATCTGTTCTTCTGCAGACATTCTATTAGTTAAGCTTGATGAATATTAGTAGACTATCCTAGGGAGCCACACAAACAAAATCCAGTAATTCATGCAGGACAAGCCTGAATTTTTTTATGCAGGTTTATTCTGTAATTTTGCAATTAGGAAAAGCTTTCACTGTGAGGGTGGTGAAGCACTGAAGTAGGCCACCCCAAGGGGCTGTAAAGTCTCTGTTCCTGGAGATACTCAAAGTCTGGCTGGACATGTGTCCTGGTTCATCTAGGATGGGGTTAAATTTCCCCAGCAGCTGGGCGGGAGCCACAGCCGGGCTATTCCATCCCATGCTGACCTCATGTCCGGGTGCCCGGGCAGGGGCAGCGCAGGAGCGGCTTTTGTCCGGGTCTGTGCCTCGTGCTGTGTCCGTGCGGTACAGCTCTTGTTCTGTACATTGTTATCGCTGTTGTTGTTTGGGTTGTTGTTGTTGTTACACTGTTGTATTAAATCTTCCTTATCTCAACCCCAGGATTTGCATTTTACTCCCATCCCCATCTGAGGGTGGGGGAGGGGCAGCGACAACGCTGTCTCGGGTCTGGCAGGGTCTAAACCACCACAACACAGTCCTGGGTAACCTGCTCAGGAAGAACCTGCTTGATGAGAGGGAGTTGACTGGATTATCTCTAGAAGTCCCTTCTGCCATCAGTGATTCTGTGAATAATGATTTAATTCACTTTTGTTTAATTTCAGCTATCATCTAAAGTTCAAAGGTGTTCCATCCAACATTTCAAAAGTCTTATATATTTAAAAGGGTTAAGAAAAGGCGAAACATCCTAAAGAGATCAAAGTTTTGCCTTAAGATTAGTGGTTCAATTACACATTATCAGTAATTCAGAGTCAAAAATCACTTTCTTCACAGAACCACATAAGACTAATCTCTGCTCTCAACAAGCAGTACAAATAATTGGAAACTGAACTCAATTTCTGGAATCAGATGCTTGAAGGACCACTCTTAGGTCCTCCTGCTTCTGTTAAGAGATGATGCTTGTTTAAGAGGTTTGCCAGTTCATATACAGATGGCCAAGTTTTAGAAAATCCTGACAAGCATTTCACAAAATGCAGTAGAAGCAGCTATTTCAAACAACCCAGCAGATACCACAATTTTTGCAAAGTATGTCTGACGGTGGCATTTCTTACTTGGTAGGAAAGTGCCAACTGGGTTAACAAGAACTCTGAAGCTCAGTTCTTCTTAAGTGCTTCACCGATGTACAGGACTTCAGTCCAAACTTATGCCAGTAGCCCTGTGGCTTCACAGGCCGGAGAGAAGTCCCATCCAGTTGTGGATTTCAGATGGAGCAAGAGCAGGATACCCACTGCACACAAATTTTACTTGAATAAAATTAGAGATATCTGGCCAGCATAATTCAAAGTTCTCCTTCTTTGCAGCTTT
This sequence comes from Podargus strigoides, assembly GCA_028020825.1. Classification (NCBI taxonomy): domain Eukaryota; kingdom Metazoa; phylum Chordata; class Aves; order Caprimulgiformes; family Podargidae; genus Podargus; species Podargus strigoides. Next base: position 94,674,093 of record CM051663.1, read on the forward strand.
TCCCCGCCTCCTTGGTGCCTAAACTTTTTGGCTTTCAAGACAAAGCAAACAGAAGCTAGATGCACTTAAACTAAGTCAGCCAACACTTAGAATATCTAAAAGGAGGAAGTTCATTATAATAACTGTAATGACTAATTTGTATTGCCTGAAGACAATGATTAAACTGAACACTGACAGAAAACAGCTCTGGACTCTTCCATCTGTCTCTCTTCTACAACAAACTCCATTTGCCAAGCCAGAAATCTTATGCAGAACACACACTTGTTTTCAAGGCTAGGAACACACTTCAAGTAGATTATGTGCCTGAGTTGACAATAGCACAATGGAAGAAAGAAGGTAAATCTGTAGTTGTCCACAAGTTAAACAATACTCAGATTTAAATGTATTTCAAAAGGAAGCTTAGTGCCCTACTGTTTAAAGACATGGTCAGCTCCATCTGGCTCTTGCCTCAGCTTTGTCCTTCCAGCTTACCCAGTTTAGCCTTTCCCAGATCTTCAAAATTATGGCTTAGTCAACCTCAACACACAACAGATTATCTGTGCACATCAGCTATTTATTCCCTAACTCAGACCTATAAACAGTATTACGTTTAGCTTATCCTAAAGAAAGGAGTAACTGAGTTTCCTATTTTTGTGAGCTATTATTTGTGCCAGTAAGAAAAAAAAAACAACAAATAACTCACCACCTTCAAGGGGAATACTCTGCTCATTTGCAGAAGTGATTAATACTTCAGAACTTAAATGCTCCAAGTATCAGTTGAGATGTTTCTCAGTAGTTCTTGTGGCTATTTCACAGGGCTGTTAAAAGCTGTTTCTGTTCACTGTCTACTAGATTTCACACTTGGTTCACCACTGTGAGTATTAGACAACATGTTGTAGAATAAAACAACAGTTAGCTAAATTACTGGTAAAAGAAGAAATCACCTGAAGTAGGAAAAGCCAAAATGATGAAGTGATCTGAAAAGAATGAGGAAATGAATGAGGAAAAGCAGTTTGACTTGAACTTTCCCTCAACAAAATCTGAAAAGAGAGAACAAAACTATACGCAGTAGAAGTGCATCTCACAAGCCTGTAAGACAGCAAAGGAATTAATGCAAAAGTTATGATTTCAAAGTTCATATTCATTGATTATATTTTATGTTTTAGGTAACTAACACTTGCAACAAAGTCAAATTCAAGCTTAAGTGGCAAAAAAATCCTTTCAGCCAGGCATCTCTTTGAACCTAGGCATGCTATATCCACCACTAAGTGGGTGACTAACAAATGTTCGACCTCCAACTATCTAGCCTACAGGCAAATGTGAACTAGAAAGCACAATGATACTCTAAACTGTTGCATTTATGCTTTAAGTTTGAGCTTTGTAAATATCACTTGATCACAGGTATGATGATGATGCAAATTAAGAAGTAATTCATTGGATAATGCCAAGTTATTTTGGCATTACAGTCAATATACAGAATGTATTTTGAGAGAAGTGGGGCAAATTGTAATTCAAACAATATAATTCTAGTAAGCCTTTGAAAGGACTACTCAAAAGACTGAGTAAAGATCCATGTGCACACTAGAAAAGTGTAGATGAAGTAATTTAACATTAAATAAGGAGCACGTAAAAACCACACTGATTCAGTATTAAAGTAGACAGACTTCACAGGCACTGGTCAGCAAAAGACCAAAGAATTTTCAAGTAGGAAACAGTCACTGAAAAACTGTAATTTTTTTTTCTTTAGGAATGCACAAGGTCTAATTCACAAAACTTAGAGGAAGAATCACAAACTAGTTCTATCCTGGTCAAGCAGTTTCACGAGTGTTTACTTGTTTACTATAAATGAAGCCTATCTAAACACTGTACACAGCTGTCAAAGCCCAGAGAAAGTCCTCTGCTATACAACATTCAGAATGTTCTAAGTAGATGCTATTAAACAGAGAAAATGGTCATAAGGTAGATGCAATAAATCTTTTGATTTTAAAAGTAGCAGCAATATTGCTTAAAGCAGAATGAAGCCCTTTCAATATAACTGATAAAATAACAAAAACATTTACCTTTGTAAATAGGAATAATCTCACTCTACAACTCTATTTATGTGAAAGGACTCCTTGGTTATTTCCAGCAACTGCTTCAAAATTTTTAAGGAGACAGATTATAGAAAGATTATACTAGAGTCCTGTTGCAAAAGATTAAATTTTGAAGTAAAAATTGAGATAAACTTAGGTTGGAGTACTGGAGATATGGTAAGTGAAAAAATGACAAAAAGACTGCGAAACTTAACTGGTTGTTTAGCAAAATCCAAGCCAAGTCTATTTTTTCCTTAAGGTAATGCAGAAGGACTGTGGGATAAAAAAACCTGCATCATTGCACTGCACATTTACAGAAGGCATAGCTATTTACACCATCTAAAAGAGGTTACTGCCGAATTACTGAATGCTCACAAGCAATTACAAGCCAGCTCACTTCACTTGATCAGTGTTAATACTTATGCAAGCTCCCTCATGACCTTGGGGAGGAATAGGAGATCTTCGACAATTTTTCCTATTGCCATGTTACTACCCAAATTATTCATAATGGAGAAACAAGAGGATTGCTCACATGAAAGAAAGAATGAGTACTGAAGCCATCCTAACACTGATGCATCTTACAACCTAGAAAAGTCCTCTGCTGGAGAAGTGCTCTTGCATGAAACACTTGGTTGCATGAAACAGCCTAGGTGTTCTGAGTAATTACCGAGTTCAAGTGTTGGGAGACCAGTGAGATCTGTCATGTAAGATTAGAGACTACTGTAGACAGGACAATTAATAGGACGTTATGAAGTAAGAGTGTGGAGTAACAGGTCACCTATTTTACTCCTGGTTGCCAGAGTCTAAAGGTTTCACTTGAAGTTTACTTCCACAATAAATATAGCTCATCTTCCCACCTGAAGGGGGAACTAAACATCACTTGTTTCTTTCAGTGTCTGCTGCCGTTCTCAGTTGTGTACCTTTCATCCTCTGCTTTATTATCAATTTACTGATCACATATTCTGATTATAAAATGAGGCACAATTATTTTTCTAGATTCAAATGAAGAATCTCTGCTCTAGAAAATGGTGGTGTCTCTGCTATTGCCTCTCTACTGGCAGACAGTTCTAAGGGTTTGGACTGCTAGTGGTGATCACCTGGCCAAGACAACAATTTATGCCTCAACTGGACTGAGGGCAGCACCTGTGAGCAGCAATGAACAGTCAGACAAGTGCAGGATAGCATGACAAAGGTTGTTACTCTCTTTAGATAAGCTATACATAATTCCCAACTCTTAGTAGTCTGTTTTTCAAATATTTTTTTACTGTGTCTTGTAAGCTTTGTTTCTCTGGGAAACCCAGAACTTCTTTCCAAACAGTAATTCAACTACACTGGAATATAAGAAAAACTTACAGACAGCCCAAACTAAATTACCTACCCCCACCAAGCCTGTTTTCTTCTTTCCAAACCTCCATTAAGATTCTACTGTTATCTTAAGGAGTTACACAAACAGCTGAACCAGGCCATTTAGCCCAATCACACCGGGCCAGCAATTAACATATTTTACAGCCTCTTCTCAGCCTCCCTCAGAAGTGGCCTGACAGCTTTTCTTGCAAGAAAAAGTATACTTGCCAACCTTCATTTTCTTCCTTTTTCTCTTTAGAAGCACTTGCAACAGCCATAGACAGTGCCTTGTCTTCCAAAGCTTTAAAATACTTGCCATCTAAGAGCTGAACTCCTCCATGCTGCACTTCCAAAAAGGACAGAAAGGACAAGAGCCTTCAGATTGGACAGGTTCCTTGAAGACCAAGTAGTTAAAAGACATCCTCTCCCTTTGACTATTAAACCTACAAACTTGGAAAACAGGTGAAAGTAAATAAAAAATTGGGACTACAGCATGTAATGAGAAAAATTCTGGAACTAAACTATGCAGGACTGTCTCTGTGTAACTGCTTCCTTTTGCAGTGGCCAAGGAAGGAGTCTATTTTGTAACAGACCTTGAGAGAGCAGAATGGCTGGAAAACACTCCTGCTACGTTTTCAACCTAGAGCTACCACTCGGTTTCAGAAGGAACACTCCCTAAACCCTGTAGGCAGAACCAAGAGAACATACTATTTGAGACACAAGTGCCAAAGGCAGCATCTTCAACAGCTCTTTACTCAATTGCTACTGGCCTGGATGCATTCTAACAGACTTCAGTCATCTGAACTACTCAGACCTGTTAACAAGAGTTTGCCTGAAAGCGCTCAAGTGTCATTTACAATCTGTCACACCTTAAAAGAAAGGCTTGAAAGGTAGGAAAGTATGAGTAAGCAAACCCTTTCAAAAACTACTGAAATACTGGGAGAGCTGCACCACACAAGAGTCCCTGCAAGGTCACAAAAGCGCAGTGAACCAGAGTGCTGGATTTTCAGTAGTCTTACAAATTTTATTACTGCTGAAAAAGAATGCATATTGTTTTCTGTGTAACATCATGATTAGAGAGCAGCAGATTAGTATGGCAGTTTTGCTTCATGACTGATTAAAGCATCTTGGTAAATTACCAGATCTTCCCTGAATATTTGTTGGGCAGATACATGAAGTCTGACCCCAGAAATTTCTGGTCAGTATCAAGCCTACTGATCTTCTGCTCTTTAAGTCTCCTGCTGTCCAGTTGTCTACTGAATATACATCCTCATGACTCTCCTCTCTAAATAGCTGTGATGTAAATATGCATGACTGTTAGGAGCCTGTCTTCACAGACAAAAGCCAGAGCCAACACTGAAGAACTGAATCTTTGCTTGAGCACACAGCTGGGATTTTTTTCAGCACTGCTCTATTAGCATACAATGGTATTATTACCAGATGACTAACAGGTGCTGAGAAAACAGAAACTTCAGTAGTAGGCACGTTTCTACTGCTGCATTTCTTTCCGAGGTCGTCTACCTGCATTATCTCAACATGCTCTCCCTACAGCAAGATGCATTTGAAAGCCTGGCACACCCACCACATGAGGGAGTTCTTGGCTGCCGTTTCCCTGTCAGAGCTCTTGAATAACCAGTGCAAGGGCCGAGCAAGCTACCTTTTGAAAGTAATAGTTAATTACATTATCAGAGTACTCAGCTAAATTCTGCACCTTGTCTGGAACTCTTGAACATGTCTGTAAGGTCTGCACAGCAAACAGAATAGATGATCAACAGTTTCAGGTAAGAGCTTTTTCCACCAAAAAAAAAAAAAAAAAGAAAAATAAAGGAAAAAAAAAAAATTTTCGAGCCAAACCAAATACTACAATCAGCTAAGCTTTCAGAACTTTTGCAGTATGTTCTCAACTTCTGATAAAGACAGACTGAATGAGTTCTGTGAAAGAAACTGGTTCATTTTCAGGAGGAAGCAGAGCTAAGTTTTTAAAGTTCCATCTCCCCTTTTCCACTTACTGATCTCTTTAGCAGGTAAAAGTAATTTAATGAAAACAGCCCCAGCAACATGAGTGCTGTCAACACTAATTCTTAGAAGAAAAAGAACCCAAAATTATAATGCAATTTCAAATTATCATCTTCATATGCATATTAAATAAAAAAAATAAAAATAAAAAAAAACAAACAGAAGAACAATTACACTTGGTTAGTACTACATCTGAAAACTAATACATGCCCCTAAGGTAGAAAACTAGTTTCATGGTCTAATACAAAAATTTACTACAAGTGCTCACTAATCATACTCTGTAAAATTAAAAGTCCCAATAGTAAATAATACATATTCATGCATTTACCTTCCAAAGGTGGCAATCAAAAAATTTTAATTAAAGCAGGCACTTAAAAAACTAGGATTTACCTACAATACAGTCATTGATTTCAGTATAGTGACATTTCAGGCTATTTCAACTTGTGGGAAAAAGATGTTACTGCAAAATAATGAATCAAAGTAATACAACCAGCAAGAAATACAGTATCACACAGAAGAAATGCTAAAAAAGCCTGTCTTCAAAAAAATTACATACTATTTCTATCAATATTTGACAGTGGTTAAATAATGAAGTCTAGGAGCTGAAACTCAATGTGTAAGTCTACAGGAAAAAAAACAAACGTAAGAATTCTAGTAGACTGAGGACTTCATTTTATAATTTAACTTCAGCTATGCATGCTGCCTTACTCTTTGAGAATCTGTTGGCCAGTCCTTGATTAAAAGAGAATAGTCCATTTTCTAGCGAATATTAATACATTTTCTGCCACCAGTCATGCAAATGTTCATTTTACATTTATTTTCAGTAAACAAAGCATAACTGTTTAAAGCTGTACCTTTCTGTCGCCATGTATTAAGTTAATTGGTAAAGATCCACTAAAGTACTGTAAGAACAAGTCAGCTTCCTATCTTTGTAAACAGGACCAAGTCAAGTTCACAGCAACTTGACATCAGGCTTTATTCTACCTTTCATTGCTCCTAAAGTTGCATGCACTGGTGATAGAATTCTGTTAAAAGAATTCTGTTAAAAGAAACATACATGACAACATTACAAGCCTTTATACAAAGGCTCTCATTTAAATTCACCTCAGGAATCTATATAATTTTTCACAAGTCTAAAATTTCAGAGCGGAGATGTGTTCCCTGACCGCAACACAAAAATGTTAAATGGCATTGCATAAGAGACACTATGTTAAGATCAATTTAAAAACTGCAAATAATCACAGCCTATGATGTCCTGAAGGTAAGCCGGTGTGGCCACAGGAAAGATCTGGTCTGTAGTATAACTTTAGGAGCATGAAAAGTTTGATAAAAAGAGTTTCAGATATAGGAATAAGAAACACCCAAACCTTTTCTTTGCCTGGATTTGCAATTCAAGGTATCAGAATGCTCCACAATGGTGATAGCATGATATTTCTGAGGGACAGGCCCAGAGAGCTCTCCTGTACCAAGACAGGGGAATCATTTAGCTACTACCAGTTCTTTATCAGAAAAGTTACTGCATCTTCATAAATTACCATTGTCAACTGTGTCTTATTTAAGCCATTGAGACTACTACATTATTATTCTGACAGTAAATAAGGCTTAAGCACACACCCATACATAATTCACTTAACTTCAGAATTCCCCTAGAACTACTTACATAGCTATGGTCTCTCTAACAAGAAAGGCTGAAGGAACAAGCACAGAATACCATCAGTGTTGCTTTCCTCCCATTTACTTCTCACAAATTACTGTTCAAGTTTCACAGTCCTTTCAAGTCTGCATTAAGTCTTGAACTACATTTTAAAAGCAGCTTCAACAAAATGAGGGAAGTCGCATGAGCAACTGAACAATCCCCAATTAAATTGCAGTTTGCTCATAGTTCCAGTAGATGGATTCTATTTACTGAACACTGGTAACTCATACACCACTGAGCTGGCAAGCTAAGCAGCTTGCAAAAAAGCACCTGTAAACCATGACTGCAACTGGAGTTCAGTATTATGATACTTTGATGCCTCTTTCTCTCAAGTCCAATTTCTCAGCTCTTGCTCTGAATCTGGAAAAACAGAAGTTGAAGCCTAAATTAAAAAAATCAAGCACTTATCAAAGTACTTGACAGTTTATCCTGCCATTATGCTTGTAACCAGACAGCTATTAACAGAGCTGTAAATTATCCTAACAATCACAATTTAATTGCAGCCAGGTTCAGCTCTACCCTTTTATTGATTTGGTGATAACCTCTTCCCTTACATCTTGCATGGCTCCTCACCTTCTCCAGATTTCCAGAGTATCATTTCCAAATAGAAAATCTCAACCCCAAAACACACAGTTGGAAGCAGGAACTGCGTATGAAGGTGTATGCTTTCCCACAAACGAGTAACAGAGCATTTGCTTATGGACACTATAGGAGGTTGAACACTGACAGTCTTGCCTGTTACAGCCTCTCATGTTCAAACATAATTAGTGATAAACATGAACTGCTTGAAATAACAATGACTGACCTAGGAAGCATGCTTTTGTAGAAACCAGCTTGGCATATTACAAGTAGAAGCTCCCTAGTAATATGAAAGTACACCACAGAATTTGCTAAATTAGTTACTTTTTTGAAATCTGGCTTTACCCTTTATTTTTTACCACTATTATTAGTATCGTGTTCTACACAGCCAAGAAGTTTTGTCTTTTCCAGTCAATTTAGTCCTTGTCAGGAATACACCCAGCAGTGTTAAATATTCTGCCCTATTGTACCACCTAGTCACTTTAAGTAATAAGCAGGTGGATAAAGCATCTTGGTTTACTGCTGGAGTGTTTAGAAGTGTGCAGTAACTCCTGCATCCAACTTAAAAACTAGCATGACACTTGAACATAAATTATTTTCCCAGACTTCACATTAACACATCTTTTGTTGAGGTTTCGTTTTGTTTTCCTTTCTGGCTCTGTATGCTACTTAATTTTGAAAGACCTCCTGAAATGTGCCATGATGAAGAGTTTGACAACTACTTTGCACCCCTGCGGCACATTTTGCAAAAGTTAACTTGCAGTGTTGCTTTCAGTCACGGGGTTTTTTTGCTGGTCTTTACCAATGATTGAAAAACAGTAACAAAATGATAAACTGCTGTCAAAAGGTAAGTTCTTTCCCTAGCCTAAGTGTTAACTGTCAACTCAAAAACATGTCCTTGCAAGTATGTCCAAAGGGGAATATCTTTCTTTCAGTTTTAATAGCTGTGATTAGCAAACAAGAATAACTACTAGTCTGCAATACCAAGTAGTAGAAAACAAGTCATTTCTCATTGTAGTTGGTAAATACTGAGGTATGCTGAGAAAGGTGACATTTTCATTACTTGAAACAAATACACCTCAACAAAGAAATTCTTATAGGAACGCAGCAAAATTCTTCCAGAAGGAAGCTTTTTGTACTTCAAAAAGGTGTGTGTGTGAAATCAGTGCATCTTGGTATAGATGCAACACTTCAGAGCCACTGGGCATCAAAATTAGGCTTCAACACACTTCAAAAAGGGCTGTGCCTTAATTTGCATAGAATCACAGAATAGCCTTGGTTGGAAGAGACCTCTAAAATCATCAAGTCCAACCATTAACCTAGCACTGCCAAGTCACTACATGAAGCTGTAAGTACCAGAAAGACCAGGAGGGGGAAAAAAAAAAAAAAAAAAAAGCAACTATTACCTTCAAAAGCTCCAGAAACTCAGAACACAGGAAAGAATTCAGATTACAAGTCTCCTGTTTTAGTCAGTTCTACCAAATGTCTCAAAATAAGAAAAGGCAAAACCAAAGTAACTGAAACAAATGGTCAACAGTGTGGAAAGCTTGAAGATAACACGGCTGTGCCTTTGACAACTCTGGAATTTGACAGATTTTTAAAAAAAAACATTAAAGGAATGATAAAACAAAATGCAGGTCCTGAATTGTATTTGTGTCAATTATTTTCCCGTTACATGTGAATTAAAGTAGACACTAAAACTAGACGCACATTTTTCTTCTGTAGTCTTCTACACCTTTCTGCCCACTTCTGCTAACACTTTGCACACCTCAGGAAGACAAAAAATCCATCGAAAATAGTATTAAAAAATCCTTTTCTTCAGCTGTGCACAAAGAAACGTGTCTGGGAAATTTCTATTCTAAGAACTGCCTGTTGAAGTGTACCATGATGAAAGAAAATAAACTGTTGAAGTAGAGATCTTTCATATAGCAATGTTAAGCATAAACACAAGAAGCTAAAAAGAAAGTTCCTTGCACATACTAAAGGTCTTGGTTCTATAATGCAATATACTAGCTGCTTCAATACCTAATAGACCAACCACAAATCAGTTAGGACCACCTGCAGCTTGAGGTCTTACCACTCTGCTTATAGTGGCCACTTTCTGTATGGATACTCATGTCCTGATAATCCATATGATATTCTTGGAGTGAAAGGGTTCAGAGTGTGCAGGTCAATAACACTGCTACCCAAGCTGAGGTAAGACTGCACTGAAACTCACCATGATTATTATAAATGTTGCACTGATCTGATAGCACAGTTACTCTGAAAGGCAGTGACAGATTTAAAAACTCCAGATTACTCAAGGTCTCTTAGACACTACTCTCCACTAGAACTAACATTTATTCAAACAGCTGGCTTAGAATCAATAGGACATAACAGCAATATATACCTACAAGCACCTATAAAAGAGTAAGCAGTGATAAGACATGCTGAACAGGCAGCCTGGGGATTCCCAAGGTGGAAACAAAGAATACTACCTCTGCTAAAAGCACACAAGATATCCCGTATCACTGGAGGACCAGTGCTAATTTGCAAGACCCAGTGCTTTCACAGGCTTCTCTTAAGTTACTGCAGTCACTGACAGGAGTGAATTCTAATCTGGCTGCAGAAAAGTGCAAGAGAACATATATTGCATTGATGTCCATCAAAAAGCAAAGTGCTTCCAAAAAACCAGAGTGATTTAATGAATACAACTGTTCTGATTCACTACATTCAGAGAGGTCCCTAATCATATTCATAAACAGTGTCAGTTTTAAAACTTCAAGTCCATGCTTATGCTGTATATTGAGATCAACTCATTAATTCAGGTTAACATATGGACAAATAAACTGCTTAACCATTTAAAAAACAGCTTGTTTCCACAATGTCAGTAGTAAAAACTAACAAGGAAAATTCAACTGAATCCCTGTTACAGACTATGCAGGTTTAGTGAAGCAGGTTTTTTGCTACCTTTATATTTGCAAAATCAAATCCTATGAACTGAAAGGTCCAAACAGTGTCACGCCTGCAAAAGAGTGAAAAGCAAATGGAAATGCAAAAACAATCAAGTGCTATCTTGAGTAACATAAGATGAAACAAATTCCTTCATCTCCACCTGTTTGCATGACTCACTTCCAGGAGACATGCAAAGTGCAGTAAATTATGCAATTTACTATCAAAAAGCACAGTAAATGCTGCTAAGTCCTTTTCAATAACATAAAACAGCAATATGCAGAATCAGAAAAGAGTAACTATAGGACACAGTATTAACAGACTTAAGGCAAATCTCCATTAACAGTGCTCTGGATAGACACATAAGGGTTGTTTGAAAACATAACTCCTTTAGGATTATTCCTGCAGTCCAGACAATAGCACAGGACTCCAACCACCAGCTAAGTAGGCCAATGCTCTGCTGCTGCACTTTCTCCCAAGAATAACGTACAACTCAAAATTACCTTATTGCCATTGTGCTACAACACACCGAGTCCCTGGGGCACATCAGAGACTGCATTTTAACAGCAGAGTTCAAAATAAGGACTACCCTGAGAATTAAACAGCTGATGCTACGAAGAACCCTACCCTTCACACTCAATCCCAGAAAATCTATGCTTCAAAGTCTTAGGCAAGTTGCTCCAGAGAAGAGATCACCATATACAAACAAAAATTTGCCTCCAGTCCCATTGGGTTTTTATTCTTGATTTCACATTTTAGTCGAGGTCTGCACAAAGTATTCTGCTGGCAAGATACAGTTTGTCAGGCAATACCTTTTGTCCACATCCTTGTCCAAATGAGAAATTGTCAGGCTGCCAGAAGTCATTCCTTATCTCAGCACACCACCAAACAGCAGCTAGCAAGAACCCCTGCCTCTCACAGGCTCGGCACACCACGGAAGAGCAGCCAATTTCACCTAGCTCCTCCTTTAGCTGTCAAACTATTCTCTCATGCCAAGAGCACTTAATACCTTGCAGAAACATCTGATAGATTAGAGTGGTACAGGACTGCACATTGGGTGCAAAGGCTGAGAAGGAGAAAGAGCTGAGCAGGTTCACAAAACCAGCAAACTTTTATGAAAATGGCAAGGTTCAAGTGATCTGTTCATTCATGTGGTTCTCCCTACATCAGGCACTTGTGCTATATAAGCAAATACTGGAATTCCAGCTAGTCACTGCCTTACTATCCTCACATTTTTATTTTTTTTTTTTGTCATGGGAATGTTTAAAACTTCCTACACTGTAGATAAATAATCTTTTTGCAGACTAAGCCACTCCACAGATATGCTATACTGTTTGTCCACATACAGTACTTCAAGGCAGCAACAAGCCTAGAGTCTCAGATTAGGGTGTAAGTATATGACCATACTTACTTCCCATATTCCCGTAAAGCTAGTTCAGTTGTCCTAGAATTAGTCTTACATTAAGGCAAGTGAAAGATTTAGGGCTGAAGAGTAAGCTAACACTGTTCAAAGCAACAGTGACAAGAGACTTGAAAGAAACTGCAAGCCTAGGCTCAACTGAACAATGAGATCATTCTGAAACATGAAAACTAAGCATTTATCTTCCACATGTACAAATGCATTTGCACTAAAGACCATGTGCATTAAAAAGTGCAGTCTGTTTTTGCAAGGACAACATATTCATTGCCATTTTTACTTATATATGCCATACATAAGTGCTCATTTTTAAGTGGTAGCTACTACTATCCCTTGCATTTTGTCAACAGCTGCTAAATCTGTCTTGCATGAGCAGAAAGCTTGTGCTTTTAAGTGCTTGAATAGGGGCAGTTTGATTAATCGAGACTTTATCCCATTTTACCCTTTTTCCGTTACCTACATGTAAAATACTTTTAGCTTTTTATAATTACACATGATTAGCATTAGATTAAGGAAATGTTATCTTCTGCTTTTAAATATGAAAAAGCACTTAAACTAAATTAAACAATTATCTAGAGCAGTTGATATGTATTTAGTTATGATGCTTGTTGAGACCAGGATCTCCCACCTATTGTACAACTACAATTAGTTCATGTGGTGGTTTTGTACCTTGTGTGCATGCACATCTGCATTAGCCAAAAGTATGTAAGAGTTAAGAGAATCCAAAATATCTAGGCGCAATGACTGATTCCAGATGGATTCTCTGGTTAGCAAGTGAAGATAACTGGCATTTATGCCCCACTTCTCAGATGCTGCTCTTGTTGATGGGATTCTCACATGAGAAGACTCTTGTTCAGCACCCTTTCACATCTGCATTAGTATCAAGGCTTAAATTTCTCTATCTTCAGTAAAACAGAACAGCAAGCAGCTATTTTAATTCTTGCTGAGAACACTTGCAGTGTTTTTCCATTAGCTGAGCAAGTGAACTACAGTTCAGCTACTAACGTTGTTCCAATAGTAAGTTGTGTCCATGCACTGCATGTTGGAGGTGACCAGTAGTAACCTTCTGCAATTCCGCTTTCTTCGCTACCTCATTCTTAACTAAACCCTTAAATAAAAAATAAAATAATAATTAAAAAAAAAGAAAATCAATAAGGGACACAAACTTTATGTTGACAATACACTGCAAGGAACTATAGCCATTGGTTGAAACCAATTAAGATGTTTTAACAAATTTCACCCCATGGAAAAAGCACTACTGAAACTACTAGAACAGCTCTTTAGAAACAGGGCTTCAGACTCTCACTTGAAACTAAACAGTGAACTCCAGGGTGCCTCTCTTCCCTCCAATAGGCTTTCCAGAAGCAGGGAAGCCCTCAGGCTCAACTCATCTCAATCCTGAAGTGTACAGACAGCTTCAAGAGACACTTCTATAATGCAGTTTTAATGGCATTCCAGTGTTGCAGATGTGACTGTAAACTGAATATTAAATAGAGTGGGAGATAACTTGGTTCAAATCCACAGGACAGTTTGACAAGTATTTGGGTCAAACATGGCAAGAGCCATCCTTGATCCCTCTGAATTTCAACATGCAGAACTGGTGACCCAGTAAGTAGCAGGCTTCATGTCTTAACATTTACTAGTGGATCACATCGGTGGAGTATGGTCTGGGACTCTGACACTGCCTGCTAATACCAACACAGAGGTTAGCATTTCTTGTTCATCAAATAATGTTTCACTGCTGAGAAATGGTTCACCTGCATGTTTCACTCCCCTAGAAGTAAGGGAGCAAAACTGGAGCGAGGAAGACTCTCCACTGGTCAGTGATGACTGGGTTAGAGATATCTTGGAGCAACTGAAAACACACAAATCCATGGGTCCTGATGGGGTGCATGCACATGTGCTGAGCCAGCTGATGTTGTTGCTGAGCCCCTCTCCATCATTTTTGAAAAATCATGGAGAATGGGAAAGGTGCCTGAGGACTGGAAGAAAGCCAGTGTCACTCCACAGTCTTCAAAAAGAGCAAGAAGGAACTACCCAGGCAACTACAGATCAGTCAGCCTCACCTCCATCCCTAGAAAAGTGACAGAGCAACTTGTTTGGAAGTCCATCTCAACCTCCTTTTCTTCCATTTGGTTAATCAGGAGTAGCCAACATGGATTTTCTAAGGGGAAATCCTGCTTGACTAATCTGATATCCTTCTGTGAAAAGGTGACCAAATGGGTAGATGAAGGGAAAGCAGTAGATGTCATACCTTGACTTCAGTAAGGCTTTTGATACTGTTTCCCATAACATCCTCGTAGAAAAACTCAAGAAATGTGGGATAGATAACTGGACTGTGAGGTGGATTGAAAACTGGCTCAACAATAGAGTTCAGAGGGTTGCGATGAGTGGCACAGAGTCAAGTTGGAGGCCTGTGGCCAGAGAGATTCCCCAGGGATCAGTATTGGGGCCAGTTTTATTCAATATCTTCATCAACAACCCAGATGAGGGGACAGAGTGTACCCTCAGCAAGTTCACTGATAATACAAAACTGGGTGGCGTGGCTGACACCTGAAGGCTGCGCTGCTGTCCAACGAGATCTAGACAGGCTGCAGAGCTGGGTGAAGGTGAACCTCATGAAGTTCAACGAGGACAAGTGTAGAGTCTTGCATCTGCGGAGGAATAACACCCAGCACCAGCACAGATCAGGGGTCGCCCAGCTGGAAAGCAGCCCCACAGAGAAAGACCTTGGAGTCCTAGTGGACAGTAAGTTGGCCATGGGGCAGCAATTTGCCCTTGCGGCCAAGAGGAACAATAGTATCCTGGGATGCATTAAGAAAAGTGTGTCCAGCAGGTCTAGGGAGGTTCTCCTCTCCCTCTACTCTGCCTTGGTGAGACCACACCTGGATTACTGTGACCAGTTTTGGGCTCCCCAGTTCAGGAGAGACAGGGATCGACTGGACAGAGTACAGTGGAGAGCTACGAGGACTTGAAAATCTTTCCTATGAAGACAGACTGAGAGAACTGGGGCTGTTAAGTCTCAAAAAAAAGGCTGAGAGGGGATCTTATTAATGTCTATAAACACCTGAGGAGTGGGGGTCAAGTGGAAGATGCCAGTCTCTTCACAGTGGTGCCCAGTGATAGGACAAGGAATAATGGGTGCAAACTGGAACATAGGAAGTTCCGCCTCAACATGAGGAAAAACTACTTTACTGTGAGAGTGACGGAGCACTGGAACAGGCTGCCCAGAGAGGTTGTGGAGTCTCCTTCTCTGGAGACTTTCAAAACCCACCTGGATGCATTCCTGTGTGGCCTAGTCTAGATGATCCTGCTTTGGCAGGGGGGTTGGACTAGATGATCTCTAGAGGTCCCTTCCAACCCCTAACATTCTATGATTCACTCATGCAGATGCTGTCAGATTTCTTAGCGTTCCTATACTAGAGCTGCCTCACCTGCTTGGCAAATAGCTCTCAGTTCCAGCATGTCATAAATGAAGTTTCACCTCATGAAGTAGCCAGAGGATGCATCCAACGCTGATATGGACCAACCTGAATTCACGTCAAAGGAAGATCAAAGCTTTGACACTTAGCAATTCTCATTTGCAGTTTAGTCTGTATTAAAGTGTATTTCAATTCCTACACTTCCTTAAACTTCTCATCAATTAAAAGTGTTCATTAAGAATCCAGTACTCATGACTGTTCATTTAAGAAGAAAAGAATTACAGTTTTAACACAGGAATTAAACCAACATAATTCTGAAATTCATGCCAAATCTCTTCCTTCACAGAAACCTGGCAATAATCCCTGTTCTGAATTGTAGAAAGAAAGGGAAAATCTGTTTTTCAGTAACTCTGTAGAAAATATAAAAACGAGGAAGAACAGGACTGAAAGTAGAGCATTCTTTCCCCAGCATCCACAAACACAAGGTAATCTTGCTCCAGGCTACTTAAATCATAAGAATTATTCCCAATGCAGTTATGAGGTCAGATACATTTCTCAATCTCATTTATAATAAAACCTTTTTGAACAAGACTGATGCAATGTTTTTGTTGGCAGCTGAAAGTGTGTCTCAAATCTGAGAGGCTGCTCCCCAATAAAGGAGAAACATCACCTGTATCTCCAATAGTTCCAGCCCCAGAGGTCTCACCTACTGATAAAGTAATTTAAATTCAGGTTCCTTCTTAGACATTACACTTTACACTATACAGAAGACAACACATCTTCATACATGAGGTCTGCAATTAATTCTTGCTTCATTCCATTCCCAGACAAGAAGTCTTTTGACACGAAGTAGCATCAATGTGAACTTCTAGCATATAAAACATCAAAACCATTGTTTAAGGATGTGGGCAATTTCCACATCCATCACTGAGACCTCGAGGCTCACTTCTGTGTGCCTGCAGCAGCCTCTTAATTGGAAGAAACATTTAGTCCTTAAGTGACTTTTAATAAAGGCTAAACATGTTAAACTCAGATCTGCACGATGGAGATAAACACATGAATAGCCATCCCACTAACTGATCAAGTACCAGCTATACCTTTGCACTGCTGGAACAAAAGCCAAGGAAACAGTTAAGTAAAGGACTTTTTGTTTCAAAGCACTCAAGTCCATACCTATAGAAAAGACAGGCTTTCTGCATCAACCAGCCTTCAGCTAAGACAGGAAAGTAAGACATCAGCCTAGCCTAGTTTCTTTGGTATCCCTAAGCACATTCAGTATTCTTCATAGTGAAAAGCAGAGATCGCTTTGTGGTTTGGTCAGCCCAGGACTAAAAGCAGTGGTTTCAGTAGTCAAGGCTACCATGCTGAAGCAGGGTACTCTACAGATTTAACCATTCCACTATGTATGGGAAGAAGTGTTGGTCATTCAGATCCAAAGGGGAGGCAAGGCAACCTTCACTGAAAGGCACGGAAGTTATACAGAGACTACTCAGTAAGAAGGATACCAAAGGATCAGTGTTGGGCTTTAAGCAACCTCTTAGCTTGACTCATTTTGTGCCATTAAACAGTCCCTACCTCAGGGAAGGTATGTTGTCAGCAATCACTGATTAATTTGAGGAACAGCTATGAAGCACAGCCTAGTGAATTCACCAAGACAGAGGTATATGTTCTGGCAATCATCTTTTAGAAGTCATACTCTTCAGGCAGGATTCTCTTGTTTTGAGGGAGTTTGCTTTCAAGTTAACAAACTGTGCATAGAACAGTCAGTAGAAAAGATCAAGACTTAAAAAAACCTATTCTTGCAGTCCCAGAAGTACAGCACCATCTCTCTAGGCCTGAGTACGGACATTTTCACATTTTTCTTTCTCTTTAGTTTCTACTTTCTAAGGTACCTGAAGTCAAGCATAACTTGACTGATGCTGTATAGAGCTGAACTGCAAGAAGTCCAAGAATCACAGAACAGCTCTGGCTGGAAGAGACCTCCAAGATAATCAAGTCCAACCACTAACCCAGCACTGTCAATTCACCACTACACCATGTCCCTCAGCACTTCATCTACACAGTTCTTAAATACCTCCAGGGATGGGGACTCCACCACTGCCCTGGGCAGCCTGTGTCAGTGCTTGATAACCCTTTCAGTGAAAAAGTTTTTCCTAATATCTAATTTAAACCTCCCTCATCACAACACTACCACTCATCCTTATCACTAGTTACCTGGGAGAAGAGACCAACCTTCACCTCACTACACCCTCCTTTCAGGCAGTTGTAGAGAGCAATGAGGTCTCCCCTCAGCCTCCTCTTCTCCAGACTCAACAACCTCAGTTCCCTCAGCTGCTCCCCATCAGACTTGTGCTCCAGACCCTTCACCAGCTTCGTTGCCCTTCTCTGGACATGCTCCAGAAGCTCAGTGTCCTTCTTGTAGTGAGGGGCCCAAAACTGAATACTGTATTCAAGAAGGGTGGCTTGAGACTCCACCTTGTGACTGGGGACACAGAAGTGTAGTTAGACAAAAAAAACTGTTTAGACAGCAGTAGCCAAGACCTACAATCAGTAGTGACCAATGCCCAAACCATCTCTTTATTTTGTAACAGATTATCCTCACACAATACACAATTAAAAAAAAACAACTTACAAACACTGTTTCCAGCATGCAGAGAGTGACAACAGGAAAAAGGCATCCTCAAAAAAGATGACTATTCAATGTCGTATTAGTATTTTGACTAATTGTGTATTAGGAGAATGTATGTATGAGCACTGGCAATAAAAGTACTTTGTATTACTTGAAAAAGGTACAGGCTCTGGCTAAAGTCAGTCTCACTATGCAGCAGACTAGATGGTCAAATTTAGGAGACGAGATCCCTGACTTAGCTCACTCTGCTCACCCTTAGTAGGTGCAGATGTAGATGAACTACACACTGGGAATATTACCCGTAGTATCTTTTTGCTGTCAGATTCTTGTTTAACCATCCTTGCACTGATGGCACAGTAGTGTCTGCATCAATCTGGGAAAAGGCAGCATAACTTCTTTCTGCCATGCTAAAGGAGCAAGTATGTCATCAGGACAATAGAATAAAGCATTCGTTCTATGCTAAAGACGTTCTGGGATTGGTGCCAGAGCTGCCTGAAGGGCTTTAGGCCTTGTCCTCCACTATTCTCACACACAGTTGGGGAACACATCTCTTCAGCATAGCCAAGCCACCAATACAAACATGCAGTCTAGGCTGAAGCCACACAGAATCTACATCATCTAAACCTTTTGTCTTCCCACTGTTGCTGCTCAGAGAACACTAAGACACAAAAAAGTTGAGTGTGAGAAAAATGTCACGTTCTGCTACTACCTTTTGGTAAAAGGAAAGTATTGGCTTCCATCCCCTAAACCAAAGCATATAGAACACGCAGCTTCAAAGAGCTGTAGTTTTAAACACAGAAGTTAACCAGCACATTCAGCAGCTGCAACCAAGAACATAAGTGGCATGTTTAACTCTATCCAGCCAAAATCAGCACAATTAAGTTAAAGATGTGCTCTTGAAAGCTGAATATTTGAGGACTCTGCGCAAAAAAAAAAAAAAAAAAAGCCACACAATAAAGTACCGAAGTCAGTATTTCTGAACAAAACAAATGAGATGTCTACATAAGTGGTACACCATTGTTTTTTGAGAGAGCTTAGAGTTGAAAAATGGACATGAGACAAACTGAACTTTGCCAACCATCCTTTCATTCTTGTTTTGAAGTGCAGGCATCCATCTCGTAGTTCTTTCAAAGTTTAAAAAATGGTCAAAATACATGCAATGTGCACCAGCTGTTGCTAAAATGAAGTACTAATAGAATACATTGCACTGTAGTTCATATTTGCACTCTGACAGCACGTACCGATTCAAGTGTGCATGCTAAAGAAACTGCTGAAGTGCTCAATGCAAAAGTGGCTTTATCTACAAAGTAAGATAGTCTGGCCTTTTCCTGAGGTACAAGTTTAATTACCTGCATCCTTGAAAAAGGAAGTTTTGCATCAAGCAGGGCTAACGAAGTCATGACTCCAATGGTAGTCAAATAAAAACCCCAAGTAAACCTCATATAACTATCTGCTTTTCTACACCTGACCCTTCTTTCCAAAGGCTCTAAAGCTCAGAAGATTTAAATGCCCTGTTAGCATTTATAGCACTAGTACAAACCTGGATGAAATGGAAATACATACACTGAATTTCTGGGTGTAGAATCTAGATAACAATGAACTTAAGCTCCTTCTGACTAGAAACAACAGCATTGGTTTCTTCTGCCTTTGTTCCATGATTTAAGTGAATTGCAAAACACCATCTGACAGCTCAATGCTTGGAAAATTAAAAGATACAGGAAGTCCCCAAACCAACATACCTGTTATTTTGTCCCTGACAAGTTTGCAAGATTCTATCTCACCGATGCTGCCAAACAGACTCTTCAGTTCCTCTTGTGTCATGTTCTGTGGAAGGTAGTTGACTATTAAATTGGTCTTGCGGTCTTCTGTGTTCCCAGAATCAACTGGTGACGAGCAATTGTTTATAGTGGTTGAACCATGGGCTGTGTTATTACAAGTTGGTCCATTAGCCAGTTGTGTTTCCATGGCAGCAATTACCTGCTGAAAAACACAGAAAGCAAGAACCATCAAAATTAGTACTTCATCTATTAGGAGAGTCCAGACAAGAATCCAAAATACCTGTCACTACATAGAAGTGGTATTGCCAGGGCAGCACACTGCCTCTATAAGCAAAAAAAACACCCACCAATACAGAAGGATTTTAACTGTTAGTCAAGGCAGTAGTTTAAAAACTTACAGGCAAATAAAGTTACTAAAATCTTCTAGGAGCTCTTTCAATTAAGTCAACACTCAAATTTAGTTTCCAGCATTCCCTTAATTTAGGGGCATCACAGCCTTTGTAATAAGGAAGTTACCAAGCAGAACTGGCCTGTTACAAGGGTAATCAGTTCCATTAACTTACAACTGATAACTGAAATGATATGAAATGTAGCTTTTAAAGTCATAGTATTTGAGGCTATTTATCATAGGCAATAGCAGAAAGCAAGATTAGTAATATGAATGTACTGCAATGGAAAGAAAACTCTTCCTTGATAACCTCTAGGTCAACCTTCTGTCACCACATGTTGGAAGCAGGTTTCTAAATGCTTTTATTTGATTCAACTGACATTTGCTGGTTCTTACTTCTTCCCTCCCCTGCACCCTGAAAACAGTTAAATTTAATACTTTTAACTTGATTTAGTTTTAGACATCAGAATACAGGAGTGAATATCACTTCAGGAACTACTGTGTTTCACCCCAAAGTCACTGACTGTATGATTGGCAGATATAGCAGTAATCACTTGGAGAAGTGTCAGTACCTGCCCACAAGCTATCACATGTACAAAAGGCTCTCTGCCATCTCAGTCAATCACTGAACAGTAACAGTTGGTAAAGAGTGGATTTTTAATGGCAGCCTAACATCCAAGACTTGGGCAGCCTACCCCATTTGAGATCAACTATACAGGACAACATCCAATAGAAAAGTCTGTAAGTTAATTCTCCAGTAGTAACAAACATTTCAGAGAAGTAAGACCCATCAAGAAGTTTTGCTAAAAAAAACCCCAAGCCAGCAATCACTGAAATCCAACCTCATATTTTAATTTCTAGGAGCAATTCTCAGACAAAAAAGCCTATTATAAAAATCACAGTGTTCAGAACCTCTGAAATGTCATCTGTTCTAACTGTCCTGTTCAAAGCAGGATATGCAACCAATGTATACCCAAAAAGCTGATTAAGTCAACTATACTCAGGGAGTGCAAATTTGTATTTCCTGAAAAGGTGAGAAGGGTAAGTGCCCTGAACTACAGTTCAGACATTCCTGGGAACAGATTTCTATGTTCTGCATACAGAGGTATTTTCCAAGAGGTTCCTTCAGCAAATGGGGAAGATGAATCCATTAAGAATATTTAATAAAAAAATCTAGTTTTCCTGAGGAGCTACAACTGGAAAAACATTTTCTTTGCTTGTGACAAACTCCAAGGGGTAACGTGCTCCTAGTACTGTGACAAAACAAGTCTGCTGAAAAGATGAGAAAGTAGATAACCTTAATTAAGATAAATTATCTCCCAAAACACTAGTGTATCTGGCAGAGCTAGTAGCCACAAATGCTGTGCTCCGACTGAGGCTCCCTAGGACTGGGGTTTTTTTCCCCTCTTCTTTTTTTCTCCCCTCAAATTTAGTGTTCGTTGATCAAAATTAGCAGGATTTAACAAGGACTACAAAAAGTCCTCACTTAATCGCACATTTATTTTCATGTTCAGGTGGCAAGAATGAGATCCTAAGCCAACATTCAAGTGAACAATTACAGTAGCCTGTGTGCGCTGAAATCACAGCATTTCTCAGCTATAGAACCATCTGCTCTGTATAAAGTGATACTAATATGTTTTACAAATAATACATACTCAATAGGTTGAATACAACTGTTCATAAAACACAAAGCACTTCAGCAGTTACTAAATATTTTCTACCCATAAAAATAGTTTAAGAGATAAATTTACAGTTTTCAAACAATTTCTTAGAATAAGACTTGTAAATATACTTTAAAAGTAGTAATCAAAATACACAGTACACATGTTTTTAAAGTTACTGCAATTTAGTATTCAGACCATACCAAAACCATTTTAGTATAATGCTACTCTTCAATTATCTACCTGGTATTTTGAATTAGTGCGAAAATCTAATTAACATTGGAAGAAAGGCAAGCCACTGCAGTATAATTTCTACAGGAGATCACCGTATTATAGAAAAAGTCGTCATGGTATGCCAGTGCACTCTAGGCTCTCACAGAATGGGGACACAATCTACAGCCTCTAATGAAATGTAGGAGCGTTAACATTCCAAATGGGAGATTAAAGAGTTTGGTATGGCCTCAGCACTATTAACATGTAAAAAAGTAGCCTACAGAATTTAAGAAAAATCCCACAGACCCCAGTCCAAGGCTCTGCTGCCCACGAACCACTTCTAAGCAGAGAAGCCACATCACACAGTCTGACTGCCATGTTAGTTTGGAGTTGCCGTCTGCAATATGGACACAAAAAGTACCGTATGTTAGATTAGCAAGATAATGCAACAAATCAGTTTGTACAAATTTACAGTAATTGCATTTATATTCCCAGCACGTCCATGCAGTGTGGCTTAATTGGATTTGAGGCAATTCCAATCTAATCTTTCCAAATTCAGCCTGAAGTTATTTTTCTTACATGAAAAAAGATGCTTACTTTTAAGATTTAAAAGATAATGCAATCCAGTTACTCCTGCATCTACCCTGGAAACTTCCTCCAGAACCACACCATGCCTAAAAAGAACTATACCATGAAACAAATTTTTAAATATTTAAGACTGAAGGAATAGGAAAGAAAGAATATGCAGTGAGTTGATTTTCCATTAGCATGTAAGATGACCATGCACCACTATAAAACAGCTCCCCTTACGTGCCTTCCCCAGCCCACAAAAAATACAGAAGATGACAAACTACTTTACTAGAATCCAGTCTGTCCTTAAAATCCTAGGTTTTAAAAATTAAGTACATTAAAATCTTGTGCAAATAGTATTCATTAAATGCCCCTGCAACAGCTGTTTAAGAGTACCACTGGACATAGAAGTGGCAGTAGAGTCAAGGATTTCTCAAGTGGAATAACCGGAGCAAAATATGCAAGAGTTCTTCGTAAGGATTATTGTCCTCAAGCACATTGTTATTTGTTTTTAAACAAAACATCATTGCAAACCCAGTGGAATTGAACCGAACAGTGCTAAAAGGATACCACAAAACGTAATAGGCCATTTGCAGATGATTACAACTAGTCCAGATGTTAAATATAACCACAGTATTGCCACAAATAGGAAGACTCCTGACTGTTGCCACAGCTTGAGACTAGCGTAAATATGAGATCCTTCTTGCCCCTGATTAGCAGATGAGGTAAGTCAAGTCTAAACTTGTTAAAAAAACAAGGACTCAGATTTTGGAAGGCTGCTGAATCCAGAGTTTATATACACATACCTCAACTTATGTTTTAAAACAGTGTAAATTAGTCTTCATTTCAGTTTGCTACAAAAGTCTGTATGGTTAGCTGACTTCATGTCTGGTCTTTACTTCTAACTTTATGGAGACCTTTAATCATCTCTATGCAAAATACTGAGGCTTTAGATTCAGCTGCAAGCTTGCAAGCCATTCTCTCTGGTCTCAACCCAGAAAAAATATTAACAACTGGACTTCTGAAGCTCTCCATCGTATACAGGCAAGTACGTTTGAGGAATTGTTTATTACATGAAAAAATGAAAATCTCAACTGACTTCTTTTACGTTCAGTAAAGCTTTAAGGAGACTGCATTAAAGTAGCAGTCTGCAAAATTCTCTGTCCCACAGAGACTGTAGTGATGTGCATAAACTGATATATTTGGATCTCTATAGCTCTCAGCAAAGCAGGAGGACCCAACATATTATTTGCTTCCTGTGAGCCATGGGCTGCAGATTAAAAACTCGAATAGGACAGCTTACTGTGTAGCCAGTACACTGAAGTCCTGTGCACACAAGACTCCCCTGCGCCTTTCAGGACTGCAGCAAAGCAGAGAGCACCTCTCATTTGAAGCACTTCCAGTTTACGTAACACATCTGTCTTCACGGAAGTGTCCCACAAGGTACCCACATCAATATACAAGTCAGTTCAACTACCACACCGTTATGTCCCCAAACCAACTTTTGCTCTACCATTTCTTTTACCATATTTATTACTTTCAAAGCTGTACATAATGCTCTTTTACATCGTTTGAAAAACTAGAGTTCTTACCCTTTTATTTACACTTCTACTTGACGTGAAAAAAACCAAAAAAAAACCAGGATATTGCTAATTACAAGTTAAAAATGTAATATAAAAAAAACCAGTTTCCAGCCCGAACACTGTACTCAAGATTAAAATCATAGAATCACAGAATAATTAAGGTTGGAAATGACCTGTAAGATCATCAAGTCCAACCACCAACCCAACATCACCAAGCCCATTAAACCACGTCCCAAAGTGCCATGTCTACATGTTTTTTGAACATCTCCAGGGATGGAGACTCCACCACTTTCCTGGGCAGCCTGTTCCAATGCTTGACCACTCCTTTAGTAAAGAAATTTTTCCTAATATTCAATCTAAACCTTTCTGGGCACTACTTGAGGCCCTTTCCTCTCATCCTATTGATCACTAGTTACCCGGGAGAAGAGACCAACACCACAACCTCCTTTCAGATAGTTGTAGAGAACAATAAGGTCTCCCCCCCCCAGCCTCCTTCAGACTAAACAAGCCCATTTTCCTCAGCAGCTCCTCATAAGACAAATAGCACATTAACATAGGATTTGAACTATGAATAGTCTCAAAAAAAGTTTTAAAATACTCAACTACTGAAGAATCGCTAGTACCATTAAAAAAAGCTAATACAGTTTTTTTACTATTAGCCTCAGAGACACTATAACACTTTGGATCATTAAGACAGCTCAGCAATTCCTGCACTCAAAACCTAAGAAATTATTAAACTCTGGAAATAGGGTTCTATGCCTATTAAAGAAATGCAAATTTGTCTTAAAATACCTTCAAATTAAGAGGAGAACAATTAAGTTAAACTGGAGAAGGAAATCTGCTCTTTCTTTAGTCTTGAAAGGAGTCAGAACTGAAGACAAAGCTGTTCAGTTCAGCCAACTGTGAGTGGTTCTCTTTAGCATACAGTGCATGGG
The DNA here is from genome assembly GCA_028020825.1 of Podargus strigoides. Classification (NCBI taxonomy): domain Eukaryota; kingdom Metazoa; phylum Chordata; class Aves; order Caprimulgiformes; family Podargidae; genus Podargus; species Podargus strigoides. The sequence goes on from CM051663.1 coordinate 94,699,306, forward strand.
AGCCACCTACCTCTCAATAAACTTAATTTTAATCCACCAAGGACAGTTAAGATTTTAAATCCAAACACTCTTAAACACTGAATCCCAGTTTCTAATTAGCTGCAGCTCAAGTAAGTCATGAGTAAGGTTTGCCTAGGAGAGAAGCAACTAGGCTTTTTTTTTTTTTAAAGACCAAAGACATCAGGAGTTAAAAAGCCATATGGTTTATACAGTTAGTTCTGGTTGCCATAGAACAGCTCCAACTATATCAATAGTGGATTTTTATATGAGAGCTTTAGAAAATAAAGCAGAGCTAGCAAGATGAAGACCAGCAAAACAATAGTCACAGCGGTTTACCAATTTGCCCTGCAAAGCAGGTATTTTGGTATGTAACATATTCAACTGCTCATGATCAGCTGAAAACAGAAGTGAGGCCAGATTCTGGCAGTGTTGAGACAGAACCAAGGTGAGGTGGCAAAACAGAAAAGCCTTCAACCACTGTTACCACGTCAGGTGCATATGCTAAGGAGAAACCTTTAGTGCATCACACTTCTGGCCAAAGCCTTTCTACCCCCATTTTTAATCGTACCTATGCAACCCTGTCATTAAGTAAAAAAACATTCACATAAATCTTATATACAGACTTTACTTCTATTCACAGACACCACACCAAAAATCACTGCACAGGTGCATGCCCTGGTTAAGCTATATATTTCTAAATAGTATTACATAAAGCTGATTACAGAAAAAATCAGCACCCTGAGTGTAAGCAGCTAGATACCACATACTAAAACACATCTGCCTTCTCTAAAAGGTTACCATTGTTCATAGGCAACTGAAGCTACACCATGAGATGCTTCTAGCCTCAAGAGCTACACTGCTCTTCACGTAATCCTAAGAGATCCTGAAACATTGTCCTGAATATTCTCCTGAAGAGTTACAGAGACTTTCAGAAAATGCTTCAGATGCAGTATTTGTATTTTTCCTCTCGGGTGCAGATAATGCAACAGAAGCACACGACTATTACATACTGCTAGCTGGATAAGCACATTACAACCAGAACTTTAGTCTCAGCTTGCCATAGTCATTATTTTTTAAAAAAATTTAAATACCCAGTTTGTTTGAGAGAGAATTTATACCACCTACTTGGACTCACAACAGTACTGAAGGTAATTTAGCAAGGATAAGCTGTTTGCTGTCTGTAAGGAGTGCTGCTAAACACCTTAGATAAAAAGATAAGAAATCATTTTATGAGGGCTCAGTGAAAGGCAATAACCCTGACATAACCTACATGCTGAATTTTGCTTTAAAAGAACTCACCAAAAAATTTTAATACCTCCAAAAAAATATTTAAGTGCACACTTATTTGTACTTTGAATATCTGCAATTCTTAATGCTGCTTCTCTACTGATTTTTTCATCAACTGGAGTATTAATTTGAAGGGTTCACTTTTTTTTCTCCAAATAGTCAAACATCTTATGAGCCTGCATGAAAACACAGTATTAATTTGCGCAGACTCAAAAAAGCTGTAGAACAAGAGATAATGTAGGCTGTTGAATCCAGCACATGCAAAGACTATTACGAAGGCTGACAGAACATCCCAAACTTCTTTATGGCTAAGGGCACCTCTTCAGTCAATAATAACCTTGCTTGTCCGAACAAAACACTGTTCACTCTTTCCATTCCCCTGTAGGAAGGGTAATTGTCAATGAGAGCTTGATGGTTGCACTTATGTCCACACATTAATAGCGCATACTGTGTTTGGCAAGTCTGCAAAAACAGACTAAACAATGCTATTTCCTAGTCTGTGTTTTCACTGTTATTTTAAAACAACATAAACCAGCATTTCTCCATTAGCAGCCCTTCCCACTTGCACAGCTATTCATTGTCGTCATTCCCTCCTTTATACTACTGAAAAAATCTGTGGCACAAACTCAATTAGGGTACTGCTCCAGAAGAAAACTCATTAAGCCCAAGAGAACCAACCAGTAGAGTATCTCTTGATTCATGCAAAGTTATGAGGAAGAACTTAGTGATACAATACTGATCAAATACAAAAAAAAACCCTCACTCACAAAAAATTTAGGATTAGTTTCTGATAAGGTGATCTCAAAATTTTCAGAGTTATTTGCAAATTTGCTAACAAACACGGGCAACTAGGACCAGAAAACAGGAACCCTAATGCAACAGTAAAACCCAGCTGCATAGCTTCTCTAAGGTGACAAGGTAGAAGGGAAACCTTCACTCTGGCTCTTGCATGAATCACTAAACAAGTAATACCACTACCACTTAACACTTCTATAACCTGGCCTCAAAGGCATGGTGAAAAAGCAAGTAAAGATATGGAAGATGGATATGAAAAAAAAGTCATATGGGATGTAAGTGAAAGGAATTTAATTCATCCTTGTGATTGGTACTGCAAAAGTCAATCTGTAGAAGCTTTCAGCAAGGATGAAGAGGGGACTAAACAGTCTTGCCCATTCCAGACAGGCAATGAGAAGACAAGCAGACAACCGCAGACAGCTGAATAAGAAACAGCCACCAGTACAGGCGTAAATTCTGCTTTTGGGAAAAGACCTTCATAGTCCCAGTGAATGCACTAAAAGGACAGAAGGAAGAAAGGGCAAGTTATCTACTAAATGTAAAAATATATAGGAAACACTAAAAATGTATACGCATTAAAAAATGTCTTCATGTAGTATGCAATGTTTTTGTAAACTCTTAGCATTCCTGTAAAATACTTAAGAACCTATGGTACGCTCTAAACAATGCCGCACTAAATCTACTAGTGTATTAGGAAAGAATGCAGCACACAGATTTGCAAGCAGTTCTGAAAAAAGTAATTCATGAACAATGTGAGGACACTGCTTTTAATGAATAACCTAGAGACCATGCAGGAGCTCTTCTGTCTGACTGCAGATACTGACAAACCACCTTGTTAGCTAGGTTAAAGGGAGGGAAGTGTACAAGGTAATTAAGTTATGTTAGAGTTGATATTTCTAGTATGATTTCTAACAGTCTTCTGTAAAGAAAACAAACACTTGCATTCTGTTACGGTATCAGTTCAAGTGAGATTCCAATAAAGTAAAACTATTTCTATGTTCCCAATAATTCAGAACAATTTAGACACAGCCACTTCTACCAACATAACTTACTCCCTGAGCAAGAGAGCATCAACATGAAGCATTAATCAGCTCATGCACAGGATGAAATAACTCAGGACAAAATTACTATTCCTTTTCATCACCCTCTTTTATTTAAAAATGTTTCCCCCTCAGCTGCCTTTAAACATTTACTTTTTTGAAAGCCTAACTGCATGTCAAGTTAGGCCTGTCTGACCACAGCCAATATTGCTGGTGTTCAGCATGAGTCCTACCAAAGCTATCACTGGATCACACAGACAGCCATTCAGGCCTGAAAAATACAGCAAGCCTCAAACAACCTGTGAACAATTCCAGACTTGATCAATCAAATGAGACAGTTGTTTAAAGGAAAGGATACGCTCAGACTTTTCAACTGCACCCTGCCATTCACAAAATCTTGCCAACTAGTTTTTGCTCTTACTCATTTAAATGCATGATGTCCCAGTCTCCTGTGCTAGCTCACAGCCTTCTAGCAAAGTGCTCTCCAAGGCAATACAATTCTCTAGAAATGCAGATGCATCCTGCAAGACATAACAGTATCTTACTGCAGACATTTCCCTTCAGTCTTACATATTTGCAGTCCTCTTGAGCCTACTAAGAATAACAGAAGAAAACATTCAATGGGGTGAAAGGAGACAACTTGAGGACACTTCAAATACAGTATCTTGATAGCTTGAAGGGCTTCAAAGTCAACATCCACTTTCAGACATACAGCACTTGCTCCACTTGAACTGGCTTGGATGTCTATTTCAATTTTTCAGCATTTATCTCACTGTTCTGGTTGGGCAGTGTAAAACTTTATCCTCTTTCACACTGCAGTTACATCCTTCTGCCCCACTAGCAACTCAAAAGCTGAAGTTTTACCAACAGCCAGGAAAAGGAAGCAAGCCAGGTTAGTCTTGCTCTGAAGAGATACCCATATTTAAAAACAAAAGTTAGAAGAACAGCTTCTTCCTGATTAAGAAAGCATGTGCCAACTTCAAGGCCACCCACTCCTCCATTTAGTCTCTTGTTCCTCTCCCTAAAGGATAACATAGCTAAAAGGTTTTGTCTCTTATGCATCCAACTTTTCCTCATTGCAGTGGAGGGCCCAGCAAGACAACAGGACTCATATTCCAGGATGAAGACAGTTAAGGCTAGAGGAACACTTCTGCTCTGCTGATTTTTCATGGCAGCACTCCTCTTGCTCACAGCTCCCTGGGAAACTGGAGATGGTTAGGCCCATAAACCTGTCAGTATCACAGACACTCCACCAGAGGCATGCCCCAGCAGACCCACAGAGACAGATTTTGAGAACTTGGTGCCTCCATCACAGCCCTACCTTTCAAACCACAGGATGACCCCCTCGATTTTCCCCCTTCAGGGGGAGCGTTTGTTCTCTCACAGTAAACTTCAATTGCAAATGCGGAGTAGGCAAGGAAGAAGCTGCATGAACAAATAAGCCTACCCCTTAAACCCTCATGTACACAGTTAGTTAGCTAAAGCAACTGACATCCTGAATCCCATACAAAAAGGGAGCAAAACAAGCAGCTGAATGTCAAACCAGCAGCCTCCATGCCTTTCTGTTCCTCCATACCCTTCTTTGCAAGTCCTTTCAAAGTGGTGTCAGGCTGGGACAGCAACACAAAACCTGCACACTCATATGCCTCCACTAGCCCTGATAACCAGCGGCCTAATAGCCAGCCATGTCACATGTTGGAGATGGCATCCTTCTTTAAGTTCAAAGCTTAAACACAACACAAAGTACTCAAACCAAGCTGAAACATGCACCACTACACACAGATAGAATCAAGCCACCTTCGCACAGGAAAAATTAAACCTTCCATTAAAGCTTCTGGGTAGGAAGCGATCTTCAGTAAGACAAGAGCTCAACTAGCAAGGTAGGGCAAGATGCACTAGTGTTTGCCATGAACTCAGCATTTACAGCAGATATGACAGCAAACAAGCTACCTGAACAGACTGGGACATGACATTGTCCGAAATTGCTTCAATGACCTAGGATCACACCTTACAGATGTTATCACTGTAAACGTTTGGGATTCAAACACTAAATATCTGAAACCTTTCACCAATGAGGGAAGGCAAAGTAGCATGTAAAGCAAAAAATAGGGATTTGTGGCACCGACTTGGACTGTACAATTTTTTTTTGCAGCTGGGCATAAGAGGTTGGAGGAGGCAAAGGAACACTGTTTAAACCCAAACACTTCCAGTCATCGTTTTCTGCCCTCTTCAGTCAAGAGCAGCTCAGACTTCACTTACAGCCTTATGAGGCTTCCATTACTTCACCTCTTAAAAAAAAGATTTAAGATCATCCAGAAAGAGTGAGGACATCCGAGTCATTCTTGTGCAACAATTCATAATGAACTAACATGAAAAAACATAGCCAAAGCCAGTTTACTCCAAACACCTATTACAGATAAAGACTATTCAGTCTCTAAATAACATTCTTAATAGTTTGAAATTAACAATCATACCTTTTAGATAAAACAAGCTTAAAGACAGCTATGACTCCTCCTCCTCCCTTCCTGCCCCATCAGCAGCAGAAAATCACTGCGGTTCCATAAATGCAGCACAAAGACTTCCCAGTAGCAAATGAAGAGAACTTCATTTCTTAATCCTGCTATACCATGAGTAATGAATAATGCAACACAGACGTAACATGACAGATCCACATGCTGTACTGAGATGATTCATGTGCAGAAACCTTTGTGTAATCCAACTAAATGCAAAAAGATGGATACTTAAGTTTTCCTATTTTAAAATAATCTTGCTCTTGATTTCAGTCAGCACAGAAATCTTACCCAAGTCTTAACATTTCTGGCCTCTGTGGATGGAAATCCCTTCACAAATAAATTCAAGAACACAGAAACACTGCAACCAAGATGCCAGAACCCTTTGTTAAATCTCTAGGACCTGGATGCTACAATTAATATTGCTAATCATATTTTCCTACCATTCTTCCCCGAAAATATGAAGTTTCTGGGGGCATTTGGCTTCCATACACTCTAGCTCTTTATCCTAACCTTTTGTTCACAGAAAGCTGTATCTAATTTGTCTTTGACATGTAGTGTTCTCCAGTACTCCAATTTCCATTAAACCAAGTACCACCTAAATGACTTAGGATATTCTTGTTCCTTACATGGGCTAACGTACATGATATTTTTTTTATTTTTATGCTGTATTATTTAACGTGTTATCCTATGCTAGGTGTTATAACCAAGCTTATTAAAAATTCAACTTGATATATTCATGCAGCAGACATTCCTATTATGTGTGTCTAACCCACTAAACACTGCACATAGATATTTACTGAAATCTAGACCTTGTAACAGCAAATTCCATACTAAGTAATTTTCTTTCAAATTAGTTTTGAAAAGCTGACTTCACTGTATTAGGAAATACATCATTACACCAAAAAACTGAAGTAATACCTTATTGCACACTAAAACTAATTATACAACTAATTCAATAGAGAAACAGCAGTCACAGAAGTACACCACTGCAAGAGAGCTTCCAAATACTCAGAATCATCTTTCCCAATTTATTCTCCTGTGCACATCTTCAAACTTTAAAATCAAAGGAAAATCAAGATAATTGTTTAGAAAAAAAATTGCTGAGAAGTCTCAATACAGCATGATAGCAAGAACAAAACCAGTCCATCAGCACACAACTCTGAATAAACTTGTACTTTCCTTCCCTGTATGTGTAACACATCAAGCACTAGAAAGTCCCCTTAGGCCCCCAAAACCTCCCTGTAACACATACTACAGAACAAAAAAAGAGCCTGGATGAGAAATCAGACATACAACAGCAACCAAAATTTACTTTGCAAACACCAACGGGTAGAAAACATGATGCTGATGCTACCTGACTTAAGACACCCTTGCTTCCTATAAGGGCTAACCTGTGTATTTTTATTACTATTTCACTGCAGCAATGCATGGACTCTGGGGCATGGGAGAAAGGCAGATGCTTTCACCTAGCACTGAAGTTTGAGATCAGGAAGTTAAGACCTTGTTTATCTCTTGCACCTTAATTTATAGCAGACCTGACAAATCATGTCATTTACTATGGCATGCAAATTCTGACCTCTCAAGTGCTGAAGAATACCTCAAAATAAAACAGATGGTGGATTTTATTCTGTGATGTTCCTCTGAGATGGAGAAAAGAATCTGAGTTTGGAAGTTTGTCATCGTTTCATAACAACTTACTTCCAAAACAGCAAGAAGTGTGCTTCTTGTGAAGCAAAGACATATATAAATTAATAAAGGCTGTTCAGAAGAAGTATATATTTTTCCTCCTGGCACTTCTATCTTGCAAAAAAGATGACAGTGGCTTATACTGAATCTCCTGAAGCACAGGTACATACACATACAGTTTACCAGCATCAAGTAAAGGATATGTTTTACTACAGCAGGGAAAAAAACAAAAGCAAGAAGAGACATGCTCACAACAGGTCAACAGGCATCAGTGCTACAGAGAAGACTGAACAAACTATTATCAGTACTAGAGACCTTGCTGCTATCAGATATGGGTTCTTACTGTCCTATGTGATCATACATTCCCACTAAAAATACATGAGTCTCAAACAGTTTAAGAGGTAGAAGTTACACTCAAGTAGTTTGTAGGAGTTGAACTTCCATAGATCTCATTTTCAAAGAAGTGCCATCCAGATTCCATTGGAACAGATTCTTCAACAAATTATAATACAAACAGCTCTGAGTTTGAAAAAGTCTGTTTTTTCATTAGGTGTCAGCACTGTCTAGCTGTAAAAGAAAGCCTATCAGGAAGAAATCTATTTACTCCATGCTATTCATTTGGACAGGCTGTTCCTTTAAGCTCTGCTGCCCACATTTTAAATGTGGGCATTTAAAAGAACAGCATAACTAAGAACATAAGGACACAGGCATAAGATAAACAAACCACCATCCACTTCTGGAAATAGTCAGGATAGTAAAAATTTGAAAGGACTCAGTTTGTATGAAGTGCTATATTGTCTCACAGCTAGAAAAGCAAGGATTTTTTTTTTTTTTTTTTTTTTTTTTTTTTTTTTCCTTCTTCATTGTATGTAACTACTTAAAAGACATTACACTTTCCTGGAAGTAGTGCCATCATTCCACCTCCTCTCCTGCTACCAGAAAAGTCAAAATATATTGGAACTATCTTTTACCTATTTCCTAACATGCAGACCAGCACCTCTAAATCCTGAAGCCCTGATATTAACGACCCACACATCTCTGCCCAAGAGATCAAAACTGTATTTCATTGTCTCATTATATTAAAGAACAAGAACATATAGTTGTTACATTATTTTAAAACCAACTCGAAAGTCAAAAAGGAAATTAATCTATCTATTTCACTCTGCAGGCATTACCATTCTACATTAAGCAGACCATTCAGTGAATGCTTAACTTCTAACCTTCAGAAGTTTATTCATGGCTTTGTAAAGTTTTTGGGGCAAGAAGCAGAAAAATAGGTTCAAGTATACTTCCTAGCAACAGCAGTAAGGAAAAAGGAATTAAGTCTTTCTTACTACAAATCTTGCAAGAATACTGTACAAAATGTATGGTCACTACACGTTACCTGCAAGTCAGTTCTGCAAGACAGTCCCTCAGCAGATTTGTAAGTGCTCAGCCTATGCATATGGGGAAACGTGAAAGCTTTACAGCTCCTTTACTCTAGGCAGAGAGAGCACATCAGGACTAGTTCCCTTAGGCTAGCAGCAGCTGCACCTGCACTGAACTTGTTAATTTATAGGGAAAAAAAAATTACTAAAAGATCACTGGTTTGAGATTCATGACTGCAGAAGTTTATTTAACCATATCAAAGCTCTGGAACCCAATGCAGCAAAGGCTTTTAAAAGCCAGGGAAAGCTGGAAAAAGTTAAAGTCACAGTTACAAGTCACAAAGCTACAGATCAATTTGGAGAAAGTCCATTTCATCAGGAGAGAGAGGGACAAAAGGAGTATGAGACGATACTGCATGAGTAAAACATGAATAGCAGCATCCTGACAGTTAGAACCTGCCATCAAGCATCACTTGACTGATGACGAAAAGAACTCGTGGTACAGTAATTATGTCCAATTTGCAAAAAGTAGATTACTGGCAATTTATCTTCCAAATCTGTCACAAACTGCCCATAAAAGTATATCTCATACTAATTATAACCTGTGCCATAGAAGTGTGCACAGGTTTAGATTTTGCTTTCTTTACCATACATCTTGAAAGGACATGCAACTGCTCTGTAAGGATTATTCTGTTTGTATACAACAGCTTACTGGAAAACGGACTCTGCATAGTTAAGTATCAAATGTTCTCTTACTTCTCTCAGCAGTTTGTGAACTCCCTACAGCAGCAAGAACTAGTGAACTAGGGTCTGTCAGGCACACCTCTGAAAAACCTCTACTGAAGCTACAAATCCTCAGTAGGTTAAACAACTGCAACATACAGGCTTGAAACAGGTAAGAGTCAGGTGTTAAGATGAAAATTTGTTGGTTTTTTCACTGGTATAAGATCAAAGTTCTTATATTTTATTTTTAACTGAGATCTAAAACAGACACAGTAGATAAAAGATCAAATACAAAACGCTGCCATATCTACCCCTACTAAATTCAGGGGAAAGAACTCCCTTTCCTCCTGTATCTGTGGACAATGACAGCAGCTCTCATTCAAAGCCACATGATGACTTCAATCTAGTTGAAAAAATAGCTAAAAAAGATTTAGGCACAGAAAGTGCTTAAACACAGAAAGGTTTTTAAGTAGCAGAGGCTGTCCTCACTGTAAAGACATCCCATATGGTAATTATTTTTAGACTGTTAAGTATCAGAGGTTAAAGAAATCACATGGGTGCCTCCAAACTACCAGCTTCTCAGATGATTTTTATCTCTGCAAGTTGGGATTTTATCTGGCAAGTTGGGATAATTTTTAGAACAAGCACAGCTCAAACTCAAAAACTGTGTTCCCTTCCAAGTACATTTAGCTTCCACAGCCAAACGTTTTTCTAGTACAGACCTGAAAGGAAAGCAAGCCTGTAACTCTTGACAAAAACACCTAGAGCATTCAAAGCATATCAGCTGAGCTATATTTAAAGCTGGTTCTAATTCACTGCAGCTGCATCTAATGAACTGCATCTAAATAAAAGCTTATTACAACAATAAAAGCAACATAGCTCAGTGTCCAAACACTCTTAAGTTTCCAGCATCCTTCGGCTGGCTGTACTCAGCATCAGCCACCAAATGATCTCTGTAGTGTAGCTAAGTATGTAAAACCAGACACAACACCAGCCCCCTATTTGTAATCTCTTGGATACATTACCAATGAGGTATCAGACACGGTATGCTATCTAATATGTTCAGATGGTTGCTGGCAGAGAATGTCTGTGTTCCTTGACCCCTGATACTCACCTGCTTTCAGTGCTGGGAAAGCCTCTCTTACAAAGACAACTAATACACAGATTTTGACACAGGAGCTTGTGATCACACTGAAATCACGTGAACAACCCAAGCTGCCTATAGGATCTTCATGCTTATCTTTCTAAGAGGTGACTATGAGTGATCCAAAACCACCAGGTCTTGATGCAACCTGGACAAAACATTGGTTAAGAGCAGATCTGTACACTAGTCCTAGCCAAAAAATATCTAGGGATTCCCACACAGAACTATGTAAAAGTTTTTTTTAAAATGAACAAAAATGTAGAGTGCACATTAAGTCTCAGTGACAGATTACTAGTCTCAAAATCAAAACTTTGTAATATTGTCAGTTCTCTCCACCCAGACCTTCTCAAACCTGAGCTTGAGTAGTTTATCTGTAGCAACTGGGAGCCACCAACTGGCCTTTGATATACTAATATATTGTTATGAAGGTCATTGTTTAAGACCAGGGTTGTGTCAGTAAGTTAATTATATCCTTCTCCAAAATTTTTCAAGCATTTTTCCAGTCTTACAAAACCCTTCTGGTCTCCAGTGTCTCCTGACAGTCATCTGACTGCAAGTTACCCAGTCTCAAACGAAAGAGTACATAAAAGATCTAAATCTAAAAACATACTAAGTAATCGGAAGTATTGAAAATTAAGTTAAATGCATTTACTTCATCTTCTATGTCAGAAATGGGAGAAGGAAAGGAGGGATGTGGTGCAGGAGAAACTTCAGAAGCTACTCAGTGCTTTCAGCTTTGACAAACTGATACACATCACATGCTTCAAAAAGCACTGTCTATACGGAAAAAATCAGTAAGATTAAAGGTCTCCTTTCCATCTCTAGTAACAGGAAAGTGACACGCTGAATACAAGAAACTTCACCAATTTACCCTTGACAGCTGCACTCTTTGTTTCACAGTAGTATTAAACACATGGAAACACAAATCCACTGGGGAGACACAGAATGAGAGTGGGGACAAAAAGCATTTTGTTCCAGGATGTTTAACAATAAGCTACTTTTTCTTCTATTTGTCCTACAAAGAGCTTTGAGCTTTCTACTTCATTAGTCAAAGAAAATACACAATTAAGTCAGTATCCTTAATTAAACCCTTCAGAAGGAAGTCAGTCTACCTCAAGGAAGAAAGGTAGATCAACCACACACTAACCTGTAACACACAGCAGCAGTGCTTTTAAACAGTCTTCCAGCTGAAGAGGTATTCCAGAAGTATGTAAGCATGCTTAAGCACTACAGCCTAAAATTAGCAGGCTTGTTTCCCCCAGAATTGCTCTTGTGTTTCTCTTTCCTTTTTATTTTTCACACAGGACCCAAAATATTTTATGTTCTGTTCATCCAGAATTTCAAAAAAATAATCTGAGCACTACCTGTTCAGTGAAGCACTTCCTCATAGCTGACTTACTACACAGGTAGCACGTAATTCTCCCCCTACGATCCAGCACAGGCTCCCAAACCCATCAGAAACCGTATTGTATAGGAAACAGTCTTTAAACAGTAAACCAGAAACTAATTAAAAATGGTAAAGAAAAAAAATAAAACCCCCAAACCTATCCTTATTTCCAATATTTTAAAAAACAGTAAGCGGTGCAGTCTCCCAACTGTCACACCAGTCTGTTACATTCTAATTTGCTTATGCAAAGTACAGATTGTTTTATTTCTCTACAGAATCTGCTACAGTAAGTGGATTAGCTACACAGACTAACATTATTAGCAAGATGCTTCTCTGAAGCACTAAGAAGAGGTATGACTCTGGGGGCAGATTTTTGCAGTTATTGAGACAGGTGGCAGAAAAGAAGCAGCAGGAATCTTTCAACAGACCTCAGTAAGGAGCAAGTGGTAGAAGTGATTCAGCTGGCTGAAAGAGCACACTTGACAAGCAGGTGGAGAAAAGTGGCATCAATTATTTTGCAAGCCTATTACAATTGGATTACCTGACCCAGAATAAACTGCACCAGTGTAAACTGACCTAACAGATTCTGTTCACCTCAGGAAGCAATCTGCTCCTGGGACTGCTTGCTCCTTCGGGTTTTCAGCAAATCACTGTTTGTGATTTCAGCAACTGTTTGTGATGGAGGAAATGCTCTTACTACTACCTCCATAAAACAAACTCCTTCACCCCACAAAGCTGTGTCCCCCAAACACCGGTGCCGCACAAGACTGCAAAACAGAGAAACAGTATTAGTCAAGTTTTTCTAGCTAAACACAGGTGCTCCTATAAATTTTACAAAAAATTAACTGCAGACTCAACACCTTAGCATTTTCCTATTAATATTTACAAGAAGAAGCTTGAAGAAGAGGAGGATATCCCATGTCAAAACTGATAAAAATGTCAAACCGTATCAGTACAAGGTAAGCAATGAAAGTGAGAAATGAACAAAACCTTCACTGGGTGAGCTCTAAGATGCTGGGAGTCCTCCATCACACAGAATCTTTATTTCTAAGCCTTGCATATTTGAATGTTTCATTTACCCCTTTAGAAAAACTATCAATTACCGATCCTTTAAGCCTGCTTTAGTCAGATGTGTCTCAAAAGCTTTTAGGAAATGGCTTTTAGACATACACTAGCCATACCAAGACTGTCAGTGGTACTGGGTGGTCAATCAAATCACTGCTCCTAGAAAGAGCATGCCTCCATCCTGCCTGGAAACCCAGACTGTTCACACCATACTTCCCTAGCTAGAGGGCTTTGAGGGACTTTGTAAATTTAGCACATCAACTTTGTCTTGTTACTAAGTGAAAAAAGATGAAGTCCTAGTAAGGGACATTAGTGCTTAATCCGAGTGTATATCAAATGTAGAGTCACTGGCAAAAAGCAGAATTCAACAACAACAAAAACCCCACAAACTTGTTAACCAAATTTGAATTATTAGAGATTTCAGAATCTACACACAGAACACAGACGAAAAGAGACCTTCCACCTGCACACCTGATGTTGTAGATCCTGCCATGATTCAACTACCACACCTGCTCCGGCAGTAACATCTTCCATTTCCCAAAGGCTTTCCAAAACTGAAATTCATCTCAATAAAAGGACCATACACACTATTCTTAGAATACCTGATCAACTAAACCACAGAATCACAAAGTGATTGAGGTTGGAAGTCACCTCTGGGGATCATCTGGTCTAACTCCCCTGCTTGAACAGCGCTACCTAGAGGCAGTTGCCCAGGACCACATCCAGGCAGCTTTTGAGCATCTCCCAGGTGGGACACTCCACCACCTCTCTTGGCAACCTGTATCAGTGCTTGGCCATACTCACAATAAGGAGTGTTTCCTGATGTTGAGATGGAGCCTCCCATGTTTCAGTCTGTGCCCATTGCCTCCGGTCCTGTCACTGGGCACCACTAGAAGGAGCCTGGTCCATCCTCTATGCACTTTCCCTGCAGGCATTTATACACATTAGACACCCCTGAGCCTTCCCTTCTCTAGGCTAAACAGTCCAAGCTCTCTCAACCTTTCCTCATAGAAGAGATGCTTCAGTCCCTTCAATGTCTTCATCACTCTTCATTGGACTCTCTACATTATGTCCATGTCTCTCCTGAACTCAGGAGACCAGAAGAATAGTGGCCACCTCCAGGCACAAGCCAGGCAGAGGCTTCGTGAAATAGAAAGTTAAATTTGTTTAGTTCCTAATAACTAAACACAGAAGCGTACCTCAGGAATTTGAACAAGAGTGAAAACAGCTGGAACAAACCTGTTGCACAAGAAATGCTGCGACAGGCTGTTTTCACAAGCAGGTCTCCATTAATCTTTCATATACCAGTACCAATCTCACCCAATTCTAGCAGACAAATTTGTCAGATAAGGGACTTCTAATATTTTATATTAGAAGTTTTATATTCTTTATGTGAAAGAATATTTTTTTTGTCTGTGAAAAATAAATAAATCTCACTGTAAGAACAGCTGCTTTCGTCAGGAGGCAACTGGAGTTCAAAAACGAGGAAGTCCAGCCCCATCTTTATTCTAGCTTTTAAAACAAGTACTTGCAGACTACCTGCTTCTCTTCAGAAATTGTGTGCATTCAGTATCAAGTTTTGATGCACCAGATACTGAGCCAGTACACTGCACACCATGACACCTGGCTTCTGAAGAAAAACTTGACCTCAGGAAAAAAGGAAACTCTGCCAGGCTATGTCAACTTGCTACATCAACTTCACTTTTCCCAAATAACCATCCTACCCATTCCCTTTTATTAAATCAGTTTTTAGAGTAATTTTCATGCATCAAGTGTACCACAGCCATTCAAATTTGTTTATACTGAATTTCTTTCAATTCATTAACTCATCAAGTTAAACCCTTACCTTCCTCCTCAGTGCAGTCTCTCATACAGGGGTAACACTGTCTCACTGTCAGGAAATCTCACCTAATGAATGACTTAACCTTATCTGAAGTGTTAAAGAGCATGAGGCACAAAATATTAACTTTACCTTAGCTCATCACACGCTTCATTATTGTATAGATTGCCAGTGCTTTTAATTCTATTTTCTATTCTTCACACCAGCTCAGCTCAACTCGTACACAGGACACAAAGTTTTGGCACAGAATGAAGTTAAACACTGACAGTTAAATACAACCTAAAACAGACTGCCAGTTCTCCTGCAAGTTTAAGACTTCACAGAGCCATGCAAGCCTGATGTGCTCACTAGGCTTGTTTTTCTGATAAGGCAGCAAACTTAGTGAACCTGCCAACTGCAGTTCCTGCTACAGATCTAATAGACTTCTCAGAAAGACCTCTTACCCTACCCAGGTTCAGTCTGTCTTCTACCTTTTTGTCACCATCTTCTACTGCGCAAATAGATGCCAGATATCCACTGTTTCTTCTACCCCAAACAAATCAT
This sequence comes from Podargus strigoides, assembly GCA_028020825.1. Lineage (NCBI taxonomy): Eukaryota > Metazoa > Chordata > Aves > Caprimulgiformes > Podargidae > Podargus > Podargus strigoides. The sequence goes on from CM051663.1 coordinate 94,714,696, forward strand.
TTCAGTCAAAACCTGTTAAAGCACAGGAGTTCCCATTTGTGCTGCAAAAGCAAAGCTGGCCAACATCCATCAAGTCAGCCAACACTATTCTGTCCAAGGTACTTCAGTCTTGCTCAAACAATATAAATAGTAGCTCCAGTTCAAACTTTGGTCCTTAAGCACAAATGTAACCGAAGAGTTTTTCAACTCTTGGGTTTTTTCTCTCACAAAAACGGTCCAAAATCTATGGCATTTTCTATAGAGTCTTCCCAGAAACACAAAGAGATACTTCTAAACATCGTGTCTTTGGTATGCTATAACATTTTCTCCCACAGATACTGTCAATGGCTGAACTCGCAAAAATAGAGCCCTTTTACAGAAATGGCATTGAGAAGCACTACAAAACCTTGCTGAGCTCAAAGACTTAACACAGTTTAGTTCCATCATTAGTATTTCTGTCATTTATTTAGAAATCATTCTTTTGACCAGGAAATGCTTAAGTTTGTCAAAAATAGGAGAGTGGCTCAGAAAAGTAAGGTATTTAGCTACTTCTGCAACAAGAAAATGATTTTTACCTTTAATACGTTGTGATTTTTGTTAGTACATCAGTTCACAGACAGAAAGCCATCATATAGCACCCTTGATGCAAAACTCCAGCAAAAAGAAAAGCAAACACCACAAACAGAAGTGTTAAATGCCAGCATGCAAATCAAATTTTCAACAGATACTACAAATGAGGATTTCTTCCATTAGCTCTCAACTAAAACACAAACAAAATGAAACAGCCATCTTTTCAGATTCAAAGCACCTACTACAATTTCAGGTTCCACTAGAATATAAGCCATCCTGCATGCAGATTACAACTGAGTATTACTTGCTTAACAGTAAAGCCCAAACAGAGGAAATCAGAGTTTCTCTAACAAGTCTGTAAAGTAATAAACATATGAAAGACGTTCTACCCCCAAAACACTTTCAGCCAAAGGCTGCAGGAATGATATGGAGGCAGGTGTGGCAAAGGTCTGTCCTCAGATTTAACAATAGCTTCTACAGACTCCAAGATAGCAGGCTTAGTACACATTTACTCAGCCATAGTCTTCAGTCTTCACCAGTTTATCAGATGCTGATAAATAATGCACTTTACTACTCTTCTGCAAGCCTGGAGGCGATTTTCTTTTTCCCCCCAAGTAACATCAACGTAAACAATTGTTTAGATAGTGCAAGGTTCCTCCCCTAAAGGTTAGAGATGAAAAGCAAACTGCAGACGTACTTGATTGCTATTGGCATTCTGACAATGTCAAAAAGACTTTCGTCTAGTCCACATACCAGACACATTCTTTCAGCAAGTCCTCAAAAAAACCACTTGTTGGTATTTGCACATCCAGAGCTTTCCCAAAACCAGACCTCCAGTAACTACTGTTTCCTTCTCACACAACTCAATATGGAAAATCAATTACAAATAAAACAATCTCAAAAATAACAGTCATGCACTCTGTAACATAGCAAGTCTTAAACTGTAGCCTGACAGTCTACAGAGAAAATCAAAAAAGAGTAAATACTCATAGTGTAACAGGATTCTGAACTACTGCCCAAGTTGCATCTTTAAATGCAAGGACACTAACTGCTCTTTGGTAAGATGGAAAGCACGGTAACTTCTCAGTAAATCAGAAAAATTTAGTTTCCATATCTTCATAGCTCTTTTTATTGATGATGGTAAGAAGTATAAAAAGCAGAACTAAAAACAGCCAGTGAAAACAAGCTCTTAAAAATCAAGCATTTATATCTTCATATTGAGAGAGGAAAAAGCATTCTGAGCAGTTTTTCTAAAGTGCTAGCACATTGGCTGATGGCACAATGTACAGTGTAAAACTGGAAGTTAATTCAACTTATCAGCATTGCTAGAGACCTATCAACTTAAGAAAAACATGTGGAAAAAGAACAACAGAAGAGACCATAAAACATGTGGCCCTGATGCTGAATGGGACAGGGAATCTGGTGACAATGGACATGGGAGAGGCTGGGATAGTCTATACCAGTAAAGATCAAAGAGAAGAAGGTAAGATCAGTACAAACACCAGATGAATGCGCATAAAGACGACTGAGCCAGACTACAATGGGTATCTGTCGAAGGAAAGACAATGCAATATGTTTAAACATAAGGAAACTTATTCACACAGTGAATGCAGACAAGCACTAAACAGCTCACCCATAGAGGATGCAAGACCCTCTCTGGGCAGAGCAGGAGACATTTAAAACCCAACTGGACATTTTCTTCCTGTGTAGCCTGCTCTAGGTTGACCCTGCTTTAAACTGAGGGCTGAATCAGAAAACATCCCAAAGTGCCTGCCAGCTTCTACAATTCTAAATAATTTCAATCGTTAATATAACTCACTAACATACCTTTGATAGTTTTTAACAGACTAAAAAAGCTAAAGCATGCAGTAGAGGGCTGTTAAGCACTAGCACCAGCTCTAGTCATTGAAACTGCACTGAACACAAGCAGAATATATTAAGTCTGTGTCCGTATGTGATGGTAATTTATGGATCCATCATGTAGTCATCCTATTATTCTATCAGTAATGGCAAATAGAGTTCACTTATACTATATTTCATTAACACTCAAATGCACTTTCAGGTACAGGAAGACATTATGGTAAATTTACACATCAACTTTTACCTTCCAAAATTGTGTCAACAACAATAATGCTTAACATGCAAAATAAGGCAATGAGAAACAGAGGAGAAGACACTTGAGTATGCAAGACCTAAATTCCCAGCCCCAGGTCATGCTATTAGTAAAGTTTCAAACTACTAGTGTGTTACAATCCACATGAATGTTGTGGAAAATAAGATGGCATATCATCCATATGTTCTGTGGATGGACTGACACCTTTGAGTGTCCCTTACAATAAGTACCAACAGTAAAGCAAGGGATAAGCTTGTGCTACTCAATCAGCATAAATGGAGAAAGAATTCACACACATGAGACTCCAGAAAAATTCACTGGCAAAGTAGCATTCAACTTTTAAAAAGTTGGCTCAATACTGTTTATTACACACTCACTAGATTACAGCTGTTTATGTGGTCCTCCACTTACCACAGATTCCATTCTTCAGTTTACCAGGTAAAATACAGTCTAGAATGTGGCCTAGGCCAACAGTGTACAAAGTACGCTAAAACATTCTACCTATGCTTAGGAGAGCAGACAATCTTGTCTAAGCACCATTTTTTCCCCAAGCTTATAGCCTTGCCACTGTTACCAGAATAAACAGGTAAGTAAAAGCAAGACCTGCGTCAAGACAATGTTTCTGTCCAAAAGAGTTCTGCCAAAACTACCCTTACCTTCTAAGTAAGTCAATGCAATCCATGAACTAACAGACTCTACAACAAAGTTTGAGAAATAAAGCTCTATGCTGAAAAAAAAAAAAATTGATGAAGATACAACTCCTGATATATCAAATTGGTATATCTCCCCAGCTCTGTTCTGACATTTCTACTGCAGAGTCTACCTCCTCAAGGCTGTTTGTGACAGCTTCCTTATCAACTGGAGACAGACAAGATGTGTCATGCCTTCAGAACTGAATTCTTCAATGTTAAGGAACAGTTGTATGCAAGCTATAAAAAGAAAAGAAAAAACACACTTGGGAATGAATTGAAACAGAAGGAAATTGCCTTGGAACAGCAACTGTTGCTTGATCCATTGTGTGAGTTCATCATCGCTATTCTGGCTTTCTGGGACCCTTCCCTCCACATATCAAATCTTGCCTAAGGAATTCTTCACTAAGACTCTCCACTGACATTTCCTGAAAGCTGTAAGCTTTACAGCTATGTTATACTGAAGTAATTCCACCCTCCCATCTGTTTAATCTTTTCTTGCCCGGAGCACTTGTTAGATTGAGTACACCTGTGTTCTTCCGTTACAATAAACTTTGCAGTGCTGTAGCTACCAAGCACCTCCAACTTCTGTTAATTTTTGACAGTGTTTTTGCTTCCCACCCATCACCTTCCATCCTAATGGATGCCATAATGAGAAATTTCAAGACTGTTTCAAAATGCTAAAGGACCAAATGACTGGATTAACTGTTCAGTGATATCACTCATGTTACCACCTTCTAATTACTTCTAGCTTAACACATATAGTCAACTTGACTTTCACCAAATATCTACCTCAAGAGTCTGCCTATTTAGCAGAACCACAGCTAGAAACAATTAACTGAAGTTGAACAAAACAAACGCTATTCTTAACTCTGCTGGTTATTCAATACAGTCATTTCTTCAATGTAGAATAGGGTTTTCAAATGCCATACACATTATGCACAAGGAGGCATTAAGAGCAAAGCAGAAACACTAAATGGATTATACACCTAGTGGTGTATAATCAGTGGACCTGGATCTTTGAGTCTTACCACTGCCTTGGCTCATGCTGGGGACAGAAACTGCCATCAGAAAGAGAATGTATCAGAATCAGCCACAGCTATTCACAAGTGGCCACTTCTGTTTCCAGGAACTCCACAGAGCATCAGGCAGGTGAAAACTCCAGTACAGCTGCGTATGTCACTTCTTGATTCATCTTACAAAAGTTTCACATAAGATTTACATGAAAAAAAAAGGAACAAGAGAACTGGTACCTTAATATGAACAGTAGCTTATGGCTACTGGACTGAAAAGTACACAACTGCAACGTTGGTTGTTTGCTCATTGGCAGGAGGCCCCACAATGAACATGGCTACCTGAAGCCCTCACAGGTTCCACTCACTTTCTCCAAATCAGACAATATTACACAAGGTAGACGACTTCACAGAACATTACACCCTGCTTCTCACAAAAGAGTGGAAAACATGTAAACCCCAAGTCACTTACAATCCATATACTAGCACAACCCTCTCCCTACCCCAGTATTTGTGGGGTGGAGAAGGAGAGAAGAAACCAAGCATAGGTCTTTATTCTTGTACCACTTCAAAATATGTTTTACTGATACATAGAGGTAGTGCTCTAGGTTTCAAGGGTGGCTACATTTAGCTTGAGCAAGATTCGTTTTATAAGGGAGGAGGGGGCGGGAAGCAGGAAAATGTTGATTAGGCAGCAAGAAGCTGTGCTCTGGCTACACCCACACAGAACAGAAAGTCGTAAGTACTTCCTAATCAAGAACAGCAAAGCAGTTCAATGAAAACATACTGCAGATAACTGTTGTGAAGTGTGCTTTCAGAGGAAGTGTCAGAGACATTGCCAGCACCTCCTCATTAAGACTATTACAAATGCCACTCTCCTTAATAAACCTATGACATCACCGTGGTTCACTCACTCCAGAGCCTGACCTTGAGGATAGGCTATTTTTTATTATTAAGTTGAGAGGTTGTTACAATTCACTGGACTGAAAACATACATAAAAATTCAGGCAAGCTTCCCTAGTAGAAGGCGATCAAGCATTCCTTTTGTATGATTTCTTCTTGACAAAGGATCGGTTTGAAGGTCTCACCTAGATATTAGAGACCAGCTATTGTGGCGGAACAGTGCACGAACATCTAATCACAGAATAAGGATTAAATTAAATAACGCCATCCAAGAGCACAATCTGACTACTACAGCTCTAGAGGTTTTCTGCCTTCCCATGATAGCAGTCTATTCCCAAGCTTCTCAAGTTTCCTTTGTACCCATTCACACAGCTGGATTCAGCAGCCTGGACAGAGTAAGTTTCCCCATCTTCATTCCCACATTTTGGTTACACGGCTGGACCTTTGCTAGCCCTACCACAATCTATACAGTCTACCTCACTCAACTCCAAAGCATCAAAACTACTCTCAGAATGAAATCCTGAGCAACAGGCTTCTCCTGAGAAAAGCAGGACTCAGAGAGGCAGAGAGTAAGCATTTATCACTAATTATATTTTATTAGATGGAAACACTAATTTTGGTTAATGTTCTAGCTTTATAAAACCCAAGACAAAAAGTACCACATTTCAATACTACACTGGCTGATTACTAGCAGTCCCACAAAAGTAGTTTTAGGTCCACTTATCTCCTTCCATTTAAGGAGAACAACTTCTTGTTCATCTCTTAAGAGCTATCACTTGGGGTTGAAGAAGTAACATGACTGTAGAAGACCACAATCATTTTGGTTTTGATCTAGATAGATAATACTAACTGCTAATTGGAATTGAATGGCCATGAGGCAGAATGCACTGGAACTGCAATTTAAGATCCTTATTGTTAAATGCCTTTAGAGGCCACCCATATATATTGCATTTGAAGGACTGCAGGCAGTGAAGAACACATCAGTATCAAGGCAAAGAAGCTGAAGCATAACCATTCCTTCCTACCTCCAAGTCCTAAGAAAATCGTCCACATCATATTGTAAGTTAATTATTTTTTGTGGCAAAGTGAAGTAAATGCAGAGGGACAGCCAGCTATTGTTAAAATATCTGAGCCAGAGGCAATACCTCAACTACTTTCAATCCCTCCCTCCCCCTCTGCCACCACTGCCATTTTCATGCTCAGGAGAGTTCTTCACTGTATGTCTTCATCCTAATCCTCCTGAGATCACCCAGTATTACATAACAGAGAAAAATGGACATCAAGTAACATACTGTTGATACAAACAAGTCGTGACTAGTTGGCATCATACTGTTAATCACAGAAGAGGCACACTGCTTACACATGCGTCTTCTGCAAGATTACCAGCCCAGAACCAGAAGTACATGCCAGAAGCACTACTGTCAAGTGTAAGTGCTTATAGACAAAGCTTTTACATTTTTGATTCGCTCTACGGAAGTCTATCTACTGCATAAAAGCACAGAAAAGCAACTAGTCCTTTGCCTCCCCTATTTAAGTTACCATTTAACTATATGATGCCACAGTCACTTCCACAAATTAGGAAGCTGGAAAAGAAGCAAAGGTTATCTCAGGAAGAACAGGAATATCCAAATCTAACACACCATACACCAGACCAGACTTACATTACATTGCTGCATGAACAGGTTTACCCTGACAACTACAACCATTCTCAGTTTTACAACCCATTAGCCACATCTTTCCATTTTTCATTTCCTCCCAAGCCATATTTCCTCTTACTGCACCACAGAGTGTTCTAACAAAGGTGGATATTGCCCACACTAAGTTACCCCGATCCGCAGGAAACTGGATGACCTGCCTCTGAAAAAGCCTAAACCTGGCCAAATCTCAAACATCTTGTCCACAAAGTGTACCCAAAACCCCCCTTGCCATCTGAACCAGTGTCAATAGTCTCAGAAAAAAGCCAAACCCCACACCTAAACTGATGTACAGGCAACAACTCAACAGTTTTTACATGGTACCAACAGACTGGGTCAGTGTTGGCTAGTAGTTCTCTCATTATAGTTCATCTTTTATACAGAGAGCACCACTAACATCCCCACACTGAACATTCCAGCTGTCAAATGATCCTCATTTGGCCCAGAACTGCCCTTAAGGATTTCCAGAAAAGCCTTCTGACAGCCACTGCTCTCAAGAGACTGGTTGATGAAGCCATGCATCCTTTCAGCTCTCAGAGGGCTCTGAAGACTACTTAAAATCTAAACATGGAGCCTCTTTGCCTCTAGGCTGATCCCTACCAGGAAAACAAGTTTAGACAGATCACTATTTATTCTTTGAATAGGTCAACTTGCATAGAGAAAGAGACAACTATATTCTTTCCTCTCAAAAGAGCAGTACCATACAGCCCTTCTGAATCTGTAAATATTTGGCTCTACTACTATTCATGAAAAAGCTTGACGACAAACTGTTAACTGACTATATGCATTATATGTAAAGCAGACTCATAAGGGCAGCTGCCCACCTACGGGTAATAACACTAGGTGTCTAATTGCTATCCCAAATACCTACACAGCCTGAAGGAGTGGACAGGAAGAGTGTGTCAAAATAATATTACAACTGTTAAACAGTGGAAAGGACTGAATTTCACCCTGGAAGGTACTCATAAGAATAGTAAGTAGTTTCATACTGTGCTGGCATTTCTAGTTATTAAAATATTCCAGCTTGGGGTTGCTAGCTTCCTTTCTACATAAAGCTTACATTGAATGAAACCAAAAGCCACAGTCCATCTTCCAAACCAGTGACCTCTTAGAAAGCACAGATCACAAAGCAGAATGGGATCTTGACATCTCCTACCTGAACAAGCCTTGCCCTCCAATACAGTTCTAGTTTTTTAGGTCACATACAGGAAGCCAAAACTACTCCCCCCAAAACAGACCTCTCAATCATGCTATGAAAACTAGGGCTTTGTTTACCAGAGTTCAGTTTGTTTCTTCTTTCTATAAGACTCAAACTTAAGGACTCTGCCATGTCTCAGTTCTCTGTCCAGTAAATGCATTTCATAGGCAAAATACATAGATTTAGATCAGAGTCATTCAGGCCAGCTGGAACTTCAGGAGGTCTCCAGCCTAACTCCCTATCCAGAGCAGTCTCAGCCACGTGGTCAAACCACTTTGCTCAGGACTTTATCCTGAGTGGGCTGGAAGCCCTCCAAGGAGCAAGACAGCACTACCTCCCCAGATCCCAGGCCCACTGCCCAACTGTTCCTGCTGGGGAAAAGCTTTCCCTTATCTCCATCCTCTCTGCCTCTGCTCAACTAACTGTCAACTAGGTCCCAGGGCTTTCTCTCCCTAGTCCCACTGGCACTGCTGCTCAGTCTCTGCACAAAGCTGCACATTGCTCCTGCCTGAACTGTACAGGGTCCCTGTAGCCCCTTCCTCTCACAAGTCCTGGTGCCCCTGGGCAGCTGCCCTGCCCTTGAAAACTTCAGCTACACCCCTCTGTTGCTGTCTACAAACTTGATGAGGGTCAATTTTCTCCCTTTCCTCAGGTCACTGACAAAAACTGTGCCACCTATTGTACTTACTGAGTCCCCAAGACCTCCACTAGTAACAAGCCTCCAGGAAGATAGTGAAGTTTTAGCCACTGAACTTCAAGCTCCAAAAGCAGTTTTCCACCTCTTTGTCCACCCACCTAAACCTTCCTTCAAAGAGGACTCGCACAATGATTTACGCTGGGACTACAGTGAGGTTCCCCATATAATCCTTACTCCACTCACTTCTAATAACAGCAAAACTTTTTTCTCCAGCCATCAGGAGTCTCATGACCTTCCTGATCTGCCAAAAAAAATTAGCAGCCTCACCATGACAGCAGGCAATTCTCTCAATACCCTCAGACTCATTCACGGACCTGAAAGAGCTGAGATTTTTCAAGAGACCCCAGACTAAATCCTCTCCTACTCTTGGCAGCTCTTCTTTCCTCCTTGCACCCCCTCCCTAGGCAAAAAGAGCTCAGGAGACCCTGTCAGTGAAGACTGAAGCAATAAAAGCACTGGGCACCTCACAGCCTTGCATGTCTGCTGTCAGTACATCATCCATTCCATGCAGCAGCAAGCCCACAGCCTCTTTTTTTATTCTTCTGCTGCTACGCCATTGGTACAAACCCATCTCAATGCCCTCAACATCCTTCAACAACTGCAGCTGAGCTCCAGCTTTTCTAACACCACTGCTTTATTCACTGGCAGTGCTCCTGCTTCATGCCTTGTCCTTACTATCTTCTCCTGCACATCTCTTTTTTTGCACTGGAACTCAGTCATAAGTTTCCTGTACAACCAAGCCTGATAGGACTATTAATTTTCCTATGTGCTAGAAGAGCTCCATATATGTGAACTGCTCTTCCAAACAGACTGTTCTTCCCTTTCTTTCCAAAAGGGCCTGTACATCTCACAGCAGCAGCCACATGAGCAGTCCCACCACAGCTCAGTTCCTCCAGCAGTCTCACAGCTTTGATCTACAAAGACCTCTGCCTCCCACTGCTTGCCACCTGCACTCCACACACTTGTGCAGAGGCACTCAAAGTAGACTTTCTTTTGGCCTGCTTTATCATTCTTGAGGGCTCTCCCATCCCTCTAACACTGCTCATATTTACAGCCCCAACCTCCACTCTTCTCACTTAACTGCAAGCTATTACTACTGCCCACACTCATCACCATACCTAGAGTTTAAAATTCTTTTTCCCAGGTTGGCAAAGATGACCTTCCCTTACTTTGTCAGCTGTCCCACATCTCTCTCTCAGTCCCCATTCCTCAAAGAGGGACACTGTCATAAGAGCTAAAATGCTGTATGTAAGCAACACTAGCCACAAGCCATTTATTAAACACCAAATAGTGTTTGCTTCCACCAAAACTCTTACTCTTCAACTGCAGGACTGAGAAAGTGACCTCTAGGTCTCCCATGTCCTTTGCTTGCACTCCCAAAGCTCTGTGGCCTACCTGATCTACCAAGCCCTCCAGAGCATCCTGAATCACAGATCTCTGACAACAATGAACCTCCCACAATAGCATGTCTGTAAGGCAGATACCCCTGCACATCACTAAAGTCAATCTCTGATCACTATCATCAGCCCACACTTCTACAGACTTGTGGTTATTATGGCTCGGCACTGACACTGTAAATTCAGATCACCGTTCATTCATTTGCTATGGATACTGAAAAGCAGGACACATGACAGCAATGGGGACTGACCGTCAGTTTACCACCGGCCAAAAAGTAAAGACAATTGAGTAGGCAAGTTTTGATACCCAACCACTTAAGGGCAACTGACCTGCAACCTTGAGTTGCAATTACTGTGCATCTAAATATACCACTTAATACCAACACCCTTTTTCACTGCTCAAAAACAGGGACAAAGACCTAGTAGAAAGAGATGATTACAGGTACATCACTGTTGGGGAAGAATGAGTGCTTGTCTTTAATCACGGCAGTGAACATAAGACATTAAAAACATTTGTCTAGACCACAGAAAACTGGTAGAACTAACTTCAACAGCCAATTTCTTTGTTTAGCAAACAGAAGAAGAATGGAGCAAGTCATATGCCATGGAACTATTCCCTACCTAAAAATTAAGAAAACTTCTGACTCCCTCTTGAGAAGCACAGGATCTGTAGCTGTCAGGAATATCTGTTCTGACCGGAATATCACTTCCACAAACATTTAAAAACTTCATCAAGTGGCAGTACGAACAAAGATGAAAATCTGTTATCAGGTCAGGTACTCATACAGAAATGCATCTAGCAGCTATCCTGCCTTGGGACCTACAATACTTGTACATAGCAACCATCTCTTCCTGCAAGCACAATTTGGAGTACAGAAGAAAATACAAAGCCTTTCACTAATAATACCCTGGATGCACAGTCCTGGGCCACTTCATAGCCTGGTTATCTCTTGTCAACTAGGTGACAGCTTGAAGAAGCCACATATCACATGCACACAAACATTAGAGCAGACATAGGGAAGCCTTTTAACATACAGCACAGCATCTTCACCCCTACATATCGTTCTGCTTAGTCAACTATGTCTGGCCATTAGTACACTGCTCATTTTTCAGAGACTCACTGCCCTCTGACACAGACTAAGTCAATGACTGGTGACCTGTGTGGCAGGCTTGCCAGACACCTGCCCAGCCGCCAAGATAGGGGGAGAAACAGGATGAGAAGCTCATGGGTCAAGATAAAAACAAGGAAATTGCTTACCAATTAGTGTTACAGGTAAAAGACTTGATTTGAGGAAAAATAACTTAGCATATTGCCAACTAAAATGGATTTAGCTAGTGAGAAACAAAAACAAAATTAAAACACATTCCTTTCACCTCCACCCCCATCCTCCCTGGCTCCATTTCAATCCTTTGTTCCCAAATCCTCTGCCTCCTCCCCGCCACCCCCCCAATGAGGACAAGGAGGACAGGGGTTTATGGATGCACCTTCCCCCTGCTCCAGGAAAGGCCCTCCACAGCCAGCAGCTCCTTCAGGAAACATCTAGTAGCTCCTTCAGAAAAAAAAAACCATGCCTGTAGCACGGGGTCCTCCACAGGCTGCTGAGCACAGATCTTCTCCAGCACCCCGTTCTCCATGGGCAGCAGGGGAAGGCCTGCTCCATCACCCTCTCCTCCTCCAGCTTCAGCTCCATGCCTGCCCCAGGCCAGCAGCACCACCTCCTCCTCCTCCCTTCCTCCAACCTCAGTGCTTGCAGGGCTGTTTCCTCATGCTTTTTTCTCCTCCTTCTTCCCTACTTATGCATTATTTTGTCCTTTCTCAAGCAGATTTTCACAGAGACAGCACAGACAGGCATGGCTAGGTCTGGCAACAGTGAGGCTACAGATCCGGCTGGCACCGGCTGTGTCTGGAATGGGCAGGCCCGGAGCTCCTCCCAGAATGCTCCCTGTGCCACAAGACCCTGCCTCGGACACTCAGGGCAGCGAGCTACCAGCCTGAGGGAAAGCAGTCCAGACACTGATCAGCACTACCCAACTAGGAAGTTCCCAGGTGGAAAAAGAGCAGGAAGCCCTCCTCAAAGTCCTACTTCAAGCTTCCTCAGTCTCTGCTTTCCTGCCAAAATCTGGCAAGTTTAGGAGAACTGTAGCAGCTTATGAGAAGGGCTGAGACTTCAGACAAAGCTCCTATTTCTCAGCTGACACAGGGCTACACAAGTAGCAATGGCAGTTTTTTCCTGGGGTGAAGCACCCCATCCAGCTGCCATGTGAAGTCCTCCATTGACATGTAGCAGGAGAAACTACTGGACAAAGTTTATTTTCCCCATGCTACTTCAGCTCCAAGCTTCAAACTCCTGATATGGAGACTGAAATATGTCATTTTACTCTCAGCCCCTCAGGAAAGAGAGATCCATGACCCCTGGTATGGGGTTTTCTCCTCCCTGCCTCCTCAAGCCCAGGCAAGCCCAGTGAGCTTCCTCCCATTGGCTCTGTCACTTCTCCTTCAGCATCTCCCAAATCACCACGGCAGACCCTAGGGGGGCCTGCATCTGCAAGACACTGGCTTCACCAAACAGTCTCTATAGGAACCAGCACAAGCTGGTTAAAAGTAAGGCATGTCCAAACTCACCCAAATCAATTTCACTCCTCAGACTTCAAGTGAAGACACACAGGGGACTTGTTTTGCTGGAATGGAGGAAGAGTAAGGGGAAGAGAAAAAACTACTTTTCAAAATCCCCATAGACGTATAAGCAAGGAAGCAGCCTGCTTCATAAACTATCTGCAGATGGAGCTGGGCATAGAGGCCCTTCTGCTACAGGAATAGCTTCTCACAATTTAACCCAATATCTAGATTTGTGCATCCATTTCTGAATAACAGCTTGCAGTAGTAAGAAAATCTTAGGCTCTCAACTAAGGTTGCCTGGTACATAGGAGCCATCTGTGGGAAATTGCTCCTCAGAGAACACTTTTCCTGACCCAGTAGCTAAAAGCCTGGTCTGACACTTTTTTCCTGGTTCAAGAAGGTGTGGAAAATGACTCCTCAAGTTAGGAGATACAATGCATAACCTCCCTGGCCAAATTTAAAATCTACCAAAAAAATTACCATCTAGGATTAAGAAAACAAATCTCCAATATTTGCCCATTCATCTTCAATTCAAAGCAGTGAAGAACCTCTCTAGTGACTAGGCCATCAAGAGGCATAAGCCTTCAACCAAGCTTTTTAAAATGTTAAACATGAGAGCATAATGACACCACCAAAGTTTCAATTTGGAGGTTGTCACTGACTTAAGACTGTGAAGTCATAAGCGTGCAAAGTAAGTTCCTCACCCACCTCAGGCCAGGAAAGAAAAAAACAGAACTGACATGAAACAGAAGAAAGGGCACATCTGGCAGCTAAGGACTCATGAGCTATACTCACTGTTTGCTGAGTTTTCGAAGAGCATTACAAGTTACATGGAGTCAAGTATACCTTAACAGATGTCCCAAGAGACTGATCAGCTTTACAAGCTCTCAAATTTGGGTCACAGACACTGCCCAAACTATTCATCTTGCATTGAAATATGAAAGGCATCTTCACCTCTTTGCTGCACCCATAATACTTGAAATATTTTGTTTCAACAAATTGATGCTCCTATTCCCACTTAACCCTGTTGTACAGCTTCCATATTTTCCCACTGAGAGTTAAATAACCCTTCAGTCCACACACATGACACATGACAAACACCTACCATCTATCTGCATTCAAGTGTTCAAAGCTGCCCAGATAGTATTACATGTTGTCTACATCATGCTGTACCTGACTGTACCATTTTATATCCATTTATGTAGGTCAATGGAAAGTCCTCTATATATGTACTGCATCTGATGGGAATTAAGTCACAGTTATCTCAATTTGGACTAAACATATGATTAAAATCACATGCATATGGCTCTTCTTAATAGCGTTACAGCCGGATTTTTCAGACATATACAAAAAAAGCAGCAGAGCCTTCTTAGGTAAGCAAGTCACAAAAAGATATATAAAACAGTTTTTAAAAGGGTAAGTCAACCCAATTTACAAACAGGAGGACGGTTACAATCAGGTAGTCACTAATTTTCAGTACTAGAATATTTGAGTGAGTACTAATAAGAGCCACTAAAATCAGGTCCCTGATCTTGGGCACTCTGACAGTACATACCGAGATTATGTGAGATTGATATGCAGAAGTGTAAATTAAACCTGATATTGCACAGTTAATTTAAATCAAAAAAGGAAACTGTTCTACGGAAGCTATCAGCTCATCTTCTGTTCTCATGCATTGCTTGGAACAGGTAGTCAGGTGCATTTCATCATTCTGTGCAATTCAAACCAAAGACGGGCAATTTCACGTAGCATTTCTTCAAGAACATTGACATTCATTGTTTCAAAACATCGAAACATGCTTCAAAACAGGTGATCCTTAGACCACCTGGTTACACACATGCAGTATTTGTAAAGAACAAAACGGCTATAAGCAGAAAAGAAGAATAACAAGTACTTTTGCCACAGGAAGAGTCCGCAGCATCTACTCGTTGCCCAACAGCCACTTCTGACAGACTAGATTATCAAACCCAAAAATCATTAACGGAACGTACATTTCTCCTAATGTTACCCAACTTGGACAGAAAGTCCCCCTCTTGCAGATACATCATGGATTCACAGAATTGTTTGGGTTGGAAGCGACCTTTAAATACCACCCAGTTCCGACATCTCTGACATCAGCAGGGACATCTTGCAGTAGATTAGGTCGCTCAAAACTTTGTACGTGTCATCTGCGTTATACTACTTGATGTGGAAGCAGTCACCGTATCAAATATTAAGTTGTGCAAGAAACCTTCCACACAAAAGTAAACCCCCAGCCCAGTTACAATTTCAGCAGAGATCCCTGGTCAGACCTATATCCGAAGAAAGCCTTAGTCTCCATCAGGATGGCTAGTTTTACATCCTTCAGCTGCAGTGGATGAAGGGAATTTCACTACAAGAACCACTCTTCTTCTTATAACAAAAAGCCTTTATCAAAAGACAAGTACAACTCCATCTAATTTTCTTTCCGTTTGCTCAACTGTTATAGAAAAAAAAAATCAGCTACTTGGTTAATGAGGCTGTAATTCTCATCTTGCCTACCAACATCTCAAATGTGGATGCAGTCCAAGGCAAGTGCTATTGCTGTGCCAAGTTTCACAGTTTAGCTATCTGAATGCAAAAGCAGCTTCTGAAGTCTTCCTCACTTTATGCAATTCACTTTGACAGCAATTTCCCAGTAACCTTCAAAATATGGGTGCTCTGGCCCCATTAGCAACATCAGTTTTAGGTCAGGAACTCCATTTTGGGTTATAGCTCAAGGTATAAGCACATCCAAATGAGAAAGTGCAACATTAATAAACTATTTTCTTCACTACTGCATGCATGCAGTACATGACTAGTTTGCTACAAGAAGCATATGGTGTTTTATAGTTATGTCTTTAGTTGTCCCTATTTTGGAAACAGAGCAGCTTCTAATGCATATTTGTGTAGAAAGAAACTACAGCAGGAAGTCTGATGAGATTTCTTAGCATGTTAGAAACAAAAATAATACTCTTAATTACTAATATCATAGGTATTAGGATTTTAAGATTTAATTTTAGAAGATTTAAAAGCCCTTCCTAAATCAACTGTGTTATGCAAGCAACAGTGTTCACCTCTTACCAGCAGTTATATTTGCTGGTTCAAGACTGGAGATGAACAGTAGATACAGAAAAAAGTAAATCAGTCCCAAGATCTTGCTCTCCCTTTAAACTGGGTTGATGCATATGAAATGTAATGCTAATGGATAAATAAAAAGAGAGGTCACAGCATTAGTCTTCTGGCATTTCAACCAGACGGACAAAATGGATGGTGCCAAAATAAGGACTCCATTACAAAAACAAAATAGGAACAAAGCGAAGGCTAGCATATTACCCATTTCAGTGCAACGGCTATGCATGTATATGCTCAAAGCAGATTGTGAAGTCCAAATACTCCCTAACAATCTTTTCCTCTGCCATGACAGCCACAATACCCACTCCATCCTGCACCCAGCTTCCTCATCAGAAACACCCCTTTACTAGATCAGAGTTCCAAGGGACCTCCTCCTTCTCCCCACCTTGCACACACTTCTCACAGGGTCACCCAGAGCAGTGTTGCTGGAAGCTTAACTAATTCTGCAGGTGAACAAGTGCATTTGTGACCTACTGGCTCCGTGAGCTATCAAAAGCTACTGGGCCATTCAGCATACTCTTCTCTAAAGGTTCTGCTTAGGTCCAGGCATAGCTGTTTCTGCAGCATGTAGGGCAGAAGACCTTAACTTCAAGAATGCATTCAGAGATATCCTGAAAATACTGAAGTTAATCACAGATAAGAAGTGGAGAAGTGCTCCACTTTGGTACTGAAGCTAAAAATCGCATGCCACAAACTTAACAAAACAGAAAGTCCCAAGCTTACAAGGCCAAGTATGAAGCCTAGGCAGACAAACCCTTGCCCTTCTTCTGGTGTTTAGGTATTTAATATCTCACTTTTGATACCTGTTGCTGCAACCCTAGAACAGGGAACTCCATTTCTTGAAGGGACTTTATAGTTCCATTACTAACAACAGATACAAGTATGAAATCCTCAGCTGATTTTACCTATATAAAGGTATTTTAATAGTAAGCTTCCCATATCATTACACAGAAACAAAAACTCTGCAGCACCCTGCAAACAAAGGTTAACTGCCCATATCTCAGTACAGAGAGGCACAGCCCTGCATTCAAGACTCTCAAAAATACACATTTTTCCCTACCAAACTCAATTTAGATACCATGAATGTTAGTACTTGGAATGTATCTACTACTCACCCTGAAATTAAAGACAAGGCCAGCCAGAGGGGCCCGTTCGACATTGTTCAAGCCGTGTGGCACACAGGTACAGTCTGAGTATCTGCAAAAACCTACTGGAACCACTACCTCATCCTGGAAATTCACCAGATGGAAGTGGCATAAAGGGTATCAACCTGTTTTCTTCTGTCCTGCCTCCTCCCCTACCCCACTCGAGGTACTATGGCAGAGATCTGCAGCAAACAATGTAATAACAACAGACAACTGAAGAAAAGCCACAGGGACTCTGACTCCAAGTACCCCTCCTGACCATAATTCTACTTCTCACAAAATATATAGGAGTAATATTGAAAAAAATTATCAGCAGGGTAAGAATCAGGGACACAACTGGTAGAAAAGTTGAATTTACATTACTTTTCTCTTTCCATAGCTGAATCTCCTTCTCCCAACCCTTATAAATTAAAGTGACTAAGGCATTTGTCTACAAATATTTAATTTTCCAGAAATTAACTCTCTTCATCCATTCCGTAAAATAAATTCTACTAATTTAATTTCCATCATTAAGATTTAAAGTATAGAAGAACATCAGTACTCCAGCAATCATTCAATGGCAGTTCCATTCCACAAAAATATACAGTTTATTCAGTTAAATCTGAGTAAGTACTTCATTAAACAAACTCACCCTGAGGAGTCTGAACACAAATGCAGCTAGCACAGACCTACAGAACGGCTGCTCCATACCTCACAGTGAATATTCCAGGACAGCCTTTTCTATCTCTGTGTAGACTGTTTTTCAAAGCATTTAAATGTTTACGTTTTCCCCATTTTACCAGCACTCAGGTATTAAGTATTCAAGAAACTGCACATAAATACTTTACACTGTGTTCCAGCAATTCAGCAACAAACCACCATATAATGTTTTATAAATCTAATCCATGCTCAGCTGAAGACTAGAGTGTCTGGAGTCCTTAAGACCACCCTACAGTGTCCTTAGCACTTCAGTATTTTCTAGCTTTTGAGTCATTTGGTCAACCATTGTAGGTTTGCTGGAATATACCTGGTTTTTGCTAAACAGCAAATCAAGGTACACATTCTTGCATTGTCTTACAGTCTCATCTGGTCTAAGCATCTGTTAGCAGAGTTTTTAATCAGCAGCAGCACCATTTGAGTCACCAGTAATGTCAGAACTGTATGAGGGAATGGAGACTCAGTATCACAAATGTTTTATGAAGTGAAACTTAGGACTGCCTAGAATGATTCTCATTCTGATCCTAGGCTGGTACACTCACGATAGCAAAGCACTGCTAAGACATTTAAACACCTAATACTCATCCTGACTTTCTATCTGGAAATTATTGCTTCTTCTAAACCCCTATTATGTCTGGGCTTATTATGACTATCAAAACAAATGAAAAACCCTGTTTACTTAAGTACTGGACTACCAGGAGGGACAGTGGCTCAAACAGAACAGAAAACAGTGTGACAATACTTTAAGCTCCATCTGGAAAGCTTCAGCTTTTTCTCAATTTGCATTTTTCAAATACATGCAAGTAAGACTTTCCCATTACAATTTTTGTCATTATACAATTACTGCTCCTAAAACTCCAGATATTTTGCCCAGCAAAGTCAGATTTGGGCTGTAAGCTATTTCAAAAACTTGATGTGGGTTTAGATTTTTTAAATAAGTTTCTGAGAAAGCATGCTTTTCTTAAGATTTCTACCAGTTGTCTGTAGCTATTTCACTTAGTTTTAAAGGTGAAAAACTGCACTCCCTACAAAAACACCAACTACTAAAGCAAGTGTTTCACTGAGGTCATCTTTCCAAGATGTACTTTCTACAGAGCTCTAGGTCAAAAAGTCTATGTGAAACAGCAAGGACTTCGAAATACAGGGAAGGCCAATAACTAGCTGCTCTCTAACAATAGCTTCTGTCAAACTGAGCCGCTCAGTGGCAAAACATTAGATGCTAGGAGTCCCTACAAATCAACAGCAATGCCTACTGGGCAAAAGCAGCTTGCTTGATACTGGCAGTTTCTCCGAGCTTCAGTGGGAATCAATCAAGGAACCTGTCTCTTTATGTTATTTTACCACCAGAAACTCAGGATGACTTTATAAATTTCAGCAAGGATTAGGCAACAAAATACCTCGATCTGACCCATCAGTTGTAATAGCTAAGAGCTATGAATTCTGTTATACCAGCTTCTCCAGAACTAATCCTTCCGAGTAAGTCAGGTAGATTTACACATGCAACAGATCAAAAAACACGTAGTGGCTTTCTTCAGAATTGGAACTACGGATGTCGAAACCCAAAGCACCATCAGCTAATCCTGCTAGATAGTACCAGGATTTTTCAACTGATTTGGGAGCTGCCAGCAAAAGTCTGTGCACAAAGGCAACACTCTTACAGTCTTAGCAACAGCTGGTTGCATTCACTGCCCTCTGTAGATACTAGCATCTATTAGAAAAGCATTACAGCAAAACCAAAGATGGCTTTGAAGCAAGACTGAAATTATCCATTAGCTAACGATTGGTTTTATTGCTATGAAGAACATCAGTGGCAACAAATATAATCAAAAGCCATTACACTGTAAGACAGCAAGAGTTTTACCTATAAAAGAAGCATTTCAACATCACTGTTACTAGGAAGGAGCTTGTGCTTGCATCCTTGTACTATTTTTACCTGCAAAGTCCACCTCTGCAACAGCACAGACTTATTTTCAGTAGCACGGGAAAGCTGAATTATTCCTTGGGCTTTCAGAACACTAGATCACATCATCTGTTTCCTGCTTAGTCCCCAAATGAAGCAAGCTTAGCTCTGTCCCCCCCCAAAATCTAGCTTAGCATTACATGGGCTTTAACAGAATTGAGCCTAGGGCTTCACTGTAGTTTGAGTATTTCCATCCAGAAACCTGTGAAATAATCTTTAAGCCTTTTGTCTTTTTTTTTTTTTCATCTTTTCTTTTAAGTAGATACTCCAAATCTAGCAGCTGTTTAGAACAATTTCAACTCGCTACACCTGGATCATCCAGCTCAATCTGAAGTGCTGTAGAACAGGCAATAAAATCAATCAATGACAACAAAAACCACACTAATAAAAGGATCTTCCCCTCTCGCTGAAAAACAGTGATTAAAACAAATTCAGTGAGAAGAATGAAAATTGATGTTCACAGTAGGATGGGGAAAATCATGATAAATCTACATGCAGAAATATTATATAGTATGATTAAGCCAATAATAGGAAGGTATTTATGCAAATATGAACATATTGAAGAGGTATCTGTCACAAAGACTAAAGCAATTAAAAGTCTCTACTGTATACAGAAAAGATCAACCACTCCACCAGAATAAAACCATATAAAATTAATACAGCTATTGCTGAGCAGAAGTATCAGTTCAGGTACAGCCATTAGACATCTGAAGGGGGCATTAAAAATGTGCTTTGTCAGATTTTAGTGAGTGTGAAAATTCCTTAGCAGTTTCAAGGTCATTTTTATGTGTCTATAGTAATAAATGCTCACCATATATCACAACAAAACCTTCAAATACCTACATTTCTCTCCAATTAAGTAATATGCCATTTTAAACAGTAAGTAGAATTACCAATTCGGTAATTGCTAACAAAATATATATAAACATTGGTATGTGACAGATTCAAAGTCTACTCTTAAAACCACCACCTCTGATACATTTCCAAAAGGCCAGGAAAGAGAGGGAGGAAGAAAACTCAATATAATTTCAGGATTCAGAATCCAGGAGATTAAAACAACAAACACAAAGTAGAAGCTCTGGCTAATACCCTGGGTGCCTGATTCCTCAAAAGAACAGGTTCCCACTTACTGGAATATTTTCTGGACTCCCTCAGTTTAATTTAACATTGGCCATCAAAGCAGAGACAAATAACAGAGTCAAATGGCATGGAGTTTTTTAGCATAAAAGAAAACAAGAACCTTTTACCTGTCAAGAAAAAACACACACGTTGTGAAATACTGAATTCATCAGGCATTGCTACTTTATCAAATACCACTTGCAAGAAAACCTAACACTGAAGTCCTATGTAGCTACTAAATCCTATCACCAAAGTTGTCTTCAAAATCCCATAAATACAGCAACACATTTTAGTCTTACTTGTTTCAATTAAATAAACTATAATAAGACTCCTTTACTGAGTTTCTGTTGCACATTGTTTTGTGTTTGGTTGGTTGTTGTGGTTTTTTTTTAAATAAAGATCAGTTTTACTATTCTAATAAATTACACATTTATTACAACAGATGAACATAGGGGATTAGATGGGTGAAAGGGATACGGAGCTGCCTGGCTATCTTATCACCGGAGGTATGCAAACAAACCCAAACCACCTCACTCCCCACGCACACAGGGCAGGACAGAGGGAAAAGGTGGACAACACGCAGCATAGAGGGACACCCCTACAAAAAGAAAACGTGACGGGTGACCCCCCAGCCTCACCCAGGCACCCTGCATCTTAGGCACGAAGCAATAAAAATAACATAATAAAAATAAATAAAAAACCATAAAAATAACAAATGACAAGCAAGCCGTGCACCCAGCCGAGACCCACGCACCCCCACCGCCCCAAACGGGCTCCCTCCGCCCCGCGGGACCCCCGGCGCCGCCAGGGCGAACAGCCTCCGCTTGGACACGGCGTTCGGACCGGGGCTACGCCGCCCTTCGTCCGCCAGAGCGAGTGCCGCCCCCGGCCCCGCCAGCCGCACCTGCGGGAACTGCTCCGCCAACAGGTCCCCGCACGCCCTGCGGCTCTGCCCACCGCAGCGCACTCCCCCGCCGCACAGGTGCGCCCGGAGCTGCGGGCAGCCGCACCACCACTGCGGCTGCAGCACCCCCCTGCAGCCCCCGCCCGGTTCCCCCCGCGGGCTCAGGCGGGGCGGCAGATGCACTGTCGCGGCCACGAGCGATCCGGGCGGAGCGAGGTCGGACCTCAGCGAGCCGCGGGTGCACCCGCGGGGAGAACGGGAGCTGCGCCCAAGCGGCAGGGCCAGGCCAGGGAAATAGGCGGGGAGAAAGTCACCGAGGCCACGCCGCAGACAAAACAAAGCGGTTATTGATCAATGTTTTGTCGGGAGAACAGGTGCGCAGCTCGCCCAATTAGCGCCACATGGTAAACAGGGCGGGGGGGAAGAGACGTTCGGTAGGTCCTAAAGGGTAAAACAAAAAGCGGTAAGGCCCGTTTAGCACGAGTGAAGGGGGGAGGGAGAAGAGCTGTTCGTAGGAGAAAAACCCACACCACCAAACCCACAGCCAGCAACAGAGAGCCCCTGCGGATTCAACCGCAAACACCCCGGAGTTTGCAACAGGGAGCGCCGCAAGCCGCCACCGGGGGACAGCCACCGGGGGACAGCCACCGGGCACCGGCTCCTCGTCCAGAGGGGCCTCAGTCAGGCACCGGCGGTCCCTGTCCCTCCCCGCCCCGCCGCCCCCTCGCCCCGCGCGAGCTGCAGCCTCCCTCCCATCCTCTTCACCTCCACGCGTGCCCGCGGACAGGCCCGCCACCCGCCGTCCCTTTGCCGGGACCGCACCGATGCCTCCCCGCAAGTCCCTGTGCCGGGACCGCACCGATGCCTCCCCGCAAGTCCCTGTGCCCTTCCCCGCATCGCCCCCCACCCTCCTTTTAGCAGCCCGGAACCTGCGCTGCCGCCGCCCCAAGGGAGCGCGGGCGGCATGTCCCGCGGAGGGCGGGTGCTGCCGCCGCCGCCCGGGGAAGGGTATGGAGCGGGGGAGCGCAGCGCCCTGCCGCCGCCTCACCCGCGCGTTCTGGTGGTGCCGGTGCCGCCGCCGCCCCACCCCGCCAGAGCCGCCCCGCCGCAAGGAGGTCGAGGGGTTCGGTGCCGGGCTGATAAAGGCGTCCACCTCCCGCCCCCGCGGCCGCCGCCTGAGTGACGCGGCCGGCGGCCACTCAAGAAGCCCCCCGCCCGCGGGGCCGCGCCCCCGGGCCCAGCGGGCGCCAGCCGCGCTCACCGCCGCAAGCGGGACGGACGGACGGACGGCCCCGCCCCGCTGCCACCACCGACCGCCGGCGGGGCGGCCACGCGGGGAGAGCGCGGCGGCAGGCCGCACCGAGCAGCGCGGAGCGGGGGCGTGCCTGTCCCCTTCTATCGGTGTTTAGGCGGCGCGTCCCGATGGGGTCAAGGGCAGCGCCCTCGCAGTGCTCGCTCGCCTCCCCGGCGTTCCCCGGCTCGCCGCCTTGCCCTGCCGAACGCCGGAGGTCCCGCGCTGCCTCCCCCCCGAACGCGGCCCGGCGGGGCGGACGAACCCCGGAGCCTCCCGTTCGACGGCGCGCAGCGACAGCGAGCGCTCCGCGGCCCGCTCCAGGCGGTGGTGCTGGCTTGGAGCCCCAGCGGCGGGCACTGACAGCACTTCGGCAGCACCCTCCCGTTTCCCGGCGGCGTCCTGCGGTGCGGGACTCCCTCCGCCCCCGGGACAAAGCGGCTTGCTGCCCACGCCGCGGGGAGCGCCCCAGCCGGTACCCGAGAGGGTGTCACCGGGAGCGAAGCGTGTCGACCCCGGGGGTGTGCTCCCCACCCTCCCGGCGCTGCAACGCACAAGGACTCTTCACGACACACCGTTTGGCCGCCGACATCACCACTGGTCCTCGGAAAGGAGCGGAAGGAGCACGTCCGACCCCCGTTTGCTCCGCTCGCATAGCGCGCACATCAATTATTTTCATATGCGAAGTATGTGGGTACGGAGCAATGCGATGGGCATAAATTAAACCACAATGGCAGCGCTTGGGGCCCGTCCTTGCCGGGAGCACACGCCGCAGCAGCAGCGTTTCCCATGGCCGCCTCCTCTCCCTCTCGCCCGCGCCCTCCCACCGCCGCGGGGACGGGGGGCGAGAGGACGAGAGATGCGCCCCGGGACGGGACGACCCGTCCGTCCCTTTGCCCAAAGCCCAGCTCGGATCCCCGCCGCGGCTGCTGGATGCAAACTTCCCCCGAGCACACCGAGGACCGCTTTCCGTCGTCCCCGTCCGCCTGCCCGGTAGGACCACGGACAGAGATCGGCGCCGCCGCGGCGCAAACACCGCGCAAGTCGCACCGCCCGCGCAGCGCCCCGAACAAAGGGACGCGTCCCCTCCCACAGAGGGTTAATTATCGACACGGTCCCTCCCCGACGCTAATCAACTCCTCCCGGGGAGAGCTCACCGGCTCCCCGCACCTCGCCACCCGTTCTCCGCGCCCGCTGACAATGGGCGCTGCGCGCTCCGGCACCGCGTCTTTGTGCGCCGTGACAGGCAGCCGCCTCCTGGCCCCGCGGGGACGCCGTGCCGGTAATGCAATTAGCCGCGGAGAGCCTTATCCCGGCTAATCTGCAAATGCAGGTTTATCTCCTCAAAGCGATACGCGCCTCCCTCCAGGGTGCGGACTCCTCCCTCGGGACGCTCCCCGCGCAAGGGGACGCATCCGGAACCGGGCGGGCGGGGTGCCGTGGGGAACTTCGCGGCTGGGCCGGGACAGGTAGGGATGCGCATGCCCTCCTGTGTGGGCGCGGTGCGGGTGCCCTCCCCACGCTGCGGACACTTCCCGCGACTCAGCTCCGCAGGTGCGCTGAGACACGCGTGAAGTGCCCTAACACAGCACGAATAGGTGTCAACAGGGAGCAAACATCGGTCATCCACGCAATTCCACGCGGCATGCACCTCGGGGGTCTGCGTGGGCCCCACCGCACACGCACAATCACGGAGAGAATCGAGCCACAACTTACCTTCCCCTCCTCGGCTTAAAAAACAAAAAGTAACGGTGCAGTTCTCCCGGTAAAGGGGGTACGAGGCGGACGGAGAGTTCTCTCAAGACAACGCACGGGAGCTAAATTGGGGACAGTTCTAAAAGGAAGAGGAAAAAAAAAAAAAACAAAACCAAAACAAAATCCTCTCCCCCCCCTCCCCCAACAGTCCAACACAGGGGAAAAAAAAAAATAAAAACAACCCCAAAAAAAACCCGGAAAATTAAAAATTAAAAAAAGGGAGCACTCAAAAAGACAGGGAGTGACGGAGTGCCCTCCTACCGCAGCCCGACCGAACGGCGCGGGGGGGGCGGGCGGAAGGCAGGAACAAAGAACGGAGGGATGGAAGGGCGATTCTACAGACGCTCTCCCCCTCTCTGCCTGCCTGCCTGCCCGTCCCTTCCTAGCGGCGCGCCGCCGGACTCAGCCGCTGCATGGCGGAGCGCGCGCGGGGCCGCGGAGAAAGGACGCCGAGCGGTGCCGTGCCGGGAGGCGGACCACTCCGCAGATTTATAGCGGCCCCGCCGCCCGGCTCCCTGCCTGCCGCCGCGCCGGGGTGCGTGCGTCTGCGTGCCGCGCCCGGCGGCGCGGCCCTGGGGGCGTGTGTCCGCGGGCGGCTGCGCGCCCCGCCCCCCCCCCTTTCCGCCCGGCGGCCGCCCCGCGCCTACCCCGGCGCCACGCGCGGCAGCGTCTCCGCACGCCGGCGCAACGTAGACCGCTAGCGGCGCCGCGCGTCCCCATTGGCCCGGCCGCCGCCCACTTGCCCCGCCCCCCGGCGAGGCGGCGGCCGCCCATTGGCCGCGCGCGCCGCCACTCCGGCTGGCCCCATGGCGGCTCGTTTCAGGCTGAGTTGCAGCGCGCGGGGCCGCCTCCGCGGGCGGGGGTGGGCACCGCCGGCATCTCCCGGGCGGGCAGGGCCCGCGGCCACGCGTGTCTCCCGGCACAGCGCGGCGGTTCTGCGCCTCCTTTCCCGCGGCGCGGGGCGGCGGGCGGAGCACGGCTGCGGCAGCGCGGACAGCTGCGTGGGGAAGCGGCAGTTCGTGTCTTTTCGGTTGGCCACGTGGGAGCTGGGCGGTGCATCGTGCGCGGGCGGCTTGCCGTGGACCGGTCCTTCGTATCAGGAGCTGCTCGGAGAGCGGCCCGGTTTCATGGTTTTTTTCCGCCGCTCCAGGCAGTTCTGGCCATACGAGTATGGACAACGCGCGTGTAAAATTTATCTGGCTGCGCAGGGACTGTTCTTGCCGTCTGACCTTCTGAGCGGGGACGCATTAACGAGGGATATTTCTTGTAACGAGCAATCTGAGTGGAAGGGAGGAAATGAAAGACGAGAGGGAGGGTTAGAGGAAGAGAAGGAAGGAAGGGAGAAAAAGAAACGGGAAGGAGGGATGGGAGGAGAAGGGAACGAAGGAGAGGAGAAAAAGCTTTTACTCATGCAGTCGATTCCTAGATCTTGCACAGATAAAAAGTGTTTGCAGAGAAAAAGGTTGTGTTGCATGGACGAAAAAAAGTCCACATAACAGTCAGAAACGTGCCTTTTATTCCTTATACTGCTTGACCTTCAGGGCACTTGGTAATTTCTTTACAGAATCCAAAGTGCTTCCTGGGCATGGCTTTTATTTTGTGTCTTTTCTGACATAGGACACACAAATATATATAATGTATTTCCAATAGCAAAGCACTTAAACCCTGCAGAACGGAAATGCTTGTTTAGAATATTCTAGTATTTGCACGTAGCAAGGCACAAAAACAGAGGCATGCGATTTCCAATAGAGACACAAAGTAGTGATTCTTAAGAGAGACCTTGAGTGTTTATTAATGATTAATGCAAGGAAAGAGAAAACGTGCTTGTTTATGTATTATCTGTTTCTTATAATCTCCCTATCCTACCACTGTGACAGTAATCGAGAGTTACACAGGGCCTGATTTTACATTTTGCGTTATTAGTTGTATGCCGAATGGGTCTGAACACAAAGTCTTTAGCTGATTATTTATTTATTATTTGTCACCAGTGGTTTAGGTCAGCAGCACTCCGAAAGAGGGAATAACCACCCTGGTGGAAAAAGTGCCGAGCTAGCGCCTCTAAGAACTGAATAAAGAACGGGATGGGGGTGGCTACTCAGTCAAAGCTGCTTATACAAAATTCCTACATGAAGTGGTGACTACGCACAGTTTGTGGAATTGCATGTGTAGATTGTGCTCTCACCAGTGTCTGTTAGTATTCAAGCAGGTCCTCTGAGTTTACACAGTTGTTCATTTTATGTCTGTTGCTCACTCTTGTCTAATTATGGCAACTCTTTGATACAGCAATACTGCTTTTGAAAGTCTCCTAATGATACCACAATTAAGAATGAACTTGCTCATGTTCTTTACGCTCTGGGTGCATACATCAGCACGTTTTGTATACACCTTTAAAAAAAAAAAAAAGAGAGAGAGAGAAGGAAAGGTGATTATTTGTTCTAGGCTGAGTTTTGAATCATGGGTTAGAGCGGAGACTGAGTAGAAACCATCTGTAAAACCTGTTCACTGTGTTGCTGTCTTTGGAATTACTACATTTAGTTGCTGATTACTTACTCATCTCTTCCAGTTTGTGCTGAATGTGTTTAAGCAAATGACAGTGTTCCTAAGCAGAATGTCAGCAGTATATGAGAAGAGAAAAAGAAGGGGAGAAAATAAATTAGCTCTCTCAAATTCCTAAGCACTTCAAGGCATTGACCCTAAAAAAAATATGTTTTAAAAAATCACGTGAATACACAGCTTTTCTTAGAACAAAAGAAACTTTGCTTAAAGGAGGAGCCAAAATATGTATTAGAAACCAGAAGTCTGTCTTTCTGAACTTTCAGGAAATTAAGGGACTCTGTTCTCAACAGCTTCCCTTTCAGGTCTCATGCTCAGGATTCCTATTTCATCTCCCCCTGCCGCTCCCCTCCCTTCCACCCCCACCAAAAAAAAAAAAAAAAAAGAAACAATATTCCAGCTGTAATTTGTGACCAGCTTTTAGTGACAGGAGCCAAACTTTATGCATTTTCTTTTGAGGCTTAATATCTCTACCAATAATGCACTCACATCTGTCACGTTTGTCAATACACAGTGCTAAAGTGAAATTAGGCAGAAAATAGCTGTTAAAGTGAACTGTCTTGACATCGACACTTCTCATATCTGGTGTGTTTTCAGAGGCCCTTGATGTTGGCAGTGGCAGAAGGAAAGCTAAATTCTCCTCTGTCCCAGGAATAAAAAGGTGGTTTTCTGTGAAGTTCTGCTTTGCTTAGGTAATACGTCTGGAAAGAAGTCTTTATGATTAGGAGTAGCTGACTGTCTGGACGTAGCCTTAAGCTAAAACGTGTAGAGGTTATTAAATAGTCTTTAGCTCTGGGAAAGCTATAGGAGGGGAGAAAGGGATTGCTTGTTTAGGCACGCTGAACCCTCTGACTGGGACCAGGAGGTTAGGGAATGGCAGTGAAACCGGCAATTGCACCGCGCTGGCAGAAAGACGTTTAACAACTAGCATAAAGCGGGGGGGGGAGGTGTGGTGGAAATAAAGTATATATATATATATATATATAAAGAACTCGAGGCCGCAGGGCGCTGCTGGGCCGCAGGCTGCAGGCGCGGCTCCCCGCGGGAGGGGCGGTGGGCCGGCAGCGCACCGTGCGCACCCGCGCCTCCCGTCAGCACCACGGACAGCGGCGCGCCCCGACGGCGCGGCCCAGGCCGGCTCTGCCCGACCCGCGGCTGGCGGCGGCGCTGTGCGGCGGCGGGGCCCGCTCCCTGGGCCGGCGTCCGCCTGGTCGGCTGGCTGGCACTGCAGCGACCCAGAGCACGGCGCCGAGTGGGGATCTCCCCCCTCCTCCCTCCCGGTAGGGTCTGGGCTGTCACTGCGGGCTTGGCTCTCTCCAAGGCACTTCAGACAAACGGTGCCTGCCTAGTGCTGCCCATGTGCGAACCTCTGCGCTCACACGGGTACATGAGTGTGTGTGTGTGTTACTGCGCCCGGTGGGCACTCCACGGGTCATTTTTACAGTGCAAGCTTATGTCTGTTCCAGTTACTTCAACAAATAAATGATAATAGGCGCAAGGGCTTCAGATCACGTCTTCAGACAGACACTTCCTGGTACCAAACGTACCTGCATGGACTGCAGCTCAGCATCAGTGTGTGACTGTTTTACCTCCTCCTTCTCTGTGGTCATAAGATACGGATAATTTATAAAACACTGCAACTGAGGCTGCTATATTCTTCTCTCTTCTGTTATGCAGCAATGTCTGACTATTACTAAAGACTATTTTTTCAAAAAGAGGTTAGCATTTGGATGGGGAGAGGAAAGGGAGGAATTTCACTTTTTTCAATTGAGACGAAAAAAGTATCTTAAAACTCGTTTCCACACAAGGTAACCACAACTGCTCAGATTTGCTACAGAAAGCTGTGAAACCTTAACCAAAATAAATATAGTATCTGAAAGAAGCTGTCTGTTTTTTCAGATTATTGTATCTTCTCTTGTTTCCTACTGTGACCAGGCAAAGGCAGATTTCTACTGCACCACAGCTTAGGTAGCTTCTTTTATTGAGGATTTGTATATTCCAGTGGTCTGTAATACACGTTTAATTGCAAAATAATACGACTGTCACCTGCCAGTCAACCTCTTTTGTGCTTGGATCAAACACTTGCACAACAGAGAAAGTGACAGCATCAGGGCACAGTGACAAAGCTGTAGTTTGCACTGAAAGAAGACCAAGGCCCAGAGAGACACTGCAGCTACAGAAACCACTGTCTTATCAGCACGTTGCAGAGATGGAGATGGCTCAAGAGGTCCTCAACAGATAATGACTTGAATAGGTTTGCAATGCGCCAAACTTCACGCTTGATAAGACCAGCCCAGGGTAGAGAGCAGCTCTCAGTGTAGAGATCCAGCTCTATTCTATTTTATCTGTGCTGTAAATTAAGAGATTGAAATTCATGTGGCACAGCCAGCATGTTGCTGATAATCCAGTGAAGTAAACTGTCATTACAATATTTTCAGCAAAGAGAGATTTCTCTTGCTTGATGCTGCTGTAATAAAATCACCTTAACCTCTCCATCCCAAGTCACTGTCCCAGCAGTACCTGGGCAGTTCCTCACCTGTTTCACTGTGGTAACATGTCTTTGAGACCCAGAACAAACCATCAAGTTCTTTACCAAGAACAAAACACTTCCACTCTGAAACTGCAGTGGCTTATTTTCAGTTCCCCATCTCCTCTGCAGGACAAACTCACGTTAAAGCACTCAAGCTCAATTCTGTAACAGACAATAGAAGCATGTGTTTGTGAGCACAGCTGAACAAAAATTAATTGCTGATATGAAAAATATCTATAATGACCTTCGAAATTATTCACTTGACAAAACATAAGCCATAATACACACTGAGACATTTTATAGGAGCAGCAGCATTTTATCCTGTTTCAAGCTGTGTTTTTTGATTGACTAATAGCATCAGATAATGTAGCTCTACCTTTTTCCAGCAGAAGATTCTTAGTTTTGACTGAGTTCAGCTTACCTTTGATCTGGATTTTTTTTAAGAAAGCTTTGTGGAAAATGCAATTTAAAGGAATATAGAAGGAGCACATAACCTGAGGTCACAGAGCATTATTTTGCAAAGAACGGCTGGCTACATTCACTTAACTCCTTTTGATTGATTCCTGAAGAGCCGGAGTAACTGTATGGGCTTGTAAGCCATTATGTTATCTAATTTTGGCCATTAAGGCTAACTTTCCATCTTCTTTGGTTAACTGTTTAAGACAAGGTTAACTTTATTTCTTAACAAAAGACAAGTTGCTGAGTACTTATGCCAAGAGGAACTTGAAACCTCAACAGAAACATAAAGACTTACCACTCAGACTTGTTAAACAGAGGGCAGACAGGTGAGACCAGTCCTATCCTTCTGATAATCTAACCACATATATTTGGCCTTAGCCTGTCACTTAAACATATCTGACAGAGGGAACTAGCAAGGAAGAAGAGGAAGATGAGTAATAAGGACCCAGAAGATGACAAATTTCTTTCATGTTTTGAGATGGTAAGCTTTCTCAGAGTCAGGAGGAAAGGCAGAATCCGGGGGGTGGGAAGGGAGGTGTCTTTGGCACATGCACTTTGCTGGAAACACATCTTTGCTTGTCCCTGAAATTTGAGGCCCTTTTTAATGATGTGGCAGAGAGTAAAAACACTGGGTGGCTGGGAGAGAGTAGAAGGCAGATGTGGATAAGGTCAAACTTGTTCAGTGACTTAGGTGAACTGTGCGGTTTTAACACATGCAAATTTGTGCCGAGTGGCTATCCCAAAAGCAGAAAAACACTTGTTTTTTAAGATACATTTCAGTAGTTCACAAGTAGGTAGGTAGTTTAATGAAGGTCACAAATCAGAGAACTCGACTATAACAATTTGCCCTTGCTCCTTCTAATTTGTGGGGAATATATAACCTGAAGTGATTGATAACCTTGCCAGTGAAGCACTGTGTAGATGTGAGGAGAAATAACCTTGTGTAAGAGACAATCAAAAGAAAAAATGTAATCAATATTTTTAATGCTGTTTGTTATCCAAAAATAACAAGTCCTTTTAAGTTCTCGAGTGAATCATCCCAAATACTGTCAATTCAGTTAGATTAGACTTCCACTATAACAAGTTTCTCCAGGAAAGAGATGTATGGTTATAAACTTACTGTAATTAGTATATCCTCTCATGGTATTAAAGCTATAGGAATATTGACTTAAAAGATAGATTTTACTTTTTCAAAAGCCTGTATTTGTTTCCATTTGTTGAGGGAAAGGCACGTATTACACAAAGGTGGCTTTTTTGGTATGCCAGCATATTTCCTGCTAACAGCATAGTGGAGTAAAATAGTGGCTGTTGTGACTATTATTTTATTGCAAAAGTCCTTATAAATTCCAGAGTGTTTGTATAATACGTAATTAGATCATTTGCAGATAATCAGATCACATGCATAGTAGATGGGCTTTTTTTTGACCTTGTAAAGCAATTCTTTGAATACATTCCAGATAATTATAAGTGTCAACTTAAATCTTTTGTTTCATTCAATTAAGGTAATACAAATCCAGCTGGTCAGTATGGTTCAGTAGAGGTACACATGGTGTTCTGCTCTAACATGTAAGGGTAGGAGTATAGAATGTGTATGAAAGTAACATATTTTCCTCCTTCTCCAAATAAAGTTCATCTTTGTTTAACATGCACCTACTAGAATTGTTCAGTGTTGGGGAGTGGACGACTGTCCTTACGCTCTTGAGAAGGGATATTAAAACTGTTTTTTTTCTTAGCATTGCATTAAAGGCAGTTACCTCATTTTTCACATGTACCCCTTCCATCCAGTTCTTCACACTTTTATTTTTATATATTACATATGTTACAATTTTTTTATAAGGAACTGGCTCAGTATTCGAAAGCATAAGAATTACACTTTGCTGATTACTCCTTGCAATGACTAGCTATGACGATCGAATCTCACTTCCAAAAAGCACTTCCCTTATCTTACTTACTCTGATCATCAAGATTTTACTTTGAAGGATCAGGCTAAAAATTATCTGAATAACTACTTTTTCATCTTTTTAATGGCATAATTATTCACTTGTGGTTGACGTAATGGTCTTTTACTGGTGCTGGCCTGGTTTTCTTCTCTTTAAGGGCTGGAGGTTTTGTTTCTTCTGCTTACAGAACTCCATTTTTTGCATCAGAACTGTTATGTGTAGCTCTGTACTACTTTGATTCTGCTGGAGATGAGTCACCAGCAAAATCCAGACCGTAAATGATCATGTAGCTACAAATATCTAAAAGGTTATTCAAACTAATAGTAATGTTCTGCACTGTCACATGGTTTAGGGGAATAAAATATGTGATAAAATTACGGCAAATTTTTTTGATGATGTCATGGACATTTACACATTGCTGAAAGTTTTCCTGTATATCTGGTCATTAGGTAATACATATACACACTGCAGAACGGGTTTAAATGTACTATAATCTTTCCTGTCTTTAAACAGAGATTCAGGAAAAGGGAGACTACTGAGTCTTTTTTCTGCTTTTTAATTCAAAAGAAGCCCCCAAAATTACAGCACTAGGAAACATAGATCTGCCAGGAACAAAATGCTGGCAAATCCTATCTTTCTCTACAATCATAGCACGTTGCATAAGGCAGAGAAGTAGTATACATTGCTTTTTAAAAGTTTATTAGCAACCTGCATTGCATTCTCATGGGATAAAAAGGAAGCACAGTGTTAACTAAATTACTGTAAAAAATATATGCAAAAATATATCTAGAGAATATTCAGTGATAGTTAATTGCCAAATGAATGACTGTATCAAATAAGGACCTACTGGAGTATATCTTTTGAGGTCAAGATAGTATTTCTGTCCATGTTTTGGAAGATGGAACATAGTGAATAATTATGAAGACTGTGGACTGCAGCAAGCAGAATCATTATAAACATTTGGTGGTTAAGTGCTGAATACAAAATGATCTTTTCAGAACAGAGAGCCTTACCAGCAAGATAAAGCTCAATAAGGATAAGTGGCAAGTTACTGTGATTTTTAGAAAAATAAGATCATAATCAAATGTGCAAGTATAAACCAGAGAATAACAGCAGTACTGAAGAAGAGCTTGTAGGATACTACTGCATCCTACTAAGGGAGTCATGGGAATATGACATTGCAAGAAAGAGAGATTTCACTCTGAGATGGATAAACAAGAGCGTGATTTGGAAAGATAAACATGAATACATTTTGTGTTTGACCTTGATGAACCAAAGTCAGAACAGTGTATCTAGTCTTTCCATGTTTTAAGAAAATTACAGAAAGCCCATTAAAGGGTATTTAAAAATTAATACATTTTAAAATTAATGTATTTTAAGAGCAAAATTGTTTAAAAACAGAAACAGGAACAAAGAATATATTAAACTTCTTTTATAAGTAAAAATTACTGGCAAATTATGATCAAGGAGTCTTCATATGCATTCTAAGTTTTTTAAAAAAGAAAATGTCTCAATTCACCACACATAAAATCTAGATTAACAACACGAAAACATTCTCTAAGAGTAGTTAAATAGTGGACCACATTACTTAAGCAAGTTGCTGAGGTTCAAAGTTAGATATACACTTTATTTGTCAATCAGATTATTTGATTTCTTCAAGATCCTTAGGGATTTACACTTCTGGCTGATATAATTCCCCACCAGCAAAATGACTGAAGGTCTAAATAGTACTTTCCCCTTTTTGTCTTTTATAATCAATTGAATGTCTGAGAAAAAAAACCAAACGCAGAAAAACAAGAAAGAAATAGATTTGATAGGCTGAGGGAAAAAGCTATAAAGTGCTAAACAAGTTCTCTACACATTTTTCCTTTTTTGTCAATAACCATTGAAACCAAGCAAATATGAGTCTGATGAAGAAAGCTATTTGCATTCTAGCATTTTTTTCCAGATGAATTCAAAGACTGATTGGTTTTTTGATCTCCTAGACCTCTATCTTCAAAGTACCCTTCAGCGTTTAACTGTTGATTTTTAATTTACTTTTTTTTTTTTGGTCCACTAGATACATGGGAATCCAGAATTCAGCTGGCTGTAGACAATCTGTATTCTTAAAAATCATGAATCCTTTCCTAATTCCCATGTGGGCACTTAAAAATGGTGACATATTAGCTTACTAATGAAAACTTTGGGCTGAAAACCACTAGATCAGTAGCATAAATGCGCATACCTACCATATTCCATCTCTATGAAAAGGAAAAAATTCTGCATTCTAGACATCATTATCAGACATGATCAATAATGCTAAGGAATCACCTGTAATCTGTAGACAGTGAAACTACAATGAGAGATCAGCTTTTTACTTTCAAATAGCAAAATCCTGATATATATGTGATTAAGGGCCAGGATTCAATTTTCATTATCTAGAAATAGGTCCTAATGATGGGAACAGGTTTTCCACAGTACTTTCTTGATAGTGCAAAACTCTACTAGATTTTTCTCCAAATGTTTCCACAATCATATTTAGGTTATTTTCTTTATCTTTTACAGGAAATGGAAGATACATTATGATACCTAAAGCTGATTTAAATCATGTGATATATAAAAAAAAACAGAACGTGAAGTCATGTCGTGGATCAAGAAGCTGTAATATATCCATCTTGCTACTCAATTTTGCATTCCAAAACTAAGACCTGCCTTCCTCCCTCAAGTTGCCTTTAACCATATCAAACTTAGCTTTTTCTTTCTTTCTTTTTCTTTCTTTTTTTTCTTTTTTCTTTTTTTTTTTTCCCCCAATGTGGCAAGGTCAAAAAAAAGAAAAAAAAAAAAGGAGAGAATTAGCATTACAAGATGACTGGATATTGACTTTTAGATTCTGAAAACATGTTGCTCCTTCCCAACGGCATGAGATTAAATCCACATTTCCAATGTGCATGTAAGAGGGTGAAAACAACAAAAACAATTAAACCACAATTATTAAAAATCCTGTAAAAAGGTTTACTTAATCTTTCCATCCATAGTCCTTTTCTTCTTTTTTCCTTTCGTGGTAAATCTTGAAATTGACAAGATTTTAACCAGATGTACTTATTCTAGCTAGCACTTAATCAGCGTTCCTAGCTGCAACAGTAAGACAAAAGGTAAATATCAGGTTACTCTCCAAATAATTATTTAATGCTTGTTGGCTACAGTTCCTCCTTAATCCTTGTAAAACATCCCTGTAACTGTCATTGAGCATTCAGTGTAATAATTGAACTGTGAAAGTTACATCCATCTTCTCACTTTATACCACTCAGATGTGTGACATCTATTTGTCTGCAAATGGGATCTTATTTAGTGCTCACAGTCTTTCTTTTATGTATTCAGATCCCCCTGTTTCTTTAGTGTATTCAAACAGGCCAATACTTTCTTGTATTTTTCTATTTTGACTGATTGGTTCAGGTCTGAAAAGCCTACAATGCAATAACTATGCAAATGAGCATTTTGTGTTATGCAAATACGTTATGTAATGTGATGTTCATGCAGCCGCTTATTCTGCAACATTTTCTGTTTGGAATAACTGCATGTTCTGTGGAAGACTAAGACAGAGGGATGAACTATTTATAGCTTGTACTGTGTAGAGTCACCATAGTTTTGATATAGTGTACATCTTAAGAGAATCAATATTTAAATGCATACTCAGACAAAGATCATAGAATCATAGAATTGTTTGGGTTGGAAGGAACCTTAAAGATCATCTTGTTCCAACCCCCCTGCCATGGGCAGGGACACCTCTCACTAAACCAGGTTGCTCAAAGCCCCATCCAACCTGGCTTTGAACACTTCCAGGGAGGGGGCAGACATAACTTCTCTGGGCAACCTATTCCAGTGTCCCACCACCCTCATGCTGCCTACTTCCACAACATGGGAAAAAAAGGCTATTAAAAGTCACAAGCAAAAGAGTTTCTCATTACAGACTGTTATACAGCATCACCACTTTGTTTGCTGTAACTTGGTGCTAACTTGTGACAACGCTGCATCATCCAGTGTCTGGAAGATGTGGGTAGAAAACAAGTGCCACCACCAGCTAGATGGGCTGTGAGTGTGAGGTCATGCAAAGTCTTCTCTACGGAGAGAAAACTGAGGTATTCAAGAACAGGAAAAGAAATGAGTGAAGATAGTATTTTAGGCATTAGGTATTTGAGTTGGAAGAGACTGTCCTGTTTACACACAAGAGAGAGATCAGCAAGAAACAGAGATTCTGCATATGCAAGAAGCCACATACAAATTAAAAATAGAGCCGTTACTCTGGTTAAGCTTGGGGTGGGAGAGATTTACACTGAGGAGGTGAAGAAGGGTAGACTGAATTTAGAGTACATCTTTTTCTTTCCTCAGAACCACAGTTTTCCCCTGAAACTTAATTCTTAAGCTAGTTAGAGGGAGAGGAGGCTCAGCCCCTCTTGCATCTCCAGAGCACATGAGAATAATTGATAAAGTTCTGCTGTTTGGAGACATCTTCTAACATCTCCCAGCAGTCCATGGGGCTATGGCTTTTCCTGGTTCTGAGACAAGGAGAAATGAGGTTATCTGAAATAACAAAGCTAGGGTTGGTCTTTATTTAATTGCTGCTTCTCTGACTTTCCCTCCCATCTACTCCCTCCCCCAACTCGGCATTGTAAAGTGCCAATTCAGCCATACCCAAGTATTGTCTTGAGCAGTCAAAATGCTTTGGACAGAAGAGGATTTTACGCTGTTCTAATTTTCCTTAAGAAACAAAGACAGACACCCAGAAAACTTCTGCATACTCCTAGTAACTGGATAAATTGTTTTCTTCCTTGCTTATGAGTTTTGCTGCTGTCGTGGGAAATGACTTCAGTTATTTCTGTTTGAGTAAGGCTCAGTAGTGTTGTAGAGCCATAACACTGTGGAAACTTCAACACATACTTTGCTCTCCTTGTTATGGTAATCTGACTGAGGTAAATGGAAATATTTAGAGTGTGTGAAGTCAAACCTGCAGAACACTTCTCATCTACTTAACTGCCAAAAATTTGTGTTACTTAACACCATGTATGTAACATTTTGCATGAGATAATTTTTAAAATGTACGTAGGAGCTCTTCTCAAATGGGACTGCAATGTACACCAAAAGCCACCTCCTTCATTTTGCAGTTTCATATGAGAAATAAAATGTTATTGTTGCTTTAGAAAACTCTTTAGTAATCCTAAATCAAATGCCTTAATGTAAATTGCAATAAAGATGGTTCTGAATTGTTTGAGTAGCAACAGACATTTTCATTAATTAATCTGGCATTATGTATTGTTAATCATCTCTTTTTATTCTTGCTGTGCTTCCCTTACGTTTCAGAGGAAAGAGGAATCTTTTCTAGTCTTACATTTTTTAACTCCTATTACGCTGATAGTTTTCAGTTAAGCCTTTTCTTTTTTTTTCTTGACTTGGTTTTATTACCATTATCTATACTACATTTTAATTTTCTATGCTTTTTTTTTTTTGTTTTTTCCCCTTACAATTCATAGAACTCTGCAAAAAATACTTGAGAATAAAGATACCATATTTTTAAAATAAACCTTCCTCAGCAACATACCTAGTCCATTTATATTCATAGCTGTAAGGACTGAGGCATCGTCTTCAGCAGTTTCTCTATAACATCACAGCTAATTTATTAGTGTTCACTGGTTCTGTAAGAATATTTTCTAATTCTGCAAATTTGTGTTCTACATTAAAGAAGGCAATCACACCAGAAGCAAACAATGTAGGGTTAAGACCAGGTACCTACCATGAATAAAGCAAAATGCGAAAACTAATAAAAAGAAAGCCAAATACAAACTACAGTTGTTTTCAATTTTAAGGAGGTACTCCTTATGTGAAAAATTGTATTTTGCAATTCATTATGAAATATTCTACTTTTGCATAGTTTTCTTTCAATGCTTATTTTGCATATGTTTTCAATACCTTCCATGTTAATTTGGCTTAAGATGCTTGTTCTAAATGATAATGTAACAAGAAGTAAATGTAAGCAAGTGATTACGGAAGCTGCATAAATACTTCTCCATACTGGAGAATACTGTGGAATCTAAGAACACGTTGTTGCTAAAAGTACCATTTACTATTGTGAAAATGCACTGTCTGCAAAGAGACAGTGGTCTGAGAGTGATATGGCAGAATGTACATCATTATTCTATAAACTCAGTAGTGCAAAACCACATCTGCAACAGTTTAGGAAGCAGATACACAATTAAGCTACCTTAGAAAAGGTAATAAATTTAGAACCTAGAAATAACAGTTCGTTTAATAAACCATTTATAAAAAGTATTAATACAAAATTATCATTCTCCGGTCTGCTTTCCTAAAGCCACTTCCCGCTCCTTTCCTTGTTAAGTGCATAACATTTTGCATAACA
Source organism: Podargus strigoides (assembly GCA_028020825.1). Classification (NCBI taxonomy): domain Eukaryota; kingdom Metazoa; phylum Chordata; class Aves; order Caprimulgiformes; family Podargidae; genus Podargus; species Podargus strigoides. Next base: position 94,753,438 of record CM051663.1, read on the forward strand.
AATTTGCATTCCCAGCAATGGGAAAACTGACTCCTAAATACACTTAGAGTTTGATTTAATGCAAATCCATATGAGATGAGAGAGGATGGAAAGCAAAGCAAAGCTGCAAAGAAGCAAAACTTTGAGATAGGATTCATGGCCCAGGATTTCGTGTTTCTCTGGGCTGAGCTCTGATTTTTAGGCAGTAGTGACATGATCAACCATTTCTTGATAATGAATGAAAAGTAGGTGACAGCTCTGATAAACTGTTACATTAGCTGCTTTTATCATCAGTCACCTATTCTTTACTTGCCCTATGGATAGGACTGATCTTAGTTTCACCGTTCTTTTGGTAAGTGATTTCATTTTCCTAAGCCTCTGGAATCCCCCTGCCCCCCTGGGGTGAGGGAGGGAGGAAAACGCAGCTTGGTTTGGACAAAAGTGAGGGACTTGTGCTGAAACGAGGGAAAAGTAGAAGAATGTAGATGCAGTATCAGGCCTTTGGAGGAAGTACATAATGTTTTCAGTGACAAACTGAAAGCAGTTCTCAAAAGGAAAAGCACCTGTGCTGTCACTCAGCCATACTGCTACTGTAAAACCCAGTCTGGGTCTGCATGTGGCAGGGGCACAATGTTCTTTCCTCCCAGGGGTACGTCTTGCTGCCATGGCTCCTGCATTACACGGGAGACTCGACTTGGTAGAATGGAGGACTCCAGCTGGAGCTGAAACTGACCCGAAACTGTTGGTGGTACTGAATACAGCCACTTGGGAACTGAGCAAGCTGTGTTCCTGGCAGCCTGCTACCTGTGCTCTGGGATTTCACCATCTACCTTTTGGTCTCGAGGAGGTGTTGAATGTACTGCTGATGCTTACAAGGCCTTGTTAGTTTACAAGAGTGAGTGGAGTGCCTGGCTCCCAGTGCTGAGCCAACAAAATTGCAATCAGTGGGTGTTTCAGCTCTGTTCTCGCTATTTGAAACAGACTTTTTTCCTCCAGTCTATAGGCTCTGCAATTTTTCTCTCAGCTTACACTGCTATAGCTGAAACTCAGTAACATTCTGGACAAGATATAAAGACACAAGCTGACAGAAGTTTTGCTTCTATAGTAGATGGAAAGGAGTTTCTGATGGTTGGCAAAGTTTAACCTCTTCTCTCAGACAAGTATTTAAATTTAAGAAATAAGAATCGGCATTCATCCCTTTGTGAATTCCTGCTTTTTTCCTGGTTATCTCCTTGGCATAAATGTGTCATGTGGGAGACTAAAGCTGTGAAAGATTCTTGCTTTATTTGATGAAAGAACCAGGTTTTAGGACAGCTGCTTCAGTCTGTCTTTGAAGAAGAAACTGTTGATGGTACTGGTTTTTTACAGGTCCCCTTGAGTGGTAAGCTGTGATTTATACAGAAACACTGCACTGATTGCCAGCATAAAGAAAGCAGCAGAGGACAAATGGCAACACATATGGTCAGACTTCTTCCTGTAAATTGCAGGAGCCTCACTTCAGAGAACAAGTAGAAAAAAACAAATAACAAAAATACCCTGTTTACGTTTGTAAGATGAGGAAAACACTAGAAGACACATGCAGAAATTGGAATGTGTGAGGTTTTTAACCAATTCTGTAAACTGAAGAACTGGTTACATATTTCTAGGTCTTGAGAAACCTCTATGCCTTTTTACTACCATTTGTTCCAGTGTTCATGGGCTGCCAGATATTGCAGCATCTTGGTGCAATTCACAAGGACGTATTCCTCTCTGACATTGATCCTCACTGCAAAATTTCTCCATTAATATTCTTAAAGTGGAATTAGATGTACTGCTGAAACAAATTCTGGAGAAACCTCCTGGTCTAGCCGAGCTCCTTCCAAACATCACTAGGTCTGACAGATATGAAAAGTGAACCTATGAGCAAGGCTCGTATCATTTGCCTATTTATTATCTTCTTTAGTGTCTATGCTTGTGCCCACTCTAACCTTCTGTCCTCCCCTTCCATATTTCTGCTTACTCTGATTTCACATTTCTTGCAGCGAGGTCAGACCAGCAGATGCCTTGCAAAATAGCTGTCAATCTGCTTTACGTTTTATCCTCCAGCCGCAGGACAGACCACTGTATCTTGTGCCATCTCTGTATTTCAAGCTGACATGAAGGGTCTGGTCTCCCAGTTGGCAACCCTGTTATAGTACTGGCTACATTTTAGTGTTTGAAAGGAAAAAGCCTCCCACTTTAACACCTCCTGTTATCTCAGTAAAGTGATGTTTAAATAACTGAGCTGGCTTCAATGAACTGTGGTTGCCATTTTCCTGCTTCTTAGTGAGATAAAATGGAGATAATTATGAAGTGGATGAGCAGGTTTAATGAAAGCCAGTTTCTTTTGGTATATTCCTGAAGCAGTAATCATCATCTGCTTGGCTTTTGAAGAGCAACAATTATAATCACTTAAAATCCCAAGGGGAACAAAAATAGAACTTAGATTAGCATATAAAATATACAGCTGGATTGGGCAAGCCTATAAAAATCTGAGAAAATCATTCTAATTTGAAAGCTATTCAAAATCACAAGCAAAACGAGCTCAAGAGTATTTTACATGTTTCTTCCTTTCTTTTCCTCTTCAAAGTAGTAACATAACAACATTTATAGGATTTTCCTAAAACACGGAAATGAAAACCTAGAGCCAAGAAATAGACTAAGTAAAAATAGGCTAAAGGTGTGTTTTCAAAATAACTTATAAACTTAGGTATTTTAACACCAGCTTTAGCAGGTATTAATCTCCCAAAGCTCTGACGTAACTGTATTGCAAAGCTATGTGCTGTACTCCAGAGCTGAAGAATAAAAATATTGCCAAGTCAGAAAGTTGCACCCTTCAGCTTTATCAGACAGCTGTGCAATGACAATACCTAAAGGAGACTAACAACAGACAATAAATAACTTGCAAACAATGACACTAGCTTTATAGCAACAAAAAATTGAAGCTTTCAGTAATAATTTTAGATGGTCATTTTTATAGTTAACACAAATTCAGCAATGAGTAAGGAAAATTGTTTTGTTTACTCTGCAATGTCCACATTTTGAACTGTTACCTAATAGTTTGAGCTTCTGGAAATAAGTCTTTATTTCAGTAAACTGTGAACTCAAAGATGGAATTACTTTTTTTTTAATACTACTAAATCTGTAGTACTTCCAGTAATTTTGACTTGAAATTCTAGGTCTACTTATTCTCAGTTAAGGTTAAATAAGACAGTATCCAGCTACAGGAATAAGATTAAAAAAAAAAACACCAACTTCCAAAAACTTTTTGTGGACAAGAACATGGGGAATTTGAATTGCTTGCTATTTATAATACCAAAAAAGTGCAAGCATATATTTTCAGAATATTAAGTATGTCCTAAAAAGACGCTGCTTTGCAAACTCAAGTTTGTACACTAGGGCCTGATTTTCGTGCCTAAGATTCCCTAGAATACAATACATTGTTTGCCTTTGATTAGAAGATAATACATACTTAGAGATTTTGATACCAAAACCAAGCAGCTCTTGAAGACACAACTGTTATTTCCATAAGGAGACCTCTGAAATCATAACTTTAAAAATCAGAATTAAAGATTACAGGTTTTAGCTTTTACAAATTCTACACAAAAATATTTAAAGACGGCCTATGAAGCTCCTGAATAAATTTAATGCCCTTCTCCCCGCCATCCACTGCAATTTTCCATTATCTTCCTTTCATTATTAATCTCAATTTCAAATATTTTTTATTTCTGTTCTCCTCAAATAGATACTTGTTCTTACATGTGTACTGTGATTAAGTAAGCAGTCCTTCAGAAGCCTGAACTTCCTGAATGCCGTGTTAAGGCCAAAAATTACAGCACACTTACTCATCCTCTCTCTTGCATTAAGGTAATACCAGAGAAGGCCCAGCAGGTCTTTTTGACAGTCTTCCCAAGCCATCTGTTTCATATTCTGCTTCCTTTGAACAACATAGTGTTCCATGGGATGTAAAAAATCCATCACAGCACATTCAGTTTAATGAGGAATCCAAGGGTCACTCCTTTTTATAGAAATCATAACTGAAGGTGGGACACTAGACAGGGAACTGGTTTTGCTCTTGTTTCTTTCCCTCTCCCGTGGAAAAAAAAAAAATGTCCTTGTAATTTTTGATTTGTATTTAAGTCTTCTGTCTTGGTTTGTATATATATATTTTTTAATGTTACATTTCAATACATATATTCAAACAATTTACAACATCTGGATTTAGTGTCCCAGCCTGCTTTAGTGAACATTTCATAACTAGAGAGATGAAAAGAACTCAGCAGGCATTAAGATCTTCATACAGCTCAGGAGAATCAAAACCTTGACTTGCTGGTAAATAACTAAAACTAAGCATCCTGTACTCCCTGGACCTCCATGCCCACTCCTGCCACTCTGTTTATAAATTATCACTTCTGCAGATTGTCTGAATGGTCAATAAGGCTACAGGAGCAAGAAAGTGTGAAAACATGCCTAGAGGGAATAATCAGCTTTACTGTAGACCGTACTGATCCCAGCAGCTAAAACACAATGTAGAAAAAGTAGGCACTGAATCTGAAAACATTTTATTCACATTAAATCGTGCTGTTCAAGGGGAAAAAAAAAAAAGTATTTGAAATTGGAATATTTGTAGATTTGTCCCTATGCTGAGGCTGTATGTGGCTGTACCTCTTGACACTGTTAATGACATTAAGAATTTAGACCTCATACTTAAAAAAAAAAAAAAAAAAAAGAGTTCTGGGAAATGTGCCAATTTTGGACTTTGGTGGCCATAGGTGACTGTGTAGATTTCATTTCTGGAAGAGAAATAAGTCCTAACACCCAGGCTGAACATAAGCATCAGCTGAACAGGGGAAGGGAGTCTTCTCCCCATAATCCTGAGAAAAGCACAGGGACCAACATGACAACTACGCAAAGACTACGCAATACCTTCTGCTTTTCACAGAAACAACTTGTCTAGCTATAAAAACTACTTACTGTCTCCCCAGTGGAATAGCACCCTGGTCATGTTAACCCCAATTTTATACCTGTAATTTCTAACAAATACACCTCTATTTCTGCTAAGCTATACTAACCTGATATTTTTGTCACAGGGTTACCAAAAAACACCCAGGGCAAACAACAATCCTTGTGAACTTCCAAGAAAAACACAGATTTGATGAATGACACCCTCTGCTGCCTAAATGGTTCAGTTTCGATACAGATACTTCTTCACAGATAATTACTGTATATTTTCTTCTAATGCCAGAGGTCTCTGTATGCCTGAAATCTGAAGTACTGAAGTATCTGAAATCTTAATATCAATAATGCATAAAAAAGTAAAAGTTCGTTCTAAGCATTAAGGTTTCAAAAGACTTAGTCATTTAAAGAATAGTTGCTAAAGTATATATTTTAATATATTTCACACTTCTATGATACTTGAACAAATTTAATTCCAAAGACTAGGCAAAATTACAAATGTTTAGTTCCCTGTAATAAATACGAGGCATGTGTAACCATCCATGCAAGTATACCTGCCAATACTCTTTTATAAATATAGAATGGAAGTAGATTCAGGACACCTAACAGTATTATTTGGAGCATCAAAGACATATGCATTTCTGTAAAAGCATTTGTAATGTTTTGCTGACTTTACAGGAATGCAGAATTATTTGCAGGATTTGTGTCAGCAGCTTTCCTTACATGCATTGCAAAACTTTACAGTTAAGAAAGTTAACTATCTTTAATAGCATTTGTCCAAAAAGACACAGATAGCTTCTAAACAGAGCAGTGTGATTTTATTTTTTTTTTATTTTTCCACCTCTAAGGTTTTAGAAGGCAGAAGACTTAAGTATGCAATTAACTAAGCTTAAAATTTATTAGATGCTGCTGTGACTTCTTGAATTGGGCTGAGATAAATTCTTAAAAGTTTCTCACACTTCTGACTAATAGAAATCTGCATTATTTGAAGACTGAAACCCTCAACAACTGCAATCTTATTTTTTCCATGACTACCTGTAAAAATGGGCAAAGGACTCTCATTTAGAACTTTGATTCCCAAAATTTCAAACTTTTTCTGAGGAGGAGAGTCATTACTGAAAATTAGTAGTTGTACCAGTAAGTAGTTAGATATGAAATCATGCTTTGATTATATATAAGTCTGGAAAACATAAACTTGAAAACTATCACAAATCAAGACCTAATAAAGTCATACGAATACTTTGGGAGATAGGAAAGCATTTTAACTGTGCTTATTTGCTATGAACATCTTTGTAACTATTTAACAGTAACAACCCTTCAAGACAAAACAAACAAACAATTATATTAAAGTGCTAAAATGAGGTGTTTGCTACCTTGTTTTTTTAAGTGTCTTAAGTGTGAAACTATTGCTGTAATTACATTTTTGCTTCTAACAGAATAAATATCCCATGCCTTCTGTGCATTTCTGGTACTTGATATCTAGCAACTGACAGGGGCTTTCACACCTTTCAGGTGTTTTTTTAAGGAAATAATCTTCAAGCATCATTCAAAGACTCATAAGAAAGCAGAAGAGGCTGCCCAGGAAGCTCCAGACAATCACTTTCACTTTAAATTTTCAAGAAAATCTTTACTATTTGTTGCAGTTCTGGTACTGTTGCTGTTGCCCTTCAATTTGAATTCTCATTTTTCTCACTAAGGCTGGACTTTGAAGTAAGAAAGTGTGATATTCACATGGATTGGGAGAATTTCAACTCTTTTCCTAGTTGTCTGCTGTAAGGTGTGTACATGGTTTTCCCACCCCACCCCTTGTGATTTCACACAGAAGTCTCCGTGTATATTTTGCTCTCAGTCACTGCTCTAATTTTCATTAGCACTTCCATCAGAACATCCATCCATATATTCTTCAGGAAAGTAACACAGACAATGTTCTCATTCTCACAAGCACGCAGACTTTTTTTGTAGGTATTTCTAATCACAGAGGATCATAAAGCGTTCTCTTTACTATCATCTACTCAGTCGATCAAATTCTTAGCCACTGTCAATCAAGATAATTCTATCAAATCTTGCGTCCTCAAATCTTCTAGTTTTCTTGATTGTCAAAGCCTTTAATCAGCATTTTAGGTTAAATTTGATCTGTTGCCTTCTTAGCTTTTTATTATTTTTATTTTTATTTATTTTTTAATGTCCAGTGTCACTAATGAATGACTTGTGGTATCTCCACGGCCAGATGCAGGTGAGGGCAAGTGAAGGTACTTCCTGCACCACCACACTATGTCAGAACAGGTGGGCTCTGGGCAGGGAGAACGAAAGGGCTGCATAACTGGTGGGTGGTTGCTGCCATCAAGTCTGAGTTCATCTATTTGAGAGGTGATGAGAAAACAGACTAATGGAGATGGGTAAATCTATCTGCTGTGAAGTTAATGGCATCTGTGGAGAATATCTGTGAGAAAAGTGAGTTCTTTTCTAGTTAGGGGAGTTTCCTGACAAATTCAACATCTTTTGCTCTCCATGCTCACCACTATTCTCCTGCATAGTGCTTAAAATATAATGGAAATAAAGGGTAAGTGAGCCATTAGTGAAAGAGACTTCAAAATTATAAATACTTCTAGCACTTATATTCTGTGTGATTGCTATAAAAGGAAAATATTACTATGTGTGGCGGATCCAGTTTCCTTGGAGAAACAGCCTTTCTGACAGGAAAAAAAAAAATAAAGCCCACAGAAATATGTGTAGTTTATTAGAATGGTTCAGCTAATTGCAGCCAGTGCAGCGTCAAACTCTGCTGAAGTTACTGTCCCTAATGAGTATTAAAATGAATGTACTCATATATTTCACCAATTGCTGACTTTGTCAGAGGAAGATTAATATTTTTGAAAAGAAGCAGAGATGGTTTGCGAGAAAGTAGTGCTGGAATACCTGCATGTTCATCTACCTGTATTTGTGGGAAATATTAACCTAAACATTTCTGCCTTTGGACAGACAATATTAAAAAAAATAATAATAAAAGGACCAAAAACTTGTTTATTAATGATGAAGTGATCTTAGGAAAAACCCCTCCCCTGTCTGCACATACAGCCAGAAGTCTATAGCTTCTTCTTACCCACTGCAGTCTTCAATTCCTTTTTTTTTAGTCTGTTTGTTTGTTTTCCCCTATTTATACACTTTAGACTACATGAAAGTTCTAGTCACCTTCGATAACAGACAATAGCCTGAAAGCGTTATCCGAACAGTGACTAGATTTACCACTGCTAATAATTATCTGTATTTTTTTAAGTAACGGTGAAGTTTAATAATACAGCGGCTTTCTATAGAAATGATTCTGATATCCACAGGAAGAAGCCAGTGCAAGTTAATTATTAGTACCTACCATACGACATAAAATCTAACCTACTGCTGAATGTTGCAATGAGGAAAGTTACCTCGGGTAGTCATGAAGTGAGGAAACTTCCTTATTCTTTTAGCTGGCTCAAGCAGCTGTAAGTATCCATCCCTTAAAAAATAAGTAAAATGAAATTGATGTGATAATGAAATAATGAAATGAAACGAAGTAAAATAAAGTAAAATCAAATAAATAAAATAAAATAATCAAACAGCACACCGCACTGCCCGGCTTGTTTTGTGAACGGACGCTCCTCAGGAGTGCGATGGGGCTCGTTGCCGTACGAACACACGTTTCATTGTGCAAAGGTGCTATTTTTAAACCCATCCCCCAGAGCAGCGGTCCGCAAAGCACAGCCGGTCGGTGTGGAGGTCGCTTGCAAAGCGGCGGGAGGGGTGTGAGCCGGCAGCGCGGAGGAGCCGCAGGGATGCCCGACGTGCCCTGGGGAAGGTGGGATCCCTCCCGGTACTTAAGGGCAGGGTCGAGCCGCCGCCACCCGCACTCGCGGACATCATCTCCCGCCGCTCCTCCCCGCTCTGCAGCCACCATTTACGTGCGAGGATTTTCTCCTTCACTTGCCCCCACCGACGCTGCTTGCTGCCTTTTTTTTTATTATTTTTTTAAAAAGTTTTTTTTTTTTTTAAAGCCGGTTCCAGGAGAAATTACAATAATTAAAAAAATATACATACTTACCATTTTGATCTCATAGTGCTTTGTCAAGGGCTTAGCGAAAAAAAAAAAACCACCCAAGCTAAACAAGCACAGACACACAGACACACAGACACACACCCGTATTTATGCGTTTTCAAAAGAGTTGCGCTAGGGTCATAGAGGGAAGGGGATTGAATTGCCGTCGCTGTAAGTACATCTAGAAACCACCGCACAAAAGGAGGGCGAGCCAAGCAGCCCGGACCAAACACTCCCACACCCTCCCGCCCCTCCAGACCACGCAGGAAGAGCAAGGGAGGTGGGTGGAGAGGCGCGGGGAGAGGGGAGGGATCCACGCTCCCATCCGACCGCAGCAAACGCCCGCTTCAGAAAAGAAAAAAAAAAAAAAGGAATTAAAAAAAAAAAAAAGGAGAGAAAGGGGGGGGAAAAAAAAAAAAAAAAGAAAAAAAATGGGAGAAAAGAAAAGGAACGCAAACCCCGTCGGCGTGCAGGGTGAGCCGCACCGTCCTGCAGCGCTGGGGGACATCGGCCGAGCCCCGGGAATGGTGCGGTGGAGCCCGCACCGCCGTCGAGGCACCATCGCTGCCTCCCCGTGCAGCCAGCCGGCTGTCTGGGGCTCACCTCGTCAGATCTGAACACCCTCGGTTATTTCAAGCTCCTCTCGAGTTATTCTCGCTCCCCACCCACTCCCCTTATTTCCCCCCATGGTGCAAGCGCATCACCAGCTGCGCTCCTTGCTGTTCCGCTGCCCCAGCGGGACTGACTCCCCCAGCCTGGACAGCCTGCTTAACCCTCATGGCCATCCTCACCTTCGCCTAAAGCTGTGCCTCTGCCTCAGCCCCTGCAGCTGAAGAGGAGGAGGTGTAATACCACCAGTCCATTGAATCTTGTCCGAAATGTTTGTCCAGGAAGACACTGCTTGGAGGGGCTTCGTGTTGTCAGGTGCCATGTGGAGTATTGGAAATCAACATGCACATCCTCACATAAACTGTCACATTTGCAAAATACCCTGCTCTGACATGCTGCACCCCACACTGATCCTCCTTTCCTTCCCAGAGATTGGCATCACCCCTCTGTTACACCAGTCTGTGAGCCTATATGCCATGGAGCTATGGAGCCCACGGCCATAGGCAACTTTGCTGGAAAACATTGGGCTGCCTCCCCATCTGCCTTCCCTGAACATCCCAAACTCACACTGCTGCATCCTCCTCTTTCACTCAGCAACTCCCCTTCATGCCCCTGGGCTGTCCCCTGAAGACCTGAGCTCCTTTCAATCCCTGTCCTGGCACAAGGATGCACATCATTCCTTTGCTTTGTGGTGTGAGCTTGGACAAGCCACTTTGGATGAATCAAATTAAAAGGAGATGGGCATGCAAGGGATAGTGACTGTGGAGATCTAAAACCTGGTTTGCTTTGTGATGGGGGCGTTATTAGATCCACCTCCTTGTCTGAAGTGAACTTTTTCTAGGTGTGATAATTTTGTTTTCCCAGCTCCCCAAATAGTGCCTGAGACCTTCAGCATAAAACTTCTCAGAACAGAATTGCCTTGGCCAGTCCAGAGACTCATTTTAATCTGTCCTGGTGCAGAGGACAGACAGCTTTGTAACTCATCTGCAGTGCCGGTATTGCTGCTGCCGGTGCTGCCTATCTGATACATGATGCTGTACCAGTCAGAGAACTTGGGTAAGAAACAGGAGGAATTTGAGGATTCATTTTTCATGTTGGGACGCTCAAAAGCACATCTCCCAGCTTCTACCATGGTTAGAAAAATTTCCAGGAGTAGGAACTACCCACCTCTTTGCTGAAGCTGTGCCAGTGTGTTGCAAGGACTTAAAGATTCAGTCGGTAAAGAGATGAGAAAGAAGGAAGAGCGTAACTATACCTTTGTTAGCAGACATCAGATGAAAGTTATCTCTAGTCTCTAACCTCAGGATTATTCTTGGCATCTTTTCAATGTAAGATTAATACGGTTTAATGTTAATTTATGAGCTGCTCTACTGAAGCATTTTTCTGTATGTGCTGTTTAGAGACCTTATATACTCTAGGTTTTGTGCTGCCAGGGCATATGGCTACATGCTGCAAAGGCATGTCCTGGAGTACCTGATTCTTAAATTTTTTAAATTCTTGAAAGTCCTTTATTTGCTCTGACTCATTTTCTTTCTGTTGTTTCCCCACCTATGATAAACATTGTGAACATAATGCTATTAACGTTGCTGAGATGCTTGTCCCTACTGAAGAATATGACAGGGCAGTCTCTGTATATTAGCTGCATTTCTCTGTACTTGAGCTGAAGAGCAGAATGCACAAAAAATTCTGAAATATTTTGTTTCCAAAAATGATATACACTGAATGTCTACTTAAAAAATGGCACTATTTGCATGCACAAAAATATATACCATAGGCTGACTGTATGACAACCATGTCTGAGAAGTCGGATTTTGAACCCCAGTTGTGCCAGAGAAACTGGGAGATGAAAGCTGAGTTTAATGTCTTCCTGGTGCATCATTATGCTGGCCCCTACAGGAACCCGTATCAGTGGACAGAGAGGTGAAGGTTCATGTTTGGAGACATTCAAAACCCGTCTAGAGGTGTTCACGTGTGATCTACTCTAGGATCCTGCTCTAGCAGGGGGTTGGACTAGGTGATCTTCGGAGGTCCCTTCCAACCCCTACCACTCTGTGATTCTGTGATTCTGTGAAAGGTTTATTCCACCCATAGCCCACATGTTGCTCTGCTCCTGCACGAAGGCTCATTTTGAGACCCAACGCACAATGACAAGGGATGATAACTTGTCATTAGATGTTAGGGAGAACAAAGCCCTCAGCAAAGTCCCCGAGCATTTCATGGATACAAAGTTGTTGTGTTCAGTATTTGTACAGGGGTGTGGGAAAGGAGAGAATAGTTCATGATGGAAGAAATTCTAAAAGTAAGAAAAAAATGGAGGCTATGTTGAGCACTACTTCCCTTTTTATTTTCTTATTTAGAAAGTCTACAACAGGTATTTGTGCTCCAAAAGACTGACTAGGCAAGAGATCTGCAATACTTGCAAGGAGAACTGGTTTTTGGAAGCCGTGCCCTTCTCTGCCTTTTTCATGATGTCCCCAATCCCTCTTCAGCTTTTACAAGCACTCTGCTTCATTGATAGTATGCCCTGTTAGCTATCAAAGTCAAAGGAGAGATTACTATACCCTGCAGTGGTCATTGAACTGAATATAACTTATTTTCTTTAGTCTGCTCTTAGATTCTTCTATGTATTTTAACCTGCTTTCTATGTTCATCCAGTTTTAAGTTACTGAAAACATTTTGAAAATTAGTGAATTTCCTTAATATTGTGTGGAATTCACAGAGATCAGTATTATCACACCTTTGAAAAAAGGAATCCTTTACATTGACAAGATTTCTGTCCCTCCAAAAGTGTAATGAATGAGAAAAAAAATGTAATTAATTTAGAACGTTAGATTACATGGTAAATAATTCCCTTTGGTTAGCCTACAGAAGTATTGAGAAATGTGTCAGAACAAAAATTGATCAGATAATATATGACCATATTGATTACCACGGATCACTTATCTTTCTGACTAAGAGATTTTTTGTTCTTCATACTGGAAGTTGTTCTTGTTTGTCTGCTGTTCTGGTTGATTTTGTACCAGGCTGCAGGCAGCTTAACTTGATTGAAGTATGGGTGCAAGCTTTTAGCTCTTAGGTCGTTACAATATCTGGTCATGAGACATTTCAAAGCCAAAATTCTGCTAATAAAAATGCATCTCCTGTTTAGATATCTGTCTTCACAATTTTAGTGGATTTCATGTTCTCACAGTCTGTGTTTTTAGGTCAATCTTATTTATGTAACATCTGACAAACCAAGAACAATTAATTTCTCATTAGCTGCTAGGCAAATGTTATGCCTTCAGATATTAATCAGCCAATGCAAATATCATCAGAATATAATCTATTTGCTACATTCTTCTCATTATATCCTCTAGGATAATGGCTAGTATTTTTTATTTCATTTAATGTGTGTGAACTTATTTTTACATCTAACTTGCTAGGTACCTATTGGTTCCATAAATACTCAACTGTTTTATTTTATTAATAGCATTATTTAAAAAAAAAATAAAAAAAAAATTTTACAAAAATAATACAGGCTTCAGTGTGGATTTGGGTGAAAACACGTCTTTGTTCTGAACTCTGGAAAGTGAATATTAATAAATTATAAGTGTTTGGTCTTGGCTTTCTGCCAAGATGAGATGGTTTGGGCTTTCTGCTCTGCCACTTGAGGTGACTTTGATCTATCATCCCCAGTGTAGCTGAACTGCCTCCTTAAGTTGTAGCCACACCTGTGGCAAAAAACCCATGGGAATCTCCTAACTAAAATGTCAGGAGATGACTTTTTTCCTTCTGTCTTTCACTCTGGGATCCTGTATCAGAAATTTAAAATTTTCTCTTCTGCCCTGGGCCTGGAGGTACCATCTGGAAAGCAGGGTCAGATAAAGTGTATCAATTTGGTCTATTAATAGAGTAATGTCTTCTTATTCTAAATACAGAAGTACTCAATCTTGAGCAGTAGAATACACATCTTGTCATCAAATAGTACTACAGAGAGTCACAAAACCATTGCACTGTGGCATTTTTGTGTCAATAGCTAACGATGCATCAGCATTATTGGTCGTCATAACATACCTACCCAGTTTAATGACACAGATGCAATATCACTTAGTTTCCATTTCTTCCACTCCAAGCCCAGTTGCAAAAGGCAGTGAGAGTTTCACTCCACTTCATGTTCTCATAATGGTTAGAGAGATGCCATCTTTCCTCTTGGTCCTCCCAGCAAAAGTACTTGATTTCTCTCTGTTCATTGTTGTGAACCTCTACTCCTTCAAAGTTAGTTATTCAAGGAAGAGTAAGGGAAAAATTATGCTAGTGATTCTTTTACAGAAGGTTGTATCTATTTTTACTTGGGAGCACCTGGTTAAGGAGTGTGTTAACTTTCAGTTTGGTCCTTCCTGCTGTTCTGTCTCAGTCCTCCACAGATCCCTGCAGGTTTTGCCTTCAGTTGGGAAATAGAAAGAACACCACTAAATGGGAAAACACAGAAACCAACAGGAAAATGTAGTTTAAAAGTTAACAGAGTACGAACTCAAAAAGAAATTTTCACTCAGAAAGTGAATAGACAGACTTGAGAGTTGTGACAAGAGACCATCTAGCTGATGGCTGATAAAATATCTGCACATTCAAATTGTGGATAATTTGAAGGGTTGCATTATTTATCCATTGTAATGACTAAAATGAAACTTGCGAATCATATCACTACCTGTGAGAAATATCTTTTCTTTTATTTCTCCCCTTCTTCCACTCCCCATCCATTAGAGAAAAGACCTTATGGGAATGCTTTTCATCTTAATGAGAAATATCTGCATGTAGTTCACTCCTTTTTATCTTGCTGAATGGCAAAGAGTTTTTCTCTCTTTCAGGAACTGCTTAAGCCACTCTGGAGGCTGGTCACTGAACAGAAGTGGAAGCAGGCTCATTAGAAGGACTACAATTAGATGTGTGCATTAATGCATGTACAATCATCACGAGGACATAGTGGCTGCTGGAGGAAATTTACCCTGTTTTTCACACTTCCATTATTTTATTTTAAACAAGATAAACTTAAAATCATTTTGATGAAAGATGACTTTTTGGAAGACAAGTCCTTGGCTTTAGTCAGAAAAAGATTTAAAGACAGGTAAGTAGACTGACAAATTTGTTTTAGTTTGGTAACACAGTTCAAGTGATTTATTTCTAATGTAAAACTACTTTTTACTTTCAAAGTACCTTTCACTCAAACATCTTAAAATGAATTTAATTCAGTGTCTTATTAGTCTTGTAAGATAAGTGCATTTTTATCATACATTTTGTAAATGGATAAAGTGAGCCAAAACCAATGAGAAATTCTATTTCTATCATCATTAGAATTTCTGTAATGAAAATCTGAAAAAGTTTCAGGTGATTTTACTACTTACTTGAAAAATATGATGCAACAGGTCTTTGCAGCTGTACTGCATTTTAAGCAGAAATTGTCTCTTCCCTCCATGCTAGCTCTTGTTGCTTATTAAAATAGGTGTTGGACATAGTAAACGGTTTCAGGAATACACACAAAAAATAGAGAAAAAGAAACTAATTGAAACACATAAAAACCCCAGTATTGGTACAGTTGTTAATTTAGCTGGTGAATTGTGTGACAGAAGTTCCTACCAAAGGTACGTACCAGGCTATCTGTTCAAGATTGTATATATACAAATCTTCCTATCTCATGCATGTTTTCTTACTGTGTGTAACAGTAATAAACTTCTAATATATGTAGAAGTCTTTGGTGCAGCATGACAAAAGATTGCCACTAGAATGGAAGGCTCCCAATATTCTTCATAAAATATTACGTTTCAATTAAATGTATAATTCAGCTTAATTTGGTGTGATTCAGCTTAATTTGGTGATTTGGTCTAACAGAGGACACTTTGTTGAAGTCAGGCTTTTGAACATACTTTACACGAACTGACCAGGCTTTTGAGGAGGGGGAAGCTAAGAAGGTTGCGAACAGGTTTTATGGACATATGTAATTTGCTGTGCAGGATGTTTTCATGTTAAAATAGGCATCCAGACAGAGTCAAAAGAGTGCATGTAATACACTTGTGGTCATATACCGCATGAAAATCTGTCTCATTATCCCTTCAGCTTTATTTGCACCGTATCTTGGCATAAGGTGGTTGATAGCAGGAAGAGCTTCCGTGAACCTACGGCCTCACAAGCTGTTTGTAAAATCCTGGCTGATTGTCATGGGTCCAAGATTTCCCTTTGCATTTCAGAACACAATAAACTTGGTTTGTGAACACAAATGGATTCCTACATGAAATGTCGCACACAGCAGTCAGTGCTGGGTTTTGTGTGAGAGTCTGGCTGCAGCAGGACTTTATAGTGAAACAATAATGTTGTGAGTACTCTGGTGAATGGTTACAAAGTGTGAAGGATCAATAACAAGAACTATTAATTTGCATCCTCATCTCAGACCCCAAGCCTGTGATTATATTTAATTCCAAAATCATATTTACAGGTAAAACAGAAAGGAGGGAAAATCAATTTTTTCTCTATAGACTACAAGAATTGCTTCCTAAGCCTGAGTGCTTAATAAAACACAGAAAGCACTCCTCACAGCAGGTTGGAAAAGTAGTTTAATCTGGAAGACAACGAGCTTGCCATGCATACATAGGATGTCCTGTTCACTAACTTGCTGTGGTTTTGTGTTAACATAAACTCTGCTGTTCCTTCTAGACCAAATTTTTCTTTTCTACCTGAGATCAATGGCCTAATGACACTTCAGCACTCCGGCTGCATAGTTTGGAATTCCTAATGTAAGGAATTGTCTATCCAGAATTCCTTTTCTTTTCTTCTTCTTTCTTGTAACTAGCAGATTTTTATTTCTTTTTAAATAATTAATGGATACTCTGAATGATTTAGGTTGGGAAAGTGTAATGGAATTGGTAACACACAAATTCAAAACACACTTAAATTTCCATGAAAAAGCCACACACATTTTGTGAGTCTTTAGTAACTTTGTAATGGATACTAAAATGTAGCATTCTCCATGGATTTGGATTAATTTTTTTATTCTTTTTCAGCTACTACTGGGTTCTTATAACCACATTCCCAAAGCTGTTCCCATCCTTGTAAGTGGCCACATGTCCGTGAGTCAGATGGATGGCAAGAAAACGTAAGAATGCAGAAATAGGGTACAACTTAGATGTATTGTGATCATTGCATTTTATATGGATTGCTGAGTGGAATCACTACTGTCCTGCAAATTTCCCCATCCAATACACATGTTGGATAGAGAATCTCTCATTATATTTGTATAAATCTGGGTGAGATTCATGAATAAGAAAACTATGGTGGATGTTACTGTGCAGTGACTTGTGAGGACAGGTGTATCACCAATGCCGTTCAAGTTGCTACCACTTCTAACCACATATGCCACTTCAGACATACGAAAAGTCTTCAAAAGGAAAGAGACATGCAAAAGCCTTAATCATTGAAAATATTTCTTTGTATTTTTTAAGATATATGGAACAAAAAAACATGTCCATGTTTCCTTAAACTAAGAGGCAACTTATAACCTTCATACACAGTAAAAACAAAGCAAAAGACAACCACCTTTCTTTGACTAGCAATTATTTGTATTTACATGTTTATTTAGTATATCATAAGGTTGCTTTGCATGTGGGTGGCACAATTAAGTTATCACCTATACAAACACACAGAATGAATGGTGTGTTGAAAACATTCTGGTTATACAAAAGGTCCCACCAAACATGGCAATGAAAACTGAACTAATGTTGAAATGGAAACAATTGATCAAGGTAAAAGGATTTAAATAATGAACATTATTCCAAGAATAATGAGAAATAAAAGGAAAGAATAATGAGCAGTAAAAGAAAAGAAGAGGTAAAAACCACTATCTATGGAACAATAACTAATTTCAGTGGTGCAAGTCATATAATTTTGCAGTAAAATGATACATTCTTGACATTTCCAATGTGGACATTGCATAGGCGATTTGCAACTCTCTCTTCCTGATATGTTTTGTTTGATCAGTTTCTTTACGCAAGAAATTTTACGTAACTTATGAATGTTTATGGCTCTCAGTAAGAATAATGTTACGTGATATCTACAAGATTTTCCAATTTTGTAAACATTGTTGTACATAGAAGTAATATCTGTTCTCTCTGATGGATAAAGTTATTTTATAATTTACCATTGCAACTCCCAGCCATTTGAGAAAATGTAAGAAGTTCCACTTTCCAGCTTCAATTAAAATCAAATGAAGCTGTTGCTGATGGATTTAAGATCCAGTAGTGATGTTTTGAGCCTCCATGTGTCTAAGGACTATCAACATGTGTCTGCAAAACAGAAGCTTAAGAACTTTGCTGCTTTAAGGACATGCTCCAGTCAGGTATTTTGCAAGAACTGGATAATATAACAGAGATTGTTTATAAATCTCTAGGCATGAATTTAATTGTTAAAAAAGGTAGACTCATAATGCAATAATGGCTATTTTTCAGGACTCTGAAGGTGTTAGTTTATTTTTTTTTAGTGTCATTTTTAATTGCCCACAAGGTTTTCTGCAATTAATACTTAAGGTTAGAATTTGGTTTTGACATAAATTATATGAAAATAATACTGAAATAATTTTATTACCTCTTCTACTGACCATGATTCTGCTGTCTCTTGGGCAAGAGACATTACTACCATTTCACCTTGTTGGGAAATATGTACAGGAGAGTCATTTCCATTTCTGCAGAGTAATCCAAATCCCTCCTTCTCCCCTGTATTGCCAAGGGGAAATTAAAGGGATCATACTAGGCTTTAGCTAGTGACACCATTCCTGATTTGTATCTGTTGCTGCAGAAAGTCAATCTAAATGGCATTCAATTCTTGAAAGTCTGAGTATTTGAATATTTCTTCAGTCAGATTCAGTTAGAATATAAAGGATGATTTAATAGAAGTGCATTTTGGCAGGAAAGCTGAGAATATGATTTAAAGAGATGGTCTCAGCTAAAAAAAAATGAGAACAGGAAAAAAGCCTCCTGAAATGTTTCAGAAGGAAGCACACTAAATGTCCTGCAGTGGCAGAACATCTTAATGGCTTTAGCATACAATAATATTCAAGGGTACTACCAGTCAATGTTTTCATGATGTTCTACTTCACCTGAACATATGCTCTGCTTTTTCAAATTGGCTCATATGATTAATTGTGTATGTAATGATATAACATCACATTGGCAAAATGGTATTTGATATATTCTTTCACTACACATTTGGAACACAGATAATAAAAAGGAAATCCTAACTTTTTTAAAGTTTGAAATAAGCAGCCACTAACGATATCAGAAATTATTTCAGAATTCAACATCAAAAAGTTGGAAAGATGCAGGCTGAAGTTTAGAACTGTTGTATTCTCACAATTCTCTTAATTATCCAGTTCTTCTAAGAAATCTTATAATTTCATTTGGTGTACTGTATCAAGATCTGGACTCCCCAGTTCAAGACAGACAAGGAACTACTGGAAAGAGTCCAGTGGAGGACTATGAAGATAATGAGGGGACTGGAGCATCTCCTATGAGGAAAGACTGAGACACCTGGCTCTGTTTAGCCTGGAGGAGACTTAGAGGGGATGTCATCAGTGCTTATAAATATCTAAGTGGTGGGTATCAAGAGGATGGGGCCAGACTCTTCTCAGTAGTGCCCAGTGAAAGGCAATGGACACCAACTGGAACACAGGAAGCTCCATCTGAACATGAGGAAAAACTTCTTTACTGTGAGGGTGTCAGAGCACTGGAACAGTCTGCCCAGAGAGGTGGTAGAGTCTCCTTCTCTGGAGGCATACAAAACCTGCCTGGATATTGTCCTGTGTGACCTGCTTAGGTGAACCTGCTCTGTCAGGGGGGTTGGACTAGATGGTCCAAATGCAGTCCCTGGTTGTCATGGGGGACTTTAACTACCCTGGTATTTGCTGGGAGGCCTGCTCAGCCAGCCATCCACAGTCCAGGAGGTTCCTCCAGTGCATTGATAACTTCCTGATGCAAATGGTGGATGAGCCAACTAGGAGAGGAGTGCTGCTGGATCTTATTCTCACGAACAAGGAGGGTCTGGTTGAAGTGCTGAAGGTTGAGGGTAGCCATGGTTGCAGTGACCATGAGATGGTGGAGTTCAGGATCTCGTGTGGCAGGAACAGAATACCCAGCAGAACTACAACCCTGGACTTCAGTAGGGCCAACTTTGGCCTTTTCAAGCAATTGCTAGGGGAAATCCCATGGGACAGGGTACTTGAAGGCAAAGGGGCCCAAGACAGTTGGTTAGCGTTCAGGGACCTCTTCTTCCGAGCTCAAGATCAGTGCATCCCAACAGGTAGGAAGTCAAGAAAGGGTTCCAGGAGACCTGCATGGTTAAACAGGGAACTGCTGGGCAAACTCAAGGGGAAGAAGAGAATGTACAGATCATGGAAGGAGGGACTGGCCACTTGGGAGGAATATAAGCCTGTTGTCAGAGGATGCAGGGAGGCAACTAGGAAAGCCAAGGCCTCCTTGGGATTAAACCTTGCAAGAAAGGTCAAGGACAACAGAAAGGGCTTCTTCAAATACATTGCAGATAAAACTAACACTAGAGGCAGTGTAGGCCCACTGGTGAATGAGGTGGGTGCCCTGGTGACAGAGGATAAAAAGAAGGCAGAGTTACTGAATACCTACTTTGCCTCTGTCTATACTGCTGGAGGCTGTCCTGAGGAGCCCAGGACCCCTGAGGCTCCAGAGGAAGTCAGGATAGAGGAGGAGTTTGTCCTGGTTGATGAGGACTGGGTTCAAGCAGGATCAAATACATGAGGCAGTAACACATTAAAAAATTGTTTTTGCTGTTCGGTGTGGAATTCTCAGGCATAGGATAAGTTGTGTAATGGGTCTCTTCCTCAGAATTATTTGCTCTGTTCTTGAGCAGAGCCCAAATTCTTGTGCATTTTTAAAGTGTACTGCAGAGAATATCTGTTCACACAGAGTTCAGTTTCAGGGGGTTGTTTTGACTGTGCTATTCAAGATTTATCTTTCTTTTATTGCTATGAAGAGGTTATTGATAATTACACTTAAGATTGTTTCCTGCATCCTACACAGATACCTGCTTATATATGATTTCTTTGGAACATGCATGTGTTTTATAAATGATAATCAAATGAACTTATGTCAGACCATCCTGGTCAGGAGAAAAAAATCAAAGTTGTTTTATTTTCTGTGACACAACATGAAGTCTGGCAGTAAATATTTATTTCTCTTCTGTTGTCGTTAGCACTCCATCACTTCAGCTGATGCTTTTTATACTTTCTCCTGCATTCAAATAGAGATTGAAGCAGTACAATGGTCCTAGTCCATCTACTTTTCAATGAAGTTATGTTGGATTACAAAAAAACCCTGAATTGATCCTGTTTAAATCACTTATTTCACGTCATGTATTATGAAGATGAAATATTACTATTCAGTTTAAGAAATGATGTTTTCCTTCTTTAGATTTAAGTAAATACACAGTGGACAACTGTTGCCTTTCGATTTCTATAGCAGTATTTATTTCCCTGGGGCAATGAAGCTTAAACTCAGCCTTATACAAAGAGCCCGATGTAAATTTAGATTTTATCCCTGTAGCTGTGTGAAATCTGCTGGTGCAGAGATGTGATTACAGCTCAATGGTTCACTTTATCTTCTGTCATTCAACGCTGCAGAACGGGTGGTGCACACAACGTGAGGAATGAATCAGCTACTGCTTTTGCTGACTTGGTCAAGGACTGTAATTCCTAGGAAAATTCTTCTGTGACATTTTGATCATAATTCATCAAAGGCTGGGAGGCTAAGGACATAGAGGGTTAAAGAGCAGTGTGGACACCCTCTGCATTTACCTGTGTTGATTGTACATTTTAGTAGATTTATGACCGCTCTTAAACGAAGTAATCTACTGAAGCCATTCAGAGCTCCTCCTGTAACAAACAGATCTGAACAGATCAAAATGACTTAATTAAGGGCTATATCTGTGTTTACAGATGAGTCATGCCTTCTGAAATTCCTGTTTCTCCACTCTTAATATTGTGTTAATATTAACCATGGTGACCAAACTGGCAGTGTCTTTGAAAACTTCTAACCTTTTGGAAAATATCCTAAGGTACATGTAAAAAATTGGTTTTAGCACCTCTAAAAGATAAACGTCTTGGTGTCTCTGTAGAAGAAGACCTCTGAACAATAACAAAGATATGGACTCTATGTTTCTTAGTATTTCATTATGCTCTGCATTGTTTTTTTGTTTGTTGTTTTGTTGTTGTTGTTGTGCTTGGGTTTTTTTTAAGTTTGCATGGGATACGTGCCATGTTCTACCAAAATAGTCAAATAGTTAGCAAACCCCAGCATCTACAAGTTGGCAGATGCCAACCTGTTTGCTCCACTTTTATTCTACTCACTGTTTTTATTTTGGCTCATACCTTGTTGCTGCCATCCAAACTGGTGGTGGCAATTCAAAATAGCTGCTAAAAAACATATTTAAATGTGTCTGAACTTACATTGTGCCATAGCTAGAGCTGGAAAGCAACGTCTTTTGTCAATTCAACACTCCATGCTTATTTGAAAATTATTGTAGAAAAGTTCCCATTAGAGACAGAAGGTTATTTACCACTTTCTACATAAGATCTAGTGTCACCCTTGCCTTAGTTTCAGCCTCATGAATTTGTGCCACTCTAAGTATACCAATAGGTTATATTTTTGGATAAATATAGATTCAATTATATTTAATGTGAAAATCGTTAGAATAACTAAAAATAAGGAATAAAATTTAAACTGTATCCTCAACATATATTATACTAGTAAAATACTTCTGGTAGTATGTCCCAGTTTCAAATTTATATAAAAAGACAGACATTACCTTCTAGAAGCAGAACACAACAAGATAAGTGTGGATAATAAAACATATATGAACTCTCCCTTAACACAGCTGAACAGATGCCAAAAAATCTTTGCTGACTCTAGGAAATACCCTCTAGTTATCATTGTATTATGGAAAATTGTAATATAATTTTGTGGAAATCCCTCCAACATTATTTATTCGTCCTACTACTTTCTCAGAGGATCACAAAGATGCACTTTTTCACGAATTAAGTGTTTAAGTGCACCAGAGAGACATAGTATTTTGTTCACTTTGTAGAATACCTGGTATGTTAGGCCCATATTTTTGATCTGTAGTTTGGTGATTGCCCTCTCTTTTATGTTTATTTCTCAGGCTTGGATCTTGTAGGTCATTACTTTTCCGAAGCACTGAATGCCTGCAGACTCTGTAGGTTTATATAAACTTTGAAAGACAGACTCTAAGCCCACTTATGCAGTGACTACTTGTAAAAATTTGGTCTTATGTGACTTTCCAGACCTAACCTTTTGTTCATATTTCTGACATAAACTCTATACTTCTGCAGCTTGCATCTCAGAAATGTTCAGAATTTCCATGCCTCTGTCCCAACCCCCAAATGGAAATTTTAACACCAACCTCCTGCAGAACTGAACTTGCTGTAACTCTTTCCAGACAACTTCCCTCATGCTGTTAGACTCATCCTAAATCTGTAAAAGTCTGTGTATTTACAGAGCCAGTTATTACTTTGAAATACTTATGTTGCTATGACATGTACGACACACAAGGTGATGTCTGATGTGCTGTTAAATCAAGTTATTAAAAGAGAGACTTCAAAGCTGAACCTCTAATAACCTTTGTTTGAGCCACTGAAGTAACAGTGAACACCACTTGAAATTGCTAAAGTAATATGCTATGGCAAAGAGGGCCACAACTTTGCTATGTGCACTTGTCTTGAAAACATGATCTGCTTCACCACTTACCTTGTGCTCACTGTCGTAGTTGAAGCTGGAGCACTGGTCATCTGGATACATTAAACATAAAGGAACATGTCATGCCTGCTCTGAAGTTTGCAGTGCTTTTAAAGTCAAGACATAGTGCATCAAACTGTAAGTTGCAAGGACACAAAAAGGATGTGGGGAAAATAACAAAATTTTGTGTTGATAAATGGTAACAAGGTGACATGTAAAATTCAGGAATTGCCATTGTTTTCCCTGAGTGCTGGGATATGATCCACTGTTCGTAATTTTAGACACTAAAATCAAGTGAGCTTTTTTACTGTTTCAAAATATTTTAATCTGAGTACAGCTCTTCAAGCTGTTGCCATTCCTCATACCTTCCCTCACTGAACAAAAAGGAAGATCCTTGTCTTTTTTTTAAAAATAGTTTGTACATGGACACCCACCTACTCACATTATTAGGTTGGGACTGCAGGGATCATGGATCTGTGACCAGAAAACACCAGCAGCCCACACACCCACTCTTCAAAACCCACCTGTAATTGAAAGTAGATCAGCTTTCTCAAAGGTGCACAGTACCAGTGGCTGCCCCGTATGTCAACAGCTGCTCTACCCCATCACTTTCACCTCTTAACTCTGGCCCTTCCTCACACTCACCCTCTGCGTCAGGACCTGGCTTTCCAGTGCATTGAGGGTTATCTGGTTTACTCTAGCTGAGGGTCAAGCCCTCAGCTTTTTCTGCATGAAAGTGTTGGTTTATCACTTGAAAAAGAACTCCTCTTCTATGGCTATTGCTGCTTAGGACTCTGGCTTAGCAAATCTTAGAATTTTGCTCTCCTGGTCACATGGGTTGCCAAAGTAGTCTGTTAATTTGCTTTTCTAAAGCTACTTATTTCTGTGGGTTTTATTAAATAAATGCAAACTGAAGGACTTCAATGATATTTTAATCTAGTCTTTCCCATTTAGAAAAAAAAAATCTGTGAAAACTCTTGCTGCAGGAAAAAGAGGATGATCTTTCAAAAGCACATACAGAATATTTAACAACACCATTTTGTAAATGAGGGAGGAGGTCTCTCAAATATTAAATAAGAACTAAAGACCAACGCTTTTTTTAATGGTAACCAAGGTCAGTAAGAATTTCTGTTGAGAGGATGAAATATTTAAATGTCAATTACTTGTCCCCAAACATCACATCTGCCCAGGTGATAATTATAGTTGCTGGAGAGATGGCTGTTGAATGAATATGATATAATTAAAAATAAAAAAGTCACCTTTCATTCAATCTGTTGCTTCCTCATAGGAAATTTTCCTGTTCTGGAAGCTAAGACCCTCAGCATTAGGTTTGGCTGATATTCCCCTTTAAAGAAAGATCCCAAACTTTTGAAAGTCTGCATTTGTCTCTCCATCTTGGGGACACGCCCTGAAAAACAGTCAGCCTAAGGGCCCAGCAGCTTTCCATTTTTCTATATTCTGGTTGCTGCTAGTCTCCCAGGAAGTTTTCTGCAGTGTCATACCTCTGTGTTTTCCAATAGAATTTGTTAAACTGGTGTGATCTCAGCAAACATTTTTATTTCTGCAGATTGTTAAAAAATTGGGAAAAAAAGTAGTTGGAACTGATCTTTGTCACAATGAGTGATGGATTGTAGAGACAGAAAGACAGATGCTGCAGGATTAATTTACTCTCCATTTCATTATATACATCAGGGCCCAGGCTTTGATTGAACAAATGTCCTGGTTTGACTAAAACAGAATCAATTTTTCCTTTCAGTGGTTTTACTTTTCAGTTCAGTCTCTTCTCAGACTGCTCTTTCTGAAGTTAGCAACAAGTTTTTCAAACAGTGTCTACTCCTAGAAGTGATAACACTCAATATTTATAATTAGCACTGAGCTCTCAGTACAGTGGTGTGCAGAAAGACTCTATATTTAATCACAGAAACCAAGGTCACTGCCGAATTCTTTTGGTGCCGTCCTGGGGCCCAGTTAGTGTAAGGGTGCAAAAGGTTGGCACCTCCTGGGAGGAGCACACAGGACAGCTGACCCAACAAAGTATTCCATCCCATACATGTCAAGCTCACTCTAAAGCTGAGGAAGTTCTTTTCTTCTCCAATCCTGATCTGCTGCTGCATCCATGAGTCCAGGACAGGATCTCCTCAGAGCTGCTCTACAGCTACAGTGGTGATGTGAGCGTCATCGGAGGGAGTATGTGATTGAGGGGGAAGCTCAGTATTGGTTTTGTCTATATGTTATTGTTGTTACTATTATTATTTCTTTTATTGTTATTGTTTCATTAAAGCCGTTTATGTTTTTCGGTCCCTAGGTCTCTCTCCTTTTTCTTCTTTCCCTTCCGCTACCTGGGAAGGAAGGTGGATTAATAGAGAGCATCTGTCATTCTTTTAGTGGCTGGCCCAGCCTCAAACCTTGATGGATTTATTGACACCCAACGTGGGTAATAACACCCTAAGAGAAAAGTATGCAGAATCAAAACAGCATAATTTCTAATTTTTGGTTTTGTGTTCAGTGACCATATCTGATTGCCAAGAGCTGCTTCATTATTTTATTTTAGAGGTATTCCATGATTCATTTCTTTTGACTATAAGTTTGCAGGAAAAAATCCAAAACAGCTTC
Source organism: Podargus strigoides (assembly GCA_028020825.1). NCBI lineage: Eukaryota > Metazoa > Chordata > Aves > Caprimulgiformes > Podargidae > Podargus > Podargus strigoides. Next base: position 94,779,475 of record CM051663.1, read on the forward strand.
TCTGGAGTTTCTCCTGATGCTTAGTTTACATGGATCAGGGAGTCTGGATGAGCAGTCAGTAGGGCTGGTGGAGGTAGGAATGGGATTTGCTGTGCAGAGTCCTTCCTTATTTCTGTTAGCTTGCAAAAAACCTGCATACCTAGTGATGATCCCCAAGCAGCACCTGATACCTGTCAGAGAAACACGATGGGAAAGTGCATGGATGGAATGAGAGAAATTTTGTTTTCTTCTTTTAGTTTATTAAATTTCTTATCAGTTTTACCTAGAAAATGAGCCCTGATGAGGACTTTTCTTATACTCGGATACCAGAGACCTGGGCTGAGAAGCAGAGCAATCAATCACACACTCCTCAAAATAGCCAATATCAGATATTTCAAAAGAATGCAGAGAAATCACCTCCAGATGCTTTTCCTCATGAGTGGTTTCTTCATCATCTGCCAGTAGGTTAGGATAACTACATTGTACGTGAAAACTTTACTTTAGAGGACCCTTTCTGCTCTGTGCACCTTGCATAGCTGCTAGTTGCTCTTTGTAGCCTTTTGTGTATCATGGTAGTCTACAAACGGTGCAAAGTCACATGAAATTTAAAGTAAGAAAAATATATCTAAACTTTTCATTATAGTTTATTCAGTTTCTTGACATAAAAAGGCACCCTTGCAGATGTAGGCTACTGAAGTTATAAATAACATCTATGATTGCATGTTATTCAACCTGCTCTTTAAGACACTAATTAAAAGTAGATTATTGGTATCCAATTTAAAGTAAGATTACCAGTCATTTATTAAGGCGCTTCCAACTTCACATGCTATATATATACATACAATAAGGTATTTTATTGCTCCTACATTTAATCTCTTGTGTTTATCTGATTCCCTTTGTGTGAAGTAGGGCATTTGGCCCAATTTGCTTTTGGTTATATTACAAAGATAGGGAAAAAAATATGATCTGTCTTGATTTCAGTAAAGCATTTGACACAGTCTCCCACAGCATCCTCACAGCTAAACTGAGGAAGTGTGGTCTGGATGATTGGGTAGTGAGGTGGATTGTGAACTGGCTGAAGGAAAGAAGCCAGAGAGTTGTGGTCAATGGGACAGAGTCTAGTTGGAGGCCTGTATCTAGTGGAGTCCCTCAGGGGTTGGTACTGGGACCAGAACTATTCAATATATTCATCAATGATTTGGATGAGAGAATAGAGTGCACTGTCAGTTTGTTGATGACACCAAACTGGGAGGAGTGGCTGACACACCAGAAGGCTGTGCTGCCATTCAGAGAGACCTAGACAGGCTGGAGAGTTGAGCAGGGAGAAATTTAATGAACTATAACAAGGACAAGTGTAGAGTCTTGCATCTGGGTAAGAACAAGCCCATGTGCCAGTACAAGTTGGGGACTGACCTGTTGGAGAGCAGTGTAGGGGAAAGGGACCTGGGCGTCCTGGTGGACAGCAGGCTGACCATGAGCCAGCAATGTGCCCTTGTGGCCAAGAAGGCCAATGACATCCTGGGGTGTATTAGAAGGGGTGTGGTTAGTAGGTCAAGAGAGGTTCTCCTTCCCCTCTATTCTGCCCTGGTGAGGCCGCATCTGGAGTATTGTGTCCAGTTCTGGGCCCCCCAGTTCAAGAAGGACAGGGAACTGCTTGAGAGAGTCCAGCGCAGAGCCACAAAGATGATGAAGGGAGTAGAACATCTCCCTTATGAGGAAAGGCTGAGGGAGCTGGGTCTCTTTAGCTTGGAGGAGACTGAGGGGTGACCTCATTAATGCTTATAAATATGTAAAGAGTGAGTGTCATGAGGGTGGAGCCAGGCTCTTCTCAGTGGCATCCAATGATAGGACAAGGGGCAATGGGTGTAAGCCGGAACATAGGAGGTTCCGCATAAATGTGAGGAAGAACTTCTTCACAGTGAGGGTAACAGAACACTGGCACAGGCTGCCCAGAGAGGTTGTGGAGTCTCCTTCTCTGGAGACATTCAAAATCGGCCTGGACATGTTCCTGTGTGACCTGACCTAGGTGTTCCTGCTCTGGCAGGGCGATTGGACTAGATGATCTTTTGAGGTCTCTTCCAATCCCTAACATTCTGTGATTCTGTGATCCTGTGATTCTGTGTTTCTGTGATTCTGTGAAAATTTGGAACTCTAAGAAAGATCGAGATAAAACACCTGCGTAATTGCAGTTTGTATGGGATGGCAAGAAGTTCAAATGAATAACCCACATACATCTATGTTTAGTTTTCAGATTTCATTGTGTTTGAATTATGGGTACAGGTTTGTGATTCTGGCAGTAGACATGCACTTTACCGTTAAAGCACAAAATGCAGTGTTTGAAAACCTTTATCTAATTTGTCTTAGTTATCTTGAAGGGAAAATATAATTATCAAGGAGTAAAATGTTCTCAGGCTAGATTCTACAATGATCCCACAATTTGTGTATGAGGCCACTGCAAAAAAAATGTTTTAATGTTCTGAAGGTAAAAATAAGTGCAGAAGCCAAAGCTTTAAAGCAACTGTTGGTTCTGAAATGACACCTAGGACAGACAGAACAGTGAAATTGGCTTTTACTCTTTCAGCTAAAGAGAGTGGTGTGCCCAGGTGAATTAACACAGCTCTGTGTGTGGACGCTTGCATTATGTCTCACTGCCTTATCTGCAGATAAAAAAGCAATCGTTTTGGTTGCTAAGGGTAGCAATCCCATGTCTTCCATACAATCAAAAAGTAAACCATCAAAACAAATGAAAGAAAATCAGTTGAAGGGCTGAAAGAAATGTTTCATCCAGCTGTACTGTTTATGAAAGCTGACAATTTGTAATGAGTTTTGGCAACAGAAAGGTGGAATTACTTCTCTCCTCCTGCTGGGTTGTGGCACTGCTCTGCTTGCAGGGAGCCTGGGACCAGTTGGACTGAGGATGCTGGGGCGTCCTGTCCTAGCCAGGATCTGCTGGCTGTTGCCGACATGTACAAAGCAGCAGACAGAATCACAGAATCACAGAATGTTAGGGACTGGAAGGGACCTCAAAAGATCATCTAGTCCAATCCATCTGCCGGAAGATGAGGTAACACACAACATGTATTACAGAATAAATGTGATTCTCATGTCAATAGACACAACTCCTGTGACACTGCCCGTGAGGTTCACAGAAGAACGTAAGTGGTGGGAAGAAAGCACCTGCAGAATGCCATTCATACCTCTGGTGATAATTGTAGCACTGGAAGCATCTTTACCATTGCTGTAGTTTTAATTTCCAGTTTAAATTACACAGTATTGTCATATCACAGGGAACAGACTTTCAGAAGCTTTACCTATTTTTTTTTTTTAACAACATGGTTTTCTCAGCTTGCTTCAGAATCTCAGGAAGAGTAAGCTTGTAAATCTTTTAATAAGGCAATTACATGCAGACAACAATTAGATCTCATGGCACAATAGATTTTTGCTATATTATTCAGTATCTTTTTGATATTCCACTGTCACTAGACAAAAGCTCTGAATAGTAATGAGACAAATCTATTCAGGAGACAACAATACAGGATTCCTTAATTGTGCTCACTTATATGCCACACAAACCTGCACATAATTGTCCTACCTGTTTTGAAAATGTGGAAAGAAAATACTATTTAGATTCAACAGTGCTTTTAGTGCTTTAACTGTGAAATCTGCATTTTGTATTTGTAAAATGAAAATGTTGAGATAGTCAATCACTTAATTTTTCCTATACAGTGAAAATCTTATAATCTCCTGATTCAAAATGTCAGTCTTAATATAGAAATGAATTTCTGTTTATTAAAAAAAGCCAAAAGAACTGAGCAAAATCCAGACTGCAAAACAGAGGCTGTGCTGCTTTCAATATGTGGAGTCTGTAACCTCATGTTTGTTTTCTCAGTGTCTGTCTGAGAGGTAAATCAAGAACGACATGGGAGTATCTTCTCACCATAGTTTATTTTGTAAGTGGCATTACAAAAGTAGTAACATTTTTACATTTTTCCTTGCTTAAAATGATGTGCATAAAAGAGCTAATTATCATTATTCCCAGATCTCAGCAGGAGGCTAAGGTAGAAGTGTAACAGTTTGCAGGAGTCCACACTGTGTGTTGACAGCAAATCAAAGATTAAATCCAGTGCTGCCTTGATTCCAATATATATCCCTATCGACATGAGAAAAGGTCACAGGATCTTCCAAACAGAGATGGAAAACTCCTGCCATAAGTTAATTCTCACTTCCCAAGGACTAAATTATAATCAGTACTACCTACAAACTCCCAATTCTATGAAGCCATTCTGGACACCTTTCAGAGGACCTGAAGGATGTTCATGAAACAAGTAGTGATCATGGTTTTAATTTCAGTTATAAAAATTAATAAATATACATGTCATAAGTACACATAATTGCATATAGGTGTGTAAATACTACATTAGTATAAAAATAAACCAACAATTAAATCTTCACTCATTTGCTCTTGTCTCATAGAGGAATAAGCTCTTGCCTGAAGGAGTCATAGAAACATAGAATCATAGAATGGTTTGGGTTGGAAGGGACCTCAAAGATTATCTAGTTCCAACCCCCCTGCCATGGCAGGGACACCTCCCACTAGATCAGTTTTTTCAAGGCTCCATCCAGCCTGGCCTTGAATGCTTCCAGGGAGGGGGCAGCCACAGCTTCCTTGGACAACCTGTGCCAGTGCCTCACCATCCTCAAGGTGAAGAACTTCTTCCTTATATCCAGTCTAAACCTACCCTCTCTCAGCTTCCACCCATTACCCCTCGTCCTGTCATTACAGGCCCTTGTAAAAAAGTCCCTCCCCAGCTTTCTTGTAGGCCCCCTTCGAATACTGGAAGGCCGCTATGAGGTCTCCCCAGAGCCTTCTCTTCTCCAAGCTGAACAACATCACCTCTCAGCCTGTCCTCATAGGAGAGGTGCTCCAGCCCTCTGACCATCTTGTTAGCCCTCCTCTGGACTCGATCTAACAGGTCCATGTCTTTCATGTGTTGGGGGCTCCACAGGTGGACACAGTGTTCCAGGTGGGGTCTCACAAGGGCAGAGCAGAGGGGCAGAATCACCACCCTCGACCTGCTGGTCACACACCTTTTGATGCATCCAGGACACGGTTGGCTTTCTGGGCTGCAAGCACACACTGTTGGCTCATATTGATCTTATCATCCACCAACACACCCAAGTCCTTCTCCCCAGGACTGTTCTCAATCCACTCATTGCCCAGCCTGTATCTGTGCTTGGGATTGCCTTGACCCAGGTGCAGGACCTTACACTTGGCCTTGTTAAACTTCATGAGTTTGGTCTGGGCCCACCTCTCCATCCTGTCAAGGTCCCTCTGGATGGCATCCCTTCCCTCCAGCATGTCGACCACACCACACAGCTTGGTGTAGACGGCAAACTTGCTGAGGGTGCATTCAATGCCACTGTCCATGTCACCAACAAAGATGTTAAATAACACCGGGCCCAGAACTGATCCGTGAGGGACACCACTTGTCACTGGTCTTCACTTGGACATCGAGCCATTGGCCGCAACCCTTTGAGTGCAACCTGCTAGCCAATTCCTATTTGAAAGTTAACTTTATTTCCTTCCATGTTTAGTGCAGCAATACTTTTCTGTTTCATTGCTCTTGTTCAGAATACGGATGTTCATGTTTATTGTTTGTTCAGAACAAGACTTAATTCAGATTTTACAAGTAGTGTTTGGCAACATAACATAGTTAGAAATTTTCAACAACAGAAAGTCCTTTATTGCTCAAGTATAACCAATACCTCAAGAAAAAAACCAATACACTTTACCCAGGTTAATCTTCAAGTTTTATCTGTGAGTTTAAAATTTTACTTTTGTAACAGGTATTAAAATTACAAATAGGGTGCATAACGTTTATTGCCAAAGATTATGTTATTTTTCAGTAAAAGTGAAATTTTTCAATATATCATACTAGCTGAACCAAATCTAATGAATAAATACTTTATTGACTTCGGCTCAAACAGTAGAGCCATGGGATTAGACAAATAACCAAATGTAGGCAGAGGAAGAGTGAAAAGTCAAAAGCCATCAATTGTTTAAATTAAAAGTTTCAGGATGTTAGGCAGGATTTATACCAAGTCCAAGCCCAGCAGGACATAATTCCAGGTTTCTGTGAGCCTGGTGAGCTGTTCTCCAATGTATTGGTTTCAATTTCCTGTTAGGATTTCAAACAGTAGGGGCAAATTACAGAAATACTTTGTAAGGAATTCCATTTTTTTGGTTTTTTTTTTTTGCAATGGGGTACATGGCCTTTCTGCATACTCTTTGCTTTCCCACCCAAAAGAGTCCTGTCTAACTTTTTCTGGTATTTTTAACTGCTGTACTGCTAAGCCACTGGAGTCACAGCAGCTAAAGAAAATCTTTGTGAGTCTATTGTCCATGTTGTGTGACGGTGTTGAATCAATTGAGAGGTGGAGGTGCAGGAGCTCTGGCTGATGTTGGTTGTGGAGTGTCTTCACTGACCCCAGTGATCACAGCTATTGACTAAACATCAAACGTCCTGGAGAGCACACTCATCACAGGCAACCAATAGATGCAGAAGTTTGCACTGCAGTTCTTATGTTTTGCTTATTTGAGTTCCTTTTAAGATCTCCCATATCTTCTGGGCATTTTATACAGGATCATCGGTGAATTCTTGGGATCCCTCTGAGGAACTGGAGGGCTTCAGCTGCAGCCAGGAAAGGACAGAGATAGGGCTAAGGTAAGGGGAGGTCTAACATCTTCTAATGAACTGTCAGCTGCCCTTGTCAAAGAATGCTTGCAGCCTTTATTCTAGCTGACCCCTAATTAGAGAGGGTCAAGCATCCTTCTAACCCATCCTAAAAGAGGCCTGTGTAAAGGCCAACCTAAATCACAGCTGGCATAGGCAGCAGTTTGCACAGCAGGTCACAAAGCAAAGGCCAGCAAACCTGCTCTGTCCTGCATACCCATCACTAGTTATGGTGATCACATGCTCCAGGGCAAGGTGCCCAGCAGCTTCTGCAGTAACTGTTCCTTCACTACCAGACTTCTGGAGCCAAAGAGAGCTTCAGAAGAAGGAAGCAGCTCTTCACATCTGAGCTTGTTGGAAGTGCCCGTACCTCTCATGAGGCACATGATCTTCTGGCCTGCAGGAGGTGAGCAGCTGCTGAGGACCTGTGCCACCAGGTGAAAGAACTATGGAGGAGGTCAGCAGACTGCACAGCATCAGAAAGGATGAGAAACAAATTGCCTGGATCTCTTCCAGGTCCCTGCAGCTTCAGGAGTGCAAATCTCTATCTGTAGTGGAAGGGTAAGTAGAATCTCTGCCTATGAAGCCGGAAAGTGAAAACTCCAGCCATAATGAAAGTTGAAAGCTGGTGACTTCACATATTAGGAAGAAGGCTCCTGCTCCACCTGAAGACTTGCAGTTACAGAAATGTTCATTACCCTTGCAACTTAAGAGGATCTGAAAGTGTCATCCAATGGAGCATCTGCAGTGGCTGAGCCTGAGCTGCTCAGGAGCACCACAAGGAATCTGAAAGTAATAGTGGAAGGAGACTCCTTGCTGCAGGGGACAGAGGTCCCCATCTGCTAACCTAATTTGTCATCTAGGGAGATTTACTGCTTGCTGCGAGCTTGCTTTTGGGGCATTGTGAAGAAACTAGTGGGCATGGTGTTGCTAAGATAGGTCTGCATACAATATAATTGGACACTAACAATTATAGGTTTGCAAAGTAGCAAAGAAAGACACTGGCTCAAGGCTTTCATGACTATGCTCATCCAGAGGACAAAAGGTAGCTGGCTGGCTGGAACCAGCAAACAGCCCCAGAACAACATTCTTACAATTACTTGAGAATGTGTATGGAAGATGGCTATCACCATGACAGTATTGAGAAATGCCTCTTTTCTTGCTCAGCTTTGAGAAAACTTGTCATTTCTCATGATCAGTAGTTCCACAATATACATATAGAAACACAAATTTTGGTGTATTTATCTGCAGACCTCTTCTTTGATGCAAAAAGATGTTTCTAGATATGTTTTACGAACATGCCTGGTATTACAGAGGAAGGAGTCTTTGGCAAATCCTTAACCATTTCCTCTCTTTCAAAAAGAATCAGTAATATCCATCACTACTGTTTCCACAGGTGAGCACAACTGTAGGAAAGACAGATGAATCGGTGTTCTACAATATCTATTGTTTTGCACAGTTTCCTTTAGCCTATTCAATTAACAACTGCCTATGTAAGTTCTAAACAAAGTAGCTGTGCCTTTAATTTTTCAGTTACCTTTTTTTTAAAAAAATATTTTTTTCACATGTTGTTCCTCCATTTCGAGGACTATACCTTCTGTGGGAGATTTGATTTCAAGTCTTTTGGAACAATATTTCCCTGGACAAATCTCTTGATGTCTTTATGCCTCAGTTTCCCTGACTATGGGATAGAGGAAACATTTCTTTGTACTTTGGCATGCAGATAGATAATAATGTGTAAATTAATCTGTTTGATTAGTCTGTAGTCTTTCATTCTCTGACAGTGAGTGTTGCTGCGAATTCAACACTTTCTACTTTCATTTTCATCTTGAACACTAATTGCATAAAGCTGGCATTCTTTGCCAGTTTAGACAAGAAAGGGTCTTCCATCTAGAACACAATACAGCCACCAACTCATCAAACTGTCTGTCTCTTTATGTCTAAGCCATCTTTTTTCATTTAGTCATTTTATAAATAGTTTCCTGTTTGACATAGGTATCACTTATTTTCTCTGCTAAAGCTCACTAGAATTTCATTTTGTTCTGTGGTACCTTCTGAGACCAGCCATTACACAGAGTTGAAGTCTCTGAATTCTGGCATAAGTATCTTACCAGCCCATTGGCCTCTTACTTTAGCCAGCTGCAACATTATTTATTATTTTAACTGAATTAGAAATTAGTCATTCTTCTGTAGTCAAGTAAAGGATTTTGACTTTATTGTGTTCTTGAAATGTCAGATTTAAGCTTTTTTTTCATCCCAGGAAGAGATAAGGTGATTTTGTAGCTGTTTCTATAGGCCTGTTCCTAGTCCTATTCAAATCAATATCAAATGCTTTGGGTTCCTATCTCCATTAACTGAAGACTGATTTAAAATCCATATCCCTTGCTAAGTCTGGTACTAGTACATGCACTCAGACCTGAATATACTCTAACTGTTCCTTCTCATACCATTGACAGACCTCTAAAATTTCAGTGCTTCAACATGTCGTGCTACTTCATCTTCTGAAGCAGTGCTGATCTGATGGAGGGTTTATAAGATGTTGATGCTAAATCATGCCTGTGTAGAGGAAATCTCTTCCTTGTCATCTCCAGCTTGTAGAAAGGCACTGATTTCTGCATTTGTCCTCACACTTGACTACCTGGTACAGTACAGTGTGGACATAAAGAGTTCAGCAAGAAATAAAAGTAAAAAAGCAACCTATTTTTGTCCTAGTGAAGTCTGGTTGCTGACACCAGACATGTTTTTCTTTCCTTCCTCTCAATTTTCAGCCTAACTGCTGCTGCTGCAGAGAGGCAGCTGTATTCATCCTCATGGGGCTGTTTCTGTCAGGCTCTGGAAGCAATCAGATGTGGACTCATGCTGATCACTTCTTGCAGGGTAGTCTGCACTCCTCAGAGATCACTGGGACTGCACTGGGCATGAGGGATTATTTTAATTTGATTACAACCACAAGTCAAAAAAATCATGTGAATTTGGAAGCCCTTTTGCAATGGGAAGTGGTGAGCTATGCCAAGAAGGTGGAGAGAACTGCTATGCTGTATCACAAAAGAGCAGGAATACTTGAAGTCTTGTGGGGAAAATGCCTTGCTACCTCCAGCAGTACAATGCACTTGTTACAGGATATTCCTTAATCTCTCTAACCATAAACTACTCTGGCTGCAACAAAATCATAGAACAGCTGCTCAACAAAGTCTTGTCGATAATATGAAACCTGAGGGCAAGGTTTACAGGAGCTATCCAGGCGCTAAGAGTCCCAGGCTCTCACTGTGCCTTCATCTTTCAGGATTGGCCACCTGAAAGAGATCTAGGACAAACAGCGTGAGTGTCATGCCTTGTTTCACTTAAAGATAGTCAAGGAACAGCAGCCCATGAGAAAATCTGCCTTTCAATTTACTTCTCCCTCTCCAGTTTGCATGAGTAATTGTGTTACTGTGTAATTGAACTTTTAAGTATTGTATTTTCCCTCTTCTTTGGTGTCCAAGCTATTTTTTGTCTCTAAGGCATTGTTTTTCCTTTAAGCAATTTACATACAGGCTCTTCTCCCAAGGTCATGGTTTCCTGAGGTTTCAACTACAGAAAAGAGAATATTGCTAGCCAGCCAGAAAGTTGAAATCAGTGTCAGACATTTAGCAGTAGCTCATGGATCTCTAACTGATCCAAGTAGCAGCTTGGTATCGGGTGGCAAGTTACTAATTCCCAAATAAGCACAGCATTCCAGCCAGTGACATACTCCTCTGTCTTCTAGCACCATTCTGTACTTAGTCCGTAACCTGCTATATAATATCTCCCCTCTGCTATGAAGATGTGCTTGTGGTTAAGTGAAAAACAATAGAAAAAGTGTAGTACAAACATATAAACATGTACACAGAGCGTGGACTTGTGAATATCATTCTTCTTCTAAAGAGGCAAATGGTTTACTGTCTGGAAAACTTATTATTTTGTTCTGAATACCCTGGAGTTGATTTAATAACGATAGTGACAAACTCCAAGTAGTTTACATCTTTAGAAACCTGGCTGGTCTTGTACATCTAATTGCACCTGGACCATATTGTCAGCTGCTTTAAAATTATGTCAGTAATGTGATTCACTTATTAATTTCTTTCAATTTACTGCTGTGGAACTGAAATCAAGTGTGTGGCAAGCTTTCCATATTTCTTCATATTTCTACAGTTCCTAAGGTATAAAATGCACAATTTCTATTTAAAGAAAATAGTACTGAAGAAAAGTGAAAATTTTTGAAAATTTGAGAAGTTGGAAAACATGAACATGAGAAGTAAACAGCACTATGGAAGGACTGTGAGGAACCCAATTTTTGTGTGGTTGTTTTTTTTATTTTTTTTTTCTAAAACTGCATGATTTATAAAGCCAAACAGTCTTCTGTGACTTAATTTATACTTTTGAAATGCTTTCCTAAACAATATCTGGGGAAAATGCTGTCAGAATTGCAGCCTAATGTGTCCAATCTATGTGCTACGTTTTTGCCCTTAATGTCCCAGGCAGCCGTAAGCCAAAACAGAAATCTCTTATATTCTGATACAGATAAAACCCATTCAACAGCACATCTGTACTGCTGCTGTTATTAGTACCTTGCCCAATAATGTAAAGGTCAGGTAGCTGACCTGTAGATATTTCTTATTATTGTTAGCTTTTTCTTCCAAATTGGTTTGACCTTGTCTGACTCTCCAAAGGTTAATACTTATCCTGAAGTACCTGAAGCACAGATTTCTTTCATATTACCTGAAGTTGCAAAAAAGGTTGTAATTTCAAGCATGGTTCTCTCTAATTTCATGCCACAAATCAAACCCAGGATATCATCAATAACCAATTTTTTCCCTACAGTATTTTGAAAAATTCTATTTTACAGTAGTGTACTTTTAAGCTTTGACAGGTGATAAGAGAACAAGACTGGGGCATGCCTCATTGTGAAACAATACAGCTTGGTTTGAAAGGAGGCAGATCAATAGAGCTATTTAAGCCCACAGACCAGTTTAAACTAAAATGATTCACGATGTACATTAGAGAGATTCAGCTTCCATTCTCTCTAGAAAATACATTGCTGCTCTCTTTATTACAAAATCTTTATCTTCAGAAGTTTAAATGCAGTAAGTTAAAAGAAAAATCCCCAAAAGGATATATTTTGGCACTGCTCTGTCTGAGGACAGGACTGTGAAGTTTAAAAGGAGATCATACAATAGAATATCTCTCCTCACACCAACAAGCCATGTATGAGAAAGTGGCCCCTCTACCCCCTGTTCCATTTCAGAACTGGACCGTTGGTGACATCATGGGGAGAAGAACAAGTAAATTATGGAACTGTTCAGGTTCCCAGGAAATGAACTTTTCTTTTTTTTTTTTTTTTTTAAATAAAGGAATAAGTTCAGTTTGTTTGTGTGTGTGGAACATGTTCTATAGCCTTAAAAATTCTCATCACTTTGGGGTAAAACACAGAAGCACTGAAACTTAAATTCAGACACCTTATATGCTGCCTAAGTCCTTGCTTTTTCCCCCCTCTCTTGTTCAATTCAAGTAAAAGAAGTTGTTGTCAAGAGCTTTCCCTATCATCAATATGCAGTATGTGTGATGTGGGTGACAACTCAGCCTGGTGCTCCAACCTTAAGGACCAGGGAACTCTGGTCCTTTGCAAAGTTTATACAGCCTGGTTTCCCCTCAGTTTTCTTCCCTATATGGGATTTGGGATGCGTCAGAACAAATCTTCTAAAATACAATTTCCTCTTTAATAAAGAGAAGCATGCAACACTCCTTTTCAGCTCACTTCACAGCTGCAAACATAAACCATGGCTGCTGGTATGCAAGACGTTCACTTGTGTGTGCCCAGTACCTTTGTTGTATGGCAGAAATGGCTAATTTCATCACATTGGTATAAAAAAAGAATGCAAATATATTCTAAATGTGTTCTATATTAACACACGGAGACTGTAGGAAGAATACAAATAAGATACAGAGCGCTGTCCATATCCTGAGCTGGAGACATACTAAGAAAAGTATTCCAGTGTGATTTCTACTATTACGATAAGCTCTTTCTAGCCATTTCAACATGTCTGATATTCATACTCTGAAGCAGGGGCTAACTTCAGAGTTGGATGGGTAGAGACATCTTGATAGTCTCTGCAGACTCTCTGCAGCCAGGGTTACACCAGAGGAGCCAGAGAAGAGGGACTTCCACTGCTTCCTTGTTCTGCCAGTCCTGAATAAGCCAGCCAGGACAACCATGTGGCAGAAGAGGGAAGGAAGTTGTTTTGAAAAAATAAGATGAGATTTCCTCCTTTGTGAATTAACTGATAAATGGCCAAACATTAACACTTCGCTCTACTTTATTCAGAATTGATGATGAAGCACTACCATTGGTAAACATTTCCATACTATTACAGTATATTTGAAGCATTGTGCACTGCATACTCAGTTTTGCCCAATACATCTTCCTTAATAGTGGAAACTCATTTCATATTTTGCCATATGTGTGTGTAGTTAAAACTACTCCTTCTAATATATACTACCCTGTATTCCTCAGCATTGTGTTTCGTTTGCCATTGTCCTAGCTGGTTGCCAGGCTTTGTTATGCCATGTAAAGATTTCCTGTGACCTATGTGATTTTGTGCAATCTGCAAACTTTGTTATCTTACTTTTGAGAAATCTCTCAACCACAACGCATCCTTTATAAATCTGCATTTTAAAATCAAAACAAGAAAGATTTGCTGGAGAATCCAAATGACAGGTTTCCGTTCTAAAATAAACATTGAATTCTAGTTCATGAATCTCAGAACTTAATAATCTTTGATAGTGAAAATGTTGCTCTAGACTACTACACTCTTAAGATGGCCTCCAAAAGCTAAGAAGTGTGCTTTTTAATTATATTAAAATAGTGATCATGCACAGAGTTAGATAAAGTTCCATTTCTGTTCATTTGCATAGAAGATAAGGGAGTTCCACATTTCTGTTTGGAAAGTGTTGCATGCCACCTGCCTTCCACAGAGCAAGAAGCATGGGACGGGGAGGAAAGTTAGACTAGTAAGATGTCAGAAAAGGGTAACAAAAAGTTTCTGGAAGATGGAAGAGCACCAGAAAAATATTAAGAAGGTTAGTCAAATGTAATGTTTTCTATAACACATTCATTATCTTAAAAACATAACAGTTTTCATTTAATTGGAGATATAATTAAAGTAAAACCACAAAGCAGACAAATCCATTTAAAAGCACAGTAGCAAAGTGGAAATCCTTGTTAGGTTTCCCAGTCCCACCAGGAAAACCAATGATGCATGGACCTCAGCTTCTCTTGGCAGAAAGGATTGCTCTGGAAAGGATGATCTAAAAGGTAGAGTCTATGCTACAGTTTCTCTGTCTGTCCTTGCTACACCTATTTTGTAGATAAATAATATAATTTTCCAGAGAAGTTAACCCAGCATTACCCACAAGCTCACTGATTTTATACTGGGGAAGGGAGGCGGAAGGAGGGTGGTGGTGGTGGTGGTGCAGGGAGAAAAGAAAAGACATCAATACAGCATGAGAAAGTCCTATATTGCTTAGGATTCCTAGTGCTCAGAGGGGCAGGGTATGGAGACTAACATCAGTTCTATCAGCCTTTAAAAGAAGTGCCTTAAGAGCATAAACTTAGTTGTCTTTATCTGAACAATAAGTCCAGATTTTAAGTCCTTCAGTCTTTCTGTGGTAAACTTTAACACTCTTACTGTGTCCGTGCCTCATACTCTCAATGGACTAGATCAAATTTAACAAATGCATACAAAGAATGACAGCTGACACTAATTTAATATGCAGGAAGTTAAATCCAATCACAGCTCCTAAGGTAATGGCAATGATAAAAGTATGCAGATCTCTGAAGAAGTAAATAGATTAAATGAGGTTATGCAGCTCCTTCATCTATGACTGCTAGAAAGCTGCAACAGCACTTCAGACACATTGGCTCTAGAGCCTAAAAGTGTTTTTAATAAACCAAGTAAGCACAGTTGTGTAGCTGATCCAATTGTCCTGCAGTCCCTCAAGCTGCTAGACTCTCTTATGAAAGACATTCAACAAATACTACCAAATAGCCCTCTTTCCACCCGTATGTACAATGCTGAACACATAGATCCTACAAACTTCCCTGAATTTCAGCTAACTATAAAAAAGTAGTACAGTCAACCATGTTTTGAATAGAAACCACGTTTCTGGGGAATACAAACCAAAGATCTGAAAAACATTTTATTTAACATCTGCAGTTGAAAGCGGTGGACTAGCAGTCCCCCAGAGAGGCTGCTATGGCCAGCAGCTGATGGTAGCTAACAGGAGCCTGCAAGGGGGGCTTTGGCCTGTAACGACGTTTCTCTGTAGGGCAGCAGGACTAAGGATAAGGCTAGGATAATGGAATTTGTGCATGCCTGGTCTCCTTGCTCCGCCTGACCAGAGCACTGATATCGCTGTGACAGCTGCCTTCTCAACACTCTCCCCCTGGCAGCAAATGGTGGGCCAGTCTGTCAGCTGCATATGTATGCTTAGCAGCGACATATTGGCAATTAAGGAGAGAATGATTCACATACTTACTGTATATGGGTAAATAGTTCATGAAATACGTAAGCATGAAATGTAAGGGTAGAGGAATCCTGGTGCAATTCAGGGCAGTTTTAACAGGAGTTATTTTTCCTTTAACAAGAGGGAAAAAGCCACTATGAGTTTGAAATGACCATATTTATTTTAATACTTGGAGTAGGTTTATAAAGTTCACTACTTAGACTCTTGATTAAAGCAGAAATTCTGGATGATTAACAGTTATCAATTACTAACCATTTATTAAAATAATAAGATATGGATGAAAAACACTAAATTTAAATACTAACTTTTGAAAACCTCAGTCATGGATTCTATAGTTATAATAAATGTCTGAAGCATTAGTGGCATTACCTCTAGACCAGAGTCAGGCTGGTGGCTTGCTATCATTTGGCACATCAGGTCCTGAGAAAACAATAATAAAACATTTATTTGAGAAGAGGAGTTAGTTAAATAACAGTTGTCATGGTAAGTCTAGAGAAATTATGCCTCAACCTCACATAAACTCTTTAAGAAAAATTTCAGATGTTTTTATTTTCTGGAAGTGCTCTGCTGTCCTACGGAGATGGAGATTGCCCTGTGAAAACTGGTATATGTGGTCAGACACAAGGAAGAGACAGAAAGTCCTGTTTATATGTATCAAATAAACAGATGCTGAGATTCAACAAGTTATTTAATAGAAATACTAAACCAAAAACAGATACAGAGGAAGCTGGAACAACTACTTTTCAGGAGGAGGTAGTTCCTCCCCAGTAAGAACATCCATTGGAAGCGTTTTAGATCAGTTTTCAGACACCAAGTCCAGGTAGATGACATTGGTTGCTCTTCCCTTATCCACTGAAGCTGTAACTCCATCATACAAGGCCACCAAATTTGTCAGGCATGATTTTCCCTTGGTGAAGCCATGTTGGTTACTTCCAATCACCTCATCTACATTTTCCATATGCCATAGCAGAGCCTTCAGGAGGATCTGCTCCATGATCTTGCCAGGCACAGAGGTGAGACTGACTGGACTATAGTTTCCTGGGTCTTCCTTTTTTCCCTTCTTGAAAACAGGCATTATATTTGCCCTTTTCCAGTCAGCAGGAACTTCATCAGACTGCCATGACCAGATAAGATGGAAAGCAGCTTGGCAACTTCGTCTGCCAGTTACAACATTTCTTCTTAAATGTTGTATTTTCTATTGAAGAAGCATGTTCTTAGTTTCCCCAAGGAGCTTTCATGATCTCCTTCTTAGGATTGTAAAGGTGTTGAAGAACTTTCACAGTTGTAATATTTCCTCCTCCTTCCTTACTTTTTTATTCTGTCATTTTCAGATTCTACAGTTTCTAAGTATGATACTACAGAGACAAAATGTCATTGACATTAAGCACCCATATTTTTCACATTAAGCTTTTGTCATTTGTAAATATGCTCTCTGGTATCTGGCTTTTAATATTTACTGATTTCTTTTCAAGGGAGCTATTGCGTAGCATTACAATTCTTCTTATTATTAGCTTTCCTCATGGTACATTCTTTCATGACATCGCTTGCTCCAATATTTTTTTCCAGACAGAAAAAAAGAAAAAAAAAAGAATCTGACATTTTAGGACTGTAAGATCTTGTTAGGTAGTGTGAGGTAGGACTTTGGCTGCAGAGGGACATCTCCCCTCATTTAATTAATTCTTTCCCTTGACATTTCTGTCATCAAGAGGAATATTTGTTTGTGATGCTTAACCTTTAAGTATGGTATGAATTTTCAGAAGAGTCATGCAGTGGCCAAAAACATCTGCACAAAACAACATTTAAACTCTCTCTCAACTTAATCATGAAATTATAAAATATATATAAATATAGCTGTTCTTCTTCTCTCTTTCCTTCTTTTGTCTCTCTCTCTGCTTTTCCCTCCTCCTCCCCAGTCCATCTCTTTTTCTGGAAGAGTCAGAAGGATAAACAATCCATACAGTAAGCAGTCTGTCAGTGACACCCTGAGAAGATAGCTTCTTTACCATGCGTGGCTCACGTGGAACTGCCTCATGCTGACCAGTCCCACATTGCTGGTGAGATTCTCACAGGATGTGGGGCTTTGCTCTGTTCCAGATGGCAGAGAAAGATTTTTTGATAATCGCTCTGTTTCATCTTCTTTGATTCAACATAGATGATCCATGAGAGACCCTTGAAACAAAGGGATTGCTGGATCAGAAAGAAGAACACAAAGTAATTGTATTGTATTGGA
This sequence comes from Podargus strigoides, assembly GCA_028020825.1. Classification (NCBI taxonomy): domain Eukaryota; kingdom Metazoa; phylum Chordata; class Aves; order Caprimulgiformes; family Podargidae; genus Podargus; species Podargus strigoides. The sequence goes on from CM051663.1 coordinate 94,796,959, forward strand.
AGCTCCAGCCAAGTTTAGGATGACATTGTGGGCACACCTACCTTTCAGTGTCATTTGAAATCAAATGTGATAGCAAAACATAAAGAGTATAGCATTTTACAGAGAGACATATAACGCCAGAAACATTAAAAAAACACCCTCTTTCTGCTATTTTGTTGAACCCACTGTTTCAGAGTCTTTCAGACCCCACAAAACCTCTATATCACAGCAACTTTTCTCATATGAGTCGTTCACATCACTGTTGCTTTCCGTATAAATATTTATCTAAGAGGTTATACCACATTATTTACAAAACATGAGAGAAACTCTTGGAAAGATGGTAAGAGTATGCTTTTCCTATGTTCTTATTTTGCTTTGTTTGTTTACAGAATTTCTGCTTTTTTTTTCTTCTTTTTTTTTTTTTTTTTCTCAGTTTCTTACGGTCAACAGACTTCTACCAGTTCTGATTTAACTCAAATGGCACTTACAGTTCCCTCTTCTTGCTGCTTATTGTAGTACTTTAAAGATTGAAAAAGAAAAGTGAAAAGTGTTGTGTTCTATTTTGCTGCCACTTCAAGGACCCTTACCAATCTGAGACACTGACTGATGAGGAACAAAGTGCTGTCAAAACCACTAAATATACCAACAGAGCTCAAGAGAAATATATTTATTTCTTCTGATAATTTTAAATTTTATTATTCTTAGCTGATAATCCTGATACTGGAAAGTAAAAGTATAGTTAGGCATTATTTTTCTCAACTGTATGTCTTTAACACTAAAGAAAAAAATGGCAATGAGAAAGTGAAGACTAAATAAGGTGGCATCCTTTATATTCAGGTCATTTTGAGTATTGCCTTACTTTGACCCATTGTTCTTGCATCATTTTAGCCCTCTCTGTCTCCATCTGTTCATGGAGAGAGAGAGATGGGATGGCAGGCCTTCATATGGAGTGCAGCATTTGCTATAGCTCAAAGTTTTCTCATGAAAATGACCAGTAAAACAGCGATAAATTGATGATGGAGAAAGAAAAAGTAGGATAATAATCAGGTTAATTGCAACTAAATGTTCAGTACCACTCATGCCACCAATGCTACCAAAAACTATTGACATATTATTGAAAAGTGAGATCCCCACCTTTTAAAAGATGCATAGGTCAGTAAACATTGATCGAGTCCTATAACAGCGTTCTTTACTGGGAAGTGAAGCTGATGCCAGCATCCTGGGGCAGCCTGCCTTTGAGAACACCTCAGAAAAGGTGCATGAGATATTGAGATGTGGTCTGTAACAGAGGTGAGCTACAGGTCCTGAGTTTTTAGCTCAAATATTAGCATCTTCTGCAGTTATCTCTTGAGGAGCCTGACTCAGTAGACATGTTGACTAAGACGGCAGCTACCTTGAAAAAAGCAAAGCCTCTCTGTTTCAGACACACACCGTTTGTAGACTAGTTACAAAAGCTCATATATAAAGTATCCCATAATGGTGTACTCTAGGTCAGCAATAAACAGCTTAGATAATAGCCCACAGCCTTCCAAATAATCATCTGATAATAACTGATGTTGAAGGTAGAAGGGATGGTGAACTTTTCTTTTGCTTTTTACTGTATATTTGTGTTTGTGTGGGTGACTGAAAGATTTAAATACAGGTTTTCTCTAACAAAAATTGCATTTTGAAATTTAAAAGGATTTCTGCTGATATTAACGAGGGATTTTTTTACATTATTGATGTAATATTGTACTTATGTTGGTCCAGCACTGCCATCTTCTACAGTCTGTCTCAGACACTGAAAAAAGGGATATCTGAATGTGTTTACACAAAAATAGCCATTAACTGCATTATGCAACTCAGGACTGCAACTGACCCTGAGCAGCAGACATTTGGGTATGCACAAGGTACTTTGTTTCCAGCAGTCTACCTAACTAAAGAGAAGGCAGGAAGATGAACAGCAGCAGTGGGAAAATAAACAAGTTAAATGAAATGTGGGAAAGCAGTAATGAAAAGTGGTTATTAAACAACTGCTGTCACCATATAATCCTTCCAAAAACTGCCCCTGATTTATCATTTCACAGAGATCTTGCAGACCAGCAATTACTGAAAGTTCTTATTTAATGAAGGTGAGAGCACATGGGAAAATTCCTGCTTATACTATTCCCACTGCATCTCTCCTAGTGGAAACGTATGGCTGTGAGTTTAGATATGAATCTCAGAGAGCTAGGTAAAAAGAACAGTTGAAAACAGATGGCAGCAGTTACAACTGGGATATTCCCAGTTGGTGGCTTTAGCATTTAGAAATGAGCATCTGTTCTTCTTCCCTGTTGCAAAGTGATTTTAACTCAGAGGTGTTAAAAATACGTAAGTTGCTGCTTTATTCATTTTTGCTGTTTACTGACTTTAATGACTTATATCGAATGAAAAGTACAATGTTTACCTGTGTGGCAGGGGAACCGAAACAGAAATACAGGTCTCTGATGCAGAACTTGAGGTTGTAAAGTAAAGTATAGGGGGGAGGGGTAAAGGAAATAATGTGGATTTGTCCTAATGCTGGCAAAGAGGGGTTTTTGAAAGATGAAGCTGTAGCAACATGAAGGTCCAACCTCTGCAACAGTTTTCTGAAGCTCTTTTTAAGTATCATCTTCTTTTCTTTAATAGCTATTAATAATCTCTTAAGATTAAAAAAAAGGAGTAAAATACTTAACCATCTCACTACTGCATTGTCTAACAGCACAGAAAATTCCATTTCTGGCTTCAGAGAGGATCAATGTCAGTTTGAGGTTGATTCTTACTTTGTCAGACAGTGGGCTTTTAAATAGGGTGGAGCTAGGTATCGTTAAAACTGGGGGAGGGAGGAAAATCGGGTTAGGCATAGCTTATGCTACCTATTTTTTTAGTATCAGATAAGATCTTTGTGAAATCCAAAAAATGCATTCACAAACTAGATTTGTGAGACAACTGTATGAATACTTTCATCCGTTTTTAGCCAGAAATGGCTATGACAGGTGACAACCTTAATTTATTGTGACTGTGCATAAAATCGTGGCAATTATGCTTTTAAAACTAAGTCTTTGTTATTAAGTCTGGCTAAGAGTGAGGGTCCATCTGGATGGATCCGGCCATGGGATTAACGCTTCAGGGCACAATTCTTTGCATATCTTTTGGAACATTTATGCCTATTATAGGGACAATGCAATTGTCTTTTCTGCTACAAAGTGCTGAGAATGTGCTTGCAGATCATGACAGAGGTAGATGGAATTATTTTTCTGATGCCAGACTTTTTAAAATGAAAGATCACAAGACAGAGTGATAGACAGCTGACCATCTGCCTGAAGGATTTTCTCATCTAACATACGTCAGGGCTTCTTTCCATTATGTGTTCACTCAACATACATATTGAGTAGAAGGAGCAAATGGGTTGTTTTAAACTGTGACACTTTCAAGATTATATTCTTGTCTCTATTCTTTTAAACCTTAGTATGGTTTTGTTTGACTTAGTCTCTAGGCCACTCAAACCTGGTTCGAGTGAAGGCCGGATAATTAAAAATGAATCCTGATCAAATAAAAATTTGCTAGTTGGTGAAAAGGAATTGGAAGATGTGATACACCTGATGGTCACTGTCTAAGTTTCAGAGTTTCTGTCCCTTTTGTTTGTTCACTTCCAGGCCCAGGGATCCTGTTTAATCTTGAGCTGCTTGCAGAGTAAGGTAACATAAAAGGTATAATTTTCTCTGTTCAGGTTAAACCAGCATACAAGTCTTTCATCACGTGGCATCCTTGGGAGAGTTATGAAAGGCTCTGAATCCTAAAGATGGGACCATTGGTATATGATGAGCCAAATCTCATGCTGCAGATATTCCTAGGCCTTGTGATGCATGGTTATATGTGAGATGTTGAAGAGCAAGTTTTCACACAGGAGGGGTTTTATTCATATTTACTAGGTAGAACAGTGTGTTTGGCTGATCTACCAGTAACATATCCGTTGCTGAGGTTCTCAGGAATCAGCTAATGGGCATATACTCTAACTGGAAATGTAAGGTAATAAAAATAAACATGCCACCATTTTTCATTAGAAGTTGGTGTTGAAGATTCTTGTTTCCCGTCTATCCCTGGTTTCAGTATTTGAAAATTGGTAATCTTTTCTGAAAATAACGCAGTGCCTTGCTTGCCCAGTACTGTAATTTTATTACTTCCCTTACAAATTAACTGAGCCCCTGAGCTGCATGGTAATAATGGTTTCTGAAAAAACTATTTTTATTCTTTTAATTGAAAGAGGCTCACTGTACTTTTAGAATAGTGTATTTTTTTTGCTATATCTGTCCCCTTTCCTTCTATGAAAGAGATCCTTATGGAAATGTGTAAATATTGTGAAACTATTTAGCAAAGAGTATTTACTGAGAAGTACTCCGCTTATGTAAATACAACTGCAGTGAGTTACCGTAGTTGTCAGGTCATTGGCATTCATGTCAATAATAGGTACTGACAAAAGCCAATTTGTCAGATTTGTAATGTGATGTTTTGGTCTAACAGCTGTGATTCTGTGCTTCAGTATTCATGCAAAAGTAGCATGCACTGCATGTTTTTGATCAAGCAATTAGAGGACCAAATCTACCCCAAAACTCTCATACATGGTTCTGTTGAACTTAGTGCACATGTGTTTGTAGTTGTGAATGCATCTGTAAAAACCTGAGGCTGAAATTTCTACCTTGTGGTGTTTGGCATTTAAAGGTATGGGCAAACCAGACATACAGGGTATAATTCTGTCTTTTATCCTCAAAATTCTGTTATTTTGTGGTGCACTTAGTGGACTGAACATAAAATTGCAGTGGAGAAGAGGATGATCAGTAATAATTATTTACAAGTAGGTCTTTGTGGTGGTTTATGTCTTATATTCCATGGAAGCCTTCCTCTAATATTTGTTTCAAACCCCTAACTTTGCTAACTTATATTCTTCTTTGTCAAACTCTTCTGTTGATTCGGAAGAATGCAAACTACTTCTTTGATCTGCATTGTGGCAATTTAACTGCATTTGTCTTTGAGCTGAGCTTTTATTATTTCTAGAAAACCTATGAACTTCTAGGGTATTATTACATATACTGTATTATGTGGTTCTTAATAGAGATGAATTAGCTGATTGAGACCAAGCTTTTTCCTTTTGTCAATAGAAATATTTTGTGATTAAGTTAAGCTAAATGGAAGCAATCTTTTATTTATTTATTTTTTAAAAAGAGATGTTTACCAAGAAGCTTGTATCCATTCATTTCATTTGGCTACAAAACCAATTAAACTTAAAACTAGTTCAATCTTCTGATTGAAGGCTCAAGGTGCACCATTGGTATAAGCTGTCCAACAACCTCAACTGCAGTTAAAAAAATGGAGTCTCTAATGGAAATTCTCTGCCCTGTAGATGTCTGTATCCTTCACAGTTTGTGTACTTTATATCACAGTCAATAAGAAAATTAGCATTACTGTGTAAGGCTGATTTGCATACATACATATGAAGATTATAAGCAAACACCACAGTCAGCAGAAGTTTAGACCTACCACCTGGATTTCCACCTGATGGTAATATTGATAACTTTCTGTGTGTATTAATCATGACAATGGACCAAGGTCATGCTTTAGGATCATGTTACATATTCAATTTGTAATTGCAGAGATGTGCTATTTAACTAAAATCAGGTTATTATGATCTTGACTCTTACACATAGCCCAAGCTATCAGCATAATGGGATGAACCAATTCCTTATGTCCAGACTCAGCATTTTGTCTATCACAGTGATATAATATTTATTATCATGGCTTCCAGATCTATCTTTTCTTTCATATCACAAGTAGCACAATGACATCCCTATTTCTCCACAAATTGCAATAGACGCTGGAGAGTAAGCAAGACATAAAATGAAGACATAAAAATGGCTATCATTAAGTGATCATTAGTGTCTATAAATGTTAATGGGAACATTTCAAAAACAGAACTAAGTAGTTATGCTGTAAATTTGAGTGACTTTCTAGAATACTGATTTAAATAATTGGGCAAGTTCCTGCTTGTTTCTGCAGGAGTAAGTGTATGTGAGAACACCTAGGTTTCAGTGTATATTTGAGCATGTGCATAGAAATAAACAATTAATTATTGTATAGTGTTAAGTCTTCAGGGGTTTTTGCGTGTGTGTTCATGTCTATGATGAAATTACACACATTTGTAACTGTCTGCTGATATGGAAATTCAAGCCTCTACTTAACAGTAATTACTGACTTTGTGATTCTATTTCAACCATTGGCTGGAAGGGTTAAATTGTTAAAGTCAGGTTGTTGATATGAATGTTTATGCAAAATGCATTTGATTCCTGTGGATATCCAAGCAAGTCATTCTCATATTTGCATACGCTGTGCATTTGGAAGTGCAAGTTTCTGCACCTGGGTAGAGGCAAATTCTGCCATTGCCGTAGTGATGGAAGTGTCCAAAGCACCTATAGCAGCCTCCTTCTTGATAAGGTTTTTTCTGTCTCATGCTCATGTACTGCTAGTAGCAGTGTGAAGCAAGGCTAAAGCTAGCTCAGCTTGAAACTGGTGGCTGATTTCTGAAAGTTCACCTTTAAGAATAGGATTTTATTGATTGTCTTCGAAAAAGGTTGCAGAAGGATGTCAGAAGAAAACATGTGAAATAGTAAGCAAGATTTGGTGCTCTGACATCATGCAAAACTTCTGTCAAAGTGCCTGCTGTAGAAGCTTTGAACAAATACTCTGTTTTAGGATTATTCCTCAAATTCCCCAATCTAGACATTTTAGGCTGACAGATCCCAGTTTGTCCTGGTATGCCTAATCATTTGTTTGCATTGTAATTGGGATGAGGCGGCACTCACAGAGGTGGACTAATAACGCAATTCTTATACAGGCAAAGTTTCATATGAACTTCCCTACTTGAGGGAGCTCATGTGGTTCCTGCAATATATCTCAGGCTAGTTATGGAGAATATCGATAATTCCATTTTCCTCTGTTCAGTCTTTTACTTCTATCACAAACAGAGCAGTCCTTTGGTACTTTCTCAGTGTAAGGGTGTATCTGTTTGTTTTTTCCACTATAAATTTCCAGTCACTCTGTTAATTTTTATTTCTGGATTTTCATGTGACACTTATCATGAGAGGACTAGCATACCTTTGTTAATATTTAGACCTACTTGATGTAATTATATTAGTACCTTTCCTTTTTTTTTTTTTTTTTAATATCCTTACAGTGATAGTGATGTATCTGTCTCTGGAGATGTCATAGTAGATCTTCTAAGATGTAGAATAGCCTCTAGAGATGCATGATTTTGCTTCTCTGGACATCAAGTCTTCTTTTTTTTTGTATAAGAATAATCACTTAGCCCTTCTAATTCCATCTTGTCTCAAAGAAAATAGTCCTTGGTATTATTTTTTATTTTGTGGTTACCTATCCATGTTAAGAAACGGGAAAAAGGAGTTACAGGGAGACAAGTGGTCTGAAACCTGCAAAGGCTTTTGACGAGGAGACAAAAGGAAAAACTATTTCTTCACCAGTAGATATCAAAATTCAGGCTGATAAAGATGAAACATACAGTGCTTGTGTTTGTTTGCATTTTTTATTTATTTGGTTGATTTATTTCCAAGGAAAAATTGAGAGAATCTAAGATAGAATTTTACATTATTCATTGTCTGGGCTTAATACAAACTTTTAATAGAGCTCGTATTAAATATGGATGAAAGGAACTTCATGTAGTAAAGTTGATGCAGAGATTACATTATTTCATAGCTGCAAAAAGGGATTAATTAATAAGATGTCAATATGAACCTGTGTGTTATTTGCTGTATGGTCAGACATAGATATCACCTGAAATTGGTTGGGGTAATTTTCGACAGGTGGTTCTGTTCTTTTGAAGGCCTGTTATGGTATGTGGGACCATTGTGCTATGCAATGAATTCTTCAGCATGAATGTTTCTTGATCCAGTACTCTCCATAAAGGGCGGCGCTGAGAGCTGTGTGTCTCCTCCTCCCCTTTGCCCTCCAATAGCAATAATTTGTGCCATCCTTTCTGTGGTTATAGATTGTCTTCTCTCTGTAGTAGGCAGACTCTGTGCAGACGAGCCACCACAGTTGGTGTCCGCTCTACTGTTTGTGGAGGGGAGTAAAACACCTTGCAGGTCTTTGATCCTCTTGTCTGGCATCTACCCCACAATGAAAGATGCCAGATCTCAAGGCAGGCTTATCCTCTGCTGTCAGGTCGTGAGGAGGCTGGTGGTCACAGTTAGTGAACACCTCTGTGCTGGAACCAGGAATAGGTCATGAAGGACCGTTGTTGTGATCTAACCCCTATCACAGGTTGTTGCTGGGGGTGGGACACATCCCATCTCTGCTACTGTCGACCCACTGCCACCACAGAGAATTCTCCCCTCAGAGGAGGCCACTTACAAGTAGATCTCTTTCTCTTAGAGCTGTGATTAAATGCTACGCAGAAAGACCCAAGGTAGAGCAGGTTTTATCTTCAGGATGCTGGCACTCTCTTAGCAACAACAAAGCAGCTCTGAATTACATAGGAAAGTTACAACAAGGTTTGGAACGGAAGTGTGCATGAAAGCAGAAAATCCTTAGGGAATGGACTTCGAGGTTCTCACAGTGCTACTCACAGGGGTGTAAAAAGTCTGTGACTGACTCTGAAGAAAGCTAGCAGCAAAAACAATGGAGTCTCTGGCTCACCCAGCCCTGTTCCCCCTACCAAGAAACCTCCACATGCTGCAAGGTCACTCTCATTTAAATGATCTTCTCACTTAGTTCCTTCCTTCCTGCAAGTCCTGTCAAAGTAATTCCTATTCTTAGGTGCCAGAATCAGAATTTCGCATTTAAATGAAAAAGGGCTTGACATCTGAAGCATAGATATCGGTGCTTGTTGCAGCCCACCTATATGCACCTGCAGCTTTTCAAGGCATCTAGGCCACTACTGAACCTGTTGTATAAATCGGATGTCCAAAAGAACAGGGAGAGGGAGATTTTATTGTCCTCTCTAACATATTGTTTAGAAATGTGTCCAGAAAGGCTTACAGGAAAAAAAAAAAAATAAAGAAAGAAAATAAAAGGTACTGAGTACCTGTGTTGTACAATCTACCATTCTGCTTGTCTGTTTGCTTTTCTTTATTTTCTTTCAACCATATGACTAACATCACCTCTTTGTGTTTGGCAGCTGAACATAATGCACAGTGCTATATTCAGAAGTACCCACTCATTCCTTACAGCTTTTATGACAAAGCTGTCCCTCCACATGTCCGTGTTGGCCTCTGACCCTATATGTTTACTTCAAGTAAACATGCCAGATGGCACAGAAAAGTGGTAGGGCAAAGAACAACCCTCTAGGGGCCAGGAGTCATAAAATCCTTCTCCACAAAGCAAACTTAAAAACGACAATTTCAACAAATGCCTTAGAGGAAGTTCACCACTAGAACGAAAGGGAGACAGAGATAAAAATAAGAAAAAATATCCCTAACCTAACTAACTCTTTACATATTCAGTTTTCTGTACCACCAGCTACATTAGTAGCAAAACCAAATGAAAATGTAAATGATCATTTGGAAAGATAGACAGATGGACTGAGTTTTTAAGCGGAGAGGTGGAGGCGGGTTTGCATTTGGAAATCAGTGTTCAAATCTGGAGACTGATTATTGCAATGACCCCATGCAATATTTTCCACCTCCCTCTCCCACCACAGAGGTACTGTCAGAAGACAAGCGGCGAGGTTGCTGCTCCTGATGTTGAGCCCGCAGTGTTTCTTTGTGCAGGGGAAAAAGTCCAAATCAGATGACACCTTGTACATAGGGCTGCTGCCAGACTGTGCAATGGCGATAGACATGGTAGAAATGTAAAGAGAAGAGGAGCAATGTTCAAGGAGTGGGAGGTACCGCCAGTTAGCCCATCTGACACAGCGGGAGGAAGCAGACACATTTTATGGTGTAGGTTGCAGCCCCAGCTAGCTGGCCTAGCACAAGATACTACTACCACTAGACAGAGTTTCCCTTACACCCATTGGTTGTCATCCCAGCAGCTTTCTTTTGTGGTTTGGTGGAAAAGGTGGAAATGTGTTCAGTTCTTTAAGCTTTCCAACTTTATGCCAAAGAGGATGTCAATTCATCTCCTCAGCCCACTTCTTGTTTGTGGATTTGGGATCAAATCCTGCATGTTTATTCCCATTTGGATGATCAGTTTCGGATTCAGACTGGGACATGATGACATTTACTTCATGTCCAGGTCATGATTTGATTGTCCAAATACAGAATCAGGCACCTTAAATTAAGTGCCTCTACAACATCCTTCTTTTCTGAAATGTTATGTGTGGCCTGACCCATGCACAAAAACCTCACGGTTTGCATGTGTCCTTTATGATTTGTTCTCTGAAAAAGTTTTTTTCCTTGTCAGCCCCAGAGCACTTGACTGTAAGAGGTAAGTAGCCATTGATTTTTCTTTTGCTTTCTAGGCAGAGAGACAGGAGCATGCAGAGCAGAATTGCCTTCCCAAGGCCAAGCTGAAAGCCCTGAATCACCTCAGCCACTCTCCTCCCAAATGTCTTTACTGTGTCCTGAAATGCCCTGGGGAGGAAGGTGAGCAGGGATGCAGTTTGCTCCCCAAGTATCTGGTTCATGCATAGTTCATCTTAGGTTCTCCTGCTGCCATCTTCTTTCCTGACTGATGCTTTGTTCTGTAATTTTAAATTGTCTTTATTGTCTTCTGCCAGCAATCTTTATTTCACAGAGATAGCTGTGAATATGACAAGACCAGAGGACCTAGTCTTACATGTAGTTCATCAGTTTTCACTGAAGCAATGTCACTAAGCTGTCCTGAGGATTTGGCCCACACACCTATTGTTTTAAAAAAATAACTTCACCTGCAAGATCCACAAAGTAATCAAAAGTGCACTTTCAATAAGGTCTTTAAACTTTCCAGTATCTGTTAAGCATGCTCCATACTTCAGAAGAAAAATAATTAACTTTTTCAACACAACCTCCCCATTTTTCCCAGGATAGATTTAACTGCTGATATTTCTAAAAACTGGGAATGACAAAATTTAATTGCAACAGGAGCTAGGCCTGGAGATACTGTCATGCTCTTTTAATTGAAAGGAGATGTTCTCCCCTCCCTTATTTGTTATATAAAATATTTTAGTTTTTTTAACAAAACCTAGAGATAGTAATTGTGGTTTCCTAACCTTATCTTAGATTAAGAAATTGCCACTGGTAACTTAATTTCATTATTATGCATGACAATATAATTTTGCTTACATATGGCACATGATGATGATCTTAGGACTTGATCTTAGAGATTTCTTCCAGCCAACGCTATTCTATGATTCTATGATTGTGCAAAATACCTGTAATTATTTGTTTTGATAATCTGTGCTATATTTAAACACAAGTATCAAATACAGCAGGAGAGCTGTTTAGCAGAATCAACTCTAAAAGACCCCTTCAGCAAAAAAAACGTGGGACAAAACCTGTGACAAGAGGGCTTGGAGTATGCAAATAATTGCAAATATCTTTCCGGATGACATGACAATAGTGTCTGTAACGAGTCAACAAGACAGGGGATATGTTAGCGCTTGCCTGGTTTAGCTCTGTTAAAAAAGTGCGGAGGTGAATTTGAAGTGGTGGTTTTGTCTCTTCCCCATTTTCTGTCATTCATAAGCTCCCAAACTGCAGTCAGCCTCTTTTTTTAATTGATTGCATAATACAGCCTTCATGCTATTAGGATGCACTTGATATATGTGTTCAAGTTTTCCTCAGTCAGGAAGGTTAAAAGCTTGCCTTTTTGAAAGCAAAAGCAGAGATTCTCATATAATTACACAATGGCATGGGCTGGATATTAAAAAAAGCATCAGCTATCATGGGACTTGAAATAGAAATGTAGTACTGCCAACACTCTGGGACCCCAAACCTCGTCAAAACTAGAGCAGCTAGCAGCATGCCTTGCAGGTGCTAGTGATGCTCTGCAAGAGGAGCATTAGGGTCATGTCGCAGCCTTGACTCCGAGGGGGGGGTCAGGGTCTCTTCTCCCAGGTAACTAGTGATAGGATGAGGGGTAATGGCCTCAAGTTGTGCCAGGGGAGGTTTGCATTAGATATTAGGAAAAAATTTTTCACTGAAAGTGTTATCAGGCACTAGCACAGGCAGCCCAGGGCAGTGGTGAAGTCCCCATCCCTGGAGGAATTTAAGAAATGTGTAGATGAGGTGCTGAGGGACATGGTGTAGTGGTGAATTGGCAGTGTTAGGCTAGTGCTTGGACTTGATGATCTTAGAGGTCTCTTCCAACCAAGGCTGTGATTCTATAATTCTGCGATTCATTGTCCCTTCAGGATAAGCCTTCCTACTGGAGACAGAAAGTCATGCAGGTTACGGCAGTCCTGTAACAGTGACCAACCCTCACTGTGGCATCTGACTTGAGAGAAACTAAAAGGAATGTGGGGAAATGGAATAATAATATTAAAGCAATTTTAGAACAAATATTTTACTGTGAACAATGCAAATTTATGTCCTGTTGCCAGTTGTCATTTACCCCTTCTCATAGAGTCTTTTTAGTGCTGGACTTTTTATTTTCTTACTGTAGCAAAGGGAGAGATGTTTTATCAGATATGGACCTTCTCATTTAGCCTTGGCTGAATGGTGTTCCTGGTTACTTGGCCACCGACCAAATGCTGTAATTAGGGATTTACTGCTCCCTTAGCTACAGCTGGGCTAAGCATCAGTGTACAGAGTACTCCAGTACTATATTTCCTCTTGAAATGTAAGTAGTTTGCTACGGAGTCTCCTTTTCCCCTTAGCTTTTGCAGAGACATTGAGAAGCTGAACTGATTAGGGGCTGGCCAGAGGTTCTGGGCAGCTTTGGAGGGGTTCTTGAGTGGTGTAATTCGGCTGAGGTGAGGGAATTATGCAGGCTGCTTGCGTAGGAGATGTCTCCAGGGGTCTGGTCTGCTGTGGGAAGAGATGTACCTCTCCTTACACATTTGCAGGACATCTGTGCTAGCAGAGCAGTATGTTGGACTGTGCACAGGGGTGTGTCTAGCAGAGATGATGAGAAATGAGTTCCCCAGGCAAGAACTCTGAAACTGTTGAGGCATACTTGTTCAGGGGGGCTGGAGCTCTGAGCTTTGCTCTGCAACAGGACGCTGTGAGGTGTGGGAGTGGGTAGAGCTAAACAGTGCTGAGGGCATAGAGTGTGGGTGGGTGGCTGGGTTCAAGTGGAGGACAGAGGATGTCGTGTTCAATTGATTGGGAGGATCAAAAATACCATTTTCCTCAAACATTGCAATAAAAATTAAAATTGCTATTCCTGCATTGATGTTATCCATGGGCTAGAAACTATCATCCTCCTAGGAAGAGTGAATCTCATAAGAATATATGAAACTAAATACAATTAGAAGCAAAAATCCTGATAAAAATAGAACAGGCATTTTACAATATTGCAGAAAATACTAATCAAGCTAAAATAAAGTGCTTGGAAACTTGTATGTTTTCCTTGTACAAAAGGTGCCCAAACTACTCAGCCTTCCAGTCTTTATAATTACTGATGAAATTCACATAATAAAATTAATAATTGGTACACCATAATAAAACATTTGGCTGAGGTTGATGTAAAAGGTTGTTACTAGAGAGTGCTCAATGCTGCTAGTGCCCAGCAGTTGTTAGCTAAATAGAAACATCACTCCTGGGTGTCCCAGCACTTCTAAGCATCCAAATATCATGAATAAATCAGTTTCCTCCTGTACACTGAGCTATATTTAGAACAAGTTTATTTGCAGAAATTGTAGCTTCAGCTGGCTGTGTATTTTTGAAAAAATGAATAGAAGCTTTAACATTCAATAGACATTTTAATGGCAAAAAGTTGCGTAGAAATAGAGTTGGTCAAAAGATACCCACAAATAACCTATCTGCAGTTTTTTTCTCCTATCAGTGTTTGAATAAATTCTAGTTCTTAAAACTTGCAAAGCAGTATTTTAAATAGTGGTTCCCCATGGTACTTCCAACAACCTGAAAGCTATAGTAGTGATCTTGCAGGACTGGAAGCTGCTGTTTGGACTGCTCGTATTGTTGGCAGGGGTTTTAGGATAACATTCACTTATCACAAAGCCAATGTCTGGGGCCTTTAATCTTCAGAGCCTCGAAATTGTCTTTTGATATATGACGGCTGAACGCTTGCAAGGTTGTGGTACCTCCCTGAAAGCATTGGGTCAACACTTGTTATATGTTTAGAAATTGCTGTCTTGTTCCTTGTGCTTTATGTACAGCCATACCACAGAGGAGGTGAGTATAGCTAAAGGCATTTTACTTCCTTGTTCCTATTAACCTCTCTGAAACACAGGGAGGGAAGAGATGGGATCACAGGCCTATCCCTCTGTGCACTGGCCAAGGGTACAGGTTGCTGGTGGGAAGTATGAATTGCACAGTGCACCTGATTTTAGTAAACTGAGGGTGCCTGAAAGGAATTGGTAAATTTTCTTGGTAAATGTCTGGTATAGCATGGTCAGAAGTAAATGCTGAGTCAGTGTGGCTCTCCATGGTGCAGTACCTTTGTCTGTGGTGGCTGGAGGAAGAGAAGAAAGGAGGGAGCAATACGCTTAGTTTGGTCCCCAACAGAGAGGAGATCAGGAGAATGTAAATTGCTAGGAAAGAAATAGAAGATGAAAAATTCACATCTTGATGATATCCCAAGCTTGACTGTGTTCTATTGTGTTTTGTTTGTTTGTTTGGGTTTTTGATTGTTGATGTTGTTTTGGTGGCTTTTTTCCCTCCAAATGCTCCTAATCTGTGTTTTACATTTCCCATCTCATACATTGTTGACCCTAAGACCTACACAAATCATAAAATTTAAAATAAACGAAAAGGCTGAAATATTTTTTACTGCCTCCTGAGCACTGGAGTTCTAGTGAAATAGAGTCTTACTACCGGTTTTCAGATTTTCTTTCACAAACATGAAAGTCAGAGATGAGACTTAGTGAAATGAGGTTTTCCCATGCTGCAAGACTGCAGGAACTGCATCTTGAAAGAAACCAACAAGCTGTAAGCAAGTAGTGAGTGGTGCCAATCTTTTGAATCACCAGACCATCTCCGAATGACAGTTTTTATTCCTTTGCTTCACAGAGTGTTATAGGTTTATTTTTAAGTCCAATCGTTTTTGTAAAGTATATGTTCACCTTTAGGTGGAAAGTGTTAAAAGTGTACAGACTATAATGAAACCAGAGATTTTTTTTCTATGTGCTTCTCTGTACAGCACCTAGTACACTGAGTCCTGATGCAGATACTGATGCTTTTAGGGCACTATGCCAATTAAATTGTGATATTTAAATTACTGCTGTATGGTAAAGACTTAGCTATAAGGAAAAGATTTGCTTCCTAAAAGTTGTTAAGGATCTCCTATTCAGGTAAACAGTAGACAACAAAGAATATACCAGGCAGTGGAAACTCCACTGTGTCTCAGACAAATGGACAAAGGCAGAGGTTTTTTTCAGTTTCTTGTCACTCTGGGTCTTTTTTCATTGTGGTTTTGTTGTGGTGATCTTTGTTGGTTTTTTGGTTGTGTTTTTTTTTTTTTTAATTTTACTTCTTTTTGTTTGGTTGGTTTCGTTTGTTTGTTGGTTTGGTTTGGTTTTGGTGGTTTTTGTTTGTTTGGTTGGTTGGGTTGGGTTTTTTTGTTTTTTGTTGGTTTATTTTCTTTTCCCATTAACAATAATACTGACCCTACAGACTCAGAAATGTAGAGAATGTATCCTGTAACTCCCCACATTGACAATACAGATCTCAGGGTGAAAAAGCAATTGGACAAAAGGCTATGGAGACAAGAGTAAAACTACTGAAAGGCGGTTATGTTAACTCCTAGCAGGGTTTTCCACCAAGCCAATAGTACCTCACAAGCAACGACATTTAAGGGAGCTAGCAAATCCAGCCCTATGAAAATAGACATTTTATCATTGTCCATTACCAGGGTACAATTATTCACTTTCCCTCACATGACTCTATGATTCTGTGTCCAGACACATACAGGTCAAGGCAATCTCAGCCAGTAAGATATATCTGGCCTTTTTTGTGTCATAAGGTTTTTGGTATTAAAGGTTTGAGGCATGGCTGTTCCACCATCATTGTGAGAATGGTTATCAGTTCAGGTCTTCGCACTCTTTTTGTGACAGCAAAGAATATGGCTGTAAAGTATATAGATTGGCTCACAGCCTAAAATTATCAGAGGTTCCCCAAACCTCTGTTCTCTGTATGCGCACAAAAGCACATAATCCCTTTTCAGTAGGAGAACTGCAGTGACCATTTAGTATTTAGTATTTCTATTTCATATTTCTACTTAGTGTTTCCTGTGCCTATTACTTAAGATACATCTGCTGCTGAAGCTTTCATGTGTATTTCATCATAAGAAAAATAGTTTCAGAACAGATGTTGAGAGGTGCTTTAGTTCATCTTTTTATGCCAGGCAGATCCAAGGCAGCTGATAATTATGCTTGATTATCCAAGTCAGTCTCAACTATAGGCCAGTCAGTCTCAGCTCTGTGCCTGGCAAGATCGTGGAGTAGATCCTCCTGGGAACTATGCTAAGGTATATGGAAAATAAAGAGGTGATTGGTGACAGCCAGCACGGATTCATTAAGGGCAAATCGTGCCTGATAAATTTAGTGGCTTTCTACAATAGGGTTACAGTTTTGGTGTACAAGGGAAGAGTAACTGACATCATGTAATCACAGAATCACAGAATCACAGAATGTTAGGGATTGGAAGGGACCTCAAAAGATCATCAAGTCCAATCGCCCTGCCAGAGATCTACCTAGATCAGGTCCCACAGGAACGCATCCAGGCGGGTTTTGAATGTCTCCAGAGAAGGAGACTCCACAACCTCTCTGGGCAGCCTGTTCCACTGCTCTGTTATGCTCACTGTGAAGAAGTTTCTTCCTCACATTTATGTGGAACCTCCTATGTTCCAGATTGCATCCGTTGCCCCTTGTCCTATCATTGGATGTCACTGAGAAGAGCCTGGCTCCATCCTCATGACACTCACCCTTTACATATTTATAAGGTCAACCCTCAGTCTCCTCCAAGCTAAAGAGACCCAGTTCCTTCAGCCTTTCCTCATAAGGGAGATGTTCCACTCCCTTCATCATCTTTGTGGCTCTGCGCTGGACTCTCTCGAGCAGTTCCCTGTCCTTCTTGAACTGGGAGGCCCAGAATTGGACATAATATTCCAGATGTGGCCTAGTGCAAAGCATTTGACACTGTCTTACCTGGTAACCTTGTCTCTATATTGGAGAGACATGGACTTGATGGATGGACCACTCAGTGGATAAGGAACTGTCTGGATGGTCCCACTCAAAGAATTGCAATCAACGGCTCAATGTCCATGTGGAGATCAGTGACAAGTGGTATTCCTCACAGGTTGGTACTGGGACAGGTGCTGTTTAACATCCTTGTTAGCAACTTGGACAGTGGGATTGAGTGCACCCACAGCAAGTTTGCAGATGACAGCAAGCTGTGTGGTGCAGTTGACATGCTGGAGAGAAGGGATGCTATTCAGAGGCAGGCTAGAGAGCTGGGTCTGTGTGAACAGCATGAAGTTCAATAAAGCCAAATGCAAGGTCCTGCACATAGTTTAGGGCAATCCTAATCCCAAATACAGGCTGGGTGAAGAATGGCTTGAGAGCAGCCCTGAGAAGAAGGGTTTAGGAGTGCTGGTTGATGAAAAGCTCAAGATGAGCTGGCAACGTGCACTTGCAGCCCAGAAACCAGCTGTATCCTAGGCTGCATCAAAAAAAGCGTGGCCAGCAGGTCGAGGGAGGTGATTCTTCCCCTCTGCTCTGCTCTTGCGAGATCCCACTTGAAGTACTGTGTTCAGCTCTGGGGCCCTGAAGATGAGAAGGATGTGGACCCGCTGGAGCGAGTACAGAGGAGGGCCATGAAGGTGGAGCACCTCTCCTATGAGGACAGCCTGAGAGAGTTGGGGTTTTTCAGTCTGGAGAAGAGAAGGCTTATGACACCTTCCAGTACAGGTTGCTCAGAGAAGTTGTAGCTGCCCCCTCCCTGGAAGTGTTCCAGGCCAGGCTGGATGGGGTGTTGAGCAACCTGGTCTAGAGGGAGGTGTCCCTGCCCATGGCAGGAGGGTTGGAACTAGATGATCTTTGAGATCCCTTCCAACTCAAACCATTCTGTGATGATGTCATGATCCAGATGACTTCCCCAAATCATTCCTTGAAAGATTTTTCTTTTCACACTTGTGGTCGTCGTTTTCTATGTTTTATATAAAGCAATGCATCCTTTTCTCCAGCTGAAAATACGATGATACTATAATGGATACAAGAGGGCAATGGAGCTCCTCTGTATGAAAGAAAGTATTAAATTCCTTCTCAAATTGTGATGAAGGCTATGTAAATTGGTCTTTTTTTTCTTCCAAGAATCAATTATTTAGTGTAACAAACTATATCTGTAGGAGACTAAACCTTCACACAGACCCAGCCCCTTTCCCTCTTGCTTGCTGGTTTACAGATTCTCCTGCCCAAAGAGCAGCTCTGTTTTGTCTTGTTCCTCTGACAAGGGCCATGGGCTTGCCAGCAAAGCCACTCTTCAGACTGCATGCCACTAAGCCACAGGGAATCACCATCACTTTTCCACTGCAGAGAGGGGGCTGTCTGCTCTTCAATTTCCTTGTGCTGCAGATGACACTGAGTGTAATTCTTACCTGAGTGCATTATTTGTGTTTCTCTCCTGACCTAACAAAAAGGGGAACTATACCTAAACCTTCTTTTAGTTAGAATAAAAAATAAAATTCAGCTGGTACTAGCATCAGGTGGTGAGAAATGGTTTAACTGCAAAAGTGTGAAAAATGCTGAGCAGGGGAAGCTGCCTCTTCGACAGCACCTTGGGAAAAAGAACAAAATCCTTCCACACAGCCTAGTGCAGTTCAAACTCCAAAGCAACAGATCCACCCAGAATTTATGAAACTAAGGGAGACAATGCTTTTCCATATTGTCTCACTGGTGCTCATGCTAACTAAAAAGGCATGAGTAAGGTGTTTCTCCATAGCTCTGCCATTTGCACCCTGAGGTTCTTGTCTCATGTATGGTTAAAGAAGATTTATAATTTCACCAAAGTTATATTTTCAGTCAAACAAATTTCGTTTTCATTCAAACTTTTGAAAATTTTTTTTTCAACAGATGGTCTTCAAGTACAAAGAGACAGCACAGCCCCAGAGGGACTGACAAATAGTATTTTCCTTGCCAAATTTCAGTTATACTTCATTAAAAAGGATAGAATGGCTATTGGATTTATTTTATTTCTGTATACCATTAAGGATGTTTAAGTTTTGCTAGTTGTTTATGAGTGTACTAGAAGCATGGACCTTGGTATAATGTGTGGAGTGCAAGTATAAAGCAGAAGTCACTCCTTTCCCTCCAAAGTTAACAGCCTGGAAGATGTGATGTGTTTCAACTGATACACAGAGAAGTGGTAAGTTGGAAAAGAGCAGAGGGCACAGCATAAGTGGACGTGACAACACCACCAAAACTCACAATCTTAGCAGATTTCTTGGAACTTTTGAGTGTTGTGATTTACCCAAAGTACGTGGAAAGAAGTTAATATCTGAAAATCTCAGCTTCCCATTTTTTATTGTCTTCAATTTCTAGGCTTCATGGTCATACAGAAAAGTTTGTAATCCTATCAGGAAATGAGAAATAAAACAACCACAACTCACTGAATTAAATTTAAAAGGCATCAAGTTGTACTCGATGACCCTTATAGGTCCCTTCCAACTCGAGATGTTCTATGATTCTGTATAAAAGTCCTATATTATATCTGTTTATTAAAAAAGCCTCCACATTGTTCTAAGAAAATCTTAGTTTTCTGGGCAGAGGAATATATTCTTGTGTTGGAATAGAGCAAATAGATGTGACTTTCAGTCTTTTACTACTTGGAAACTGCTTGCCTAATTTGCCCTGAAATTAAAATATTAAAAAAAAATACTTCCTTTGGCAGATCTTAAGCCTGTGTGTTAACCCAAATTAAATAAATGAGCAATTGAAATATGCATATTTTGAAAACATTCAATCAAGTGCAAGTGTTAGCAGCACTGCATTTTAAGAGGTTGTATTACTGTCATTTATTCATTGTAACTTAACAAAGAGTAACATTTTTTCTGTTATAGCATCCCAGAAACTGAGAAAGTAATTCCTTTCTCTCCTGTCTTATTCCTCCTAAGAAAGAAACAAGAAGTAAGAGGCAGTTAGAGTCTGGGAAAGGGGTAAAGAAGAGGAAATAACCCTGAAAAACTGGAATATTCAAATACAACTGGGAAGAAGGAGGTGAAAAGCACAGAATTCCCTTGGGAAAGGGTGAAAGAAAGATAATTTAGATGTTGCTTGTTAGAAAGGGATTGTCCTTTGCTATAATTTTTGCTAAATGTCCTGTTAGTTTTTGTTTATTCTACTCCTGAAGCTTTCCTGAGAATTAGCAAAATTCTTAATAAACTCAGTAGAAGTTGTATTAATGCAACTCAGTACAACTGAGACAAAGGGCCAAAATCTTCAGTCTTCATTGCATCAGAGTATACGAGACACAATTGTCAGGTAGAGTTATTGATTTCCTGGGAAACCTGTGGAGTGTATGGGGCAAATTCTGGTGGATTTTAATTTTCATGGGGGATTTGTCATGATTCGTTCTTTCATAATAATAATCTTTTAATTCAAACATTTCTATCCCCCCCCCCTGCTTAGAGGCACCCCTTTAAGGTGGAGGAAGATACTGAAATAATGAAATATTTTTTCTAGGTATAAGCAATATGGCAATTTGTAATATACTTTTCTTGTATTTGACTATCTTCTACAAAATGTCTGTGCTTTCACAGTATTTCTTTCTTTTACCTTATTCATATTGCTGTTTGCTCTGTTTCCATTGAATTTCACACGTAATTTTTATTTTTTTTAATGGCAACTACATAGCAAATTCTTTAGAAAGTGAGAATTACTTTCTGTTGTAGATTGCAGTGACAGGGATCACTTTGTGTCTCTTCACAAGATCTTTTTGTGATCACAATAGTATACATTGATAACTTAATGTTTTACAGATGTCTTAGTTCATTATTACCTCAAGAATATTCAGTAATCTCTTATGTATCACCTATACAGCGACACAAAGTAAGTTTTCCATCTGTGCAAAGCTATTCACTTTTCCTTACCTCTCTCTTAAAAGCCCATTTTGGGTCAACAGCTGTTTGAATCTCCTGGTGTTTTGTTTTGGTTTTTTTTTCCAGAAAAAAGAACCTTGCTTAAAATGTGTTTCCTTCATTAAATATTTTAGAGAATAAGTGCCTGGACCACAAAAATCAGGATCTGTTTTTACGGTGAATTGACAGCCCCATTGATAGCAGAATGGCTGAGAAGCAAGTGGTCTGGGACTATGGCCGCTTCTCAGTAGAATCACTTTGAGTCAACAGATAATGCATGATATTTCTATGTTTTGTGTAAGGGATGCACCTTCCAATCCAGTCTTTGTTATGTGTATTACAAGAGCAGAGGGTTTAATTTTAAATCAGGGCAAGAGGGAAAACACACCTTGGTCATATAAAATATATGATAAGTATATCCTGAAAGATATGAGCAAAATGTCTTAGTAATGATGTAGAATTCATGTTTATAATAGTGTAAATTAAGGAGGTTCATTATCGGAATGATGTTGGCTTATGTTTATTTAGTTGGGTTATTTTTATGCTAACAAATATTTATAAAAATATTAATAATTTTCAAGATAGCCTAGGTCTTACAGCATTTTCTTTGTTCTTTTGCAACCCTGAATTGTGTAATGCTATTGAGTTATGCTATTGAAGTGTGAAGAAAGTTACAAAAAAATCAAACTACATAGCTTTGGAGTATTTTTTTCACTTGATTAGGAAGGGTTTTGTATTCTAAAACAAATGTTTAAAATGAAACAAAGGGAATGGGCTCCCTAAATTCCCTTCAGTAGATAATTGCTGAATACATGCAGTAAAAGAAGATTATAAATTGTTGTAAGTTTCAAATGGAAAGACAAACTCAGACTGTTGAGGGACAGAAAATACACTCTTCTATATGTTAAAGTCACCTTAAACCATTGCTCTGTATGGTCTGCAGGGGTTGTCAAAGCAAGCGCACAAGAAAAAAGTGAAGTAGCTGCCTCACTACAGTTTTATGCAATGACATTTTGCATTAGTGAAAACCAGGCAACGTCCTTCCTAGCAGTGTTACAAGAAGAGAAGCAAAAATTCAGAATTCAAACGGCAAATATCCAGCCTCTTAAGTTTGAATTTTCAATTGATTATTTATGTGAGATACTCCTGTAGCATTTGCCCTTCTAGGTCTATAACTGTATATCTGGAGACACAGATTATCCCACATAATATCCCCTGTTGCAGGGCTATGACACCTTTTCCTGTAGCATATGGTGTTATGAGCTACCATCAGAGACAGGATAACAGGCCAGATGGACAGGTCTTGTACAAAGTTCAGTTTTTGTGGGGAGGCACGCAAACTTAAGACGTGATTTTTGGCATAACAATTAATACTGTAAATACTCCTGTCCAGAATCTTCCTTAAGTAAAGTGTAATACCAGTGTTTTCTCCTAATGATTTTTTGAGTGCACACACATTTTCCTTTTCCCCACAATGACAGCCAGCAGTTTCCTTCTACCTTTTGTCCTCGTGCAAGTTTTCACTGTGCTGCTCATTTAGCAAGGCTCAATGTACAGACTATTGGTTCCATTGAATTTTACGTACATTTTGAAAAAAATCTGCAGGTCTATTTTTTCATAAATTTTAGCAAAAGCATATCTGTCCATATAATTAGAACTTTTTATTAAAAATTAGAAAATTTTTATGTCTAAAATAGGAAAATATTTTGAAAAACCCTTTGTAATCTATTTTTTGATTATCAGAGATTAGTTGGCACTAGTACTTGCTTCATGTAGATAGTTGTAAAATATCAGCATTTATTTGTTAGCTACTTTTGGTGACTTTGCATGGAAAACAATGCAATAGTTGTCTTGAGCATGTATCAACTATATATTTGTGTGCATAAAATATCGGACATATGCATAAAAATATATATGGGCAGATACATATGTTTTTCAGCTTGTGTGTATAAGTGCATACATACATACAGATACATGTGAAATCTATACATTTTTCATGCTGTTGGTGACTTCTGGTACCTTAAAGTGTCCTGATTTTCTGGAGAGGTTTTTCAGAGCACTCAGTAATCACCGAAGAATTGATCTCATAGGGTATGTCAAATTAGGCAAGAAATTCATTTTTTAAGCTTGGGAATTTTGGAAACACAGATTCAAAAAAGGTATATGCACCAATTTAGTTTAGTTTCTTCTACCATATATACATAAAGGTATCCCTCTTCTGAAGACGAGTTCTATTTCTAATCTGTGTTTCTTCAAGCTTTCTCATCCAATTCATACAGTTCCAGGGAACCCAGACCAAGGCAGTCTCTGTATTGTTTTGCATCAGACCTTGCTTTCAAAAAATGTCTACCTACTGCAGCTTCTGAATGAAAAATGAAAACTCCAGCATTAAATGCTGGACACTCTTTGCTCAGTGCAGCAGACTGCCAGATAACCCTACTAAAAATTCAGCTCCACTAAGACCCCACAGAGCTGAAGGAATCAAACTGTGCTGTAAACTCAGGTTCAGCACGTGGGTCTCCTTTTGCACTGTTGCTCAACTATTTGTATTGCCACCACTCTGATTTCCATTGTAGATCCCTCCTCTTTTTTCAATAAGCTGTGTTACCATGAGAAAAGCTTTCAGTCAGTAGTGTATACAGAGGGTATGCAACAAGGAGAGAGCATGCTTTTAGCTCTCCAGTATTTTTCTTTCTCTTTAAAACTCCAAACACAGACAAATGTGCCAATAAAATCTAGCAGAAATACTGAAAACGGGTGGCTTTTTGGTTTGTTTCTTTTTTTTTTTTTTCCTGGTCAAAACAGTGTTAATACTGAGGTGAGCTGACTTCAAAATATATTTGAAAGCCTTGTGAATACCAATCTTTTCAGACAGTGGGTTGCTTTAAAAAGCAGTTTCTATCAAAGATTCAATTTGAACTCTTCTTTTTGCTTTGAATTATACAGAAGACATATTTGATGAACATGACCTGCTTTACATCATTCAAACACATAATACAGGGGAAAATCTTTCTTTTCATCTGACCCTATGGGAGATGTACATCCCCAGTGAATATGACCTGGTACTGATACAGCTGATGACACATAAATGAAGTGACATCATTCACAACTGTTGATTAAATAATTCCTAGGGACTCAAAAAATATTTCTGCAGAAAATGAAAGCTAGGTGATAATTGGAGCTTTCAGGTCCCCTTATTATTCTGTTTTCACTTTTCTTCCTGAACATGTTATTCCTGCATTTTGCCTTTTTACAGTACATTAAATATTAACTGTGCTGTATATTGGTACTTTGTATGGCTGAAATTATTGATTTATGTCTGAAAAGTGAAATCATGCTCCTATACGGAAGAATATCTATTACATCTTGCTCTTTTAGTGACCTTTCATTCAAGGACACTTTACAGTGATTCTTTGAAGACATTAACCTAATACACCCATGTAATGTACTTTTATGATCTTTTTTCATACAGGTAAACTGGGAGCAGAGGAGGGCAAGGACAGTGACAGGTATGGATATCAGAAGTCCTAACTGTTGAACACTGTCTCCAGCCATGAGACTCAACCACTATTATGGTTTCCTGTGGAGAGCAAACATCCTGTCACATCCATGACCAGAAAATAACATAAAATGCAGGGTCCCTATGAGATTATGGTATAACTTTTAACTAGTCAAACAAGAGATATCTTAAGAGAAAGAAAACATTTACAGCATCTTTGGTGTGAATAATAATTCTGCATTTTGAACTTTATGAGAAGACAGGCTTTATTTGGTTTATTCTTAACTGCGTGTAGTTATGATATGCAGGTGGAAGTTTGCAGTAACAAAGAAAGAGGCAGATGATTACTCTACAATTAATTAAGGTTTTTCTATATTTAAAGTTGCTTATTTGAAGTATGATAGACAGTTTACCTGAACATGTGAGGAAAGTTAATTCCTCCACCCTGACCTTTGGTTATACAAAACTTGTGCTTCTAGTAGAAATACAATAAATGTTAGGTCCTTTGGTACTAGCTGTTTGCATTAATGTTTTCTATGCTGGGTCTTAAGTCATGGATTTCCTGTCAGCGGTTCTTTATAGTTGTGGTGTGCTGTAAGTAGAATACAGTGCCTAGCACTGTCTATGCTGACTATTTTTTGACCACACATGTATGTTAAAAATATAATTTTTTTTTCCCTCCAATTGCAATTCAGTATTGAAGCTTTGAAGGAATTATTCACTGCATTTCCTAGGGAATTGTCACAATAATATAAAGACAATGATGATGAACACCCATCAATATGGCTAGAGGGACTCCAAGAAGGAAAGGAGGGTGGTATATGAGATTTATTGACCCATTTGCCATAGGAAGTATGATAGCATATACTTTCTGTCACTCAGCTCAGGTCTCAGATCTCCTTTTGGAGGAGGAGGGAGAGGCAGAGTATAAAGCAGAAAGCCCTTTTTATTTCTATGAAAATGAGGAATGGCAGAGTGATTGTTTCCATGACCACTGTCTACCTCTTTAGAGAAAATAGCAAATTCCTTGAAATACACTGGGCTTCATTTTGGGCCTCTATGAAGGCTAATTCTTTATGATGTTTTCTTAACAGTTTCTGAAGTTTTGGCTGCTTTGATGGGCACGTACCATCACATTTCTAATTTGGGCAATAGAAGATAAAAGATGCCTTATACCTTCACCCCACAGGTCTTTCTTCATACAAAACAATTACAGATGAAAGCATCTTTTCTAGATATATGTCACTGCATGAAATTAAAAGAACTCTAACTCTTACAGCTGTTATTAATAATTAGTTATGGATTTTGAATGAATCTGGAAATTCCTAAGATTTGAACCTAGTTTTGTATATATATTTTCTAGGCCATTAATATTTGATTTTGGTTTTATAGTTAATTTTAATTGATTTTATTATATTTTCTTTTACTTGCATATTTAAATTCATTTAATTTCTCTTGTGAGGAAATAAAAGCTTGCCTTTAGCATAACAATGAAATGCTGATGTTTGAGGAATGTCTATGCAGCAATCAAAAACTTTTTTGCTGAAAACTATATTGTCCTCAGTAGAGTCAATAGAGTCTGCCAGTCAAGCAAGCTCCTCTTACACAAGAGAAGTTTTATAATACCAAATTTGTCCCTCAGGACTTCTTTCCTACAGAGTGTCTAACACAGAAGCAGGACTTTAGGCTTCTACCTATGAAGTACTTAAGTATGTACATAACTTAAAGCTTATGAATACTTCTATTGAATTCAGTGGGGCCATTCACATGCTTAATGTTGTGTGTCTGATTAAGTGCATTGGGAAATCGAATCCTAGCCTGGACCAGGGTACATACCCTGATGTTGCTGTAACTCAAACAGAAATTTAATCAGAAATGGGCATGCCATGTTTTGCTTTGCTTCTTTCCATATCTTGAAAAAAGCTGATTTAATTCTTCTTTGAGAAATAGGAATTTAACTTTTGAGGGAGTAACATTACAGGACCTCAAAAGTCTGCTTGGTTCTCCCTTACCTGTTTTGACTATGTATGTGAAATGGGCTATTTTGGTTAATTATTACACGTATATTTTAAAATTAGCTGTTCTTGCCCCTCCCTCCTGTTGTGTGACAGCTGGTCACCTTGTGTTTCTGTGAAAGTGTGGCTCTATTTCATGCATCAGTAAATTTAAAGTAAATTCTGTGCTTCTGAGATAGAATGGTTTTAATTAAGAAATCTTTTAGAGAGATGGGAAATCTGACGTTACCTTTCTAGCCAGCAGAATGCAAACAGGTTTCTCAGTGCTTATTCCAAAAATATCCCTGCACAATCCATGCTGCAGAGTCAAAGTTCCATGCTGTTCTTCACTGGTTCAAATCTGGGTCACTGTAATGCATAGATAACATTTGCTGTAAATTAAATAATTCCTGAGATCATGAGAAATTTCTACAAAAGTTGTTATGGCTATATATTATAATTTGCTAAACCTAAAAAGAGGCAAGAGCCACAATGGTAAGAGAAGCAAAACACTTGCATATACTAAAGGAGTTGTCTTTGGTGTGTTTTGTAGACATTTACACTGTATGTGAAACATTTTGTTCTTTTTGGTTGTTTTTTATAATTAAAGCATAAGTAAACATGCGGACAAAGAAATCGTACAAGATCTCTGGCAATAAAATGAAACAGAAAAATACCTAGATAGTGCCAACTGTAATGACAAAGAAATTTATAAGGATAACACTATTTTTGCTCTTTCATTGCACTGTTGCAGAATTTTAAAAAAAGTTTTACATTTGGTTTCAGATAGTGTCAAGAACTAACTTATACAAAGAAAAAACCTGAAATTGCAAGTGTGTGTAGAACCAAATGTATCAGCAGTGAATGTGTGGAGATAAAGTATGTGATTTTGAATCTTATGCAGCAGGAACAGAATTGTCAGCTGTTACATATGAATATTTCCACATGGAACTAATTATTTTAAATGAAAAATACTAATATTGTATACATTAAAATATTAACAGTAAGCAGGCTTTATAAATCCTTGACGAGTCCTTAGTAGGTAGTAGAGTTACCTCTAGAACGAATTTGTACCAAACTATTTCTTCTGATGTATTATGCATAATAATTTATCTTTCTTGCCAGACACTCTTCTTTCCATGCAAACAACTTATTCTAAACTTATTTTCTTTGGGGAGGTAACAGAGGAGATGATTTATTTCCTTGATAATGTCAGCATCCATGATAGGAAAGGTACTCAATTCACTGTCCTTGTTTTGCATAGTAATAACATTACTCAAAATTTTGTTGACTTGTTGCTAACCAGTTACTTACACAGCTCTGCATGCCTACTACCTGCCATTAAACTTTTGAAGATGCTTGACTAAAAAGGAAAAACATTCCATTAAAAAAGCCCTTAATTTCTTTCTTTGAACGTCAGATTTTAAATAGTTTATGTTTACAGATGAGAAATTGTCTAGTTCATTGAACATACAACTTTTCTAAGCAGATGGTAGAATGTTCTATATTCCTGAAAGAACAATAGCAGACATAAAGATTTCAAGAACTGTCCACAGGAAACTTTATTCTAATTTGCAATTATTCTATAGTTCTCTCTCTTGTTCTCAGGAATGAAAGGGTCCTTCTTAGGTGAAACTGCGATATTTCCTTTTCAAAAACTTTTGATGAGTGAGTGTGGAATGCATGAAGTCAGAAACATTTGTTACAATTGAACGTGATTCAAAGTGTCAGGTCTTTCTAGGACTGTGTCTAAAATGAACTTATTGGTCTAAGAGACTTGAGCCCAAGATGTACATGGATCATTCCCCCCATTTAGGGACTAGGCAAAAGGCCAGAAACTGAATCCAGTTTCCCTATAGACTTAGTTCTATGACATTACTGACAGAAAATATTATTGCCATGGTGTTGTTGGAAAATATAAAATGAAGATAATTTAACATTTGTAATGTCCCCTTAGGATCAGTGGTATCAGACTACATTAACCTAGTGTTTCTATAAATGATAGTGACATGTATCATAGGACAATCTGTCAGGTTGAAAAAAAAAAAGAGGAGGGTCATTATTCTTTATAAAACAATTAATCTTGTAGCATGAAGCAGGGTTATAGGTTGACTTGAGCTAATTATAGAGCAGGGATGGTGGAGCAAGCCCTTTCTACTCCATATCTTATGACATATCCAGCACAGGTAATACATTGAGAGTTCACACTACTTTGCTAGGAACGCTCTGAAGTGTTTTAGTTATTGTGAGACCACACCAGTTATTGGTCTTTGTGTGGAAGGGAATTGTAGTCTTGTAGATGGATAAAAACTATGATCCACATTGACATTTCTTGTCTGCTGAACAGAAAGAACTTGTTTCAAAAAATACATGCCAGTGTTCCTATGGTAGGAATGACAGCAAACGTGTGCCCTGAAAGCTATTTTTAAAAATGACAGTGTGAGATAAATAGAATGGTGATTCAACACTTAATAATTTACTGTAATTTTCCCACTTACTTCATTAAGTACCTTGTTTACTTTGAGCCAATTTAGCTTTGCCAAAAAGTTGGTTTTTTTAATTTGTCTCTCATTAGTTTTAACTTACTGTAAATTGTCTTTAAATTCCATTTGAACAGAACCAAATATATTTTAAAGCGTAAACATGGAATTGATTAATTCAGTGCTAACAGAACAGGAATCAGACTGAACTAATTAATTTTTTAAAGCCAGAAGTATATTTTCTGGGCTTTGGGTAGTAAATGAGGTTTTTTCCCTGGTTAATTTAGCATTAATTTTTAGACATTATGCATGTATAAATAACGCTATGTATTGACAGAATGTAGGTGCTATCAGAGAGTAAGGAAGAAAAAGTGTTCTTTTTCTTGTAGTAGTTCTTCTTTCAAATGCTTGTCTCCCATAGAAAATGGCTCCTATGGTATGCAATGAAGCTAAGGCATGTAATAGAGCGACTTGGCATCATGAAAAAATTCAGGGAAGCAGCCAACAATTTGACCCTAGCTATGGAGAGCTTTTAGATAGGATCATCACAATTAAACTACTAAAGAACATCACATATGAAAACAATAGGATTTGGTTTTGAGGACCTTTGCCTTGTTGCTATTACAAGTGTTGAATAATCTTTCATGGTGATTTGAAAACTGATTCAACATCTTAGCACTGTGTGTTTAGGAAAGCACAGGACATCCTTATCATAGGACAGAATAGATGATCCGAGTTACATGCTAAAGACTTCGATAAAATAATTTTAGAAAGCTTGGTTGTCACCCCAAATCATTTACATGCAGATTTCTCTGTCAACTAAGAAACCTTGCACAGAAACAAGTAGCACTTCCTGCTTCCATCAAAAATGGTTAAAACCCCTTTGTTTCCTCTTCATGTCAAAGCCTAAGCAAAAGGTGAGTTAGGCAAATACTGTGCCAATGTTTTTTTGATCAAACGTCTTTGTTCATCATTATTTTTTAATCTGGAAGAGATGACAACGTTGATTCATATTTCTCCGTGAAATCCCTGGCATAATGCTGATGCGCAGCCCTACATAAACACTGGGAATTAAGCCCAATACCTTATTCTAAGTTATTATCCTTAAATTAGAGGGAATGGTTTCAAGATCCTTACTCTTTTATTTGTAAGAATGCGGGACAAAATCATTACTAAAATAATGTTGGCACTGAAATTACCTGCACTTTTTGTTGTCTGATTATTTTCCACCCATCCCACAACAGAAAATATAACAACAAAAAAAACCCCAACCCAACAAACAAACAGGACCACAAAATCAAAATTGGAATGGAATTTAATAGATGTAGCATAAATGATTCCTGGTACAGACTTTCACTGTGATCTTTAGGAAAGCCTTAAGAGCTTTTTCTTGGCTTCCTTATAATTATGGTAGGGCCAATGAATTTACATGCAGAAGAAAGAAGAAAGGTTCAGGCTGGCTAAATTTGCAAGATTTCTATAAACAACTTAAAAAGTACTTTTACATTACCAGCTGGGAGGTTCTATATCAGAGATTCACTAGGAGGGTATTTATTGAATGTTCATCAGCTAAACTGTCTCCTCTGCACTGTTGATAGCAAATAAGACATTTGGAAGACTCTTTGATTTAAAAACTCCCAAATGCCAAAGCTGTGCTAAAGAGAGAATTATTCATGGCCATCTACCTATAAATGACTGACATGTATACAGCAACACTAAAGCAAGGTCAAATAATAAAAGCCAACAACATTTGATGGAAAACTTCTAAGCCTTTTCTGCCTAAACTTTCACCTCTGGATTTTAATTTCTGTCTCTCAGCATTTCCTGAATCTAAAAGAGTTAGCCCATGAGGCAAGTGATATCAGCAAATCACATTTTATACTAAATCTCAGTGTATTATGCTTCTTTCCCACTTTCTGTTCCCTCTGCAGTGAGACAACAGCTGAATTAAATATCAGAGGTCTTGCATTCTGGTCATTTCCCTGCCACAGGTGAAGCATTTTGCTAGTGTTCATCAGTTACTTCAGCCAGCCACTATTACTATACTAACTACGAAGATATGGAAAGCAAGGACCTCAGGAATGATGCAGTGCACCAGCACAACTGGTTTAGAATTTATCCTGCTGGGCTGCCAGTTATTCATATCTGATTGTCCATAAACGGTCATGTAGGAAAAGCAATGCTAGAAATAAACAGAGTCACTGGGACAATTCCAATCCCAGTTAGTTGTATGGGTAAATATATCAGTGCCAGCTCAATCACATTCTCAAAAAGATCCATTGGCCTTTGTTGATGGATTAGTTATGTCGGAGAAGGAAATCTGGCCTTGGAACACCTTTGCTATACCTTTTATTCTCCCTGTAGAGTATGCACATGATGAGTTACTAACTGTGGAGGAATCTGATGGCAGGTTTGTTATTAGGAAAGCCCATATCCAGAGTTAAAGGAAATCTCAGCATTGCTCTGCAATAGGATTTTTTACAGAGCACTGGAAGGAGAACAGCTTTCAATTTGAGGTAATCATGGTGTAATCTGGGGTGCATAATTACATGAGAATGTTCCAGGTGAGACATTATCTTTTAAAGCCTGGCTGGTCATTTACAAAATTTGGCAGTTGATCATGGAGATCTTAAGGCAGCCAGGAGTACTTGTATTTCAGTAGTATTTCTCCTGGGTACAGGTCAATTTCACTATCAGCTGTTCATCTTTGAAACGGTGTGATTCTGGGACCATGCACATGGGTCTATAGAATGGGTAAGCATGTGACATATTAGAGGTGTCCTGTGTTGACGACTTGCAGGTCTGCACTTCTGAAATTTGAAGCAATAACTCCTTTGCTCTGATCACATACCAATGGAAACTCTGTGTATATCACACAAAAAGCCTATTTTAACGAATTATTTTAGTAGTTCTTAAAATTGGAAAATTAGTTTTGCGTATGTGTATGCATGGACACACATACATATGTTTTAGTTAGCAGTTGTAGAATTAGGTGGCTTAGTTATCAAATACAGGACAGGAATAGTGAAACTTGAAAGCTTCTGAATGTGGTCTATAATAGCTTTTCTTTATGTAAAAAGGAGCAATTAAGGAGTATATCAGAATTTTCCAGGGTTAAAAGTTACTGTGTGGTTGCTATTTAAAAGCTGAAAGTGAAGTGCACTGTAAATGAGACTTGACTGTAAAATGAGGCCTTTTT
This sequence comes from Podargus strigoides, assembly GCA_028020825.1. Lineage (NCBI taxonomy): Eukaryota > Metazoa > Chordata > Aves > Caprimulgiformes > Podargidae > Podargus > Podargus strigoides. Next base: position 94,829,290 of record CM051663.1, read on the forward strand.
TTGTCTAAGAAAATTTACTGCAGCCTCAGAAATTAACATCATCCTCAGTGAATCTTTGTTGATTTGTTTCATTTTTTTCTCTGGATATAAGAAGTAAGAAGACTTTTTTTACTATCTGGCTGATTTAAAATTAAGATGGCATATATCTGAAACTGTTTAGGACTTTTGATGCTAAAGAAAGTCCCAAGAGACAGATTAGTGGGTAAAGAGCAGGTAAGGCAGTCAAAGGTACATGACAAATTCATTTTTCACATGGGTCTGTAATTTATCACCTGATTGTGTAATTTATCACATGGCTCTCACCCCTACAGAAAGGCTGTAAGTGTCTGTATAAGGTAGTGGGAATGGTCTGTTTGCCTAAAGGGAAATTCTTTGTTGTATATCCACTCAGACATTTTCTTCCATTTCTGGAAGATTTCACTCCAAAGTAGAGTTTTAATTGGGTTGGCTGTAAGTGAACGTAAACTAAGTTAGTATTGAACCAACAGATGGAAGAATCCTTATTGCTGAACAATGAAACAAGTTGATTTTTTTTTTCCCATGTGCCATCTGGTATCTATGTTCACATTTGAAAAAGTAACCATTCATAGAATAGTTGTTTGACAGTTCCAATAGGTTAGCTCTTTCTCTGAAGATTATCTTTTTGAAGATAAAGCCACAAAATACAAATGAATATTATGTGGAGGCCCAGTAAACACATCTGTACATGAATATGACATTATTAGCCAACAAATTTTAAATGAAAGTCTTTGAAACATGCAGCACAATGCTTTTACCGTATAGTAATAACAAGAATTAGAAGAGGAATAAATAAATATTTTATAAGGACAACGTAAGAGACTAGGGCAGTTGGAAATAGGAATTTTACTTAGTGGTTCATGTAACTGAAAATTCAATAATGCCATTAGTCCTTAAAAATATCAAGAATTGCCTCCGTATAGTATCCTAAGAGAAATATCAACACTTCCATTTAATCATAGAGTAGCTCCTTTACTTGTACGACTAAAATTTTTAAAATGTGTGCAAGCAAAATTGAATTCTAGATACAATTTGTTAGAAGTATAGAGTTACAGTAAGTTTTTTATGTAGCCCAAGTATCATATTGCAAAATAAGAACTACTAAAAAATTAGAGCTTTAATATATATCTGGTAATATTATATATTAAAAAATTGTATAATCAGCTTTTTAGAGGTGATATGCATGCTGTTCTTCAAATAATATGACAAACTAAGTAGCAAATTAGACAGAAGTAAACCAAATATCTAGATGAGAAATGGGTCCCTGAAGGGACAAGAAGGACACTGAACTGCTAGATTGTGTCCAAAGAAGAGCAATGAAGATGGTGAAGGGTCTGGAGCACAAGCCGTGTGAGGAACGGCTGAGGGAACTGGGATTGTTTAGTCTAGAGAAGAGGAGGCTGAGGGGAGGCCTCATTGCTCTCTACAACCACCTGAAAGGAGGGTGTAGTGAGGTGGGGGTCAGACTCTTCTCCTGGGTAACTAGTGACAGGATGAGGGGTAATGGCCTCAAGTTGTGACAGGGGAGGTTTAGATTAGATATTAGGAAAAAAAAATTCACTGAAAGGGTTATCAGGCATTGGAACAGGCTGCCCAGGGCAGTGGTGGAGTCTCCATCCCTGGAGGAATGTAGGAAATGTGTAGATGAGGTACTAAGGGCAGTGCTGGCTTAATGGTTGGACTTGATGATCTTAGGGGTTTCTTCCAACCAAGACTGTTCTGTGATTCTGTGATTCTGTCCTTCCAAATGTACCTGAGATCTTGACAAGTTTTTTTAGATCATAACCTCCAAACTGATCCCTGAATGTAGAAGTATAGCTGCTAAAGCCAAGAGTGTGCAACAGCTCATCAGGTCCTGCAGGAAGCTTTTTTGTCAATCCTGGAAAAGATACTGAATAAGAAAAGATGTTGCACTATCTTGTGCTATTACTGAAAACCAACAGGGCATTCTCCACACCTCTGCAATTCCTGGCACTTTTAACTTTAAAATAGACACCATATCCCACTTGGTTCTCCATTAGAAAAAAAAAAAAAAAAAAAAAAAAAAAAAAAAGCAGATGCAGGGTTGCCACAGTCTCCAGGCTCAGGCTGTAGAAACAAAACTTGTGCAATTAAGACACCAGTTACTGATAATTTTCATTTTCTAAATGTCTTAAGCAGGTCATTCACTGAGCCTGTGTTTCTTTAGTAACCTCACGAAAGTGGAACACCTTGCTTTAAATCTAATGCAGCTAAATAGAGCCAGCAATAAGTGACTAATGTGCACCTGAGAACTGCTCCACATGCAAGGACTTTTCCTCTAAATATGTTGAATAGGGCATGTGAAAAAACTTCTAGCTTCATTAATTGGCTCTATATGTGGCAATTTACAGTTTATGTGGAGGCGATTTTTCCTCATGAAAAAGCTGATTGCATTACAGCTCATTAACAACAATACCTTTGTTACTGAAAGTTTCTCTTAAGCATAGCTAAGGCTCCTTGTGACCTACTTCTAATGCTTTTAGAATTCTCAGATTTTTGATTTTTATTTAAGTACTTACCTTACATATGATTAGCTGCAGGATAAGATAGGCTCGCAGTCTAATTTTAGATTGGAAGATGTAGGTTTTCTTCTGTGAGAAATAAATTCAAAAATAACTTTTTAGATCATAAGACACTCACAAGTTATGGAAATAGTTCATATTTCCATTATAGCGGTTGAAAAAGGGGAACAGCAGAACAGCAATCCTGAAAATTTATAGCTCTGTTCTCAGTCTTTGTATTCAGATGAATACATATTTTCTCTTTCTCTGGCCCCAAAGGAGTACCATCTCAGGAAATCTGCCATTGCTTGTATTGCCAAAAGCAGTATTTCTTTCTGGAAGATTCTGTAGAATTGAATGGGAATTAAAAAGAAAGGCTGTAGAGAAATTCAATGGGGTTTTAAAGCAATTTATGTGGAATGTTAAAAATCTAACACAGAATTAGTTCTTCTTTATTTTTTTGCCAGCTTATAAAATCCTGTATTATGAATATAATTTTCTGTTTAAATACCCCAAAGCTGCTGAAAAATTCTGAAGAAGAGACAGCAGTATATTTTCATTTCTATTGGCTTTTGCATCCCTTATAGAGAAATGGACTTTGAATAAGTTATTGACATGTGTTATTTAGAGATTCTTGAAGTATTTCATTGCCATGAAACTTAGGATTTCTGAGGTTTTCTAGATCATAGGATCATAGATTGGTTTGGGTTGGAAGGGACCTTAAAGATCATCTAGTTCCAACCCATTGTAGAAAGCCACCAAATCTGTCAGGCACAATTTGCCCTTAGTGAAGCTATATCGGCTGTCACCAATTACCTCCTTATTTTCCATATGCCTTAGCATAGTTTCCAGGTGGATCTGCTCCATGATCTTGCCAGGCACAGAAGTGAGACTCACTGGCCTCTAGTTCCCCAGGTCATCTTTTCTTCCCCTTTTAAAAATGGGGTTATGTTTCCCCTTTTCCAGTCAGTGGGAACTTCACTGTACCACCATGACCTCTCAAATATGATGGACAGTGGCCTAGCAACTACATCTGCCAGTTCCCTCAGGATGCATGGATGAATACTACCTTTGGATTCCATTCAGTGACTAGACCATGGTATTGCTGTATCTACAGACCCCAAATGGTCTACTAGAGGAATGAAATACGAGACACAAATGGGTCTTTCTGACATCTTTCTTTGGTCCTCTTTGAGTTATCTTACACGCCAACATAAGATGGCACTTTGTGCAGGATCTACATATCCTCAGTTTCCACCACTAAGGCATACTCAAACAATAATTTGGGGATATATATTTAAACTAATTGTCTCATTTAAAGACATGGCAGTTCTAGGTTAATGGTTGGACTTGATGGTTTTAGAGGTCTTTTCCAGCCGAGGCTGTTCTGTGATTCTATGAATCTATGTTCTTCCTTTAGATTTCACTATTCGAATTTTCAGTTTTGTACGTATATGTAACTTTCTGAACACTATGTATGAACTACACATGGACCTGGTGATGTGCTTCAGCATCACGAAGCAGCAGCTCAAGTGAACACACCCACAATCCTCAGTAAAACCATGCATGACTAAACTCAGAGTCTACTCAGAGTAATCTACATTCAGAGGGGTACATGATGATTTGCCTCTGATCAAAGCTGTAAATCCTTGGACAGATTTCTGTCTCAGAGCTGCACAAATCACAAATTTATGTAAGATTATTGTTCAGTCTGTGCAATGGCTTTGTTTGTGTTGGTTCTGCTTTAATGCACAGTTAATCTGGGCCTTTTCCTACTATATTGCACCTTCTTTCCTTTCCTTTGGGTTTTGCTTACATTCTCTAAGGGCTGCACTTAGCACGTAATATTTCATATTATCAAAAAATAGGAATCAAGAGCAAGTCTAAAAGAAAGCCATTTGGACTGGAATAATTAATTTTGTGTAATTAGATTAATATCAGTGACTTTAAACAATTATCAGAATCCTCCATATTTGTCACAGATTTTCCTGTAAAGACTGTCGGGTGGTTAGGGGGATGTAAGTTTCACTAAGACAGTCGAATTCAATTAATTTACCCTTCAATATATTTACAAGATAAAGATGCTTTTGCAGTCTCCTTAGGATAATGCCACATATGCCATTCAGCTAATTTGCAATTGGGACATATTATTATAATTAGACAGTGAGAAACCTTTATACCTGGATATGTAAAACTTCACCAGGCTCCGTGTAATACTACTTGAGGACTTGAACCTGGACTCCACATGGATTAGAGGAACTATATTTTATATGTGATGGTATTATTCCTTTTGACTTTATTTGTGTCAAAGGACTCCAGCATGGAAGGATCTCATGAACACTATAGATGCAAAGTGCAACAGCACTTTGCTTCGGGTTTGAGCTACAGATGATAAGAAGTTAAATACTTTTTTTTCACTCATGGTCCTTTTAATCACAAACCATGGCATAATACTGATTTCTCACACAGAAATGTGAAAAACGGCACCCAGGACACTGTGGGGGCTGAGTGCTGCTGGGGATCAGGAGGATCAGGTGCTTCTCGCAGGGCTGGCAGGGCAGCACCTGGCAGCCAGGTCTGTCCCACTGTCCCATCAGGAAGCAGGGCAGCCAGGGCAGCCCCAGTTCCAGGCAACAGGGACCTCCTTGGGGATGGGACTCAGGTCCTGGGCGGGGCTGAAATGGGACATCATTTGTCAAGTGTTTCAAGAACTAAAAGTTTCTGTCAATCCTAATTAATGGTAATAGGAGGAAATTACTGGCTTTTACAAAAGACTAAGCATTCACACCTCCAGTGTACATCACCTGCATTTCCCAATATCACTGCCTAAAGAATGGCTCTGTCCAGAGCTGTTGGAAAATTCTGGCTGCTTTCTGATTTTTGCAAAAAGATGAAGTCCTATAACCGATTACACATGACTGGCTTTCATGGTACTCTGAGCACCATAAGAACTGAAAGATTTGTATGTACTGCTCAAGGACTAATATTTTCACAAACTTTGTTCTAATAATACAAATTGTGAGCATCACTTTGTTATGAATCTAAGATTAAATCTTTAATTGTACTCCTGAATTGGGGAAATGTTACAAAAGAATACTTCTGTTTGCTAGGTAATATTCCTAAATGGCACACGAACAGTTAAATCCCATCAAAGACAGTGAGATTGTGCATGTGCTCAAAATGTGTTCCAGTACCTGCAAGTGACTCACTGAATTGGTGTCTTGTCTGTCAAGCTGTTCTGCAAAAATGTGTAACTCTTGGCCATTTCAGCGATACAGAAAATAGATTTTTGTTTGTTTGTTTTTTGTGGGAACAGAGGTGTCTTCAGGACTACATGATAATTCTTTTGAACGTTAAGAAATAAAATTACCTACTTAGTGAGCAGATGTTCGTTCCTATGATTCCGATATATTTATTCAGTGGCAAGAAAAGAGATTTTATCTGAGGATCAATAAAATGTTCCAGTGAACACAGCTTTGCTGAAAAATTGGTTTGAAGTCTAAGTGAAATATTTAGAAAGATGTTTGCTTTTGCAAGGAAAACTTGATTTCTCAAATAAAGTGAAGTTTTCTATATGTTAAATAACAGCATTGAAAACTAAATCAGTTTCATTTAATTTATTTTCTTGTATGCTGTAATGAGAAAAGTTATTTTGTTTGGTTGTTTTTTTTTCCCCATCTACAAGCTAGATTTCTCAGCTGCATTGCATCCTCCAAGCAACACCATGGCCAAAAAATATCTCATTACAATTGCCTCTTTTTGCTACAAGCAAGATTATGCTTCATCACAGCATGACGGGCACTAACACAGACATCAGTAAGTCCAGTTTATAAAGGGCCATAGGAGGGAATAAAACAAAATACAATTCTTTTATGTCCTTAAATTTCCTTACTTGTTCCATTAGCTTTCAGTTTTTAGCCAGTAGTATGTCCATGGTCACTTCACTAAAAAATGTCTTTTTATAAACTTACTATCATTGAATTGTCCACAGAGCATATGTCTGCCTTCAAATGTTGATGATTTTTCTTTATGCTTCACTTACAACTTAGCTGTGATTTGTTAAGCCCAAGAATCAAGAAACCCATTTAGGAAGTAATATAGACTTGGATAGTTAAGCCTAACATAGAGCCACATTGGTGACAGTGACAGGTGCCCATATGGTCTGACTGCCTGGGTAACCTGAAAGTTAAAGGGCAAAGTTGTAAGGCAGAAGAGTAAGCGATACTCATGATTTCTGCTCATGGGAGTGAGAAAGCCAAGATGTTCACACCTAGTTATGCAGGTGTTCAAAATTCAAGTTTACAGCAGTCTGCGTTCTCAGATTCCCATGTCTAGCTATTCTTTGACGTGCTCTTGACCTTCCTTGAACTCACTAGACACAGATCCTTCCTGACAGGAAAATAAGTAGTTAAACTTGCTTGTGGATTAAGAAAAACCTAAGTGAGAATCAGAGGAGGTGGTGTTATATGATGAAATAGAACACTGTTGGAAGTAGAAAACTAAGATTTCGGATTGTTAATACTAGAACAACACATGTAGTTATCTAGTTTTTCAGTGTTTGGTACTTATGTTCAGGATAATCCCCAAGACAATAAGATGACGAGATGAGCCTTTCAAAAGTGATGGTAATACTCAATGGAAATAAACAGAAATAAACACCATTAAGTTAGACATAGGAACTTAAGTTTTTTGGGCAGTCACTGCTGAGTGAGCTAACACCCTGCTGAAATGAAAAAGGCAATGACATTTGCCTGCTTTATCATTTACAGCTGTGTCCAGCATCTTAGGGCCTTGTCTCTAGCTTTAAGGGGAGTCAAGCTCTCACTGTATATGAATAAACATCTCTACACACATATGTAACACCATCCATATAGGATCACATGTATTGGTATAACAGGATGTGATACATTCTTTTACCTTGCTGCAGTTTCTAAATGTAGATTAACATACATATGAATCTGTTGAGACCATAGTTTAGCCCACAATTGCTGCTCAGTAATGAGATCATGGGAACAGAACAACCCCTCTCCCCCAGAAACAAGCAAATGATAAAACAAAAAAAAACAAAATTTTCAGATTGATTTTTGAGTTTTATAAGCTGGTAGCAGGAGAACGAAAAAAAAGAAAAACCTTCACAAAGAAATTAACAAAGGCAAGCTAAATCTGGAAATCAGTAAACAAGCAAACACTGCAATGCTATTTTTTGCAGTTTCTTTGTAGAGTAGAAATGCACTTTAAGGTAACTCAGCCATTAATGTCTATGCTTAATTACTCCTTTGATAATGGATTTCTTCCTGGTACATTAAGTGACTATATTATACAGTGCAAAAACATTACTGGCCTAACTTCATTGGTATATATGTCAGTAAGTTAGTCTTTTTCTACTCCCTGTCATTTAATGCAGTATTAACAACAAAGTTATCTATCAGGATTATGTGGAGTGTTTATTCACATTGATGAAACTAGTACTGTAGTTTGATTCACTTAATTTTAAGTTGTCAGATTTGTGTAAAATAACATTAAGGATTTTATATATTTTGCATAAGATAAAAACATATTCTGTACAAATATGCAGGCTGAGTGTGTAATTCCTTACTGTTACAGCATATTGACACAAGTCTTAATATAGATGCTATACTACAACTACCAAGTAGTAAAAAGAAATTTTGTAATAACTTATGTTGCCACAGGTTCAAAATTATATAAGCCATGTTGATAAAAAGACTTTTTACATCAGTTTACTGTGTTGTTGCATAATTTTTAAACTGTGTTAGAAAAAGGAAAATATAAAACTTCCTACACTCTGAGATTTTGTTTTAGTAGTATTTTCTAAAAGAAATAGTGACCATCTATACTCACCCATATTTTTAGTAAGATTACACCATTATCTCATTCGCAGTTTCCTGCAGAAAAAGGGAGCTAATTAAAGACACCCTTATTAAGGGTGAAGTCCATATAATGACTTCATAGTTTTCATCTCAAAAATCCATTTAGTGTCTTCTTTATTGGTGAGATTTTGACCATCCAGACGCAGACAAACAAAATTGCAGCTCCAAATTTGATTAATGAAATTAAGATTAATGACCAAGGAGGATAAGATTTCCTCATGCTGATGATCTAATGCTGTTTATAACTTGGTCTAAGGCCATTCTACACCTGCTATTGGCTTTTTCAAACTTTATAATGAGCGAGTCGATGTTTCAAAAAAAGGCAGGATGTAAAATTAACTCTTTCACTGAACAAGTTTTGCTTGCACTTTTAGGAATAAAACAACTTCTTCTGAAAATGGATTCTCCAAAATTTAATGTTCCACTGAAAAACCACTGTTTTCTAGACAACAATCTTCATTTCTGAAGTTCAAGTTGTGCACAAAATCCTTTTCTCATCTTCATTCAGAATCTAGAAAGTTATGTAATGACAGGACTGCATCTTTGATTACATTGCTGTCCTATAGATGCCCTGTTAATATTACAATGAATTTCAAATATTTTAAACTCGGATTAGCATCACTTTAGAAAAATGTGTAGATCAGAGCCACAAATATAATCATAATCGTAAAATTGCATGAAATTCCTAGTTCTGCTTGGAAGTAACAAGATCACCACATACATATTTCTCTTTATGTATTTCCTGTTTTGAGAACATGTTCAGTTGCGTATTTTGGAAAACTTGTAGCTACTTTAGGATTTTTAATGGTTTCTTTAAAATTGGAATGTGAAAATCTTCAATTTTTTGTTTTTTTGTTTGTTTGTTTGTTTGTTTTTTTCACTACAAAGAATTTATATTTTCCTAAAATTTGTTTGGACTTATTTTGAAATTTCTAGTGAAAATTCAAATAATCAAGGACAGTGCAATTTCAGTTTTTGTAACTAATTATAACTGGAGGTATTATTTCTCCATTTTATGAACAAAACCAAGTATTTAACAATGCATTGTTTTAATCTAGTTTCTTTTGTTGGTCATTCACAGGGAGAGAAATGCCACACTGCAAGATACAGAAAAGATGAATTACCCGCAGTCACATGATATGTCAAGGGGATAGAGGGAAATAAAAGCTTAGATCTATAGTACTATCTGAAGTCTTTTGTTTTGCTTGCAGAGGCATGTTATTCATCTTGAAAAATGTGTGAGTTTGAAATACTTTATTGAATTTTTATTGCATTAACCATGATAAAAGAAAAAAGTACTTTTCATATGGCTCACAGAAAGATTTTCAAGGGTTCTGTGTGTTCAAGGATTAAACTGTTTAGTGAGAGTTAAACAATAAATATATATCTTCCACTCATTAACAAAATAAAGGTGGAAGAATAGGGGAAAGCTGTTCCCTTGTAACATTTAAAGTGAGGCTGTGAGTGGAGAAAAAAGAAGATATTTGGTAAAAGTTTTACAAAAGAAGAAAAACAATACTCCAGCAATTACTAGTGTAGGAAAATTGACGGAAGGTGAACCATTAAAAGAAATGGATTAAGGACGTGTGCTAGAATAGACTAGGGCTGTTTCAAAAGTTGATAATTTTTAAACTGCATCCAGAAATGATTCAAAAATCAGCAAAATTATCTAAGGGTGATGCTAATATTGCTAAAGACAGTTTTGACAATGGTTCCAATGCACTGTTCTTGCAGTTCTTGGAGTTTCAGGCTGGATGCAAGGTGGATGTTTGCCATGTAAATAAATTATTCATAGCTAAGGAGGGTATCTTACTGTAAACACTTTGTTTCATGTGGACCACACTGAATAGGTGTCTGGGATGAGTCATTACATTTCTTCTTGGAAGAACTGGTATGCTGCTTGTCTTGGGGCCAAGGGAAAACTTTTAACTAAATGATGGACAGAGGAGCGTCTTTTTTACAGGCGTTGTATTGCAAACAGGACAGCCCCTGATGAGGTTAACAATAGGATAGATGGGTTAACTGAGAGAAGGAAAAATAGGCCCAGTTAAGCTATTAATCAAAATATCAAGATTAAGTGCAGTGACAAAACAACTGTTTACATGTTAGATGGTCTTAAGAGAACTAGTACATTTCATGAAAGTTCTCTTCAATGAAGAATGACAAACAGGCCTCTCAGGAGAGTGAGAAAATGGCATTTAGACCCAGAGGGAAATATGAAGTAACTGCTTAAGGGCAAGAGATGAAGAGACTTTTGCTGTAGAAGAAACAGTTAACTATTATTAGTGCCCTTTCCTCTTCCAAATAAGTTTGCCAGTTGAAAATATTTACCATGCTAGTAATTCGTAAAAATCAAAAATGGTTATGAAATTTTCAGCCAATCTGCAAAAGTTAGTCAGGTAACCAGGGTTGTCTTTGTTTTTCTTCTATGATGAACAAACAACTGAAATGTGGGGTTTGGTTGTCTTATTGTTGTTGTTTGTTTTGTTTTGTTTTGTTTTATTTTGTTGTTGTTTTTTTTTTTCACTAGAGTATTTTACTGTTTGCATTTTAGCTTTAGCAAAACAGAAAATGCCAAATCTAATTGCCACTGGTTCAGCTAAAGGATCATTTGGAATTCTCTGGGATGTCTAATGGAAGGACTAGGGGAACGGATCTGAAAAGACCTCTGTATTTGTACTCTTAATGAAACCTTACATTTGAAGTTGGCAAAAATACTCATCTTTGAGTTAAATGTTACACTTTTTGAGAAAGCTGTGACTGAAACACTTCGTGCATCTCTGAACATAAAATTCCAGCCTTTCTTAGAAATGTCTACATTTTTCTCTGTTAATCCTTTACTGAGCTTCAAGACCATTTTTTTCTAGACAAAAACATTCGTATTTCATGTTAGTTCTCAAATTACAAAGACAAGTGAGATGTTCAACTCATTTTGAGTTTTCACTTGCAAAAGTGACAACGGACACCAGGCCAAAATCTAGTGAGGACAGGCAGTCTGTAGGTCCCATCTCTACTAGTCCAAGGCTTGCAGGTACAGAGAAAGGCACTGCTCCAGAAACTTGTGACACAAACTCATGTTATTGTTGCTTGCTAGCTACCCTGTTATTTTTCTGCAATGAAAACGAAGTGTGAAAATAAATTGATATCTTACCTGCCATATAAGATTTCAACAATTTCCCCTTCAGCAATTAGGATTAAAAACAAATCATATGTTTTTTAGTATAGCCCTCAGGCTGCTTTCTATTCAGCATAACCAGTTTTAGAAAAGGACTCTTTTATTACTGTCTGTCTTTATGGAAACCCCTGCAACCAAAAGCTCATCACATAAATTTGTTGAGACACAACTGGATAGTATCAAGAGATAGATGTTACAAAATAATAAATATCCTTCTCCTTTCTTATGTTTTGGCATTATACTACTTGTTTCTTGCACTTTTAAATAGCTCACACATGAAGGGGAATCGATAAAATTAATATTTGAAAAGGGATATAGTCAGGTGTTGTGACTGATTGGGATAGGTCCACAGAATAAGGGAGTAGTCAGGACAGTGACTTCGGTTAAAAATGAGTGATATGATTTGCAAAGCATGTGTGATCTATATTCTGCCTGCTGCATAGGAGTTTATTCACAGACCTCCCTTCACAATAAATAAAGAGAATTGTCTGTCTAAAACCCTGCACATGCCTCTGAAAATCTACCACATATTGTCAGTATAAGATTTGATGATCTCTGAAATAAAAATAAGATTTAATGTGTTTCTGCAGTTGTGACCATCTGGATTTTCCTTCTGGTCATATTGTAGCAGTCAGGTAGTAGTCACAGTTACAGTTAAATGACTTATTTGCAATAAAAATGTACATTGTTTGTGCTTTTTATTTTTCTTCACATTATATACAAATGAAGACCTGCTTTATTGCAGAGGTTTATATGGAATTATATTTTGAATGTTGCATCCTTGCCCACTGAATCTTCTGTGTTATTTCCAAATTAAATCTGATCTTGTCTCAAGACAAGTTTTCTCAGTACCTATAGTCAAAAGATGCCATGTCAGGAAATACCAATGGGTTGTAGATCTCTCAGAGAAAACAGTAATAAGAGCATAACATTAAGACTGTGAAGAAGGGAAAACAAGAAACAAGTCAGCTCCTTAAATATCTTATCAGTCTCTGGTGTATCTTTAATTACTTTTGGTGAAGCTCTATGCATCTGTAGGGCTGCCAAAGCAGCATTTCAGGTCTCTGCTTCCATCCCTAGTCTTCGTGTCATTATGCTCCTCCTTCAGTGGTCAGTAGCCAGAACTTTCCTGCCACACTGCCTCACAGACAGACATACAGCATTGCCAGCCAGTTGGCAGCCCTCTTCTACATCGTCTCCGGTTGTTGCCAGTGAAAGACCCAGCAACTGCAGGAATACAAGTGCTATGTCAAAACTGCATGTTATTTGAAACTTAAACCCTTCTCAGCCTTCCCAGCCCCCAGCCCCTCAAAGTTGTGTGCTGAGGCACAAATTTAATCTCTTTCCAATATAGGAACGGAACAGACTACTAGCTACTAGTTTTGAGCCATTTCCAAACCATCAGGAGTAAATGGGACTCAAGAGAATTCTCTGGAACAGGAAATATTTGAAATGAAAACCATCCCCCTTCAGCTGTTTGCAGAGATGCAGTCTCTGAAATTCTATACTCAACGTCCCTCTAATTTCTCTTTAGCCATGTCTAAAGCTTCCTGTCTGCCTGCTGAAGGCCATTTGACAAGGGAAGCAGAGAAACGGCATTTGTCATGTCTGTTTAATGTAACCAGAGGAGGTTCTTATGATTTGTAATATACATTATGAATATTAGAAAAAAACCCTGTGAAGCCAGACTGCAAATTAATCAAGCAAGTAATGAAACTAATCAAACTGTGATTCTTGTGATGTTTCCTTGAGCATCATGTTCAATTCTGAACCAGAAATTCCCCTCAATAAATACCACAGAATGAACAGGATCCATCTGCACACTTCCAATTAGATTAAATTATAGGGCAGTGCTCTGGTTGTAAGGTTGCTGTGAGATCCTATTAACTGGACAGTTTTGACTACACGTAATCTGCAGGGGAGTACTGTGAACTGACCCAAATTGTAGCACACTGAGGTCTGCAGTTTTAAATGTGACTGTTAAACAGTTGAGATTTGCTGTCATGATATAATTGCTTGGATCCATTACACTTATTCCTTATCTTTTATTCCACAATTTCTACTGCTTTCTTTTCAATTTCTTTACTATGGGTACCAGATTGGTGTGAAGGACTTCATCTTGTTTGAGTGCACGGCAGGTCTCTTCACCTGACTTGAGTGTAAATCATGTCTTTATGCTTAGGAACTTGGTGGGAGCCAGCTGAATAATTATAAGCGCTATTGTCACTGCTAAGAGATGCATGCTGAAGCAAAATATTGTGATAATTGTAAAAATGTTGAGAATAGGGCTGTGAGGTTTTGGTAATTTCTCAGCTTAATGTTGTGATATGCCAAGAAATCCATCTTCTGTCCTCCTGATGTCTACCACTGGGCTCTGTGAAAGCTGGATCAGATGGACACTGATCAAGGATCTCTAGGTTTGCCTCAGTTATAATTACTAGTAATGGTAAATGAGAAGGTGCCCTATCTCACTAAGGATCCAGGTACCCGTGGCCAGTTGTGTCATGGGTAAGTGTAGGTGGTCTCTGATGCAATTAGTAGGATGAAAACTAGCTCCTGGCAGGCCAGGTGATCATGCTCTGTCAGAAAAGAGGCTTGATGTCTTTCCTCTTGACAGACACCTGGATGTAGCACTGAAACCTTCCAGATGAGGATTTATTATCTGAGCAAGAGGGTACTTATGTGGCCACATTGGCATTTCATGGTAGCAGACTTCTGACTGGTGAATACTGCATGCTTTGACTTGTATTTCAGGGAAAGAACACCTGTGGTAACTAGCCGGTGCTGAATTTTGAGAAGCCACAGACAAATGAAAAACTGCACAGGAAAATAAATTACGCTTTTAGAAACTCTGAAAGCCAGTGAGGAAGTGTGTGGAAGAAACATCTGTTTCTTTGTAAGTGCAGAAAAAAAAATAATCCTCTTGCACAAGAATGTCCTTGATGGGAAGGCAAGACATAGTTTGCTGGAGGAGGTAAAGGAGGAGAGAAGAAAAAGATCAAGGCCAAGGAAGGACAAGGTTGATATGGAATGGTCAAGGGCATTTCAGTCAAGCTTTTTGCATGGCTTCTTTCTTCCCCAAAATCCCTTGTGATTTTTCTTTTGCTTTTTCAATCCATCAGTCTTGGTGGCAGCCACAGTAAAAAGACAACAATGGTCTGTAGCAGGCAATACTTTTTTAGCATGGATTTCTGCCAGCAACAGTCAACAGAAGGGCTTCTCTGAGCCTCATAGCTGCTTAACAGCACTGTTACATAACCTTTAGTCAGTTAATGATACACTAATATTTGACAGCTAATTTAATGAGCTTTACTGGGCTTCTCAAACACAAACAGTAGCGGTGGTAAGAACTGCATGTGTCATGAAGGAAGGGCTTAGCTCAGTCAAATGGAATTGAGTGGAAACTACTTTCTTGTTGTGTCTCATGAGTATCTCAGAGGCCCTAAAATATGCATGTTAGGCTTCCACACAGATAGTGTATATATATGAGTATCTATTTCTTGAACAATGATGATAAAAATTATGCTAGTCAGTGCATTCACCCCATATAGGTTGGATTACATCACCCTCACTATACTTCAGTTTGATGACTTCCTGCACTCATTACGACTTTCACAACTCTGTCACTGGAGTATAAACAAATGTATAGAATTGCTCAGCTAATTTCTTCCCTTCTGAGAGAACTGTACTGCTTTCCGTTATGCTCCTGAATTGTTTTGAATGTTTCACTTCTTACATACCCAGTCTTGCAGGGTTGGCACCTGCACAGAATTACAAGTTCTTAACTCCTCACATTTATCACCTTGCTCAATAGCTTCCAAACCCCTGTAAAACCTGCTGTGTAGATTTAGGTGTCTCTCTTTACATACTGGTGTGGTTTGAATTGCCTTGATCGGTCAAGTTGGAAAATACTGAACACCAGAACAGGCATCCCTTCATTTCAGTAACCATTGGATGGAATTGCATGTTTTAGGGATAGGTTCAGGAGTCTCCATAGGGAATGATAGTGTGAAAACAAGTAGGGGAAAAATATTGTGGGTAAGGAGGAGAGAGGCAGAACTTCTCCATAAGGCAGTCATTATACGATGCTGTTATGTTGGAAGATTAAAGGCATATATTATTTCAAAAATATTTTCTCTTTAAGGTAACTTGAATACTTGGGATATTTATTGGTTTATTTGTCTCAGTAAATGATACACATTTCTGCAGACTTCATCTTTCATTACTATTTGAGAAGAGGAAGCCCTTTGCAACCATGGGGGAGAGGGACAAGCTTGTGGGCTTAATCTTTGATAGGTTTGATCCTGTCTCAATGGAGAGCCTGGTTGGAGTGAGCTCTAAATTGTGGTTCTCTTACATTGAAAGCTGAATATTATTCTTGTTTATTTATTTTAACATTAATGAAATCGTGTGCTGTGTCAGTTTGATATTGTGGGAACTGAATTCTCACATGTACAAAATCAAACCCACCTGAGGCAATGATAATGTAAATAAATTCTGCCCAAAGTACTTGTAGCATGATTACTTTAAAAGCAATGAATAATGATTTAGTATCCAGAATGTCCATTTAGTCCTTGGTTCATGGAGGCAAGACAGTCTTTTACTTCTTTCAGTGGGTACAGCATAATGGGTCCTTGTAAATAGTGTCTGCTACTCCCAGCAGTCCTGAAAAGTGCTGGAAATCACAGCATTGCATCATGATTCAATTCCTGTTACAACTGAGTAAACTCTAGGCTGGCAAGACAGTACAGCATGTCCAGCATGTAAATGGTATCCAAATTCAAGACTGCCTCATGTAAATCAAATGATGCAGGCAAAATCCTTAAGCTGTGAGTGGAACCAGATGCTCTTCTGGTACTAACATAGAGTTTATCTGCACAGCACATTTGAATGAGGATCAAGGTGTATAATGACTCAAAGAGTTGCACAGTCTGGAATTTAAGAGTGACTTCAGATCATCACTTGTGTTTACATTACCAAATTACTTTTGCAGCAAGGTCACCTATTTGGCCATCTGTGGTTAGATAGGAGGTTGTGACCTTTTCTTTCTCAAAATGAAATTACCCTAATATGTTCTGTTTGAGCCTGTGCCCTGTGTTCATCCAGAAGCGGAATCTGGTGCTAAACACATTACCCAATTTCTTTACTGCACTGTCAGGGTGGTAACCAGTTTGCTCGCCTGTCTCATCTGTTGGCAGATATCTGGGCAGAGTTTGAGATGCTTGGCTGGAGTTATAAAACATTTAAATAGTGTTCAATCTGGAGCCTCATCTTCCATACTATCATTGTTATAGTACCATTTTTCTCTTCTATCACAATAGAAGTCAATACTGGCAGGGCATTATGCACGGTGGCATCTTTGCTCTGATATTTGGTTCAGCCTTTTTTAAAAATAATTACATGGTTGTTAAAGGTTAGAGCTGTCTGTTGAGACTGTATATCTGCTGAGACTTCAAGGTGTTGTATAGTATAAATGGGCTAGTATATAACTTGTGGTTTGAATTCCTGACTGGCTATGTCTAAGCAAATTTTGGTGGCTTTTTTTGTGTGTTTGTTTTTTGTTAAAATTCTTACCTGTGAGTTGTCATTCTAAATAATCATATGTGTTCTAAACTGTTAATGTGATGCTGACTGATTAAATAGAAATAAATGGTATTCTGACCTGTGTTCAAAGTGATAGTATTTCTTTTGTGGCTTGGCTTTCCAGTGTGGTATCTGGTGTCCAGAATCCTCTTAAAAGAGACTGAACCAAGTTTCATGAGTCTCTATCTATGCTAGCATTTTATACCTAAGAGCAAAAATAGCTACAGAAATTGTACTGAATTCTAGGACGCGTGTAAACTACAGTGTATGCAATAAAGTGCACATCTATGTGTAATGTTATTCTTAGGAATCTTTCACCCAACATGAATTCTGACTGATGTGGGCCTTATTCAGACAGCATGATCATCACTGAAGTGAGCAGTTGTATTAATAATTACACAATTATTTTAGGGAAAAAAATATCAAGATGCCCGAAGCATATGAAAATAACTTGTGTTTAGCACTTCTGCTCTATTTTTACAAATATTATGAAATATTAAAAGATAACCAAGTAGTATACACACAGTTTTGAAATTTGAGATATAATAATTAAAACATATTATTTCATCATTAAAGAAACTGATCTGTTAGTACACTGAATTGATAAAATAATTATAGATCTCAATTTCATAATCAATCCTTACACCTCCTATTAAACCAAATTTTAACTGTGTACAAATTTAAAAAAGTGAAGGACTGCTGACTTTATCGGCATTTATAGACATACATACAAGCTACATATTTATGTAATGGAAGACCTTATAGTTCATTGATCAGGGCATAAATGGCATAGAAACAAAACTATGTTGCTCAGTTCTGTATGGATGTTGAGATATCTAAATTTATATGAGATTCTTTTGTCTCTAATGAACCAAACCAACCCTCTGATCCAATTCCCAGTTTCTGATAAATATTAGAGTAATAATAGACATCTCTTCTCTGCGCTTCTGCTTCAGCTTCTCCCACGTTTCTCTTAAAATACAAGTGAGTAATGAAAACAAAGTTGATGGTATCTTACACATTTATTTAAGGAGGAGGCTGAAAGAAAAGCAGTAACTTTGTCATTATGGACAGCTAATCTTCCCATTATGCTTATTATAGAGTTTTATGCTTTGGTTTATTGATTACACATGATTATGGAAAGATTCTATGCTTTGTAATCTCTGAGTCACAAAAGGTGTACTCGCTGAACTATTATAACAATTTGCCATGCATTTCTTGTGTGATGTTTCACTAAAGTGTATGAATTACTTGTTAGCTTGTTTAGGTGGAGAGGATTATGTTCCCTCCTAACCATTTTGTGCTCCACTAGTTAAACTTCACCATAGTTCTAAAGCACCTGCTTAGACATATTTGTTAGTCTGTGTATCTCCCTTGAAAAAAAAAGCAATAAAACAACAAATTTACCTGTAAAGTGGAGCTAAACCCCCTTGTGTCCATTTATTAATCTCATTTGATAAGGCTGAGAAAGACGTCAGTTCCAGTTTAAATACATGTGTGTGGAGGGTAAGATCAGTGTTGTCTATGCGTGAGACTGTCTTTGATAATTGGTTTTGGCAGCAGTGAAGTACTAGTCCACTGTAACTTTACTAAATGTCGGGCTCAAAAGAGCAGAGTGTGCAGTAATTAGCCAGTCACTTGGACATCTCTGACATGCCTTTGCATTTATTACTGTTTTGCTCACTGTACTAACCTGATTCGGTGACCTTTATTCTGAGATACATTTTGTTTTCAGAAAGGAAAAATGTCTTTTAAAAACTAGGATATGCATGTCCACCTGGGGATAGGAAAGTATTTGTATTGCTTTGTGTGAGGAATACCTGTAGAGCCCTGCTCCTCTCTAAGGTGGAAATGCCCTTGCACCTGTGAATTTGGCCCATTGTGGCAGTATCGCCAACGGTTAGGTGGGAGAACTGGAAAGCTCTTTTTACCTTCAGTCTCCCTGGAGTTTTGTGTCTTAAAGGACTCAGGAACTGTGAAGGTGGATAGATGAAACCTGTTGTACCTTGCGCTTTGTGGGGTTTTTTAATAATTCCAAGACATCTACTGAACGACTGAGAAAAAACAGCAAGTGAAAACTTCTGAACTATAAAGAAAGTACAATGTATGTATTCATGTCTTCTAAGGAAGTTCTATTGTCTCTGACAAAATAGTGATATTTCGGGCAGAGCATTTTTTAAGATGCATTTAACAAAGAAAATTCCTACTTGAAATTACTCCAGCTGCAAACTCTCTACTTACTTCTTTCATATAGTTTTCTCTTAGAATAAATGTACTCTTTTGCAGGTTTATGTTATTTGTACGTGTACTCTGTTTTACTTTTATGTACATGTGTGTAAGTAGATGTTTGCATATGTAAAAAAAAAAAGAAAGAAAAAAAAATGTAGAAGTCCTATATCTCATCAGTTTTGCAGCTTTCTTCCCTGTCCTCCCCTTCCCATGTCACTGTTTAACTTGCACTGCAGTCTTCTAGAAAAAGGCCAGTATTTATGTTTCCTTTTTCCTTCTGGCTCATCGTTGCTAAAGAATAATAGCAATATTTTAACTAATATCCTGATTTTTTTTTTTTCAGGCTTTGTAACATAGCATCTTTAGCCAAATTTTCTTTCACAAAAGGTATTAAATAATCTTGATTTCTCCTTCTGTGATTATCCTCCTCTAAAGATTCACCTCTCTTCTATAAATAAGCTTATAATGGGGGTTTTACTATATTCGACTTTTTGGATATGAAGAACTAATCACTATACGTAGACAATTTTAAAAGCAAAATTACCTGTTTGCTCTGTAAGCTATTTATGTTATTCTAGCTCTATTTCTTTCAAATCCGTAAGATTTTTATAGCTGATAAACTCTCTAGAGAGTTATCCTTAAATAGGTAATTTGGATTTCACCCTGACCCACATTGTTTGTTTGAAAGGAAAGGAAAATAGACAGGGACTATTCACATCAAATCTCTGTTATTATCTTCTCTCCATTCTCTATTAAAAATTTCAGAATGTGTTTTTCTTCCTATGTTTTCTGTCTCTCTGGACTTTATTTATTTATTTTTAAAGCCCAGAAAGGAAAAGCAGCTCTGAGGCATTCTTAAAGGGAAAATGACTCAGATGGCAGAACTGGATGTGAGAGATTATTTTAGTCATATCTAATTTTGTCTCAGAACAGAAGTATGTCTTTTTTAGACCTCTTAAAGTTCTGTATTTCTATGTTTTCTATGAAAATTTGAAGTAACTCAAATCAGCCTGTGTCTGATTATACAATATTATGTTGTATATATTAAATTAATATATATTGTATTATAATATTATATATTAAGCTATCAGAACAGAATAGTAAGGTTAAAAAATGCAGTTTTGTAAGTTGGAAAAATGAAGATTGAATTTTCTTGTAGAAACATTTCTCCCTGCCATGGTTCCTTCCTGTGCATTGTGATTTAATTTTAATCAAATTGTTACGTGTTTTTTCTTTAGAAACCCTTGATTAATTCAGCAGAAAAGTGGGAATATCAGAGTATATGTGACTGATTTTAAATTTACTGACTAAACCAGCAGAAACTGAGTAATTGTATCAGGTTGAATTGATACTATTCAAGTGTTACTATCATACAGGTTATAGAAAAGGTATAACATAGAAGTCATAGCACACATTGTAGATATCCACCTGTCCTTACCCTGGAAACAAGATAAATTCCAGGGTGAGCAGAGGTGGGCCACAGCTGGAAGGAGTCTAAGGAGGGATTCAGATGAGGTCTTATGTTCCTGGTACCTTTAGTTACACCTGGATTTTGGCAGCTATTCCCATGAAAAATGAAAAAGAAATGTGAAAAAACACATCATTACATTAAATTCGGAATAATTTAAAGAAAAAAAACTGCTTACACCGACATTAGAGAGTGCACTGTCTGATTCTCTCTAATAAGACTGTATTTAGGAAAATCCTAAAAGGACTAGAGGCTAACATCTCTAATTATTTATATTTCACTGAGCATATCAGTCACTTCTTGTCCTCTCAGATATAACTATCACCTTCTAATTTAATCCCTGGATTAAAGTCTCTTTCTCTTCCAAACTGATTCTTTGAATTATTCTACCAAAGTATGCAGCAAGAAATGTCGCATGACGGGACCAAAATTAAGACCATGGTTGACTTCAATTCTAGTTTTCATAGCATTTGAGTTATTCCTTACACCAGTGCGCACTCAAATAATTCATAAACATAAAGATCAAAGTGCTGTCCAGCTCTTGGAAGAGTAGGGAAGGAAAGTGAAAGATATTTTAATGGAAAATACAATGGCAGAAAGCTATGATGAACGCCAGCATTTTGAGAGGAGTTGAAATCCATAGTAGAGTGAAAAATCACTGTGTTCTTGAAAAATGTCATACGAATTCCCTTGAATTCTTTGTTCTCTTAATTGTGAAGAACTCTGAGAGAGGAAGTATGAAGGCTCCTCAGCATGTGAGTCTTGGAGGCAGTGTATTTGTCACACTGATGAAACTTCTCTGAAACAGAAATATACTCCCCATTATCTTGCCCTTCAAACAGATGAGTTTTGAAGACCTCACTCCAAAGGAAAGCATGTGTGTGTATGTATGTAAAATATGCATAGAGTGGACATTGATAGAAAGGCGTGTACATCTGGCCTTCCAGACCGCAAAGCATTAAAGAAAACCTTCTGGGTGTGTTATAACCTTCAAAAAAGTAAGGAACTGAATTGTTACACCACCTTATCCACAGTGGCACTAGTGGGGGCTGTAACATTTCTTTGCCACTGGAAGCAACTATTTGAGTTGAATTAACGTGAATCCTTTAAAATCCTGGGCTAGCTTAGGTTAAAAATCAATTAAAAAAATGAATGTACAGTGTGATAAGAGAGTCAAATTTTAATTATATGAATAGGCTCACCTGATAAGAAAAGGATTTATTTTAAGAGAATAACCTTCTCAGATCCTAAATTGAAGTACACTTAACACAGTATAGACTTATGAAAAAAAGTCTGTCCTGTTGCAGCACATTTCTTCCACACTGAGATAATTTATTAAAATATATTTCTTCCACAATGTGCTTATCTGAGTCAGTCCCTCTAGGAGTCTATCGTTTTGAAACAATGTGTTGTTTAAAAGCTTTCTTTACCTCCTGTTATTTGTCCCCAAATATGCTCAATAACTCATACACTTTAGAGTTTTTTATAAATTGCTAGAATACTGCGCAATCAAATGCACCTTGTGAGAGGTCACATTTGCTTCTGGAAGAAGTTAATTGTTAAGCTGTTTTCTGCTGGACTAGATCTATCACTTCATATTGTTGGGGATGGAAGGACATACATACCACTTCTATAATGCTTTTTTAGCTTTTAAAAATGAGCCTCTCTAAAATAATGGATACATACAGAGGGCTGTTACACTTCCTAATCCAATTAATCAGAACCAAGATTGTATGAGACTCTTGGATATCAAAGACATTTATTTCCCTCTCTCCTTTGGTTATTTCTCTTCAACTTCTCCCACTTTCTTGAAAGCTGGGTAGAATTTGTAACCCAAGAGTATCCCAGAAATGAAGTTTTTAAGCAAATGTACAGTTTTAAGAAAAAATGTTCCAAACTTGCTTTGAGATTTCTGAAAATGCCAGCCATTTTACTTTTACAATGAGGTGGGGACATTTAGCTCAAGCACTTTAACTCAGGCTATTGAAAGTTCTGCAATTGAAAGGTAGTATCATAAAATGATAAGGACTTGTAACCTGTGCAGACTCACAGTAGCCCACAAAGTGAACAGGAGTCATGGATTTTTCACCCCCAGATTCACTTATCTTCAGAAAAAAATCCTAATTATCTGTATATAGGATTACAGCTGATGACAGTCAATGTAGGTATGTAGTTTACAGGACTGTGGAAGTTCTCTTGGTATGTTGAGTATCCTTGAGTAAAAATGTGAACATACACTATTATACAACCTGTATCTCTCCATATGTGTTAAAAAGCTACGACATTCTTACAACAAGAATACACCTTATGATTATCTTCCTGTTAGCGAAAGAAAGAATACAGCCTCTCAAGAAAACTCAATGTATTCCTGCAAGAATTGAAGAATTGGTGCCTCTTCCATCATGATGAGTAATACAAAAAGTAGTGCAAAATGAATTTATTCTAAGTACCTCTCTTTGTCTATTACCTAGAAGAACATAATAACAGCCAGTTAGGTCACCTGACTTCAGAGTACTAGTTCAGTTTTTGATGCCAAAGCGTAAAAGAACCTCCTCTGTTGTGGTTTACAATGGCTTCCTTTTTTTTCACGACAAGTATACCAGGTGTACAAGAAATTAAAATCAGTATTGTGGTGGCCTTGAGATTACTTCATACCTTCTTTCCCAAGTAAAAGATAGGTTTAATCCCCATTAAAACCTATGAAAGGAACAAATGAGTGCATTTCTACTAAATTTCTAGTGGCAGCATGAATAATATTCCTAGAATGACTTTTCACTAAGGCTCTTACAAGGACCAGGCATGAGGACTCCAAAACCATGGTGTCTCAGTAATGATGCTACTTCAATTAGTGGTGTCAGAACTGTTAATCAAAGTATCTTGGGTGAAGGAATCATAGAATCATAGAATCGCGATGGTTGGAAAGCACCTGTAGGATCATCAAGTCCAACCTTTATCCCAGCATCTCCTTAACCACTAGACCATAGCCTCAAGTGTTTCATCCACTCGTTTTTTAAACACCTCCAGGGATGGCAACTCCACCATCTCCCTGGGTAGCCTGTGCCAGTGCCTAACCACCCTCTCAGTAAAGAACTTCTGCCTAATACCCAATCTAAACTTCCCCTCATGCAACTCGAGACCATTTCCTCTCATCTTATCATTAGTAATTTGGGAGAAGAGACCAACACCAGCCTCACTACAACCTCCTTTTAGGTAGTTCTAGAGAGCAATGAGGTCTTCTCTCAGTCTCCACTTCTCCAGGCTAAACAAACCCAGTTCCCTCAGCCGGTCTCCATAAGGCCTGTTTTCCAGACCTCTCACCAGCCTCGTTGCCCTTCTCTGGACTCGCTCCAGCACCTCAATGTCCTTCTTATCCTGTGGTGCCCAGAACTGGACACAGTACTCAAGGTGTGGTCTCACGAGTGCTGAGTACAGGGGCACGATCAACTCCCTACTCCTGCTGGTCACACCGTTTCTGACACAGGCCAGGATGCTGTTGGCCTTCTTGGCCACCTGGGCACACTGCTGGCTCGTGTTCAGTCGACTGTGAACCAACACCCCCAGGTCCTTTTCCGCCAGGCAGCTTTCCAGGCACTCTTCCCCAAGCCTGTAGCGCTGCATGGGGTTGTGGCCAAAGTGCATGACCCGGCACTTACCCTTGTTAAACCTCATGCAACTGGCCTCAGCCCAGCACTCCAGCCTGTCCAAATCCTGCTGCAGAGCCTCCCTACCCTCAGGCAGATCGACACTGCCACTCAACTTCATTTCATCTGCAAATTTACTGAGGGTGCATTCAATCCCCTCATCCAGGTCATTGATGAAGACATTAAACAAGACTGACCCCAAAACTGAGCCCTGAGGGACACCACTTGTGACCGGTCTCCATCTGGATTTAACTCCATTCACCACAACTCTCTGGGCTCAGCCATCCAGGCCAGTTTTTAACCCAGCAAAGAGTCCACCTGTCTAGCCCATGAGCCGCCAGCTTCTCCAGCAGAATGCTGTGGGAAGCAGTGTCAAATGCCTTACTGAAGTCCAGGTAGACAACATCCACTGCTTTTCCCTCATCCACTAGGTGGGTCACCTGATCATAGAAGGAGATCAGGTTGGTTAAACAGGACTTACCCTTCGTGAACCCATGCTGGGTGGACCTGATCCCCCCGTTGTCCTGCACTTGCTGCATGATCTCCCCCAACATGAACCATTCCATAACCTTCCCCGGTACCGAGGTCAGGCTGACAGGCCTGTAGTTCCCTGGATCCTCCTTCCTGCCCTTCTTGTGGATGGGTGTCACATTGACAAGTTTCCAGTTGTCCGGGACCTCACCTGATAACCAGGACTGCTGATAGATGATGGAGAGCGGCTTGGCAAGTTCCTCCTCCAGCTCCCTCAGCACTCTCGGGTGGATCTCATCCGGCCCCATAGACTTATGGGTGTCTAATTGACTCAGCAGGTCCTTCACTACTATTTCCTGGATTATGAGGGGTTTATTCTGAACTCCATCCCTATCTTCCAGCTCAGGGGACTGAATACCATGAGGATAAGTGGTCTGGCTGTTAAAGACCGAGACAAAGAATGCATGAAGTACCTCAGCCTTTTCCTCATCCTTGGTAATAACGTTCCCCCTCGCATCCAATAAGGGATGGAGATTCTCCCTGCATCTTTTTTTATTGTTAATATATTTGTAAAAACTCTTCTTATTATCTTTTGCGGCAGTGACCAGGCTGAGTTCAAGCTGGGCTTTTGCCTCCCTAATGTTCTTCCTACACAACCTAACTAAATCCCTGTAATCTCCCTGAGTATCCTGCCCCTTCTTCCAGAGGTGGTAGACTCTCTTCTTTCTCCTAAGTCGCATCAGGAGAACCTGTTCAGCCAGGCTGGTCACTTTCCCCACCAGTTTGTCTTATGACACATGGGGACAGGCTGCTCCTGCATCTCTAACAGTTTCTCCTTGAAAACAGTCCATCCTTCCTGAACCCCTTTGCCCTCTAGGGCTGTTCCCCAAGGGACTTTCTCAACCAGTGTTTTAAACAGGTTGAAGTCTGCCCTTAGTTCCCTCAAGGAATCCATACCCTCCCATGCGAACTTCTTTATGTGCTTGTAAAATCATTTATTATTTATTATTTCACCTTGTGCTTTATTTTTCTTTCATTTTTATAACAGCATTCTTTATCCGTGTCATTTATTCTTTACTCTAAGCTTTTGTTCAATCTCTTTGAAGAACCAATTCTTCTTATTGTTGCTTTTTTATTTGTTTTTTCTCTCTGGTTAACCACAGTAGTCGCTTATGTATTGAAGTTTGTCAAGGTGCTTCTAATCTGTGACTGCTATGACATAGAAAACCCCCTCTGCTTTTAGAAACTGCATATGTAATTCCAATGTGTCTTGTATTTGTTTCTCACTAAAACAATGCAAAACTAAGCATAACCTCTGCATCACCAAAATAAATTATATATACTACAAAGTAAAACTAATTTTCAAGCTCATGTAGTGAGCTTGAGGATGTTTGAAGCTATTAGACAAATAGTAGCATCCTATTAGAACTGTCTAATCTAGCTGTGTTGTTTAAATACACCTGTCTTGTCTTTAATTTTTACGGCCTACTTGAAGGAATGTCATTCTGGTAAAAGTGAACAGGAGAATGACTGAAAAGGAGTATTTTTTATTTTATTCTTCAAACAATTGACCAGCATTTTAAAGAATGATTTTTGACTGATAATTTGAAGAACCATGTCATATGCCCTCTCATGTATCTGTCACAGTCCTTGGTATTCTTAAGTAACTTTTGTTTGCATTTGATTGTAGAATTTCCACAGCTTTTATCCCAGCTTCTTATATTAATCTAGATTGAAAATATTTTTAAGGTTTCCTAAGGCATAGCCAGTCTTTTATGTTATGTGGGAAAGTTTGTTTTTTTAAAAATTTACTTCTTTCTCCATAATCTATACATATTGTGGTCAAATTGTTATCTTGCTCTTCTCCCTTCTGGTGCCACATCAAACTTATGGGAATCTTCTATATTGGATTTCTGTTTCCTCCTCAAAATGAATGTACCACCTGGCATGGTTAAGGCTTTTGGCTCACTTTATATCCCAGGTAAAATAGCAAGTGGTTAATCATGGTAGTTTGGCAGAACTGCTTGGGAAACTTACACATCAGTATTCCATTGCATTTGGCTCTAGGTGGTAGTTTACAGTCTCGAGCAAAGCCCAGCAACTTCACAGAATTACAGAATTGCCTAATTTCTGTTGGAAAAGACCTTTAATATTGAGTCCAACCATTAACACTGACAGTCCTTGACTATACCATATCACTGAGCACTACATCAACACAACGCTTAAACACCTCCATATTGACTTCAGTCAATTTAAACAAAAACTTGTAGGAATTTTATGCAAGACCTAGGCAGAATGAGAAGATAACTAGATGGGTAACATTTTGTAACACATGCAAGGCAGCAAGTGCATGTTCCTTTAAGTAAAAGGCAGCTGTGAGGACACATAGCAAACCTGTCTGAATTTAACAGGAATGGGAAAAAAGACAGCTTTTCTCAGACTTTGTATCTCATTTGAGTAGTTCTTAAGGAAATCATCATTTCAACATGTGATTCTGTATTTCATATATACTCAGAGTAGCAAAATAATGATTCACTGCTGACAGAAAACCATGCTTCATGAGAGTCAGGTGACATCAGGAAATAATTTGGAGAATATTTGCAATATCTCTAGAAGAAAACAAGCTGTAAAGAGGAGGAGTATTTGCTGTCAGTTGACTCTCATGAAGGAAGAATAACTCATCCCTATGGCAATACTGAATTAGCTGCACTGCATATACATTTTTACACTGGGAGGGGAAAAGGTTAAGAAATATCATATGCAACATTACTTAGTAGGTATTTAAAGCTTTAATTTTTTACCTGTTGAATTTTAACTCAACAACTTTATGCAATATGAATATAAAACCACATATATGTGCATAGATACATTTTTCTTTTTGGTCTGTGTAGCTGCTGAAAATGAGTTTCAATTGTACAGAGCTCTGGAAAGCATGCTTGTTCTTGTAAATGCCACATCTAATTTCGATTATGAAGTTACCCAGGCCTTTTCTGTTCATGGAAGTTACCTAATCAAAGTTTCATATACAATCGTTGGTCAAACATGTGTGTATTTTCATTTTTGAAGGAGACTAAGTGATCAAGTAATTAACTCCTAAAAATGTACTAAGATGGAACACTGGCATTGGTTTTATCATAGGAAAATGCTAGATTTTATTTTTTTCAATTTTTCATATTTTTAAAATAGCTCTGTGTTTTGATATGCATAAGCTCTAGCACATATAATAATGCACAGGACCGTACGTTCTTCTTTGGGGTATAATGTCAGGCCTTCCCAAAGGCGTGTGGCTATCAAGCCACTATCATTATTTTACAGCAAATAGAGTCAGAGCAAGCCTGGTACGTTTCTAGGGGAGGTCCACTTTGGAGTGTCATAATCAAATTACTTATGTGTGTCACAGTGTCCCAAGTGGTCACAATGATTATAGCAGGTTATGACTGAAAAAAATTACCTGACTGTAGATTTACTACCAGAAGTCACAGTTTCTATTTCTATAAAGGCTTTTAAAGCCTTCATCCTCCTCGCACTTTTCTTGTATCTTCTATGATTAGAACCTCATCTACAGCCACATCTATAAAAAGAACCTGCAGAAAAAACCTAAAGAGGTATTTGATTTATGTTCATTTTATGAGGCCTTATTTTGGCACATTTCACTCAGGCAAGAGATCTGTTTACTTCAGAAGTCTGACTGAAGGCTACAGATTAGGGCTGCATTTTGAAAAGCTGTTCCAAATTTTTATTTTTCTTCTGTAAGGTAGAAGTGTATCTTTAGAATATAAGAAAAAATGCTGAGTATTGAAACATTTGCCAAAATTGGTGACTTGCTGAAAAAGAAAATGGCCCATGCACTGATAACTAATCCTTGGATTTAGAGTATAAATCTTGCTAAATGAACAAGGTAGAACAGACTTGCTCCAGCACTTGCTGCAACAGTGAAAATTTATTTGGCTTAAGAGAGAGGTAATTCTACCCAAGTGAATGAAACTGATGAGCTTTAAAATAGTGTGCCAGTGTGTCCATTCCAAGTTTCACTGAAGAGTCTTAAAAATCAAAGATAGAGAAGCTTCAAATGGCTGGGTGCAGCTAGTTATCTACCTGCTGTGTGTTACAAGGGCATTTGCAGGGAGCCAGAGCCAAGGGGACACACTTTATTTTTGATTTTAAATGGAAATAACTGTTTTTTTTTTTCCCCTCCACCTGCAGGTCTTTGACTTTAAACATGAAAGCTTGACTACACTTTGAAGCTTTATTGCCAAAGTCTAAAACTACATTATCATGGCTAGGCTTAAATTTTCTACATCCTTACCCAATATGAAGACCTCTAGTAAATGGTCTTACGAAAAAGATGTTCTGAATTGAGGGAATTTTGATCCTATACAGTAGTGAAAATCATCTGCGGGTTAAAGTAACTTGCTGTCAAAAGTAGCTTTCAATAAGTGACACTCCTTCTGTGAATGCTTTGTTTGTATATTCATTTTGCAAGGTATTCAACAGCTAAGTTTCATTTCATTTTTGTCAACAGAATGTGATTTTTCTTAGATCATTCTGTCAACAAAAAAGGCAACAGCATATAATCTGTATGTCCACTGAACTAAATTACAGATTCATTTTGTGTGCACGGATCAAATAGCAAATCTTTGCTAACTGAAAATATGACATCTTCTCCACTCTGAACAAACTATGGTTAAATACTGAGGTTTTAAAACACAGTTAAATTCTATAAAGTGCCTTTGAATAACTACTTTTGCCTAAATGGGGTCACAGATGAGAAATCCCTAACTCTGACTCTAACTGGCTGTGGGATTTGGGAGACTTCTTCAAGATAGTAAATTAGCTCTTGAATTTTCAATAGATAATTACTACGAGGGTTTTTTTCATATAAAAATTTCCTGCAAACAGGAGGCTGGATGGGCTGGTAGCCTTTTTACATATAACTTTATGTTACTATGTTTACTCCATCCTGGATATATGAGAGGGAAGGTACAGACAATAAAAGAATGAACTTTCTCTTCTTGTGTTGCCTGTTGTGGAGGAAGTATCTTATCTACCATCATGACTATTTTTTAGATGTGCTTTTATAGTTGATCACATTTTTAGAGTGTGTCTCTGTCACCAGTTTAATTCTTTCATTATTGCTCTGTGACAGCTTGCATTGCTTGCACAGGACGTGTACTGGAGTGGCAACAACGAGAAAATTCATGAAAAATTTTTACTCCCTAGCTTTATATCAGGTTATAATACTGCTCTATTGAAGAGATGGCCATGTTTGGTTATGTGGGAGGCTATTTACATCTCTTACACTCCAATCCAGTGGTGAAAGCAAAACAAATTCACAACTATTTGTGAAGAGGACTGAAACTGAAGATGCAGTGTGATCTTGCACTTGGAGTTTCTTACTGATGTGCAAGGGCACCTGAGTTTTCTTTCTGGATTTTTTAGTGGCTAGCCTCATGACCTTGAGCAGTTCCTTTCAATGTGTCCCTTTAATGGGGGTTGGACTAGATGATCTCTGGGGATCCCTTCCAACCCCTACTGCTCTGTGATTCTGTCTCCAGTTCACCATGTCCTGTGAAGCACCTGGAGATCTATGGTGCAGTACTATGTAAAAGCCAAGTGCTACTCTTTGTCATATGAGTGCAACAGTATTTTCTTGCAGCCTAGAAAGAAAGGTTCTAACACAATTGCAGTGTATCATTAAAAGAACTGCAGAGGTTCAGAGATGATATGAATGTCCAGATATGGTAGAGATAAAATGGTCTGTGAAATGAGAGATTACTTGCTTGCTCCAATAGAAGAATGATCAGGAAAAGCGGCACAAAGTTGTGCTGTACCAAAACATTGCCCTTGACATTCTCACCACTATGAGCAAAAAAAGCAGCTCAAGTTCTTCATCTGACAACTGTTGTTCACATATTGTTAAGATATCTGTGGTGCCAGTACTCTTGTCCCTGTGTTCAGGCAGCTATGATACTGATGTTCCCTTATAGTATGTGAGGGACTGTCTTTCCTAGTATAGATAACAGATAGGAGTATCTGCAAGATTGCAAAGCATGTTTTGTCTCTATAAATTCTTGATGTTTACTGTTGTCTGTGTTTATCCTGTATCTGTGACTAAACTGTAGGAGTTGCTCTATCATGTGATATCCCCTCCCAGCTGAGAAAATGATTGGGAAAAAAGGGGTGGAAATAGAAACTGATTTAACAAAAACCCAAAACTAATATAAATATCAACATAAAGTGTACAAGCTTATACTTAGCCTGGTCCTTAGGAGCAGCAGAAGGAGCAGGAGGCCAAGAGGGAGAAGCCCCAGGAAGAGGAGCACCCCATCCTCAGTAAACTCCCTCCTTTTATAGTGAGCATGATCTAAGTGGTGTGGGATACACCTCTGAGTCAGCTTGGGGCATCTGCCCTGACTGGAACTCTCAGCTGACTTAGAGCTACTCATGGCCAGCCTGCCGTGGCTGGGCTGTGGGTCTGTTCTTGGGAAACTAGGACAACATTCCACCCCTTATCCCATACCATTTACATCATGCCCACATCACTGTTTTTCCCATTTATCAATATTTATACACATATATACATAGGTATTAGTCCTTTTAGTCCATTAGTTATCTTCCATAAAGTTCATTGAATTCATTTAATGTAAAGCCATAGGTTTCATGTAATGAGAGTCCTTTTGAGTAGGTCAAAATTGTGTGACATGCATCTTGACCTCCTACCTGGTATACTTAGTACAGTCTATATTCAAAACTTGTAGTGAAAATGTTGATTTTGGGGGAAGTTACTCAGCGCTGGGTGCTGAGGTTCATTCTTCATGGATCTGGGTGATTCTGATTCTTAAACTAGAGAAGTAGTAACAAGCAGTATTGTATGACAAAGTCATACAGTTCAGATTACTGCCTGTTCTTACCTAGAATCAAATCTCCTTGAGGTATGCATTTAACTTGTCTGTTCTCCTGCATTATGCACTAAGTGCACCCAGGTCCTTGAGAAAAGGCAACCCCATGACTGTGCAGGGCCAGCCTTATTTGCAGATTCCCTAGTGTTGACTAACTAGGTAGTTTTTGCCAAGTGTTTGTCCCAGCTTTCAGATATCCTGGTACGCATTACTTTGAGTGTAGTCTTTAGTAGCCCATTATATTGCTTGACTTTGACAGCAATAGAAATGGATTCTGTCCTGATGTAATTGGACGGCATTATGGTGCATTGTGCATGAGTGTCCACCAGAGCCTTGCATTTTTGTGGTACCAACAAGCCAGGCCATTGAACCCACACAGTCCAGTACACTCTGTTATCTCTCTCCTTCACCTGGTTCAGAGTGATTTCCAACACTGTCTCGCATGTGGGAAAACTCAAAGGGAAGATTTCTCCAAGTTCCCCACGATGTCATTTCCCCCAAGTGCTGCAGCAGGTGATGCATCCTTTCTGTTCTCCCAGTCTCCCACTCCTGAGCACCAGGACAGAGCTGCCCAAGAACCCTTTGCAGTGTCCCCTGGAAATCTGCTTTTGAGAGCTTAAAGGTTGTCTACATTTAGCCTGTACCTGGGCCTAAACTGCAGCAGTTGTACTACCACCCGATGGCGCCTCCCCAGCTGAGAAGGGGAACCAGGGAAAAAAAGGGAGAATCTCCATGGGCTGAAGTAGAAACAGATTTAATGAAATAACAAAAACAATACAATCGCCAACATAAAGTTTTCAAGTTTGTACTCAGCCTGGTACCTGGGAACAGCAGAAGGAGCAAGAGATGAAGAGATGAGAGCCCTAGGAAGAGGAACTCCTCACCCTCAGTAAACTCTCTCCTTCTATAATGTGCTTGATGTCAGTGGTGTGGGATACACCTGTGAGTCAGCTTGGGGCAGCTGCCCTGACTGAAACTCCCAGCTGACTCAGAGCTACTCGTGGCCTGCCTGCCATGGCTGGCCCATGGTTCTGTTTCTGGGAAACCAGGACACCTGGTCAAGATTACAAGACATTTCAAAATGTAGAAGTCTAAGAAACAGCCTCCTACCAAGTATTTGGGAATATTCCTACAAGGTATGAATTTCCTTCCAGGTGTGGAAAAAATTAGGCTGAAGAGAGCAGTAGCCCCTATATGGACCACTAATACAATGTGTTGTCCATGTACTTATTATGCTTTTCACCCCCACAACCCCTTCATGATGGAGCTGCTTCTGCCGAGTAATATCTATCAATACATAAATATTTAGAAATAAGCTATTTCCAATTGCCGTGTTCTGTTCTTACTCTTTTATCTAGTGGATGTCTTATGCCTTTACACTAAAAGCAGGTGTTTACTCCCTTTTACTAAATAGTCTATATACATTTGGTATTCAGTCATGCTTTTTGAAAGATCTCCTGTAAATATAATATATTTTAATTGGGAGTGGAAAAATTACTGTCAGACAGTGCATTTTAAAATACTGTTTAAAAAATAAACAATACAAGTGCCTACCTAGATAATATACTATTATAACTGAAGTGAAGATTCCTCTAAATCTGAGCACTAACAAAATAAAACACTGACAATAGATCACATAGCTCCAGAACTCCCTCACTGAACTTAGGAAATTTCAGAGCAAGTAGATGTGGTGCTGAGGGACATGGTGTAGTGGTGAATCGGCTAATGGTTAGTGGTTGGTCTTGATGACCTTAGAGCTCTTTTTCAACCAAGGATATTCTATGATTCTGTGGTTTACATTCACCTATGTTTCACTGCTGCTCTGACGTTGCACAACACTCTGCCTTAGAGAAGCACATGCAACTCAAACACTTTCAGAGTCAGTGAGGAAAAATAAATTACTCGTACAGGTCACTGAGAGAAGAAAAGATCAAAGAGAAGTAAAACCTAAATATATTAGTCTAAAACATGTCCTGAAAATAAGACAAAAAATAGAAGAGAAAACAAACACGTTATAGCCACACATGTTGGTTACAATAAATAATCAACATGGCACTTCTAGTTTCAGAAGAGGAGAAAATAGCCACTGCTATACAAATAAGTCTAATTCTGGTCATCCAGTGCTTCACATGACTAAATTGTACTGCAGGTCTATTGCTGGGATATAAACAGCTGGGATATGGTGCTTATTTTGTTGTGGTTTTTTTTTTTATTCTAGTGTAAAGGCAGCCCTAAACAAACCAAAACCTCAACTAAACTAAGAAGTAAAATAGAAAGACAAGAACTAATATTCTGATAACTATCTATATACTTTATGCTGTGAGACTGCTCTGAAGAATAGCTGTACTATAAATACGACCAATGTCAGTGAATGAGACAAATCTTAGTTCAACTCATTATGTTCTGGTAAGACAAATATGGTGACTAGCAGGTACTGAGACGAATGAAATATGGAGAACAAGAAAAGAAAAGGAATTTGACAGTTGATAGAAATAGGACAAATACTGTGACAAATCTGTCAAGTGCAGACACTGTCACAATCAGCTAAAATACAATGTCAAATTAGAAATGGAAATGAGACACTATTTAAGCAAAAATGCAAGTAGAAGGGGAAAAAGAATATCTGATACCCTGCCATATGCAGCATTCAATTTTAGGAGGAACATACATCAGACTCAGTCAGGACAGGGTCAAATACATAAAAGAGTTCACAAAACTCTCAGAAAAAAATGGCATAATAGTAACTGTCAGCAACAGTTTCAACTATATGATTAGATATCTGGATGTATGCATATTATAGTCTTATGGCAAGCCAGTAATACTGCATTTGAGGTTGTACTGAAATTTTCATTTTAGCATGTTAATGTATACTTAGAGATTGAAATAATTTTAATATTCATGTATGCACAAACGTACCTTAAATTACAATTCATGCTTGTATTCCCATTGAAATAAAATTTCTGAAGCATCTCTGTGAAGTGTCGCTTTTTCTTTGGATGTTACACCACACAGAAAGACATGAATTAAAGTATACCTCTACTGCTAAACTCAGGAGGCAGAAGGAGAGGATCAGAGAAAGCTGCAATGAGAGAGAAAAGATAGTTGAAGAAACAGCAGTAAAAGCAGAGCTACCTCATAGTAATAAGAATGGAAATATTGCAAAGCAGCAAATCTAGCCAAACTGTGAAATAAAAAACACAAATGACCTATTGTTATAGAGCAGAAGTTGTCACTGGAATTCAAGAGCTGTTAAAGGTAGGCAGAAGGGTATGAGAGTTGGGGAGACCTGGCAGTGATACTATGACTGCACGAGCAACAGGAAAATATGATCAATGGACTATATGGAGAGTATTAAATTTCCTTAATTAGGGAAGCTTTGCTTCTACTCTGCTTACTCATCTATTCTTGACAGGATGGAATACTCAAAAAAAATCACGAACTTTTGGGTTGGCTGAAGCAGAAAAATATCTAATGATATACTGCAATGATGTTTGATTAAAGTAAATTTTGCATCTTTTAAACTAAGTGTCTGAAACAGGATCTAGATTCCAGATACAAGTCTCATGTATCGCAATGTCATCGGTAAAAGATCTGGTCTGGGAACGGGCAGCAGAGAAAAAGTATAAATTCACCCCTTACTGGAGTAAAAAAATTAACTGTCGCATTTTCTTTTCCAGTTTTCTATACATTGATTTGTGAGACCATCTGGGAGGTACACAGAAATTCTGTATACAACATAAACACAGGGGACACTTCTCAGACTCCCTTCCTGAAAGAAAAAAAAAAGAAAAAGAAAAAAGAAGCTGTCAAAAAAACTCTTCCACAGAAAATACTCCAACTTCCAAGTTGCTGAGTTCATCTTCATCCTAGGACCTCCTGGTGCTTCACACTGAGGAGATGCCTGCGCACGAGACTTTTTACCTTTGAAGGCAACAAATACATGAAGAATGCTTCTAGTGTTGTCATATCCACCAGAATTCACGCTTAATATCATACCAGCTTGAAAAATGAAGATGTTGTAAGGTTATTCTAGAAAGGAAAAGGACTGAATTTGTAACTACACGACTGGAAAAAAAGTTTAGAAGGGAGAAATGAGAAACAACAAAGTATGTCCTCAGATTGTGCCTTAAATTTGTAGCAAATTTCTTCTAAGATGCTTGAGAAAAGTTACAGAGATTAAATACACAGAAGCCAATCAAATGAGACTCTATTTTCCTCTTCCTGAACTCTCTCCCTGACTGGTGAATCTGAAAGCTAGCCTAGCTGACAGGAGACAGGCACACCAGTTCATGCACTCTTCCCAGTCAGCACTTCAAGACAAAATCCTTCTCCTCTTTTCACCTCTTTTAATTCCAAGCTTAATTTCTGGTCCTTTCACCAGTGGACTGATATTTTATTAGAGGAAATGTGGCTGAACATCTCTGCAACTCGCTCTGTTTACTGTAAACCAGAGCAAAGCAGGAAGACCACAGCCCTTCCCATAGCTTCTAAAGCTGGCCATCCTAATTTGTTCCTTTAATCAGGTTGTCTCTTTTATTTTAAATAGCTTTCTTCCTTGTCAAAATGTTTTCAAGGCTGTCATAATATTTTTACAAGTGTTATGACAGAAGGGATATTTACTGTATGTACAGCTTTATGAAAAATGAAGCCTTTCATTTGGACAGATGCCCTAAATGTCTAATCTGTAGCTTATGCTATTAGAGTAGGATGTCATTTCAATAGAGGGCATCCCCCCTCCCCAGACATGTGAACACAAATGTGCACATATCATTATGAAATCCTACAGCCCTATAGAGTCACATTGAAGACCAGAATCACTGCTTTTGCAGAATACCACATGGAAGTGTTGTGCTGAAAACCAAACAGCCTCCTTGTTATACTCCACATAACAGAGAAGAAAAAAAAAAGAAAAATGAGAAAAGAGAGAAAGAAATTAGTGGTTGAATGTTGTGAAGCATCTGTAGTACAAAGACAGCAGAAGAGCAAAGGGAACTATACATCTTAAGATGTTAGCATGAGTCAGCAGGAGATCAAGTATAGTTGCACTCAGCAAAACCTTTTTTCTCTGCAATCACAGAAACACAGAATGGTGGGGGTTGGAAGGGACCTCTGGAGACCATCTAGTTCAACCCCCCACCCCTGAGCAGGTTCACCCAGAGAAGATTGCACAGGATGGTGTCCAGGAAGGTTTTTAATGTCTCCAGATAATGTCTCCACCTCTCTGGGCAGCCTGTTCTAGCGCTCTGCCACCTTCAAAGTAAATAAGCTTTTTCTCATGTTCAGATGGAACTGCCTGTGTTCCAGTTTGTGCCCATTGCCCCTTGTCCTGTCACTGGGCACCACCGAGAAGAGTCTGGCCCCGTCTTCCTGACACACATCCTTTACTTATTTATAAGATCTAAGTCTCCTCTTCTCCATGCTAAACAGACCCAAGTCCCTCAGACTTTCCTCATAATAGAGATGCTCCAGTCCCCTCATCATCTTTGTAGTCCTCCATTGGACTCTCTCCAGCAGGTCCTTGTCTCTCTTGAACTGGGGAGCCCAGAACTGGACACAGTACTCCAGATGAGGCCTCACCAGGGCAGAGGAGAGGGGGAGGAGAACCTCCCTTAACCTGTTGGTCACACTCCTCTTAATGCACCGCAGGATACCATTGGCCTTCTTGGTCACGAGGGCACATTGCTGACTCATGTTTAATTTGTTGTCCACCAGGACTTCCAGGTCCTTCTCCACAGAGCTGCTTTCCGGAAGGCCAATTGCTAACCTCTACTGGTGCATGGAGTTGTTCCTCCCTAGGTGCAGGACCCTACACCTGCCTTTGTTGAACTTCATTACGTTGCTCTGTCCAACTCTCCAGCCTGTCCAGGTCACACTGAATGGCAGCACAGTCTTTGGGTGTATCAGCCACTCCTCCCAGTTTTGTACCATCATCAAATTTGCTGAGGGTACACTCTGTCCCTTCATCCAGGTCATTGATGAACATGTTGAACATGACTGGACCCAGTACTGACTCCCGAGGAACACCACTAGCTACAGGCCTCCAACTAGACTCTGCGTCATTGATAACAACCCTCTGAGCACTGTCATTCAGCCAGTTCTCAATCCACCTCACTGTCCACTCACCTAACCCACACTTCCTATGCTTACCAATGAGGATGTTATGCATATGTATAAGTATGCATATAAATATATATAACAACTGCAGCTTAGAGAACAGGAGGTTAAACAGACAAAATATAAAGTCACTTTCTGTAGGCTAGGATTTGGCCTAGAATTCCTCTGTGTGCTAGTGGGCTGACTGCAGGATGTAGTGCTGCTGCAGGGACCGGCTACAGGCCCTCTCCATGGCCATCCTCCTGCCCAGGTGGCATGGCACGCCAGCCATATACTGCTTGTAGCTGCTGTCCCCTCGCCCCAAGTGCAGTGTGAGTCTGTGTTGGTTTGGTGTGTGTTATGTTGATTTGGTGCTTGCTGTGTTGATCAGTTGTGCACTGTGTTTTTTAAAGTATTGCATGGAGTGGTATCATATTTGTTGTGTTTTTAATGTATTAATCCAATGTTTACTGTCACAGAGTCACAGAGTTTCTGTCATGTATGTATTTATTGCATGTATGGTATGTAGCTAGTGTGGTATGTATTGTATGGCATGTAGCTGGTATGGAATTGGCAGTGTTATGCCAGTGATTGGACGTGATAATCTTAGAGGTCTCTTCCAACCAAGGCTATTCTGTGATTCTGTGTGTATGTATTGTGTGTTACAGAGCTGGTATGGCATGGTATGGAGCTGGCATGTGGCTGGTACAGTATATATTGTATTTGTTGTGTTATATATATGACACGGTGCAGTACTATACGTATTGTATGGGATGGCATGTATGTATTCTATTGCAGTGTATGCATTGCTTTGTATGTATTGCATTGTAATTTGTAATTTACACTTTGCATTGCATGTTTTCTTGTATGTTTAATTGCATTGTTTTTAAAATTATTTTGTTTTGCACAGAATTTTACATAATGCGCTTTGCAGTACACTTCGCTTTATAGTATTATTTGTATTTTACATGTTGTATTGTGCTTTGTTTTGATATTTACTAATTACTTTTTAAGACTGTGTTTTGGTTAGCTTATTTTTGGTATTGTATATGTTGTATTATATCGCTTGCATTGTATGATTTTAGTGTGTTATATGGTATGTCTTGTATTTTTCGTTATCACTTCTATTTTATAGTATGGTATGTATTGCATAATGTTTACTATATTGTACTTAATGTGTTCCATGGTGTGGTGTAGAATTTATTGCAATTCCTGTATTTTATACATTGTATTAGAATTATGTATTGTGTTGTATATATTGAATGTAGAATAAAGTACAGTATAGTATTTATTTTGTAGTATGCTGTGTATTGTACCATATCTATGTATTGTATGTATTGTGATTTTTGGTGTTAGTTGTATTATATGGTATGTATTGTATGATATGGCATGTGTCATATTGAATTGTTTATATTACATTCTACTAGTGCATTGTATTTTCTATGGTAGGATATTGAATGGTATTGTATGCATTGTATGGCATCACATGTATTGCATATATTCCATGTATTCTGTGGTATGGTATGTGCTGTATTTACTGTTTGCATCGTGTGTCATATATTTTGTAACATCTATTGTATTGGATTGTATGTATTGTATATTTTGTATGGATTTTATGCATTTGCAACTGAATGTCACCACTCGCATTTGCCATTGAACGTGCCCACTTGTGTTTGCCATTGAATGTACCAACTTGCGTTTGCTGTTGAGTGTATCCACTTGTGTTTGCCATTGGACGGACCCCCTCACATTTACTATTGAATGTGCCCACTCGCGTTTGCCTTTGAATGTACCCATTCTCATTTGCCATTGAATGTACCCACTCGTGTTGGCTTTTGAATGTACCTACTCATGTTTGCCACTGAATGGACCCACTTGCGTTTGTTATTGAATGTAGACACTCGCATTTGCCATTGAATGTATTCCACTCACTTTTGCTTAGTTTTGTCCTCACTCTACAAACAAGCTGTGAACTGGCTGGAGAGGGTGCAGAGAAGAGCCCTGAAGATGATCCAGGGCCTGGGATTGCTGCCGTATGAGGAAAGGGTGAGAGAATTGGTTTTTTTTCAGCCTTGAAAAAAGAAGACTGTGGGGAGACCTCACCATTGTCTACCAGTACTTAAAGGTGGATACATAGAATCATAGAAGCATGAAAGGTGAAGGCTCCCTTTTTACAAGGAGTCACAAGGGAAAGGACAACAGGTGATGGGCACAGGTTACTCCAGGAGGGATTCTGATTGGACATACGAGGAAAATTTTTCTCAATAAGAAAAATCAATCATTGGAATAATTTCCACAGGGAAGTGGTGGATTCCCTAACACTGGACACTTAAGATTCAGCTGGACAGTTCACTACCCCACTCATGGATGTGGAGGGCCTGAGCACACGGTCCCCTGGCTCCTCCTGGGGCTCTTCTTGCTCAGCAGGGAGAGAAACAGGAGCAGAGGGGTGGCACCACCAACCATTTACAGCCATGTTGAATGAGCATGACCAGGTGGTATGGGATACACCTGTGAGTCAGCTCACCTGATTGGAACTCTCAGCTGACTTGGGGCTACTCATGGCCTGCACCTGGGGAACCAGGAAAAACACATTCTTGACATTAAAATGAAATTATTTGAAAAATATTTAACCATAATATCACAGATTACATCTATTATATTTCATCAGTTAAATATACATTCCTTGACAGTCCAGGTGGCTAAATTTGCCAGAGTATTATCATCCTGATGGCACGATAGACGTATGTGGCTGTTTTGCTGGTATCCTGTGGACAGCCAGTATCCTGTAAATAAGAACAGTAAAGATTAAAAACAGTGTCTGAAAATAACAGCAGTATCCCCCTGATTTTTACCTATGAATTGTCCAAAGATTTCCTGCTGTTCATTCAAATATGCACACAGCTGGCTTCTGAGAATAATCTGTCGCTTGCAGCATTGTGCAGGCTTTCCATCTAACCTAAACATCATCTGGGACCTGAGCACTAGTCGAAGAGGGAGAAGGACATGTGAGCAGGCATAATGTCAATGGAAGATAAGGACATGAGCGAAGGCTGCCAAAAGACCATTCCCTGGTCAATGAGCATCAAGCATTATTATGGAAGACCAAAGTCCCAAATGGGAATATCCAGTCTGATGTCCAGTTTCAGATTCTGACATTGTAAAGTCCAAAATATATGTGCATGCATCTAGATGTGTAAAATGATGTAAGATGTGTAAAACTATGTAGAGTATCACATATTCACTTACCGTACTTTTTTTACATCTCTGCTCTCCACAGCACTGATGCATCATTAACTAACAGTGAACTTGCTTAAAAACATAGTTTATTATAATAATAATTATTAATTATTATTATTTAATTGTT
The DNA here is from genome assembly GCA_028020825.1 of Podargus strigoides. Lineage (NCBI taxonomy): Eukaryota > Metazoa > Chordata > Aves > Caprimulgiformes > Podargidae > Podargus > Podargus strigoides. Next base: position 94,870,644 of record CM051663.1, read on the forward strand.
TATTATTAATTTATTGCTTCTCTTAAGCAAAAATACATATCAGGAAACAGTAAGAATGAAATCTGTAGGTTTATCTATTTGCCACAGCATGACAGCTTTCTCTCTGTATCACTATCATGTGTAGAATAGAGTATACAACCCTCTGGTATTGCGGTTTGTAGGTATTTGTGATAAATATCGGTAAGTGGGTTACTTAAGAAGAAAAAAAAAACAGCTGCCTTTTCTGATACCTATGTTCCCCCTTCAGAAAAATCATACTTCAAATCTCCTTCCTCTTTTTCATTTTACTGCAGGAGATCTATCAGTTCTTCAGGAGATTATTAGTATTAAGGGGAGTGGTGATTTAATTATTTTCTTATAACCCTAAAATTAGTCCACTTCCAATCCATCAATCAGTGGTCACAGTTTCAGGCTTGCTGTTCTCATTGTAGTGGAAAGAGTCTTATTTAAATTGATTGATAAACTGGGAAGCTTTGCTAAAATATGGTCTGCTTTAATTAATCCTTCTACTTAACAGTTTTTACTTTCTACTTAGCTGTCTGATTTCTTCTTTCTGTTCACCCACTCTCTCCTTTCCCCAGCTCTCCTTGATATATACTGCATTATAATATGACTGGTTGTGGTTGTTTTGTTGTATTTGTTTTTTTTTAATTCCATGCTTTGCTTTGTTTTTCAAACTTTAATTTTTTCTGGTGTGCTTGAACACTTTTCCTCTGCATTTTATGTACTGCCATTCTGCTATCTTTTGGCTTAGTCATGCAAAAATCATATGAATTACTATAGTGAGTAAGACGACTGGTTTACCTGCACGATATCATCCCCTTGGCAGTGCCACAAACACCAGAGGAATATATGGGAAACACGTCTTCCTGCATCCTTTGAAACATAAGGATTATTCTTATTGTAACAAAATAATCTTCTGGCATTTTCAGCTTTTCCAGGACTTTGGTGTTTTCTTAGTATGTACAAATGTATAATCCTTTATTTTTAATTTTCCTAAGATTTTAGCCTAAATAATGGTTTGAGAGAATTAAAAAGTTACCATATCACCATGTTCAAAACTAAGACTTTGTTTTCATACTCACTTTTGAGTTTTCTTTTTAATATTAGGATTCAAGAGCTAAGTAAATATAAACATCTAGTTAACTTGTTTGTACCAAATTCTTGTTTTTATGGTCTTGACCTAGAGTTTCTTACCTATTGTCTCTCTGAGAAGTCCTTTTCACATATTCAAATTTCCAGAAGCTTTTCTGCTTCTGTAGTCTAGAGTGTTCAGTTCATGGATAGTTGGGCACTTCAGCAGTTTTGGTTTATTAGAAGTAGGCTCCATCTGCTACTTCTTTGCCTCTATTCTTCCATACATGACCAGTCCTGCCTCTGCAAGATGTTGCACATAGTTGTGTGCATTGTTTACTGCTTGATCTGCTGGCTGAGAAAGTGTTTAAAGGGATGTGTAGCAAAGAATGACTCTTCATCTGCTCTTCCTTTAGCTTCAGAAAGGCCAAACAAATTATTTCCTGTCACATACACAGTTCACTCCTCAGCCCTGTGCCATTTTCAGTTCCTTCGTGCATCTTTGTGTATGACTGTGTCTGTGTGCATGTCAAACGGGGAATGAGAACTCAATGTAGAGCCCAGTTTCTTTGCAGTTGACTCTTGCCAAAATGAATTTTACTGATGAAGAACCTGAACCACTGGCCCAGATGAAATAATATCACTGATTTATGTAGTGAGATTATAATTTCTTAGACGGTTCATAAATACCATATATTTTGTTTGCTTCTTACAACTTTAGATGTAACTTGGGGTCAAGGACACAAGAAACTTCATTTTTTGTGAGATATCTCATTAAACTCAAGAGACCTAATGGAGCCAGGTGCCAAAAAGTTCAACATGGCTGTAAATGGTTGTTTTGCCAATTATTAGGCCTAGCACAAAGGACACAGCCAGCAGCAGAACCATCCAGTAATTAGTTTCTATTGTATACAAAAAGGTCAGTACATGGGTGGTTGCTGGGGGTACAAACAAGTCAAACAGATCACACATAATAGACATCAACCCCAGTGAAACACAGCATGACCAATAATAGGTGGAATAAACAAAGAAACAAAGTCTCCTAGGGGGAGGGGAGACAACCAAGTCAATAGGCTGATCATATAAGATAGAATAGCCACATATTGTTCTACCACAAAGCCTGTGTTTGCAAATGCCAAACATGAGAGTGGGCCAGTTGCAGGGAGAGTCAGGAGGTCCTTCCCCAACAGGGAAACTCTGCAAAGTGCATCCACCTCACAGATAGACACCCCACCCTTCCTGAAAGTGGTCCCAGCTTTTATCCCCAAAGCAGGACACCTGGCACTCATTTACCCAATGTGGGGCACCTGGGGCTTGTTTACCCAAGGGCTTTCCCTACAAGGTCAGCTGTGCCTTGGAGAAAAGCCAAAAGGCAAACTCATCCCCTCCTTTTAAAGGACCATGGGGACCACCCATATGTCAACCTTAATTCCGGGCTTGGGGTTCAGACCCCAGCACTTCAGTGGTGCATCTTAAAGTTGTAGGTTATTTGGGTATTTACAACTTTTGAATTCAGTAGGGAAGTGTCAAGTCTCATTTTCTAGTGGCACTAACAAATCAGCTTGTATATTTGCTTCTTCTAAAAGCTGATGAATAGATTCTTCTGAGCATGGTTACACTCAGGCTTTAAAGATTTGCAGACCTGGCTTTACTTCTGTACACCATCATACAATTTTCCCCAACGCATCTGAGATCAGAGTTCTATTGTAAACTTTTATGACAAAGAAAAAAATTTCCAGGTGATGTTTTCCATCATATTAATTTTTAAAAAAGAACTAATATTTTACTAATTTCCTTATTTTATATATCTCCCTGATGAAATAAAATATTCTTTTCTAACAAATTGCCAAACATGGTGAGCTTTCAACTGCCAAGCCCCACTCTCCTGAAACAAAATCATATAATATTTTGTACTAAAAAGGTCAAAATGACAGTTGATGTTAACCAGCAAACTTATAAATGTATATATTTGTTGACCCTGGACATTCAATTTTTCTTGTTGATATTGGTATTTCTGGAGCTAATCTCAAATGACACATTAATCTAATTCCTAATGTTTTTCTTCTGGCACATTTCAATTCCCTTCATTAACCTCACTCAACAAAAAAAGGTTGAGCAAATAGAATTGCAATATGTTTTCCTTCTTTCCAGAACAAAAAAATTTGACTACATATGTCTGTAGTTTAGAGGACTAATTTTCTTTCTTAGTGTACTTGACAGTCTCTATTTAAAGCCACCAGTAGAGAACATATGAAAATAATTACTATCTCTATGCTAGGAACAACAACCATTATGAATTCACAAAAGCATATGTTTTGTGGAACTAAAATACACAAATGTGTTTGCTCATGCGCAGTTACTGCTTTCAGTTAAGATGCACTGTATCATCACAGTCCCACTATACTCATGTAATGCTCCAGATTTGTAAGAAGTATAGGATACTTGTGAAGAACAAGCAGGTGCTTAGGTTCCCCAGGCACAGCCCCATGGGCCAGCCATGCAGGCAGGCCATGAGTAGCCCCGAGTCAGCTGAGAGTTCCAATCAAGGCAGCTGACTCACAGGTGTATCCCATAACACCTAGTCATGATCATTATAAAAGGAGGGTGCTCACTGAGCGTGGAGTTCCTGCTCTCCCTGGGCCTCCTCTTTTGTGGTCTTTTGTTCCTGCTGTCAACATCAAGGACTGGACTGAGTAGAAACTTCTATACTTCTGTTGATTGTTGTATCAGTTTTGTTACTCTTTTAAATCTGCTTCTACTTTAACTCATGGGCCTTCTGCTTTTTTATCCTGATTCTCCTTCTCAACTGGGGAGGGAGCATCGGGTAATATACCAGCTGCTACGGTTTACCCCCGAGTACTGGATAAACGTAGAGAGTTTATTTGGTGCCCAATGTGTGTTTGAACCTTGAATTAAAATGGTTCATCTGGGTGAAACCCAGGGCTGAAGTTTAAACAGCTTTCACTGGATAACCCATCCACTCACTGTGTTGATGTGGGCAGGATGGTCCCTCGGTGGACCTTGGTTGGTATGTGGTGTTGGAATTATTTTTTGAGAAAGGGACAGTTTTACCATTGTTGCTTTTTGTATTTTTACGGTTTATTGCTTTTCACCATGGGCTTAAGGGTGTTTTCCTGTTGTGCTTAGCATTAGGATATGGTGTAGTAAGTTCATCTGTAGTTACACCAATTTCTGATCTATATGACACAGTGATGGGCACATAACTCTGGAGCACTTGTGGGATGCTTCAACAGTTATAGTTGTGTTATTGGATGTTCTGAATATTTTTCAGTTTCTCATCTTGCTAAGAATAAAAACATGGCATAGAGTCGGATGCTCTGTGGCTGCTACATAGAATCATAGAATCACTATGGTTGGAAAGGACTTCTAGGATCCAAACTTTATCCCAACATCTCCCTAACCACTAGACCATAGCCTCAAGTGCTACATCTACTCTTTTTTTAAACACCTCCAGGGACGGTGACTCCACCATCTCCCTAGGCCTGTTCCAGTGCCTAGCCCCCCTGTCAGTAAAGAATTTCTTCCGTTTATACAGTCTCAACTTCCCCTGATACAACTTGAGGCCATTGCCTCTCATCCTATCATTAGTAATTCAGGATAAGAGACCAACACCAGCCTCACTGGAACCTCCATGTAGGTATTTGTAGAGAGCAATAAGATCTCCTCTCAGTCTCCTCTTCTCCAGACTAAACAACCCCAGTTCCCTCAGCCGGTCTCCATAAGGCCTGTTTTCCAGACCTCTCACCAGCCTCGTTGCCCTTGAGAAGAAAAAGAGAAAAAAAGAGAAAGAAACATCTTTCCTCACACAGTTTTCTTTATCCTGCTGAAAAATCCAAATGGGATAGAAATAAACTCTATGCCTTAAACAGCAGTTCAGCTGTTGGTGGGTGTACATAGGTGAAGAAGGATAAGAGCGATTGGAGTGGAGGTTATAGCTGCAGAGCAGGCAGGAGAAGAGCAGATAGATGTGTGATGTTCATAGTGTAAAGAAATGTGGTGGGAGAGAAACAGTAATGCTCACAATACAGAATTAGTAACGGAAAATGTAAGTAAGGGGTAAAAGTGAAGGAAGATGATTATTTTGAGAAAAAAGAATTAGCTGAAGTTAGCTGCTTTTGCCATATAGTGTGCAAAATGTGCATTGCATAAACTCAAGGATGATGGCACACAATAAATAGCCTTTCATAATTCAAAGTAAAGCTATATTTACTTGAAATGTCACATAGAATACCCCAAAGTAAAGCACTGTCTCTGCCTTGGCTAGAATGGGTGCTTCTTAGCTGTGTCCATAACTGAAAAGTCACTAATAAATTTTTTGTGTACCTACAGACAGTATACAACAGAATCTCTCCATCTTCAAGTTCTGCTTGATAATTAAACTTGAAAGCTTTATCTCGTAGTTTTACCTACCTCATTTTCGATATGACTCCCACTACCCCCTGTTGAAGCTTTGGTGAATTTGATTTTCTGATGATTTTTTTCAACGTCTTGGTTCCAGTTGTCTTGCCTGAATTTCACAAATCCTCATCATTCAGCTTCTGATGTTTATGGTGGAAACAGGATCCTCTAGCTTTGGCCTGCCTATACTGATTTCCTTATCAATCACATGCACTAAACCCAAGCAAAAATATTTCAGTAACAGGCATTTGATTTATTACTTTCAAGCCTCTATAAATACTAGTGCAGATTTTTCTAATAGATAAACACATAGACCAGTAAGGAATATAAAAAAATCATATATTCATCTGTAGTGAAAAAATGGTGTTATTAAGCACTGTTGTTATACCAAATGCTGAGAATGCTGAAGTGAATCGGGTGAATCTTGTACAGATGCTTGTATCTAAGAGGAAGGAATCCATAATTCTTTTGCTATTCCTGCTCCTTTTCTTTATTTCTTAGGTGATTGGTTTAAACTTTGTTTTCTCTGAATCACATAATCACAAAGGCTGGAAGGCACTCCTGTAGATGACCCTGTCCAGTCAAGGATATGTCCAATTATGTTTAGAATAGCTCCAAAAATGGAGACTCAACAGCCTCTATGGATATCCTCTTCCAGTGCTTGACCACCCTTACAGTAAAAAAAGATTTTTCTTATGTTTATGTGTAATTTCCTGCATTTCAGTATATGTCTGTTTCCTCTTACTGGTCATCTGTAGTAAAAAATTTTGACTACTAGTGGACTAAACCACTAAAGAAGAGAGGAAAAACTCATATTATTTATGGGCAACCTCCTAGATGAGTGGCAACAGACACACTAAAGTCCAGAAGAGTTGCATGGGGTAGCTGAGATGATAAAATGAATGAAGAGGCCTATATATGTTCATAACAACAGTGTTTGGCAGTATCACTTTTAAAGGAAAATGAGTAACACAATAAAAAATGAATACTGGTACTTGTATATGTATTATTTTAAGAAATACAGATACTACCACAGAGGTTAGAGATATATAGATATTATAGCAATTATTTCTTAGTGGTATGACACCTTAGAGAAAGCATACATGGCACTTCTCAGGAATGCCAAGTGCACTGCTGTCAGAGAGAGGAGCAAGACAAATTGTTGGAGAACACAAAGCAATGTCATTGTGCTGTCACCTGGAGATTGTTAACCTTGCTGCGCTTGGATGGTTTGATGTAGCAGCATAATTTTTATAAATATGGTTTATAGGTTGGCATAAAAGAATGAGCTTGGGCAGGAGAATAGGAGACGATACGGACAACATTAGAAAAGAAGATCCTGGAAGGGATATTTAGCTTTTGTGTAAGATGGGATGTTCAGGGCTAGTTGTATGACATTGGGAAAGGTGTGGAGGTGTGCAGACTTTGATGCTGAAGTACAGAGGCAGCCAGAAGAATTTTCTATTAAGATCTTTAGGCTTGATCTAAGTGCACACAGCTTTATATGAGCCTTTTAAAAGCAGGGTTTTGATTTAATGTTGTGTGAGGGAAAAATGGCAAAATAGAAAAACAAAACACAACTAATTTGCAAAATCTTTGAGTTAAAAAGGACGCTAGAGTTCTTGAAAAGAATGAGGCAGAGGAAGAGAATGGATTTGTGAAGAAAATAATTAACCATGAATTATAAAATAAGTTTATTTATAATTTATAAAATAGGTCCTTTTATAATTATCTTACTTATCTACTGAATATTTGAAAGCTGATAGGCTTATTTTCCTGCTGCTGCACTGCACATAGATGAATGGATCTTGTGTTCATAGATCATAATTTTCTGTATCAATAATACTGTAAGTTGGATTGTTTCAAAAAAGAACCTTCTTTCCCATTAAGTTACTGGTAATGGACAGAATAGTAATTTCAGTTATTTAGTTTTTCTACTTTCATGTTCACAGAATGTACTCATTCCTTTAACTGCATCTGTCTCAGATTATTTAGAGATATTTATTAAGAATAGGGCCACAAGTCAGTGATGGGTCAAAGAGTGAAGTATCTACTCATTTTTAATGGTTTCTAGGAAGCTGAAACTTTGCTGAGAAGGAACTTAGGAGTGTGCAATAAAAACATTTTTTTTGAGATAAATCAGTATTCCAAACAAGACCTTTCCCTTTCAAGGTGTTTCTTTTTTAATTTACCTTTTTAAAAAGAATTGTATTATAATACAAAAATAGAAATATGATGCAGTTACCAAAAAAAATGGTGTGTTGTTTTTCACTGCTCCCAGATAAATCGAAGCAATTTCATCCACACTGACAGCACTCTGACAATCTGTGTGTTTTATTTGCAGGCATGGAAACTCCTTTTTTTCATATGTTATCTGTGGAAAGACAGCAGATGCTAATTTTATCTTTATTGCACCTTACTGATGCATACTCATCTCTTAGAAGCAGAGATAGGGTTGCTGACTGTTTATGATGACAGTTGCCTTTTAAAGAAGCAGAGAATGAAGCATCTGAGGAATGCATGTGTCCTGCCAGGAACACAGTGGGAAAAAAATCTTCCATTTGGGCTAAGATGTACTGACAAGACAGTAGACACAGCTGAAATTAACAGTGCATTTGTAATTTTTGTACCGACCTGGATCTCTGAAACCAACTTGCACATGTCCTGTAATTTGACAAAACCTTTCCTTCTTTGCAGAGCAGAAAAAGGAAAGATGTTTCATACCTATTAACTGGACATTTATCAATATTTTTGCCATTAACCACAATTTTGGTGTTTAAGAAAACAAAAAAATGATCAATATTTCAAAATTAATTTATTGCTCATTTTATTTAAAAAAAAAAAAAAGGAAAGAAGAATTAAATAATTATGTAGGTAAGGGGAATGAATCAGTGATTTGTAAGGTTTAGCTCTCTGCTATTGTTGCAATCCAGATAGAAACTGAACTAACAAACTGACAGTGGAGTCGCGGTGAGCAGCCAACAAGTCCTGAAGAGTGGGGCAAAAGTACATGTTAGTGGCCCTCAATATACATTTCAAGACTAAAAGTTCTTCCAGAAAATTTTATGCTGATAAACCACAGGGTGGATGTCATGGGTCCATTCATCTGTGCTTGCAGAAAATGAATTAGAGAACTCTAACTCCTACAGAAACACCAGTCTTGCATATCAAAATGTTTTAGCAGCAATTTCTGATTCACACCTGTGTTTCTTATTTCCACCCATTATCTGTGTTTCCTTAAACACAGTAGAAGGTAGAAAAAAAAATCAGGTCTGATGATGCTTTTTCTCTGTTTAGATTTGATGGTTTTAGTGGTTTGCAATCTGTTACTGAAAAATGTTCCAGTCCACATTCTGGGTCAGTTGCTGGCTGACTTCATGCAACATTCATTGTCTGCCTTTGATGCAAAGCTATAAACATGTTCCAAACCTTTTATTTTCCTTCAAGCTCGGCAATTCATAGGCTGATACACCAGCAGTGTTTTGTAGTAGGGTATAGCATTCTTCTGACTTTTGATGTTAAAAGTAGAAGGTTCACTTGTCGAAACTCTAGATATAAAGATTTGTGAAATGGCTTAGTGATGAGAATTACTGGCATTGGCAGCTCATGGAAAGTATTGAAGAGTCAACTTCATGGTAGTTAGCAAGTAGTGCTTCTGACTAATTATTTTAGAGGAAGATAGAATGTTTAAAACAATCGCATTTCTGTATGATTTTAAGAACAGAAATGGGGTAAGGCCTAGGAATGATGACATTTAAAATAGTGCTGAACACTAGTTTCAAGACTGTTTGTTTTAGCTGGCTCAGAGATAGAATATGAAAGAGGTTGTGTCTACACTTAAAACACTGCTTTAAGGTAGAAATCACTCACAATATAAAACTAGTTTAACAAAACTGAAGTATAGATAGTTCTATGGCCAAAAAGGATAAACCTAATGTTTAAATTTGCCAGCAAGTAGTAAAGAAGGATGACAGCTATTGGCTCATGTGAAGGAAGTAACCAATGCATAGGGTGAGACAGTTCCACATGTAGGAAGAATTTTTGATGGGATCCATAGCTGATAACACACATTGGCTGTAGCAGTGAAAGTTAATTTTGAAGGAAGAATGAAGAAGAGACAGATGAGAAATGGAAAACTCTCTGTAGTAGTCTGCTGAGAAAAAGAACAATAGGTGTCCCAGGTAAAGTGTCCTCCTCAAGGGAAAGAGCAAACTGCTCCAGTGGAGTAGGAGGTGCTGCTGCTGCTGACGACAATTTTTGCCATGCTTTTCCCCTAATACTGCATACTTTTCCTTAGGACCTTCTCAAACTTCCTGTTTGTTTCTGCTTGTGATGGATGCTATTAGCACCGGTTGGAGCATGCTAATTAGAAATCAGTGCTGGTGATGTTCATTGGTTCTGTCTCTTTGCACATGAATATAGGATAATGTCTTTCAAGTATTTCAATTACTTACCTGCTTTGGTTTACTTGAATATAAACTAAAATCAGCAAAGCAAGAAATTAGAAAAAAAATAAAAGAATTTCTCATGATAGTGACAATTGCTGCCCATGAGAAAGTGTCACAAGAATGATTTCAGCTGCAAGCTGATGAGACCATTTGTACTGGGAAAACAGCACAGGAACACATGGGAAAAGTGGCACAGAGGCTCTGGAATAACATTGCCACAGCAGCTTGGTGAGTGGGTACAGACCCACAAACACTTGGCCCTCAGCACATCTCTAGCTAAGGCACTAAGGCACCTCTGGTGCCATACAATCTTTAAGGAATAAATGGTTATTATTTGGAAATGAACTGTTAAGTTTTGATAATCTTGTTTGTGGAAATACATATGTAAACCAGAGTACAATATTGATCTAGAAAGCTGATAAATGAAATGAAGAAAAATGAAAGACAGAGGTGAAGACTTGCCAGCCTGGAAAAGAGATGAGTCCATAGAAAAAAATATTGAAGCAAACTTCCATAGCTACTGAAGTGCCAGATTCTTGTAAGTGCCCATACTGATTCCGTTCTTACCTTATCTTTTTTTTTTTTTTCTGCCAGATAAAACTATAGAAAAAAAGTGCCATATTTTGGAGTCAAAGGAGTCTAAAAAAATTAAATATAATGAAGCCATTGGTACTTGTATGGCAGAGAAACTGTTTAACACTAAAAAGAGGAAAGGAAAGAAATGAAAAATAGACTTGCAAAAAAAAAAAAAAAGACAAAATAGGGAAATGTAAGACTGTATTTCAAGCAGAATAGTTTAATCTGTGGATGCAATTATGATTAAAAAGGAGGATCTTAGAGGTGCTTTCCAACCAAGGCTATTCTGTGATTCTGTGATTGTACATTTTACAATTTAAACTATGCTTTCTAGGTACCTAATCATATTATTTCTGAAGACTGGATTTTGTTTCTGTTGTTTTGATTTTTATGAGACTTCAGGACATAAAGTGTCTTCAATTAGTTTTAGAAATATGTTCACATAAAGTTATCAAATGTTTGCAGAGGACAAAAAGAGAGACAAAATCTCATGCTTTGTCTTTAGATATGGTGGTTATCTACCAGCCTATGCAGAGCAGTTATCATGTGCAAAATGTTACCTGCTGCTGGCACAGACCTCATATGTTCTGGTGGTCCTTTCACTCATCTCAGGGAGTATTTCTATTCCATTATGGTAGCCGCGTGACTTAATTTCATGTTCATATAGTCGGAAAACAATCATAGAATCGTAGCATCACTATGATTGGAAAGGACCTCCAGGATCATCAAGTCCAGCCTTTATCCCATCATCTCCCTAAACACTACACCATTAGACCATGGCCTCACGTGCTTCATCTACTTTTTTTTTGAACACCTTCAGGGACGGGGACTCCACCACCTCCCTGGGCAGCCTGTTCCAATGTCTAACCACCCTCTCAGTAAAGAACTTCTTCCTAATAACCAATCTAAACTTCCCCTCACGCAACTTGAAGCCATTTCCTCTTGTCCTATCATTAGTAATTTGGGAGAAGAGACCAACACCAGCCTCACTACAACCTCCTTTCAGGTAGTTGTAGAGGGCAATGAGGTCTTCTCTCAGTCTCCTCTTCTCTAGATGAAACAACCCCAGTTCCCTCAGCTGGTCTTCGTAAACCCTGTTTTCCAGACCTCTCACCAGCCTCGTTGCCCTTCTCTGGACTCGCTCCAGCACCTCAATGTCCTTCTTATCCTGTGGTGCCCAGAACTGGACACAGGACTCAAGGTGTGGTCTCACGAGTGCCGAGTGCAGGAGCATGATCACCTCCCTACTCCTGCTGGTCACACCATTTCTGATACAGGCCAGGATGCCATTGGCCTTCTTGGCCACCTGGGCACACTGCTGGCTCGTGTTCAGTCGGCTGTCAACCAACACCCCTAGGTCCTTTTCCACCAGGCAGCTTTCCAGCCACTCTTCCCCAAGCCTGTAGCGCTGCATGGGGTTGTTGTGGCTGAAGTGCATGACCCGGCACTTGGCCTTGTTAAACCTCATACAGTTGGCCTCAGCCCATCGCTCCAGCCTGTCCAAATCCCTCTGCAGAGCCTCCCTACACTCAGGCAGATCGACACTCCCACTTAATTTCATGTCATCTGCAAATTTACTGAGGGTGCATTCGATCCCCTCATCCAGGTCATTGATGAAGACATTAAACAAGACTGACCCCAAAACTGAGCCCTGACAGACACCACTTGTGACCGGTCTCCAACTGGATTTAACTCCATTCACCACAACTCTCTGGGTTTGGCCATCCAGCCAGTTTTTAACCCAGCACAGAGTCCACCTGTCTAGCCCATGAGCCGCCAGCTTCTCCAGCAGAATGCTGTGGGAAAGTGTCAAATGCCTTACTGAAGTCCAGGCAGACAACATCCACTGCTTTTCCCTCATCCACTAGGTGGGTCACCTGATCATAGAAAGAGATTAGATTGGTTAAACAGAACTTGCCCTTCATGGACCCATGTTGGCTGGACCTGATCCCCCTGATGTCCTGCACTTGCCATGTGATGTCACCCAACATGAACCTTTCCATAACCTTCCCCGGTACCGAGGTCAGGCTGACAGGCCTGTAGTTCCCCGGATTCTCCTTCCTGCCCTTCTGGTATATGGGTGTCACACAGGCAAGTTTCCAGTTATCCCGGACCTCACCTGATAGCCAGGACTGCTGATAGATGATGAGACAATGTTTGAATGCTTTACACAATGGTTATTTTATAGCAGTTCTGAAAATAAATTTAACCTCTTCTGAAACAATGTATTCACCTGAGTCTGTGATAACTGGGAATCACTGCTTACTTGGCAGGTTTTTCCTTCCACTGGACTGCACACCAATCAAGTGGAATATTCAGTACTTCAATTATTTTTTAGTATGATCAATACGGGACTTTTGGCTTCTGCCTTACGTTATTCAATTTTTGATTGGATTATAATAATTTGGGTATATACATGAACAATATTAATTATATTCTAATAAGTAGACTTCATGAATCTCTGGGAGTCTTTAGCAGACTTCAGCCCTGTGATTTGTTTCAGGTATTGTTTTTCTTTAACAGTTCTCTAGTGATTAAAAAAAAGAATAAATGACTGTAGGTGTTTATAGATAGGTCAGAATACATCAGGATGGATAAACTGGAAAAGTGTAGGGAAAAGTTGTGAATATTTTCTACAGAAGATGTGCACCTTTTGTTGTTTCTTTTTTGTTTGTTTTGAACTCTGGGGTTATCTGTGTAAGAATAATACAGGCTAAGTGTAGATTGCTGGGACAGAGAATAATTTTCTGCCAGGCAATCCAAGAAAATGGATTATTTTCCCTGAGTATTTATATTTGCCCTCTTATTCAAATGCCTTAAGATATCTTCACATGATGTCTTTTTATTTTCTGTGTTGTTCAAGTTGGGTTTTCTTTGGTGGCTGTCCCTCATGACGTATTTTATATGTTTCAAGGTGTTCATTACACAACAAAGTCTTTGTTAGTTTTGCATTAGTTAGTGTGTGAAATCTCTGGAGGATGGAAGAAATGGACATGGTTTTGACTCCATCTTCTGCTGCTCTGGTTAAAAGATGGTCTTTATGGCTTACTTTTAGAACATGAGCAGGCTTAAGAGTCTTTTCCCAAGGACAACAGAGAAACAAGAGACATGAAGTGGCTGAGTTTCATTCCTTTCACTGAGTGCATAGGTCTAATTATACAAAGCAGTAGCAGTCATCTGCCTTCTAATCACATTTCATTATTGCAGGACAATGGAGTTTGTCTTTTAACTACTTATCTGGTGAATGTGGAGTAAGTGTCTGAAGCAATGAGCAGGTCTGCTCAGCATAGTCTCAGAGTCAATATATTTTCTCTTACTTATTAAAGACAGTTCATTAGCAATCCAAGCTTACCAAAACCCAACAAACTTCATGTGGATAAATTCTTTTTTTTTTTTCCTGTTTAAATTAACCTACCATTCCTTCTGAGAAAATCACTTTTTCAGTTTCCATTTGAGATGTGTCATCACTTTCTGTGGTAGTATAAGGAGTACACCTCAGATATTAGTTATTCATATATAGTAGGCATTGTTATTTATACACAGCTTAATGTTCATATTCCTGTTGAAGATACGTCCACATCTATCAACAAAAAGAAAAAAAAAAATAAAAGCTTCCTCAACTCATTATCTCTATTTGTAAGGTCTTGATAGCTCATGTAGGTGATTTCAGATTTCTGTTAATCAAACATGAAATATGAAGGTTCATAAATCTGGAAAAAGTAAATAATAGTGTCCATAGATTTCACAAAAAACCTAGGCGTGATAGTTTGAGTTTGTGTAATAATTCTTTTCCCTTTGTCTCTTCTGTCTTCCTCCCCTTCACTAGTGTTGCCCAGGTGAATCTGCAAGAAAACTGTTGACAGTGTTTTGACATTTGAATTCAGTGACAAGGCGAGGGGACAGTCAGCGGCATGGAGAAAGCCCAGTACCTAACTGTAATACTTATTGACAGCTGGTAAACATAGTTCTTTTTCTTAATCCTGTACAGAGTATGTGCCTCCCTCTTTATCTTTTAAAATACATTCCCCTTTGCTGAATCTCTTATTAAATAATGTATAGATATGTAATTACTCTTCACTCTGCCTTTGGGTTAACTCTCAACAGGAGCAGCACAGGTTAGGCAAAGCCACTAATAAACCAGAACTTAACAAGCCACTTCTGGTGTAGAATAGATGAAAATGGGATATATATTTGGGGGTTCTGCAGTTGTTTCTCCATTGTTCTCAAAGACTCCCAAATCAGTCTCTGCTGCAATGACTTCTGTGTGTGTGTAATCACGAGAGTGAAGAAGACAAGATACAGCATTCTCTGCCTAAATCCCAAGTTTCTGAATGGAAATAGAAGCCAGAGCTGATACCCCTTATTACAGTCTGCTTCCTCTTCATTTTGATAGGGTCTGCAAGGAAATGTCCTAGGAAAAGAGTACCAGCCAGAGTCAAGACTGATATCAACAGCTGTTGACAGATGCCTTGGTGCCATCTCTCCCTCACTGCTTCTTTTCCTTCTAGACTCATTAGCTCTTCCCCATGCCTGTTTTTTCACTGTCTTCAGGTGTCATCCATTCCTCCTGATAGCTTCTTCTTCTAGGATTCCTAGTCCTTTTGCTAGTCCTTCCAGAGCAGCCTTCTTCATTAATTTTTATTCAAACTAAACTCTTCTTTTTCTTCCAATCTGCCTAGGCCTAATAAGTAGTGTAAAAGTGAGAATAAAAGTGGCAGCTTTTCTTATTTTAAGCCTATGTGTCTCATGCTACAGTATGTACCAAAAGAGCAAGAAAATTCATTTTTACATCTTTGCATTAGCAAATTTTCATGGAGATGTCAGTTTTCACGTTCTAACAAAGAAATAGAACGCTTACAAAATACAGCTGCAAATTTCCAGTCCCTGTTCAAAAGTTAGCAGTCTTACTGAAACAACCATCAGATTTTTTTCATATAGATGAAATAACATTTTGTCACATAAATTTTGAGTAATATTGAACTGCATTAGCTAGAGAGGGAGACTGAACAGAAATAAGCATCTAGCAAAAACATATAAGGCACACAGTCTGGCATCGTTACCATGTGAATGAAAATAATATCTCATAACTTAAAAAAGAAAGCATTCTCACTGTAGAGAATATCAACTAAACTAACATAGGATAAATTCAAAAACCAGAATAAAATATGTTAACCTTCAAAATTATCAAAATGAAAAAAACCACAACAAACCGAAACGCAAACAAAAAAAAAACCCCCACAATACAATTCCAAAGAAAATTACACAATCATTGAACAATGACAAAATTACAAAATTAACAATCCAAATTTAACATACTAACATATGTACAGACTGTAAGTCTGTCACACAGACTTAATATTGTCAGGTGTCATTCTGCGGCTGATCTAACAAAATATTTCAGTTACCTAAATACACAACATGGGATTTTTCATGTATAAGAAATGCAGGATGGTTCAGCTAGGTCATTAACTCTCCTCTGACTTTTATGAGTCTATTATTAACTTCCTTACATAAAGTTATATAGCACAATGTAAAGTTATTTGATAATTGATGTAGAATTATGTCTTAAGAGGCATAAAATTTGCAGGTATAATTATGCTAAATAGTATGAATGATAGTGGATATTATCACTGTAGCTCATGTTTCTAGAAGAAGAAAAAAATGGCCTTGCCTTCTTTTCTATAATGACCTGGTGCATGACAGAACAAGATGCAGAAGCTATTATAAAAGGTATATAATCTTGTTATTTGGTAAGTAGATCTGCTCCAGTGTAGGATTTCATGAATCCCAAGTAACATCACCCCGTGTGCAACATCAGATATAAACTTGAGTTTTGTTTGTTTAGACTACTGACAAGACCTGCTATGGAATGTGAGGAATGCAGAGTAAAACCCATTATATATGAAAAAGTCGCATACTTACAAGGTCTACTCTTGAACAGTATATGCAAGTCTAAGTTGGAAAATAGTTGACTCCACACTGAGTCCTTTATATCTCTTATATGCTAAAGTAGTCTTTTGACGTTTTTCTCTTAGTTAAAGCATTTGTTGCAGTCATTAGTTATAATCATTAATGGTTAGATTCACATACCCTCCTTCCACATTTTTCATTAAAAGTTTTCATGCTTACACAGTTCAAACTTCAGATATTAATTTATTTTCTTGCTTACACTGATACCTTTATGCTTGTTAGCTGCACTGCAGTGTGCATCATCCACAGAACAGGTAACTCAAGAATCATGTGACCATTGTCAGTTCAATAGGGTCTCTAGATGAAAATTCAATGAACAACTAGGGAAACAAGTTCTTCCCATCCTCCATGAAGTGCAGGAAAATAATAGATACAAACTACTGAATCAGAGCCACTCGGAAGACATATGGCTATTCTTTCACTCAATCAACCATTACTCAGTTATGAGAATACTCCTACTATCAGTGTCATTGATTCAGAAAGAAATTGGCTTAGCATGTGTGTGTAAATAACCTGGATATAAAACACTAAGGATATTTTTATTTCACTTAGAAATATACAAGCCACATTACTGGACTTCAGAAGACCTATGATTTTCCTGTTCACTGCATAGGTTCCCTGATTCAGAAGAGTATACAAAAAAGGTTGGAGATGGGTCCTGTGGAATAGCCTTCAAGAAGAGAACTTGTAACACTCATTTGCTTGTTAACCCTCCAGAGAATAAATTTGAAAGAAACACAAATTAGAGTTTGGAGTTTTCTTATTGTCTGTTTCAAAAAAAAATATCCTTTTCTTTATGGTGTATCATGGTATTGGATTCTGTAGGCTAGTATTTTATGTCATAAAATACTGAATTAGAAAAAGATGCAGTCAGAAGACTCTAACAAAAGCACACGAGTCATAAGGAAAGGCTAATATACAAAAAAGAGAACACAATGTGAAATAGAAAAATATCAGACTAACTAAACGGAAGACAGAAAACCCATTTACTTGTAGATAATTAAAGGAAAAGCAAAAACTACTCTTCCATTTTGTGCTGCTTGTAGATTTCCCTAAAACAAGTGTTCAGTGTTGCATTGTATCTTGTATTTTCGGTTGAAAAAAAAGAAAAGAACTAACAGAAAATCTTCTCTAAAATCAACCTAAAACTATGAAGACAAACAGAGATAAAATCATATAAGACCAGAGTTTTTCAGACAAATTAGCAGTAAAACACAGATAAACTAGGGATAATGTGATGTTTATAAAAATCCTGTGGAATAATTATTTTTGCATATTACAGTTATAATTAACTGATTAAAAAGTAATATAAACAATGACAAAGAAACCTCATTCAGGTTTCAACTTATCTGCTAGTCCTTTCTACTGTTTATAAAATATGTCATCAGTGTCTTGTTTTCCATTTCCATAATAAAAGTCATGTTTGACTTGACATTCTTTGGTGATTTCTAAGGGGAACAAGACTGGGTTAATTTAGACTTGTTTAGCAAATGAATGAGCTTCAGTTCTGTGTGAAGAGATACTTCCATTCCTCAAGTCTGTCAAAATATAATCACTCTCAAATTGTTTGAATTACTGAAATAGTAGCTTAATGAGTCATTGTTCATTCTTTCTTTCTTTGTCTACTGAATTATCAAAGATTTTGGGTAGCCTCTTCAAAAGCAGAGCCAAATGTTGTTTCTATGTTGTGGTGTGGGGCTGAATGTCAGCACAACACATCTTCCTTTGGCTCACCCACTGATCTGAAATATCCGTGTTTGAATTACAGTGGTGTTAAGGATTTCACTGGTGCGGCTGAAGAAATAGCTGTTAATGCTAATAAGACTATATAACAACTGATCAGCAGCAGACAATATCTATAAAGTTGCCAAAGTTCTTGGAAATTTCAGTTCAGAAACTGAAATAAAATTAGTTCCTATTCCTGGGTCTGTGCATTCATTTTCTACCTTACTCCCTACAAATACATACTACTGCAAGTCCATCCTTGCTAGAATATCATAACTGGCATCAAGAATGCTGAAACATTAGAATGAGACTTGCCCTGACCAAAGCAATCCTAAACAAACTATTAAAAATTATCATTCTTGATTTTCTTGGAGCAAAACTTTCTCTAACTACAATTGCCACACCTCTGGACTTTGCACAGCCTTTCTGAGAAATTCTGTCCTGATCCTGAGAGTTATAGGCACTTCATGATTCATGTCAAAGCTCTGAAATATGGTGGTCTGGTTCAGTTTGTTATAAGCATGCATAACCATGCTTCCACTGGCTAATTTTTGACAGAGTGTGGAAATAATTTGGAGAGGAATATAAAAACCTCCTATACCTCTCAATGAAGAAAAAGTGGGAAATGCACTTAGAGGTGGAACAATCTATTGAAGTTGTTTGTAGAGATTAATTATAATCATAAATGGTTTAGATGAACTGTAGTTCTAGCAGAAAAAAAATTTAGGACAGAATCCGAGTGACTTGATACATACTTACAGGGAGTATCACTACTAATGAGACAGGAATAAGCCCTCATTTTGTTTTTAAATATAGACTCTGGTCTTCAGGATCAGAATGAAGAAGCGTGGATGCTTTTCTCATTTAATTTGTTTCATATTTTTCTTCAAATATACCATGGTAGTTCCACACTCTTACCTTTCTATTCTCATACAATCAGAAAGGATTCATGTTTTAATGACAAAAAGTACTAAAACTCACATATATTTGTAGAGCGCATCTCCTTACATGAAATTATCATCTGTGGAGTATGCCCCAGCATTGTTACAGGAGGTTCAGATAATAACATTACCTCTTATGGCACACTTATAATTTGAACTGCCTTTTTAAATTTTTGTGTAACTTTGCAAATGTTTGATTTAGATCATGTGCTTCTCTCAGGTCAAACTTAGGTGATAATGTTGGAAACAGTCTATTTGTCTACAGTCATAGGGGAAAATGCTGTCATTTTTCCATAAAAATAATAAAACCCAATTCCTCTTACTAAGAAATTCCCTTCCCCATCTGACAAGGGTTTTGAAAGTTATCAAGGATATTGCATTGGCCTGATGGGTGGGGAGGGTTTTTTCAGTAATGTTTGTCTTTTACCTGAAAATCCTTTGAATCATTATAATCTGGCAAATTCTGTGCTTTTGGGAAAAAAGCAAAATCCCATGGTTTTCAATGTGATTCATGAAGACTAATTTTAGAGCGTGTCATTTAACTTTGTAAAAAAGATGGTCTGTTCTGAAAGTGTTTCAGCCTGAGGCTTTTAGGTTTAAGTAAAACATTTGTTATGTCTTCTTCTTCTTGCAGCAATGAACTGGAGAAGTACAAGGTACTGAAACAGACACTGGTGAAATTATCTTCCCTCTACATTCCAGGATCCTGATGTCATAGTTCTTATAGAGGATGACAGGATGCAGAAAGGCACATAACTGATGAGCCCTTGGAAAGAGCTTAGCAAAAGCAGATACAGAGCCTAGCAACAAGGAAACACTAGAATTACAGTGTAGCACGAGTGAAAGACAGAACCAGGATTGGGATGAGAGAGGTAGGTAGCTGAGCTGGAGATAGTAACCGACATAACAGACCAGAGGTGATGGAGGAAGAAAGGTTTGTAATTGCTACCTGGCATCCCCAGGGATCCAAGAATAGTATCTGTGATTGAGCACCCTGTGAAATAGCTGTTATCTCCATTATGCAGATAAGATTAAATGACTTCCAAATTTTGAAGAAAACAGAAGTCATTGGTATTGGCAGGGAGAGAAATTGCATGTTCAAACTACTACATTTATGTATTTGCATATATTTTCCAGTACTTGCCCTTGCCTGGGTGTTCAAAGTTTCCTCTGTCATTTCTAAGGCCAAACTCAAGTTGTGGTGAAAGGTCCTGAATTTTATTGAGTAGCTGTTGAAAACACCAGGCATTGTGGACATTAGATTTTAATTGTCATTATCATGTGAAGGCAATGCCATTTCAACACACAAAGTATATAAGAAGTAAACATTGTAAAATCAGCATATGACATTCACTGATGTTCAGATGAGACTTTCAGAGCTTAATAAACGTCACTCTAACTGAATTGTATATTGCTGATTCTTCTCCTGAATTCTACACACTTGATTATGGAAGTAGCCTGTTTGTTTTGCCTGAGGTGGATTGAAAGGAACAGTTTAGGTACTGATGAAAAAGGAAACTCCAGCTACAATTCAGCCTATGAAAAAGAGCATGTGGGTTGTACCATTCAACTTCAAAAGGTCCCTTTCAAGCTCAACTAATGTGTGATGCTGTAACACCAAATCCTTCTTAAAAACACCTTCTCAACTTGTATATAACCATAAGATTCCTTTCTGCTGTCATTTGATCCTTATCAGATTCAAGACCAGTACTTTTCTAGTTTTTGAATTAATAATATAGTTTTCCAATATTTGTGGGAGAGGAGGTCAAAGCAGGGGTTAAGCAGGACAGACTACTCAGTTGTCAAATGTAGATACATATGAACAAAGATGTATATTGCATTTGAAGTTCTCCTGATTTAATTTGTCAGCACTATTGACTTTTTCACTATCTTATTTCATAGTTTCTTCCCAGCAGAATTTCTGTGATACAGACAATGCCTACTGTGTCACTATGGCTTTGTATATTTATTTTGTGGTGTTTTTTCTCCTTGGTTCTCACTTTTTAGTAGAACAGTTTCAGCACTGATTTCAGCACCCATTGTTAGTGAATGCCCAAAGGCATACTAGTCTCTATCCAGCCTACTTTACCCCCTTTTGTTAAAAGACAATTAAAAATGTGCTATAAATACGCTAGCAAAAAAAGGAAAGGCTAAGGAGAATCTCCATCTTTTATGGGATGTGGGGGAAACATAGTGACAAAGGGTGAGGAAAAGGATGAGGTACTTAATGCCTTCTTTGCGTCAGTCTTTAGAAGTAAGGCTAGTTGTTCTCCAGGTACCCAGCCCCCTGAGCTGGAAGGCAGAGACATGGAGCAGAATGAAGCCCTCATATTCCAAGGGGAAATGTTCAGTGACTTTCTACACCGCTTAGACACACACAAATCTATGGGGCCAGGTGGGATCCACCCAAAGGGTCCTGAAAGGGCTGGTGAAAGTGCTCACCAAGCCACTTTCCATTATTTATTGGCAGTTCTGGCTAACTGGGGAGGTCCCAGTGGGCTAGAGGTTAGCAAACGTGATGCCTATCTTCAAGAAGAGCTAGAAGAAGAATCTGGGGAACTAGAAACCCGTCAGTCTGAACTCAGTGCGGGAGAGGGTTATGGAGCAGATCATCTTGAGTGCCACATGCGGTGCATATTAGACTAGATGATCTTTTGAGGCCCCTTCCAATCCCTAACATTCTGTGATTCTGTGAACCAAGTGATCAGGTCCAGTCAGCATGCTTTTGTGCAGGGCAGGTCCTGCTTGACTAACCTGATCATCTATGACAGGGTGACCTGCTTAGTGGATGAGGGAAAGGCTGTGGATATTGTTACCTAGACTTTAGTGAAGCCTTTGACATCATTTTGCACAGCATTCTCCTGGAGAAACTGGCTGCTTATGGCTTGGACAGGCATACGCTTTGCTGGGTAAAAAAGTGGATGGCTCCTCAAGCCCAAAGAGTTGTGGTGAATGGAGTTAAATCTAGTTGGAGCCCAGTCACAAGTGGTTTTTCCCAGGGCTCAGTACTGAGGCCGGTTCTGTTTAATATCTTTATCAGTGATACTGGTAAGGGGATTGAGTATACCCACAGTAAGTTTGCAGATGACATCAAGTTGGGTGGGGGTGCTGATCTACTTGAGGGTAGGGAGGCTCTGCAGAGGGATCTGGACAGGCTGGAGCTATGGACTGAGGCCAATTGTATGAGGTTCAAGGCCAAGTGCCGGGTCATGCACTTCAGCCACAACAACCCCATGCAGTGCTACAGGCTTGGGGAAGAGTGCCTGGAAATCTGCCCAGCAGAAAAGGACCTGGGGGTGCTGGTCGACAGCCGGCTGAATGTGAGCCAGCAGTGTAGCCAGATGGCCAAGGCCAACAGCATCTTGGCTTGTATCAGAAATAGTGTGGCTAGCAGGACTAGGGAAGTGACTGTCTCCCTGTACTTGGCATTGGTGAAACTGAACCTTGAATACTGTGTTCAGTTTTGGGTCCCTCATTACAAGGAGGTCATTGAGCTGCTGGAGCATGTTCAAAGAAAAGCAACGAAGCTGGTGAAGGGTCTGGAGCACAAGTCTTATGAAGGGCAGCTTAGGGAACTGGGGTTGTTTAGTCTGGAGAAGAGGAGGCTGAGGGGAGGCCTTATTGCACTCTGCAACCACCTGAAAGGAGGTTGTAGCGAGGGAAGGATTGGTCTCTTCTCCTGGGTAACAGTGATAGGACGAGGCGTAATGGCATCAAGTTGTGCCAGGAGAGGTTTGGATTGGATATTAGGAAAAAATTTTTCACTGAAAGGATTGTCAGGCATCGAAACCTGGCTGTTCAGGGAAGTGATTGAGTTCTTATCCCTGGAGGTATTTAAAAGAATTGTAGATAGAGTGCTCAGGGACATGGTCTAGTGGTGATCTTGGCAGTGGTAAGTTTATAGTTGGACTCAATGACCTTAAGGGTCTTTTCTAATCTAAATGATTCTATGATTCTAAATGTACACACACAAAGAGTTTGAGAATTCTGTGGTTTTCTCATTACCTAATTCCTGCAAGCTTCAGAACTCAAAATCTTTGTATTGTTTTCATACTGTAGATATTTTCAGGCAAGGCGTGGGTGTCTATGTTGTGAGGTAGGAAGCTTCAAATGGACTTCTTAATTAGGAGCTCATTGACCATAGTATGATTAACTGAAAAGATTATTTGATTTTGGTGACAGAATATTGAGGCAGAAGTTGGACATTTTTAGCACTCAATATGAACTTTGTCATACAAGAAAGTTATATGAAGTCCTTGCATTGTGAAGTGCTATTATGCAGACTTTTGTCAGTGTGATCTTTCTGGTTTTCTTGAATTGTCTGTTGGCTTTATCATCTAGAGTAGAACTGGAACATTGTTTATTTTTTCACCCTTTTTGGTACATGGAGTTTAATAATAAATAATAAATATTATTGCATATTATTTTTAGTATATGTGGGATTTAACATTATATATTAAAATCCTGAATACTAATCAAAAACTCTGTAAAAGAAATGAAAATGGAAATTTTATGTGTTCTCAGAGAGCACAAATGCTTACCACAGACTTCTCAGAAAAAGAGACTCTCTTTCAAGAGCCTGTCCACAGACTGAAGATTCACTCTTTGCTGCAATTTACATTCTTAGACCTATAAATGTTTTATGACCTCCCTCTACAAGCACTCACAGGCACTCACAGCCAGAAGGAGGTAATGCAAAATTGATCTGTGTATTAAAACTGCTGAGCCAAGCAGACATCTCAGAATTACAGTGATTGAGCATTGGTGATTCAGCTAGCCTTCATGGAAATGTTATTTGCAAAAAATTCTGTCTGTTAAGTGTGAATTTCCAGCAAAGACTTCTAGCATTTTTGGTTTTCAGTACCTTGCATCTGAGATGTCAAGTCTGGGATATTATGGGGAAACTCTTGCCTTTCTATAATAATGTTTTCCAGTTTCAAATCAGGCTGAAAGCAACAGTATTACCAAGTAGTGAGCTAGATGTAATGTCACGGAGACCTTTTATTTTAAATTTTTGTAAACTCTTCCACTTCAAAGTATCACAGTAACATTAATGAGATACAGATGTATAATAGCTAAAAACTGCTATAATGTAGTTGCGCCTAATTATGTTGGTTTTGAACCTGGCCCCATTGTTTTACATAGAAAAAGAACCAGAGTAATTTTTGGTGTTTTGAGTATACCTGTCATTGTTATACAGCAGAAAACAGACATTCTTAAACTTTTCAAAAACTTTAAAGTTGAGGTAACTTTTTTTTTACTTTCCAGTGAAAACATTGCAAAATGTTACAACAAGTCGAATCTAAGATTTGAAAAAAACCTGGAGTCAGTCAGCGAGGCAGCAGCAGCAGCGACGACAGACTGAGGTCTGCCCATGGTGAGGTCGATCGCGCTGTGCAGAGGATTCCTGAGCCCAGGGACCCCCCACTCGCAGCCTGAGCCCCAGCGGGACCAGGCAGTCCAAGACAGCCAATCAGACGCGGCAGAGGCGTGGCCAGGAGCCACGCGGGAGAGTTTTAAATGTCCCTGGGGAGTGCGAGCGAGCCGACGTGGACAAACAGAAGCAGGCAAACAAGCAGGAGCTGGCAAGCAGGAGCGTGCAAACAGGGGTGTGTCCCGGCAGTAAGGCGTGGCACGGCAGTTTGCACGGGGCTGTTCGCACGAGCAAGGTGTGCGAGAGCACAGCTGCCAGCACAGGCAGGACACGTGGCAGAGCTCAGCCATGGTCTCCACCAGGCAGAAGGCAGCGATCTCTACGCTCGCCACAGTGGATGTGGGAACCCAGACAGATCTCCCATGGAAACATGCAGCTGTCTAGGTCACAGGCTGCAAGGATTGCCTGAGCCTTGCACTGGTGGCGAGTGGCAGCTCTGTTAACTGCTGTGTCCGTTGTGAACAGATGGGTGATCTACTTAGCATGGCTGCAGAACTACGTGAGGAGGTGGAGAGGTTAAGGACTATCAAGGAGTGTGAGAGGGAGATAGATTGATGGAGTCGCTCCCTACAACAAAGGCAGAGTGTGGAGACTTCACAAGAAGCAGAGGATCCCCTCCTCTCCTGCTACCAGGCAGAAGGAGGGGACCAAAGATATGGAGGGGAATGGAAGCAAGTCCCTGCTCGAGGAGGCAGGCAAATCCCCTCCCGGCCTCACTCAACTTCCCAGATGCTCTTGCAGAACAGGTATGGAGCCCTGCAGGAGGAACTGACTGATGGAGGTGTAGATAGCTCACCTAGGTCAGAGGTACCACCAAGAACAAGTCGCCACAGACCAAGCATCAAAACTGACTCCAAAAAGAAAACCAGATGAATCATTGTTGTGGGTGACTCCCTCCTGAGGGGAACGGAGGGCCCAATATGCCATTTGGACCCCCTTAATAGGGAAGTCAGTTGTCTCTCTGGGGCATGAATTAAGGATGTGATAGACAAACTCCCCACTCTGGTGAAGTCTTCAGATTATTATCCACTTTTGGTATTTCAGGTAGGTAGTGATGATGTCACTACTAGAAGACCAAAATCAATTAAGGGAGATTTTAGAGCCCTGGGGAAGCTGCTTAAGGGATCAGGAGCGCAAGCGGTGTTCTCCTCTCTCCCTCCAGTGGCAGGGATGAATGAGGGAATTATCAGGAAGAGTAATCAGATTAATTCATGGCTCCAGGACTGGTGTTATCAGCAGAGATTTGGGCTTTTTGATCGTGAGTTGATATACAAGATACCTGGCCTGCTGGCAACAAATGGGATGCACCTGTCACAGAGGGGAAACAGAATTCTGGGGCAGGAGTTAGCAGGGCTCATTGATAGAGCTTTAGACTAGTTTTGAAGGGGGTGGGGATATAACTGGGCCTGCCATGAGTAAGCCCAAGGGAAGCATGCCAGGGCTTACAGGATGCTGTACTAGCGAGGACTCTTGCTATGTCCTCTCGGTGGAGACAAGGGATAGGCATGTAATGAGAAATGAAGAGGTAGGGGCAGTTGCTGATGTTCTAGAAGTTAGGGAAGCATCTGAGAAGCGTCTGGTAGGAAATGGGTCTCACACTCACAAAAAGATGCTGGGATCATTAGCTCATCTGAAGTGCATTTATACCAATGCATGATGTATGAGCAACAAACTGGATGAGCTTGAAGCCATGATGAAACAGGAAAACTATGACATAGTGGCCATCACAGAAACGTGATGGGATGCTTCACGCAACCGGAGTGCCACAGTCAATGGCTATAAGCTCTTTAGGAGGGACAGACAGGGAAGGAGAGGTGGTGGGGTGACCCTGTATGTTAGATATTGTTATGAATGCTTGGAACTCAAGTACAGTGACGATGAGATTGAGAGTGTTTGGATCAGGTTGAGGGGCAAGGCCAATAAAGCTGATATTGCTGTGGGTGTCTGCTCTAGACCTCCCAACCAGAGCAGTGAGGTAGGGTGAAATATTCTATAAGGAGGTAGGAGAAATATCGAGGCCACTTGCTGGGGGGACTTCAACTTCCCAGGTATCTGCTGGAAATACAACACAGCAGAGAGGGAACAATCCAGGAGGTTCCTAGAATGTGTAGGGGACAACTTCTTTATACAGTTGGTAAGTGAACCAACCAGGGAAGGTGCCCTGCTGGACCTCTTGTTCGTGAACAGAGAAGGACTGGTGGAAGATGTGGCAGTTGGAGGCTGTCTATGGAATAGTGACCATGAAATTATTAAGTTCTCTGTTCTTAGAGATGTCAGGACCCGGGGGGAAGCAGTACTGACACTTTGGACTTTTGAAAGGCAGACTTCGACACGTTTTGGAGGTCACTTGATAGAATCCCTTGGGAGTCAGTTTTGAAGGATGTGGGGAGTCCAGGAAGGCTGGACATTTTTTAAGAAGGAAATCTTAAAGGTACAGGAGTAGGCTGTCCCCACGTGTCGTAAGACAAGTCAGCGGTGAAGAAGACTGGCCTGGCTGAATAGGGAGGTTTGGTTTAAAATCAGGGAAAGAGAAGGGTTTATGGCCTCTGGAAGAAGGGTTAGAGATGACTCATAATGAGTATAGAATGTTGTTAGGTCACGCAGAGAAATAATTAGAAGGTCACAAGCTCTACTTGAAGTTAATCTGGCTTTAGAGGTAAAGAACAAAAAGAAAAATTTCTATAAATACATTAACAATAAAAGAAAAGCCAGGGAGGGCCTCCATCCACTACTGGATTCAGAAGAAAATATGGTAATAAAAGATGAGGAGAAGGCTGAGGTGCTTAATGCCTTCTTTGCCTCAGTCTTTAGTGATGGAAACGCATCAGGGAAAGTTACTCCCCCAAGCCAAGAGACAAGGGCCAGGAACACAATGTCCTCCCTACAATTCAGGAGGAGATGGTCCATGACCTGTTGCTCAACATCAATGTACATAAATCTATGGGGCCAGATGGGTTGTATTCTAGAGTGCTGAGAGAATTGACAGGGGTGCTCACCAGGCCACTGTCTCTCATTTCTCAGCAGTCCTGGCTGACTGGGGAGGTGCCAGCAGTTTGGAGGTCAGCCAATATGACGCCCATATATAAGAAGGGACGGAAGGATGATCCAGGCTTATGATCCATAAGCCTGTCAATTTGACTTCAGTACCAGGGAAGCTGATGGAGCAGATCATCCTGGTTTCCATTATGCAGCACATGCAGGGCAACCAGGTTATAGAGCCAATCAGCATGGGTTTGTGAAGGGCAGGCACTTAGGGACATGCTTTAGTGGTGTTGACAGGGCTAGGAATAAGGTTGGACTTGAAGGTCTCTTCCAGCTGAAACTATTCTGTGATTCTGTGACTCTGTGGGCAGTTTGCACGAGCTGGGTGTGCAGGGAGGGTGCCGAGGAGCTGTGAATTAGAGAGGGGAGTGAGGAGCTGAGGTGTGACAGGGAGCAATATTAGAGCAGTTAGCAGTTAGGAACTGGCCGTTAGCCTAGCTGATTATCGGTTACCAAGGCAAACAACAGCCAGGACAGGGACAACAGGAACGTCGAAGGGCGTGGTGCAGCAGTTCCCACAGGCAGGGGGTGTGGGGAAGACGCAGCCCCCTCTTAGCTCCACAGCTACCTTAACTAAGTGATCATTGCCCTCCCAGAGGAGTGTAAATGTGGTTTCCACTTGGGCAAAAGCTGCTGCCAGGAGGACTGTAGCAACCCAGATGGAGGTCCCTTACAGACACATGCCCAAACTTGGAGGTGTCACTGAGGCCAAGTCAGACCTTGCCTCGCATCCAAACCACCTGGGTTAAGAAATAAAGGCGGGTCCCAGTCATAGGTGACTTACTTCTAAAGGGAGTGGAAGGCCCTATATGCAGGCCAGACCAACTTCTCAGAGAAGTCAGCTGCCCCCCTGGGGCCAGGATTAAGGATATACGGAGAAAATTCCTTATCCTGGTTCAGCCCTCAGATTACTGCCCTTTACTGATCTTTCAGGTAGGCAGTGATGAGGTAGCCACTAGAAGTCTAGAGGCAATGAAGAGAGACTTCAGGGCCCTGGGATGGCTGGTTAAGGGATCAGAAGCACAAGTGATGTTCTCCATCCCACCAGTTACAGGGATTGTTGAGGGGGTAAACACAAAGAATCAGTAGATTAACTCCTGGCTCTGAAAATGGTGCAACCAGCAGGACTTTGGTTTCTTTGATCATGGATTGACCTTCAGGACACCAGACATGCTGGTAAAAGGTTGGGGAAGCCTAACCCAAAGGGGGAGAAGAATCCTAGGACAAGAGCTAGCAGGACTCATTGCAAGGACTTTAAACTAGGTTTGAAGGGGGACAGGGGTGAAATCAGAATAAATAAAGTGATGCCTGGGAGCAGCATGCCAGTGCTTGTGGGTAATAGTGCTGGCAACCTCTTGTAGTCTGCTGTCTCAGTGGAGGTGGGGGATGGTGATCCATGTAGAAGCAGAGACATGAGGGGTAATGATAGGCTGGAAGCTACAAAAGGGTCTGAGTGTGGTCAGGTGGGAATTAGGGCTTGTCCCCCCAAAAAAGTAGTGGGACAATTAGCCCAGCTGAAGTGCATCTACATGAATGCACGCAGCATGGGTAACAAACAGGAGGAGCTGGAGGCCATGGTGCAGCAGGAAAACTGTGATATAGTTGCAATAGCAGAAACATGGTGGGAAGACTCGCACAACTGGAGTGCTGCGATTGATGGCTGCCAACTTTTCAGAAGGGACAGGCAAGGAAGAGGTGGTGGGGTGGTCCTCTATGTTAGAGACAGAATTGAATGCCTTGAACTTAAAAATCTGAATGACAGTGTGAAGTGTTTACAGGTAAGACTCAAGAGGAAGGCCAATAAAACAGACATCTTGGTTGGAGCCTGTTATAGACTCCCCCAACCAGGATGGAGAGGCTAATAAAATATTCTATAAGCAGCTGGCAGAGATCTTGCAATTGCTCACCCTTGTTCTCGTGGGGGTCTTCAACTTCCCAGATGTCTGCTGGAAATACAACACAGAAGAGACGGAACAGTCCTGGGGGTTCCTAGAGTGTGTGGAAGACAACTTCCTAACACAGCTGGCAAGGGAGCCAACTAGGGAAAGCCCCTTACTGGACCTGCTGCTTATTAACAGAGAAGGTCTTGTGGGGGATGTAAAGGTTGGAGGTTGTCTTGGGCAGAGTGACCATGAAGTAGTAGGGTTTTCAATTCTTGGAGAAACAAGGCAGAGAGCCAACAGAGCTGCCACCCTGGACTTCCGAAGGGCAGACTTTGACCTGCTTGGGAGCATGGTTGAGAGTGTCCCTTGGGAGACAGTTCTGAAGGTCAAAGGTGCCCAGGATGGCTGGTCATACTTCAAGGATGAACTCCTAAAAGCACAGGAGAAAGCCATCCCCAGGTCCCAAAAACCAAGCTGATGGGAAAGAAGGCCAGCCTGGCTAGATAGAGAGCGTTGGCTGGACCTCAGGAACAAAAGGAAAGTTTACGGCCTTTGGAAAAGGGGATTGACAGCTTATGAGGAATACCAAAATGTAGTGAAGCTATGCAGGGGGAAAATTAGAAGGGCCGAAGCTCAAGTGGAACTTGACTTGGCCACTACGGTTAAGGACAATAAGAAGAGGTTCTTTCAGTACCTCAATAGAAAAAGGAAGACTGGGGAAAATATTGGCTCACTGATGAACGAGATGGGCGCCCTGGTGGTGGAAGACAGAGAAAAGGTGGAGTTACTGGATACTTTCTTTTCCTTGGTCTTCACTACTAAAGCTGTCCCTTGTGAAACCTAAATCCTGGAGGCAGGAGGGAAGGTCTGGAGAGAAGAGGATTTTCTCTTGATAGAGGAAGACAGTGTTAGAGACCACTTGGCCAAACTGGACATCCATAAGTCCATGGGCCCTGATGGGATGCACCCGCAAGTGCTGAGAGAGCTGGCAAATGTTATTTCTGGGCCACTCCATCATCTTTGAAAGGTTGTGGAGAACAGGAGAGGTGCCTGAAGACTGGAGGAAGGCCAACATCACTCCAGTCTACAAAAAGGGCAAGAAGGAGGACCCAGGGAACTACAGTCCAGTTAGTCTCACCTCCATCCCTGGAAAGGTAGTGAAGTGACTCATTCTGGATGTCATCTCCAAACATGTTGAAAAACAGGAAGTTATTGGGAGTGGTCAACGTGGATTTACCAAGGGTAAATCATGCTTGACCAATCTGCTAGCCTTCTATGATGTTATAACCAGTTGGCTGCATGAGGGGAGAGCAGCAGATGTCATCTACCTTGACTTCAACAAGGCTTTTGACACTGTCTCCCGTAACATCCTCATTAGGAACTCAGGCAGTGTGGGTTAGATGAGGGGACAGTGAGGTGGATCGAGAGCTGGCTGTGTGACAGATCACAGAGGGTTGCGATCAATGGAGCAGAGTCGAGTTGGAGGCCTGTAACCAGTGGTGTCCCTCAGGGGTCAATACCCGGTCCGGTCTTGTTCAACATATTCATCAATGACCTGGACAAGGGGACTGAGTGGATCCTCAGCAAGTTCACTGATGATCCCAAGTTGGGAGGGGTGGCTGACATGCCATAGGGCTGTGCTGCCATCCAGCAGGGACAGGCTGGAGAGCTGGACAGAGGCAAACCTCATGAGGTTCAATAAGTGCAAGTGTAGGGTGCTCCACCTGGGGAAGAAGAATGCCAGGCACCAGGATAGGTTAGGGGGGGACCTCCTGGAAAGCAGTTCCGAGGAGAAGGATACGGGAGTCCTGGTAGACAGTAAATTATCCATGAGCTGGCAATGTGCCCTTGTTGCCAAGAAGACCAATGCCACCCTGGGCTGCACAGGGAAGTGTGTGGCCAGTAGGTTGAGGGAGGTCATTCTCCCCCTCTACTCTGCCCTGGTGAGGCCGCAACTGGAATACTGCATCCAGTTCTTGGCTCCCCAGTTGAAGAGAGATAGGGACCTACTGGAGAGAGTCCAGTGGAGGGCAACAAGGATGACTGGGGGATTGGAGCATCTCCCCTATGAGGAAAGGCTGAGAGAGCTGGGTCTGTTTAACCTGGAGAAGAGAAGGCTGAGGGGTGATCTAATTAGCATTTACAAATACCTAAAGGATGGATTGAGGGAGGATGGAGCCAGACTTTTCAGCGGTTCCTGGTGACAGGACTAGGGCTAAGGGGCACAAGCTGGAACATAGAAGATTCCATTTAAATATGAGAAAAACCTTCTTTTCAGTGAGGGTGCCACAGCACTGGCACAGGCTGCCCAGAGAGGTTGTGGAGTCTTCTTCTCTGGAGATTTTCAAAACCTTCCTGGATGCACTCCTGCGTGATGTGCTCTAGGGGATCCTGCTTTTTAAGCAGGGGAGTTGGACTAGATGATCTCTAGAGGTCCCTTCCAACTGAAAATTCTGTGAATCTATGATTCTGTGGAGCTAGCACTAGTAAACACGTAATGGTTCACTTACTTGATTTTTCTGCATTCTAAATGCCCAACACCAAAGAATGTATATAACAAGTTAGATTTGATGCCCTATAGGATTTTTCTAGCCAATTTTCAATCACTAATGCTACATATAATATTCACATGTATAAAATACATATTTATATGTATAAAGTTACAAATAAATGCCTGTAATGCTACATAAAATATTTTTATGTAGCCTCTAGGAGCAACATTAGGAAAGAAACCTCTGTAATGCAAAATTAGTTTGTTACAGTCATGAATTTTTTTTTGTGAGTGTAATAGGAATCTTTGTACACTTAGGAATTTTAAAAATGCTAAGATCTACATTTAAGATTCCTAGTTTATGTTTTTTATTTATTTATTTTTTTAAAATTATCTTTATGCAGATGAAATCTATTTGCTGAAAAAATAAAGGGCGGTGGTTTATGCAGCATTTTGTGTTATCTAGTAAACCTTCTCTCATTCACAAAGTCTTTGTGTAGACGAATGAGACTGCTGAGTAGAACATGGACAAAGCCACAGACTGTACGAAAATTCTTAGTTAGATGTTGAAGGTTTATGGGTTTGTTAATCATAAAGAGTTCATTGCAATATCAAGTCAGAGTCTTATGAAAAGGTTAACTTCAGTGTAGATGAAATTCTAATCTTACAATGCGTGAAAGACAGGAATATAAATTATAAATTTATAATATAAATATAAATATAAATTTTATTTTCACAGACTGTATTATTTGTAGCAAGCAGTCAAAATAAATATCTTGTTTACTTATATTTACGGAAACAAAATGAGTCTACTTTTGAAAGGTGTGTTGTCGACTTTAAGCAAATGTGATGTCTTTGTATTTCGTTGTGTTTCCAGGCAAGCTTTCATTTGAATAGGGTCTGGATTCAAAGGTCAAAACCCTTAATTGCTCAAAAATACCAGTCTCATTTTTATGATTAAATTAGTCACAGTTTTGTCTTTAATTTGACTGTGTAGAACACTCCAAGGACAAAAATGAAATTGTGATTATTCATCACTTTGTTTTTAATCTGATTGTGTAGGGCAGTCCTTGGACAAAACCGAAATTTTTTGTTTTTCGCAAGTTAAGCCAGAGACACTTGACAAAATCAGGTTAGAGGATGAACAAGATTTTCTTACATCTTGATACAAATCATATATGGAAAGAGCTTTGGAATATTATACTCAAGTTATGCTCACTTTTCTGTGATTGTCTTGTTATCCTCATTAAACTCTCAGACTTTAAGAAAGGTCAGATTTAAGCACAGATTTCAAGCCTTTACTGACATAAGTGTATTTTTTAATTATTATTATTGAAATTATTATTTGCCCTGTCTTTAAGGGCTTGAGTCTTTCCTGAATAAGCAATGTGTATTGAACCATCTCCTTTGTTTGTGGGAACCGACCTGAAGCTTATATGTATGGTTTGTTCTTCAATCTTCTCTTAATCCTCAACAGTGGCAGGTTTAGGTTTCAGCCAAAGTTGAGAGGGCAGCTTTGGAAAGAACACACTGCTTTATCATACAGTAGTTTGAGAAGAACAACTGTTTTCTTATTGGAGAATCTCCTGATTTCAGGAGAAAAGGTCGTTGGTACTGTATTAGCTGTAAAACATCAAGGTTAGGGCACATGAAATAGTTTTGCATACATCTTTGCATATTGCTGCGCCAGTGTAGACTTCAGGTAGTCTGTCAAGAATAAGCAAATATTTTAAGGGCACCTGGTGATAGAAAATATCAATGCATCTCCAAATAACTCCCAGAAAAAATTTGCGAAATGTTGCAGCTTTTGGGTTAAGATTCAGTACCAAAAGGCACAATGCTCATTTGCAAGGTGGTAATTATATAGAGTTTTCAATCAAAACAAACTCTCTGATTTTTCCCCTCCGTGACAATAACACATTTTTCTTTTTCACCGATGATGGATTCAAGGCAAGAAGTTAAGCATCTCAGGTTAATTTACAACTTAATTTCAATGGTTTTTCCTGCACCATCTTGTTTACACAGCTTCTATGAGGTGGATGTGTCATTTTTTCTTTGGTACATAATATAATAATCATATTAGAGAAGATAAGAAATCATTTGACATGTAGATATTGTTCTGCAGAGAACAAATATCTAGTAGTATATTGGTTTTTATCTACTGCAATGGCTTTTTAATGTAAAAGAGCATGCAGATATATTTTATTCATAGAAATTTTTAAAATTTAATCCAAGAAAATCTCAGTCTTGTGAATAATTTTGGATTGAGGGCTGAATATAGACTTCTTAGTACTTGTTCTTTTACTTGCATAAGTAAAACTTACTGATGTCTTTGAATCGTATTATATTGCGTCTAAATATTAGAGTTTGCAAGCTCAACTCATGTATCCTGAAAACTTTGCTTGTGGTTCAGGAACATGTTCTTGTTTTTTGTCTCAAAAAACACTGAGCAAAAAGGAATCTGGACATTTATCGTTTAGTTATTGGTGACAAAAGAGAGGCAGCAGGATATGAGTATTTCTCCTAGTAAACAGATTGCCTAAATAAGAAATTATGCTGATTCCTCCCTTCTCCCCTCTCCCATCTCCCTTCTCCCCCAGTAAAATATTTTCAATAAATTATATAAAAATACACACAGAAAAATCCACCAAGATCTCTGACTTCCAATACTGAACCTATACATCAGTGTGTTCTGTATGTGGGGATTAATAGTTTTTTAAGCAGCATCTAACTAAAAGCATGATCAAGATGTCTCTCTCAGAAAGACTTACAAGTAAGAAGCAGGGATGCAAACCCTTCCAATACTGAATATGAACATTAACCGAACATTAAGTGGCAGTGATAGTTTGTTCTCTACACTAACTTTTTTTGTTTATGCTAAGGATTCAGAATTTATTATCTCTCAGTGTCTTCTGTAGAAAGTCTTTTCTCTTGTAAATTAAAGCATTAGAAACCAGTATGAGGACCAAACTCATTCCACAGAGTTCTCTGGAGGCAGCTCATCAGAGCATGTGGAGATAGGAGAGTTGCTTTTGCTATTAACTATATGGGGTTTTAGTCTCTGAGCATCCAAAATAAGTGCCTAAAGCTAGTGAGAATAAGTTTATTGCTGACCTAAACCAAGTTAATTTTAGCCACTTTAATTCCAGGTCCACTCCTATCCATTAAAATTGATTTTAGGAAGCCTGTTTATTTATCTGTATTCAAGCCTATGTGTAGACCGAGGTCGTCTTAAAAAAAATAAATAAAACTTCCTGTTCTCTGGAAAGTAAAATGTGCACATTGATTAAGAAAGGTTATATTTATTATCAGATATTTAAATATTTCTATATTTTATGTTTATTTTATGAAATCTTCTGGGGAATTAAACTTCCCCCCTCCTCACCCCCCTCCCGAATTTTCCTTTGTGCCTACAGCTTGCAAGTTCTGGAGCTAATTAGTTTAAAACAGAAAGCTGGGTACCCATGCCAGCTAAAATGCTTAAAAGTAGCTTATCTAGTACTTTTTTCTGCTGTGATGATGATAATTGAGTGCTATGAAGGGAATCCAGTGATAAATTATTTTGAGGAGCAAATCTTAGATCTTTAGCACATCAGTCTCTAAAAAGATGATCAAGTTGCTCTTTAACTAACTTTGTAGGTATCCATTGCTGTTTGGAATGTGACAGCTTGTAAGTGTGGCATGTGAAGGACCAACTGTGTGATCACTGTTGGACAGGTCCAAGAAATAATTTCAAGATGATTTACAATTGTATTAAATAGCTTTCTGATTTGGACAGTCCTTTATGTCAGATTGTTAGTTTTCTTAACTTCTTTGTGCCTTAAAATACAGCATTAGCAGGTCACATAGAGCTTAGAACTTCCCTGGTAAGTTCCTAAAGTTCATGTCATGCTTTCTGACAATGGAACCTCTTACTTTTTTTCTTTATGACTGAAAGAATGTTGACTTTATTAATTTTTGTAGGCTTATTAATGGTAAAATCACTGTAGAACAGTTGAAGGATGACCAGCTGGACGGGAGGGAGAATTATTTGTGTTTCTTTATGAAGGAGACAGAGGTGTGCCTTCTCTAAATGACATTTCTCTCCCTGTATGTGTTTTTATATTAAATACTCCAACCAAATTTAACTGGAAAAATCTGTGGTTGTCTGGGACAGTTTGGATGGCAACATCACAAGTAATAAGAGTCTGAAAGACTATAATTTGAGAGGGTACTTTACTGCTTGTACTTCCCCACCTCCCACCCCTCCCGCCCCCCCCCACCCCCCTTGTCACTTAATTCCAGCACCTGAGAAATAGAAAAAAGGAAAGAATTTTCATGGAATGCCAAAACTGTGTTCTTGAACAGCATAATTTATAGCTTCTTATTGCTTTGAGGAGGGCACTGGCAAAAACAGGCTAAAAAATATTTGTTCTGAGATTTCACAATGGGTGTCATCTGATCTTTCTGTGGACCACTGTGGAAAAAGGGACAAGAAGGATAGACTCAGTTCCCTCCTCTTTCTCCACACAGTCAGCTGCATTTTCCCATTCTCTGTCTTTAGATTTACAGTTTATCAAGCTACGGTGTGGGCCCCATAATTTCACTAATCTGACCTGTCTGATCTAAACTATATTTATTTGTGTGTTTGCTTGCTTATTTTTTTATTTTTTGGTTTGTATCTTTACTTTTCAGCAGCTCTTTACCTCTTCATTGGTGCAACTGCATTGAAGGAAGTATCTGAACCAGGTTACTGGAAGGAAGAAAAGGAAACAAAGTGTGAGAGAAGACGGAAACTTACTGCGGAACTAATCCTTCAATACCTTTTGTAAATTAAAATAACAAAGAAAGCATATTGTGGTTTTTCTTTTTTCTTTAGTTCTGCCAAAATAACCATGGAGAGAAAACTCTTCTCCAAACAGTCCCAATTCAATGTAGCCTGTTAGTAAAGATATGTAAGATCAAATATGCACTTTCCTTTTTCTAATCAATTTTTGACCTGTGTTATCACCTGACTTACTTTTTCTTCTTCCATTGCTTTGCTGTCTGCATCTATACTAAGGAAAATTTAAAACCATCAGTGAAAAGCAGGTCCTCACTGTTATTTGCCCTGCTGATTCACGATTTTAAGAACCATTATTTTTAGAGACTGCAGAGCTCACAGAGAGGTGTTGAGAGCACAGAGGTTCAGTTGATGAAAAACTCAACATGAGCTGGTAACATGCGCTCGCAGCCAAGAGGGCCAGATATATCTTGGGCTACATCAAAAGAAGTGTGGCCAGCAGGTTGAAAGAAGTGATTCTTCCCCTTTGCTCTTGTGAGACCTCTTCTGGCATACTGCATCCAGTTCCGGGGGCCCCAACATAACGAGGACATTGAGCTGTTGAAGCTGATCCAGCGGAGGGCCACGAAGATGATCAGAGGGCTGGAGCACTTCTGCTATGAAGACAGTCTTAGGGAGTTAGGGTTGTTCAGCCTAGAGAAGGCTCTGGGGAGACCTTATAGCACCTTCCAGTACCTGAAGGGGGCATACAAGAAAGCTGGAGAGGGACTTTTTACAAGGGCATGTAGTGATAGGAAGAGGGGCAATGGCTTTAAACTGGAAGAGAGTAGATTTAGACTAGCTATTAGGAAGAAATTATTTACTGTGATGGTGGTGAGACACTGGAACAGGTGGCCCAGAGAAGCTGTGGTTGCCCCCTCCCTGGAAGTGTTTAAGACCAGGTTAGACGGGGCTTTGAGCAACCTGGTCTAGTGGGAGGTGTCCCTGCTCATGGCAGGGGATTGGAACTAACTGATCTTTCATGTCCCTTCCAACCCAAACCATTCTATGATTCATTCTATGATTCATTTGTTGTGCAGCACACATGCATGTGGACTACATAAAATAACAAAGTGGCATTGAAGACAAAAGGTCAGCAGGACACTCAGGGAATCACAGAATCACAGGATTGTCTAGATTGGAAAAGACCTTGAAGATTATCGAGTCTATCCATCAACCTAACACTGACAGTCCTACATGACACCATATCCCTGAGTGCTATGTCAACCTGACTCTTAAACACCTCCAGGAATGGTGACTCCACCACTGTTCTGGCCAGCCCATTCCAATGTCTAACAACCCATTCTGTGAAGAAATACTTCCTAATATCCAGTCTAAACCTCCCCTGATGCAACTTGAGGCCATTACCCCTCGTCCTGTCACTTGTTACTTGGTTGGAGAGACTCATCCCTACCTTTCCACAACCTCCTTTCAGGTAGTTGTAGAGAGCAACAAGGTCTCCCCTCAGCCTCCTCTTCTCTAGACTAAACAACCCCACCTACCTCAGCTGCCCTTCATAAGACTTGTGCTCGAGACCCTTCACCAGCTTCATTGCCCTTCTTTGGACACACTCCAGCAGCTCGATGTCCTTTTTGCAGTAAGGGGCCCAAAACTGAACACAGTACTCAAGGTGCAGCCTCACCAGTGCCGAGTACAGGGGTAAGATCATTTCCCTACCCTTACTGGCCACGCTATTTCTTATACAAGCCAGAATTCCACTGGCATTGGCCGCTTGGGTACACTGCTGGTTCATGTTCAGCCGGCTTCTGATCAATACCCCCAGGTCCCTCTCTGCCTGGATGCTCTCCAGCCACTCCTCCCCAAGCCTGTAGTGCTGCTGGGGGTTGTTGTGGCTGAAGTGCAGAACCTGGTATTTGGCCTTATTGAAACTCATACAGTTGACCTTAGCCCATAGATCCAGCCTGTTCAGATCCTTCTGCAGAGCCTTCCTGCCCTCAGGCAGATCAACACTCCCATCCAGCTTGGTGTCATCTGCAAGCTTACTGAGGGTGCATTCAATCCCCTCATCCAGATCATTGATAGAGATGTTAAACAGGAGTGGTCCCAATACTGAGCCCTGGGGAACACCACTCATGACCGGTCGCCAACTGGATTTAACTCCATTCACCACAACTCTTTGGGCCTGACCATCCAACCAGTTTTTTACCCAGCAAATCATGTGCCCATCTAAGCCATGAGCAGCCAGTTTCACCAGCAGAATGCTGTGGGACACAGTGTCAAATGCCTTACTAAAGTCAAGGTAGATGACAACCACAGCCTTGCCCTTGTCCAATAAGTGGGTCACCCTGTTGTAGAAGGAGACTAGGTTTGTCAAGCAAGATCTGTCCTTCATAAACCCATGCTGACCAGGTTGGACTCTTGAAAAAAAAAAACTCTAAGAGATTACAGTTTGACATGACTGTTGCATCACAAGCTTGAAGACTGACTGAGATTTTTAGAATGTGCTCTCTTTTCATTGCCTGTGCTCTTGCTTCTTTTTCTGGAGACAGTGGATTCTATACCAAGAATAATACTTGAAATGAAGTATGTGGCTAAAGTAGCTGATGAACTTATCATAGTTCTCAAATAAGACCAGTTTTATGTTCCTTGTGCTTGTGTCTCTGCCACTGGAAGAACTAGGCTATTCAATGGGCATGAGACGAGCTTCTAAAATTCATGAAGTGTCAGAGTCCTTAAATTTCACTCTGATTTAAAGAACCAAGCAGCGTGAAAACTTCTCTTTTGTTGCGCATGATTTTTTTTCACATTCGTATATTTATAAAATGATATCTAAAATTCTAGAACTAAAAAAGTGTTTCTTGACACGAAATACTTTTTTTTTTTTTAGATTTTTTTACCCTTTTCTAGAATTCCTAGTAGCAGATTACAATGCTGCAGCCATCTTATTCAAAGTGCTGAACTGGTATAAACTGATCACACTGGCTGAAATGTGATAAAAAATTTTTTTAATGGTCTACTCTGTATGACCAAGATATCTGATGAGTCGAATATCATATTTCCATATTAGCTGACTAGATATTATCTTCCCATCCATTGCTGGTATAAAGTTGTCTTAAATGACAACACCAATATAAGACTGTATTTCATAACTTTAACCAATCTGAGAAAAAGTGTGTGTCCCTGGCTAGATCCAGAAAAATCTGGTGACCTGGTAGTTTAAGTATTAGGTGTAAGTGATGTCAGAAATATGTTCAGCTGTTGTGGTTACATAAATGTATTTTCTGGCAATAAAAACCTGCATTTGTCTTTCATACACAAAATCACAGAATGGCAGGAGTTGGAAGGGACCTCCAAAGATCACCTAGTCCAACCCTCCTGCTAGAGCAGGATCCTAGAGTAGGTCACACAGGAACACCTCCAGACGGGTTTTAATTTCTCTCTGGGCAGCCTGTTCCAGTGTTCAGTCACCCTCACAGTAAAGAAGGGTCTTCTTATGTCCAGATTGAACCTCCTGTGTTCCAGTTTGTGCCCATTGCCCCTTGTCCTGTCACTGGACACCACTGAGAAGA
Source organism: Podargus strigoides (assembly GCA_028020825.1). Taxonomy (NCBI): domain Eukaryota; kingdom Metazoa; phylum Chordata; class Aves; order Caprimulgiformes; family Podargidae; genus Podargus; species Podargus strigoides. The sequence goes on from CM051663.1 coordinate 94,910,978, forward strand.
GTCTGGCCCAGTCTTCCTGACACCCGCCCTTGAGATATTGATAAACATTGATGAGATCCCCCCTCAGCCTCCTCTTCTCCAAGCTGAACACACCCAGTTCCCTCAGAGTCTTCTCTTACTGGAGATGCTCCAGTCCCTTCATCATCTTCGTGGCCCTGCACTGGACTCTTTCCAGTAGCTCCATGTCCCTCATGAACTGGGGAGACCAGAACTGGACACAGGACTCCAGATGAGGCCTCATCAGGGCAGAGCAGAGGGCAAGGAGAACTTCCCTTGACCTGCTGGCCACACTCCACTTCATGCACCCCAGGATGCCATTGGCCTTCTTGGCTGTGAGGGCACATTGCTGGCTCATGGTCAGCCTGCTGTCTACCAGGACCCCCAGGTCCTTTTCCCCAGAGCTGCTCTCCAGCAGCTCAGCCCCCAGCCTGTACTGATCCATGGGGTTTTTCTTCTGCAGATGCAGGTCTCTACTCTTGCTCTTGTTGAATTTCATTAAGTTTCTCCCTGACCAGGTCTCCAGTCTGTCCAGGTCACACTGGATGGCAGCACAGTCCTCTGGTGTGTCAGCCACTCCTCCCAGCTTTGTATCATCAGCAAACTTGCTGAGGATACACTCTGTCCCTTCATCCAGGTCGTTAATGAATGTATTGAATAGGACCAGACACAGTACCAGCCCCTGGGAGACACCACTAGTCACAGGCCTCCAGCTAGACTCTGCCCCACTGACCACTCCTCTCTGGGCATTGTCCTTCAGCCAGTTCCCAATCCACCTCACTGCCCAACCATTCAGTCCATGCTCATTAAGTCTGGATGTGAAGATGCCATGGGAGACAGTGTCGAAAGACATCCATGCAGTTAATCACATATTGAAGTAGGGAAATGTTTATAATTAGCCACTTGATGGCATATTTAGGAAATTATTGACCTAAGTGTCTTCGCATCTTGCTATAGTAAAAAGTGATTTCTGGTGGTTACAAATTACTTTTCAGTCTCCAAGCCATGCTCATTCCTGTTAAACTTTGCCCAATGCAACTAACTGCATAAATTATACCACTTTGAGGAATCTCTGACCAGCTATTTGGATTATTCCTGAAACCTGTAGAGAACATACCACAAAAGACAACACACAGATTTCAATTGGATTGTGCCATAGTAGTTGTCCTCAGGTGAGATTTTTAATCTATTGTTCTAGGGTTTGGATATATAAATAAACATGCTCTTCATCTATAATCCCAGGACAATATATAAGACTAGTAAATAGGTGTTCAGACATACAGCTGTTATTTTAATTATAGTTCATCTCGATGATGTATGGAATCAGAGAATCATAGAACTGTTTTCTTGGAAAAGACCTTTACGATCATCAAATCCAACCATTAACCTAGCACTGCCAATTCACCACTACACCATGTCCCTCAGCACCACATCTACATGTTTCTTAAATACCTCCAGGGATGGGAACTCCACCACTGCCCTGGGCAGCCTGTTCCAATACTTGATAACCCTTTCGGTGAAGAATTGTTTCCTTATATCCAATCTAAGCCTCCCCTGGCACAACTTGAGGCCATTACTCCTTGTCCTATCACTAGTTACCTGGGAGAGGAGACAGTAACAGTAACACTAAAAAGCAAAAAGAGCTGGAAGTTGTGCTGTTGACAGAGTTTTGGACAAAAAAACATAAATTGTTCTTCTCACTGCCACATGTAAGAGACAATGTCAAGACACTGTTAAGAAGAACTGAACTTTTCAAATTTTACCCTTTCAAAAGTCCATTCACAACATGTTTGCATTGTCTGTGCATAAATATCTTGTAACACCACCACCAATTGACTAGACACAAAAGAGGGTCAAGGTGAATCTCTGCCCATTATTGGATGAGGAGGGAAATATAGCCACAAACGATGAAGATAAGGATGAGGTACTAAATGCCTTCTCTGCCTCAGTCTTTAATAGTCGAATTGGTTACCCTCAGAGTATTACCCCCTGAGCTGGAAGACAGGGATGGGGAGCAGGGTAAACCCTCATTAATACAAGAGGAAGAAGTTAGAGACTTGTTACACCACCCAGACCCACACAAGTCTATAGGGCCAGATGGGATTCGCCGAAGAGTACTGAGGGAGCTGGCAGAAGAACTTACCGAGCCAGTCTCCATCATTTACCAACAGTCCTGGTCAACAGGGGAGATCCCAGACCACTGGAGGTTTGTCAATGTGATGCCCATCTACAAGAAAGGTCAGAAGGAGGATCCGGGGAACTACAGGCCTGTCAAACTTACCTCAGTACCAGGGAAAGCAGATCACCTTGAGTGCAATTACACGGCATGTGCAGGACAGCGAGGCCAAGCCAGCATGGGTTCACGAAGGGCACGTCTTCTTCTACGGCAAGGTGATCCACTTGGTGGATGAGGGAAAGGCTGTCCATGTTGTTTACCTGTTTACCTTTCAACACTGTTTCCCATAACTTTCTCCCAGGTCTCCTCCTTCCACTTCTCATTCCAAGTTGGTCTCTTCCAGGTAACTAGTGAGAGGACAAGGGGTAACATCCTCAAGTTGTGCCAGGGGAGGTTTAGATTAGATATTAGGAAAAATTTCTTCACTGAAAGTGTTGTCAAGAATTGGAACAGGTTTACCAAGGAAGAGGTGGAGTTCCCACCCCTGGAGGTATTTAAGAAACCTGTACATGAAGTGTTGAGGGACATGGTGTAGTAGTGAGCTGGCAGTGCTAGGTCAGTTGTTGGACTTGATGATCTTAGAGGTCTTTTCCAAACAAGGCTGTTCTATGATTCTATGATTTTAAATATTGTATAAATTTATGCTTTTAAATGTGAGTTATATTGCTTCTTTTTGGTGAAATCTATCATGACTATTACTGTTTTAATCAGCTCTGTATATCTTCTGAAAGACCAGCTATCTGACCAGTACTTACATAGCACTGAGCTATTTGGATTTGAACCAAGAGCAGAAGTCATACACTTGTGTAATAATGGCTATTTGATGCATGATCATGATATTTTAAAATTGTATGCATTGTAGAAGATGAAGAAAGTACTTTTAAGATTTGTCCCTTATGAAATTAATATATTAAAAATTAATCTGAGACTTATACAACTGCAGTGAGGAATTTTCAGTTTTCATTTCACCTATTAAAGGATAATAGTTCACCCTGACCTGTTCCCCTCCCATACTGAGAAACTAGATTTAATATATTGATAGTGCCTTGTGATGAAAAGGTAAATCTTGAATGTCCAAACATAGTTGTTTGGGTAACAGCCTCAAAAGATGGGCAACTTTTGGAGGAAAACACATTAATATTTACATGAGTAACAAAAATGAATTTGCCTCACAGCAGAGATTTATATACTTTTTAAAAAAAGTATACATGCCAACAGTTGGTCATCAAAAACCTATATAATAGTTTTTTTCCAGTTGTCCAGGGTACCTGCCACACAAAACATGACCTCAGGGGAAAGCCTGCCATTTCAGGATCAGTCTCAAGACTTAACACTCACCTCTGAACTGTTTTTTCTTTGCTATATCCATTACATATTATAGCTCCTTTCTCTCCTTTTCACTGATGTGTATTGCAGTGATTTCCCACATGGATTGCAATGCAGGAGAACGAGCGAACAAGATGATTTTCCTCAGATTAATTGCTCATGTTGATTCTCACAGGCTGGACAAGCTTTGGGGTCATTGAGTTGTCCTGTCTGAAAAGGTGAATGCAGAAATTTAATTGTTCTTTGCTGGTTTATCTTTGTCCCTTTCTCATTAATTTGTTGAAGGGAACTCTTACTAATTTGTGCTTTTAGCCATGTATATTGCTGAACAATGTGAATGGGACAAAGAAATTAAAAAGAAAAAGAGTAAGTACGCTGTAATTATTTTACTTTTTCCCATGGCAAATAAAGTACATTCCTACCAGGATATACATAGCTCTGTGTTCTGTACTTGTGCAGATGGGGAAAGTACAGAAGTACTATGAAAAATAATCCCTAGAGAACAAAAGGTATTTTGCTTAAAATTCACCACAGCATTATTTTCTGAAAAAAAAATGAAGTCCTTAAATATTCCATAGTATGTGTGTATATTGCTAATTATACTACTTGAAAAATAAGTCTTCTGTTTTCAACTTAATTTTTTGTTGGCATTAGTTGTTCTGATAAAAATTTCAAGAAGAAAATTTAAATGCTCAGTTTTACTTTATAGCCCTTCCAAAATGCTGAGTGAAGACTCAACAGTATCTGAGTTATTATTTTCCAGTTCTTAAGTTTGACTGAGTTATCTATTTTGTCTTTGCTTGTATTAATATATGGAGGCTAAGTTTCCATAAGTAAGTATTTCATATGATGATCCTGTACAGGGAGAACTAATTTTCAAGGATGTGGTGACTGCAGCATATTGTCAGGAACGATTTATTCCCGAGACCATTAAAATAAATAACAAAATGCCCATCTATTTTGAACTTCTAATTTGGAAGGTAACAGCTGCAAGTAATGTAAGAATTTCACTCTAAATTCAGGCAACAGTAATTATATCCTGAGGTTCTAATCAAAATTTATTAACACATTGTTATTCATAATGCTTACCGCTCTTAATAAAATGCTGAGGGAAAGTTCCAGTGAAGAATGAATACAGTAGCTGAATGTCTGAGATTTCTCCTGACAGAGAATCAGAATACGATTTCTTTAAAAGGGAAATCTATCTCATCCAAAGCATCTCTACTGAGCAGAAACGTTGACAATGGTCTTAGCATATTATAATGAGCTGACCTTTGTTGTCTGCTATTGTTCTGGTACGGAAAATTGTGTTACCATTGACAAAAATAAGAGAGTCCAGCACACTAGGTAGTTTAAGCTAGGCAAGACATAGAAAGTAAGGTGAAAATATAGAAGTAATAAAACTGTCTAATTTTAGTTTTGGTATCTTAGTTCTTTATTGTAGAAGAACATCTTCCTTAGAATTTCTGATCACCAAGATGTTTGCTTCTTTTTTTGACTATTTCTACAAATTTTAACTTACATGTAACTACTACATGAAAAAGTATAATAGTTCACCTAGTGTTATTATTATTATTTGGTTGCATTATTTAGCATATTCATGTTCAGGTAAGATGATCTCAACTGAAATAATTAGGTTTTGTTCTGGATTTAATTTTTGCAGTCTTTAATTAAAGATTTTAAAAGCACCTACAGATGATAATTTACTCCCATAACTATTCTTATAATAGAAGAAATTTTGTAATAACACAAATGGTTTTGTGCCCCATGCACTAAGCAGAATTTGATACACTAGGGGAAGTGGAAATCCAAGGTCACTCAACATTAGATTTTGTACAAAGAGTAGGAGCCACCTCCCATCTCTGTTCATATGTCTGCAGATGACCTAAACAGACTTGCAGTCCCATCTAAATATATATGCAGAAATACTCTCTCCCTTTCACCTTCTAGTTTTGAGGCTGCACAAATGAGCAAATCCAGCATCGTGATTTAGAGGTATTAGGATTGCTGTCAGCCTCCATGTATCCTTGATGCAAATTGAAAAAAAAAATCCAAAAGAAACATAGACAACGGGAGTATCTTGCTGATCTTCATATATTAAGACTTTCAGATCCAAATTGTATTATTCCATTATGTAGATTGTGTTAAGTAATACAGGCAATTCTGAGGCCTTTCATTCAGATTTCCAATTAATATTGCCCTACTTAGTATTTGATACTCTTAGATATGTCACTATACACAAATAGCAAGTCTTTTACATCTGTGTTTCAAATGCGACTGTGTTCATTCTTGGACAGAAGATGGAAAAGAAATGTGCAGGGAAGAGGAGACATATGGGAATATTGTTTCTTATTCTCTCTCCTTCTTTCTCACTCTATTAAACAGATTCATGACTTGCTTAACTAGTTTGCTAAAGTACAAATTACTAAAAAAATGTTGTGTTTTTTTTTTTTTCTGTGGAGGTGGTAGTAAATATTGATACTGCTTCTTCATCTGCAGTCATACATGTAACCTTCCACTTTCTGCTCATCTGCTGGCATTGGTGTAGCAAGTATTTTGGAAAAATATTTTCAAAAGTAGGCTGTTGAATCTGGGAGAACTGAAAAGCTAGTGTTGTGTCAAAAGAGATATTAGGATTTTCCCATACAGGGATACTTCTAAATGAAAGTAGTGTCAAACAGTAAGTCAATCTGCTCAGAACCAAACCAGTAGTCTTTTTGTATGTGTCTGGGGGAAACAAACCAAACAAACAACAAACCACAAACCTCAAAACATTAAAGCTTTATATGTTTATCATCCTTTTTTGTTCTTTTAAGCTGAAGCAGAATGTACTTTAGTACAATACAACATACTTCATGCTACTTTGAAGAATTTTGTGCTAAGAATTATGCCCTTCATTCGTATACCAGGACCTTGTTGTCTAAAGGGCTATACTTAGAGATACAACCCTTTAGATTTGTTCATTTGGACTATATTTTCTCTGTCCAGAAAACAGCAATAAAAGCCCGTGAAGCCACCAGGCAGTGCTTCTTTGCAGATTTGAATTTTGTTACTTTTTTTTGTTGTTGTTTGTTTGCTATACTTTGTGCCTCAGTTTCCTCATCAGAGAAATAGTAACACTATGAGGTAGCAAGATTTTGGCAAGTTCAAAAGTTACTTCAGGAAAAATAATTTTAGGAAAAAATTTGTTTACCACAACAGAGATTCTGTCCCACTTGGCAGCCTCTCTCAATGCCTGTGCACAAATTTAGATTGAGAGTATCTGCTGTATTCATCATGCAAACTTGTCAAGCACTAGAAGAAACTATTTACGAATGGCTGCTGTTGTCACATAAAACCTTCAGATAGATTTAATTTTCTTTTGTAATGGCATTGTGCAAACCTTTTTACTCAAAAGCATACTTTGTGTCTTAAGGGGAAAAAATCACTGCATTTTAGAAATGTCCAGCAGCTCTTATGTTCCTGATCTTGCCATATTACAGCCCTCTAAGCGTTCGTACTGAGCTGATGCAAAATGGACAGTACAGAACTGGTACGTTTCACAAAAGTGGTACCTTAGAAGCTACCAAGTGCACATCTTTTCCCTTTTGATGAGTGTCAGCAGGACTGTGCAAGTGTGAGTATGTGTACATGTGTGTGCACATGTGCATTTTACTATAAAATGTTTTCCCTTCTCCCTGCCATTCAAGAACCTTTGTTTCTAGTTGTGTTCTTTTTCAAGTTTGATCGACAGGAATCTTCAGGAAAGGATTGCAATGTTAATTTGGGAGGGACTTAATCTTATCTATACTTGTGTTTTAATCTTTTTTCAGAATCTGATGGCCCTGAGACAAGCTACTACTAGATGTGTGTCCCCACAGGTATTGCAGCTGTGCTAGAGGTACAGCCTTGGTTTATTGTAGGTTCTTGAGTTCAGAATGATAGAGAGAAGGTCACAAGGAGGATACTGGATGATAAAACTTGGGCAGTGCTAGTGTCTATGTGCTATAAAATAAGAACAACCTCTAAACTTGTCAGGGTTAACATCGAGGTAGAGTGATATAGATACAGACTTAAATTGATGAGGCACATGTGTAAATTGATAAAGGGAGTTTGAAGCACCATACTTTTTAAATTTATCTAAATTCAATATTGTTAAACATCCTTAAAGATCAGTTGAATTATACATGAAGTATATGGATTATTTGTCCCAGGCAAACAATGGTGACATTTCTGTCTGTCACTTAGTATGACAAGGTTAACATGTTTTATTCAGAAGTTTTAAACAGTAAAATGGTTGGTATGCATTGCTCTCATTGGATTGTTAGGGAAAGCAGAAAATAACACAGTTATTCTATGATGCAAATTCAGAATTTGTACTAAATAAATAAATAAGGTGACAAAACAGGATTATTTCTAACATCTTTAAAATTAATGCTGAAGTTCTCTTGACATCTGGAGACCAAAAAAATAAACTATTTAAGAAAGGTGAAGGAAATGAAAACAAGGTAACAGCTTCCTCCCTCAGAAAGACTGAATAACGAGCAGCAAGGTAAAAAAACAAGTTACCTTAGTAATAGAGTCCCTGGTTTATATAAATTAAAAGGAATATCTGCTGAACATAAAATGGAAAGATATAATGTGAAAAGAATTCTATGCATTGTATGAAGTTAAAAAATGGGTGAAAAATTCCTAACCCCTTGGTCATACCTTAGGGCTTAATGAAGCATAAAAGTTTGTGGGGATTCAGATTCTGCTCTCTGAATTCAGAAGTCTTTTAGCTTTATGGAACATCTTTGAGTTGTCTTTCCTTAATATCATCTGTTGAACCTTTTCCAACTGGAAAATAAAATTAATTATTCATTGAAACAGAGTACAGAAAAATGAGAATAACTTTCTACACCTGTGGTTGGGGAATTCTCCAGAGACTTGGGAAAACTTGGTTTCATATCTGCTCTGGGTGGCAGAAAGAGGCTATGTGTTTCCCATGTCTGAAATAAATGCCTCAGTGTGTTACAAATTACAGACACTGAGATAGAAATAAGGGTTGATTAGTCAAGTATTAGCTTCATCTTCTTCCAGGTTTGCTACTCAATTATCAGAACTTCTAAGAGGAGTCAAACAGGGCAGGTGGGACTACTTGATGACTGCAAGTCCATTTTGTAGTCTCAGGAAGGATATTTTCTGGTCTGTGGCCTTTACAAGGCATCTGGAAGTCTTTTTTGCTCTAGCACTCTTAACACAATTTCTGTTTTCTGCATGTTGTTATCATTAAAAAGAACTCAAATCTGCTAGTGGTTTACAAGGAGCACACATGGACCAGGACAGTGCAGATAACCTGCTGACAGAGCACTTGTCCCTTTATGGCAGTTAAGAAAACAGAAAGAGTATCACAAGATTTAAGTAATGCGCCATATTGTGTAATTTAGGATTTACTTGTCCAGTATTTTTTCTCAGACAGTGGTCAGTGCAAGTTCTATTAGTGGAAAGTACAGAGACTTTTTCCTTCATTAACTTCAGTTACATCTTGTTGGCCATGTAAATCCTCAATCCTTAGTATGATTTGTTTTGTTTTTTTCATTTTTGTTTTGTTTTGGTTTTACCTCAATGACATTCTGTTGTAGAGAACTTCAAAGCAGAACTGTGCATTGTGTGAAAACAGAGTTTTTTAGTCAGTTCTGAAAATGCTATTCTTCATTTATTTGAAATTTTGAGGTCTGGGTTGATCATGGCATTAGAATTCAGCATAAATAAATAGGTTTTAAAAATACCAAATGAGTCAGTAGCTGATCAGTTGTATTTGTGAACAACAGCTACAGGTGCACTTTGGTAACTTCTGCACTAGAAATAATTGCATGCAGCATTCACAAAGGAGACCAGTTCAAGACTCAGGTAGATCAAACACTATTTATAGCATGTGTACATTACAGATTTACAGCAATGAATTTTTCTCCTTTATCTCCTTTATTTTTTCCTAGTGTTCTTCAAAACTGAACCTGTAAAAAACAAATAAATACACTTACAAGAAAGGTGAACTAAGAAGATGAAGTTAGGAAATTGCAGCATAAAAAGAGATAGGTTGATATGAGCAGAGGAGAGAGAGAAGTCTGTTGTCACAGCTGTAGCCCTGTAGCATTGACAACATCAGAAATGACATTTAAGTTCAATGACCATCTGATATGTCTCAGTGTAGACTTGCTGGCCATCAGCAATTATTAATCTGCAGTGCACAGTAGCTGGTGTTCTCATATTTAGTAGAGTAATAAATTTATACAAAATGGAACACAGACTTACTACAGCAGGATTTACTTCTAAGTGCTCCATCCTCATCTCAAAACTAAAGTGCCAAAAAATAACAGGTTTATTCAAAGCTCTTTTTTGACTCGTTACATCTTTCATCATAATTTCTAATCACATGTTAATTACTTCAATTTGCCTGTACACCTTATTAATATTATAGTTATAAAACTAAAGATGATGTCTGGAGCATATGGAACAGAATACTACTTCACCCATGTGCCACTTGCTTCTCTGTGCCATTGTAGTTTCCTGTTCTTTACCCTATAGTTCTTAAAATGCTGCTGTGTTTGTTGTTAGAATTTGGTCTGTCTTAACCAAGAATTAAGTAACATCTCAATAATGCATGATCTCATTGTGCATTGAATACCATAAATAAAACAAGAATGTTTCTACATGCTTTTGAATTAAGAAACGTGAATTTGATTTCAAAGGTTTTTTACTAAAATTGTCTGTGGATCAAATTCACAGCTCACAAAATCACAATATACTGATTTACCCGCTGGTTACCTTTCACTTTCTCATTCTGCTGCCATGAAATTTTTTCCACTGTTTCAGACTTAATATCCGTTTTCCTCTAATGAACAAAACTCATTTTGCTACGTGTAAAGCTTTGGTGTATTGCAGCTGCCCCCATTTCCTCTTAAAAGCAAGTAGTAAAAGACAAAATATGAATAATCTTTATATCTGTGCTGGTTGTCATTTGTGGGTCTCAGCTGAGATTTTTCTGGATTTACAGACTGGAATTTGTTGGAAAAGTATTGTCTTGCATGTCTTAAGCATAAAATAGAATTATTTTATGCCCTTTTGAAGTTTAAATTATTTCTTTAATTCACAAAGGATGCTGATTTCAGAAACATTTATTTAAAAAATAATATTTTACTCATTTCATGTGTCTATTTACCTGATGCTGTAAGCTAGTTTAATAAAACTTTGTGTTTCCAGCTTGAGACATTATTAAATGGGCACACTTTTCAAAAAATGCTAAGTATTTTCTACATAGACCACTTACAGTTTGACGTCATTCTCCACTCAGGAACACTACATGTAACTACATTTTACTGTGTATTTAGTCTTCCCAAACCTCTCAGTGTCTTATTCTTACTGAAAATGGAGCTGACAAAATACATCCCTAATTGAAAGAGGAGGAAAAGGAAAAGGGTTGTGCAGTTTATCAGTGCAACTACATCACATGATATTCGGAAGTTTGCCTATAGGCTGGAGTATTTACATTGAATTTACCTTAACTGTCCTTGTAAACTTTCAGTTTAAGCTACAGACAAATTCTCCATGCTTTAATCAGGAGAATGGATTTACTGAGGTCCTTTTGTGTCTCAGGCTACCACATAACAAAATAGTTTGTTTTCTCAAACAGGAAGCTGTTTGCCTCATGTTATATATGACTGGTTTAACTATTTTTGTAACTTTTTGTCTATGATAGAAAAGATATAGTGACCCACCTGACTCTTAGTTGAATGCATTACACTTCTTGTTGTATTTTGCACCCACATATAATGGCTGTAATTGATTAGAGCCTCATTTGGATTCAGAAGATTAAGCAATGCAAATTGTTTTACAGCTACTTAATAGAGCCTGCTTAACGAGACAATCGGGAGATTTCAAGGCTTACTCTCTGTTTGGAGTTAGATGCAGTGACTATGGCTGAGATCTAGTGTTACTGATATTAACTCTTATGCACATGGAAAATAACTGCCATCTGCATTTGCAAATTTTACCATTCTGTTTATTTATTAGTAATAATAATAATAAAATTATTATTATAACTGAAAAAAAAATGCAAAAGAACAGTTTGTTGTTTCCCCTCACCCCGCCCTACCCTCCAGTCTCCTTTCTATCTCTGCTTCAATTTTCTCTCTGAATTTTCTGCACAGCTCCTATGTGTTCTGGGGGAATTTTTAGCAGACAAAAGAGTTCACAGAGAGAGCCTGGAGATTTATCTGAATGTTTCTAGTACCCACCAGAACAGTCAGCTACTTAAAAAATAGAATAACCAGATGCATGACTTTGTGTACACCTGGGTCAGCACCATACCATCTTGCAGGTCTGCCTCTCCTAGAAATAGCATCACACTGCCAGGCTGTTGGCATTGCCAAAATTGCATGTATCAGAGGCTGTATTTCTGGGAAAGGCAGTCATGCTGGCTAGCCAATGTTGTAGTCCCCGAGCCACCAGCTGGGATGCCTGGGGAACCAGGGAGCCCAGCAGCTCAGTGGTGGGTGAATTCAGAGATCTGACACCCCCCACAAGCCAGGAACCCCCTCACCTGGTCTTGTGACCTGTGTGAGGAGGGTCCCCCTGGTTGGCCAGCAGCCAGACAGTCACTCTAACCTTGGGTCACACTACATTGGCCCTCAGCTGTGGTCCCTTCCCTGTCTGTGTCCCTTGATAAAGAACCTGGTGGGCGGGGCCCGTCCTCTTGCTACCTGGCCAGGCATGGGAGCTGGTCAGAAAGAAACATCGGATACCTAGCAGGGCCTCCTCTGGACTCTTTACTTCTGATATCACCAGAGCTAGCAAGCTCTGTGTGGGCTTGGCCGCGTGCCTCCATTGCACGGGTGAGAGAAAGCTGGACGTGAGGTGCTGAGCACCGCCAGGAGTTCCTGAGCCAGGAATTCTTAGGGAAAAGCAACAGCTTTACCACCAGCCAGGCCACACAGTGGCAAGCCAAGAAGGTAGATAGCCAAATATGCTTTATTTATGAGAATTAAGTTCTTCTGAAGTTCATATGAACATAATTCATCTCAGGTTTTTTTTGTGTATTACAGACCATGACAAAATACTAAATATTTTGGGCAACATACACAACTCATTAAACTAGTCAGAAAAAAATAACAAATCCTTGTGCTTGGCCAGTAGATGTGCAGACAGGGTTGGCCATTCACTGGGACCAAGACTTGCACGATGAAGGAGGTGACAGGACCCACATGAACTTGGGTCAGGAGCAATGTGTAACCCTGTCCCAGGCAGGCCCTCACAGGATAAAACCCTGAGCAACCTGGTCTGGGCAGAAGGTTGGACTGGAGACCTCCCATGGTCCCTGGCAGTCTGAAGTGTCCTAGGATAGATCCTATGGTCTTCTGATTGACTTAATAATATGGAATCAATTTCTGCATTATTCTTTAATTGCAGGTGTCTTGACCCGGTTCAGGCCAAGGGAGATTCGTTTTGATCCCAGAGGTGAAATTAAGACACAAACGAGGTCAAATGTCACAGACTCTCTGTGGTTTATTATAAAGTTGTGTGCACTTGAAAATTAAAGAGAGATAGGAAAGAAGGGGTTATAAGAATAAGCAGTATTATGAGAGATAGAGCAGAGAGAAGGGGTTACCGCCATGGATCCAGCGACGTCTTGCAAGTCCAGTTGTTGACTGGTGGGGAAGATCTTCAAATTAATTGTGAGCTGTTGTTACTAGATAAAGTCTCTTTCTCCACCCACTGACTCTGGGACGGTGTTTCTGCCACACACTGTTTTGGATACGTCCAGCCTACCAGTGCAGGCACCAGGTATCACTCCAGGGGTCTTTCGAGGGTCGTTAGGAGTGATCTCCATCCCTCCTTCGTTTTCATTTGAAGACCTTCCTGTTGCTGGAGCAGGTGCACTGATGCACCCTCTTTGTAGTATCCGTGTGAATTGTCCTGCTTATCTTCCTTCAGATGCAGGCAGGGGGATGCTGAACCTGGCAGTTTTCCACAATAGTCCATCTCCAGCTGCAGGAAGGGGGGTGCCAAGCACGGACAATGTTGAGACATATCACTGAGTGTTGAGACATCCTGGCAATGCTGAGATATTCTTTTCCATCTTTCTTCCAGACCGTCAGTTTCTCACAACAGGGAAAGACTTTTCCTCTATTAGTGAGTCAAAATTTGTGCTAGCTTATGTAGGGAATAAACATTTAATGAAAGGAACTTGTAAATTCCATTACAATTACAAATTAAGATCTTCTTGTTTCCTGCCAAATATAAAGTTAATTTAGTAAAATTATTTAGAAAGCTAGTATTTAGAAAGCTTTTTACAAGATGCAGAGATTTGAAACATGACTGCAATGAGGAGAACTTTGCTTTTCTGATTTTGTTGTGAGACACCACCTTTGTTGATTCAAGAGCTACATTTGCTCTGCAAGAATGCTGTTGAGACTTTTGCACTCGAAGAAGAAAGATTTAGAGATGTTTCTGTATGTAGAATCAGTGGATATAGATAGATATTTCAGAGAGCTGATTTTTAAATCTATATTTTTTTTCTCTTTCTGTTCTCTTCTTTGTGGATGTTTACATTTCTACGTTTTTGATAAACAGCACTTAGCAATTCAGAGATGAATTCACATAAACTATGTTGTGTTTCTAATTAATTTAGTAACCACATAGGTAATAAATTTTCATCTTCTGTGTATACAGTAAATTTTTGCACTCTCATTTGTACATTTTGATCTTGATGTTGGTGTTTTTGTAAAAAAAAATTACAGTGCACCAGTTATTTCTCCCTGCCGTAAATCTGTCAGATTTTAGTGTAAACTAATTTGTATGACTGTATTATATGAGTTTCATTATTCATAAACCAGGTCTTCAGTAATTAAGTGTATGAAATAAATAGATATTAATTAAGTTCCTCTTCAATTAATGTTAAATGGAGGATAAATATTAACATCTATCCATCTGTATCAGATTTTACTGGTGCTATATGGACACTAAGTGTCTCTCTATATGTTCTCAATTTCTGAAACTTTTCTTCACATATGTTTAGACCAATTCTTCAAGGATACCAGATTATTGCCCAGCTAACCGTAAGTATTATATCATGTAGAGATGGTCTAAGTAATGCAATAATGTAATAAGCCTATGACTAAGTCATTTTGACAGTGTACTTTTACAGACAGGAAGTCAGACCAACAGTAAATTGAAACATTTTCAGAGTTCTCTTTATTAAAGACAAAAGAAAATGCGTTCTTGTGCTTTCTGAGAAACCTTCATGTAGGAAGCAGTCTTGTTTGGAAGAAAGGGCTTGAGACTAGTAAGAGAAAGGTGTTTTCTGGAGAAATAAGACAAGTAAGCCTTTAGACAAAATTGAAAGTAACAAAAAAATGCATGCTGCCTTTCTGAGGGTTTTTGCATTGGCTGTACCGTGGTATGGAAGAACTGTGCAACAAAGCAGCTCAGCAGCCCCTGTTGTGGGAATAGTCGAGGTCGCAGAGACTTCTGAAAGCCTCCAGTCGTATCTGCCTGAAAAATCTCCTAATCCCTCAGGTTGTTGATAAAGCCATCATCTAAGCAGTGACTTGGATCTGCCAGACTTATCACTAGCTGAGATATTAGAAGAAAGTTTTTCTAAATCTTCTTTGCAGTATGACTTCTGGTTCTTTGCAAAACATCATTTACAGGTTGTCTATGCCTAAACCACATCATAGCCTTTGAGATTAGGGTGAAACAGGACAGTACACTGGGACCTGGAAAGCTAGGGCACATTCTAATAAACTGAAAGTTTGCTGTTGGTAGTACTAAATTGAACAATAACAAAAAACATATTTCATAATATTTACACTGGATTTGCAGGACTCTGAAAAATAAGTTTCAGCACTCAGCTATGCTCAGACCTGTGGATTTTTGTTTAGGGGTTTACATATATGTCATTCAGCATGGCTACAATTATATTCAAGGGATTATTTGATGTTTACAACACACTTGTCATGCCACTAGCATTGAAACACCCATGTCAGACTCAATGTCGTGTTCCAAAAGACATCTAAATGTGAAACTGTCCTTGTTTTGCTGCTTTAAAGAACATGCAAGGAAGTTATCTAGAAAGACTATAAATTGTGGAAGACAATGGCAAAGGCAGAAAAAACAGTACGGATGATCCTGGCAAATCTTCTCATATATATACACACTCACATCTACATGTGTAATACATACATACAATTTGCACACATGCACATTTATATATAAACCTATATTACTGACTCTTCCAAAGGCCATTTGTCTTTACCTTAGATAGTCTGGAGCTATGAGGGGTACAGAAGGTGATGGGATAAATAGACCAAGGAAGAAAGGCAACAAATACCAACTTTTTTGCTGGAGCATATATTTTATTTTTTTAAACTTTGCAAGCATTTCTGGAGAATGCTACAATTGGGGTACACAGATGACAGAGGAGAAAATGAAACAGCATGACTGGAACCTTGAAAGAGGGCAGACTTATGCATAGAAAAGACATCATCATCAGGGATGATACAAGAATGAACTGTCCACCTGTGAAGGTAAAAGAGTTGACAGATCTCCACTGTTAACTGGGACAGGAATAGGGGCATTAGGGGAAATGAGATATAGTGACTGATTTCCCTCCCATTTTTTACCCCCAGAAACTTCTTAAGCTGAGTGTTTTATTGATTAGTCTGATAAGATTTATTGTTCAGAAAAGTCTCTTTGCTTGAGTGTAAACCTTTTGCAGTCTTCTCTACTTTTATATACAAAGTGTATCAATTGAGAAGTGTATGAAAAATAAAAAATGCCACGGGAAAGGTTCTTTCTTCTTTGGATTTTCATCTCAGTTATGAAAAGGAAAAAAAATGCAAGAGCCTGGAAAAGGTCTAAAAAAACATTCAAATTTTAGATGATTTGTATTTATCTGAATGTACTGTAGGTCACTGAACTCAGACGATTACGTATTTCTTCCACTTGCTAAAAGTACAGTTTAGAGCTTCTGGTCTAAGAGGAATTAAAGCAATAATCTCTTTTATCTTGCTATGTCTAAGCTCTCTTTTTTTTCTATTTTTGTCATTACAGAGGTTATTATCAAGTTCTCTCAACAAATATGTGGGCACATATGGCAGTGTCTTTTCTTGTGAAAACCTAGATAACTTCAGAAAAAAATGAAATGCTTTGCACACAACTTATATACAGGCACTCTGGAGAAAATAAATTTATGACATACCCTTTTAAAAGCCTGAATAAATTATGTTCAGTCACATGAGTACTTCAAATGGATGAAAAATAATTATCCAGGAAACGTAATGTTCATTTTCTGTGTCTATATGAGAAACTTTATCTCAGTCATATTCTGTATGCATTCTGGTCAGTTCAGAAAACAAGCTCCAACTCTGATAGGCTCATTTTCTAGCAGCTTGCCTGCTTACAGGTTTTTAAACATCGAGATTTTGAAAAAGATTGTACACTAAGTACTGTAGTTGTATCAACAGCTTGGGTAAATCAGTTTGTAGACTCTGTAATGCGTACTGAGAAAATGATCCATCTTGCAAATCAGTATCCTACACACATGGTTCACTAATTCTTTGGTATCGTCTGTTCCATTCCTTACTCTTTTCTGTACCTTCTGCACACAGCTGTTATGAGCTGAACACTTTTGAGGAAACAGGGCCTGATGAACATCAGCCTATTGCTATTTATGATTTATGATACAATTTGAGAGGAAATAGTGCAGAAAACAGTACTTGCACTTTGGCTGAGTAAAGTCTGTCTGGGAGTCAGAAATGGGACATTTTTCTTACGTTAGAGCCCCTGTGGACAAGGATGACAGCAAAAATTTTAAGTGGTGTTTCTGAACCACTGCACATGCTGACGTCCTGCTCTGCAAAGTGCTCAGTGTCCTTAGTTTCCTTCAATAAACCCAGGATTTATGGAGAGCACATCTATTCCAGATACCATAAAGAGAAGTGGTGGGTTTTGTAATGGTAACTTATGACTGAGCAGCACTTTCATCATCCATGTTATAAACTTGATGTCTTCAGTAAAACAGGACAGAATCAATACAAATAAAAATGTTAATACACACTGCAGTTTCCATACAAAAATCAACCAGACAAATACAATTACTTTTTGGAAATATTCCATAATGCAAATAGAGAGATTCTTTCTGTTGAGATTATTGCTTTTACCATCTTTAAAGTATTTTAGAAACAAAATAAAGGTACAAAAAACCCCTAGGATCTGCTCTGAATTTCCAGCATTTTTTTCCTTGTGCAGTAAATGTTCCACTATGTTTTCTCCTGTAATTATTATAAACTAGTCCACTTGTGCTACTTGAGTTTATTGCCTGTATGCACAAGGGGAGCACAGGTATGGAAGGGAAAGATTGCTCTAGGTGAAGAGTACATAAATGTGCAGAGCAGCATACAGTAGATATGTTTCTAAACAATCCTTGACTAAATGACTGCTGGCTCCAGCGGTTGAATTAAGCCTGTGTTTGAACAGTTTATTCAATCAGTCCAGCAGTCTAAGGGCTACTGAGCATGAGACGCTCTGCCTTATATCATATGACACTGCAGATATTCATCTCCCACTCACATCATGTGTGAGTCTAAGAAACACACTAGAAGGTAGAGAAGGATGAAGAAAACCTTAAGAGAAACACCACATTTAACTTCTTGCCTTCATGCCTGACCCATGTGCTATCTGTTTAGAAGATCAATAGTGCTTTTGGAAATCTTGTGCATGTGTGCAAAGGCATTCAAACACACATATGTTTCAATTAGAGTTCTGAAGCACAGCCTCTCATCTTCAGGCCTTTTCTCCCTCTCTCTCTTTGTAGACTGACTCCTGTAATACTTACTTACAGAAGTAACATAGTTCTATTTATACAACTTCAAGTCCACAGTCCTGGAGAATCGTAATTACAAACCACTGTACCTAATGCCTCTTTAATAGCAATTCTGTTGGAAGACAAACTTGCTGGAATATTTCTTTTCAGATGTGAATGTAAAAAGACGGGTCCTAAGTGAAGTCTTGCGCTACTTTGATGTTACAGATGGTCCAAATTAGTCTGTTGAGCTGTGTGAAACACCTCCAAATTTAAAATAAAAAAACCAACAAAACAAGGAGGGAGCTCTTATTGAATTAGCCAATGATGAGGAGTTTTAGCATGCATAACACACCATTTTCTTTCAATTCCTTTTAATATTTTTTTCTTAGTTACTTAATTAGTATTGGTAACTTGCACCAATCCTTCACAATGTCTTACTTATTTTTCTATTATATTTATCTGAAAGCATTGTTTGCTACAGCTGTTAAAGGATGTAAATATGCAGAAAGGAACAATATTTTGTGATGAATTTTGAGTTTTCAAAAGTAGCTTGCATTATGGGGAATAAAACCACAACATTTTCTATGTTTTGGAAAAGGATGTGAAGGCAAAAAAGAATAAACCAGAAAGTAGAAGATATGCTCACACAGAAAGATGATCAGGAAACTCACATGAGATCTGTGTAAAGCAAACTGAAAGCATCGGAGAAGGTGCTTGATACTAAATTGCTTGTGTTTCAGAAGTTATCTTAAATATCAGCTGCAGAAAGCTCTAAACTCTCACTCTCTTGCTGAAATATTCCAACTAAAAAGTAATTAGAATGACTTTTAAATTTTAAATATTTTGTTTTAAATTAAATCGAATATTCAGTGGGAGAACTTTGTAAGAAATATTTTCTTAACTGTAAAAATGTGTTGTGAGTTTCACTTTTTTTGATTTTTGTTTTTTTTTTTTGTGAACTTCGTTGTCCTTTATACAGTAGAATATTCAAAAACCTTCTGCAAGATTGTCTCTCACTCTCATGCACGTGCTCATTTTATTTGTTAATTTTCTGTGCTTGATTTTTTGACCACTTGGCAAACATTTCATATAGTCTTACGTTATGAATTTGGAGAGCGCTTCTGTGACTATGACTTTGGATAGGGAGAAAAAACCTCCAGCCAACATATATCAGCTGTATTTCAGAAAACAAATGAGAGAAATGAAGTAATATACATAGGAAAATAATTAGATAATGATTTTATTCAGAATTTTTAGATATTGCCAGTACCTTTTGCTGTGTAGAGATATAAATAAAATGGTAAGAGAGTATAAAGTAATCCTTTCCTAAGTATCTCTCAGTGTATTTGTTACCCAGTAATCATATATATTATTTTAAATGATACACGAATTTAATATAGGACATGAGAATTATTTCTGTGGTACAAGCATAAAACGACTCTATTTCCCTATGCCTTATCTTTATTGTGATCACAATTTTTATATGTTTGCAGGTCAAGTGTAAGAAGGTTATCAAATTTACAGGAAAATGCAGAAGAAATGGGATAGCAGGACTATCTAGAGAACGTGAGAGGACTAAACAATAAAACACAAGTGTCCACCGTCTGAAATATAACATTCAAAGGAATAATCAGACTAGAATAGCAGGAGGAAAAGAGTTCTGAGACTTCAAAGGCATAGTGATTTGTTCTCAGAGAAATCTTGAAAGAACCCAACCAGTTTTTCTGACAATTACCCCAGAACCAGTCAGTGCAGGTTTACATTTGCTGAAAAAAAGCCAAAAATACCCCACCTTTACTAGGGCGGCTTTTTTGTAGCTGACCAGATAAGCACATATTGCTCCCAGAGCTGATCATATAATGGAAATTAATGAGACTGAACCATCACTCTTATAAGTAGGGAGGTGAAAATCCAACCTATCAAGCTAAATTCTGCTCTTGCACCCCCAGTACAACCTTAGTGGAGCCATGAGCAAAAACAGTCTGAAGTGCCTCAGCAAAAAGTGTTGACTTGCTACATAGTTTGCTGGTTTATGCCTGATATCTTCAAGGGGGAAGCCATATCCCATTATATTTAGATGAGTGTTGGATGTAGTGAAGGCTTCCTGCCAGAAAAGTAATTCCTGATTCATGTACCAGAGACCACTGGAAAAAATCCTCTTGACTTCAGTGGCTTCTGCAAAGGGCAGCAAGGTGCTCCACACCCTTAGGTCCTTTTGCATCCCAGACCTGGCATTGCAGGAATGCACAGTCAATGCAGCAGTAACATTTTATTGCTGCAGATCAGCATAAATCCAATTAAAACTATTGGCAAGGGCTATATGAAATCATGTGCACTGTGAACAACACTGGTAGAAATGTATGAGTAAAAACATTGTACCAGCCAATGCAGACAGACTGTGTCTTGCTGTAAAGACTGCAGCACCACAGAGTGCTGCAGGCCATATCATCAGTGCAATCCTCCTTCTTTCTATTTCCCTCTTTGATAAAGAAACATATGTTATCACTCTTCACAGATTTTTTAAGTTTTTTTCCTCCTGTATTTTACTATGGAAACAATCCCAAACTCTGATAACACAATATGGATTTCAATAGTAAGCAGTAATTTTGGAACTATTTCTACTTTGATGCCAGGCTGTGTGGCATGGTTGACACAGTGGAGGGAAGGGATGCCATTCAGAGGGACCTTGACAGGCTGGAGATGTGGGCCCATGCCAGCTCCATGAGGTTTAACAAGGCGAACTGCAATGTCCTGAACCTGAGTCAAGGCAATCCCAAGCACAGGTACAGGCTGGACAGAGAATGGCTTGAGAGAAGCTCTGAGGAGAAGGATCTGGATGTGTCAGATGATAAAACACTCAACATGTGTGCTTGACACCCAGAAGGCCAACTATATCCAGGGCTGCATCAAAAGAAGCATGGCCAGCAGGTCAAAGGAGGTGATGTTCCCCCTCTATTCTGCTCTCATGAGACCCCACCTGGAGTACTGTATCCAGTTCTGGGGTCCCCAACACAAGAAGGACATTAAGCTCTTAGAGTAGGTCCAGAGGAGGGCCACAAAGATGACCAGAGGGCTGGAGCACCTCTGTTATGAAGACAGGCTGAGGGAGTTCCTGGAGTGCATGGAAGATAACTGCCTGACTCAGCTGGTGAGTCCACCAGGGAAGGTGCCTTTCTAGACCTGTTGTTTACAAGCAGAGAAGGACTGGTAGGTGATGTGGTGGTTGAAGGCCGTCTTGGATTCAGCAACCATGAAACGATACAGTTCTCGATCCCTAGACAAGTTAAGAGGAGGGGCAACAAAACTCTCACCACGGACTTCTGAAGGGCAGACTTCAACCTGTTTAGAACACTGGTTGAGAAAGTCCCTTGGGGAACAGTCCTAGAGGGCAAAGGGGTCCAGAAAGGATGGACTGTTTTCAAGGAGAAACTCAGAGGCAAAGGAGGAGGCTGTCCCCATGTGGTGTACGACAAACTGGCGGGGAAAGCGACCGGCCTGGCTGAACAGGGAGCTTCTGCTGGGACTTAGGAGAAAGAAGAGTGTCTACCACCTTTGGAAGAAGGGGCAGGCTACTTGGGAAGAGTATAGAGATTTAGTTAGGTAGTGTAGAAAGAACATTAGGGAGGCAAAAGCTCAGCTAGAACTCAGCCTGGCCAGTGCTGCAAGAGATAATAAACAGAGTTTTTACAAATATATTAACAAAAAACCAATGCAGGGAGAATCCCCATCCTTTATTGGATACGAGGGGGAACTTTGTTACCAAGGATGAAAAGGCTGAGGTACTTAATGCCTTCTTCACCTCGGTCTTTAACAGTCAGACCAGTTATCCTCATGGTATTCAGTCCCCTGAGCTGGAAGATTGGGATGGAGATTAGAATAAACCCCTCGTAATCCAGGAAATACCAGTGAAGGACTTGCTGAGTCAACTGGATACCCATAAGTCTATGGGGCCGGATGAGATCCACCCGAGAGTGCTGAGGGAGCTGGCAGAGGAACTTGCCAAGCCACTCTCCATCATCTGTCAGCAGTCCTGGTTATCGAGTGAGGTCCCAGACGACTGGAAACTTGCCAATGTGACACCCATCTACAAGAAGGGCAGGAAGGAGGATCCAGGGAACTACAGGCCTGCCAGCCTGACCTCGGTACCAGGGAAGGTTATGAAATGGTTCATCTTGGGGGTGATCACAAGGCAAGTGCTGGACAACAGGGGGATCAGGTCCAGTCAACATCAGTTCATGAAGGGCAAGTTCTGTTTAACCAACCTGATCTCCTTCTATGATCAGGTGACCTGCCCAGTGGATGAGGGAAAAGCGGTGGATGTTGTCTACCTGGACTTCAGTAAGGCATTTGACACTGTTTCCCACAGGATTCTGCCGCAGAAGGTGGCGGCTCATGGCTTAGACAGGTGGACTCTTTGCTGGGTTACAAACTGGCTGGGTGGCCGAGCCCAGAGAGTTGTGGTGAATGGAGTTAAATCCAGTTAGAGA
This sequence comes from Podargus strigoides, assembly GCA_028020825.1. NCBI lineage: Eukaryota > Metazoa > Chordata > Aves > Caprimulgiformes > Podargidae > Podargus > Podargus strigoides. Next base: position 94,933,788 of record CM051663.1, read on the forward strand.
CCGGTCACAAGCGGTGTCCCTCAGGGCTCAGTTTTGGGGCCAGTCTTGTTTAATGTCTTTATCGATGACCTGGATGAAGGGATCGAATGCACCCTCAGTAAATTTGCAGATGACACGAAATGAAGTGGGAGTGTCTATCTGCTTGAGGGTAGGGAGGTTCTGCAGTGGGATTTGGACAGGCTGGAGCAATGGGCTGAGGCCAATTGCATGAGGTTTAACAAGGGTAAGTGCCGAGTCATGCTCTTCGGCCACAACAACCCCATGCAGCGCTCCAGGCTTGGGGAAGAGTGGCTGGAAAACTGCCTGGCAGAAAAGGACCTGGGGGTGTTGGTTGACAGCCGACTGAACACGAGCCAGCAGTGTGCCCAGGTGGCCAAGAAGGCCAATGGCATCCTGGCCTGTGTCAGAAAACGTGTGACCAGTAAGAGCAGGGAGATGATCCTGCCCCTGCACTCGTGAGACCACACCTTGAGTACTGTGTCCAGTTCTGGCCACCACAGTATAAGAAGGACATTGAAGTGCTGGAGCGAGTCCAGAGAAGGGCAACGAGGCTGGTGAGAGGTTTGGAAAACAGGCCTTATGAAGACTGGCTGAGGGAACTGGGGTTGTTCAGTCTGGAGGAGACTGAGAGGAGACCTCATTGCCCTCTACAACTGCCTAAAAGGAGGTTGTAGTGAGGCTGGTGCTGGTCTCCTCTCCCAAGGATGAGAGGAAATGGCCTCAAGTTGTGTCAGGGGAAGTTTAGGTTGGATATTAAGAAGAAGTTCCTTACTGATATGGTGGTTAGACATTGGAACAGGCTGCCCAGGGAGATGGTGGAGTCGCCGTCCCTGAAGGTGGTTAAAAAACGAGTTGATGAAGCACTTGAGGCCATGGTCTAGTGGTTAGGGAGATGTTGGGATAAAGGTTGGACTTGATTATCCTAGAGGTCCTTTCCAATCATAGTGATTCTATGATTCTGTGATTCTATGAGTTTGGGTTTTTCACCCTGGAGAAGGCTCCAGGGAGATCTTGTAGTGGCCTTTCAGTACCTCAAGGGAGCATGCAACAAAGCTGGAGAGGGATTTTTTACAAGGGCATGTAGTGATAGGATGAGGGGTAATGACTTTAAACTGGAATTTATACTAGATATTCGGAAGAAATTCTTTCCTGTGAGGGTGATGAGACACTGAAACAGGTGGCCCAGGGAAGTTGTGGATGCCCCATCCCTGGAAGTGTTTAAGGCCAGGCTGTATGGAGTCTTGTGCAGCCTGGTCTAGTGGGAGGTGTCCCTGCCCATGGCAGGGTGTTAGAACTAGGTGATCTTTGATGTGCCTTCCAACCCAAACCGTTCTATGATTCTATGATTCTTCTGCTACTAAATGTACCTACTTTTTTAGGTTATCAAGTTGATCAGATATTTTGTACTTATTATTTGCTTGTTGGAAAGGGGCTGCCAACCTAAAATATGTATGATTCTATTCTCTAACAAGAATTGCAGTGTGGTATCTAAAACTACAGTGGCAGCTTGTTCTCATCTCTCTGTTCCAAAGTGCAATGGAAAACTAACCTCAGATGATACATTTGTATTATACAAACATATAAACAAAACAGAAGATTCATAAGAAGTAATGGGATGTTTTTGGAGAAAATGAACCCACTGAATTATTTAAGGCAAGATGAAGGAGCTAGGTATAGAATAATCTGAGATAGAGATGGTTTGATCAATTGTATTATTTGTGTCTTCAGCTGTTTGAGATTATGGAGAGATATTTGACAATGCTGCACTTGAACCTTAGTGTTATACAACCTAGACTTCTCACGGTGGCTGACAATTTAGTCTTAGTAGCAGAAGCTCAAACTAAATTCTTTATTTGAAAATACAGTTGCAAATGACTCAGCTTTTGATGTATGGGCAACACTTGCACAACTGCCAAACCCCATCACTTTCTGCTGCTACACAAAGGCAAGGAATTTTGGGTTTCAATAACAGTATTCTTAGCTTTGTAGAAACTAGTTGAATTGCATGGATGAATAACAGGAAGTTTTTCTATCATCAGAGTAATTCTTAGATTGTTCTCTTCATCACTAATGATTTTTATTTAATTATTTGTTTATTGTATTCCTAAAGCATAAGATTATGTGAATTCTACATACATGATAGAAGCAGGGTGTGATGCATTCAGCAGATATATTTCATTTGAGCAATCAATCTAGCAATTGGAGTCACTAAGTACACTTAATGCTGGTATTGCATGTACAAATTTATTTGTTTACTTTTAAGCATACCTTATTTAGAGGCACTCAGGATGAATTGGTCAGGTTGGTGCAATGACACTACAAATGACAATACCCTTTGCAGGTTTGAGTTAGACCTGAGTAAAAATTGTTACATTCTCCCCCATGGCAAATTTTACCATTGAACTGTCAAGAAAGTCTTGCAAGAGTTTGTTCATCAGACCACTATCATTTATTTTATTTAACATAATCCTAAATGAAAATCTTTAATTTTCAAAAACATAATTTTGAATAATACAAAAAAAAAATGATGGCTCCCTCGATAAGAAAAACTATCTGCTGCGCACATGTGTCTGATACCTGCTGGGCAGGCTGTAGACTTGTGTGTAAGTGATCTGGGAAATTTCTGGAGTGCATTGATGGTAGTTTCTTAACACAGACAATCGATGAGATAACAGATTCTCTGCTGGTCTTGTCACAAGCAGGGAAAAACTGGTTGGGTATGTGACAGACAAGGGCCCTAGCCCTGGGCATTGGGCACCTCCTTGGGAAAGGGACAGGATCTGTATAAGAAAGATGTGGCCTGGAAAGTTTTAGGTCACCTGTTAAACTAGTCTTGCATATCAGTGTAGACACACTTAGGTTGTGTTTTGCTCAAGATTTAGCAGATCTTATTCTTTAGGATAAGAAATACTTTTCAGAGCAGATTAAGTTTTAAATAGCCCAAGTCTGTTCAGCTGAATGATTTTCTGGACTATCTCCTTAGTGAATAATTGCCAAAAAAAAAAAGAACTTGTTGAGGAAAACCAAGACGTGTGATCTCAAACTTGGTCAATCAGCTACCATTTAGTATATTGGACAAAAATATTAAAAAAATTAATGATGCTAATTTTACAAGAAATCCTTTCAGGTGAAATCGTATGTACAGTGATGTCTACAAAGCAGTCTGTACATACTGCTGTTCGCCGAGTTCTTCTGTATATCAGTGAGACAAAATTCAGAAAGCATTGACATGTTATTTTGAAGAATATGGATATCCAAAAAGAGCCTTTCAACACCCTTTCCCCCAGTAACTTCTCAATTAAACAAAATCAAAATCTCATACCTTATGTTAGTCAGCTACTCTGCTCCTCTTTTTTATTATTTTTTTTTTTAATGGGAGAGATGTAGACAAAAAAATTGATTTTATACTTTCTAAGTAATTAAAAAAAATCCAATAAGTTTATCAGTGTGAAACTATACAAGGTGTTTTATTTCCTTACTCCTGTCTATTCCTAGGAGCAGATAATTTAATCATAATCAAAATGTGCACTGGTATTCTTACAAAGATATCATAGTGATTGTTGCTGACTGGTCACTTGCATGAGCGGATACTCATGTTTTGCTTAGCCATGGGCAGCTGCTGGCAGTTGCAATAGTTCTTCGGTTCAATGTGATGCGTGTGTCTTTTTACTGTGTAGGTACAGTGCCTAGCACACTGGGGTACACACTAGTTAGAAACTTTAACAGGACCTGTGATTTTCACCAGCAATTTAAAGAAAACTAGACCGTGATGGTAAAAGACTCATTTGAGGAGCTGAGAGGTAAAATATGGAGAAGACAGTAGCTGAAGAAAGAGAAAGTGAAAGAATATTATATAGGCAAAACAATGTTTTATATAATTGTTTAAATATTTGGACAAAGGCTGAATATTGTGTGTCTACTACGTGGCTTTTCATTAAAGTTCACTTGCCTCCCTATGAGTGAAAGAATTACCTAAATCCCCTCAAAGTTACTAAATGATACACCCATTTGGAAGATGGGCACATGTGTTCTCTGCTACCTTAATGGAACTGTTTCTGCAATAATTCCTGGTATTCAGAAAGTAAATGGGTAACAAAGTGACAGTGGTTTATTTTTAGGTTATATTTCAGAAAGCCGTTTTGCTCTTCTTGCATTTCTTTATAGTTTTATTTCCAACACTATAATTTCTATTGTTAAGCCTGAAGGAATGCCTGCAGTAGTCCCACTGTGTGGCAGGGGCTGCTTGTTTTTAACACTTAGTTGAAAAGTAGAAACACGAGAAACTTGCTGCAGGAGCCATACCATTGCATAGATTCTACATCTGCCAGTGGATATGGGTAGACTATTTGTTATATATCTAGAAAAGTTAAAAATTTCTTTGAGAAACAGGGAAATAACAAAAGTAATTATTTTGCTGAAGTGCTACCCAAGGCTTATATCATTCAGCATTTATGTGCAGGAATTGTTTATAGTGTATCAAGCTGCATAAACTTGTATACTAACTCTCAGTTGTGTCATGCATTCTGTGACAACCATCTGCTTAGAATGACATGGCTTTTTGGTTTTGGTTTTATTTTTCTCTCATTCAGTCACACTAAAAATATTGGCAGGAACACTTTCTATGGGGCACACAAGTTAACAGAAGAGCTGATGTTACATAGGCTGTTTTGGATTAAAGTTACAACTTTGTAAAATAACACACACATGATCCTGAACTAAATAGATTTTTTAGATAAATATGCATATAAAATAAGGACTAATGAAGGTTTAGCATCTCTAGTATTTTCCTTTCATTGATTAAACTGCAACATGTAACTTACAAGAGAGTTACTGCCTTTTGCTTTCATTCTCACAGTGGGGTTTCTTTTTGGTTTTTTGTTGCCAATTAGGTAAAACTTTGTGGTATTTTCATTGCTTGGAAGATATGGATGCTCTGGCACCTTTCAGTAGAATAACTTCATCTCCTGGTATAGTGGGACCCTCCCCCTCATAAATTAAAATGTCAGCTATGACACATGAGGTGTTCTTAATTACAATAAAAAGTACCCTGATGCAAACAGTAAATATTTGTGCTTGTATTTTGAGCTGATGTTTTTTAACAATAGCACTTACATCAGGAGCAAGGTAGACATGCACTTAAATTTGCTTTGTAGCCATAAGTTTGAAGACTGGATAATTAGGCACATAAATAGCTGCTGATGCACCTTGCTGTTCACTACTGTAATAGCTGAGTGTGCAGGGTCTGAGCAGTCTTTAGACCTCGTGGACTAAAATCACACAGTTTAGGACAGAGCTGTGTATGTGTTAGTGAATGTGCAAGTTTCAGTCTTAGGTGTACAGTTCAGGATTTTGAGTTTATTTTTATTATTAATGTGTGACAGGCAGAACTGTGCACTGGGCATGACCAGGGGTTAAGCCAGGTCCAGCATCAGTCCAGCAGAAGACAGGACCAGTAGCTGGACTGGAGACAAGGGCAAGGCCTGGATCTGAGTCCCACTGAGGAGACCAAGACATGACATGGGTCCCTGTCCCATGATCAGAGGTGTGAGGCAGCCCAAGGGAGATTTGGCAGGGCATGGTAATTCCCATGGATTCTCTCAGGGCCCTGACTGTGTTATGTTAGCTCTGGTTAATTCTTTGTAACATACAGGAATTAGAAAACATTCACTTGAATCTATTAAAGTGTCAACTGACTCTATCATCCAGGAGTGATAATGTAAAGGAAGTCAAATGAAAATTTCACTTATTTCTTTATTTGCTTCAGAGGTTGAAATGTCAATAAAATGCAAGTTAGAAGATTACATCAGGGTTAGGAAAATTTATCTGTAAAAACCAGACAAATAAAATACTAATGATTCAATTCTTTCTTATAATAAATAAATAATAAAAATTGTGTTCATTGGCTAATCTCACTTTCATCAATATCAAAGAAAACAATGTCTTTAAGGGAGCAGTACCACTGAGACACAAACAACGAGCTGTATCTGTGCATGAAGATAACTATTGTTTTTTTGCCTAGGCATGTGAATTCCTTTACACATTTGGCAAATATCCCTCTCCAAACTCTTTGTGATGTCAAGTCTGTCTTTTTTTTACAGACTTGCATTATGTTTTACTGACAACAGCAGTCAGTTCTAGAACAAGATGGCTTTCTTATCAATGAGAGGAGGAAAATATATGTCAAAGTTTGACAACATTTTCTTTCTCCAAAAGTTAAAAAAAGCACCCAGGTGTTTGGAACCAAGCACCTTTGCAAAACAGTCTATGCTCTTGTGTTCCAGTTTGTGCCCATTGCCCCTTGTCCTGTCACTGGACACCACCGAGAAGAGTCTGGCCCTGTCTTCCTGACACCCGCCCTTGAGATATTGATAAGCATTGATGAGAGTCCCCCTCAGTCTCCTCCAAGCTGAACACACCCAGTTCCCTCAGCGTCTTCTCTTACTGGAGATGCTCCAGTCCCTTCATCATCTTCGTGGCCCTGCACTGGACTCTTTCCAGTAGCTCCATGTCCCTCATGAACTGGGGAGACCAGAACTAAACACAGTACTCCAGATGAGGCCTCATCAGGGCAGAGTCAAGGGGGAGGAGAACCTCCCTTGACCTGCTAGCCACACTCCTCTTTATGCATCCCACGATACCGTTGGCTTTCTTGGCTGCAAGGGCACATTCACAGAATCACACAGAATCACAGAATGTTAGGGATAGGAAGGGACCTCAAGAGGTCATCTAGTCCAATCCCTGTGCCAAAGCAGGAATACCTAGATCAGGTCATACAGGAACATGTCCACGTGGGTTTCAAATGTCTCCAGAGAACGAGATTCTACAACCTCTAGGGAGACTGTTCCAGTGCTCTGTTACTCTCACTGTGAAGAAGTTCTTCCTCACTTTTATGCGGAACCTCCTATGTTCCAGCTTGCATCCATTGCCCCTTGTCCTATCATTGGATGTCACTGAGAAGAGCCTGGCTCCACCCTCATGACACTCACCCTTTACATATTTATAAACATTAATGAGGTCACCCCTCAGTCTCCTCTTCTTCAAGCTAAAGAGACCCAGCTCCTTCAGCCTTTCCTCATAAGGGAGATGTTCCACTCCCTTCATCATCTTTGTGGCTCTGCACTGGACTCTCTCAAGTAGTTCCCTGTCCTTCTTGAACTGGGGGATCCAGAACTGGACACAATATTCCAGATGTGGCCTCACCAGGGCAGAGTAGAGGGGAAGGAGAACCTCTCTCGACCTACTAACCACACCCCTTCTAATACACCCCAGGATGCCATTGGCCTTCTTGGTGGCTCATGGTCATCCTGCTGTCCACCAGGACCTCCAGGTCCCTTTCCCCTACGCTGCTCTCCAACAGGTCAGTCCCCAACTTACACTGGCACATGGGGTTGTTCTTCCCCAGATGCAGGACTCTACACTTGCCCTTGTAATATTTCATTAAATTCATTAAAGTGTGGAGACATCCTGGCAATGCTGAGATATCCTTTTCCATCTCTCTCCCAGACTGTTGGTTTCTCACATACATCCACTGCTTTACCATCATCTATCCACCGGGTTATGGCCTCATAAAAGGCTATCAGGTTAGTTAAGCATGGCTTCCCCTTGGTGAAGCCATGTTGACTGCCCTTAATGACCCTTTCATCCTTGATATGCCTAGAGACAGCACCAAGGATAAGTCGTTCTATCCTCCTTCCAGGGATGGATGTGAGGCTGACTGGTCTATAGTTACCCAGGTCTCCCTTCTTGCCCTTATTGAAGAGTGACATTTGCTTTCCTTCAGTCCTCAGGCACCTCTCCTGTTCTCCATGACTTAACAAAGATGATGATAAGTGGCCTAGCAACGACATCTGCCAGCTCCCTCAGCACCCACAGGTGCATCCCATCAGGACCCATGGATTTATGGATGTTCAGGTTGCGTAACTGATCCCTAACTCAGTCCTCATCAACCAGGACAAACCACTCCTCTATCCTGACTTCCTCTGGAGCCTCAGGGGTCCTGGGCTCCTCAGGACAGCCTCCAGCAGTATAGACAGAGGCAAAGTAGGCATTCAGTAACTATGCCTTCTTTTTATCCTCTTTCACCAGGGCACCCACCTCGTTCACCAGTGGGCCTACATTGCCTCTAGTGTTAGTTTTATCTGCAATGTATTTGAAGAAGCCCTTTCTGTTGTCCTTGACCTTTCTTGCAAGGTTTAATTCCAAGGAGGCCTTGGCTTTCCTAGTTGCCTCCCTGCATCCTCTGGCAACAGACTTATATTCCTCCCAAGTGGCCAGTCCCTCCTTCCATGATCTGTACATTCTCTTCTTCCCCTTGAGTTTGCCCAGCAGTTCCCTGTTTAACCATGCAGGTCTCCTGGAACCCTTTCTTGACTTCCTACCTGTTGGGATGCACTGATCTTGAGCTCGGAAGAAGAGGTCCTTGAATGCTAACCAACTGTCTTGGGCCCCTTTACCTTCAAGTACCCTGTCCCATGGGATTTCCCCTAGCAATTGCTTGAAAAGGCCAAAGTTGGCCCTACTGAAGTCCAGGGTTGTAATTCTGCTAGGTATTCTGCGCTTACCACATGAGATCTTGACCTCCACCATCTCATGGTCACTGCAACCAAGGCTACCCTCAACCTTCAGCATTTCAACCAGACCCTCCTTGTTCATGAGAATAAGATCCAGCAGAGCTCCTCTTCTAGTTGGCTCATCCACCATTTGCATCAGGAAGTTATCATCAGTGCACTGAAGGAACCTCCTGGACTGTGGATGGCTGGCTGAGTAGGCCTCCCAGCAAATACCAGGGTAGTTAAAGTCCCCCATGACAACCAGGGCCTGCATTTGCGAGACTGCTATCAGCTGCCTGTAGAAGGCCTCATCAACCTCCTCATCCTGATCCAGTGGCCTGTAATAGACACCCACAAGAGCATCACCCATGCCAGCCTGCCCCTTAATTTGCACCCACAAACTCTCATCTTGCTCCTGATCTGCCCCTGGACAGAACTCAACACACCCTAGTTGCTCACTCATGTAAAGAGCAACTCCATCACCTCGCCTCGCTGGCCTGTCATTCCTGGAAAGGACACAGCCATCCATGACCACATTCCAGTCATGTGAGCTGTCCCACCAGGTCTCTCTAATCGCCACTAGATCATAACCCCTGACCAAACACGGATTTCTAACTCCTCCTGTTTGTTCCCCGTGCTGCGTGTAGTGGTGTACAGGCATGTCAGAGAGCGAGCGGAGCATGCTGATTTCACCCTAAGGGGATGGAAGGCCTCCTGGTCTTCAATACTCGAGCACTGCCCCAGTGGTGCAAGGCCAGCTACAACCCCATCCCCCTTCGAATCTAGTTTAAAGGTCTCCGAATGAGCCCTGCTAATACCTGTCCCAGGACCCTTTTGCCCCTACGAGATAAGCCTTCCCCATCTATTACTGTCAGACCTCGTCTTATAAAACCGGCCATTATCAAAGAACCCGAAGCCCTGCCTGTAGCACCAGTCTCATAGCCAGGCATTTATGGAATGAATCCTCCTATTGAGTCCCATGTCATCACCTGAAAATGGAAGGAGGGAGGAGAAAATAACCTTCGCCCCAGACTCTTTCACGAACCATCCCAAGGCCTTGTAGTCTTTCTTCATCCCCCTCAGACTACGAGATGTGGCTTCCTCCCCACCTGTCTGGAGGATCAGTAATGGGTAGTAGGCTGTCGACTGCACCAGGCTGGGGAGTTTCCAGGTGATATCCCTGATCCGGGCTCCAGGCAGACTGCAGACCTCCCTGTGATGAGGGTCAGCTCTGCATATCGGGGCCTCAGTTCCCTTTAGGAACAAGTCTCAAACAACTAGAGGTCTTCTCTTCCTCCTTGTGGAAGAGGTTATGTTTCTATGAGGTTTACCTGTCTGTGGTGAGACCTCTAATGTAGGTTGCCTATCCACCACATCCTCATTAGTCTGGCTATTTTCACCAAGGTCCTCATATCTATTTCTCAGAGGCACCTGGGGAGGCGAGGTGGTCAAGGACGGCACTCACCTTCTTCCATGGCCATAAACTTGCCTCCACTCACCCCTTTCATTTAATATTCTGTCATCCTCCTGAGAGGGGCAGCGTACAGGGGCCCCTCGATCCTGGGTGTTTTCTGGCAGGTGCTCCCATTTCTATTGAAGGAAGGGCAGAGCCTGGCTCCACCAGTCTATCTCCATTTCAGCCTCCCCGATGCTCCTAAGCCTTTCTGCTTTGGCTTGAAGCTTTTCAACCAGATTTTGCAGTTGTGCCGCTCGGCTGAGCAGATCATCTACCTGCTCACAGCACACACAGCCACCTGTTATGAGGGAGACGCTGTGGCATTCCCTGCAGCCTGCTGCCTGCACAATCTCATCCTTCCGTGGAAGCTCTATCTGGGTTCCCACATCCAATTTGGTCTTCTTCTGCCTGGTGGAGACCATTGTTGTTTCAGTGGTAAGGAGCTGGTCTCTGCAGCAAACTCAGCTTCTCCCTCCCCTGCCTAGTTCATGGCTCCTTAGCGTCTTCTGCTCGTGCCAACTGCCCCGTGCAAACTTCTGTGCCCCACCTTACAGACGTGCCACACCCGTGTTGTTTGACTGCTCCTGTTTGTTTGCCATGGTCCGGGTTGCTCGCGTTCCCCAGGGGCATTTAAAAATCTCCCACACTGCTTGGGGCCACGCCTCTGCCACGCCTGATTGGCTCTCGCTGACTTCCTGGAGCCATTGGGGCTCGGGCTGCGAGTGGGGGCAGTCCCTGGCACAGGAATCCTCTGCACAATGTGACTGAACCCTCACCGCCTGGGCCTTACCTCAGTCTTGTCGCTTTAGATCTCTATCATGAAAGTCAGCATTTCATACGAGACAGAGTAACAGGAAGAGCCTCAGTTGACACATTGCTGAACTGGAATGTGCTTACTCTTTACAGGCAATTGCCACTACAGCCACATTATAAAAGCTGAACAAAAAATCTTGTTTGCCTAATGTTGTCCCAAATGGTCATTGCCACCAGCAGAGGGAAAAGTTCCAAATAGACAATGTTTCTTCCCAGTCTTGCCAAGAGTGAAGGGTGAGCTGATCACCAAAGCCTCCGAAAACTCAAAAGCTTTTTTGGATGTCAGATCATAGCAAAGCTGCTGATCAATGTTAGGTACATTTTATCTATCTGATGTCTGCCAACATCCATCCAGATCAGAACAAAGTTACTGATCAGTGTTATGAACACCTTGGCTATCTGCTGCCTGTCAGCATCCATTAACACTTTTGTTAGAATTTTGTATGTTTTGATATCCTTTTTTAATGTAGGTTTTTTTCCCTTCTACCCTGTTGCCAAGTTCACTTCAGCTAATCCCTTGTACTAAATGTACAGTCTGGAAATGCACTGTTCACCTAGCCAAAATGTAAAATACGAAAGTAGTTTCGCTGTCTAAGTTTCAGGCTAATCTATACATACTATATAGTTTGAGAAAATTAAATTCAGAGAATTTACCAAAAAGTGAATTCAGTTCTGCTCTTCAAAATGCAAAGGAAAAAACTCAATTTCATATTTTGTTTTTTTGGTGCTGTCAAACAGATAATTACCACTAGGTTTTTCTATCAGCGTTCTAGTTCAGTGTTGGATGGACTATTCATACTCTAAACTGAATCAGGACTACATAGTCACTGCAGTTCAGGGTTTGGTTTATATGTGATATTCAGTTTATTATCAGTCAAGATATTCATTCTAAATCCAAGATATGAGTATTGTTTTATCATGTGCTTCTGTTAAATTAGAGAATTATAAAATTATATATGAGACAATAAAATATTTCTACACATTTGCTTTTGATTCTAAGATTCTATCATTTATAGACACATACTTATTTCTTAATTTATGTCTGAGACCATGTGGAATCACCATAGATTATTCATTGCTTGAATAACAGAAGTTCCTAAGGATGTCAACAGGGGTCAGAATTTAATCATCCCAAGCATTTCACAAATGGCACAAAACAGTCCTTACACCAGAGACTTCAGTCTAAGATTTAGGCGTCCTGTAACAGGTGGATAAGGCAGATGGTGAGCTTGATGAGAGGACAAAGCATTTATAGGAACAGGTGCATTCACAAAAGTTTGTAGCCCATGGGTTGTCACCAGCATAACTTGTGCAAGGTGTATTGTAATTCTCCCGGTAATCACAACTTCCTGTTTTGCTCTTGAAAAAATAAATATTATTTGCTTAAGGGCCAACTTAAGTTATTTTTAGTGAAATTCATTGAGTTTATAACAAAAGGGAATTCTTTGTTATTAATATTAAATGTGTTTAAAAGAAGTTAGCTAAAGTGTATCTTACAGAAGATGGATGTTGTTGGGATTTGAATTCTGAAACTAAAAATGAACCTACCTAGCTTTTACAGCTATCTTCTGTAAAAGAGTAATTTTTGCATGTTTTAGAAAGCTGCTATAAAAAGAAGCATGGGGACAAAAGAAGCATGAAAGGCATGTGATCAGCTGATCTTGGCTGGACACCAGGTGCCCATCAAGCTTCTCTATCATTCCTCTTCTCAGTAGGATGGCATGAGAGAGAAAATAAGATGGAAAAAAACCTCATGGGTCAAGATAAAGAGAGATTAATGAAGCAAAAGCAAAAGCTGTACATGGAAGCAAAGTTAAAAAAAAAAATATTTATTCTCTACTTCCCACCATCAGTAGATTATGTCCAGCCATTTCCCAGGAAGCAGGGCTTCAGTACTCATAGCAGTTTCTCTGGAAGACAAATGTCATAATAACGAATGCCCCCTTTCTTTTTCTTAGCTTTTATTGCTGAGAAGACATCATATCCCTTTGGTCAGTTTGGGTCAACTGTCCTGGCTATGTGCCATCCCATGATCTTGCCCACTCCCAGCTTACTGATGAGGGGGAAATGTTGGACAGCCAGCCTTGACACTGTGTGAGCCCTGCTCAGTAGTGGCCAAAACACTGGTGTGTTATTAACACCTTTATAGCTTCCAGTACAAAGCACACCACTATGAGGACTGCTATGGGGAAAATTAACTCTATCTCAAGCCAGACCCAATACATGTTGATAACACATCAGTAATAAAAGCTAAGAGAAAGGAAGGAGGGAGGGGAGACATTTGTTATTATAATGTGTATCTTACAGACCAACTGTTACACAGTCCTTCTTGGTGTCCAGTGTGGGGCATAGGGAATTCAAGACAAGGACAGTAACTGGGAGAGACAGTGTGCAAAACATGGACTGAACAATATTAGACAGCTGAATGATCGTGGGGAATTACAAAATCCTTGTAATTGTGGTGAAGGGATGAGAGGTAGATTGTGTGTAAATTGTTCACTTTCATTCGGTGTTGTGATGATGTTGCTTTGATTTTGGTGTGAGAAATTGTTTTTGTTGATGTGAGTGAAGTTGGTTAAGTTTGTGAAGATTATGTGATATATGTGGATTTTAATAATAATACTTAAATATGTGATTCACAGAGGAAAGGGGTGGAATGTGTTTTGGTAGTGGGGGGCTACGGGGATGACTTCTGTGAGAAGTTGCTGGAAGCTTCCGCTATGTCAGATAAAGCCAATACCAGCCAGCTGCACGTTGGACCCACCACTGGCCAAGGCTGAGCCGATCGGCAACAGTGGTACTGCTTGTGTGGTAACATATCTAAGAAGAGGAAAAAAACATTGCTGTGCAACAGTAACTGCAGCGGAAGGTAGGAGTGAGACCATGTGAGAGAAAAAACTGCAGATCCCAAGGTCAAGGAAGAAGGAGAGGGAGGAGGCGATCCAGGTGCCAGTGCAGAGATACCCCTGCTGCCTGTGGTGAAGACAATGGTGAGGCAGGCTGTCCCCCTGTGGCCCATGGAGCAGGTGTCCACCTGCAGCCCATGGAGGACTCCATGCCAGAGCAGGTGGATGTGCCTGAAAGGAGGTGGTGACCCCATGTAGAGCCCACACTGGAGCAGGCTCCTGGAAGGACACCTGATGATAAGACCACACAGGAGCCTGTTTGCTGGCAGAACTTGTGAACCTTGTGGGGGACTCAAGTTGGAGAAGTTTGTGAAGAACTGCAGTCTGTGGGAAGAACCAATGCTGTCAAAGTTCATGGAGAACTGTGTCTTGTGGGAGGGACGCCATGCTGGAGCAGGGGAAGGGTGTGAGGAGTCCTTCCCCTGAAGAGGAAGAAGTAGCAGAGACAACCTGTGATGAACTGACCACAATCCCCGTTCCTTGTCCACCTGCACCGCTCAGGGGAAGAGGTGAAGAAAATTGGGAGTGAAGTTCAGCCTGGGAAGAAGGGGGAGGTGGCGGGGTGGTGTTTTAAGGTTTAGTTTTTATTTTCATATTATCCTACTCTGATTGGTAATAAACTAAATTAATTTTCCCAATTCAAGCCTGTTTTGTCTGTGATGGTAATTGATGAGTGATCTCCTCCTGCTCTTTTCTCGACCCACTAGCCTTTCATCATATTTTCTCTCTCCCTTGTCCATCTGAGGAGGGGAGTGGGTTTGGTGGGCACCTGGAATCCAGCCAGGGCCAACCCAACACAGCTAGATATCCAGATTTTGCTGCATTTAAGATCAGCAGAAGAAGAGTTTCTTACTTTATTCATAAGAAAAAACCAGCAAGATACACTAGGGGCTGAAACTTAAATGGGAGCTTTAAAAAAATAGATCATATCATGTACCTTTCGTTATTAATTCGAGAGAAAAAACAGTCTATAAGAGAATACTCATTTTCCTGTTCTTTTTCTCTAACATTTACATATATACTATTTTTAACAGGGTCACATTATTCTGCAAATCTTCAAAACATTTGGCTTGTTAGGGTTCTATAAGCAGTGTAAGATCCTTCAGGAGACACTGACCAAGTATATTTTTTTTCTTAAATATATGCTGCCTGTGATGTGATGTACACAGAGAAGTCGTGTCAGCTATTCAGGAAGGTTACCAATGTGCTGCAGATCCAGTATCACTTACAAACCTATCTTTCCTTCTGATGTCTTTGCAGGATTGTGTCACTTCCTATGCTTGCTATGATATATGTATTGACTAATACCATACTTGATTAATTTTCTGGAGCATTATTTTCTTCCTCCAAAATGCTACATTTCTGCTTATTAATTTGTTTGGACATCAGAAGAAACAATTTTCTAGTTACTAGTTTATGCCAATAGTAAAGCCAAACAGATATCCCTGACTTTCTGTACTTTGCCAAGTACCAGTGAACACATTCCTCTTTCCAGAAAATGTTAGTAGCTGGAATGAACTCAAGAGGCTTAGAGCCTGGCTGCATTTATTGAACAGATGACTTTTATTACTATAGCTAGATAGGGCATTTTTGGGTTAGCCAAAAATACTGGAGAAGAAAGATTATATTTCTCATTGACTATTAGTGATTGGTAAATCAGAAGAGGCATATACATCAGACACCTCGTGTTCACTTACTGATTCAGGAAAATTTAATAATCATTAATATACAATAACCGTAAATTGTAAATTATGTTGCTTCTACCAAGTTTTCATTCCGGCTAGGTGGCATTTTGCTTAAATTGCAAAACACTTCCCCCGCCTTCCATCAGGTCTCTTGTTGGAAAGGCAAGATAAGGTCTGCTGATAGCTTTGGTAAATTTGGAGGTAGCTGTAACCATAAGATCCCTGCCTCTTTTTGCCGGTAGTGTACTCGGATTTGGTTCATCGCGTTTGTTACTTTTTGCAGATATTGGCAAGCATCCAGTTACAAGAAAATCCTTATCATCATTTACAGAAATTAGGTAAGGAACTATCACGGAGCTGCAATTTGAGTACAATTCAGTGTGTTGAAAGCATGATGGACGTCCTTAAGTTTATATGTTGAAAAAATTACAAATTACTGCTTAGAAATTTACAGCAATCTTACTTCGTTGACTGGATTCTACCAGTCAGGCACTGAAAAAGAAAACCAGTGGACTTCCTTTAATAACATCTGTCTACTATTCTGTCTGGTAAAATATTAATGCATGCTTAAAAATAAATAAGAAATGCCTGGATTTTTGTTCGGGTTTAAACATGATAACAGACACTCGTGCAAAAAGCAAACAAGGAACACAAAACTCCTGCCATAAAACCAAAACAAAGATGTGAAGCTTAACATCTGCAGAATGACTGAGCTAATACCTTTCTTAGAACACTCTTTCACATTATTTTCTTAGTTCTACTTTCTTTTCTGACAGTAGATTTAAGTAGATTTTTAACAAAAAAAAATATTTCTGATTTTGATAAAGTGAAACATACATATAGAGGAACATATTTTACTTAGTCTTTTCCAATTGTGTTTTGTTGAAATCAGTGAATTAAAAATCTTTGTGTGTTCCTTGTCTCACAGGAAGTCTAGACGACATATTGAACCTCATTCTTTTAATTTCAAGGAATTGATATCCAATGGTCTGAAATGCATACAGCCTCAAATATGGAAAAAGATAACCCATGTGATCAAAATATATGCAAGTAGGAGCTTTACTGCAAAGAGTTAGGTGCTAGCTTAGGGATATCTGGGCTGACTACATTTGAAATGTTTTGCCAGTGTTGTTAATCCAGTTTTGTGTACTAAAAAAGCTCTTGGATATAACTGACAGAAATTGAGATTTTGCCAGCAGAGTGTGTTCCACATTCACCTGGATGAAATAACTTACAGCAGAAAATGTTTTCTAAGTTGTTGTTATAAATGAACTGATGCTAAAGCTTTTGCCAGACAATCTATCAGTCTTATATTTTACCTCACAGGTTTTTTAACCAAGAGAGACATATCCCCATGTGCTGACCTGGCCTAGCATTTGAGAACAAAATTATTTTTTTCTGAACCTGTAAATTCCTTCCAGGTAATAACATGTTATCATAGCATTTAATAGCTCTGTGACTGCTATGTCAAAAAGTTCCTTCAGGCACCCGTAAATTCTGTGGCATATTCAGTTTTGCTTCACCTGCATGCCTTCCTTCATGAAAATTGCAAATGGCCATGGATGTGACAGACACAGCTCAAAATAAACGGTGTAAGGAACTTTGACTGTTTTCCTTAGCATCTGTTAGCTAATACCGGGATGCTTTGTTAGTACACTGTTGATGATCAGGAGCTGTAATGAATGTTGGACACAAGGGGCTGCTTCTGCACAAGGGACGTCTCTCCCAGACAAGTTGAACACTATCACCTTCCCTATGGAGGAATTGTTTTGCTGAACCAAGGCCAGTTGCACAAAAGCATGAAAGGAGTTTATTTCACCAGATTATCAGAAATGATCAAAAACATTTCATCGTTTCATCAAAGCCTATGAAGGGGAAAGATGTGAATAACCCTGTGAAGAAGGACAGTGATAGCAAAGGCTGCATGCTGTTATGTAACAGCCTTTCACCAGATCAGAAATGGGCACTAATGACAAGTGGACACAGGGGATAAAGCCCAAAAGACAGTATGAATCTGTCCTGGGGAGATCACACCTGCCTCTGACAGGTACCCTTAGGGGTTTGTTTCTTTTGCATGCTGGCTGAACTTACAAATATCATCATGCCTGTCAAGTCTGACTGTATTCTTTCCAAGCTGTTGTAGACAGCGATTTGATCCTTCACACCCTTGTGCAAACAGAAGTACTGTATTTTGGAAAAAACCCAAAACCATAATAGATATCTCATTCATCTTTAAAGGCAAAAGGCTGTTTTAACAAGAGGATTTTTAAAATATGTTTTGTACTGGTTTTGTTGCCTTTATGTTAAAATTAGAAATCCTGCATGCGTCATTGCCTAAGAAACTGAGGAAACACATTTATCAAAGTATTCATTTCTCTGTATTTTTACAGTTTTGTTTTTCTTTTTTTATTTGAACAGTCAATTACAGGTGAATTTTTGTGCAGTGCACCATTTCTGTAAGAGTTTATACACAAACAGGAGGGAATAGGGAGAAGCAAATAGTACATTTGAAAAGAGATATTGCTTTCCTACAATATAACATACTTCTCTTTTGTGAGAGACTGTTTACTTAATACTGTAGATCAAAGTTAACTATTGCTGAGTCACCCCTGATGAATAGAAGTTTTTTACTTTTCAAAAGGCAGACGTATTCTTCCACTGACTCCTTCGCTTACTTTTTGTTTAACAGTGAGAACAAACTGAGACTTAAAAAATATTACACATCATTCATCTGATTTAAATTGCGTACTTTAACTTGTATGTTGCAGAATGGTTTGTCTATCTTCATTTTGCTGTTTTTTTTGTAATTGTTTTCTCTCACTTAAGTATTTATTGCTGTTTCCTGGTGGTCTTTTTCTTATTCTGTTTGTAGTGGTTTATGATGAGTAAAAGACTGGAAACAGTGTGTGAGTATGCATCTCTCCATACATCCATAGACCAGACCTCTGTGAGGAAAGCTATTGTACAGTGAAGATATACTTTTGTGATTCGATACACGGGTCATCCGATAGATGGTAAATCAGTCCCTTACCTGCTTTGTGCTGGCTTCTGATGGGGACAGGTGGATTTTTGTGTCAAATTTTACTGCCTTTTTTGTGACATGGAAAGTTTTCCAGACCTGAAGCAAAAATGAGTTCCTTGTTAAAAATCTCATGCGAAATGGAATTTGAATCCTCAATTATCAGAACTGTGAGATTAGGAAAAGAATGTTAAATATTGTTTAATAAAGCTGTTGTGGACTCATCTCCAAGGGAGGATTTGTCCTCACTTGGAAAAGTAGGTACAGTAGGTTACTGTTTAAGTTTCAGTTCTTCTCAAAGACTATATAGGCACTTGGTCAATATGCCGCTAAAGAAGACGGGGCTTGACCTGGAAACTTGATTATGGCATGTTACCAACAGGTCAGATTTTGCAAGCAGATGAAAAGGGGTGTGTTTCAAACAACGAAATGTTAGAAGTTCTGCAGGAGGTCACGTTGGTGGTCAATCTGATCTGGTAGTCTCCTTCCAGCAGTGGCAGTAGTCATGGTGGTCCTTATCCCTAATATCTGTCCAGCTCCCACAGTCATCCCAGCATTAAATATGTTAACCAGTACCTGTCTACTTTACAGGTCTATTTGAAGACCTGTTATCAATGAATTTACTAACACTCTTTGCTTTTGTAAACTTTTTGTGATGCCATATCCTAGAAGATCATTGTCTGCTGTATAAAATAGCAATTATTTTTTTTCCGAAGTGATCTCCAAATAGTTTCTACGTGCACTCCATGATTCCAGTATTGCAGAATTTCCTCACTAGCATTCATCTTACCACCACGATCATGATTTTGCAAACCTTAATTATATTCTTCTGCAGCCTTTTCCTCTTCAAGTGGAGAAAGAAGTCTAGAATTTTTATTATCTCCTTATAAGGAAACTAGTCCTCTTCCTAATAATTTTATTAGCTCTTCTTATGTCTTTTCAAACTGCACTATCTGGATTCTGGAGCTGCAGAGACCAGAACTGTACGTAGTGGTTGAGAGGTGAAAAATTGGATCAAAGGTTGTTTTCACGATATCAGTTTGAAACATTGCTAATGGACAAGTGCACCATAGCTGTGTAATTAACATCTGTCACACACTATGACTTGCCACTGGGAAGATTTCCTCTCTCACACTTTAAGAAATTGTGGAATGCAAACACAAATATACTAGAAAATATAAAAATGGAGAGGGTTTTTTTGTTTTGTTGTTGATATTGTTGAGTCTTTTTAGACAAAACTTCAGGGATAATACTCTAGTGCTGACTAAATTATGCAAGTGATATAATACGAAAGGAGATCTTTTAGATGATAGACATGATAGGTAATGGCTGTAGGCCAGAATCTTGCAGGTATACGTAAGAAATAAGTGAATTAGTTTTCTGCCTTCTAAAGTTATAAACTTTAAACTGTACTTGCATGCTGGGAAACTGTGAAAAGACAAGCATAAAGTCTGTTCTGTGGCTAAGAAGTTCTTGTCCATAACAGGTATGGTCTTTGTTGTATATACAATAATTAGATCTAGAAGAAAAGTAGAAGAGTAATGAAAATAGGTAGAGCTATGTATGCTGACAGATTATTACATTTGCTAGTGAAAAAATATAATAAAGGGAGACAGATGCTGTGAAAAAAACCGCTACTATTTACACTTGAATGTTCACTAAAATCACAAGAAAATGAGAATTTTTAGACTTCATCCTCCACAGCATGATCATTAAAACATTTGTACTGTAAAAGAAAATAGATACAAGTTTCACACCTGATATTATTTATATAGATGTGTTAGTAATCCTAAATTTAACCTTGCTGATGCCAACAGGTGCCTGATCTTCACCTATAAAAAGAGGAGGCATAGTGGCTTTGTAGATAAACCTAGAGGAAGGGGATTTTCTGTTGTCTGTGCATTGGTCATGAGTCTGATATACTCCTCACTGGCTAAATAAGCACAGCTTCCAGCTGTTGACCTTCAAGGCTGGTCATTTTATCTAGCTAGGGATAGGCTGAGGTGACCGAGATGGGCTGCATATGGCAGGTTCACAATGTACCGGTGGCAGCCCTGAGTGTCACAGTCATTTGATTCATAATTTTAATATTTATAGTAGTGCCTGGAGCATAGCTGGGATGCTTTTAATATATCTACTTAGATATAAATAAATATGAGAGTCCTACTGTTGCTTAAGCCTTAACCTGTAACTTTTAATTATTATGTCTTCACTGAGTGACTTCCATAAAGAAGCTGCTGCAAGAAGGCTTCAATATAATGGTAGCAAGGTAGGTATAAATTTATCTTCTATCAGTGAGTCTTACCTGTTTCTAGACTGACATTTTGCTCTTTCTTTCTCTTTTACTGTTTATATCACTAGGCAGAGTGTGCTCACTTTTTGGGGGAATATATACTATGGAGGGGAAAAGACAGTGTCTAGCTGAGTGTCTTCTTGCCACACCTTTGTCTGAATTAAGATTCTTTAGGGTATTAAATGTTTAAATACATTGAATATTTTGATTTTATTTTTTTTTCTCAGGCTAAATATGTCTCTGAGAAGCTAGATGTATTTGTTCATTTTCTGTCTTATAATACACATTGGCAAATTATTTCTTTTCTTGTGATGCCTTTTCCTTATACTAAAACTCTTGAATTTTTCTGAAGCATTTTAACATAGTCTGCAGATATGGACAGAGCCAAACTTTCAGATCCTGAATCAAATAGCCCTGCAGGTGAGACAAATGAGTATCTCATCCTTTTCCAACTGATATTAGAGAAATTATTGAAGTAAAACCCCTCAAATTTGAAGAAAATTAGCCATGGAAGTGTCAACAGTCCTTTCTTATCCTTTCCCATAAAGAGCAACTTATTTCCTCACCTTCCTCAAGGCTAAATGAGGATGCATTACTTGGACTGCTTTGGACTGTTCTTGAGGTAATATTTTACACTATGTGTCAATCAAAATTAAAACCCAGACTTACTTGAAAAACCAAAAATGCTTCAATTGGCAAAAGATTAGTACTGTAAGTTGCACAGTACATCACTTGCAGAAATGGAGATGGTATTCTTGCCAAAAGGCAGCAAAGTAGGTTCCTCCTCCAGATGTGTCCATGAGGATTATTTTTTCCCCATTCTGTGAGAGTCTCTCTTCACCTGATACAACTGCAAACTGCTGCAAAGCAGTAGTGTCTTTTTCTTCTGGTTTATTATTGCTTAACTGAATCCCAGAGGAATGCTGTGGAGCCACAGCTTTTAGAAAATGAGGTGAATCACAACATAAACCACTACAGAGACCAAAACAAAAAAGGAAAGGAAAAATATATATTTAAAAAAAAAAAAAAGACAGAAAAAGGAACTAGGAAAAAGGAAAAAAGAAAAAGCAAGAAGGAAAAGGAAAAAGGAAAAAGAAGTAAAAAGGAATAAGGAAGGTGACTCCACACCAAAGGCAAACGAAATAAACACGCTTCACTGGTAGTGAACAGTGGTTTCTTGGGGGATATGATTTTGTATATTTTACATTCTATTAATTTTCATGGCATTGATGGAGAGATATTAAAACTGTGAGAGTGTTGAAGACAAATTAACTCATCAGTTATGTGTATGGGACAATTGAGACCAAGTTTATTTCACCATTTCTAATTGCAATAAAACAGTAATTACTAACTTGTGGAATCTTCACAGAAATCTGTATTTGTCACCACTTAATTTGAAGTCAGTGACTGCTGTATACTTAACTTTTCAGTCATCTAATGCAGAGGACTAGAAGGCAGCTTAGAATAGAGCAGTCTTTCTTTTCAGTTTTCATAGCACTTTTTTCCCAGCACTTGTCCAAGCTAAACTTTGCCTGGGACACTAAAGTATTCTGTTCATACTGAAACAGTACTTAAAAATAAAAGTGAATACATTTTCTCACAGACATTACTGTCTCTGTCTTTCTTTTATTCTCTTCGTGTGTGTGTATCTCACTTTCTTTTCCTTGAAGAGATATGGTGTTGTGTTCCCTCAGGAATAGATTGAGCCATCATTACGCTGATTAATACCTTATTTCGAGAGAGTTCTCACAGAAATTGGTAGTTTTAAACCAAATACTTCATCTGAACCAGTCCATTGTGTTATGGTGCTGACATCAAGCTTTCTTGAATCCCTCTTTAATGTAAAAGAAGCACAAAATCCTTTATTACTTTGTTTCTTAAAATAAAGGATGAAGGGAGGAAGAAACATTTTGGAAAAATGTGTTATGCTTTGTTTTGATTCTAAGGAAAGTATTTTGTGCTTTCCAGTTTTTTTTCAGGGCACAGGTGAGGGCAACCTTCTCCTCCTTGTTACACGAGATCTCCATAACATGTGGGCCACCCACAAGCGACCTTACTGAATTACTAGATCATGACTTGCAGCAAACCAAATCAATGAGTATTCTTTACATTTGGAATCTGTGTTGATTTATGTGTAGTGGTGTGCTAGACACAAAGCAAACCAGAGGCCAACATCTGTCTTTCACAACGTTCATCTTAAAATAGCCATAGAGCTATAGTTCTATAATTAGTGCAACTGCATACAGCGGCAGTAGTGTAATATTGTTAGCAATCCTTAAAATAAAAGACCATATAGCTCTTTTTGGTGAAAGGAAAAGTGCGTAATATTTCTTATATTCTATTGCTGTTAGAATAAAGCAAAATATTTCAAATGAAAAGTGTTAGATGTTACAGCTTTTTGTACCCACAGATAAATATTTCGGTAATGCAGTTTGTTTTCATGGATTGTTTACATTTTTTCAAAATGTGTATTCTGTTTTGATATTCGTATTGGGGAAAGAATAGAAATAAAGATAACTGGCAAAATTAAATGTTAAAAATCTATATGGTAATCTGTTTTGATAGTCACTTTTTTAAAAAAAAAATGTTTGTCTTCCATCACTGAAAAATAAATGTTTTTCCTTACAAAAGATTTTGCTTTTCAAGTAGTCCTAATTGCTACTAATGAATGAAAAACAGAAAGAAGAAAATGCTAGTAACTTAACTGTGTACAGAAAGACCAAACAAACAAAAAAAGTTATTTCATTAACTTCAGATTTGTCAAGGATATTGTGGGACATAGAGATAATTTATTATTTTATATCCTATACTATTTTAAATAGTATTTTATAAAATAACTATTTTAAATCCTATATTTCAGCTTACTATAAGTTAAAAGTTCTTGGGTTTTCACTGCAATCAGGCAGGAGCACAGCATGTATTTTTAGAAACAGTTATTTAGACTTCCTATATATTTAGTGAATTTTATTTTCTTCATATAAGCCAAATACATTTTCTTGATATCTGGAAATATTTTCCAGTCAATCTAATCATCTATGAATAAAAAGCAAGCAAGAGTTCATCCTTAGTTAACTTTAATAATGCACATTTTTAAAAAAAAAAATTATTTCTGTATTGAGTTGTGCCCTATATTAGTGAAACATCCTGTTGATGAAGTAGAAAGGCTATGATTATTAATGTAAAAATCAGAAATATTATAATACATTAATAAGGATCTATCTTCACCAGAAGACTCCAAAGGACTTGCAAAGAAGTTCTAAGAGAAAACTCCTCAAATATCTGGCTGTATTCAGATTAAAGTCAGAAAACTGAAAATCACTCTGGTAGGAGACCTGACTCTGATCTGCTTTATCGAACAGCAAACATTCCACATTGATGACATTTAGATGGGAAATTTAGATCTCATTTAATATGTAATTACTCTATTCTAATCTATTAATCTGATATAATCTTTACAGGTTATTATTATTTAATAGTCCATGTAATTGAGGATTGGAATCTTAGATTTCCATATCAGAATTTTTTATTTGCATCTAGCTTGACAAATCAAAGTTTTGATAATTTTAAGAACACTTGAAGTTAAAAAAAAAAAAAAAAGAGGAAGAAAATTTGTGCTACTTTTATATATTTTAAACTAGATTTTCAAGACAGGATGTCCAATCTGAAAAATTATTTGAATTTCCTTAACAGGACAGTTTCACAAG
This sequence comes from Podargus strigoides, assembly GCA_028020825.1. Classification (NCBI taxonomy): domain Eukaryota; kingdom Metazoa; phylum Chordata; class Aves; order Caprimulgiformes; family Podargidae; genus Podargus; species Podargus strigoides. Next base: position 94,958,213 of record CM051663.1, read on the forward strand.
AGTGCTTGCAAAGCGTGGTATAGATGAAACTGTTGTATAGATGTGAAAAACAACTGTACCATGGATTGTGAATTGATGGTCTAATAAATAGAACAATGTGATGATCTGCAGAGGCACTGCTAGATACTTTTAAGTACTTAGATGAAGGAATAAAGAGTTTACTTAATAAATATGCTGTAGGAAACAAAGTTGGAGAACAGCTGCATTGGAGTAATGTTTTAGAATTCAAAATCATCTTGCCAAATTAGAGATATGTGAAATAAGGATGATATTCATTATAACAAATATGAATAACTCTATTTGTATGGCAATAGTAGGCTGCAGAAATTCAGGGTACGAATAACTGTTTAGAAAACAAACTTGTAAAAATGATTTTTCAGATTATGGTGAGCAAGAAGATAGCCATGAACCATCAAGACTGCAAAAGAAAACGCTAGAATGTATACTAAGATGTTACATTCACAGTGTTTGTAAGAAATGTTAAAGAATTATTCTTTTTAAAAATTTATTTACCATTAGTATGGCCTCAAATGTGGGCTTCTTTTTTTTCATTGTTTTGGGCAGCTTGAGAAAGACGTACACCTCTTTGAGGAAGGTATGGATCAGTAAGAAAGATCGAAAAGATCTGGATGAGACAGATCAGAGGTCTAAAATAAATCCCTTCTGAGACAAATTAAAGAGAAAAGGACAATTTAAACCCAAAGAAGATGAATAGAGGGGAAAAAACAAGAAATCAGGTATGCAAAGGCTGTTGCAAAGATCAGGAAAAAGAAATTGGCTTAAACTGCAGCAAGAAAAATTCACATAAGAATTTTCAGTTGATTTTTATTTCAATTGAAAAGTTAGTGAAACAATACAATGAATGATTTACAAAGACTGAGACTTCTGTGTCATGAAACAAATGGTATAATTGATCCTATCTTTTGAACGATGGAAAGAATAGGTGATCTTTTGGGTCCTTTCCAGAACTGTTTTTCTATGATTTTAATTCTAGTAATCAGATCGGGAGGATTTTTTAAATTCACTGCTATCCAGTGGCATGACTTTTTAATCTCACTTTTTGCAGACACATACTGTAAATCTTTAGGTCCAGCTGTGAAGGTAGCAATGTAAGAGCAGCATTTTCTCTCTAAAGTCACTTTGGTAGATGGTACGGTTAACTTAATGGATGGTACCCTTATTGCTAGTATTTGTAATGGTCCATGCCGTGACTGTTCTTTCACTTAGAGCTTAAACATCAACTGGACATTGTATAAATAAGTATCCTGCTTGTGTCGAGTGGATAATGAGTTACGAGCTCTAGACCACACTTCTGAAAACATTTTAGATCTTTAACTTAACACTGCCCTGAAAATTTAGGGTAGCAGTTTTGACATGGTCACTATTAAAATATCTCAATATTTTGCTCTTTTTAAAAGTTTAGGAGGAGGATGCATGAGTGAGGAGGGAAGAATTGAAAGTAATGATTAAATGTTATTATTTTATTTTAAAACTCAGCATTAAATTATTATTGAGCTTGTATCTCTTCACAAGATGAACTCAGTTTCTATTGAAGTTTATGGAAATATTCTTATTAGATGGGGTTTTTTTTTCAGAGTGGACAGAGATGATCAAATAATAGAGGTTCAAGGAACTCACCTGTGGGTGTAGGGATGTAATAAGCATAAGTGAAACACATCGTAACTCCATCTATTTACATTTGCCCAGAAGCAGATGCATGACTTAATAAGCTTGAAGTCATGAGCCCTGCTAGTTCACATGAACTTTTTAATTTGTTTTGAATATGAAGTAGATGACTGCAAAATCTGACTGTAAAACCAGCTGTTGAGATCTTTCTGAGTTTTGAAAGAATAGACGTTATTCACAGATAGACTTCCTGTATCATGAGACAATGCCTTTCTCTTGTGACATCTTTGTGGAGAGCACTGAGGCTGTCAGTGGTAATTCTGAGGCTGTTCATCCCTCATACGTGAGGTGCTTTTAACTGGTTGTGATGTCAAATGCTGTGATGTTAAGAGAGATACACGGTCTTTACAGGAAATCGGATTAGTTTAAAATCAATCATGGGCATCATCCAGAAGCTTAATTAAAGCTGTAGAGCTGCTTCTTTTGGCAGAACCATTTGTTCCTGTCTAGATGAAAACAATGTATATACAATATAATTAAGAGAAACAAAAGAGAAAAGAACAATTATGTACAAAGAGTTATACCTCCACTTAAGCTCAAGAACTGAGAAGATATAGGATGTGAAAAAACTTTGCTAAGGTAATAAGTGTTGTATTATTGTAAAAAGAAAAGTGATACATAGAATTAACAAAAACAGAATTAAAAAGTTATATGTTCTATTTACATATTAATTTAATTATCCCAAAGCATATCTTGCCTGTCTTATGATCTGTGATTTTCTGAATTTGTGTAGGGCAACCCTGCTTTCTCCTATACCCAGAGCAAGGGAAGAAGAAGCAAAATGTGTAGTCTGATGCTTTTATTTTTATATACATTTCAGATATTCGAATTCACAACTAGTAACTGTCATTGTTAACCAGTTAAAACAATTTGCCATGAAATTCTTTTTTCGCGTTCTGAACAATCTGTGCAACTTCCCTCTGATGCCTCAGGTTTTACGTGATTCTTGTATAGTTTTCAGGAACTTTCCCTGAGACTAGTGTAGTCAGTCTCCTTCTCTGTCTCTTTGTCCCTATTTTGCCCCCCCGCCCCAAAATATGGAATGTAATAGAGAAAAATAATGAAGTAGACATGCAATATTTTTTTGCATTGCAGGTGGATCACAGAGGCTTCCTGACTAGTTCCTTTCCCTACAGGATTTACTCCATCTTTTTTTCCTCTTACTCACAGCACCTTTTTACCGTAGCATATTCCAGCTGATACCCATTTATTTCCTACTTTTCTTCACTTGGCCTTGGTCTGTCCTGTTGTCCATCCAGTTCACTGACACAGCAATCCTCTTTGTACTGCAGCAGGGTGAAGGGAGCACATGTAATTTTGCACCATGGAAGTCTTCTGACAAGGAACTTTTTCATTTTGGTTTTATGAAACAAGATGAGGCAAGATAAAATAAAAAAGGAGGGGGGAAAGATAGAAAAAAAGAACAAACAGGTGAGAATCGGTTTCTCTTCCTAATTATTAGACATCTCTCTCTGATGTAAAGCCATGAAGTGGCAGAAATGCCTTTGAATCAGAACATGACTAAGGGTTTAGTAAACAGACTTTTTAGGAATCAAGCAAGAGTCTGATATGCTGAGAATAAGCATGGACTTGAATTTCTTAGCAATGATATAGACTCAGCAGGCACTGAGGCTACTTAGTGCACAAAAAGACTATCCTTAAGAAGCAGATATGTATTACTGTAATAAAGTATTTCAAGCCAAAAGTAGATATTTGGAACAACATACTTTGCCAAAATACACTCAGAGCAAGTAGGGGATTAGAGCTATCCTTTCTCATGCTGTCTTGCTCTCCCACTTTCCACTTTTCTTCAAAGTTACACTTGAAGGAAGGACTTTCCCTAAGCAAACTTCTGTTTCTATGCTTTCAAGGGCAAACTTTCAAACTTTTTCTTTTTTATTTTGTTTGTTTTTTCTTTTGGGGTTTTGTTTTGGTTTGGTTTTTTTTTTTTTTTTTTTTTTGGTTTTGTTTTTGTTGTTGTTGTTGTTTGGGTTGGTTTTGGGTGTTTTTGTGCAGTTTTGGCTCCTAAGATTGATGTACAGTCCTGGTTTGTTTGGTCTAGCTGTGCAATCTGAAAAAGAATCAGTCATTTACATTACAGGTTCAAAGAATATTATAACCTCTCTACAATACTTTGTGATGTACACTGAAGAAATTTTACTCTGGTTTAGAATAATTCTTTAGAAATAAATTATGGTGAAAAATTCACACTCCTGGCAAAAGGTGGGATGAAAAGTTAGTGTGCAGCTGAGACTGTTTCATAATTTTTGGTCTATTAGTTGACACCAGTGTCATGAGCACAGTTCTTACATTAGATTAGGAAACGCACTTTTTTAGTTCTAGTATTGTTTTGCCTTTTTATGTCATATTCTCAAAGTTTTACAAAACCATTTTCTATTTGTTGTCATTAGCCATTGATATCATTCTTTAGGTATAGTGCAGGTGAATCATTTTTCAAAGCCTGACTCAAAAAACTCATTTTTTTAAGAGATGCTCTAAGGGCTGACTCAGCTTGCATAAGATCGCTGTGTCATGTGAGAATCAGCGACCTTTTGTTTTAAATGGTCTGAAGCCAAACTTTTAGTACAATTATATTTAGTAACTATGCATTTACAAATATTTAACAGCTAATTAGAATTGTGTAGAGTCTGTGTTTTGCACACTACACTGGTTCCTATTCTTTTTCTTTTTATAGATTAAAGTAACCATTTGCTGCTGAATGCATTCATTTAGAAATCTAGAGACAGAGAGAAAAATAACAATGTTAACTATAGTAAATGCAAAGGCACATGTAAAACTAAATTACTTCATTTTATGCGGTATAATTGTCACATTTCCAAGCTGGCATAAGAGTATGCACTACTCAGATTTTCCCCGTGTAATTTAAGCTTTGTATCTGGGTGTCAGGCTCTGGTCCAGAGAGGGATGGCTTTAAGCACTGGTAAAGCAGAGAGGATGCAGACTGCATGCTGATCTCATGGAGGTGGAGGCTGGCTGCTGGAGCAGTACATGCATTCCCAGCCACTAATTCTTCTTTCTGCCTGTAAAGCCCTCTTACTTTTACCCAGGAGAGGGAGCCCTGAGCACCAGTCTCTGTCTTCCATTCCTCTTCCAAAACTATTTCCTCTTGCTGTAGGATTGCCTTTGGCTCCTTTTTCTCCCTTTCTCCTCTTCTGCAAAAGAAGGCAAAAAAAAGAGTAGAGAGGGTTAGTATATGAAAGCTCTGGGAACAAGAGGCAAAGACAGGAAGACCCCTGTCCCTCCACTTCTCAGCCTCCCACAAACATTACCAACCCTTTCCATCTCTCACCTAGAAGCAAGTCAAACCTTACTAGTTTCTCTGTCCTTTATGAAATTTCTCAAATACACAAGCAACAGCTTTCTATTGCTTCTCAGATATGATAGCATCAGTGCCACAAAACAGAATTTTATTGATAATGTGGACCTTGAAACCAACAGGATTTTTTTTCAAGCAGTTCAGCCATCATTAGATTATGTTATCAGTAATTATTAATGTTACTAGTAAACAAATAGACTGCTTGATGTGTACATTAGTTTGAGTATAGTTTTTACTTTAGCTACACATTGTAAGGGGACTTTACTTGACTTTATTGTCTGTTTTGATTACACCTTTATTAGAGACTATTACCTTCCTCTTCCTTGCTATAATTTCTCAAGTTCTCTGGTGTGAAGTCCCATTATATTTTGCCTTGTAAAGACCCTGGAGAACTTGCATAGGTATCTCTCTTCTGGTATGGGAGCAGAGGGAAAAATGTTAAACTGGGTTCAGAAAAAATGAAAAGCAGTGATTTCTCATTCAGTAGGTTACTGATACGTGAAAGTTTTTGCTCAGTATGTAGCGGACTCTAGGAGTTTATGTTTTCCTTAGCTCAAGGTGAGCTAAAGGAAAAAATCCATAGTTGGCTATTAAATACAGAGAAACTATACCCTTCCCAGGAAGGCTCTGAAATGTAAACAGCTGCAAGTAATAGCACCAAGAATTTATCCCATATGCTTGCCCTGTTCATGCTCAATATATATGGTGTAAGGAGGAAGCAGTAAGTCCAGTTATGGGACAAGTTACTAATATTTGCGTCAGCCAGGACATCCTTATGTGACAATATCAGATAAGTACCAGTAGCTACCTACAATTTTCAGTTCTTTTGTTGTTTTAGGTCCAAAAAAAATTGATACATTTAACTAAAAATCCACTTTGAAAGATCTTAGACAATGAAATTCTCCAGTCAACAACTGCAACAGATATTAAACAGATGCTATTATATAAAAGACCACATCATTAATAATCTTGTCTAGTAACTCAGCTGCTTACAGTTGCATGAAGTATAAAGATTTGATAGTATTTCTGAGATGCAGCTAGTGTTTAGAGTATAGCCAAATCTTCGAGAATCAACCAGTAGCATGTTTTGACATATAGGAATAAATACGATAAACCTTGCTCTTCATTAAATATTCAGATTATTTTTTTAAGATTTCATTACAAGCTTGAAGGCAAGACTGGTACTAGCCAACTATTGTATATAAATCCTGTCTAGAACTAAGTCAACAACTTCTTGCAAAATGATTTTAAGTAAACGAACTAAACAATTTTCATTATTCATTCAAGAATCTCATTAGCAATTAAATTGCATTGCCAAGGACGAGCTAATTAAAAGCAAATTCTGTGCAGTAAACAATTACAAATCTGCCTATGAACCTTTTTTTTTTAAATTATGATGTGAAAAAAAAAAAATCTATGTGTAAATTATTATTGATACATTTGTGATTCTTTAGGTCCTAGAAGATTCATATATCCTTATTTATGGTAGTCTGTAAGGTTTTCATAACCTTGATTCTACTACATTAACGTCATGTAAAGACTGACATGTGCAACTTTACCGCACTTCAAAAAGAAGTGTGAATTTCCTCATACTTCATAAAGTTCTATAAAGTTTGAAGTTTTCCAGACTCATGACCTGAATTACTATTGTTAACAAAAAGTGATTGCTTGCCTTTAAAGCAGCAACAACTGAAATTATTGGAAGGGGATGTGCAAATCACTCATTCTCTATAGACAGTGATTTTTTGGTAACAGTTATTCACGTAAATTAAACATCCATCAGAGATGTGAAACAAAGACAAGAACATCCCATTGGGAGACCAGGATTAACTGGGAGAATTCAGATCATCTCTTTGATTTTTAAGTGAAGACCATTGGATCAAACTCAGGAGTGTTTAACCGTAGCATGATCCGCACTGAATTAAGAAATTAGGGATTATTTTATTTTGTAGACATGTTAATGTTGCTGAAGGCCCTGGTGTTAGTTCATGGAAAGGAGAAAAAGGGAAAGGACCTGGAGAAGAGACAGAATTTCCAAGGAGATCACGCATGTTCACAGATCATCTGGGAGAATTTACAGGTGAAATACTGCAGGCGAGATGTGAAGAAAATTCCCATTCTAGACTCCTGTTCAACAAGCATCCCTGCATGTGGAAACTTGTGAATATGCCAAAAGCATGTCAGTTATGTGCAATATTAGTATCACTGAAGAAACTGGAGGTGACTGTGGCACTTCCATGATACAACAGTCTGGGGACTGCTTGAAGATTTTGCCTGTTTCTCCATTGCATCTCCCTGCCAGAAAGATTCTCAATTATGCCTGCAAGTAGATTTTCTTCCTTTCACTGGGCAGTTCACTCTTTCACACTGAAATTCAAACCAAACTTTGCAGTTTTTTGATAAACGTACAAAAATTCTTGGGATTTGTTTATAACCATTTTTTCATATTTGGATTCATCACTTCCAGAGAAAGGAATTATTTGTGTTTTACGGATAAAATGAAATGTTATGCAAATACTGAGAGAAAAATCAACATGTATTTCTAACAACACAAATAATTAGATAATCAATCAGAAAATTGGACACACAATTACAGAAAGAGAAAAGTAAGAAAAGAACAAATAATTTTTGAGTGCACATGCCTATAGAATTTCATTTTCTACCTAAGACTTTCAAGGCACTTCTCAACTGTAGAAAGCAGTTGTGACACAAACTGAGTACTTTCTCAGAATTATCTCCACTACTGTGTCGAGCTGGAGATGCAGCATGCAGACACGGCGAACTTCAAGAGCACACAAGATAGCAAGTCTACTTACCCTGTATATGAGAAGGTCAGAACATTTATTCCAGGTCTTGGATAGTGGTGTGCTCTTACATGAACAAAAAATCTTTTCTTTCCTGCTATGGTGAGGCAGGATACACTTCATTATATAGGCAAGGCTCAGATGTGGCAGCATGACTGCAAGTTCCACCTTACGGAGAACTTTGATTGATTCACTGGAGCGAGAGGTATCAATCAGCAGATCTGCTTTGGAGATCACAGCTCACTCTGTAATTCTGTAATATACTGGATTTGGAAGTGAAACCACCATGGGAGAGTTCTTTCTTCTTGTCCTGAGCATTTTGCTGTCAAATGACAGTTTACATTTAGGTAGCCCTTGCCAAAATGAAACTTCTTCATATATTTCATAAAAGAAGTTACCAGAGTCACCATTTAAATCTGAAAAGGTTGTTCTGAAATTTTTCGGATTAGGTTTCATCTGGGTGAAGGACAGCCACAGGACACTCAGTATTTTTTTTTAAGCAACATATGATTTTTACTTTGTGTGATTAATATGGGTTAACAGTATATTATAGCATAAGATCTGTAAAACATTTCTGGTTTTTGTTTATTCACATGGTGAAGGAAGATCAGATAAGGTGATGATAACTAAATCCTCAATACAAATATTATTTGTTTACTATTTATTTATTTAAACTAGAAACACTGGATCCATATGGGGAGTGTGGCAGCTGTATTGATTGTGATATTTTAATTAATCACTTATACAAGTTCTACCTGTTATAAAAAGACAAATAGAGAAAGTATTTTGTAGCCATCAGTAACGACAAAAATAATCACCATAAGGATTACTGTAGTTCATCCAGAAGAAGTTTCGAATTACTTACAGTGGACTGTCAGAAACAAAGTGTTACGCGGCCAGAAGAATTATGCAACTATTAAAAATAATTGCAGCATATGACCACCATTTTAGAAAATAAATTTGCTGATATGCAATATTGAAATACAGGCTCTTATACCACTTTGTAGATCACATGCCACAAGAAATATTGACTGAATACAAACTTAATGGTTCATTTCTGGTTTTAAATGTGCTATATTAAGTAACACTTAGGACTTTTGTTTTTTTCCAAGCCACTTTTTCTCCCAAACTTTTCTTAGTTCAAGGCCTCCAGACATCAGATAGGCTATCAATGTTTAATTATTTTTAAGAAGCCAAATGATATCAGTAATATTACAATTTTGGCACAATCTCTTTCGGGAGACTTTTGCCTTATGGCCTACATATCATCATTTATTCTACAGAAAGATGTTTTAGCAGTAACAGTCAGGAAATAGGCAGATGTTAGCTTCAAGCCGAAAACCAACTCAACTTTATGAATACATGTAGAATATATTTTTGGTTAGTATGGGTAGTTCTGGATAGCAAATTGCTTTTTACTCTCTGAAATGTGTTTTACTAATGAAAATATTTAAAGTTGAAAAAGGAGAAAAATATCTCTTTGTCATTAAATTAAACCAAGTACTGTATCCAGCATTTGGAATTTATTTTGGATAGAGATTAAGGGAATTAAGAATATTTTTAAAATTAAAACCACTTGGAGGCTTATGGATAGGGAAGACTGTTTACTGGACATGCTTGTGCCTGTGGAAAACTTTCAGTTTTGGACTTGGAGGACTCATAGGTCATGAAGAAATTTTTGGTCCTAAATAATTGCTTCTCTGCATAATTTTTAGGATTTTTCTTTACTGTTTTGTTTCTTCTTATATAACCAATCTGGTTTGATTCCCACAAATGCAAGACTGGAAATGTACCTTCAGACTCTAGCAGGAAGCTTCTTCCAAATTCAAAAAGCCTGTTTTCAACAGTGAGGACAAGGTTTATCTGACAGCCACTGAGGACACGTGAGGCACGCTCCTTGTTTGAAACTGAACTTCTGCTTTCACTTGGAGCAACTCAATTTTATATTGACATATTTTTATCTTAAGAAGCTTAAGATGCTAATTGCTGTTGTCTGAAATCCAAGTTGATCTTGAATATACGATACTACAAGACTTCCCACATTGATTCAAATAAACACAACAAATAGAATGGAAACATTCAGGTAACTGTACACAAAAGAAAGCATTAAGTACTAAGAGCTAGGCATCTGAGCCACTCATCTGCTGCCTTAGATCTTTAAAGAACATTATGTATCTGGCCTTAATTTACCATGGTTGGCAGTGGAAAAATGTGAACTGAAGTGCAACTCTTTTGTTTTGAAAAGATTCATTCCTAAAGCAAACATTAGGACTGGTGCCCCAGTAAATGTCAAAGTCATACAGCAAATCAAAATAATTCTGAAGCAATTTTTTAGAAGGTTACAAAATGCTTGTAAAGGAAAATATCTTCTCTGGAAAGAAAAATACAGCCAAAGATATCACCTATTACTGCCCCTGCCTGTACTCTATACAGTATGGGGACTTTTAAATTAAAATACGAAATAACTGCAATGTCTCAGTTTTCACACAGTGATAACTGTGTCGGCAATGTGGCCTTTTTGACAAATATTTCAGTCTGTCTGGTTTTATTTTGCATTGTTTTTTCTGTTCAGTTGGTGTCCTTCCACTATTTTGGGATACAAATCTTGCAAATAAATAAATAAACGATAGGCTGTATCATAGTTACAGAAGACAAATGTTTACTAAATTGTTTAAAATATATCAAGATAAGAAAAAGAGAAAATATATTTTCTTGGAAGAAATTGTGAGAGAAGAACAACAGAATGGGAGAAAGTAAAGTGCCTTGAAAACAAACTTGGTAAGACACCTCTACAAATAATTTCAGGAAAAAATTTTTTTTCTTTCTTTCAGAGTTATGATTTTGAAGACAGTTTTACTTCTGCATTCTGGGGAGGAAATGAGATATCTTTATACAGAATTACTCTCATGGTTCTAATAATTCAACCCCAAAAAGGAAAACTGCATATTGTTTTGGTGGCTCTGTTCCACCTCTTCTAAGGGTGTTGGTACAACAGTTGGAGGAAGTGTAGATTTTCTCTTTGAAACTACTTTCCTTCCTGGAGGCAAAAGAGCATCACATATAATGGATAGGTGCAATTCGGCAACATTGATGTAATCCCAGACTATTTAAGTGAAAAAAAATCCGCTTTTTCAACTAGAATTATAGATGCCTTCCGTTTTTCTTAGGTAACACAGATGCCTACAGTGAAAGTAAGTGAGGAAAGTGTTTCAAAGCAAGTTGTCTCTGCGTTTTGCATTATTGGTGTAATTGAGCTCTGGTCAGCCGAGGAAAATCATTGTGGGTTTGTTTGGCTTTTTTTAATCAGCACAGCAAGGCAACATGTTATGTTGACATGAATCTCTTTACACAGCAATGCACAGAAGCCTGTGTCTCCTAAAAGAGGCCTCGGAGAAAATAAACTCTCATTTTACTTTGAGGAGCACTGCAGTGCCTGAACCAACCTGCACCTTCTGGCTCTCAGCTCTGCCATGTTTCAGACAATCACGAGAAAACACCAAAAGTCGAAAGGAAATCAACTGACTGTGAAGCCCTTTGCTGTATGGCAGCAGGCAGGCTGCTGAGGACTGGTGGGAGAGACAGCGTGCAAGCACTGTGCGGGCAATGTGCAGGCAGCCACCCAAGCCCCTGGTTGCACTGTATGTATGCAGCACTGCAGTCTGCCCTGCTGAACTCCAGAGGAGGATAGTTTTTGTGTATAAATGAGTCCTTTTATCTCATGTACAACATCCTCTTCCGTTGAGAGCAATTATGGGGAGTCAGCCAGCACCAAGCGTATTACAGAAGATCTTCAGCTCTTATTTTAACAAGACAAGGCTCTGTCACTGCTTCAATACACTTCTTCCTCTGCACTCCAGTGACACAAGTTCACGTCCCAGCTGGGGACTCCATCTCTTGGTGAGACTGTTTTCTGGAACTTGGTGTTCTTGGTGCTAAAAGTAATTATTTCAAAGAGGGAAATTCAATCAATAGAAGGCAAAAACGATAAGGCAAAGCACCATGTAGTGCCTGTCCGCTGATTCATAACTGAGGATAGGAATTACACAGTATGTTGGTTTAGACTGCCTTTCACAGCAACTTGCCTCTAAGGCAGCTATTATGGTGTCTTATGGGATGAATTAAAGAGGGAAGGAAATGTGGCAATAAAAATAATCACAACAAAAATGTCATGGCTTGTTTGTCTTTTAAGGAAATGTCACTTCTTTCTCTTGGGTTGCATACATTTTTCAACTGATTTTATGTTAAGAACATCTAAGTTTTATACATCTGAGTAGCCACAGATTTTAAATTTAACATTTTAAAGGTGGACTTAGACAAAAATGGATGATGGAAAACTATGTGTCATATGCATAAACCTAATAAACTTCATTTATTCTTATTTCTTACTGTTCATAAGATGCTAAGGTTCTGATGCTTTTGAGTATCAGCCATGAGTCTGAACACTTGCAGGATTGAAACTTTCTCTTAGTAAGTCATTTATTTTGGTAGGAATAACTTCTGAGGGAGAAATATATATGTATGTATGTATACATGTATCTTGTAGATATTCTGTTTTGTTTTAATAGAATGCCTTGCAAAAAAAGGGCCAAATCCACTGGTGATCAGGGAGGGAGTCATCTGTGCAGCTCCACAGTGCATCTACTATGGACATGAGTACTTTTTGACATTTATGGTTAAAAAATAATGGTTAAGATTTATGCAGTCACCCAATTAGAGTGTTTTTGTTTAAAAATTCAAATATTCGAAAAATAAGAATTCAAATTAAAAATTAAAAATTAAAAAATTCAAGAATTCTACAAGGTCTCTCTAATGTAAACTGAAACACCGCACCAGCTAACCAGATCACACAGATGTTTCCTGATGGAATAAACAGTGTTTCTTGCCTGTTACTAGAAAACTATAGAAAAGCGTCAGAGAGATATAGATCAAGCTATTCTGTGTCTGTGAAAATATTCTGTTCTTGCTTTAAATGGTCAGCCCAGGCCACGAAAAAATACACCAGCAAAAATAAAGAGCATCACTCACACCAATTCAGAACTTCTTAGCTACAATCCCATTACCTGTTCAGCAATCTGATGCTGTGGGGTCTCTTCCCACTGACACATGGACTTACACAGGTAGCACCTGCAGTTCAAAAGCAGTGATGCATGTTAATTCTCAAAGCACTGGTGGGAGACCAGACCACAGATTCCAAACTGTTAGTCTTTGCAATGAGGGAGTCAAGGCAACTCCACTGAGTTCAGAAATGAATCAAAGAACAGCTGTTGGAAACAACACACTTTCAGTAGCTCCAAGAATAACACTGATCACAAAAGACAGTAATGAGAAAATCCTCAAGTGTCAAATCAAGTAATTTTGAAGGTTTCTAAAAGATGGCCATTTTTTATATTCTGACCCTGACTACTGTTTTCATTTGTTCTTGTGCTTAATTTAAGAGCTTTTACCATTTTGTCTTTTAAAAAGTTAGTGACAATCAGACATGATCACTAGAATTTGTTTAGATATCCTGATCTCATTCCAATTAAGTTTCTTGCTGGAAGGTATGAGAGACTTAGAGTTGATAAATTTGCCAAAAAGGATTTTATGCAAATTAAGTTTTATTCTTAGGATTGTACCTCTAGAGTATATATCCATGTATGTGGATCTTTATTTGTTCATTTACTTCTATAAAGACAAATGTGTAAATACAACCCATCGGAACCTAGAAGGGCTCAGGCAGCACTGGACATACAAAAGCAAAACAATGATTTGAGTTTCAATTTAAGATTTTTAAGTCAATTTCTTAATTTTGTAAATATTTGGGTTTATTCAGTGTGTCATGGATCTCTAAATACTTTTCCATTTCCCTAACTTTGTCTGAAGATGAATAGTTAGGTTAACTTTGGCAGCACTACCCAGCATTTCCAGAGCTATGTGCATTATGCCTAAAGCATATTAGAACATTACAAGTGACCCACTCAATATCATTCAGTGGGGAAAAGGAAAGTTGTGGTACAGAAACTCAGAGATGTGAAATTCCAATTTAGACATCATTGCTCAGAGTCACAAAGCAGGAGAGGAATAAATCCAGTGAAGAGGAAGAGAAAACACAATAACAGATTTGTAAAATCCTGCTTATTATAGCACTTTGAATATCACTGGATGAGTCAAATTGCTTACCACACTAGTTTTGTGCTTTAAAGCATACAGAACAGCCATTTACACTAACCATGGTATATCCACAGCAGTTCTATATATTCACACGTTGTAGTTCAACTCAAATCTAGATTTTTAGCATACAAAAGTTTTCAGAACTACACATATTTACTGGCTTTTTGAAATGTAAGGAGTGTACCAAAAATTATTGGAAGCCTGTGACGTGTCAGCAGAGTGCCTGCCTTTAGCTGGCTTCTGCCATTTGTGTTTGTTCTGCATTTCTGCTATACATTTCAAGAATTAGATCACCTAAGTGGAATATAATTTCTGTTAGTACAAGCTGTCTACTATTTCTACACTTGGGAATTATTAGCTGCTTTCAATCAAATTTGCTTAAGTACTGCCAGCGGATCTGTCCTTACCCTGCAGACATAATTTGGTTCCCTTTAAAGCTTGCCTTGCCTTCTTAGGGGGAAATGATCTCTTTTTCCATTAGCATTGCACCAATTCTTCCTTCTCATATGTCTTGGTGGGTATGTGTGCCAATTTTTAAAGGTGTTTTCCAGGGGCACTGTGCTAGTTCTGCACCTCACCTCTTTTTGACAATGGACTAACTTGCAGAATGCAAAATGGATGTTTCAAAGTTTTGCATGTCACGCACACACACATACATACATACATGCAGGAGAATAAGAAACATATTTCATTGCCAGATCCAAAATCCTTTTTAGGATTTGTTCAATGAACTTCTCTGAAGATCTGCTCTAATGAATCAGTGTCTTGTGGCTAAAAACAAAATACGGGATGTGTGTGAAAATTTAACTTAAAAGCCATAATAAATCAACCGTTAGTTCACTTGGACACAATTTGACCTTTATTAAACTCTGCTGATTATGAATAAGAATATGAAATACATAACATTTCATTTCACTCTTTTTCTTAACATTGTAGGTGGAATTTTTAAACGTTTTTCTTTTTTCTATTTAAACTATTATTTTTAGTGTAGTACTAACAACCTTAATATAGATCTTCTATGTGAAGAGTCATGGAAATACAAAATTAATGAGCTTCTGTCTCCCTAAATTTAATGAAAACATCTCACTTATACATAGGCCTTCACATAGAGCTGAATAGATTCCCCTGAAAGCATTTAACATTGTATAAAACCTTTATACTTTCAGCATTTTTGGCACATATCCCCACACCCCTTTTCACTACTGAAATCACAAATAAAATCCAATTTTATCAAACAGGAAACTGTGTATTTTCTGTCACTAGAATAATTTAGCTCTTGGATTCTTGAATGCGCTTGTGTTTGCTATTTTCTTTGCCAAGCAAAGGTTTTTCCCGGGGAAATAGATTTTAAAACTTTTCCTTAGACTGCAGCACTTCGTTTCTGCCACTGTATGGTGCTGCACTAGGCTGCTGCACTGGTAGGTTATCTCTGCTTCTCAGTGTCCCAGACGGAAGGACTGCAGGGAGCATTTCTACAACCGCTACTGGGGCTGCTTCCTCCTCCCCCTCTGCTTCTCCACTCACTGTCATACTTCGTGTGAAAAATTAGTGCTAGACGTCCTCTGAAATACTATAAGCTCATCTTGGTGGGGTTTTACAGCCACACTAAAAAGATGTGACTAGACAAGACAATAGTTCCTGTCAGAGTGGATGCTAAATCATCCTTAGGTTTCCACATAGAGGTTCAGAAGGAAGCTGAAGTACCAACCTCTTTAGCTAAATTTCACTTTTCCTTTCCTTAAGCTGGTTATCCTGCAGTGGCAGGAGGATTCCAGCACCATCATTTAAAATATCAAATGCTAAAAACATGTGATGCATGACAGAGGGTTTTGTTTTTTAGAAGCAGTAGTGGGTTTCATGCAATGGATGCAGGACCCTAACAAAGCTAGTTATTTGAAGCATGTGATGTTAAAATTAAAAGGAAAGGCTGGGAAAATCCAAGGAAATGCTGATATTCTAACTGTAACTCATCATATTTTTTATTTATGTATGGCAGCAGTTGCAAATCCCTTAAACATTTTTTCCCAAATCTTTTGCTTTTGTCAAGGCATCATAATTTAACAAAATAAACATTATGTATATAATTAAGTTAATTTAGAAGACTTTTTTACTTTTATAGGAATCATAAATATGAGGGTGATGGCTTTATTTTTACTGTGGGTGCCTGGATTTTTCATTTTTCTACCTCATTTGATCTGCATCTTTTTTGCAAAAAAGTTATATCTTGGCAAAATCACACTTTTATTTTAAAAACAAAACAAAAAAAAAAAAAAGAAAAGTAGTTTTGGTTTAGTTTAGTCTAATGAAAGCTGGGTATTTTAAAAAACGTGTTAACGTGTGAGGTCCAGTTACAACCTGTAATGTTTTCCTGTATTTAAGGGTACATAATTTTATGTATTATTTTCATTGGTTTTGTCAATTTTATGTATGAATTCATATATAAAAATTAATACAGGTATTAAGCATATAGGTATGTTTAATGCTTTCATATTTTTGCCTGCTTTCTTATCATTTGGAATGTATTTATTCTACATAGATTCATTGCAGTTTGAAGCCGATTAACTTAAATTTGCCACAATGTCATTTTAAGGGAAGTGGGAAGGTGTATAGCTTATTACAGATACATAAAGAAATTTCAGACCCATCTAAGGATTTTCTCTCATTCAGCAAATATAATTTTGCAGGAAAGCAAACACTAATACCTTCATTTCCAGCACACATTTCAAAACAAAAGTATCAGCTCTGGTCTGAACATCTAAAGTTTAAGGATAAATGGAAGAAAACACAGAATCAAAGTTCTCTGGGTATTTCCAGACCTGGGAAATGTGAACATGATGAAAAAATTCATCTACTATTCTATTCAAAATTTACATAAACAGTTTTTGATAAAGCTCTCTATTTATGTTTGGCTGAGGATATGGGAAGTGCAACCACTGGATAAAGACAACATTTCATCTTTGTAGAATGATCTCTGACTAAACTGGAGAACTAACTAGGTACATTTGAAAGCTGGGAATGTTCTAAATATAGACAAATGAAAAAGAGAACCTAACGCAGTACCTTTAAATAATGACAACCCCTTTTAATACTGAAGATGCAAGAAAATCTTTAGATTCTTAAATAATGGTTTAATTGTAGATCTCCTTATCAATCTTCCAATGTTATACTTAAAAGCTAACACTTTCTTTTCCTTTATGTTTCCTTGCTTTATTAACTTAACGTCTCAGAATTCTTTGAATTTAATATTTAAATGTATGTGGATCATAAAAAAAAAGGTGTTAAATATTTCCTTTATATTTTTTTTCTCCTGCAATATTTTCCTGCTGGGAAACAAAATTATCATATTGCAGAGGGAGATGCACTATCTTTTTATTTTGATGACAATGAAAACGAATTAGGTCGTAAGGGAGAGAAAGATTTTCTTATGTGTTCAATAATATATTCTCAATCATTAATAATTCAGGAAAGAAGTGTGAGTCATACTGCAGGAACATGTGAAACAATAGTTAGAAACACACCGGTGAAAATACAATCTGTGATATGGAAAGTCTTCTGGTTTTCTTTATACAACAATAGTGTAATAACAGACAAAATTAGGTTTAAATTACAATGTGTGCCTATCTGAGGAGTGACATAAGTTGATTTGGGCAGTTACAGGTTGGATTCTAAAAATATTATTCCTCTTAATGTGTCCATGTTAGATACTGGGAGTAAGTAGGGAATGAGTTTCTATTCAGCTAGCGCATACAAGTATCCGTATTTAGCTCACTTGATTTTTGTTATTGACTTAAGAGCAGAGAAATTTGGTCGGAAACAGTGATCATGAAAAGTCAGGACTCCACCTCCACCTTGAATATTTTCAAGTTGAAAATATTTAGTTCTTCAAGTTTTACAGCTGTATACTGGAGTGGATTTGCAGAGATATTAAATGCCAAACGTAGTGGTAGAAGCCAATAAGTGAATGATGAGCATATGTCAAAAGGCTTGAAATCTGCTCCAGTCTTTCTATTGCTTTCAGGATGAAGACAGCAGAAACAAGTCATCTTTTGGCCTTAGTGAAGCACTCGTTTCCTTCCTCTATGATTTCTTCAAAGGTTAAAGAGAGACTGATTGGGTTGCCAACCTGAGATGCTGGAGATCAAGGTAAGTCCTTTTTGCTGTTGTTTGGTGATGGGATTTTGGTTTGGTTTGGTTTGGTTTTTGTTGTACACCTCTCATGTAAGTAAGTGTTGGATGATACATAAATTACACTTCTTAAATAATTTCTTTTCCTAAATCTAAAAATTGTAGGAGTTAAAATCTACTGAGAGATCTCCACATTCTGACAGTGCCTCATTTCTGTCTGGTTAGAGAAGCAGAATAATTTATGAATATTAAATCTATTTCAGTTGCAGGCTGATAATTATAATATTTTAAAAAATGAACATATGAGCTACAGTCCTAGGGGAAAACATGTAAAATATAATGTTTAATAATCACCTTTCCTGCCATTCTTTCAGTCCCAAGTCCATGATTTTGAAAATCAAGCTACATATTTGTAAAAAAAAAGATATATTGGGCCATTCTCCCGCTCTACTCTGCCCTGGTGAGGCCGCAACTGGAATACTGCATCCAGTTCTGGGCTCCCCAGTTGAAGAGAGACAGGGACCTACTGGAGAGACTCCAGTGGAGGGCAACAAGGATGACTGGGGGATTGAAACATCTCCCCTATGAGGAAAGACTGAGAGAGCTGGGACTGTTTAGGGTGGAGAAGAGAAGGCTGAGGGGTGATTTAATTAATGTTTACAAATACCTAAAGGGTGGGTCGAAGGAGGATGGAGCCAAACTGTTTTCAGTGGTTCCCAGTGACAGGATGAGGGATAATGGGTACAAGCTGGAACATAGGAGGTTCCATTTAAATACGAGGAAGAACTTTTTTTCGATGAGGGTGCCAGAGCACTGGCACAGGCTGCCCAGAGAGGTTGTGGAGTCTCCTTCTCTGGAGATTTTCCAGACTCGCCTGGATGCACTCCTGAGTGATGTGCTCTAGGTGATCCTTTTTTTAAGCAGGGGAGTTGGACTAGATGATCTCTGGGGGTCCCTTCCAACTCTGAATATTCCGTGATTCTGTGATTCCATGATTCATTAATTATTAACATTACACTAAGACTTGATATTTATTAAGTTTAATTTTTATTTGTGTCTTGTGTCCTGTTTCATTGCTTTATGTGAAAAATACATTACTTATGTACCTGTCATAAAGGTATATTATTGGTGAGGATAGAGGATAGAGGATACTCAATGGCTACCCTACTCTCTCTAGCTGATCATAGCTTTGTTATCTTGGACATTTCCAGACATCTGTGAAATTAATTTGCTTTAGGGATAACAGCATGATATGGAGCTCTTTTGTTCTCTTTGCACTCAGAAATTGGAACTTGAAGTGAGCAGAAGTGAAAATCAGCCAATAAAATGGTAAGTACAAATAGTTTGATTTTTTTCTGATGTATCAGATCAATCATACAAGTGACTTTGGACTCATTTCTATTCTTTTTCTTTACCTATTCAGGGGCTTTATTCTTGTGATGGGAAATAAAGATTCAAGGCCAAAACTTCAGTTTGCTATAGAGCTTGATTTGATTCCATGTGTCAGACATCTTTCTCATTGCTGAAAACAAGGTATGGCAACATAGAAGATGAAGCTTTGGCGAATCACCTGTATATTGTAAGCTTATTAAAAATCTAGCCATATTAAATGTAAGTAGAAGGAGTGCAGATATGGAGTGAAGGGTCTTTGGAGCAGCCCATCAGAAATGTTTAGCTAGCTTTGCAGTCAGATGAACTCATTGCAAGAAATACATGCTTATAGGTGGTCCTTAAAAACTGGAGTGAAAGGAGATAAACAAAACAAAATCAAGTTAACCACCATTTGAAGCAAAAATGAAGTTTGATTTTTTTTTTTAATTTTGGTTATTCATACTTTTTTTTTCAATAGCAGCAGTGATCCAGGCAACTTTTATCTGAAAAATTAGCCTGGCCCAGTAGGTGTCAGATTAGATATACATTACTCCATCATCTCTGCCTACTACTCTGCATCAAGGGGACTGTAGAGATGGGGTTCATGAGGGAGAGAGAATAAATAAAGGATATCTCTTTTTGGGTTTGGAGCAGTGCTTTTACCATTAAGAAAAATCAATAACTGGATTGACTGCATTTGGTAGGGAGCATTATTGTTTCCTGTAATGTATCTAATGCATACCTTTACCAAAGTAATCGCATTATTATGTACCTCTGCCTTCCTACTTGCTTGGCTAGACATAAACCCGGAACTATTTGTATTGGTGGGTTTTTTTCCTTCTTCTACAAAATTGCTGCAAATTGTATTTCTTCCCAATTCCTTTATTAGCTGTTTGAACTGCTCAGTACTTCTGAATTCAAATTAAATGTTTTCCCTCTTCTCCATTTCTGTTTTACTTACGTTTGCCTAAAGCAAAGCTAACATTAACTGGAAATCTGGCTTTTCTGTTTCATATTCTGTCATAATGCCATCTTATTTTAGATATATTATTACATACAATCCCATGTAACAGCAGAGAGAGAGGCAGAGTATGTCCTTCATTCTAGCAGACTTCAAATATATTAAGGATTCCAGAGTGAGGGACTGGGATTACAAAGCAATATGATAATACCCAGAGAATTCAAAGTGAAGGAAACATTTTGAAGCATCTGTTAATGACTGAACAAATAGGAAAAAAATATTAAGGTAGTCACAGGAAACTGACAATAAGGATCAAAGAAGAGAAGAAAAAAAGGAAGAGAGAACTCTTAGAAGTTCAGAAAGCAATTAGAGTTTGAGGAAGTCTTAGTGGTGAAATCAAACCAGGACCATTCACATTAAATGAGAAATGAGGATGTGTTCTTGGCTTGGCTCATGGTCTCCAGCCAATTGGAAGGCACTTTTGGCACCAGATCTGTTCCAAAACTCAGGAAGCACAATGTTTTTCTTTTCTGAATTAGTTAACATTTGCAAACTAAATCTATGTAATCAGAAATATTAATCACTGTTAATAATTATCTATGGATTATTATACAGGCATGGACATTTTACTTCATAAGGGCTGCATTGCTTAACAGGGATCTGAACTTTGGCAAACACACTCCCATATGTTCTGGAAACACTTTTGCAGGCACTATCATTTGGCCATTTTACCTTGGGCAACTCTTAAGCCTGAAAGCTGCCAATAAATTAACCTCAGAAACATGTATTGAACAGTCTCTTAGCCAAACTTGTGGGGCCATTCAGCATAGAGATGAGTGTTAAATCAATCTCTAAAAATGTATTTGCTTTTTTTGCCCTGTGACATTATAATTGCAAATCTTCCAAAGATGTTGTAGGGTGTACTAATTTCTGTCAACACAAATATCACTAATATAGAGTCACATGAGACTGATGTATGGTGATTCTGTCAAATTCTCAGCTGATATAAACTATCATGAAGTCACTGATTCCCATGAGCATAGACTAATATACAACTTCAGATAATCAGAATCAAACCTGCTGCAATAACATCACAGAGCAGTCCTGAGAAGATCATTAGTGTCACTACATCACTACACTACTAGTAGATACAGTACTACTAGTCTATATAGAGCTGGATTTATTTTACTTATAATACACTTGCTAAAAATTAGCATTCTTTCATAGCTGAATTGAAAAAAATTACTTTTCAGGATAAATTGTAGAAACAGGCTTTCATAAGGAATCCTGTTTAAAAATAACTGAAAACAAATAAACCCCAACCCCCAAAATGGCAAGAAGATAGGTGTTGGTATAGGAGTATTTTGTACATAAATATCCCAATGTAAACCCCATTCAACTTCACTCAAAAACATGAAGATGATGTGGGAAAGGTGCTGGTTTATACACAGAGACAAAAAAGGATCAGCGTGAAACTTTAATGATTCTGAAGTCAGAGGTGTTTTCTCTTTAATGACCAAATAAATATTTGTTGGATCTCTCCACAGGTGTGTAGTTTTTAGAACGTTGCTTTCCTGTTTTACTTTCTTCGAATTTCACCACCAAAGAAATTTCATTTCGTACTTTGCCTCAGCTGCCAATACAATCTTAATAGAGTCTCATTCAAATCACTAGGTTTACCTAGTTTGTATTAGTTTATATGCTATTTCCATATGAAAACCCCACAAGTGAAACAAATTAGAAATATGATCTGCTCCAAAGTGCATAGGATAGTACTCTATTCCTGGTTTGACTCCATTCACTCTCCGAGTGTCAACATTGCATTTTTTTGTAATGTGACTCAGCTCTATCATTTGAGGACTCTATATACTAAAAGAAGACTAAAATGCTTGAGAAGTGCTAAATCTTTTGCTGTGTAATAAACCTTTCATATGTGAAAAATTATGGACTGAACTGTGAGTTGAAATTGAAAACCACACCAGCTAATAGAGATCTATAGATTATGAAATATCTTAGGTATTAGTAAAAATGGTTATCCTGCTGGAAGTAATTCTACATCCAACGTTCATCAGGAACCACTGGTACAGGCTCCATTAGAATTCATACTTTTGGGTATGGTTTACTTATATATACATATGTAGGTAAAGATCTAAAGTGTTTTGCACTAAACCTGTTTAAGAGGAAATAATCTATTGAGAACTGTGAAGAAGTTCAGAGCAAACACAATTAATACCTCTGAGCATGACAGAAGAGGAAAAATTTAGGGATGATTAAAATTTGATACATTCCATTAATCATACAGTCCATAAAATAATAAATTAGGATTGTTAGCTTGAAACATTGTTCCACTGAGCATGCCGAAAAGTACTATATAGACAAAGAAGTACACCTGTGGATGACATCATAACAGCTTCCAGGTAAAGTCGCTTTATGAACAACTCTAGAACATATTCAGTGTCTTACTAAAGAGGGTTGCGAGATAAGTATCATTCTTTAATCATGGAAATTAAAGTCCGAGTCTTTATTTCAGTGCTCTTTTCTCTCTTAAAATGAAGAGGAAAAGGATGTGAGAAGAACCTACATACATTTGAATAAAACAGAGTATTGTACAGAAATTAACATTTTTCACTTTAAAGTGATGTTATAGCAATTTTTCATTCAATTTTAAAAGAGACCATGGAAGATGTAAGATAAAAAAAATACTTTAAAAAAAGAGATATGAGTGACATATCTCTTTCACTGACAGGTAGTTACGTGAAAGCTATTTAATTTCAAGGACCAGGTTAAAATGTGATCAGGGATTCAGTAGCTGGTATAGAGTTACTCCTTCTGCCCTTGATAGTTTGGTGAGAGCACAAATGGAAAGATCTAGTGAAATCAAACTAATGTATATACCATTTGAGAAGTTTGGCCTGACTATTTTTGCATTGATCCATCTGCAGTTAGAAGAGATGCAGCATCTTGTTTGCATTACAGCAATCTACATAAGAAGTGTAGATCTGTATTTGTTTTCCAATACTTCTAATCCCTCTAACTTCATTCAAAATTTGTAAAAAGCACTTTGTATGAGACTCCAGGTATATATTTATTTATTTATGTATTTATATATTCTACACTATGAAATAGATTGGAATAGATGGAAACAAATGTAATATATTACAGAACATATCCTATTTGTAAGAAATAGCAAATTAGGATGAAAGGTGCACAGGATAAATGCAACTTTTACCTAAGAATATTAAAGTAACATAGGTACACATACATGAACAATCAAAGCTTCCTCTTGTGGTTTTAATTTTTCTTTTCCTTTTCATTATTTTTCTTGTAAAGTACAGCTTGCATATGGGCTGCAAAATACATAAAGAAATAAGAAAGATCATGAAAGAGGACAGATAGTCTCCCATACATGTACACAGAAAGTTGATGCTGCAAAAGCTATAAGACAAAACAGTTCTTACTGAAAGTTCCTCCGTCTGACAGAGTCAATGTGGTTCATATAGTGTTGTGTCAGGAATATAAATGACAAAAACATAGAAATATTGTATCTGCAAGATAAATAATATCTAATATTTTTTCTACAATTCTTGAAGACAATCTTTAGTTGATAAGCTAGTTTTTTTCCTTTGGAAGGTTTGAAATACTCATGCTAAAACTCATGATGCAATTTTAAGAGACAATATGATTCGTTTTTAGTGGAATTATATATTTGTTTTCTGTTTTAAAAATATGCTTTTTTTCTCAAGGAATTAATCAAATTGTCACTTACATAAAACAAAAAGTGCAGGGAAGAGTAATGATGCTGTTAGCTACTTCAGGCACAGAAACCAATAGAGGAATCAGGAAAAAAAAAAAAACCATCTTGGTAAACTCTTGTCTTTTGGTACTTTAGGTTTTGCAAAATTTTCAATGCAAACTGCTTGGATGATGGACTAAATTTTATTCAAAGTGTTTAGTCAGAAATATAAACGTGCAACTTACTTCACTGACTCGGGATATGTAGTCTAATACATTACAGCTCTGTGTAAGGCACATTTAGATTAGGCCTTTAGCAAAGGAGAGTTAAAATACCCTTTGCTTTTTCAGAAGTGCATTAGTGACATTTACATTATGTGTGGGACTAAGGCAGTTGTGGCACACTGGCAAAATAACATTTTGAAAGATACATCATCCATGTCTGGTTTGTATGTGGCTATACAAGTGGAATTTATTTGAAATTATCTTGATTGTAAGAATAAGGCAAGGCACTGACTCTGCAGGCATAATAACAATCTTCCTGGTGAATCCAATGATCTGGTTAGGTCCTTTCATGAAATACTGGCTAATCTCATTCACTTTTAGCTATGAATACTGATTAGCCTGAAGATCTAGGTTTTTATTCTGTTGCACAAGTGGAATAAGCAGAAATTCACTACAATATTAATGTTTTTTCACCTGTAATCTATTGAATGAAACCTTTTTCCACGTACACAGATTTTTTGCCCATCGTTGCCCATCAATTTCACAACTGAAGTTAGTTACATATAGATTATTCTCTTTTTTTAGGTGAGCTGATGTCTACACTCATTTCTACTGACTAAATATGGTTCATTAGGAGCTTTTGCTCAAAATCTTTTAAACCTATATGCACTTATTACAATACTGTGATAGTAAAAATGAGAATCTCTAAATGAGACTAAGATCCCATCAACGGTAGGGACTCCCTTGGTATTATCTAATGTAAAATAAACAAAACCAAAAGAGAGTTGTTATGGATATATTCATAAAGAACTGCAGGCATGAATTCAAGTAAGTCTTCATTACTAGAACTTGTGCAAATGTATGCATTCTTATATTAGTTGTTCTTGATTACTTTCTTTATGCTTTGTTATGATTTTGAACCTCTGACAACTGGTTAAATTTGGAACATGTTTGAAGGCAATCAGAGTCATAATTTCTACTTTTCAGCCTGAGTTATAGTAAAATAAAGTAAGCAAAGTTTTGGAATTTATCATGGAATATAATTTTCTTCCCCTCTGGAAGATGGCATATGATTGTGACTTATGCTTCTTTTAAATTTGCTTTCTTCTAAACTTGGCCAGAACTCCATTACTCTGTGTGCAAACAATAAGGTAAAATTCAGAACTTTGTTCTTCTTCTGTTTCTCCATGAATAGTCAAGAGAGGGGGGGAAAACTGAAATACTTTTCTGTCATTGTGAAGTTAATTGTGACACTATCAAATGCTTTGAAGTGCTAACATGGAAGTTGTTTGTTACAATACACACACACACACACACGTATAAAACACTCCTTGTGCATTGCGTATTGTGGAGGATATTAAAAGAGGTATATTCCTCTGTTTACTGTTTAAATACACCATACAGGAATTCAGTATGTACTCTCTGTTACCTTGTTAACAAAATAAAATTCACCATACTTTTGTTGATACCTTTGAACATTTGCTGTCTTTTCCAAACAGGAGTCTTAAAAGACAAGAAGGAGTTTGACATTATAATAGTGATAAGTAGACAGTAATGGGGCCTCCTGGAAAACAGTTCTGAGGAAAAGGATCTGGGACTCCTGGTAGACAGTAAATTATCCATGAGCTGGCAATGTGCCCTTGCTGCCAAGAAGACCAATGCCACCCTGGGCTGCATAGGGCAGTGTGTGGCCAGTAGGTCGAGGGAGGTCATTCTTCCCTCTACTCTGCCCTGGTGAGGCCACAACTGGAATACTGCATCCAGTTCTGGGCTCCCCAGTTGAAGAGAGACAGGGACCTACTGGAGAGACTCCAGTGGAGGGCAACAAGGATGACTGGGGGATTGAAACATCTCCCCTATGAGGAAAGACTGAGAGAGCTGGGACTGTTTAGGGTGGAGAAGAGAAGGCTGAGGGGTGATTTAATGTTTATAAATACCTAAAGGGTGGGTCGAAGGAGGATGGAGCCAAACTGTTATCAGTGGTTCCTGGTGACAGGACTAGGGGTAATGGGCACAAGCTGGAACATAGGAGGTTCCATTTAAATACGAGGAAGAACTTTTTTTCAGTGAGGGTGCCAGAGCACTGGCACAGGCTGCCCAGAGAGGTTGTGGAGTCTCCTTCTCTGGAGATTTTCCAGACTTGCCTGGATGCACTCCTGAGTGATGTGCTCTAGGGGATCCTGCTTTTAAGCAGGGGAGTTGGACTAGATGATCTCTGAGGGTCCTTTCCAACTCTGAATATTCCGTGATTCCGTGATAGTTTCAGAAGAGATTTGTGTCTGGCTTTTTGAACAGCACATCCTTTGTTATTATTTCCTGCTGGAAAGTGCTGTCCACAACCTGACCTGTATGGACAATTAATATGTATTCATCTGTTTGCTTTGATATTTTTTCTGAATGCTTCCATGTAATTTTAGCACATGAATTATTTTTCATTATAGTTATTATTTTCTTCTTATTGGAAATATTTCATATGTAACTGATCATTAAAATGTTATGTACTTAATAGCATAAAATAATTAAATCTACATGCTGACAGTCTGCAGAAATATTTTCAGTATATAGATAATTTAGGATGATTTTCTATAGAAGTTAATTTGCCAAGTAGATATTTAAGTGTTTACCATTATATTCCATTTTAGTTTAAAATGGGGTAATGAGTGATTATTTATACATAATACATTGTTTATACATAATGTTTGCACTTGAAAAACGTGGAATTACTGTAGGACCTTTTAGATCAATCCATAGTTTAATTACATCAAAACACATTTCTCATGTGTTTTTTTTCTTAAAAACCCTTCAAGACATTTAGAATAAAGAAAAACAGCATGCTTTTTGTTGTGCAGTAGTTGCAGAGATTTCTTTGCTGCATTTAATATAATTGATGGTTTCTGCACAGTATATTGTGAGAGCACAGTGTATTTACAAAAGAGTATGCTCTTTGAATGTGAAATTTAAGATTTGATGAGTATTTAAAATAATTAATTCAATTTTCCAGTCAAACACATTTTTTTTTCACAGTATAGTAGGTTTCAGAGCACAAGACACATTTCTCTAGACTGGTGAGCTCCCCAGAAACAGCAACTTTTCAGTTCTTTTGAGTTTTCAGAAAAGAATCCAAGAGTATGTCAAGGTAACTATTTTTACCCCAGTTTCCAGATTGTTGAGTGGTATAGAGGTATAACATTATATAGTAGATGTGAGGTAATCACTGTATATTTTATGAAACTTTTTTTCCAAAAATATCTAAATTTTAAATGCACTTAGTTCTAGAAATATCTGATTAGAGTCATCCTTCTCTTCTTATCTACCTAAATCCTAACCGTAGTTGGGTTTACCTGCCAAAAGTAGAAACCAGGAAATGTAGGTTACATCGGATATTTGAAAGGGCTGAATACCAGTAGTCTGATTTCCAGCCTAAGGCTAGAAAGGCTTATTGTGATAATATTATAAAATACCTATTGACAAGTTCTCCCCCTTCTATCATTCTTTCTCTTTCCCCAAGTTCCTTTGTGCTGACAAATAAAAAATAGTATCTCCTAAACTGTATTTAATTAGGTAATGACAACTTTGAAAAACTTAAAGCTAGGTTAAATTAATGTAAGTATTTTGGGAAAACCAAAATGCACTTATATAATACTACTATTTATTAATTTCTCTTAATTTTGCCTAGTCTACTATGTCTTCTCTCACACAGAAAAAAAATTGTCAATGCATTTCCCAAAACCTCATATTTATTAACCTTCAGACAATGTTGTTGATCTTTTTGTTGTAGTCAGTCAGGACTGAATATATATTTTTAGTGAAAGCAAGTCTTACTGAGTGTCATTGTTCTTGCCAAATACATGTTATATTATATTTTTCAGCATATTATAAAATAACTGTAACTGAATTTCAGTTGACAAAATAAAGGAGGAAATTATAGTATATTATGAAATAACTGAAATGCAAGTCCACTTGACAACAATGAAAAAGAACATTTCAATGGTTTCCTTGAAAATCTTGCCAGCTCTGCATTTACATTTGCTTAGAATTTCAATATCTCATTCTTAACTGTTTGAGTAGATGCTTTAAGCACCTCTTACCACTTCAAGCTCATGTTTCATCTTAGCCAGAAAGTTAAAATAAAATTTTAGCCATTTTCCAGAATATTGAGTTGATATTGACTGATTGTAATTCCTTGCTGAATCATTACTATCCAAACTCATTTACAGAAGGAAGACGATTTTTCTGTTCAATTAGTTTTAAAAGTTACAAGAAAAAATGCAAGAAAACACTGTCATAAAATAAAAGGAAAATGTAAAGCTTTGGCAAATTTTGTACAGTTAAGACAAATAACAATTTTGCATGATAGATCAGAACTTTTCATTTTCATATCCTTGATTTTTAAAATGTAAATTTTATATATATAATTTTGAACAGAAATTCATTGTATGTACCTAGGTCAAATTGGGAAAACTGGATAATTTAGAACCTTAGAACCAACTTAAAAGGTCATTAAAATAAGCCCTTAAAGTAGCAAGAATCAATTTCAATAAATCGACATTTAGTTCAAAATTCAAATTTTACTTGATAATAGAATAACTGAAACTGTTGTGTTAAAAATACTAGTTTTCTTTAAAGATAATTCAAGTACTGACCACCTCTTTTGTTACAAGTTCTACAAAGGGTAAGTTTTGAAGTTTTGAAAGTTGTTATATAGATGATAGTGTACATTTTTACCTACTACAATTAGGGATCTCACTGTGAGCCTTAAGTATAATGTTTCACATGTAGGTGCAGAAGCATTTTGGTGTGCAATGGTATGACTAGAAACCCTTGCCTCTCTGTTGGATGCACAGAGAAGATCCAAGGAGCGAATTGTTCAGCATCAGTCTTTGTAGCTAACAAAAATACACAGTTTTTGTGAGTTCGCTTTCTCTGGGTCCCCAGCAGGCTCTTTGATAATAATTTCAGCAGATGTCCTGAACAGGTCTAATCTCCATTCTTGCCATCTGGTGCACAGTTGCATGAACTTGACTTAATTCTGGTCTTCTTCAGACTTCCCATATAACAAAGGAGGATTTGGGGTCACTCCTTTCCCCCATGGAACATCTTGTTTACACCTTTGAAGTTCTGTTGAGATTGGATGGACAGTAAATTTGAAACTGGAATTGAAATTCCTTCAGAAAGAGTGTTAAGCAAGGCTTTCTTTTTGTAAAAAGAGCTTCGTAGTCAGACCAATAAAGACTAATGAGTCTATCCAACAAAGGCAAATCTGAACTGTAAAAACTAATTAATCAGAAAAACATTGATGCTAAGAATACATATTCAAATATTAATCTGAATAATATTATCCAATTTGTAAGTAAGTGTTGAAAATACTGCTGTCTTGCAGAGCATACACTTTCCTTAAAGCACTTTCTCAAAGATGTAACTTTTCAAAGGGGATTGGTTTTGCTGTATAATTCTTAGTTCTCCTGTTCATTTATGTTCATTTCTAGATTACTAATTTCAAAAAAGTAATACATGTCCAATAAATTAACAACTTCTATGGTAAGCATGCTCATTTAGAATGCATTTTAATAAATTTTATGCATAGGATTTCAGTTAAACTGCTTGGTAACCTCAGTAGAATTACTACATTTGGACAAAATACCTAAAATAGCAAATATTAGCCCACAATCTGTGCACTTGATTAAAGTATTTTTTACTGTAAAATATGTTATTTCAATAGTCACCTAGAAATTCCAATTTAATCCGAGAATCGCTATCCATGGTTTCTCTTATGTCAGAATTTCCCTATGAGAAAATCATCCCTCAACAAGAGGAGGATATGTGAAAAACAATTTAAAACATAAGTCATCTCACCATGTTCCCTGAGATGTGATTATAGAATTTGTAACATAGATTAATGTGAAACCAAGCTAAAATGAATTGGTTTAATATTTAGCTATTTTTATTTTATAAGTTTATTTTATAAGGCTGAAGTAGAGAGAAGAGGAGAAATTGAACTGAATTTTAAAATTATTTATAGTATATAATTTCTGCAAATTTCTCTCAGGCCTGTTGAAAATACTGAACTTTAAGCAGGCATCTCAAGACTATTGCCATAATTGATTCAAATCATAGTGGTCATTGTTGTCTCAGAGTATTCTCAGGAGAAGTACCTCTTGCAGAAGGTTTACTCTGCACAAGTGTGCTTTTCACAACCGCACCTGTGTGTGTTGCAAAGAAAGCGTCAAGAGCTGAGTCTTAGTATTTAGTATTAGTCTTTGTATGAGTCTTAGTACTTAGCTTGACTAATAGGTCTGGGCTAGAAAGATTCATGCCACATCTTGACCTAGCAGCATGAAGCAATACAAATGATGTAATGATCAAACTTTCCATTTCCCTATCCTCTAAAGACAGTCTGATATAGAAAATTCTATTATTGTTCTTTCTAGTACTGGTTCATCAAAGTAAAAAAAGAAGGAAGGAAATATTAACAGAAGTGAAAATAGTCAATGTTCATCTAGTAAATTTTGAGTCTTATTTGCCTTTAACATTGGAAGTCTGCTTCATGCACTTACTAGTGTAACGAACACTTGAATTATTTTAAAAGTCAGTTTAAGCACAAAAACTTCCATTATTTACAATCTACATGTTGTTACACTAATGCCAAACACAAATAAAATGTTGATAAAAAAAATTCAAGAAATGGGATTCACACTTATTTTTAAGATAGGAAATTCTTTATTTAATGTTAGATACTGTGTAAAACATTTGCACTGTATAAACATATAAAATAAGCACAGTAAATATCTACAAACAGGAGGATTTAGTAATAACAAAAAATAGTTATTTGTTCTGCTTAGCTTTGTAGTTTTTAAAGGGATATTTAGAAGATGTTATTCTTCCTTGCACTCTCATTTAAAAACTTATTGCATTCTGCTATTACAATTGTGCAGGCAAGTCAATCCATTTCCATCTGCATTCCCTCTTCTAAGGCTTGTCTAAGTACTAGTTTATGCTCAAGACTGAAAGTTGTTAAAATGGATAATATACTTCCTTTATGAGAACTACCACCGTCTTTACATTCCATTAAGTTCAGATGTTGACTTTATATTTTATGTACCGATTATTTCTTACCAGGAACAGCAGCATAGCTTTTCCATGGAGAAAACCACGCTATTGCAATGTGTTATTACCTCATCATATTCCATAAAGACATAGTCCACCATAGATCTAACAGATGACTGGGTATTTTAAATATATAGAATATGACCTGTAGCAAGAGGACAAAAGTGACCTTTGTCTTCCCATTGGAAATTCTGTGAGGATTTGGACAAGTTATTCTATGAAGCCTTGTTCTGTACTGCAACTGACAAAAATGTAACAGAAAACAAACCTAAAATTAATGGATGAATATTTTAATGGGTAACATACTAGCACACTGGCAGGTAGATTTTTATTCAGATTATGCATGATCTTGCAGACATGAAAAATTCACACTGAGATCAGTGGCGGTTTGGGCTGGGTCATGACTGAAGGAAATGGTTTTCTGAGTAAATAATTATTACCAAAATCAATAGTACAATGAAAAAAGATTAACATAATGAGTAAATAGCATCAGAATTCACAACAATAATTTTGGAATAGCATTCTAGAGGTACATCATTTTCCCTCAACTGTATATGTCAGAAAAAGGAAAAATAATCCAGAATATTAGACAAACTCATTTTGTTATATATTCCTACTGTCACTGTAACTAGTAATAGCACACTTTTTTCAGCTAGACAAGTAATTTTTAATTTGAAAGTGATAGTTCAATACATTTACTACATATATTGCTTTGTTTGAAGTTGAATGCTTTTTCTATTTTAGTGACAAGATTTACAGAATGATTTTATTGTTTAAAAGCATCCAGCTGTTAAACTTTTATCTAAAATGTTAAGAAGTTCAATATATCCTCTGCGACATTAAAGGTTAAATTTAAATTAACACACAATTTGTCAAAGTTGTTTTGGAAAATGATCAAAAAATATAAGCAGATGTCTGTAAATGTCCTCTCTTCAGTAATGTTGAACTTTTTGTGAAGTTTTAGCTAATCCATCATGGAAGCTGATAAATTTGGTTTTTAAAACCAAATAAAAAATATAAAGAAAAGTGGTAAATTTTTTAATTTTTACTGTATTAATGACAGTCATCAAAGTTTAAAAATCAACATTAAAAATCTTTAAAAAACTGCTTGCACTATATTTTGTATTAATATGAAAAAAAATTAGAAATAAGATACAGTGGGGATCTTAGGACAGCTAAGAAGGTTTTTATGTCTGATTTTCCTTCAGTAATATTCTTACAAAAGTCATAAACAGTGCAGATGTCTATTCAGTTCATTGCAAACTCTTTGTTTATTTTTTTGCTACAGGGTATTGTATTTTGGAAAAGAGGGATCTATATAAAAAGGGGTCTCAGAAAGCAAAATGTAAAGAGAGCAGCAAAGGTAACCAAATAGTCAATGAATTAATTTTAATTCTGTGGAAGATGTTAATCAGTAAAGTCTCCAAAGCATTAATTGATCAGAATGCTGATTTGATAAAACTGACAAATCAAGACTACTTGAATTATTGCAGTGAATTTATGTTAATTTTTACAGTTATACAAAATACTGGGAAAATAAATATTACAATAACATGTGGGATTTTTGCCTTCTCTACAGTGAGTGCTTCTAAACTTTATTTCAAGCATCTAAATATAATAAAAACAAAATTAGAAAGAAGAAAATATTTTATTTTTTCTGTAAAATAAAAAAAAATATCAAACTTCTCTTCAAGTACAGAAGCCAGACAGTATGCCTTGAACTCATGATGTAAGAGGAAGAATTGTTTCCTTCTTTTCTTCATAGGTGTTTCTGTCTGGAGTAGATGGCATCCACGACCAGAAGGATGTTGATCCATTCCCAGAAGAGTGACAGGAAGATGGTATAGGTGCAGTTCTTTTTAATTTGAAGTTACTGGGGACTCTCTGAGCTGAAATAGCTCCAATAAATCCAAAAAGCTGGTGTCATTACTGTAACTGTTTTTTCTGATTTTTTTTTTTTTTTTTCCTGCTGGGGGAAAAATGTAACCATTTAGTAGATCTTAGGTTTTTTATATGAAGCTCTTTATTGCACAAACGCCCCACATTTTACAATATGGAAATGTTCCTTTGTTTTGCTTTTTTTGTTGTTGTTGTTTGGTTGGTTTTATATTCTCCAAGTAGTCTGTTGATGTACTTTTCTAGTTCCTCTAGAAAGGAACCAGCAGTACCTTAATTCATAATTGAATGTCAGTTCACAGGTCAATAAATTTAATCCATTTTTATGGAAAGGAAAAAAGTACGAGACAGATTTGGAGGGAATATGAAAGGCTAAGGAGTGTTTTTCTATGATTCAAAACTCTGCCTGGCAGAAGTGGATTAACAGCAAATTCGTACTTCCATTTCATTCCTTTTCACATTCTTTTGTAGCTAGGAAAATTTTGACCTGAAGCTATTGTTAAGGGTCTGGCTTGAAGCTTGAGGAAATGCAGCTCTTTTGTAGCATGGCTTAATTGTTGATAGAAGGTCAAAAGTACAATGCTTGAGGTTTTGCTGTAATCATCATTACTGAGTTAATGTGAAGCAAGCTCATTTCTCTGCTTAGGTCTTTCAAAGCCATTCCTACCTCAAATTTCAGTGAATTATAGGAAAATTATTAAATATCTTGTATCATATTCAGAAAGGAAACAGAGACAAAAGCAATATATAAAGAAAATCTCTTCTGTGCTAAGTATGTGTTGATAAATAACCATTAAATGTGAAAGATTTTTTGACCTTAAAACTGCACTGACATTCACCTGCTAAGACAGTGTCTTTAGAGCTATTTTATGTATGTCTCATATATATATATTCTTTTTCTCTAAGTTTATGTAAAATCAATAATATCACTTAATACAGTGATTACATGAGTAATTACAGTAAATCTAAGTTTTAACATCATCTATTTTTTTAAATTTAGTAAGAAACAGCATATTGCTGAGAAATTTGCAGGAGCTTCCTAAATGAAATTTCCAAATGAAGGGAGTTTCCTAAATTTATTTCAGAGTACGTAAAGCAGTGTGGGGAGCATTTGATTGAGTGTTAGTAAGCTTGATTCTACTTCTGGTTTGGTTACTAGTGTGATATATTATCTTAAGGAAATAGTCTTCATTAGTGATACAGACCCTTCTACAACATATTTTGCCATGCAGTGGTGGAATGTGTTGTATAAATATTTAAAATCTGTACTATAAAGTTTTTTCTAACATTTAATTTTCTTTTGGTGTGTCCAATTTCAGAAAAAGCTAGAATGATTTTTAGCTCATTGCTGTGGACACATTCGGAGCAGCACTCTCTTGGATGTGACAGATATTACTTGTGCAAAACAGAACTATTGCATATCAAACATAGCTGCTTTTTAAGTTTATTAGTAAATTAAAGACAGAGGAAAGTGACAGTTACTTATTTTCACTTTTCAGTAAGTTACTTGATATTCTGACACGTTAAGTATTTTGTTTCAAAATATTAATAAAAGACGGTTTGCATGTAAATTAAGGTGAAAAAAGAAAGGAAAACAATTTATAGGAATGTGCCAAATCAAGGGCCGGTGGAGTACAAGATTAGGAATTCCTTAAAACTTAATTAATTAATATTTTTGCCAATTTCCAGATGAGATGATTAAAAGCCCAGTAATGTCATTTTACAATTATGCGGTAGTGTTTTGCTTTAGATAGTTTTTTGGTATATTTCTGGCTGCGATCAAACATTAAAAGTATCCCCAAACAAATACAATATTTTTTTATTTTATTGTTGGGAAGATTCTCAGAATAGTAGATGATTAATACAATTCTCCCCGACCCAAGCAACTTACCTATTCTTTTTACTTTTGTTAAACCGTGTTCAAAGGAGACTGAAAATAACACTTAGTGTAAATATCTCCCATAAATATTCTGTATCACAGAAAGAACAAAGATAGACGAATAATAAATAAAATTAACCCAGGCCAATCATATATTCACCTTGGTGTAAACATAGTGTTTATATTTCCTAGGAAAGTGAAAAGAGAATTTACAGCACAAGTTGCCAGCCTCATGTTTGGGAAACAAATTCTGGACCACAGCGGCTGGAAAACTTCATGCTTAGAACTTTCTCTTAGCAGGAACATTTATTCTGTTAGCAAGACAACTATATGTCAGAGCTTTGAAATGTAATATTATTGGTCCAAGAGTTGATCTGGGTAATTAGGGGTTTTTTGTAGAGACTTAGCTGAATGCCACAGAAATAGATTGTATATTGTCCTTGATAGTACAGAATAGCATTTTCCAAGCTTTTGGAGTAATGTTTTAGATAAACATTCCTTCAGAGGGACAGCCAAAATGTTCCTTTGACTTTCACTTTCTTTTTATAATTATTAGTTATCACACCATTTTGCTGAAAATAAGCTCTATAAATTTTTTTGCATGAAATACATGGTTTACATGCATGAAATATACAGTCTATATTATTATTTTAATGTAATACTTCAAAAATATTAATAGTCTCATATAGAAATATGATCCTCATGGAGATGAAGTAATGTTACAATATTCAATGATTTATATAAATATATAGACCTCCTTTTTCAGGATCTATAGTTGAAGGAATATTTTCTGATTAATTCAAAAAGAGAGAAAGCAGATATGCTTAGTTGTTCTTCAACTCCCTTATGAAAACATAGTGTCTTGAAGTTCAGAAACTCAATAAAACTGAGGTTTATGTTATTCCTACACATGGATTATCCCATATTATGAAATTTAGTACTCATTTTTTGCCTTTTAATGGAAGATTTGCAAAAGAGATTCTCAGCTGATTCCCACCTGTGCACCTTGTTCAAATTAGAGGTGATTAAAGCAGGAGAGTTATCAAGCAGGTCTTTGTGGTCTGAGCTGCTGGTCTCTGCTCCTTTCCATGGAGACAATTTTTGCATGCTATTAAGAATCCTGGCCCTCCAACTTGAGAAGTTCTATGTTTCTGTGATTAATAATTGGCACAACTGTGAAAAGAACTGATAAGAAATCATGCACAGTTTTCAGTCATGAAAGAGAAGCATCTTCTTTGAACCCTGAGACTGTATGCCCAAAATCTAATGCATATGCGCTCAGAAGACTCTGTTGTACTATTGGGCATGCTCTGATGACAGCATTCAAGAAAAAAAAAAGGGGGGGCTCAAATAAAACAGGTAAATATATCTCTGTGGTTGAAGAACAGCCAAGTTTAAGTTTACATACAAAAAGTGATTTAAAGTTTTTTCTAAAAAGCATTAATGTGCAACAGAAAATTTTATTATGAAACTTTTTCCATGCAGTGTTCTGTAGTTTCCTGTCTACCAATCCAATGATTACACACATAAAAAAAAAATCTTATTTATCTTGATATTAATCTACTTTGACAGCATTTTGAAAAGAGTAGATACTGCATGAGACTGTTTTTTTTCTTCTCACATTCCAGACAGCTAAATTACATTTTGGGTCAAAGCAGCGATTCATTTAGTACCATTTAAGCAATAGCACATGCCATTCATGGTCTCTTTGGACAAATAAGAATCTCCTCTTTAAACTTGAAGGGGGGCCAAGTAGCTTGAAACAAGAGTTTCAAGCACCTGAGTGAGGCGAAAGGAGTCCTTACTCAGGTCATGGGCTTCCCATTCATCTGGAGTCAGTTTCTTCCACCATTTTGTTTTGACCAAACTGATTACACAGCCCATAGGTGTGTAGAGGTCATGACTGTGGGTTTATAGGATACCATAACGTGAAAGAACATGGAACCTTTTATCCTCTAAATTTTTGTGCTTTATTACAGATTACCACAAATACTGAAAAAGTCACTGCAAGCAGATATACTACCACAAAACCACTACTAGCAAGTATACTTATGATTCACAAAGTGTGTATAAATACATGTCTATCAAGTTATCACAGATTTCTATCAGTAATCAATAATAGCAGCAATCATATAGCAATAATCAATGTTATAGCGACAACCAATAACAGCAACAACCAAGTAAGTATATACTATTACATGTTATTACAAACAGTGAAGGAAACTTATCAACAATATAAAAGCAGATATACTTATGATAGATTGATTGTATGCATATATAATAATGGAATGAAGTAAATTAGACAGGTTTCAGAATGAGCCAAACCTCACCAGAAGTGAAGACAAACCAGTTCCAGAGGGGAATCCAACCATCACCAAAAGAGGGAAAGACAAACCAAACCAGAGCCAAAAGTTTCCCAAAGTATGACCAATATGATAGCAGGCAAAGTTTCACTTCTAAGACGATCCACGCCAGAGCCTGTCAGCCAGGTGTCCCCAGAGAGAGCCCAAGATATTGCAGAAAGCTTGTGCATATTTCAGCCTATGTAGGAAAGCAAAAGGACATGCAGCATGGGAAGTTCTTGGAGGCAGAGGCTCCATTTTGGATAAAAATTAAGTCCTTTTACTATCCCAGAGACATATGAGCGTGTAGGGAACCACCACATTGAGCAGCTGTTTCCATATCCATAGGTTGCTGTTATGATTTTGTGCTTATCAGTGGCATCTCAGGATGTCTCTAGATTCTAGGTATCCCAGGTGAAATTCAAGCAGGCCAACTGCACTTTTCAAGGACGTTTCTGGTTCCCAGACCTCGTTCCCAGACTGGCAGGTGTGTTTTTTGTTGTTCCGTAATTGTCCCCTTCTTACCAGGCTTCCTTTCTGGCTACTCACATCTCATTTACCTTTCAAGGTTTAGTCATTTGATAGGACAGAATTATTAGAAGTTAGTTTTCTTTTTCTTTTTGTCTTTTTAGTTTTCTTTTTCTTGCTGTCTTTCCGATGTAGCAGTACTCTGGTTTTAGCACTTGTCCTCCACTCTTGAGCAGTGTCTCTGTTGGAGGGGTCACAGACTTTTGGTGGTTTTTGATCTACATAAGATTCAATGAGTAGAGCTTTACAAATGTATATATTAAAAAGATAACTTTAAATGTTCATCTAAGATACAAATTTGAAAGACTGATTTCACCTTGATCATATAATAAAGATCTCTAATGATTACACAGTTGGTCTCAATTTTCAGCATCCAGTTTCTGACACAAACTCAGAATATATTCTATGAATGGTAATCAGCATGTGACAGGTAGGTGCCTGCCTCAAATGACTCCATAGAACTTATTGTGCTTTTGTTTGGGAATCTTTGAGAATTGGAGTTTGGAATAAGTTTTGATTTTGCAACTTTGTTTTCCTTACAATAACATTATCTACATGGGGTGGACAACTGCAAATCCAGCCGGTACTTAGAATCATACAATCACTCCTAAGATTCTTTTGTTTAAGAGACCAGGCTGACAATATTTTCAGGCAAGGTGATCTTTACAGCTTAACCCAAATTCAACAGATAAAGCAGAACCATGATTTATGTATGAATTTTGATTTTGTAACAAAAGGCATTGTCCTGTTGTACCAGCAATAACTGCTGGAATGCATTAATCAGACTTTAATTAACATGGAAGAAAGGTGATAATTTACATTTATTTCAGATTGGCACATTGTATTTTATGTAGCAAATGACAGTTGTCAAGCATGGCCAAAGGACCTTAGACTAAAAGATGAGTTTCAAAAATGACTCTTATACCTGCCTGAGCCTTTGTAGGACAGAGATTTCAGAGTGTTTATACAGGCATCATTAGACGTACCTCATGCTAAGCTCTCATGAATCTTTGAATAAGGAACACTCAAAGGTCATCAGGTATGAAGTATTTTATAATGACACATTGTCATAATATGTATTAAATGATGGCTTTTTCAAAAAAGCTATGTTTAGGGGTGGCAAATGAAAAAGAAGCAGAGACAAATTTTACGTCTGCTTAGATGAATTTTAAAACAGTAAGTGCAGGAGAAAGAACAAATCATGTACACCCACTAACATTCATTTTAAGAACTATAATCTTCCCAGTGATCTGGAGGTGGAAGGGCAGTGATGGGCCAGATTAGACCTGTGCTCTGGGAGGTGAGTGAGGACTGCAGGAGACACCGAGTTTTCCATTTACAGGGTGCACTTTAGCTGAGCACCAAAGGTGAGGACAGAAGGTAAGTAGCTGGGATAACAAGGGACAGTAGACTGTGAAGTACACCCTGAAGCAAAAGCAAGCTTATGGTCAAAAAATCTGTGTTTGAAGATTCAAAAGGACAGGGCAGACATAACAAGTAAAACTACTCAGCCAGTGAGATGAGCTGCAAATTCAGACTTAAAAGAAAATGTTAAACAAAAAAATAAAATATGTTATGCAAAACAACCCACAGCTTTTCTGCTTTCGTATCTGTGCTTGTGCTTTTAAAAGAATGATTCAGCTTTCCTGTGCTTACCGAGAAATCAAAAAAAGAGTAGAGTGTGCTGAATAGGCATGAGAAATGCTTATAAGTAGTAGCTTCCAAGATAAAAATTGGTTTCTGGCACATACACAAGTATAGCTTGAACTTCTGTGTCCACTGTCATCTCCTCCTATTCTCCTAACATTTGGCGTGGCTGGTCAGCAAGAAGAGTTAGTATGCTTGCTTTCTTCAAGGAGCAAATATTGCTAAAGTTGCGTTTAGAAGTGTATATTTTATAGCTCTGTTGTTTTGTGTTGATAGTTGCCCCTTCAGTGCTGTGGCTATGAGGCTAGACAAATAGTTCTTGTACAATGAGAGCTTGGTGCTTTTTAGGCATAAATGACCCATTCATTCACCTAACAGCATCTTGTGGCAGGTACGTCAATGCAGCTAGCCAAACAGTGCCTGTGCTTGTGCCCTTCCTGTGCTCTGATTTTGCACTGAGGAGGTGCACATAAAACCAGGGAGTGTAAGAGCAAGGGGATATGAGGCAAAATGATGATGGGGTAATTAAAATCAGGATAAATCAGAATGACCATGCCAGAACATGAGTCAGCCTGCAGTATATAGTGCAAAATCTCAGTGATTTCTGTTACAGTAATTTTTTAGGATTTCTAAAAGGTACCTATATCTAAGTCTTTCTCCAAATTACTGGCTTATGCAATTCCTTTCAGGAGGAGAAAAG
The DNA here is from genome assembly GCA_028020825.1 of Podargus strigoides. Classification (NCBI taxonomy): domain Eukaryota; kingdom Metazoa; phylum Chordata; class Aves; order Caprimulgiformes; family Podargidae; genus Podargus; species Podargus strigoides. The sequence continues at coordinate 94,998,700 of CM051663.1, forward strand.
TAAAATTCAGAAGTTCATGTTAAAAAAGAGGTAGAAAAAAGACTGAACATATTTTAGCTTGTGTAGGTTAATAAACAAGGTTTTTTTGACTGCATGGAGGTCAATAATTGTGACAGACCAGTTGAATGTTTATGAGTGAAGTTGAAGAAAGCCAACGAGGCAGATATCCTGTTGGGAGCCTATTATAGAACACCCGACTGTTTTACCAATTACTAGGCCCAGTACAAAGGACACAGCCAGCAGCAGAAAAACAATCCAGCAAGTAGATTCTGTTGCACATAAAGGAGTCAGTACATAGGTGATCGCTGGGGGTACAAACAAGTCAGACAGATCACAAATAATAGACAATCCCAGCAACCCCAGGAATGACATAGCATGACCCGTAATAGATGGAATAAACAAAGATACAAAGTATCCCATAGAAAAAATGGGAGACAACCAAGTCAATGCATGATAGAGGTAACTCTATGTTGCCTCCCCACAAAGCCCGTGTTTGTAAGTGCCAGACCTGACTGGGATCCAGTTGCATGAAGAGTCAGGAGGTCCTTCCCCAACAGGAAACTCTGCAAAGTACATCCACCTCAGAGACAGACCCTCCACCCTTCCTGCAAGTGGTCCCAGCTTTTATGCCCAAAGCAGGACACCTGGCACTCGTTTACCAAAATGCAGGGCACCTGGGGCTTGTTTACCCAAGGGCTTTCCCTGCAAGGCTGGCCACACCCTGGAGGAAAGCCAAAAGGCAAACTCATCCCCCTCCTCTTAAAGGACCATGGGGACCACTCATTTGTCAACGTCAATTCAGGGCTTGGGGTTCAGACCCCAGCCCTTCACTGTCCAGGATGAAGAGGTCGATGAACTGTTCTGTAGACAACTGGCAGGAGCTGCAAAATCGCAAACCCTTGTTCTTGTGGGGGACTTCAACTTACCAGACATCCACTGGAAAGATAACACAGCAGAGAGGAAACAGTCCAAGAAGTTCCTGGAGTACATGGAAGATAACTTTTTGACTCTGCTGGTAAGTGAGCCCATCAGGGAAGGTGCCTTGCTAGACCTGTTGTTCACGAACAGGGAAGGACTGGCAGGTGATGTGGTGGTTGGAGGCTGTTGTGGACTCAGCGACCATAAAATGATACAGTTCGTGACCCTTAGCCAAGTTAGGAGGGGGGGCAGCAAAACTCTCACCATGGACTTCCGAAGGGCAGACTTCAACCTTTTTAAAAACTTTTTAAAACACTGGTTGAGAAAGTCCCTTGGGGAACAGTCCTAGAGGGCAAAGGGGTTCAGGAAGGATGGACTTTTTTCAAGAAGAAACTCTTAGAGGCACAGGAGCAGGCTGTCCCCATGTGTTGTAAGACAAACTGGTGGGGAAAACAACCGGCCTGGCTGAACAGGGAGCTTCTGCTGGGGCTTAGGAGAAAGAATAGAGTCTACCACCTCTGGGAAAAGGGACAGGCTACTCAGGAAGAGTATAGGAATTTAGTTAGGTTGTGTAGAAAGAACATTAGGGGGGCAAAAGCTCAGCTTGAACTCAGCCTGGCCATTGCTGCAAGAGATAATAAGAGTTTTTGCAAATATATTAACAATAAAAAAAGATGCAGAGAGAATCTCCATCTCTTATTGGATGTGAGGGGGAACATTGTTACCAAGGATGAGGAAAAGGCTGAGGTACTTAATGCCTTCTTTGCCTCAGTCTTTAACAGTCAGACCAGTTATCCTCATGGTATTCAGTCCCCTGAGCTGGAAGATTGGGAAGGAAATCAGAATAAACCCCTCATAATCCAGGAAATACTAGTGAAGGACCTGCTGAGTCAATCAGACACCCACAAGTCTACGGGGCTGGATGAGATCCACCCAAGAGTGATGAGGGAGCTGGAGGAGGAACTTGCCAAGCTGCTCTCCATCATCTATCAGCAGTCCTGGTTAACGGGGGAGCTCCTGGAAGACTGAAGACTTGCCAGTGTGATACCCATCTACCAGAAGGGCAGGAAGGAGAATCCGGGGAACTACAGGCCTGTCAGCCTGACCTTGGTACCGGGGAAGATTATGGAATGGTTCATGTTGGGGGAGATCATGCAGCAAGTGCAGGACAACAGGGGGATCAGGTCCACCCAGCATGGGTTCACGAAGGGTTAGTCCTGTTTCACCAATCTAATCTCCTTCTATGATCAGGTGACCCACCTAGTGGATGAGGGAAAAGCAGTGGATGTTGTCTATCTGGACTTCAGTAAGGCATTTGACACTGTTTCCCACAGCATTCTGCTGCAGAAGCTGGTGGCTCATGGTCTAGACAGGTGGACTCTTTGCTGGGTTAAAGACTGGCTGGATGGCCGAGCCCAGAGAGTTGTGGTGAATGGAGTTAAATCCAGATGGAGACTGGTCACAAGTGGTGTCCCTCAGGGCTCAGTTTTGGGGCCAGTCTTGTTTAATGTCTTTATTGATGACCTGGATGAGGGGATCAAATGCACCCTCAATAAATTTGCAGATGATACAAAATGAAGTGGGAGTTTCGATCTGCTTGAGGGTAGTGAGGCTCTGCAGAAGGATTTGGACAGTCTGGAGTGCTGGGCTGAGACCAATTGTAAGAGGTTCAACAAATTCAAGTGCTGGGTCATGTACTTCGTTCACAACCACCCCACGCAGCCTTGGGGAAGAGTGGCTGGAAAACTGCCTGGTGGAAAAGGACCTGGGGGTGTTGGTTGACAGCCGACTGAACACGAGCCAGCAGTGTGCCCAGGTGGCCAAGAAGGCCAATGGCATCCTGGCCTGTATCAGAAACGGTGTGACCAGCAGGAGTAGGGAGGTGATCGTGCCCCTGTACTCGGCACTCATGAGACCACACCTTGAGTACTGTGTCCAGTTCTGTGCACCACAGGATAAGAAGGACATTGAGGTGCTGGAGCGAGTCCAGAGAAGGGCAACGAGGCTGGTGAGAGGTCTGGAAAACAGGGCTTATGAAGACTGGCTGAGGGAACTGGGGTTGTTTAGTCTGGAGAAGCGGAGACTGAGAGGAGACCTTATTGCTCTCTACAAATACCTTAAAGGAGGTGTTAGTGAGGCTGGCGTTGGTCTCTTCTCCCAAATTACTAATGATAGGATGAGAGGAAATGGCTTCAAGTTGCATCAGGAGAAGTTTAGATTGGATATTAGGAAGAAGTTCTTTACTGACAGGGTGGCACGGGCTGCCCAGGGAGGTGGTGGTGTTGCTGTCCCTGGAGGTTTTAAAAAAAAGGAGTCAATGAAGCACTTGAGATCATGGTCTAATGGTCTAGTGTTTAGGGTGATGATAGGACAAAGGTTGGACTTGATGATCCTGGAGGTCCTTTCCAACCATACTGATTCTATGATTCTATGATTCTATGATTCGTAATGTTCATCTGTTTGTATGCATGCATAAATAATCCTGGATATTTTTTCTGACATTAGCTAAATTACCTGTAGTAACTTTCAACCATACTAGTGGACTCACACTTGCTGAGATATTTCAGTCTAAGGAGGAGGATACACTTCATTGATCACCTGTGCAGTCCTACACTCCAATTATAAGGCATATTATTGTACAGAAATAAGCAGAGCGATAAAGGTGGCACAGGACAGACAGAATTTGATCATGCAAAAAAGTTCAGAACATTATACTTATAAATGTCATGTAAAAATAGATAACTAAAGCTAAATGCTAGATTGTGATCTTTCAGTAATCTCTTTTCTAGTAACTGGAAGAAGGGCACATAAGTACATAAGTACATAAGTAGCTTGCATGTTATAAAAATAATGGTCATATGTAGATCTCTGGCATTTAAGGTACACAACTTCTATTCCTACACACTGGCTACAATTTTTCTGGCCCATTTATCTTGTGTAAATTTATCTTGTGTTTACATTTATCATGTAAAATGCCCTTGGTATTTCTGTTCAATTCATAGAGCTGTATGCTGTGCTTTGTACCGTATGGAGGAGTAAGTGAACCAGACTGATTTGTCATAATAATCCTAATTTAGTGGTGATTCAACAAAAATATTTGACTTGTTAACTTAAAAAGTAAAATCTCCCCAGCAAAAATATGAATATTTTCTTCACTGGAATTATAATTCTTTTGTAATGAGTAGTGTTCTTGGAAAATGAATATTTAATATGTAACCAATTAGCAAAAAAATCAAGTCAATTACTAAACAAAATTTCTGTGTTAACTGTTAATTAAATTCAGAGGTATTTTTAATAAGATTAATATGGAGAAAACAAATTAAGAAAAAAGTCAATTTAGCCTCAGATTGGTCTATCAATCAAGAAGAGTGTTTGTTTTTTATAGACATATTTATAGTAATACTTATAGTAATGGTTAATTTAACGTTCAGAGATTCAATTCAGAACTAAAGAGCTTGAAAATTCAGTTAAGCCTCCTGTTTATGTAGTTGAGCATAAGTAAAATACATATTTCAATGCAAACTTTAAAAATCATCATCAATACTTCTTTGATCTTAACAAAAGCGCTGAATTAAGCCTGACGCTGTATTGATTTATGCTTTGTGGCACTGTTTGAATAAATTTGCATCTTAAAATATGTAGCAGCAAAGAATTTCAGTTCTTCAAGGCACTGAACATTGGAAGGGTAAAGATGGGACAGCAGAGACCTCAGTCTCCTCTTTTTCTTCTTCAGAACTATGGAAGTTTGAAGAAGATATAACTCAAAATGTAATTTTATTTTAAATGTATGTAAAGTTTGATTTCTCATCCAGCCTTTCTGTTCTAAATAAACGAATGACCAAAATATATCCCAATGTATTGGAAATTCCAAAATGAACTTTATTTCTTTAAAATGAAATTAAATGTATTTTGGACTTTTCTGCCCCATAATTTAATAAAATGTAACCTGAAAGTAATTCTGATGTGGTATAGTAGTATGAGAATTCATGCTTGAAAGAAATCCTCTTTACAGGAAGATTTGAAGGTAGATCTCCCTTTAGGGAAAGAAGGGCAGTTTTGATAGTGGTACTGTCTTTTTTTTTAAAAAAAAAGATAAATCAAAATTGTAACAGTTGAACTTTAGTTGTCTTGTAAGATGCTACAAGGAGAGAAAGAAATTTCATTTTTACCAAAAGCTCCTTGGCTATACCTGTTTCCTATACCATGTACCTGAGCTCGTGAAGCGTGTCTCATAATGTTGTCATGCTTCTCATAGTAAAACTGTCCCTTTCTTCTTCTAAAAGCAGAATACCTGGCATATTTGTTAACCTTTGGCAAAGACTCTCCTTTGTTTGCTGCAACATAGCCTTAGCCCTCCAGGGCTAACATCTCCAGGAAGCGCAACATTTCCAGTCAATCTGCAAAACCTGGAGGTTAAACAGCTGAGGTACAGTGGAAGGAGGCAAAACATCTCTCCATACCAGGTAGCTTCAAAAGTGCTCACAGCTGCTGAGGGCTTGCCATCTCCTTCCATTGAGTTTTCTCACTAGAACTTATGAAGACCTCATGAAAAGGCTTTTTTGGTAGAGCAGAAAGAGACCTGATAAATAGGAAAGCAGCAGATCTGATGTGACAAACCTCAGCTTTCAAAATAGTAAAAAATGTTGAGACATTATTAATTCGTGAGAAGCAGTGAATACACTGAGGCAGGATTGAAAGCACAGAGTGGTACAGTGATTTGTCCAGGATCACTTGTTGTACCAGTTCCCAGGATGACTTTGGAAACTGATTCAGAGCTTTCTCCTTGCCACTCTGCTTTCCTTAGTGCTCCTAAGTTGGGTATTGACTAAAAAGTGAACACTAAGATATTGAGCAGTTAACAGCACCAATTGCTAAAAAAACAAAAGCAGTAATCAACTTGCTGTTTTTAAATCAGATTGCAAACTTTGTGGACAAATTTTCCACCTTGAGTATGATGGCAGATGGAAGGTTGTATATGAACACTTTCTTTTCCTTCTCAGCCTACCCTCACAACTTGGAGTTTTCTTCACGCTTAATGAGCATGAGCCCACACATACAATAGCAGGGTTGGCCACCTGTGATTGTCTGCAGCAGCCAAAACAACTGTGAATGGAAAACTTGAACTTACTTGAAGCTAACAGTCAGATGCACAGTGTAAGTGGGTACAGACTGGGTCGTACTGTTCAGGAAATAAGGTACACTGGCAGTGATTGTTCCTTCCTCACTGATCATATCTATAGGGTTTACAGCATGTGTCATGTCTGCTGGTGCTTATTTGGTGCATCTAGTCCTGTAGCTGTATTTCCCTTGAGTATGATCTTTCTATACTTTCTTAAGCAAAAATAAATGCCCATTTGCTGCTGTCTGTTCAATGGAACATAAAAAAACATATGAGCTTTCCCCCTAGTGTGGCTGAAGAAAAAACATCCATCTCTAGGGCTGCTGTTCCAACACCTTTTATAAACATTACATTCAAACACAGATATGTTTTAATACTACTTTCTCAGTTGTCTGTGATCCGGACTACATTGATGGAAGTTTTACATTAAATGGTCTTCTCCCTATTGTTCACTTCAGTAGTTTACCCATGTCAGAATCACGTGTGATGCATGCAGAGAAGATCACATTCCCTAAAGAGTTCTCCTTGCCCTAGCACGCATATTTCAACAAATCATGCACAAATGGGGACATTTTGCTTGTAAGTGCTGAAAAGATGGCTACAAATATCTGGGGGAATGATAAAATAGCAAGATAGGTCAGTCTGTTTATTTTTTGGTGACTTCTTTTGCAATTTAGGGACATGTTTTTGAGTTCCATAGCCCAGTAATAGGTTATAACCTAGTGAACAGAGGCAAATATCAGTCTCTGGATATGTCTACATATCTTCTTTTTATGGAAGGAAATTCAGTGTTCTCAGAGGTGCGGGCTTCTCAAGAGATGAAATGCAGTTGCACTGGAGAATAATGCACAAGGAATAGTCTAGGCAGGTCTTGACACCTAAGGATATACCTACAGATGTCTGGGGCTTTTTTACCCTATTTTGTTGCATTAAAATGTAACATGTAAGCAAACTCGTAAGAAATACATATTTGTTAGGCATTTTTGTACAGCTGGATTATGTGATGAGATATAACAATTTGTATTTCAATAGCCTTTGTTTATGCAGCCCCCTTGAATCTGCAAGATCCTTCCATATGAGAAAGCTTGTCAATCACTTCCAATTTCTTTCGTCTTACAGATGCTGTTCAAGGGACCCTTTCAACAACAGTATGGTAATATAGGGGAGGAAAGGAGGAAACAGCAAGATTTCTAGCTGTGCAGCTGGAAAGCTGTGATCTTTTTGCTATCACTGAAATTTGGTGGGATTAATCACATGTTCAGAGTGCTGCAACCAATGACTATAAACAGTTTAGGAGGGACAGACAGAGAAAGAGAGATGGGGAATTGTCCTCTACATAAAAAAAAAAATAAAATAGATTGCACAGAGATGCTTTTGAAAAACAACAAAGTACAGGTTGAGAATTTATGGGTGAATATTAGAGACCAAGCCAACAAAGGAATTCTCATGGTTCATGTTTACTACAGACCACCCAATCAAAGGGAAGATGTTGATGAAGAGTTCTTATTTGAACTAGAGGATGCATCAAGCTCGTGGACCCTGATCCTGGTGGGAGCCTTCAGTCACCCTGCCATCTGCTGGAAAAACAGTGCAGCAAGCTGCAAGCATTCTAGGAGACTCTTGGAGTGCATTGAAGATACCTTCCTAATCCATGTGATAGAAAGTCCAACCAAAGGAGTGTGTTACTGGACCTGCTCCTCACTAATGCAGAGGAACTTATTGGACAGGTCAAGATGGGTGGTAACCTCACCTGCAATAGTCATGCCCTGTTGGAATTCATAATCTTGAGGGATACAGGCCAGGAGAAAAGTGTAGTCAAGATCCTAAGCCTTAGGAAACTGAACTTTCAGATGTTTAAGGGACTAGTGGATGGAACTCCCTGAGAAACTACACTTAGGGATAAAGGAGTAGAAGAGAGCTGGCAGCTACTTAAAGACATTTTTCTTAGAGCACAAAAGCTCTTGATTACCCTGTGCAGAAATCGGGCAAAGAAGGCAGGAGGCTAGCATGACTGAGTAATGACCTCCTGGTCAAAATGAAACACAAAAGGGAAATGTATAGGCAGAGGAAGCAGGATCATGCATCCATCTTGGGAAGAGTATAGTGATACTCTCTGGGGGTGTACAGATGGGATCAGGAAAGCTAAGGCACAGCTGGAGCTAAATTTGGGTGTTTTGAGAGCTGGCACAGACAGGAAGCAGGAACAGCCACAAAATCACGGATGAAATACAAAGAGTAAATTTATTTTCGTTACCTTGCCAACCAGAGCATCCCTGAAGAAACAGAGGCACACAAGAAGGGGTGCAGGCACTGTAGAGCTCAGTCCTTGCTAGAGGATCACTGAACCTGCTGTTTTCACCTGCGTATCAGGGATTCACACAAGTGTAGTATACCACTGCATTTTAACCTTTCTGACAAAAGGACAGGAACCTCAAGCATGTTTTGATAGGGTGCCTCTGGGTATCACAGGCATGTATTATCTAAACACAAAGGTTCTACTTGTCAAGTACACTAGACTAAACAATGGTTAGTATCCTAGATGTGTGTGCTCCTTGCAGGTCTACATAAAACTAAAGCATATGACTAAGAGCATCGTCCAGTAGCTCCTTTAACTGACTGCCTTGGTGCTGTGACCACTTCCCCATGGATCCTGTTCCCATAACTGACCATCCTCTCAGTGAAGAACCTATTTCTAGTGTATAATGTGAACTTCCCCTGATGCAGCTTCATTCCATTTCCTCATGTCTTATTTCTGGTCACCAGAGAGAGGAGATTAGCACCTTCGCCTCTGCTGGTGCCTTTGAGGAATTGTAGACTGCAATCAGGTCACCCCTCAGCCTTCTCCAAGATGAACAAACCAAGTAACCTCAGCCTCTCCTCATAAGTCTTGCTCTCAAGGCTTTTCACAATCTTCATTGTGCTCCTTTGGACATGCTCTAATAGTTTGATGTCTTTCTTGTAAAGAGGAGTTCAAAACTGCACACAGGACTCGAGGTGGGGCTGAACCAGTGCAGTGTAAACTGGACAACCTCCCTCTGCCAGCTAGCTATGCTGTGCTTGATGTAACCCAGGACACAATCAGCCCTTTTGGCTGCCAGGGCTCACTGCTGGCTCATATTCAACTTGACATCAACCCAAGTCCCCAGATCTCTTTCCACAGGGCTGCTCTTCAACCTCTAGTCCCCTAGTTTGTACATATAACCAGGATTATCCTGTCCGAGGTGGAGAATCTGGCACTTGCTTTTGTTATTTTCGTTGTTTTCATATGTTATATTCATATGGCTGGTGAATGTCCAGCTCTCTCTGTAAGCCCTCTCGACTCTCAAGGAAGTCCACAGTCCCTCCCAGTTTAGTATCACCGGCAGACTTAGTCAATGTACATTCATTTCCTGAATCCAGATCATTTATAAAAACATTAAAGAGCACTGGCCCTAAGATCAAGCCCTGGGGAACATCACTGATTACTGGACACAAGTCTGATGTAACCCCATTTACTGCAACTCTTTCAGCCAGTTGCTCTCTCAATGTATTGTGGACCTGTCTAGCTGTGTGTTACATATTTTGTTCAGAAGGATACTGTGAGAGGCGGTATCAAAAGCTTTTTTAAAATCCCCCCAAAACACATCAACTGGCTTCCCTTGGTAAACTAGACAGGTAACCATGTCGTAAAAGGAAATTAAGTTAGTTAAGCCCGTTAGTGAACCTGTGCTGCCTGTGGTCAATGACTGCATTGTCTCTCAAGTTGTATTGGATTTGCATGGCAAGGTTTTGCTAGCAAGGGGGCTACAGGGGTGGTTTCTGTGAGAAGCTGCTAGAAGCTTCCTACAAAGCCAGTGCCAGTGTGCACCAAGGCAGACCCACCACTGGCTGAGGCCAAGCCCATCAGCAACAGTGGTACTGTCTGTGTGGCAACGTATTTAAGAAGGGGAAAAAACTGCTGTGCAACAGAGTTGCAGCCAGAGAGACAAGTGACAATATGTGAGAGAAACAACTCTTCAGACACCAAGGTCAGTGAAGAAGGAGGGGGAGGAGGTACCCAAGGCGCTGGAGAAGAGATACCCCTGCAGTCCGTGGTTAAGAACATGGAGAGACAGGCTGTCTCCCTGCAGTCTATAGATGTTAATGGTGGAGCAGATATCCTCCTGCATCACCTAAGACACACTGGAGCAGGTTGATGTGCCTGATGGAGGTAGAGACCCCATGGAGTGCCCGCGCTTGAGCAGGCTCCTGACACGACCCATGGAGACAGGAGCCCCCAGGGGAGCAGGTTTTCTGGCAGGACTTGTGATCCCATGAGGGACCCATGCTGGAGCAGTCTGCTCCTGAAGAACTTCACTCTGTGGAAGGGACCCACACTGGAGAAGTTCATGAAGAACTGCAGCCTGTGGGAAGGACCAACAGTGGAGAAGTTCATGGAGAACTGTCTCCTGTGGAAGGAACCCCACACTGGAGCAGGGGAATAGTGTGAGAAGTCCTCCCCCTGAGGAGGAAGGAGAGGCAGAGACAATATATGATGAATTGACCACAACCCCCAGTCCCAGTTCCCCTGCACCACTGGGTAGGGGGTGGAGAAAAATGGGAGTAAAATTAAACCCAGGAAGAAGGGAAGGGTGAGGGGAAGGTGTTTTTAAGATTTGGGTTTGTTTCTCATTGTCCTACTCTGATTGTCGTCCTTCACAGTACTAACCCAGCTTGAACTCTAACTGAACTTTGGCTGCATGAATGTTATCCCTACAGTAGTGAACAGCATCTCTGTAGTCCTCCCATGTCACCTATCCTTGCTTCCAATGTCCAAACACTTTCTTTTTCTGCCTAAGTTCTAGGAAAAAATCACTGATCAGCTAAGCCATTCTTCTGCCTTGCTTGTTTGACTTCTGACACTTTGGCATTACCTGATCCTTCAGAAATGGCTCTTAAAAAGTTACCAACATTCGTGGATCCAAATAACTTTGAAAGCAGTTTCCCAGGGACCTTACTAGGTCATTCAGCAGCCCATAATCTGCTCTCCCCATACCCAGGATTGAAGTTTTGCTGGCAGTTTTTCTCCTGACACCAACGACTTGAAATTCAACTACTTTGTGGTCACTGTGACTTAGACAGCCACCAATCATCATATTGCCCATTAGTCCCTCTCTGTTTAGAAACAACAAATCTAGAAGGGCATCTTTCTTAGTTGTCTCCCTTAGTACCTGCACCAAGAAGCTATCTTCAATGTGCTTCAGAAATTTCCTAGACCTGTTTGTGTCTGCTGTACGATACTCCCAGTTGATGCCTGGGAAGCTAAAATCACCCGTAAGGACAATGACAGCTGATCTAGAGATATCCGTCATTCCTTGTAGAATTATTCATTGGTGTGCCCTGCTCAGCCTTATCTCTAGTGAGCCTAGTTTTATCCCTTTCCCCCTTCAAATCTCGTTTAAAATTTTGTCTGTGAGCCTTGCTAACTCTTGCACAAAGGTTCTTTTCCCACTTTGAGAAGGATACAAATCGTCTATTGCTAGAAGAACTTATGTCTTGTAGATCTTTAAAGGTCCCTTTCAACTAAAGTCATTCTCTGCTTCTATGATTCTCTGATTTGGAAGACCAAATGTAGTTTAAGGTTTTCAAAAGAAAGAAAATATGGCTCAATTCGCAACTGTGCACTGCAACTGCTCAGCACAACTTGCTCTGCTCTTCTTTTGTCTTCTGCCAGTCCAGTAGTCTTTTTGACATGGTTGTCAACACATATGGGGGAAAAACAGATAGGTTTTGATAGATTTGGTGAACTTCTTTGCCAATACCTCAGGCAAATGTTCTGCTTCTCCTTTGGTTTCTATGTAGGATGGTGAGATCATGGCTTCAAACAAGCTTGTTACCCATATGAGGGTCATGAGGTAACTAACCAACTGTCTTTGTAGGAGAGCTCTGTATGCAGTGTTAGGTTTGCATACTCTTCAGGTATGCATCTCATTTTTTAAAAAGAGCAGTGCACATAGTTACTTAAGTGGCAGAAGCTTACAATTCAGTCCTAACAACAACCAAGTTTTAGCAAGCTACAGAGAAGTTGGTGTACTTCTCTAGTACAGAGCACATTTTCTTTAACAATTTCTGAAAGGCTAATTTAGGATGGTATTTATAAGGATACAAAGGGCAGTTAGTCCTGCCTGGTGGGATAAATAAGTAACGGAAAAGGGAATCCACTTAGGTATAAAAGGCTTCCTGCTGAATGTGGAGGAAGACACTCAGGCTGGGAAAAGCTCAAGTGGAAGAGGTTGTACTCCTGAGACGATCTGAAAGCCACTTCTGCCTGATTGAAGGAGGATAAAGATGTTTTCTTTTGCTGCTTTTTTGAAAGTGTAACAAAAGTATAGGAATATTCCTTTGTTTAATGGAAAATGCAAAGATGACATGAAAATTCACTCCTGATTTGCTGTGACCTATCAGGTCATAGAATCACAGAATCACAGAGTTGCCTGGTTTGGAAAAGACCTTTAAGGTCATTGAATGCAATCATTAACCTAACACTGCCCTGGACAGCCTGCTCCAATCTCTAACAATCCATTCTGTGAAGAAATACTTCCTAATATCCAGTCTAAACCTCCCCTGGTGCATGTTAAGTCCATTACCTCTTGTCCTATCACTTGTTACTTGGTTAAGGAGACTCATCCCCGCCTCTCTACGTCCTCCTTTCAGGTAGTTGTAAAGGGTGATGACATCTCCCCTCAGTCTCCTTTTTTTCCAAGCTAAACAGCCCCAGTTCCCTCAGCTGCTACTCTTAAGTCTTATGCTCCAGACCCCTCACCAGCTTCATGGCACTTCTTTGGACACACTCTGGGAGTTCAATGTCCTTCTTGTAGTCCTTCCTTCACCAGTGCCGAGTACAGGGGTAAGATCGCTTCCTTGCCCCTGCTGACCACGCTATTTCTGATACAAGCCATGATTCCATTGGCTTTCTTGGCCACTTGGGCACGCTGTTGGTTCTTGTTCTGCCGGCTGTCAATAAACACCCCCAGATCCCTCTCTGACAGGCAGTTTTCCAGCCACTCCTCCCCCAAGCCTGTAGTGCTTCTAGGGGTTGTTGTGACCAAGGTGCAGAACCCAGCATTTTGCCCTATTGAACTTCATACAATTGGCCTCAATCCAGCCTGTCCCTCTGCAGAGCCTCCCTGCCCTCAGGCAGATCAACATTCCCACCCATCTTGGTGTTGTCTGCAAACTTATTGAGGATGCACTCAATCCCCTCATCTAGATCATTGATAAAGATGCTTAACAGGAGTCACCCCAATACTGAACCTTGAGGAACACCACTTGTGACTGGTTGTCAACTGGACTTAACTCCATTCACCACAACTCCTCGGGCCTGGTCAGCCAATCAGTTTTTTACCCAGAGAAGTGTATGCCCATCCAAGCCACTAGCAGCCAGTTTCTCCAGGAGAATGCTGTGGGGAACAGTGTCAAAGGCCTTACTAGAGTCAAGGTAGACGACATCCACAGCATTTCCCTCGTCCAATAAGTGGGTCACCCTGTCATAGAAGGAGACCAGGTTTGTCAAGCAGCACCTTCCTTTCATAAACCCATGCTGACTAGGCCTGGTCATCATCAGCTAATTTCTACCTGGGCTTTGGACTTTCTAATTTTCTCCCTGCATAACCTCACAACACCTTTGTAGTCATCGTGAATGGCTTGCCCATTTTTCCAAAGTCCAAACTGTCCTTTTCTCCCTGAGTTACAGCCAAAGCTCTCTGTTCAGCCAGGCCAGTCTTCTTGGCCACTGGTTTCTCTTACAGCACATGGGGACAGCCTGCTCCGGTGTCTTTAAATCTTCCTTCTTAAAGACTGTCCAGATTTCCTGGGCCCCTATACCCTTCAGGACCTTCTCCTAGGGGATTCTGTCAAGTAGTCACCTAAATAGGTTAAAGACTGACCTTTGGAAGTGCAGAGTGGCAGTTTTGCTGCACCCCCTCTTAGCCTCTCTAAGAATAGAGAACTCTATCATTTCATGATTGCTATGCCCTAGATGGCCTCCAATTGCCACATCACCCACCAGTCCTTCTCTGTTCACAAAGAGCAGCTGCAGCTGGGCATCTTCCCTGGTCAGTTCACTTAGCAGCTGTGTCAGGAAGTTATCTTCCACACATTCCAGACACCTCCAGGACTGTTCCTGCTCTTCTGTGTTATATTTCCAACAGATGCCTGGGACATTGAAGTCCCCAGCAAGAACAAAGGCAAGTGATCACTAGATTTCTCCCAACTGCTTATATCAAATTACTGTATTGAAACTGAGGAGTTCACAAATGTTGTATGAAGCTTGTATTTTTGTTTCCTAGGGGATGTGCCACACAGCCTACTGTGACTGAGATTTCACCATGTGCCTCTTGGTTTCGCTGGGGTTTTTTTGGCTTCACCAGTTCACTATTTCGTTATTTGTTAGAATACTTTTGCATGGCATATCCACTTAGCTCTGCACTAGAGTCAAGGCTCTTGTGCCCTGATTCAGTGACATCATCGTGACACGGTTAGTTTTTCTTGCATCTGGTTCAAATTGCTAAGTAAAGGTAATAATAGATCGCTTTTCTTCTTTTTGTACGTGGGTGTACATGGGTATAACCAGTAACCTAGCCCAACATAACAATAAAAACTTCCCAATATGAGGCTGTTTAACAGATATTTACAGTGATATGATGTAGTGGTTTTGACTGAGATAGAGCTGAATTTCTTCATAGTAGCTAGTATGGGGCTGTTTAGGATTTGTGCTTGAAAACAGTGTTGATAACACAGGGATGGTTTTGCTATGCTGAGCAGTGCTTACATAGAGTCAAGACCTTTTCTGCTTCTCACACCACCCTACCAGTGAGTAGGCTGGAGATGCATGAGGAGTTGGGAGAGGACATAGCTGGGACTCCAACCGGCCAAAAGGATATTCCACACAATATGATGTCATGCTCAGCATATGAAGCCGGAGGAACAAGAAGGAAGGGGTGAATGTTCGGAGTTCTTCCCAAGTAACCATTAGGCATGATGGAACACTGCTTTCCTGGACGTGGCTGAAAACCTGCCTGCTGATAGGAAGTAGTGAATTTATTCTTTGTTTTGCTTTGCTGGCATGCATGGCTTTTGCTTTACCTGTTAAACTGTCTTTATCACAATCCACGAGATTTCTCATTTTGGGCTTCCAATTCTCTCCCCCATCCCACCAGGGAGGAGTGAGTAAACAGCTTTGTGGGGCTTAGTTGCCAGAGGGGGTTAAACTGTGACATCTGTGAAGGGGTTTTTTTAAATTTTTTTTCAATAGAGAGTTTGATCTGCATTCCTTTTTAGGATATCTTAGCACTCCATGCTTTTTAAACCCATGTAATCAAAATGGTACAAAATACATACTGTTGACACAATTCCACAATGTATTTTCACTAACAGCCTCATTAAATGATTTTGCTGGGGTAGGGTCTCATCTGTGTTTCTCCTTCCTTTTCTTCCCTCCTCTCTCCAAAAAAAACAAGAAAGATGGAGTCAATCTTTGTTATCTTTGATTCCTGATTCTATGAGCTGCATAGGGGACATGAAAACGAAAATCCATTAAAACACCCACGTCTTCAAGAAACCATACACATTGCAGCTATATTTCCACTGTCTAGCTTTAATTGTCCCTTTTTCATTTCTGCAATATATTTTCACAGGGAAGCTATCACTGTAGTCGAAAAATTTTTAAAAAATCAATACAACTTGAATCTACATTACACTGGGGCCTTACATTAATGCATTTTTTTCCCTGGATTTTTGAGAAGCGACTTTGCTCTCGTACTTTTAATCTATCCACATAATCTGGTTAGATATTTTTAAATTCCAGTCGTCATACAGTCAAAATTTGCAAGTGGCTCTCAGAGAACTTTTCCCCCTCTAGCTAGCTGTGGAAAGTGCAATACAATTAATAACAGATGGTATGGAATGACCATGTCCTTGAGAGAATACCTTATTGGCACCTCCTACTAATTGTATCACATATAACGCAAGTAAAAGCATAATAAATCTGAACTGGAGGACATTTTATGCAAGAGCTCTTCTCTATTTCCAGACGGTAAATTGCTCAGCTCTTGAAATATCTATAACCTTGTGATACCCAACTTGCATTAGCTTAATTGACCTTTTTCTTTTCTTCCTTCTTCCCCTTCCTTGCTCTCCTACTCTTTTTTTTGTTGTTGTTGTTTTCTGGGTCTATAAGAGCAATTCTGTTTTGTTAGTCTGCCTTCTTTAGTGCGGTAAGGAAAGGATCTCTATTTGCTGTCTCGGATAGAATTTTGTCAGGTCTGTTCTGCAGACTTACTGGTAAATTGCCCTTGTAAAAGGTCTTTAAAGTAACATGACTAAATGCTGTAGGAGTTTACTAGAAATCTAGAAGACCATTCTCACTAACTGTGAGATGAAATGAGCTGCAGATAGACCAGCAGATATACCCTATTCTGTTTCTGAATTCAGGAGAAGAGGAGGCTGAGGAGTGACCTCATTGCTCTCTATGACTGCTTGAATGGAGGTTGTAGAGAGGCAGGGGTCGGTCTTTTCTCCTGGGTAACTAATGATAGGACAAGAGGTAATGTCCTCAAGTTATGCCAGAGGAGGTTTAGATTGGATATTAGGGAAATATTCTTCACCCAAAGGGTTACCAGGCATTGGAACAGGCTGCCCAGGGCAGTGGTGGAGTACCCATGCCTGGAGGTATTTAAAAGAAGTGTAGGTGTGGTGGTGAGGGATATGGTTTAGTGGTGACTTGGCAATGTTACATTAATGGTTGGACTCGATGACCTTAAAGGTCTTTTCCACCCAAAACAATTCTATGATTCTGTGATTCTATCTTGCCATACTTTTCCACTGGTGTTTAAGTTTGAAAGAAATACTTACTCATTCTCACTACTAAAAGGCCACCTCTTCCTATACACTAAATGTTATGATATTTCTATATCTGAAAGTCAGTTTGACCTGTATAATAAAGTGTGGAAAAGTACCCTTTGAAGCACTTGTATTAACATGTGCAGAAGGGCTGGATGATGAAACTAGTATTTAGGTATTAAAACAGGTATTCTTATATATCAAAGATGGCAGTTCACTTGTACTTTAATATTGCTGTAGATATGGCATTATCTTTGACAATCCTATAATTTCCTGTCCTTCATGCCTTTATTTTTTCAATTTGTGCTCTAGACTTAGTAATAAAAGATGTTTTCCTTAAAGGTCACATCACTTGCTTTGCTAAGTGCATAGTTTGGGCAGGTGGGTCTGACCAAGATATAAATAATACTGTGTTCATCTGTTGGTGGAGGAAAGTTGCAATTTTATTTATTTTAACTTTTAAGAACTTTCTGAGCTGCTCTCTTTCTCTCTCTCTCTCCGTCCTTCCTTTTTCTTTCTCACTGCCATGACTCAAAGATGAGCACAAAGCAGAAAGAATGCAGGTTTAGAGGAGGTACTCGACAAACACCACTTTTTTTTTCTAGAAACTTGCTGTGTGTCATTTCTCATTAACAACACACAGCAGTATTGTACACTCTCTTTCTACTTTCTTGATTTAAACTTCCTTGATTTAAACTGTACTCAGCCCTTGTAATAAATATCCATCAAAGTCATGATTTATCTTGGTAGACAGGACTTGTCAGCTATTATTGTTCAAATATTCTGAACCTTTATTCAGACCTTCTTTAAATTTACTCATTTTCAGGGTGAAACCTCTTTACTTTCTGAAAACAAGTACCTGAAGGAGGCCTACAAGAAAGTTGGAGAGGAACTTCTTCCAAGGGCATATAGTGATAGGATGAGGAGTAACAGATTTAAACTGAAAGAGGGTAGATTTAGACTAGATATTAGGAAGAAATTCTTGACTGTGAGGGTGGTGAGACCATTGCCCAGGGAAGCTGTGGATGCTCTCTCCCTGGAAATGTTCCAGGCCAGGCTGGATGGGGTTTTGACTAACCTGGTTTAGTGGGAGGTGCCTCTCCCCATGGCAGGGGGCTTGGAACTAGGTGATCTTTAAGACCCCTTCCAGCCCAAACCATTCCATGATTTTATTATATTCTTTCTGAAGTGACTAACTGAAATGCGAGCATGGAGCTGTGCCATGTTGTGACGACACTAGCCAGAAGCACCAAGGAAGACTGGTGATGACCATCAGCAGAACAGACAAAACTGTAAAGCTATAACATCAGTGTAGGGGTAGGTGTCCAAATAAAATTCACTGGCAGTTTCTGAAATCAACCTCTTGCTAAACATACTCTCTAGTCCAACCATCTTTCAGGCATAGCGAGGAAGCATTTAAAGAGTATGAAAACTTATTCAACAGTGTATGTACAAAATATTTACTTGTAAATACATTATTAACATCAATATACAACATTGATATTATCAAACACAACATTAATATCAATGGAAAGATGCACATGGGGCAGACTCATAAAACATCTAGTAGGACTGTAGTTGAAAATCTGTGTAAAATCAGGTTTTCTGAGCATTACTTCTGGGACTCTTACTAATTTATGTTCATCCTTTCTCTTCTGAGATGCTAATCTACCAAATCAATACCAGTGATGCATCTTTGAGCCAAATTTGTCATGAGTCTAGCAACCATACTTCTCATTAGGACAACTATGAATTGATTTGAACAGATCACAAGAAAAGATTGCTATTTATCTCTCTGCAGTTTACCAAATAAGTATGGAGAGGAGAAAGAACTAGCATACACCCAAGTTTCATCACATGCAAAATTAACCAAGCAAAAGAAAATGTTACCTACTAAATAACATGAAGAATAAAAACTTCTTGTTCTTTCTTAACCCACTTTACCTTTTTCATTTTTCTATTTCTGAACAGTTCGCTCATGTGAGCGGGTATATAAGAGCATATTCGCTGTAGCTGAAGACTAGGGATATTTTATCAACAATGACGGACAGCTATACGAAAAGAAATTTTGATTTGCAGAAGAACAAAACTTGTTCCATATCTAATTGTTTTTTGAACCTTTGTACCTGTCTTAATAACTTAGCAGATCTTGCCTATCTATCCACAAAAAAAGATATACTTTCAGCTCAAATTTCAGTAACAAAGATCACTGAAAATCCAATTTAAAACAACACATCACTATAAGAGAGGAAAATTATTTAGGAAACAACTTATTGTTTTCTTTGCCTTAATTTCTCTTTTGCTAGCAGTATTATGTCCAATATCCAATTATGAAATCATTCTGACCCCTATATCATACATATTATTTTAGATAACACATGTATGTAAAATAGATTAAGCAAAATAACATCAATATTAAGTCTGAAAAAAGCTTTAACTGTAAAAATAAAAAATAATTCTGAAAAGCTCTATAAATGAGAAACGTGAACAATGAATTTGAAAGAGCAACATATAATGGGCTGAAATAATACATTACTAACAGAACAACAGAAAGTGAAAATAAAGAGCGGTGATCGAACGCATGTTGTTATACAGAAAGTGTATTATTACATTCTGCAAAGGCAAACCACATTTAGAAACTGTCACATATGCATCATGATAGAAACGGGTATACTGGGCACAGTATAGTCAACTTTATAGAAGCAGTAGATTAGGATATTTTTGCATGAAATGGGAAGAAGGGCTTAGAGTTTATACTGAACCTTAAATATGTTCTCACAGAGCAGTTCATATGTTGTTGAGGATTTTTCTTAAATTAATATTCACTGCATATTTTCCTGGTATAGTAGAACAGGACATGCATTAATGGTTACTTAATTGTACTGTTATGTACAATTGAGGAAATGTGCTGCTGGTCTTTCCATGTTTCCTAGTTAAATGAGAAAGAGGTATAGGAATAAGAGGGTTTGTTAAATTATAAAAATGTTCTTTTTTTTTTTTTTAATATTTGTAGGAATCCTCGACAGATTCACAGCTACAATGCGTTTCTTTGAGTTCATTCCTCTGTACTAGATTTATCCCATTATATGCAGATAATTCTGCTTTTCTGGAAGTCCTTAAAATTATTATTGTCATTATTGTTTTTATTATTATAGAACTATTTAAAGGTAAGGATTTATTCAGGGTTTTATATAAGTTTATTTGAGAGGAGTTTATCTTTGAGTTTAATTTTCAATACTAGTCAGTGCAACAAGTAATCAATGTGTTTTATCCTGCAGCATTCTACATCTGTTTTAGAAATTCAATTCTGTACCAGAATTGAAACGTAGCTGGGTAGTTACAAGTAGTACCAGATAAATTGAGAATGATATCTTCTGCCTGTATATGCAGTATGAATATGTTCTGACCTGTTGCATCAGAAAGCTGAGAGCTGGGTGAAATCCTAATGAATAGGAATAGTTCAGCAGATATACACCTTCCTAATTTTCAGTTTATAGTTTTGCATGGACCTAACAAATAGTCAGTTACTTTGGTTTAATAGATTTTAAAAAAACCTAAATGACAGGTGTCTTCTGTTGTAATTATTTTAAAAAAAACAACAACGCAACAAAATCACAAAATGCAGAATTCGGAACAAAAGAGCAGCAAAGAGATAAAAATGTGTTCTACCTATTGAAGGAAAATGGTATTATTTTTTTTCATCACTATGATGAAAAATTTCAGCTGAATTATTCTTTAGTGCCCACTAGTGAATTTGCTACACACTGATCCAGTGGCTTTGATCTGTGTTGCTTATCATATTCCCATCTCATGATGTCTTTCAAACCACCTTTGTAGAATTGGCACAACCTCTCACAGTGAGTCTCGTTTAGTTTCTAATTTTGTTTGCAAAGCATGGTCTCATCTCTGTTGCTATGGCAATATGATGTTACATAGTAGATTTCAATGTGTCTGTTAACCTCAGTATATTTAGATATGGAGACTAGAAGTCTGAGAAAGCAACTCTTCAGGTATGTTTTTCTGCTTTTTACTGTGCATTGAGCAGGTATCTGGAACCATGCACAGATTGTCAATACAACATTTGCAAACAAAAATCCCAAATTACACTAGAGTAGAGGGAAAATTCACACTACTGACATTCTTTTAAACTAAAAAAATAGTGACTAGTGAGAACGCAATTGAACACAAGCATTACCGTGAAGGAACTGTGTGAAAGTTCAACAAGAAAAGCATCCCCATTTTACTTGAAATATTACAGTGTCTTGTGTCATGATTACTAGATTATATGTGATTCATTGTCACTCCATGTATGGTGCATACAAAGGCGAATTTGTCCATGTGGTCTGACCACATCTCCCACTATCATAGAAGTATTCAGTCATATCCATGCTTAAAGCTCAGCTTAGATACTACTTCTACTGTCCCAAATACTATCATTCTACCTTGTTTAAATGTGTTTCTACCGCTAATTTTTTGATGTTGTGTTAGTGTCCAGGTCCATGACATATTAAGATGTCTTGTTGAAAATCTCAAAGCAAATATCTTGTAAAAAGTTGTTTACCAAAGATTCCAAAGTTCTCTTTTACATAAGATTTCTAAAATATGCTTTTGCTCTTACTTCTGTTTCCCTTGCTGTTCCTTGAGGTAGAAGTCACTTCACAGCACTGTCATCTATTTTTGGGAGAAGCCACTGACACATCTGCAGCAGGACTAGGAGGGCCCTGGGATCCCGCTAGCCTGTCTGGAGAAAACCCTGCATGGTGCAGCACTGAGCTCTCAGGTGTGGGGAGACTCTGACAGCTGAGGAAGATGCAGCAGGTACTGAGCAAACCACTAAGTGATGCTGTCTGTCTCCTTGTTCATGCATATTCTTCTGCTGAGGCTGAGGAATTTGACAAGCAGCAACATTTTACATTTCAGATCCACTCTGCCTAGGAGATTCAGGGACAGATTTTCAAACTTAGGCACTTGGTAAGGTCTAAATGAAATAAAAATGAAAGCAGTGTGTTTTATATTTACATAAAGGGCCTAAGAACTGAAAAGAAAAAAAAAGGTGATCAAGCAATAGTTAAATGTTAAGATTTTTATAAGGGTTAGTTCCTTATACTGGGAACTAAATCCCATTTGGACTACAAATTCTGAAACATATAACCTTTTGCTTTGTCTTCTTTTGCAGACTTTTTCTTTTAGTATATTACAGACTTTGCTACTGACCCTGCCCACCACATTCCCTGTCTTACATGTCTTTGACTCTTTCAAGGAGGTATGCTTATCCAGATGTTTTCCTAATGCTAGCAGGCTTTCTTTTTTTTTTTCTCTGTCCTCCTATGCTTGTATTTTTTTTCAAATCTATTAGTACCAGTTCTAGTCCACCAACAACTCTTCTCTGTCTTTTAGCAACTGCTGAAGTTAAGCAGGAAATTAAATCAAATCTTTCTATAGTTCTGTTTAAGGGAAAAAACAAAAAAACAGATAAACAACCCAACATCTCCTCCTCTCTCCTCTTTAAATAGGAAATCTTTCAGTGTGAATGTCAGTGATATTGGTACATGAATGGCCTGGCTACTTTCATAAACTTTGAGTACATATAAATCTTTGCAATCACTATACCATTATTGAACAAAAAAAGATTTCCTATTACAAAAGAACTAGAATAACCTAATTTCAGTCTATGGATTTCTTTTTCAATTATGATATCCTTCAGAGAATTTTAGATGTGCTGACCAAATGAACCTTTGCTAACTATATGATTTCTGTTACTTCATGTGTTTATTTTTAATGAAATACTTCCCCATGCCAGAAAAAAGGTCACGCTTCACTTTAAGTAGAAAAGCCCAATTGGAATAAAAGTTTTTTTGGATCAAAGTGTGTAAACATAGTAAAGCCTGCTCAAAGCACCATTCAAAAGTCTTGGGGGCTTTGAAGAAAAGAAATAATTCTATCAATTCCTCCTATGGAAAGCAAGTGTGTAACAGAGCTCGACAACCACCCTGCCAGACTGTTTCAGTGCTCCACCATCCTTATCACTGAAGAGTATTTCCTAATGTCATCTTGATTTTCCCTAGATGTAGTTTGACCTCATTAATTTGTTTTTTCCTTGTTTTAGGTATGTTCAAGTTAGTGGAAGTCAAAGAATGTGCTCCAAGTTAGCAGAATATTTCTTGAATTACTATGTTATTTTCATGAATCATACTTTCTTGAACAAGTGGTTTGTGTTGCAGTTAATAGTGGCAGTAACATGCCAAATTAATGAAATACATTGCTTTTTATGCCCACACTATTATTTCACTGGTTAACATTTTCTGCCTGCTGATGATTTAAAAAAAAAAAATTCCTACTGTAGGATAGCTACAAATGTTCTTTTTGCATAGTTAACCAAACACATTTAAATACAAAGTATGAACTCAACCTTCTGCACTGATTTCTTCAAGCTTACTATAAAATCATGTTCTGTGAAGGAGCGGTTTAGGATTAGGGCTGGTTGAAAGGATGTGATCTTATTGGAAGGTTACTTCATTTCCTGTTCAACTGCAGCGAAGTCTTTCTATCTTTTTCCCTTCTCTCTTAGATATCAACTCAACTAGAAAAGATATCACACTTTTAATCTGTTATAGGGAAAAGTCCTTACTGGATCTATATTCTAGAATAGCCAAAAAACCCCATTTTGGTCCATTTCCACTCCTTCTTTTGCACTTGCCATTCTGAGTTGAAACGGACATTTATAAATGTGGAAAACCACTTGTGCCTCTCCCTTTCCCTTTTTATTTTTAACCTTTACATCTGCTTCCTGATATTTATGCGTTCTTTTTTTTTATGTATTTATGTTCTTTTACATGATTCTGGGAGGTCCCTTACATTTATAGTTTCTTTACAATAAAGACAACATGTAGTCTCTGATATAAAAGAGAATTTAGGGCTCAAGCTGCCAGAATTTAGGCCTACTTTGACCAAAACCACATAATATAGAGTTATAGTTTACACTGTTTATACTTAATTGACTGATCACGCTCAGTTTCATTTCTATTGACAAAAATAGACACAGGTGGGAAAAGTGTCAGAATAAAATATTTTAGCTATAAAATAACACATGAATTATGTACAAGACCATAACTGGAATGCTAAGATTTCTTTAATTTAGATACTTTGTTATTTGCAATTGTGTTTATTTTGCAAATAATCTAGCACACGTTTTACTTTCATTTCAACTCAGTTTTCATTTAATCAGACTTATGGTACTAAAAGATACTGACTTGCATCTTCATTAAATTATGGAGAAGGCTGTGCTAACAAGATTTATTTCATGTCAAAGGCTGTGCTAAAGAGATTTATTTCATGTCACTTAAATGATATATACTTATGTTATATAGATTTTCAGTTTAAAAAAGAGAATACTTTTCTAGCTCAAAAAATATAGTCTGTAGTCTTCAAAGTGTATCAGAGTGTTTTCAAATGCCAGTAGAGCTGTCCCTTTCCAGATTTATTATTAGAATTCAGGCAACGTTTCACAGAAATGGAGGTGGGAAAAAAACAGATTCCTGTTTAATATTATTTATAGACTAGCCTTGACGTATCCTTCAAGCTCTGCAAACCTTGACAGTATGCCACTTGTCAAGGACATCAGACCTTGTGCATCAACAGTAGGCCAAAATACTTTATACAGTTCAGATATTCTGGTGTAAAAAGGGGGAAAGTACAAAAAGAAAAAAAAAGTTTTTTGTGAAAAGCCAGTCTCAATTCTTTTCTCTTGATAAGATATTTTTATTATCTCTCTGTTTAGTATCACCAGCGATGAGACATTTTTAGGTGTTTTCATTTACAGATATAGAAGAAAGAGAGCTAAATGTTGTGAGCTATACTGCAAGTATACATAGTCCAAATTTCTCTCTGCAAATCTATCTTTTAACTATTAATACTCCCCATTAATACTTGACAGCAGGGTGATTGGATAAGGTGTAAAAGGTTTATGAATATTTGTAATATGTCCCCTGCTAGTCCCTTTTCAGCTAGTGATCTCAGATTTTTATTTATTTGTTTGTTTACTGCTTTTTATTGATATTTTTCTGGTTTTGGTTGATGAGAATGACACAACATCTTTAATATATTTATACCTAGAACTCACCTTAGGGTAAAAATGTAAGAGCTGAAATATAACGTAAATGTCTGTACAGATGGTTACATGAAGGTGTACAGAAGAATTTATGCCGTGTTAGGCTAACTCCTGATTTTGACAACTCCTGGGATGTGAAGAACAACACATTTAAATATTTTTTTCTGCTCTGTTAAAGTGTAATATGACAGTTGGTGAAGAAGTAGTGAACGGATTTTTAATACTAGGATATAAAATAAATAAAACTAATTAAAATCTTTGGAATTTAGTGTGTGTCCTGGGTTGCAATGTATTCTATTACCATGAGCCGTTGAGGCCTGGCGCCGGTGTTCCTTGCCCCCACCCCCCGGGACTATTCTTCTGTTAATGTGCCATCAGGGCCTTGCCCCAGGACTCACCATCTCTTTGTGAGATGCCCCGGCCAGGGGGGGAGGGGTGGAGCCAAGCATATTCCCGCCGGAGATATTTGGCGGTTTGGAGCAGCGCGAGCAGCCTTACCCGCTGGGATCCCAGAGGACAGGTACTGCACCGCCGCCGGATTTTCGGAGGAGGACCAGTTTTCTTTTTTCTACAAGATCACCGCTTCAACGGGATCATCTAAAAGAGAACTGCAGCTGCCACCGAAATCGGATTGCTCAGACTTTTCTTTTTCCTTTCTCTACGGACCACCGCTTTAACCGGACCATTTCGGAGAGAACTGCAGCTGCCACTGGATCGGACTGGTACCAGCACCCTGCCCGGCAGGGGGCCAGGTTGTATCCCTGACTCTGTCGGGCCTGTAACCAGTTTCTCTGTATTATAGTTTTGTTGTATATATTAGTAAAAACTGTTATTCCCATTTTCCTCATATCTTTGCCTGAAAGCCCCTTAATTTCAATTCTATAACAATTTGGGGGGAAGGGGGTTGTATTTTCCATTCCAAGGGGGGCTCCTGCCTTCCTTAGCAGACACCTGTCTTTCAAACCGGGACAGTGTGTTCATACTGCAGAACCCTACTCCATAAAAAATCATTTGCTGTCAAAAGTGAACGAAGAAGTTTTGTGGTCAGTTTACTGGAAAGACAGTGCAAGCTCATGGGCTATGATCAAGATATGAACTGCTAATTATGGCTGGAGAATGATAGAAAAAATCTCCTGAATTTTCCTCTAGAGCTGCCACTTTGGGTGTTAGACAAGTCATTAACCTTTAGATATCTCTGAGTTGAATTTAAACATGTAAGAGAGAAATTTTCAGGACAAGTGTAATTCCAGAAAGTACATTTATTAAATCAGAGGTAAGTCAGTTTCAAATGTAATATTTGTAGTAAGTTATTTTTCTGTATTACACTGAAACCAGTAAATGCTCCTTATTATGTGAATAAATTCACCAAATACCCTTATTTTCATACTTGCAGAGTGCTATATGCAGGTTTTACTATAAATGAAAGTAATTCGACGGGTGAAGGCTGATACTGATGCAATGTCCCTCATCCATAATCTGTCCTACATTTTGAAAGGCTAAATTATTTATATACCTGCTTTTCAGTCATGTCTTCCTTTTAGTTCCCCACTCATCTGGCATAGTGAACAGAATGAATAATGTCACTATTTGAAATTCAGTTCATTATACTGATATCTTGCATTTATGGCTGGTTTCATACAAGTTGCTGTAATAACCACTGCCCAGTGTTTTCAAAGCATGGTAAAAAGGTTAAAGAACAGCAGTTACCATCATTCTTGTAAAGTACATATGTATCTGAAATTTTCCAAAGATACCTGGAAGAAAATCTCTCCGTGGCGAGAAAACTCAAAGTATTTGGATTTTAGGAAGTTGCAGGAAAGAAAATAACTAATACAACATCCTGACATCTGTTGATTTTCTTCTCAAAATCTCTATGGCTGTGCTGGTTTATCTGGAACATCTTTCTTATGGAAACTAGAAGAGTTTGTGCATTATTCCCCTCAACATAAATAATAGTTCGGCATTTTTATTGATATCTTCTCTGCAGATTTCCTTACCTTTTCCCTTCAGTTTATCTAACTATTATCACTGCTTGCAAATCCTAGTGTCACTTATTCTCCTATTCTTTGATCTTCTCAAATATTCCTTTTTAAACTGGTGAAGAAGCTAAAATCTCGAGTCTCGTGTGTGTTGCAGTTCCCAGGAGTACATCCCAACTCATTCTTCAGGTGCATACTTTGGCCACACGCAATTTTGGTACTGACAGTGAGCTAAGGACTGGGGTCTGGGTCTGTTTCCTACCCTACCATCCTCATACCTTCATCAAGGAGTGGCTAGGGGCTAGAATACAGCTCCCCACATCATGTTAAGTGCTCTAGATTAGTCTGAAAGTGATAGTTTACTCCCAGAAACCCCAAGGTCCTGGGACTTCTGTCTGAAGCAGTTCTGTGCTATTTTGCCACAGAGGAAATCATGATTTTTTTCATCATTCTCGGGGGGGGGTGTTTCTGTATCTGCTGCTCTGCCACTATCTATTGTAGGTAAAATACTCAGAACTCACTACATACTTTCACATAAGGCAATGTCATACTGTGCTGTAATTCTAGCAGAGTTGTTAACGTAGTAATTCTAGAAAACAAAGTAAAAGAACTCACTGGTTTATATCTGTGTATTCTAGATGGCTGAGAGTAGTTTAAAATAACAATCTAGCAACTAATCTCCTGAAGAGACTGTGTTCCTCCTCAGAAATATTCCTATCATAAATCCTTCTCATGTGAACATATGTATAAAAGGTCGGTCTCATAAAATCCTGTTTGTTAATTACTTGACAGAAAATGTTAACTGTGTTGTAACTGATTTTGAGTATTTCTGTGTGAGTTTGCACTGTCCTTTAAATTTGTGTACATAGACATTCCCAAGTGTGTCATTTATATAGATATTTATAGGGCTTGAAAGTGCATTAATGTAAGCATAAAACTGACTGTGTTTAGTTTCCAAATGCAATTCCTATGCCCTCCTAGAAAAATTTTTGCTATGGATCTTAGCAATTATGGAAGATCAAGATATCTATTCTATCCATCCTAAAAACAGAAGGTATAGTCCAGTACAATCTTCTTCGAGATATAATGATTAAAAAAGTATATATTTATTAGTGCTGTGGTAAACCACTATTTGTTAACAATGTTATATGCCACTGCACAGCATAAAAATATTTTACGAAAAGCATACTTTTCCTAGAAATGAAATCAGTCTTGCTGGACATGAGTTTTAAAGGTCAAATTTAACTTAATTTCAACATACATCCTTCCTCTTTATGCTTTAATAACTTATAGAATTACGTAACTCAAATATTGTCAGATATTTGAAGAACAATATTACGTGTCAAATTATGTTTCAGTTGACAGCTGTGAAAAAAGTATACACACAGTCAAAATTTAAAAGTGCTAAAACGCTATTATAATGAATCATAATTTAAGAAATGCATATTTTATAGGATGTGTACAGCAAATTTTCGTATTCTTCAAAAAAACTGTTTACCGAAGAAGCTATATCCAGTTACTGTACAGGACAGTTAGGAAATATGAAAGCCTTCCTGAGAACCTCTGTCTGTATACTTCTGTCCTAACTTTAATAATTTTTTAGTTCCAATCATTTTTGGTTGTTCAACAGAGGCAGTTGTCACTATGATAGTTCTTCCATCCGGGGCTAGGTTAACATGGTCAAATCCCATTTTATTTGTGATATCATACTATCTTGGAACTCCTTATACAGAGCTGAATCTCTTGAAGATCAGCCTCAAGTTTCATCTACATTACAGCAACCAATTAGGAAAGAAGAGTTTACTTATTTGCACTTAGCTTCACCATATGTTGGTTTATTTATTTCAGTATTTTTTTTCTGATTAGAACAAAACAGAGACAGTAACACCAGGCACAATATTAAAGCCATCATTAAATTCAATATAAAACACATTCTGAAAGACAATCAGTGGAATTACAAATTATGAAGATTATTTTATCCTTTGGCATAGACTGTCCTTTTTTATGGTGAATTGTGTAATTCTGACAGAATTAAGCCAGATAGAGAAGGAGAATGGAGTGAGTTTCAAAACTGGATCTTATCAATAAGATATGTGTTTAAAGTTATTCTCTTACTCATGACTCCTCGAATTCATTCTTCTTTTTTGTTCTTTCTGACAGAACAAAGGTTTGAGAAAAAAACATCAAAACTTCAGTTAGACTCTTGTAAGTAGTCTTGAGATAGAAAGACAAATTCACTGTGAAGACATGAAAGTAAAAAAAAAAGGAGAAACTACTAAAAAGTAGTTCAACTACAAAGTTAAATAAAAATATATACAACAGTTCATAATCTTTCATCTACATACAAAAAAAAAAAAGGGAATAAATACTAGGCAAGAATACTTTTAGGCAGATGCAAAAAGTTTTCATGGATGGACAAAAGTCAGTTTATTCCAAGGACTCTGAGTTTCATTAATGTTTTCTCTGGTGTAATTGCCAGAATAGTTTATTCAGGTCTATCATGTCCCACTTCTGTCTCCCTGTTAATGCTAGCTCCTTCTTGGTATAGTCCTCAAGACATATATTTACTTACTAGAAACATCACAACATTGTCTGGAGAAGATTTCTATCTAGGGTTACTGACAATAGGAACAACTATGAGTAGCAATTTTCAGAACTGAATTATAAGAATTATTTTACATACCTTTCCCCCTGTCTTAGGAGCGTTGGTGGAAGACATAATTCTGGTACTGTCAGTAATAAAATGTTATCAATATTAAAAATTATTCATATAAGTGTTAGGTAGTTCATCTGTTGAGATCATTAACATTAAAGCAGCTAAAATTGAAGGATAAAAATCTGTGAAAACAGAAGTAACTAGTGCATGTATGTAGTAACTTGTGTATGTATGTGTATGTCTTTGAATATGGAAAGTTTCACTAATGTAAGAATTTCATTTCTGTTGCCATTTGGTCTCCTAGATTCAGAATCTGAGCTATAGATGATCATTTTTATGATAATGTAGATAGTTCCTTGCCAGTTCAGTAGTGTCATTTGTCCCTCTTCTGTCTGTTTCCAGCCAGCTCTGCACCTCCCCAGAGTGTACCTGAGCTCTCATTCGTTGCAGACTAATGTCTGATGGACATTGGTACCCTCTATCCCTTCATGCTCTGCTACTTTGACATTTTCCAAAATGGTATGAGAGCTGAATGGGTATTTGAATGCAAAAATTTTTGTTATGTAGAAAGACAAATACACTAAGGAAAGATTTGTGTACAACCAGAAATCTGTGCTATTCTAAACAGGGAAAAAAAAAAAAAGAGACAGAAAATAAAATCTAGGTAAAATATATCAAGTAGATACTCAGATTGGCACACACCTGCAGTAAGATAAGGGAGATTGTTTATGACCTGGACACATCATTCTGGGGAAAATCTAGAAATTATAATATTATTGAATTTCTTGATGTGAAGTAATTTTTGAAGACACCAGACAGTTCTTGTCTCCATTGTGTTGGGTGTTGTAGCAAGCTTTGACAAAAAGGATGAAGCTAGAGGATACTACCCAGCTTCAGGACAGTCATGATAACTAATACATAGATGGAGGAGAAAGAGAGAAAAAAAGCCTGAATGAAGTC
Source organism: Podargus strigoides (assembly GCA_028020825.1). Taxonomy (NCBI): domain Eukaryota; kingdom Metazoa; phylum Chordata; class Aves; order Caprimulgiformes; family Podargidae; genus Podargus; species Podargus strigoides. The sequence continues at coordinate 95,029,296 of CM051663.1, forward strand.
AAGCGGAAGAGCATGAGTCACTGTTCGTTCTTTTAAGGCCTCTGTCACACAGGCAAAACAAATGGAGGATTTGAAATATATGACTTTGAAATATATGGGGTTTGAAAATATATGACTTTCCAATGGTAGGTAACAGTCTCTGTGTTAACACAAACGCTCAACTGACTTATAAATATAAGTAAGTTTAACGCTGTTGAATAATGATTAGCTAGCAAAAAAGAGAGCATAAAACATCATCTGGGTGCTTATTGCTTGACCAGTGTAGAAATACGGAATTGCAGTTCTGAACTAAAAATGATTAGCAGTCATCAGACACTATTATTAATTTCAGATTAGCAGAATTTATAATGCTGCCAATTTCAAACTCCAGCTGTAAATGTGATATGGATTTAGCCTAACTAACATTAGTGTAAGAAGGTGAACTCTTAGTCAAAAATTCCACAGAAAATAAATTGAAAACCTGAACAGGATTTCACTCAGTATACTTGCATCCTTCGTCAGCTTGAAAATCTGAAGTGTAGGAGATAAGGGATGAAAAATTATTCCACTGAAAAAACAGAGTAAGGTCAAAACTGGAAACTAATGAGGCTGGGGGAGGAGTGGAGATCTGGTCAAGATGCCAGTTTTGGAGCTGCATAATGAAGAAGAGTGTGTTAATCACCTATGGACCTCCCACACCCCTCTGCAATTCCTCATAAGATTTTTGCCAGTCCTTTCAAGTGAGGAGGTTCTGTGTCTCAGAGTACCCAGTCACAGATAAGTACTGGAGTGTTAACTCCTTCCTTGAGGCTTTATGTTTTAAGCTCATAAAATTAGGTAATTCCTGATTGGAATTTGTTTCTAATGTCCTTAAAACAGTCTATTTCATGTCCTGCTCGGTTTGGGGTTTCTATTTATTTATTTATTTTATTGGGAGGTTCACAACCTTCTGAGAGGCATCTGTTTGCTTTTGGATTTCTAAAGACTGATCATAAAGTTATGTGATAAAGCAGAAGGCACCATTACATGATGTCAATCATCTTATATGATAAGAAGTTGGAGCTGCTCATGACGTTCCTTCATGACTTTTTCCAAGAAGACTCTTAGAGACGCAGGAGCAGGCTGTCCCCATGTGTCGTAAGACAAACTGGCAGGGAAAACAACCGGCCTGGCTGAACAGGGAGCTTCTGCTGGGGCTTAGGAAAAAGAAGAAGGGAAGTAGCCTGCCCCTTATGAAGAAGGGGAAGGTTACTCAGGAAGAGTATAGGAATTTAGTTAGGTTGTGTAGAAAGAACATTAGGGGGGCAAAAGCTCAGCTTGAACTCAGCCTGGCCACTGCTGCAAGAGATAATAAGAAAAGTTTTTACAAATATATTAACAACAAAAAAAGATGCAGGGAGAATCTCCATCCCTTATTGGATGTGAGGGGGAACATTGTTACCAATGATGAGGAAAAGGCTGAGGTACTTAATGCCTTCTTTGCCTCAGTCTTTAACAGTCAGACCAGTTATCCTCATGGTATTCAGTCCCCTGAGCTGGAAGATTGGGAAGGAAATCAGAATAAACCCCTCATAATCCATTAAATAGCAGTGAAGGACTTGCTGAGTCAACTGGACACCCATAAGTCTATGGGGCCAGATGAGATCCACCCGAGAGTGCTGAGGGAGCTGGCAGAGGAACTTGCCAAGCCGCTCTCCATCATCTATCAGCAGTCCTGGTTATCAGGTGAGGTTCCGGACGACTGGAAACTTGCCAATGTGATGCCCATCTACAAGAAGGGCAGGAAGGAGGATCCAAGGAACTACAGGCCTGTCAGCCTGACCTCAGTACTGGGGAAGATTATGGAATGGTTCATGTTGGGGGAGATCATGCAGCAAGTTCAGGACAACGGGGGGGTCAGGTCACCCAGCATGGGTTCACAAAGGGCAAGTCTTGTTTAACCAACCTGATCTCCTTTTATGATCAGGTGACCTGCCCAGAGGATGAGGGAAAAGCAGTGGATATTGTCTATCTGGACTTCAGTAAGGCATTTGACACTGTTTCCCACAGCATTCTGCTGCAGAAGCTGGTGGCTCATGGTCTAGACAGGTGGACTCTTCACTGGGTTAAAAACTGACTGGATGGCCGAGCCCAGAGAGTTGTGGTGAATGGAGTTAAATCCAGTTGGAGACTGATCATAAATGGTGTCCCTCAGGGCTCGGTTTTGGGGCCAGTCTTGTTTAATATCTTTATCAATGACCTGGATGAGGGGATTGAGTGCACCCTCAGTAAATTTGCAGATGACACGAAATGAAGTGGGAGTGTAGATCTGCTTGAGGGTAGTGAGGCTCTGCAGCAGGATTTGGACAGGCTGGAGCAACGGGCTGAGACCTAACATTTGCATTTGCATCTTTTTTGCCCATTTTCTTATAATTCTTCATGTTGTTATTGCAGTACCATTGGCATTTTATCCTCTACTGAAATTCATTATTCATATGTATTAAATGTCTATAGTATATATGTTATCAGATAACGTAACCAAAATATTATCTATCCAATAAATCACAGAATCAGAGAATCACTGAATCACAGAACAGTCTTGGCTGGAATAAACCTCTAAGATCATTTGATATGTGTATCTGGTGTATCTATTTATATATTATAAAAATATATGTGTATCTATATAAATATATTTGTATTTATACAAGAATCAACAAGTCATATTCAATGGCTGCCAGTGATGAGGCTTTATTGTGTGTGCTGCTGATACTTGCAATCTCAACTTCAAATCCGAACAGTCAAGGCAGGCAAAATCTCCATGGAAACGATAGCACGAAGAGATGGTGGCTGATATTCCATTTGCAGTCCCACCATAAAGGTAATGGTAGATCTTCCTAGCTCAGTGAGTGTCATATTCAGTATTCCACAGTGCTTCTCTTTTAACCAATATATAAAATCATACTCCATACAGTAGATATATGGTTTTACCTCAAAAGCTAAAATGCACTTAGAAAGTAATGGCCTAGCTGTTTCAAAATATTAAACCAAGAATGGTTTCATCTCTTGATTCATCACCTTAATTCCAGTCCTTGTAAAGGTGACCTCAACAAAGATACAGACCTATATAGTTCAATATTTTTAGCTTAAGCTGCATTAATTACACAGGTCTGTCATACTTTCGGACACCAAACTTTGTTCACCATAAGCAAGGGAGTAATTGCATTAATGATTAAATTATAATTTATCTTGGAGCAACACTGTCTTTAAAATTTATTTTGCTATCATCAATAAATTAAATCCTTAGTTATATTCTAGACATAATTCCTTGTTTATCTTACTAATTAAACGTAATTTCTGTTCATTTGTATTCCAGTAGTAGTTAACTTTGGAAAAATGTGGTTAGATAGCCTGCATACAGTATATTAACACATATGTTTTGATGGAATCAGCTTAAGCTTTGTGGATTCCTAAAATGAGAAAAGAGAATTTAGGCATCCTCCAACAGAATAATGAGGAGTTAATTTACTGAGATTACTGAGAGTTGTGATAAAAGTTCAAAAATACTTCAGTTAAAAAAACACCATATTTTATTTCCTTTCACTTGTTTCAGTGCAGAAGAATAGTTTCACTGATGCCTGCTTTTCCCATTGGCCCGGCTGCAACAGGGTCCTATTGCTTCTTCTTGTGATGACTGAAAAATTTTGACATAACCTTTTTGCCTTTTTCATCCACTTGGGTAAGAATAAGACATCTACATAGCATGTTCTGTTTCCAAATAAACGAAAAGACAAATCAGCTGAAGGACTCCTTAGTAAGCAATCTACTTTTTTTCCTTTAAACTTGTTGGACAGAAATTCTCACTTTGAGGTCTGGTAGAATTTGAGACAAAATAATGGTGCCTCCATAATAAAAACAGTCAGAGCACACCTGGACTAAAAAGATGCTTAATCATTATTTAATCAATATTTCTATAAAGCTGAGCTCTCTTCCCTTCATATTTTTGGTCATACTCTAACTGGTCTCTCCAGTCTCATTTAGTCTCTTTAAAAAAAAAAAAAAAAAAAAAAATTAAAAATGATCTAAAAGAGCTATAAAGCTTCACCAAGACAGCAACACTGAAATTCCAAATTCTAAAGTAGCCCATCTATCGCATTCAGAGATAATCCCAATTAAAACAGCCAAATGTAGCCATTTAATAATGGACATACAGAAAAAGGAGAAACCCTTATTATTGGAAGAGCTGCACAATATATTGTAATAGATGTGTTTGGTAAGTGCAATGCAAAATCGAGTACTGTTGCTAGTGGTTTTAGTTTTCTGATAAGGACATAATTTTCAGTAATTACAGAAAAGCTACACCGAGGAATTCAGGAGTATGAGGTGGAAAAATTTCCATGTGCTGGCTGATCTTATTCTTTCCAATAAGAGCTGCAAAGGGAAGTGAGTAGGCCTGAAGCACTCTTACTAGCATTGTAGTGGGACTCTACAAGTTTTTGTCTCTCTCTTTTCTTAACTAGGTATATCACATGTTTTTTTTTCTGGCTGTACATTCTGTATTCCTGAATGTCCATGCTGTCTGAGATTCCTAGAGGTTTAGCAGCTTGCTTGTGGTAGTACCAGCAGTTATGATGAACATGTCCCTGTGGACTTCAAAAATACAGTAGGTAAATGTATGTAAATCCCGAGTAGAAAACACAGCCATCCTTTTCCTAACAGAGGAATTCAGCATATGTGCAGAGACTATAATCTTGGACCATACCAACTGCAGCCCCACAAACACAGCTAGGTCGTACAAGTTGTTCGGATCAATGTCCTCTAATGTGTTCATAGACTATACGTGTCTTGGGCAGGTAAGCCACAGTGAAAGCTGCAGTCTAACACAGCACCAGCACACTGGTTTTCTCGTACAGCAGTCAAAATAAATATTTGCATTGAAACCAATACATAATAACACAGTTCTGTAGGTCTTACAGCCTCATTCAAGGCCAGAGATTTGTAATGAAGAGTTTCTACTGGAACTTTCCATTTAGTGGCTTATCATTGGTTTGACCATTAAACAATAGACAGGAAGAGATAATGCGCACCACTGCTCAAGTTCTTGTTCAAATGCATCTGAAAGATGACACACTTGGATCTAATGTTATTTTCTTGTGTTTTATACAATTGTTTTTTTTATACAGGTTCACTGTGAAGACTTGACCACGAAACATAATTAGGCATGCTTTAATCAAAACAACTTCCCAAACAAGCATTGTCTCCTGTCTTCCACTTCCATTACCTCTATATCCTGTCCTGAGAAGAGATCAAGCAAAGGTCAAGAGAAAGTAGAACTTGTATGAGTTTATAGTTCTGAGAGGCTGTTGTAGAATTCCTATTTCTCACAGTCTTCTCTATGCAAAGCCCAGTCTTTCCTGTAAATGTAATTTCATACATTAAAAGCTCTCAGACTTTCACAGACTTAGGATGAGACAACTACACATAATTCCTAATGAGCCCAATGTTCCATATCTATGTACCTAAATCATTTTATCATTCACTTCATAGCAGAACTAATTAGTCATAATCTCAGATTTTGATGCACATTATGCTGAGACATGCCCACTCTAATAGGCTTTCTGATAAAGCAAACACTTGCTCTGTCAGAGCACAAATCTTATTTTGTCTCTAGTAAAGTCAAGGGAGAGAGAGCTGAGTCTGCAGTAGGACTGCTTACTCAAGGAGTTTTGGGGATTTATTAGCAGATTTCATTAAATGTATGGAGAGACCCCAGAGTTTAAAGTTGGAAAATTAGGATGCAAGAGAGAAACAATGTGTACAAAGCAAAAAAGGAGAAGTAAGGATGATCATAGGTGCGTAATAGTATCAAACAGATCCATACATATGAAAACTACAGATCTGTGTTATTTCTAAACACGTAGTTATTCTGGAATCACAACTTTATCCATTTGTTTAACGGGGTCAGCTGTTTCCTAACAGCATTTTCAGCTTGACCCTGATTGGCAGCCCAGTGGTGCAGAGGGCTCGTGTTGCACTGGATATGACAAGCACTTTGTTTTGATTATAACTAGTAGTTCTGTTAATATGAAAGAAATAATTACACTTTACTTTCACTTCTGGTCCATCATCTGTCACTCTAAATCTAGCGTCAGAGAAGAATAGAGATTTCCTTATCTCAGCTTTTAATCAGATATTGGAACAGGTAGAAGTATTAACTGACCAAAAGGTGACAAATGCCCTCAGGTTTTATTAAGAGAGGGAGGGAGTGAAGGCTGTGAATGTTCCCTGCATACCAGGTGTTTGTAAGTATTTATTGAATATTTTAATATATAATCCTCCAATGCTAGATTCATTCTGACAAATATTTTTAATTTTGTGCCCAATGTGTTTTATTCACTACTACTGTTTCACCTGTTATGGATACTATAACTGCAAGCACCCTAAATATTTGCATCAGTATGTTTACTTGAAAAATTAACTAAGCATAAATATGGATTATGAAGGAAATGAGTATGATTTTTGATAATGAGATCCTGCTCATGATTTACAATGGCAGATGATGTATGAACTATGAATGAAGATAATACTGAACTATAAATCCACTACAAACAACTGCAAGGCAGTACAGCTATTCATTCAGGAACGCGTGTCTGTCTCTGGCTCGCCAGAGGAAATTAAAAAAAAAAGTTACAGGACTCCACTGAATATGAAGAAAAATGACAAAAGCATCCATTAATAACAGTAAAAATGCACAAGTCATGAGTTTATCTTATGTCAAATCCCAACACCAGTTTCTCAGACATGCAGTGGTAATGAATAGGTTAGGTTCAGCACTCTGTTAATACAATTCAGTGTCTCTTCTTAATATGGGCAATATAAAACAGCAAATGACAACATTCTCAAAAGCAATGGTGCTTTGCTTTCCCTAACTTCACAACATATAAGCTCTCATGAGGTCTCCTGACCTAAACGGATGGCATCGTCTAGTTAATTCTCCTTTTGGAGGGCTGTCTAGCCTGCACGTAACATTTCCAGGGATGAGGCTGCACAGCTTTGCCTGACAGGTTGTGAAATCTTCTGTATTCAACTCCCCATAACATGTCAGAGTTTTATTTGTGCACCCACTTTAACCTCATCCGGTGTAATATGAACCTTTCGTTGCTCAACCTGCAGTCACAGACAACAGGTGATTCTTCCTGGTTTTGAGGCAGCTCACCTTCTGAGCTGAGGGCTGTAATCACACCTTCCCTCAGTCTTCCCTGGTATGAGATTAGACAATGGCGACTTTTTCAGCCTTTTGCCATAAGCCTTGTTATCATGCAATACAGTCATTTCCTTTGTTCTCTTCTCTCATGTATCCATTTGTCCATTCCTCTCAAGCATCAGATATGACAAGGCTAGGAAAGAAAATCTTTTATGTGAAAACACCTAGTAATTTTAATAAAATAACTAGTTATGTCATCTGTTCTACTGATACAGTTCTACTGCCTGAGAATGTTTTAATTTTTTTATAAACTATGTTTCTTATCCCTGTCAAATCCAATAGTAATTTATTTCAATCAGGATGGAAAACTGTCACAAAAGTCTAATTGAGTACTAAAGAAGAAAGATAGGCACTTTAAAAAAATCCATGTGAAGTATTATTTTCTTCTGAAAAGTATAATTTATTGCATAGTCTGTAATTAATTAGCTATTCATTAGAAAAACTAAATGGAAATGAAAATGGTGAAAAATATTCTATTTTTAGTAATATGTGAATTTCTTTCACTGTATCTATAAACTTTCACTTTCACTTACCCTGAAGATTATTAGTGGATTACTAGTGCAGGACAGAGACCATAAGACTGAAAAGTCCAACACAAATAAGCACCAAAAAAGATTGTACATTTAACCAAGGTTTAATGTCAAGCTTGCAGAAGTGATCAAGAAAATAATGAGCATCAAGAACACAATCTTGGATTTAAAAATGGAGTATTTTTACATTTCCAGACAAGCTGAAAACTTGTTGTCTATTCCTTAAGATCTACAGGTAAAGTATTCTAAATGATGAAATAAAGCTTGTAATAAGTGAATTTTATTACCTCCATGCTCCTCTGATTTTGTCTTCTGACTTCAATTTGGTCCACTTCATACACATTGTAAATACATTTATGTAATTATAGCATGTAAAACACCTACTAGAACACAAGTTCAGTATTTTCTTTCTCTTTAAAAACAGCAGTTTCTTTCTTATTATTCAGAAATGAGAAGCAAACAAATGAATTAATTATCTAGTGTTGTAAAAAGGAAGGATATTTTATCAAAAATCTCATTAAGCATCACATTTTTAGGAAGGGTCAAGAGGATAATATAATGCAAAAGTTTTTACAGCAGAATAAATGCTGAATTTTCTAACAAATTAAATTTTCCAAAACCCATGATAGAAGCTGCCATATATGTAGCTGGATGCACTAATGTGTCTCCTAGGCTTGTTTAGTCTGGAGAAAAGGAAGCTAAAGGGAGACCTCATCGCCCTCTATAGTTACCTGAAAGGAAGTTGTAGAGAGATGGGGATGAGTCTCTTTAACCAAGTAACAAGCAATAGGTAATGGCCTCAAGTTGCACCAGGGTAGGTTTAGACTCGATATTAGGAAGATTTCTTCACATAACAGGTTGTTAGACATTGGAATGGGCTGCCAAGGGCAGTAGTGGAGTCCCCATCCCTGAAGGTGTTTAAAGTTGTGTTGACATAGTGCTCAGGGATATGGTATAGTCCATGACTGTCAGTGTTAGATTACTGGTTGGACTCAATGGTTTTCAATGTCTTTTCCAACCAAGGTGATCCTGTGATTCTATGATTCTTTCTTCTGCTGTGTTATTTGGGATAATCTCTAATTAGCAGAATGTTTTACAAAGACCTGAATCCACTCTGCTAAGTGGTGAGGAAAAGAAGTTGTTGCTTTAGTCCTATAATGATGAGATAAACAAACAAAACTCTGAATGAAGACAACAATTAGATTTAGTGCTTTCAGATGTTTTTTCAAACTCACTGCTTTTAGGTGTTTTTCTTAAACACGGAAAAGAATGTAAGTGTTGTTTTTTTTCTTTATTTAATGGTGTCAGGAGTGAGGAGATGAGGGCTACACAGGTCTGTTAGAACAGCTAGTCACTATATAGTTGAAGATAGATCATTTCATGAGCTAATAACCTGAATAACCCTTTGAAAAATACACAATTTGGTAGGAAGAGGAAAGATAATGTGGCAATCCCTGACCAGGCATAATGTACACTTTTCGGGAAGAAGGATTCAGGTCTAAAGCTGAAACCTATAGTTACTTCCTTGATCATGTTAGCCAGAACTATAACAAAGCGACTGATACTTGCCAATGTCATAGTCTTAGCAAGTAGAGAAATTCTAGGCAAGATACAAACAAGGATGGTTTTACATGATATTATCCTCTTGACTCTTCCTAAAAATCTGATGCTTAATGAGATTTTTTATAAAATATCCTTCCTTTTCATAACACTGCATAATTAATTCACTTGTTTGCTTCTCATTTCTGAATGATGAGAAAGAAACTACTGTTTTTAAAGAGAAAGAAAATACTGAACTCATGTTCTGATGGGTGTTTTAAATGCTGTAATTACATAAAGGTATTTGACATGCATATGTATTGAACCAAGCTGAAGTCAGAAGACAAAATCAGAGAAGCATGGAGGTGATAAAAATGATGATGGCTACCTTTATCTTTTATATGGTTTGGAAATGAACCAAATAGTCAACAATTACTGACTATTACTGGATGTTGAAGTGATATGGACTGCATTAATGTAATCCAAGTGTGGTGGACTGTGGACTGTGAGACAGTTATTCAGAGTATGTTATCCAGATAAAATGTTCGTTACTTTTAATAAAACATATAGCTACAGTTGAGAAGTTGGTATGATAGTCCTTTAAAATCATTTTGTTATGAACAATGAACTAAAATGACCATGTTGTGCTATTACTTTATTTACCCTATAGAAAACACTGTCCTTTTAAATGCATTATTCTTAAAATCCTCATATTTATTCTTTAAATGTAGGAAATCTGTCTGCAGTTCATTTACTGTAAACCTGCATGAACTTTCAGTGTTCATTATAGACTGCAAATACTTTCTCATGTTTCTGATTTACTGATGTGTTTTCTGTAAATTCCTCGACCTAGTAGAAAGCTGTACAAGTAAAATTCTGTAAACGTGTAATTTCTGTTAGCCAGAATCTGGCAAATGAACGGTCAGATTAGTATTCTTGTTTCTTACTCTGCTCTGGAGGCACCTATTTGAATGTCAACACCAAAACTTTGATAATCATCTTATTTTTCAAGTACCCAACGAGTTAAGATCAATGTTATATCATGCAAAAAAGCAATAAAACTTTTTTATCATCTTGTTTTATGGTTGGATGTTACTTGACATTGTCTTAGCAATGTCATCTTTACACTAGTGTCCAATGCAGGGTAACTTGAGGTTCAGTGCTTTTTGTGTGTTTAATCTCTGAGTAGGAAAAAAAAATAAAATTTACATCTTCAACAGAGTTATTGCACACAATGCTGTTTCTGATGAAATTTTCCTTCAAAATCTTGATTAGTTCATATGTTTCAGATGGATTTCTTATGCGTCTTTCTATTTCTTGTTATTCCTGAAACTAAATTTTTTTCTCATTGTCGTCATCATGTAATTCATTGTCTTGCAAGAATAAGACCACTACTTTTGAGTCATCGCCTAGGTATTTTACAGTCTACACTCTGCCTACCAAAATTATTCCCTTTAATTTTTCACAGTGTGCAGTAGTTCTTCTACTTGGTAGCCTGGGCATTGTGCTGTTCCTTGCTAAACAGTTGTTCTAACTCATTCCAAGAGGTGTTTCCAATATTGTTGTAATTGACACTTTCCTCATACGGATGTCTGTACATATTTTTTCAACGATATGCAGTGGGACATATATTGTAAACGCAGTGTTCATCGAAGGGTTAAAAACAGCAGAACTGCAGGAGACTAGAAATACTTGCACATTCCAGATAATGGAGAAAATAACAAGTCACACACACTGATCTTAGCATATAGGACTGGGAGAAATTTGTACCACATTTTATTCAAACCACTTAATTCCATTCATGTCTAATTCTAAATTGAAAGTAACTCTTTATACCTTACAAAGCTCAGTTCATTGAGAAAAAAAAATGAATATAATAGCAAAGAATATTCCTAGGTTTGTCTCCATCTTGGTCCTTAAGTTTCTTATTTCACCTCTCAGGAAAAGAAGAGAGGTAGAAGTACCGCTTGTTGGTGAGTATTTGACAACTTGACAAATGAAAAATAAAAGAACCCATTTACCAGCTTTGAGAGATGACTATAGTATATTGCTCTGTCGTTTGACAGATGACCTGACCATTGCCATGGGAACCAGCAGGAAGCAAAGTGCCACATGATAGAAAGCTGCTACAGAGTGGTAAAGGCTAATAACATGAAATAAATGAAGGTGTTAAAAGGTTAGGAAAATTCTGGTAGTTCCCATGTGTAGTCTGACTATAAAAATATGTTTAGTCTTCAACAAGCTGTGATAGAAAGAACAGGGAGATTAAAGGATGAAAAATAATATTTAGATCTCTTCACCCTTAAAACTTACAGGTCTATCCTTTGTGCATTCACTTAGCATTGAGCAGTAGAACAGAGACTGAAGAATTGACATGAAATACTTTAAAAATGCAATAGAAAAAGTAGAATAAAATCAATAGTGATGTGAGGAATGACTTGAGTAGCTTGTGTTTTCATGGTGGTAATCAAAAAGTAATTTTATATCCAATAATTTGTATTGATTATTTGTGAAACTGTAATGCATTATACTAGACACCTCGTTGTCTGGTTATAAATACATGTACCACTTCGTTGGTCTTTTTCTTTTCTTATAGAGTTTCATTTTCCCAAGACAATTTTTATTTTGTGTCTTTAATACACAGGAGCAAAGTAGCAGGCTAAGAATATTTGAGCTAACAGTTGCAGCTTGCTGTCTGCTCTCAGTTCTGTCTGCAAGAGAACAAAGGGGTGCATGGCACAACAGAGCCCTTGAACTAGCACTGCTTAGGGGTCATTCACCCAGCAGTTGTCAAGTGTTTTCTTCTCTCAGCTGCCCACCAATTGCTCAAAGAATTGGTTCACACAGTATTGTGTTTGCTTTGGAATACAAAAATAGCTCATTGTGATACGATATCAGAAAAATGCAGAGCGTAAATAAATTCTGTTAAACACATTTAAAAGGATTGTAAAGACACTGCAAAAAGAGCAGAACTCCTTTTGCCAATCCTTTCATTCTAAGTCAGTTCCTGAGTCTCATGAACCCAAAAGATGTAGCAGACACTATGAGGGTAAGTGAGTAGGTGTTGACTGTTTAAAGACATCATACAAGCACATGGACGTTTCAGGCAGAATTCCCAATTAATATATTTTTTTTTAAATATTGTAAGTAAATATCATAATATCATAAATTAATCAGTCAAATTTATTACTTTTCTTTCAAGATACATTTTGACTGAAAATTCCCAGAATTTGAATGCATTTTATTAGCACCTTTTATTAATATATTCTCCAAGATAACATATAGTACTAAACCATCACAAATTTTGTTATTAAAAATTCTTTTTTGATTTTTACTGCTTCTAATATTTATGGAGGCCTCAGAGAATGTAATTCATCCCACTGTCTCCAGAAACAATGTGAAAAATATGCATGTTATGTTGAAAGCCATTTTTCGTACAGTGACTACTGAAACAGATACACTGCATTAAAAAAAAATCTTACTTCACCTGCTATTCTAATGAGCAATTTATACTGGAAATGATAACCAGTTACAGAATGTGACTTTTAGCTATGTTATCAGGCTGTCTTTCTAAGGTAGTCATTTTAAACTCAGTCTAACGGAATATGTAGCCCACAGGCTGTGTAAACTCTGCATGCTGAAGTTGCAACAGAGCTTATAGACAGGGTTTCAGTGGCATCTTGCATGGAGAGTAAAAAAGAGCATCGCAGTACTCTGTCCATAGCTAGCAGAAACTAGTGTTTCTTTGGTGAAAAATCTGATATTCTTACATTTGCTTTTGCCTGTTATTAATGTAAGTTGAAATAATTATTTTTTTCACAGGAGAAAAATTTTCAAAATATTTTACTTGGTGATGTCTAAACAAATTTATTTTCGGCTCAGTGAGGTGTTTATCTCTGATATGCTTCTGTGCATTATTGGAACTGTACTTTGTATACAGAATATGCAATTTCTGTTAGGCCACATTCATTTCCCCTTATACCTGAAATATATCTGCCAGGAGATAATGTAGTCAGGATAATCTTATGCTGTGCCCCAGGCTCATGTTCCCCACAGAGATGTCTTTCTACAGATCCCTAATTGAAAAGGAGAGCAGAACTCTGAAGTTGTCACACCACAAACTTCATTAAGCTCATTAACAGTTCAGCAGATAGTTTGAGGTCAAAATGATACATAATTGAAAATTTTAGATTTATTCAGAAGACTAAATCACCTTGATTCAATTTGTGTACATGGAAAGTGAAACATTTTGTATGATTCTCCTGGCAGAATGGGGGGAATAAAAGAAAGTTTTTTTGTATGTGTAGATATTTCATTATTGTATCTTCATATTTGGAGACTCAAAATTGGTGTCTTCTGATTTGTGTCTCCCATTCAGAAACAAAGACTGCAGACTTTGACACTGTAAGCTAAATGTCAAACATATAATTCATGTTGACATATATATATTCAACCTAAATTTTTATTATTACTTAAAAATTCTGAATATGGTACATGAAGAGAATTCTTTCCATCCCTTTTTATTATATTGCATTTGCTGTTTTAAGAAAAGAAATAAACCAAAGCAATATAAACATGTTCTTTTCATTAACTATGTCACTGCCATCCTCAGTACTTCTATAGTACTCAGCTAGTCAGTGCAATTTTATTTTCATTTTTACTTAAGGTATAGAATTTTTCTTTGGTTTGTATCTCATGTACTATTATGTTGTACTCAAACTATTTATAAATAATACTTATAGATGATTGTTTGTAAATAATCAAAAATATTCACAAATTTGTTGGACTGACAGAAAAAAGAGAGAAGGAAGAAATCTGATATATCTTGCGTCTGGTCAGGTGGAAAACTACACTAAGATAATAGTCTTACTACTGTTATTTCCTTTCAGTAAATTTCAGAATTATCTTTGTTCCTCTTGGAATCAGAAGATTCAGATGATGGCTGAAAATAGAAATTATCCTCTATGACCACTAACAGTTTGAGTTACCCGACTTTGAGCTGATCCCAGATTTGTTTTCTGACAGTGGCTGGTTCATGTTTCATCTGTGCTGTTTCATCTCTACAGTGAAAAAAAGCAGCAACTTTTCAATTCAAAGTACAGTCCTGGAGAGAAGATGGGTACCTCAAGTGCTACCCATTTTCGCCACTCAGACACTGTTGCATTTATCAGTCAAGCTTAGTCTTTTTTCCAGGTATGCTTAACATGTTCAAGATTTGAAGACTTTTCAGAATATGCTTGCATGTATTTTAGAAGATTCAGGTTAATATGGGTATAGCATATGCTGAAAATATATAAAAATGACTTCTACAATATCTTGTTCCTTGTTGGAGGAATATGCAATCTTTTTTCATTTTTCATTCATGTTTTTGTATGGAAACTCTTGTTAAAAGTATAGATCAGAACAGTCATATGAATTTGTGCAGTATTAATACAGCTGTTTCAGGAACATGACGGAACCATTTTTAAAATGAATTTTGAGACATTAAAATTGTGTAAACCAATCATCCAGTCAGCCCTGAAGAACGAGCTTCATCTGTATTACATTTATGTACATAAATGTATGATATACAATTGTATATCATTCAAATGTTTTAAGGTCAGAAGAGACTCTTATAAGTGGTTTGTTTACATTAATTTTTAATATAGGTCATGGTAATGCTTTGTGTATCATCATAATCTTGTATAATTGGGCTGCAGAATAATTTTTAGAAGGTTATCACAGTCTGAGACACTTCAGTGAGTTAAAACTCAATCCATCACAGCCTTACACCTGTTGTTTGAATGGCTAATTGCTCCTCATCACATTTTAGTAGTCAAACTATCTTTGAAGCTACCTTTGATAGGCATCGAAAACGAAAACACTCCTGGTGATTACGTTTCAAAATCACAAAATAATTTTCAAGTATTTGTCAAAATGATCTTTTTTATACCCAGAGAAAAATACTTAGAACCATTTCAGAACAAAACACCTCCATTGACATCAATGACAACTGAAAGTTACCTAATAAAACATTCCAAATTCCAAGAAAATTGCTTCAAAAATGCTAGGTCTATTACTTCTCACTGCTTAAATAACTTTACTACTAGCCCACCTAGTCATGAGCAGCACCTGACTTAACATGATGTCCTCTATACAGTTGCAGTGTGATTTGCAGAGCAGGTTCAGAAGGCAGAACTGGAAGTGCAGGAGTATCAACATCTACACCCAAACTTTGGTTCTACTCAGCAGACAAATCTGCCTTAAATGAACCTAAACTTTCTTTTAGTCCACACAGTGTTTTAAGGTCAGATAAAGTATTTCCTCTGTTAAAAATTTATATAGTCACATGGTAATCTACTTCTGACATAAATTTGTTTGATACAATTTAGGTACCCTGATTTTTTTATTGGAATAGAAATGTCTGGGCAGTGTGGGGTTTTCACTCTTTTTTTTTGGGGGGGGGGGGAGGGGGTGAGAGGATTGTGGGTTTTTTTACTTATTTGAGGACTTTAATGCTAAATGTTATTTGAGGGCTCAAAACCATATATAAAATGCACCTAAGTAAAACAAAGAACAACTGGAATTCAAGTGCTATCTATACTTCATATTTCACTGAAAGTAATGGTATTTGGCCTTGGTGATATGGCACAACCTAAACAATATCAATGACCTTTAAGATCAATTGTTCCATCACTCTTTTAGATATTTGCTTTTTTAAGAGAGACTTTAACTTTTTCTCTTTTCTGAGTACTTCTGGAGAAAAAAAAAAAAATCTTTCATAAAATCAAGATTCAGCACAAACGCAGACATATAATAACCAGCCTTTTTCTTTCATTAATCTCTACAATTCTTTGTTATTTTTGTACATTTGTATCATGTGTATTACTAATATTAGTTTTCACATATTAAAAAACCTTTTCTTACATAGAATTTTATATAAAATAAACATGTATTTTTTAATGTCATTATCATATTCTAATTTTGCCTTAACTTTGAAAATAGTAAGAAAGTTCGTGTAAGAAACAGAGAGAAAACCAAGATCACAACAAATAATTTGTCCTTGGAAACTGAAAATATACAGATAATTATGCTCAAGCCATTTTGGTTTCATATATTTGTTAATAAGCAACACACTGAATACTGAAACAATTATCTTTCCATTTACAATACTGAATTATCACTCCCTTCTTTATTACATGAGGGTCAAAAGAACAATATTTTGAAAAGTTCCTGCTTTCTGAAGTTTACTAGTTGAAAATAGTGCTGTTATAAACCACCAATTATAGCTCATGTAACTCTGAAACACTTAAACCCTGCTTTTTGTTCCTAATAATTTGGCTTATACTGTTGTCCGAACATAACAGACAATGTCTGTATTTAATAGAACAGAAAAGTGAAAAAAAGTAAAGGGACAGCACTAAGATGAAATGATGAGTCATGGAAACATAGAATGGCTTGGGACCTTTAAAGATCATCTCGTCCAACCCTCCTGCCATTTTCAGGCACATCTTCAACTAGGTCAAGCTGCTAAAGCCCCATCCAACCTGACTTCAAACACTTCCAGGGATGGGGAATCCACAGTTGCTGTAGGCAACCTGTTGCAGTGTCAACGCTCTCCTAACAAAGAATTTCTTCCTTATATCTAATCTAAATCTATCACCTTTAAGTTTAAAACCATTACTCCTTCTATCACTACAGACCTTGGTAAAAAGTCTCCCTCCATCTTTCTTATAAGCCTCCTTTAAGTATTGAAAGGCTGCAAAAAGGTCTCCCCAGAGCATTCTCTAGGTTAAAAAATCCCAAGTGTCTTAGCCTTTCTTCATAAGAGAGGTGTTCCAGCCCCCTGATCATTTTTGTGACCATCCTCTAGATCTGATTCAAGAGGTCCATGTCTTTCTTGTGCTGGGGACTTCAGAACTGGATGCAGTACTCCAGGTGGATTTTCACCAGAGTGGAGCAGAGGGGCAAAATCAACTCCCTCAACCTGCTGGCCAGGCTTCTTTTGATGCAGACAAACATATGATTGGCTTTCTGGGCTATAAGCTCATATTCAAATTTTTGTTCACTGGTATCCCCAAGTCCACTCTGCAGGGCTGCTCTCAATGCATTCTTTGCCTAGTCTGTACTGATATAGGGTATTGTCCTGATCCAGATATAGGGCATGGTACTTGGCCATGCTGAACTTCATGAGGTTCACGTGGGCCCAGTCTTCAAGTCTGTCAAGGTCCTTCTGGATAGCATCCCTTCCCTGAAGCACGGCAACTCCAACACTCAGCTTGGTGAACCTAGTCCCACTCTGTCATTAAAAAGGTACTGAATAGAATCACTCCCAATATGGAGTCCTGAGGGATACCACTTCTTACTGGCTTCCGTTTGGATATTAGGCTATTGATTGCAACTCCTTGGGCATGGCCATCTGTCACAGAACAGATCAACAAACAAACTATAGGTGGGATTTATTTTTAAAAGACAGTAACAAAATCAAACTAAGTTTTAGTCTAATCAAAACTCTTTAATACTCCAATAAACATTACCAGTCCACAGAGTCAGAGTGCCATTCAGGAGTTAGTAC
Source organism: Podargus strigoides (assembly GCA_028020825.1). Taxonomy (NCBI): domain Eukaryota; kingdom Metazoa; phylum Chordata; class Aves; order Caprimulgiformes; family Podargidae; genus Podargus; species Podargus strigoides. The sequence goes on from CM051663.1 coordinate 95,047,138, forward strand.
CACACTACCAGCTTAAGAGTTCTTAAAGTTTATGGCTGATGACCCTAATATGCAGTCACCAAGACAGATAAGAAAAAAACCCTCTTTTTTTAGGTATTTCCTCTACTCATCACTGCTGCAGAACTTGGAATGAAATCAGGGACTGCATGTTATATATTTCACTTGTATTTGTACAGTAATTAGTAGAGAACTAATATGTAGAAACACCAAGACAATGACCTGACATAGCTGAGCAGCACTGTGGTAATGATTAAACGAGCATCCGACTAGAATCATGTAAGAAAAGAAAGCACTGGGATGTTTGTGTGCACCTTTACTTCAGAGGCATGTAGAGATATATTCCATGCTCTTCACAAGCAGATGTTAAAATTGAACACTTACAGGGATTCCTGCATGAAGTCCATAGAGCTTTACTATACATAACATTTGATACATTGAAGAAGTTTTTAGCATACATATTTCATTTATTTTGTGGAGTTTCCCTAATTTGTTTTACTTCCACATGTATTACAATATTTGGGGTTTAATTTATGTTGAAAAGACCACAAACTCTAAATTATGGTGTTTGGATTAATTTTTTCAGTTTTGTTTCACTTTCAAATATTTCTTTCTTTCTCTCTTTCTCTCTCTTTTTTTTTTAAAGTAATTTTTCTTTTAGACAGAATTCTCAGAAAGTCTACCTCTTTTATCCAGTTCCCTATGTAATACGGATCTACTAAGAAGAATTTATATCCTGACTCTAATGAAGGAAGAGAGAATTTTCTTATTGATTTCAATCAAGATTGCACCAACATTCCCAAATCTGTACCTGGATAATCACAGTATAATGTCTATGCTTTTAATTAAGTGGGAAGTTCTTTCTAATCCTTTTTTTTTCCTTTTCAATGCATTGTCAGACTCTTTCTATTCAAAAACTTTTCCTAATCATCTTTGTTGAAAGGAAGGTAACCCTACATACTAATGACAATTAGCTGTCAAACACACTGGCATTGAAATTGAATTCAAGAAGTTCAAGGCACAGAGACAGGAAGTTCAGAGCAGTGGTGCCTCCCACACTATATAGTTTATTGTTACTGTCAGGTTTTCCATTATACTTTTCCTCTTTGGTTTCTAAATCTTATCTTATTGTGTTCATCTTGTACAGTTTTCAGGCTACAGCTAAAGTACAGAAATGAAAATTGTAAAAAAAGTTATAAGATAAATCAGTAAATCCTTCTTATCTCATTTCTTCTTCTCTCACCTACATGGAAAGAGATTTCTAGAGTTTTCCAGCTAAGATTTGCTCAAGAAAGATTGAAATATGCATGATCCTGTATCCTATTTTTCTTCTGTTTTAAAGCAGGGAAAATTATATTGTTAGGGAAGGAAGGGGGTAAAAATACTACATTTGAAAGGTTTCTACAATACCTTAATTCAGATATTTATCACAGTAAAGGCTATTAAATATACTCTTTATAAATAATACCTTGACACTATCAAATGAAAGAAACAAAACTTTTTCAGAGCTCATGTTTTTATGCACTTTGACCTAGGGATGTAGACTGTAAGTAGACATCTTGACATTCTCTCAGATCTTTTTGACAAATGACATAATGTTGTGGTAGATGACTAGAAAATGAATCATATGTTGGAAATTTGTAGGTTCACATTAATAATATAAGTTCTGATATAGTGTTTATATCAGAAATCAGTAAAATATTTTTAACAATATCTATGAAATCCTAAACTTCTTAATATGTGCCTAAAAAAGATCATTCCTTTTACTATTCACTTTATTTATTTATATGAAAACTTACTAATTTAACTCTGTTTCTTTTCTCCATTTAATTAACGAACATTTGAAGGCAGTTTCTAGGTTGTGCAAGGAAAAGCTGGAACAGCATCTCTGACTGCAAAATCCAAAGATGCAGTTAAACGGACATCTCCATATGCTATAACAATAGAACAAAAAGGCTATTCTTTGTGAAAATTAGAACCACACATCATGCTTTTAAGAAGCCAACAAAACACCAACCTTGACAAAACAACCTCTGGGAGTCTCTGATCATGTGGGAAGATAAAGAAAGCACAATAATGCATTTCCTAGAATGGCAGCTAGTGATATCTTCAAATGGTCTTCACTAGAAATAAGAAAGCACACTGCTTTAATCAATACACTGATAGTCTGCAACGTAAAGATTAAGATCAGAAATTTAAAAATTTAATACTTTGTCTCTCCATATAGCACTTTGGAAGTCAATATCTTTAGAAACATGGTCCATTTCCCGCCTTTGAAAGCATTATATATTTAAGGCTTCTAAATAATTCATCCAGTCCATGTGATTAAAAATGTAAAAAGTAAGTCCATTATCTTCTGCAGCTGCTGCCTGGATATTAGAGGCTTCTTTCTGTCTTTTTTCCCGTTTTTCTTTTTTTTTACACAAACAAACAAACAAAAACCACCACAAAAACAAACCAAAAACTTGCTCAATATTCCTTCTCTTCTTGCTGAATTGAGACTTCTGTGGCTACATTAAAGGAAAGGCGTATTAGTCCCACCCAGCTCCTATGATAAAATCTGCTGTTCCTCAGGTAGTAAATGTGCAAATACATGAGTGTTCATGCACATATGGATCATTCTCTGATATTTACTTTTAAAACGTTCTATGAAATAAAGCTATCTCATTACTAAAAGTTAAGTTTATTTCAATCAGAAGAGGGGAAGGATAGTGAACACAAGAGATGGCATTATGACATGTTGCAAAATTCAGCATTATCACCTCTGGAAGAATTGCTACACAATTAGGATAATGTCTTATTTAGTTTAAGGAAGGGAAGGCCTCATCCCGGCACTGTGCTGGGCTCTCTCCAGCGTGCGCATCTCTCTCGCGTAGTGGGGACACCGGAAGTGGACACAGTGCTCCAGGTGTGAGAAGGAGGCCAGGCCTGGAGTGATGAGTGGTGGGGCATGGGCTGGCCCTGGAGACTCCCCAGCTGGAAACATCTGCTCCGGGCCCAGCTGCAGAGATGGAGGCCTGGAGCTGAGCAGTGCTGGCAGCACTCTGGCAGTCCTGAGGGCCTTGTGGTTGACATGTGGGCTGGCACATAACCCAGCTGCTGGGCGGCCCTGGTGTTCGCAGCTCTTGGCGCCAGGATCTAGCGTGGCTGCCGGCGTGGCCTCCTGGGGGTCTGGGAAGGGTCCTGGGAGCTGCTGGCCCTCCTCTTTGGGGCTCGCCGTGACCCCCGAGGGTTGCAGTCCCTGCCCCGGCTGACAGTGGAGGGACCTGCCACAGCCTCCCCCAGGTCCTCCTGCCGCTCTTCCGGCTCCCCGTGGGTGGGAACGGGGGCGTCACGGGGGCTGCTGGGACCCCCACGAAGAGCAGCAGTTGAGGTGCTGGGGCCCTCTGCTTCCTCGGCTCCAGCAGATCGGGCAGAGGGGGCTGGGCCAGGGGCAGGAGACCCCCTTTGGGAGGCAACGGGATGAAGGGCAGCCGCGGGGCTGCCCTCCCGCTCCTCGGCGGCAGTATGGCCGTTCTCCAGGCCCAGCAGCAGGTGGGCATCCTCGCTGCAGCGCCGCACAGTGACATTGATGAGTTGGCGCACAAATGGCACCATGCCGTCCTGAAGGCAGACCTCCAGCATCCGAGTCAGGACCCCTTCGCCCAGCCCAAAGAAGCCCAGCACAGATAGGATGAGGTGCTCAAACACGGCTGCTGCTGAAAGCATTTCCACAAAAATCAGACCCTGCTGCTGTCGCAGCCAGGACAGAAGGCGCTGGAGGAGTGCTGGGTGGTTGTGAAAAAGGGACTCCCGGGTGTCGGGTTGGAGGCCGCCCACTGGAGCTCTGGGCCCCGATTCCATCGCCCGCACCTGCGGTGTTACAGGGCGAGGGCGAGGGTGGGCGGCTGGACGCCTGCGCGCTCTTCTGCCTGGCGGCGGCCAGCCAATGGTGACGCTGGAGAAGATGGAATGATGACGACCTCTTTGAAGTCATCATCTGCCTTCACTGAGTGCACGATGGACTCCACTCTCCTCTTGCAGAGGGGGCACTTGGGCATGTCGTTCGCCCACCGCAGGATGCAGGCAGAACAGAACTGGTGGAGGCATGGAACCACGTAGGCAGCATCATCCCAGCTGTCCAGGCATATTGGACAGCGGTCGTCTGGCTCCACGGCCATGCTCTCCACTCGCTGCGGTGGGCAGAGGGGAGCTGGGGATGTTAACTGCTCCCTCTCTCTGGTGCTGCAGCAGCTGCGGTCACACTAGCAAAGGAAGAGAGGCCACAGTCACGGGCTGGCCTGGGAAGGGGTGGAAGAAATGCCAGGTCCCGCAAGAAGGAAACCCTCCCAGCTCCCCAGGGTGAGGTGTCCCTGCCCAGCTCACCTCTGCTGCTGCAAACGCACCTCCTGGCTGCCCCGGCTGCCTGAACCTGGCAGGGCCGGGGATAATCCTTTGATGACGCTGGGGTCAAGCACTGAACACTCCAAGGAGTAACTTCCCACTCAGGACACCAGCACCAGAGCTTCTCTCAACTGTCTAGCCTCGCCAACTGCTCAGCCAACTGTAACCAGGCAACACCTGGTAACGGTTCCATCACCAACTGACATCAGTTAGAGAGCTGGGGGATCCCGGAGCCTGGAGGCCCGCCTCCAAGCCTTGATTGGCCACAACTCGGAGCATCCAGGTCGATATCCGTTGTTGACCCTGTCCTGAGCCAGTGATTGGACAAGAGACCTCCTCAGTCCCCTTCCAGTAGGAGCTGTTGAGTGGTTTTGTGTAGGAATGTATTTAAAAGAAAATGACCATATAGTGAACCAGCCATATGGGATGTTGGCCTAGGTACGCAGCTGCATTCTAGAAACTACTTCAAAGGAAGAAAAAATAAGAAAAGAGCAATGACTGCTTCCCTAAGGAATGCAGGAGTGAGCAGATAAGAGTGACCAATTGGACACTGCGGGAGAAGAACTTAAGAACCAACGGGAACTGAACTAAGCTGTATGTTTACCTTGTGCTAGAGACTTTTAACCAATTAAATGATGCGTGACCGGGTCTAGGGAAAGTAAGATTGTATAAAAGGGACAGACAAGGTAAATAAAACGTCTTCAGTTCGATTCACACTGAATGGTGCGGAGCCCAGTTTTTTCTCCTCAAATGGTGACCCCGACGTGATACTGACTTGCGCAGCAAGAGAAGAAGGTACAGGGGAAAAGCCCAGAAGGAGATAGACGGCACGGCAGGGCCGGAGACCGGGCGGACCGGACGGCGATCCGGTGAGGAAAACATACGTTACGACAGGACACCCAGTGAGGTGAGCAGCCGGGAGTGGAGATGGGGCACAAACTATCGAAAGAAGAAAGTACCTTAGTTAAAATTCTCCTACATACACTCTCTAGGAGAGGAGTTAAACTCGATAAGCGTGCGCTCCGGAGGCTGTTAATTTGGTGCCGGGAACACGGATTCCCTGCTGAGCCTCAAAATGCCTATAAAACTAAGATTTGGGAAGAAATCGGGAAGTGCCTGTGGGACGCAATCAGTAGAGGAGAAAAAAACTCAGCAGGGTTAGCTTTCACTTGGCGATTGATTCTAACAACTTTACAAGATACGGAGGTTGAGCGGGCAGCAGCGGAGCGACGCGATCGGCATCCCCTCGCCCCCCCGCGCACTCCGGCAGCGGCGGCCGGCAGCGGAGCCGTACCCACCGCAGCAGAGCGGTTCGACCGGCATTCCCCCGCCCTGCCCCTCGCTGCCCCCCGGCGCACTGCGGCAGCCGGCGGCGGGGCCGTACTCAGCGCAGCGGAGCGGCACGATCGGCATTCCCCCGCCACCCCCCCCGAACACTGCGCCAGCGGCCGGAGCGTTCGCAGCTTCAGGGCCCTCGCCACCGGAAGCGTTCCCTGCCGGGATCAGAGTGTTCGACCGAATGCCTGTTCCGTCCCCCCCTATTCCAGCGGCGCCCCCGTTGGCAGAGGTGTCTGGGATGGAAGGAGAGGCAACGGACACAGACGAGCAATGGCCCGAGCCGCCGCCGCCCCCCCCACCGCCTGAACCAGACTTTCCTGAACCACCTCACCTGAGGGAATGGCCAGAGTATCCAACATTACCTCCTTCTACCCCACCCACGCCCACCTCCCCCGCCAAGCCGCCTGATCTTAGCAGCGAACCGCCCGTTTGGGCACAAAAACTGTTGGAGAAGATGGAAAAGTTAGAAGTGGACATCCACAAGCGAGAGACACTGAAGGAGGAGGAGAAGAAAATCATTGCAAGAATTTCAAAAGGACCGTGGTTGGGGGGTGGACAAGCTGGGACAAGAGACGGAGGGCGGGCGGAGGCGGGAAATGCAGGGAAAGAATTTGATCCAGCTCAAAGATGGAGAGGAGTTATTCAAAATGCATTAATCGAAGGGGAATTCCTTCCAACTGCATTCCCGGTAATGCTGGGGGGGACATCGGGAGGTTCTAGAAACCCGAATCACTGGGTGGGCTTCCCATGGGAGTTAATTAAGGAAGCCCGTAAGTCAGTACAACAGAACGGTCTACAATCACCATACACTCAATCGTTCATTCATAACATTATCATGACTAACCTTATGACTCCTTTTGACAGTAGGGTACTTATGTCAATGATACTAACACCAATGCAGGAAGTTCTGTGGCGTTCTCGGTGGCAGGATGCAGTAGCATCTGCCGCAATAACAAACTTAGATCGTCCGGATGGTGACCCACTGCGCTTAGCGACTATTGACATGCTTATGGGTCAGGGAGATTTTGCCGATGCCCAGCGCCAAGCTCGATTAGATCCCGCTATACTGCGACAATCCGCTGAACTGGCAAGAGAGGCACTTAGGACTCTCCCTGAGGATGGAAAACCAACAACCCCATATACCTCAGTAAAACAGGGTGCAAATGAACCATATATGCAATTTCTAGATCGGTTGCAAAATGTGCTTGATAGGGCGTCTTTATCTGATCCTGTGCGAGAAGCATTACTCTTATGTTTAGCTGTTGAAAATTCTAACCCAACCTGCAAGCGTATTTTACAGAGTCTGCCTAGAAACTCCAGTATTGCTGAAATGATGGATGCTTGTTCGCGGGTAGGAACACCTGAAGAGCATGCTGGTTTCATGGCCTCAGCTTTTGCTGCGGCTATCCGACCCTTGGTACAACAAGGTAACCGTAATTGAGGCCCAAAATGTCATAACTGTGGAAGGTATGGGCACATTAAGGTACAATGTAAAGCTCCAAAAAACAAAAACACAGAGGAAGGCTTTGATGGTGTCTATAATCACTGTCAGAACTATGAGCACCATGCTAGTAAATAACGCTCCAAAAGGAGAAAGAATAGGATAGCGAATGCTCGCAGGCCAGGCGCGATGACACAAAATTGGTCTCAGGCTGCTTGGATGGCGTCGCCACCGCCACAGCAGGGAGTGCCCGAGTGGATGTGAAAACAACAATAGAAACAACATTGACAGATTCACAGGTACAATGTATCCCAACTAATATGAGTGGTCCACTAGGACATGAGTTAAGTGCCCTGTTGTTAGGGCGTTCATCTACAACCCAAAAAGGTCTTTTTGTGTTACCTGCAGTAATTGATTCTGGTTTTACAGGCACTATCTCTATAATGGTATGGACGCCATCACCCCCTGTACACATACCGACAGGAGCAAAAATTGGACAACTCGTGCCATTCAAAACAGCAGTGCCTGTGGCTGGTAATCGCATAAGAGGAGCAGAAGGATTTGGCTCTACAGGTCAAGCAGAAATTTGGCAATGGATATTGGTAAATCAAAACCAACACAGCAGGTAACACTAAAAGAACCAGGGGGCAGTACCTGTGTAATCACTATGTTGCTTGATACTGGGGCTGACGTCACTATCGTCAGTCCAGATACATGGCCACCATCGTGGCCACTTGAAGTACCTGCCTCGTCAGTCATGGGAGTGGGAGGTATACAGTCTACCAGAATTAGCGTGCGCTTGTTTCAATGTACCTTGCGGAATGGGAGTGTATGTACAGTGCGGCCATATGTGATGAATGCCCCCATATGCCTATTGGGATGTGATGCACTAAGTCAAATAGGGGCGCGATTGGTTACGAGCAATGATGGGTTTTAATTCCAAAAAACTGGGACATATTAATTATTGATTTGAAAGATTGCTTTTTTACCGTTCCACTGCACCCAAATGATTATCAAAAATTTGCCTTTTCAGTACCGTCAGTAAACAAAGGTGAACCCATGAAAAGATATCACTGGGTAGTATTACCACAAGGAATGAAAAATTCACCCACAATGTGTCAATTGTATGTGGCCTCGGCACTTGCTCCTATATGAAAAGCATATCTGAAACTACTCCTATATCATTATATGGATGATATTCTGATAACAGGGGAGCGGCTGAACAGGGAGCAATTAATAGCTGAGCTGGAACAAGCGCTAAAATTAGGGGGACTGCAAGTAGCTCCTGAAAAGGTACAAAAAACAGAGCTATGGAGGTACCTTGGCTGGGAAATTACCAAGGCAACCATTAGGCCCAAAAAATTAGAAATTCTAACAGAAGTATGCACCCTAAATGATGTCCAGAAATTGTTAGGAGATCTTAAGTGGGTAAGGACAGTATGTAACTTACCAATGCAGAGCTAGCGCAGCTAATGAAACTGTTGAAAGGAGGAGGTGGTGCTGAGGCACCTCGGACATTAACAGAAGAACCAACGCAAGCTTGAAATTACATAAGCACTAAGATTGTCACAGCTTACAGGCATCGCTGGAAGCTGGAGTACGGGATAGGGCTATGGATTATTAGTCCTGAACTACATACTTTTGCTTTGATAATGCAGTGGATTTCAGGGAAGGACCCACTGCACGTTTTGGAATGGGTGTTTTTGTCACTGCAGCCAAAACGCACAATCACTACACGAGTAGAAGCTTTTGCACAGTTAGTAATGAAAGGTAGGCATAGAGTTGTAGAAATAGCTGGCTTTGAACTGACTTTTATAGTAATACCTTTAGTAGCTGAATATTTACAGTGGTCATTGCGTCACTTAGTACATGTTACAGGTACTCCACATTCTCCAACGGGTCAAGCTAGTGTAGAATGGATGAACCAGACACTCAAGTGCCTGCTTCAAAAACAAAAAGGGGGAGAAATAGGACTGCCACCTGCAGATAGATTGAATAAGGCTATATATGTATTGAACTTTTTACGTCTGCCACAGGATAGTCTAGTACCACCAGTTGTGAAGCATGAAGCAGGATTGAAAGGGGAGTTGGACAAGATAAAACAAGGAGAGTGTAAAGTTATGGTTAAAAATGGAGTGACAGGAGCTTGGGAAGGACCGGCACAGCTAATAACCTGGGGAAGGGGGTATGTATGTGTCGTTACAGATCATGGATCCAAATGGATACCGGCAAAGTGGGTGAAACCATGGCTGTCAGAACCAGATTTGCAGATGTCCTAGGCTGACATATGGATAGTTCCCATGGTCCTCTGAAAGGAGGGGATGAGTTTGCCTTTTGGCTTTCCTTCAGCGTGCAGCCGGCCTTGTGGTGGGAGCCCTTGGGTAAACAAGCCCCAAATGCCCCAAATTGGATGAGTGCCAGGTGTCCTGTTTTGGGAACGAGGACTGGGGCCACTTGCGGAGAGAGTGGAGTGTCTGTCTGTGAGGTGGACTCACCTTGCAGAGTTTTCCTGTTGGGGAAGGACCTCCTGACTCTCCCCGCAACTGGGCCTCGGTCAGGTTTGGCACTTGCAAATGGAGGCTTCATGGGGAAACAATTGAGGACTACTTCTGTATGATCAGTCTATTGACTTGGTTATCTCCCATCTCTTCTGTGAGAGACTTTGTTTCTTTGTTTATTCCACCTATTATTGAATTCCACCTATTATTGGTCACTATTGTATTAATGATTGTACCTTGTGTTTTCTAAAAGGTAACAAGCATGATTACATATACCATGAAGAACGTATGGCTGGCTCAAGAAGAAAAAGGGGGAATTGTAGGAATGTATTTAAAAGAAAATGACCATATAGTGAACCAGCCATATGGGATGTTGGCCTAGGTACGCAGCTGCATTCTAGAAACTACTTCAAAGGAAGAAAAAATAAGAAAAGAGCAATGACTGCTTCCCTAAGGAATGCAGGAGTGAGCAGATAAGAGTGACCAATTGGACACTGCGGGAGAAGAACTTAAGAACCAACAGGAACTGAACTAAGCTGTATGTTTACCTTGTGCTAGAGACTTTTAACCAATTAAATGATGCGTGACCGGGTCTAGGGAAAGTAAGATTGTATAAAAGGGACAGACAAGGTAAATAAAACGTCTTCAGTTTGATTCACACTGAATGGTGCGGAGTCCAGTTTTTTCTCCTCAGTTTTGTTATTGGTATGACCAAGTGTGAAGGGAGCATCTGATCATGGAAGCCTCTGGACTGGCGGAAAAGGGGCTGCGAGAACAGTTATTCTTTAAGGAATAATCTTTCTTTGTTTTACTTTTCTGTAGGTAAAAATCAGTATCTCCAGATTAGGGAGAGGAGCAGCATCACATGCCCTATTTTTCCCCAGCAATTCACCTTTACTAGAAGTTTAGTTGCGCTCTGTGTTTAGTAATAACAAGCCCAAGCATTTGAAAATCCTGAGTCTAAGCTTCTTTTGCTCTAAGTGTGCAAAATATACCATTTGGCATATGTATTTTCTAAATATCTTGTGGTCATTTTCAGGGTTATTTCCATAACAGTATGTTGGGGGGAAAGAAAACCAAACACAAACTCATTAGTTTCAGAGAAAGCTGCTAGTTATCTGTACTGACCATAGCCTTCTAGTCTTGAGCTTTCAGAAGGACATAGAATTTTATCTGAGCTGTGACAAACATTTTGAGTCTTTTCAAGTACATCATCATTTTTGCATGGTTGTTCATGATGGGTACAATCTTACATAACATTAATGACTGCAGTTCTCTGTCTCTTAATGACCCAAACTCTCTTCCAGTGGAATGAAAGGTGGGTCTCTGTGCATCAAGTCAAAATGTATTAAAACAGATGTCTGAAGTCACTGGAATCCTATCAAAGAAATCCTCTTTCTACCCACTGATGAGGAGGGGAAACTGATAATTAACTCAGAGGTAGAGGCTTGCAGTGCACCCATCTAAACAAGGCTTCTGATCACCTCACTGTTTGGTGTCATTGCTCTTCCAAAAAGAAACCATCATCTGTTAATAACGAAGAAGCATTTTTACTAGCACAGATAGATGCAGCTGCCCTGAACTGGCCTTGTCCTTTCAAAACTCTCTGACAGAAGAATTGTCATTGCAAGCTCATGAGGCAGCTGGATTTCATATCAATTTATAAATGCAAGCATTTCCAGTAATGTTGGTAGATGCTTCATAAAAACTTCACAAACTGAGGGCACCTTTTGATGCCACTAAGTGCAACTCATACACTTCATTAAAATCGTATGCTGCGTTCAAATCCGCAATTATCACCTTGGCAATAGATAAGTGAAATTATCCTGATTTAGTTGACTGATTTAATCATTACATGTCAAATCACTTTGGGAAGATGCTTGCTCTGAGTTCTTCAAAGATGTGCACCATTACAAGACTTGGAACTTCTAACAGCTTGGATGAGAAGCAACACAAGCATTTCCTCTCTCTTATTTATGGGCAGTGTGCACAGGACAAGGATTTATGTGCAGAGCAGCCACACAGCCAAAACCAAGGAGGAACACAGTCACATTTTAATATTGCCTGTGTTTGTGTCAGAACGCTTACAAAGAACAGGTCTGGTTCACTTGAGCAGACCCCAGGCGAAGAAGCCTTTTCCTGCTAGGAGCAAATGAGACACAAGAGAGTTTTGAGAACATCAGGTGTCGCAATGAGTTTAAGCAAAACGAGGTTGTAACAGAATCACTTCATGCCATCCAAAAGCTTGCAGTTTTTCCTTTACATAGTCAGAGTTTAGCCGTATATCCAGGAATATGACCTGCACGTCACACGTCACACAGATGAAGGCTTTCTTACAGCAGCTCCAGAAGGTCATTCCAAAGTAAATGGCTCTGGTTATTGCTTTGCAATCCTCTCCTCAATCTTTTTGCCTTTTGATTCTTGCTTTTCCTGACCTGGCTTACCCCACCTAATGTGTTATGGTATCTTAAAATGTTTCTATGAAACTGGTTATTTTCTACAAAGTGCTGGGCTTGGGGCTTTAATTTCTTCAATGTTTTCTTGAAATGCGTTTTGAAAAGCTGTCACATTTGAATGAGGTTTTTTAATTGTGTCTCTTCTCTTTGCATTGATTAGCTGCCCTTCTGGTCAGTTTCTGGGACTACAGCTTTATTTCTTGATTTTAGCAGACGTGATCTCTGACTCAACTCCTCCAACTTTTCACTATTACAAGGACTTTCTACCTTTATTTGCCTGAGGGTTCCTCATCACTTTCCCATTTTTCATCCCACTCAGTCAATGAACTAAACACCCATTCCTTACACCACGTGAAATGGCTTTTTAACTGGTTCTTAGTGCTTGCAAGCAATCAAATGGATCTTGACTTTTTTTTTTTTTCTTCAAATCAACTACCCACAGTAGTTTGATGGGTTCCCTGTAGGCAGGTCAGTGAGGATGAACCATTACAAATCAGCCTCTCCTGGCTGATCTGCTAATTATCATGGTCTCAGTTCAGGATCACTATTTAAAACTTGAGCATTTTGGCTGCCTCCTTGGAAAGCTATCTCAAACTCTGTGACTCTACCTTGTACAGATTGCAAGTCTGCAGAGCGGGGCAGCCCTTTGCAGAGTGTTTAGTACCTTGTAGTACCAGCTCTAGTTTTGATGGGATCAATTTGCTGCTGCTGCAGCATTCAATAGTAACTGTATATAAAGCAATGACCAAACGTGTGCAGGACAGTCCTTTGAAAGGCATGGTGGGGATCTAATGTTTGGGCAGATTGAACCCTTCTTCCTGTTCCACTTTTCAGCCATTTTGGTGATCAGGGCCTTGCCCTGCACTGACAAAATCCCATTTGATCAGGAAAGAACCCAGAGGGTCTGCTGCAAAAATCACTGAAATCAGTGGGAAAAGCCTCATGCATTGGCCAGGACAGCCATTGGGGCAGGCACAGTGATTGCAGCCAGGTTTGAATGTCAGCTCCATTTCAAGTAATACATAAGGAGATATTATTTGGGGAACTACTTAAGCTCATAGGACAACTTGCTAATGTCTTTGTTTCAAGAATTATTTTTTCTTAGGCAGTGTGCACGAAAGACATAAAAAAGAGATGGCAGCGATAACATTGTGCTTGGAGTGCTGAACTGCCTAAGTCTTCAGTTCCTACAGCTTCAGTTTCTTTAATTCCGCAGCTCTTCCCCCACTGGGGATGGCAGAGCAGTGCCTTGTGATACGACTGTGACCAGAAAGGCCCTCAGCATTTTCCAAAAGTGTCCGTCCAGTTCAGCTACCCTGGTACAGACTCAGCGGCTCCTGTGAAGAGTGGGATGCGTGCCACGCACCCCACCCTGAGTTGGCTCTCGGGAGCTGGACGAGGAGCTGTCACGCACAGAGCAGCTGAAAAGACAAACAGAAATCACAGAATATGCAAAAAAAGACTCGTTCACAATGCTTTGAAACAAACACTATAATTTGAACAGCCCCCAGCCTTACAGCTCCAGCACTGCGCCCCTGCCCGCCCTGGTGCAGGCAAACAGAGCAGAGCGCAGCCCAGGCAGGGTCCCGAATCCTCACCTCTTCCACGTTCCCGTCGAGGGCACCCGTGCACGACGGGAATGTGGAGGTCAGCCTTGCCCCCTCCCCCCAGCAGGGGAAAATATGAGCACGCAGGCACCAAAACAGGGAAAATTTGTGGCTATCCTCACTCAACAACACTTATTACGAGCACGAAATATCGTTTGTTGTCAGGAATGCAGTATTTTCTGGATGGCCAAACCAATCAGGAATAAACCCTGATACTAAACTTTAAATTCTTTAACACATACTTGAAGAAGAAAAGTGTCACTGATCTCAAGAATGCCATAACCTATTTTTTGGTTTCCACAACTACACACTTTTTCTTACTGTGAATTGCATTAATTATAAATAATTTGCTCTTTAAGAAACACCTGCTCAAATAATTTTATTGACTGAAATGTGTCTTTGGATGATATAAACAGATTAGTATTATAAAGTAGTCTGGCAACGTACAGGAGCTAAAGATGCCATTGTCACTTGTCCAAGGGAACTAGGTTTGGATACTATAGAACTTGTATCAAAAAAGCAGCAATCCATTCACCTTTCAGGGGAATATATAAAGAACCTCGAGCAAAAGCAACTCAAATGGGAAATTAGTACATCCGAAAGGCAAAGTTCTTTCTTTCAGCAGGGGGACGAAACCTTACATCTACACAGAGAACAAACACCGACAAGAGAACAGCAGTATAGGCTTTCTTCCTCTGCATTGACATCGTGCTTTTACAACCTTGACCTCAAGAAGCTGTCCTACGGGTGGCACAGTAGATCAGTCCTCAGAGCTGTCTGTCCACGGCCAGATGACAGAGCCTCCCAATAACCCGTCTGATAGGTTTCCATCACACCAGACCTGGACTGAGCTTGTTTTGCTCTGCTGACCCAGAGGTGTGAAGCATCCCTTGAGCTATTCTGTCTCCTGATGACTGTCACTCTTATTGCAGATCATCTTCTCAGAAGGTTAATTCTGTACGTAGATGAAATACATAGACGAAATAGGCTCCAGCTGTCTGCAGAGCATGCCGCAGCTGATGAAGCTGGAGCTGCAGCAGCTCCACATGTGCCTCAGGGAAGAAGAGCATGGGATGAGAGTACCACATCCACTTAACTGAGGGGCCTTTGTGGCCCTAACTGTCCTTGCACAACATTCACCAGCACAGTGAAACAGCGAGGGAACAGAAGCCCACAGCTTTGTGTTCAAAATCATCCAGATGCCCATTGGAGATCAGGACCTCCGTTGACTGTAGTGAATCTTCACAAAGATCTTCCGTCTAAGGTCTGGCCTGGACACCGCCCAGAAGGACAGTGGTCTTGGAGAGCTGACATTTTCTAATGCACTGCACAACCTTGTGCAGACTTTCATCTCATTCAGCCTTATGTGTGTATATCTATATATATACACACACATATACTATATACATATATATAGTATATTTGACTATATATATATATAGTCAAAGGGGCACTTCTCAATAACATAGCTGCAAGATGTCTTCAATCCACGCATTGGGTTCCAGACAAAAGTGTGAACCCCAAATGTTTAGGGCTGTAGCTGAGGCATAAGACAATGTCATTTCAATTCCTAGCTCCTACACAGACTTTCTCTGTCACCATAAGCAAGCAGTTCCTTCAGCCACGGCTACACACGGCTCATGGTACAGTAGCTATTGGTCAGGCCACAGGAAGATCAAAACCCTGGCACTGTGCCTGACTTGGCTCTGCTCGTCATTTTGCTCAAGGATGTCCAAGCCGTTCAAATTGTCACTGTCATAGGTGGTGCCAAAGTCCGTTCAGGAGGGATGTGGGGCCAACTTGTTGTTTTGCCAATTAGTAGGCCCAGTAAAAAGGACACAGCCAGCAGCAGAACAACAATCCAGTACGTAGGTTCTATTTCACGTAAAGGAGTCAGTAGATAGAGGATTGCTGGGGGTACAAACAAGTCAGATAGATCACGAATAACAGACATCAACCCCAGCGACCCCAGGAATGACACAGTATCGCTCATAACAGATGGAATAAACAGAGACATGAGATAACCCACAGAGAAGATGGGAGACAACCAGGAGAACAAGGCAGTTACATATGACTGAAGTAACCCCATGTTGCCTCCCCACAAAGCCCGCGTTGGTACGTGCCAGACCTGACTGCAATCCGATTGCATGAGTGGTCAGGAGTTCCTTCCCCAACAGGAAAACTCTGTGAAGTGCGTCCACCTCACAGACAGACTCTCCAACCCTTCCTGCAAATGGGCCCAGCTTTTATCCCCAAACAGGACACCTGGCACTTGTTACCAAAATGCGGGCACCTGGGGCTTGTTTACCCGAGGGCTTTCCTTGCAAGGCCGGCCGCACCCTGGAGGAAAGCCAAAAGGCAAACTCATCCCCTCCTCTTGAAGGGCTGTGGGAACCACCCATATGTCAACCTTAATTCAGGGCTGGGGGTTCAGACCCCAGCACTTCACTTGTCCGCACCATATCGGCTAGTGATCAGATACACAGTGCTACCTGTGTGAGTTGCATTGTTTTTCAGCCAAGATGTGTTTAGACCTAATTAGCATGAGGCCCAATCTTTTTTCTTCCTGGTGTGCCCACATCCACATCTAAATGGAAAGCCTGTGCAACAGGGAGCTATCTTATATAGTTCCTATAGCTCATATAGGGTGGGGGAGGAAGCTCCATATCAGACTACAGTATGTATTTTTTTTCTACAAGATCATACGGAGCTTGATATTTTAAATCTGTATTAAAGGTAATTTTAGTGAGAAATTAGCTTTCTATAGTAAGCTTACTTTGCAGTGTGATCATGTTAACATGACAATTTGCATTCCCCTTGATTCAGATGTGTTATGTCCACTAGTGAGAGCACATCTTGGAATCTGTGACATTTAAAACTGGCCATGGAATGTTTTTCTGCCATAAGGATGTACTTAGGGTTGCTGAAATGTTCAGTTCTAACAAACCTTTCAAATAGATGAGATCAAAATCCATTTCAGTGGTGCTCATGAAAGTCAGCAAGAAGTAAGTCCTCATATTGTCCCTCAAAATTTCCTTATTTCCAGATCAATCCATGAGCTTAATCAGCTGAGCATCCTCACAGAAGCACTTGGCTCCAGCTCAAGGAAAGTAAAATGGTAGTGGAAGGAGGCTGGGAGACAGTATGGCAATACCCTGGTCGTAAGCCAGACCGTGGATCCTGTGCAACCATGCTTTGAGGTTCTGGATTCACTTCAGTGCTCTTCAGGCGTAGCCTTTCCTTCCTCTGTGTTTCATTTCTTCATCTGTAGGAAAAGGTACAACCGCCTTCCCTCTTGAAAGGAAGAGCACTACATGCTTAAATATAAGAAGGATGAAGGTTAAATGTCACTCACCAAACAATACAATGTTACAGCACTCTCAAGGTAATGAGACTTCACTAGAAGGTAAATATTACCTAGTTCAGTGCATCCTCTGATGCCAAGAAGAGAAGCACTGCTGCAGTACAAGGGAAGAGGGAGATCCATAATATCCTGAGAAACTGCACCACACGGAGTAAGTGCCAAGCAGGCAGAGAGAGCATTCTTTCTGAACTGGGTTCCATGTCTATCCAATGCCAACCTAGGGAACAAAAGGCAAAACTACTTTTTCTGTTATTGTGATAATCAGCAAGACAGTTTTCCTTAGCTTTCTCCTAAGTTAAAATTTTTCCTTAGTATCTTTAAACAAAGTCTTGCTTCTTACTTTCTGCCATTCATTCCAGAAGTGCAAATTAGAAGGAATAAAGATTTTTGCATCCATTTCAGATTTCTTTCAAGTCTAGTTCAGGATCAAAATTGAGCATAATGAAAAGTAAAAGCTTATGAGATGTTAACCTCTTACATGCCTCACTCACTCCCTGTTCTTCATTGAACCCTGCCCTGCTCAGTACTCCTAAGGTCAAGGCATTTAAAAGAAGTTCTGTTTTCAGCAGCTTGATTATCAGAACATGTAGTGTTTACTCATAGAAGTTTAAGGATATTTTCCTGTTGCACTTAACACTGTTTATTCTGGGAGACCCTTTGGGGTTTTTTTTAGCATATCATAGTCATACTAGCTTTTCTTGTTCCTTCTTAGAGAGAAAAACAACCAATGTAATTTCTACTGTTAAAATCTTTTGATGCCATCATTGCCACACAGATCTGGAAGTTTATAATAGCTTTCACTGCTGTCTACAATGTTATTGAATAGTTGCTGTAAAAAAACTGCGTTTTTCTGAAATGTTTGACACAGATCTTTCATGCACCTATGATTTTCACAGATGATTGCAAGGGAAAAACAATGAATTAGTTCTGTAAAATACTGGAAAAAGAACCCAAACCCGATGCTGAAAATCTGACATACATAGCACATACAGTTCAAGTGTATGCAAGATGCAGTGTGGGAAACAATGATTTTTCCACAGTGAATGCTAGAGTAATTTTGAGAGTATATACATTCTCCTTCCTCTCTAGGACCCTCTCAGTAACAAAATGTGACTGGAAATGTGATATCTACTGCTAACCTGAGAGAATGTCTTAACAATGCTGTCTGATATTTTTTTTTCTGTTCACGTTTATGTCTTATACAAAATTAGCAGATATCTGGTTGCATCTTGAAAGTGGATTGACAGAAAGCGTTTGCTCACTTTTTTTGTTTGTTTTTTTTTCTAGGCATATACATTTTAGGCATATATCTTTTAATTTTCATTAAAAATGGTTCATCTCTGAGCTTGCTTATTTTTTCCTCATGCTGTCACTGAATAGGGTGTGAATTTTTGGGAGCCTGATGTCAGTGTAGTGATCAGAAAGCAAATTATAAATGACCAGTTGCAATGGAAGATGCATTTTAGAAACTACTCTTTTTAACATTTCTATCTTGGCCTTTCACCACCAGCCAGGGGGAAAGGAAGGAAATAAAACCCCCTTAATTAACAAATAGTTATTTTTAGAAGAATGTATTAGAAGAACTATCCCTTATAATTGCAGAATCATGTAGGCAAGGTGAATAACTTGGGCTGCAGAACACTGAAGAGCAACAGAACAATGAAGAGATGCAATCTGTTATTTGTGTAACAAATGCATGAAATATTTAGTCATCTACAGCTCACTCATGCCCCTTGAAGCAAAATAATTTGTTGGCTAGCTATGTGCAAAGCTTTCTAGGTGATGAAGTGTAATCCTAGCAACTTCTCACTTTACCTGTCTTCCTTAGCTGTAGTACGGTAAGCAAGAAAGAGACACACTGTGGCTATAATCAGCCTCCAAAAAGGCGAAGAAAATAGATTTATATCAAAGAGAAAAGGAAAAATAACGTACAAACAGGAAAAAAGTGCTGCTAATATTAGAAATAATATATAACTCACACTTTCTGGAAGTAAATAGTGAAAAACTTAATCACCAGTATTTTTCCAGCAAAATACAATTATTTTATTTTCCTTTTTTTTTTTTTTTTTAAGTGAGTAAATTTGAGTACAAAACACTATGTCTCTGAAAGAGCAAAAGTAAACTTCTTGGGATGTTTCAGCCCCTTAAGAAATCCATTAATCCATTACTTTATGCTAGAAATTTTAATTGAAGGACTTGCTTATTTATGTAACAGCAGCACTAGTCCCAGCCACCTAGACCTCACTTTGTAAGGATTTTACTAACAGAAGAAAAGTGTGAGTCTGTGACAAGAAGTCGAGACAGTCCAAGTATCACAAAGAAATCATCTTTTCTTTTTGATGAAACAAGTAAACCTGGAAATCATTTTCAGGCACATTAATGACAAGAAAATCATCAGGAGCAGTCAGCATGACTTTGCCCAGGGGAAGTCATGCCTGACCAACTTAAACTTCAGTGATGAAATGACTGGTCGGTAGATGAGAGGAGAGTGGTGGATATTGTCTACCTGGACTTCAGTAAGGCCTTTTATACCGTCTCTCATAAGTTCCTCATAATAAAGCTGTTGAAGTAAGACTAGATAAGCAGACAGTGAGGTGGATTGAAAATTGGCTATGCCCAGAGGGTGGTGATGAATGTCATGAAATCTAGTTGGAGCCGAGCACCTAGCAGTTTAACCCAGGGGGCAATGCTGGGTCCAGTCCTTTTCAACCTCTTCATTAATTATCTAGATGATGGATCAGAGTCTACACTCAGCAAGTTTTCTGATGATACAAAACTGTGAGGAGTGGCTGATAGGCATGAGGGTTGCATTGCCATCCAGAAGAACCCTGATAGGCTGGAGAAATGGGTTGTCAGGAAGCTCATGAGGTTAGACAAGAGGAAGACCAATGTCCTGCACCTGAGGTGGGAAAAAACCATGCACCAATATATGCTGGGATTCACCCAGTTGGAAAGCAGTTTGGCAAAAGAGAACCTGGGGATCCTGGTGGAAACCAGGTTGAACATGAGCCAGCAAAGTGTGCTTGCAGCAAAGAAGGTGAATGGTATCCTAGGCTGAATTAGACAAAATGTTAAAAGTAGGTTGAAGGAGGTGTTCCTTCCCCTCTACTCAGCACTGACAAGACTACATCAGGAGTAATGTGTTCTCTTCTGAGCTCCTCAGTACAAAAGAGACGTGGACGTACTGGAGAGAGTCCAATAAGAGGTCAGGGAGATGACTAAGGCACTGGAAAATCTCCCATATGAGGCTGTAAGAGTCAGAACTGCTCAGCCTGGAGAAAAGGCAGATAGATAGATAGATAGATAGATAGATTAGATAGATTAGATAGATAGATAGATAGATAGATAGATAGATAGATAGATAGATAGATAGATAGATGTGTGTGTGTGTGTGTATAGATACCTGCAGGGAAGGTATAAAGCAGAAGGATCCAAGCTCTTTTCAGTGATGCCTAGTGACAGGATCAGAGACAATGGGCACGAACTGAAACAAACAGAAGGTTCCCTTTGAACATTAGGTAATAGTTTTTACTGAAAGGGTGGCTGAGAACTAGAATAGGTTGCACAGAGAGGTTGTTGAGTTTCTATCCTTGGACTTATCCAAAAGTCACCTGGATAAAGTCCTGGGCAACAGACTTTAGGTGGTCCTACTTGAACAGTGGGGTTGGACTAGGTGACCTCCATGGTTGGTGATCCCTTCCAACCTCTGTCATTCTGTGATTCTGTGACTCTCTGATTCTGTGATAGACTGTTGTATCTAAATGTAAGAGAGGGGAAGGGATGAATGAAAGAACCTTTGATAAATCAGAAAAATATTTACTGAACTTACTACAGTGCCGTATACTGTGAATATGAGTAATTTTGTGACACAGTACTATAACATTAACTTAAACACCTTGAGGAGAAAAATTCCTCTTTAACTAGGTCCTGCGTATGGAATTTCACAAATCCTGCCTCAGGTATATTTTGCTTTCCCAATGGTTAACATACAAGCTCCTTTTACTATACCCTCAATTCATTGCAAAAAAAAAAAAAAAAAAAAGAGAGAAATTATAAAGGCACAGTTCAATGATAATTTTTTCCTCTATTCCTCTGAGATTGAACCCAATAAAAGTTCTTGGGCAAGTTGGAGGAAGAAAGTGGTCCATTAGAAGCTAATCGTCATGTTAGGAGAAGCTGTGATAACAATATTGGTAAAGGCATATCATTTTTATTTGAAATAGAAGTAGTATTTTTCAGTATTGAAGAAATTCTGGAAGAAATGAAAACTAAAGATAAATGAAAAGACATTTCTGACTTAAGTGAATATTTCAAGATGAAATACTGCCCAGACCCTGATATACCTCTCTTTATGAATTTACTCAGCAGATGCAGGCCTCAGGAAGAGCTAAAATATTTAATATAGATAGGATTTTTTGAAACTCGTGTTTGAGTATCAAAGAAAATAACAGCCAGTCAAATTACCTAATCCAAGTCAAGATACTTTCAATTTTCTCTTAAGCAGAAAAAAAATAACCCAAGAAGCCAATTATCCAGGAAAAAAGATTATTCAGTAACGTGACATTTCTGTAGCTATTTTATTGTGTAGTGGTACACAATCAGAGAAACAATGCCCATTAGTTTCTGAGAATGAAATTGTAAATGTCATTCACTATAAATAATTTCATAAGTGAACTGTTATCTTGCACAGAACCGTTATTTATTGAAAGATGTACACCAGCATGAATCACAGAATCACAGAATCACAGAATGTTAGGGATTGGAAGGGACCTTAAAAGATCATCTAGTCCAATCCCCCTGCCAGAGCAGGAATACCTAGATCAGGTCACACAGGAACATGTCCAGGCGGGTTTTGAATGTCTCCAGAGAAGGAGACTCCACAACCTCTCTGGGCAGCCTGTGCCAGTGTTCTGTCACCCTCACTGTGAAGAAATTCTTCCTCACATTTATGTGGAACCTCCTATGTTCCAGCTTACACCCATTGCCCCTTGTCCTATCACTGGATGTCACTGAGAAGAGCCTGGCTCCATCCTCATGACACGCACCCTTTACATATTTATAAACATTAATGAGGTCACCCCTCAGTCTCCTCTTCTCCAAGCTAAAGAGACCCAGCTCCCTCAGCCTTTCCTCATAAGGGAGATGTTCCACTCCCTTAATCATCTTTGTGGCTCTACGCTGGACTCTCTCGAGCAGTTCCCTGTCCTTCTTGAACTGGGGGGCCCAGAACTGGACACAATACTCCAGGTGTGGCCTCACCAAGGCAGAATAGAGGGGAAGGAGAACCTCTCTTGACCTACTAACCACTCCCTTTCTAATACACCCCAGGATGCCATTGGCCTTCTTGGCCACAAGGGCACATTGCTGGCTCATGGTCATCCTCCTGTCCACCAGGACCCCCAGGTCCCTTTCCCCTACACTGCTCTCCAGCAGGTCAGCTCCCAACCTGTACTGGTACATGGGGTTGTTCTTCCCCAGATGCAAAACTCTACACTTGCCCTTGTTGAAATTCATTAAGTTTCTCCCCGCCCAACTCTCCAGCCTATCAAGGTCTCGTTGAATGGCAGCACAACCCTCTGGTGTGTCAGCCATTCCTCCTAGTTTGGTATCATCAGCAAACTTGCTGAGGATACATTCTGTACCCTCATCCAAGTCGTTGATGAAGATATTAAACAACACCGGTCCCAGTACCGACCCCTGAGGGACTCCACTAGTCACAGGCCTCCAACTAGACTCCGTCCCATTAACCACAACTCTCTGGCTTCTTCCCTTCAGCCAGTTCATAATCCACCTCACTACCTGATCACTAAACCCATACTTTATCAGCTTATCTACAAGGATGCTGTGGGAGACAGTGTCAAATGCTTTACTGAAATCAAGATAAACCACATCTACCGCTCTACCATCATCTATCCACCTAGTTATTTCCTCATAGAAGGCAATAAGGTTGGTCAAACATGACTTACCCTTGGTAAAACCATGTTGACTGCTCTTAATGACCCCCTCATCCTTGATGTGCCTTGAGATCGTGCCAAGAACAAGCTGTTCCATCACCTTTCCAGGGATGGAGGTGAGGCTGACCGGTCTATAGTTACCCGGGTCCTCCTTCTTGCCCTTCTTATAGATTGGAGTGACATTTGCTATCCTCCAGTCCTCAGGCACCTCTCCTGTTCTCCATGACTTACCAAAGATGATGGAGAGTGGCCTAGCAATGACCTCTGCCAGCTCCCTCAGCACCCTTGGGTGCATTCCATCTGGTCCCATTGATTTATGGATATCCAGATTGCTCAACTGATCCCTAACCCAATCCTCATCTACCAAGGCAAACTCCTCCTTTATCCTGACTTCTTCTGGGGCTACAGGGATCAGGGGCTCCTGGGGAAAGCCTGCAGGAGTAAAGACAGAGGCAAAGAAGGCATTCAGCACCTCTGCCTTCTTTATATCCTCTGTCTCTAGGGCACCCCCCTCATTCATCAGTGGGCCTATATTGCCTCTAGTGTTTGTTTTATTAGCTATGTATTTGAAAAAGCCCTTTCTATTGTCCTTGACCTGGCTTGCAAGGTTAAGTTCTAAGGAGGCCTTAGCTTTCCTAATTGCCTTTCTACATCCTCTGACAACTGTCCTATATTCCTCCCAAGTGACTAGCCCCTCTTTCCATGATCCATAAATTCTTTTTTTCCACCTAAGTTTGCCCAGCAGTTCCTTGTTTAACCATGCTGGTCTCCTAGCTCCCTTACTTGATTTCATACCCATTGGGACACTCTGATCCTGAGCTTGCAAGAAGTGGTCCTTGAATGTTGACCAACTATCTTGAGCCCCTTTACCATCTAGCACCCTGTCCCATGGGACTTCCCTTAACAATTGATTAAGGAGGCTAAAGTTGGCCCTGCGGAAGTCCAGGGTTCTGGTCTTGCTTGGTACTCTATTCCTCCCACACAAGATCCTGAACTCCACCATCTCATGATCACTGCAGCCAAGGCTGCCATCGACCATCACTGCTTCAACAAGACCCTCCTTGTTGGTAAGTACAAGATCCAGCAGCGCTCCTCTCCTAGTCGGCTTATCCACCATTTGCATTAAGTAGTTATCATCAATGCACTGGAGGAACCTCCTAGACTGTGAATGGCTGGCTGTGTAAGTCTTCCAGCAGATATCGGGGTAGTTAAAATCCCCCATGAGGACCAAGGCCTGTAGTTGTGAGGCTGCTTTCAGCTGCCTGTAGAAAGCCTCATCAACTCCCTCGTCCTGATCAGGAGGTCTGTAATAGACCCCCACAACTGTATCGCCCATGCCTGCCTGCCCCTTAATTCTTACCCACAGACTTTCAACTTGCCCCTCATCAGCCCCTGGAGAAAACTCAATACATTCAAGTTGCTCCCTCACATAAAGAGCAACTCCACCACCTCGCTTCACTGACCGATCTTTCCTAAAAACGACATAGCCATCCATGACCACATTCCAGTCATGTGAGCTGTCCCACCATGTCTCTGTAATTGCCACCAGGTCATAACCTTTAGACCGCACACAGACCTCTAACTCCTCCTGTTTATTCCCCATACTGCGTGCATTGGTGTACAGGCATTTCAGGTAGCAAGCAGAGCGCACTGGTGGGACCCCTGGGAGGCAGGAGGCCTCGTGGTCAGGGCCTAAACATCTATCCCTTCTCTTCAATGTTTGAAAATCCTCCGTAGACCACCTTCCTTCAGGCCCCAGCATATTGCTCTTGGGCTTGTCTCTAACAGACTCAGTTGTCCCCCCTTCCCCCTTCACATCTAGTTTAAAGCCCTCTCAATGAGCCCTGCTAACTCCTGCCCCAAAAGCCTTCTCCCCCTCTGGGACAAATGCATTCCACCTGTCACCAGGCCAGGTGTCTCATATAGCAGCCCATGATCAAAGAACCCAAAGCCCTGCCTTTGACACCAGTTACGTAGCCATTCATTAATCTGTAAACTCTTCCTGCTTATCTCTTCACCCATTCTTGCAGGAGGTATGGAGGCAAACACTACTTGCACTCCAGACCCCTTAACCAGCCGTCCCAGGGCCCTGAAGTCACTCTTCATAGCCCTTACACTTCTTGTAGTAATTTCGTCCCTGCCAACCTGAAAAACCAACAGTGGGTAGTAATCAGAGGGCTTTACAAGATTAGGGAGTTTCCTTTTAATGTCTCTAATCTGAGCCCCAGGGAGGCAGCAGACTTCCCTGTGGGATGGGTCCGGTCGACAGACGAGCCCTTCTGTTCCCCTCAGAAGGGAGTCGCCCACCACAATTACCCTCCTTTTCTTTTTAATTGAAGAAGTCCTGAGGCGTCGGGATGACTGACAAGCCTTAGGTGATTCGGGAGACTGATCTACCCCTTCAACTTCATTTACTTCTCCCTGAAGTTCCAAGGCCTGGTACCTGTTATTCAAGGGCAACTGGGAGGGTGAAGGGGGTTGGGAGGGTTTTTGCTTGCCTCTCCGCGGACGGACCACCCTCCATTCCTCCCTATTTCCTGAACCCTCTGCTTCTGTCTGATGACAGGAGGGGAGGGGATCCATCACTTGCCCACCCTTTTCTGACTGCCCTTGCCTCAGGGTGAAGCTTCGCCCATCTATTTCTCTTTCACAATCTCTAATACTTCTAAGTCTTTCTACCTCCTCCATCAGTTCAACCACCTGCCCGAGCAGATCATTTATCTGCTCGCACCTCACACACGCAGTGTCACTGGCTCCCTCCGGTACCAGTGCCAGGCTCAGGCATTCGCTGCAGCCAGAAACCTGCACGGCCGCATGTCTGGTCGGGGGATCTGTCTGAGTCCCCATATTCTTTTTCCCAAGGGTTTTTGGGCGCACTGCAACCATGTCCTATGCGGTCTAAGCTCTATCTAGCTAGTCCTGTCCTCGCGCCGCTCTCCTCGCGCTTGCCTCTCGGCTGGCCAGCCGCCGCTCTCTGCTCCGCGTGCCGCTTGCTCTGAGGGGAGCTGCCGAGATGGCCGCTTTTAAAGTTTGCCGCGGCTCTCAGACACGCCCCCTGCCACGTCAGCCTTTCGGTTTCTCTTGAATTTTTCTCAGGATTCCCGCTCAGACTCGGGTTTCCTTGCTCTATCCCGGCTTCACCGTCTCCGGGAAGCCCGGCTCCTTCTCAGACCCTCAGCAAAAGCCAACAGCAAAAGCCAACAGCACTCGCCGCAGCCGCCCCACCGCTCCCACAGCCGCCGCTCTCTGCTCCGCGTGCCGCTTGCTCATGAAGAGAGATTATTCTTGAACTGAACTTCTAAATGTCACAGTAGAAGATGGCACTAACTGAAGACACTGACCAAATACAGTAAATACCTTTGTTGGTACAAATATAATTTACTGAGTGTAAATTTTAGTGTTATCAACAAGAACTTCATGGGGTTTTGTGGTCAATAATGGATTAAAACTGCTGTCACAGTTACTTGGATATTATGTACTAATTCTAAGGGAAAAAAGTATAGATTTAGACATATTTCAAACATAAGATTTAGATATACACATAGATAAATTAGTTCTCAAACAATGTTTTTGTATCATAGACTCATAGAATGGTTTGGGTTGGAAGGGACCTCAAAGATCATCTAGTTCCAACCCCCCTGCCATGGCAGGGACACCTCCCACTAGACCAGGTTGCTCAAAGCCCCATCCAACCTGGCTTTGAACACTCCCAGGGATGGAGCATCCACAACCTCCTTGGACAACCTGTTTCAGTGCCTCACCACCCTCACAGTAAAAAATTTCTTCCTTATATCTAGTCTAAATCAACCCTCTCTCAACTTCTACCCCATACCCCTCATCCTGTCATTACAGTCCCCTGTAAAAAGTCCCTCCTCAGCCTTCTTGTAGGCTCCTTCAGGTACTGGAAGGCCACTATGAAGTCTCCCTGGAGCCTTCTCTTCTCCAAACTGAACAACCCCAACTCTCTCAGCCTGTCCTCATAGGAGAGGTGTTCCATCCCTCTGACCATCTTGATAGCCCTCTTCTGGACTTGCTCCAACAGCTCCATATCTTTCTTGTGTTGGGGACTCAAGAGCTGGACACAGTATTCCGGGTGGGGTCTCATGAGGGCAGAGCAGAGGGGCAGAATCACCTCCCTTGACTTGCTGGTCACACATCCTTTGATGTATCTCAGGACACGGTTGGCTTTCTGTGCTGCAAGTGTACACTGTTGGCTCATATTGATCTTATCATCCACCAACACATCCAAGTCCTTCTCCCCAGGACTGTTCTCAGTCGACTCATTGCCCAGCCTGTATCTGTGCTTGGGATTGCCTTGACCCAGGTGCAGGACATCACACTTGGCCTTGTTAAACTTCATGAGGTTGGTCTGGGCCCACCTCTTCAGCCTGTCAAGGTCCCTCTGGATGGCATCCCTTCCCTTCCAGCACATCAACCACACCACACAGCTTGGTGTAGTCGGCAAACTTGCTGAGGGTGCATTCGATGCCACTGTCCATGTTGCCAACAAAGATGTTAAATAGCACCCGTCCCAGAACCGATCTGTGAGGGACACCACTTGCCACCGGTCTCCGCTTGGACATTGAGACATTACATCAAGTTATGATGATGGAAACATTGCTTTCTTTATTAAACAAAGCAACAGGTTTTTATCGATTTTGAAAGAATAAAGATGGTCAGTTTTCCCTTGTAAGGTAGTAGGTTGTAGTCTCTTCAGCTGATAGTGTATTATCCCTTAAAACAGAATTGCAGAAGTGAAGGAGGGAGATTGGAAACTGAAGTCTTGAAGACTTCTGAAGAGCAGGGCTATTAGAAGCATAGAAATCAAGGGAATACACTAATGTCACAAAACATTCTGTGTTCCTCAGTAGATAACTTGCTATGTTTTTTATCTGTTTCAGATTTTAGAAGCAGGGATAATCAGATTGATATGATAGAGGGATCTTTTCTGGATTTGAAGGTAGTGTAAGTATGTGGTTTTGAATTAAGAAATAAATCTACCTAAAGTGTTAATCTTGCAATAGTTGTGTTTCTCCCTCCCAAAACAGCAAAAAGTACCATTAGAGTGAGACTGAGACAAGGCATTTTAAAAGCCTATGATGATATCTGTAGGTATGTATTTAAAAGAAAATGACCATATAGTGAACCAGCCATACAGGAGGTTGGCCTAGGCACGTAGCCGCATTCTGGAAGCTATTTCAAAGGAAGAAAAAATAAAAAAGAGCAATGACCGCTTCACTAAGGAATGCAGGAGTGAGCAGATAAGAGTGACCCATTGGACACTGCGTGAGAAGAACTTAAGAACCAACGGGAACTGAACTAAGCTGCATGTTTACCTTGTGCTAGAGACCTTTAACCAATTAAATAATGCATGACCGCGTGTAGGGAAAGAAAGATTGTATAAAAGGGACAGACAAAGTAAACAAATCGGCTTCTGTTTGATTCACATTGAATCGTGCGGAGTTCAGTTTTTCTCCTCAGATATCAGTCTCTGGTGATCCCAAAGGATGTAAATGCTTTTTTTTTTTTTTTTTTTTTCAGGTAGTGTGTTTTTATTGCATCAGCTACTACTCATCTGACTTCTTTACATATAAATGTGTGGAGATTTTTGCTGTTGTTATGAATTAAACCACTTTAATCTTTGGTTACTCTTTCTAGGCCCAAGAGATAACAAAATTGTTGATAAGTTATTGAACAGTTATTCCATATTTTTGCTGGAACTTATCACAAAAAATGCATAAAATGATATGCAATAACTGGAAATAGTGAGCATGCAAGTGAATTAGGAACTTTTTTCTTTCTAGGAGAGGAGAAATCTTATTTACAATCACTTTCAGTTGTCTAATAACCACTGCATTCACCCTTTCTCAGAAATTATAGAAGGCAGACAAATTAGGTGTATATAGAGTTTATTCTTTTTGAACATAAGAATTGCTATGATTTTAACCTGAGAGCTTTCTTTTTACAGAGCAATATGTAACATTTATGATCATTCAATGTTCTGCAAAAAAAGGTGTGGCTAATAACATAATCTCATGATGTTCAGTGGAATTAATTTGAGCAAGCTGAAATAGTCAATATCAGGACAAAGAAAACATTTCAATGTTGTTCCAACAACAGAGTTGTTCTGACCACTTTTGTAAAATTTGAGTTAATAAAGTCTTCCTACTTAAAAAGTTAAAATGCTTTACCAGTTTTGAAGAATGCAGCAATCATTATGCTATTATGTAACATTTCTGGATGAGATTTGAAGTTTGTGCATTAATTGATTCATAGATTTTAATGGCAGAATTAATTGCTGTTATTAGGAAATGTAATCTGCTTAACACAAGACATAAAATTTTGCCATGTATTAAACCATCAGAACTATATATTTTCATGACATAGACCTTATATTTCTGAAGAATATTCAAAAATTTTCAGATATTTCAAACTATATATAATTTATAATGCACCTCAAGACAGTGTTTCTGCAGGGAAGTATTCTGATGATAAAAACTTTGAACATTGTATCAATTTACCAAGAAACTATTTTAAACAATTTTATAGATATATCGATATCCTCTACTAGTATTGATTATTTGGAGTTGATTTTGGTTCGGGTTTTTTTTTGCCAGTAGGCCAAGAAGATAGGTCTAAAATTTCACATGGATGGGCAATTTTCCAGTCTTTCAAACATTCTTATATTCCTCTGAGTGCTTCATAATTTTCATGACACTTTTGTATGCAGACTCCTGAAGATCACTTCATACACAAACAGTTGTCTTGTCAATTATGTATTTAAAGAACACAGAGTTCTCCAATCTCTGTTTAAGTAATCAAGAATGTTATAAATTCTAGTCACATATAGTGACATTTTTAACCCTTTTACATATTGTTTAGAACTTGCAGTGGGCTAGTTTGCCACACTGCAAAATAAGGGCAAATTTGTCATGAAATAAACATTCCTTTAAAATTGCCCTTAAAGTGCTGGAATTCAAACAAAAAATGTTTATGCACACTGTCACTTTTTATAAATAGTTGTGAAGGGCATGCTTATTTCAGCAGGTGAGATGCCAATAATAAACCTTAGACATCTGCACTGAAGGTTAAGTCATTGATCATAAAAAACAAGTCTCATGTCAGAGACATTAAAAATTCTAATTATTTCTGTCCATGAAGCCTCCAGTAACACGTACAAAAGCTGCATGTGGATGTGATACACATTCTGTATTCCTGGAAGGACCAACAAGACAACAGAATCTTCAATCTGTCTGCTTCAGCAGTTAATCTCTATAACATTCACGAGGATTGGCCAGTTATGTAGTACATACATTGCTCTTAACAGAATGAAAGAAAGTAGAAACAGATAGATTATTTCCCAAAACACCTGTTGACAAGGTGGTCCTCCTAGAACTACTTTTTCTTATGCCAGTGCTTGCTGGTTCGTTTTTTAATTTAAAATTGCACTGGAAATGAAAATAAACTAACTGATTTGGCATAAGCTGAAGACAGAGATGGCAATTAGCATATGTTATGAATCTAATATTTTAATTAATTTTAAAGGTTGGCGTTCCTGATTTTCAACAGTTCTTCAAATCATTCAAGCTATAAATATACCTTTTACAACTAGAATTTTGGCTTATACAGCTAATCAGTTTAATAAGTAATGCTTGTAAATTCCGTGTGTTACTGACTGAAAACAACTTTACACTTGCATATTCATAATATAAGGGACTAACTAGTGTTGCTAACTACATTGATATATCACCTAATCAAAAGGAAAAAGCAGTAGTATAGCACACACTAATTTCATATGTGAAGAACACCAGCTATCAGATTCTCAAGGAAAATTATATATTAAGAAACAGTTATTTCCCTGAATATGCATGATTTTTCATGTTTTCATGTTAAGTTAAAAGCTGAAGTAAAGTAAACTGAAATGGAAGGATTCTGGAATATGGTAAATTTTCTTTGTAAATTTGAATGGTTTTCACATTATTTCCTAACATTTGCTCCTGTCTAATTGCTAACCTGTTTTAAAGATTTAACTTTTTCTGTCAAAATCTTTCTGTCTAGCAAAGAGTAGATGATACACATGCAGCTGTAGTGGGTTGTATGCTTCCCAGATTTATGTGAATATGAGGTGGAAAAGTTAAATAAAAAAAATTTTATTTTACTGTAGACAAATACTCATCATTTTTACAAGAATCTTAAAATGGCTGAAAAATACTCTTTTTTTAAATTGTGGGCACATCCTGAGTTCAATAGACCCAGAAATAAATTCTACCTCTTTGGGGAGGAAAATGTTTTGGAAAGTACTTAATCCTCTAGAGAGCAGAATGGAGGAAGAAAGGTGTTTGAATATGCAAGACAATTTTTTTTTTTTAAGATTTATGAGCAGAATAGTAGAAATGTCACCAGACTGGAAGTCTGTTCAGTCAGTTGCGTGAAGACTTACATATATACTTATCACTAAATAGTGAATAGTCTTTTGACACTTTCACTACTTGAAATGTATGGAGTTAATAATGGGAAATTATTTCTGCCTCAAATATTCATGTTTTAATTTCGTAATATTTGTAGTACAATTTTTAAATAGACCTAAGTAAATGAAGCTTGAGTTCTGTTGACTCCTAAAAGACTGGGGAGCTAGTAAAACCTATAGGTTTAGGAGAGCTTTGGTCAAACAAATAGTTTTCAAAGAGTGGCCTTTGTACTTTAGTCACTTTGCAAATCAACTCAGAATCCCTAATTCCTCAGAAAAATCCAAATGTAATTCAACTTAAATTTGAACTTTCCTTTTGAACACCTTGCAATTGCTCCTGACCCTGCTGAAGTTGATGGGCCTGTTCTTACAGCACAGGAGGAATGATTTGAAAAAGCTGATTTGAGAGTTTAGAATAATTATGTTAGATCTATGGCAAATGAGCTGTATAAATGTTATTATTTTTGTATATCATTGTGGTGACTTTGAAATTTGAGAAAGAGAAAATATTGAAAACTGAAATCCAATCTGTTATTTAAATTTAAAATATTTCTAGTAAAAACACAGAAGAAAAAGTGGTAGCTCTTGACTTGCCTACTTCAAGATGTATTTACCCCTATCTGATGTGAAAACTCTATAATGAATTAGTCATGACAATAGCAATAACTGCTGATCTTGAGCCAGTTTTCAACCAATCATGCATGATTACCGCAGCCTTCTGATATCACTGAAGCATTTTTGGGACCACATAACAAAGTGTGTAGTGGACTGATTTGCCTCAAGGTAGTCAGGTTAATATTCTTTCCTCTCATTTCAAGGTTTTTATGATTTCTAAGTTCCTGATCTTTCCTATGTGGAAAAACTCATATTTCTCATTTTTCTTGAACGTGTGCCTTTCATAAAAACCTTTGCTGATGATGTATACCTAAAATCTATTCATTGTTTTGATGATCGGACTTAAAGGGACAGAAACAAAGTTATGTGTAGCTAAGCATAGCAAAGGTCTTGGAAAATGAGGTTTAAAACATTTTTCATTGCATAAGTTGCATGATTAACCTTTAATTTTTTATTAGAGTCTTTTATTTCCTTTCTTGAGATTATGCTTTCACATTTCTTGTCATAATCTGAAAGGTTGCATGTGTAAATCAAGTATTTATCTATGAAGTAGTTGTATCTCACTTTTTTCAGATAGCAAATATTGTGTATATGCATTTGCAACACGTTTTTAGTAATTCTCTTCAGTGAAGAAATTCTTTACTTTTTCATATGTTATACATTCTGGAAAGCACACTCCCTTTAATGTTCCCTAATTTATTTTAAATCCTCTTGATTTAAACAATCTTTGTCTTGTAAAGAGATCGTACTGTGGAAGATGGGCTTTCCCTCTGAGGTGCCCATAAAATGAGAAGAATAGAATGCTCTGCTCCCAAGCAGATTACAAGAAAGGTGCATTCACTAAGTCACAGTTTTCACTCAGATTGGGATATGCCTTCTTCATTCACAGATATTAGAGAAACACAGCTGACCAAATGTCATTTCACTGGCACGTTTTAAGCCTGAATAGATATTTTGTGAAATAATCCCCAAATCACTCCTTCAGTGACCGAGTCTAGTGTTTTGAATAATTTTTTCCTTTTCAAAAATCCCACAAAAAATACTGGATTTCTGCAATCTTGTTTCTTCAAGCCAGACTTCTTTTTGTTTAATTGAAGCAAGAAACTGAAGAAGGAAGATATCTATTGCAAAGTGGTTTTTTCCTATTTCCACCTCTATTTTACTTTTCTAGTGTCAAACAGATAGTTCCCAAGGTATTTCTAATTTATTTTTATGCTGGAAACAAAAGACCAACATAATCTGTTGATTGAGAAGTTCTTCAGCAGTTATTACTCATGCATATTGAACACACGTTAACCTTTGATCTTGTTTGACATAGTATATAAATAAGTTGACATGTTGAGTACACTTTGTTTGCATAAAATAACTTTTGTATAATGCCTTAGATACAACTATATATGTTTGCAAATTTGAAATGTTGGGGTGTTTTTTCTTATGGATTTTTACTGAAAATATATTGTTATAACTAGGATTTTTGTTAGTTTGTTCATGAAAGCAAACAAAAAGAGAATGCAACCTCTACAGTAAAATTAGACGTAGGGTTTTTTTCAAAAATATGTCTTTTTAACAAGAGACGGATGCAGAAGAGAAAGTGGTGAGTGCCACAAGGATGTGGTTTAGTGGTGGACTTGTCAGTGCTAGGTTAATGATTGGACTTGATAATCTTAAAGGTCTTTTCCAATCAAAATAATTCTATAATTCTATTCTATGATTTTAATACTGGAGCAAATCTAGTACCAGGCCTGGGAAGTAATAAATATACTTGTCTTATACATTTTCGTTAATTTTCCTTAGTGAGAATTAAGCACTGACAAAAAGAATGTTACAGAAATTTCTGTACTTTAGTGTTGATTAACAATTCTTCATATTTACAGTAAATATATATATATAAAGAGAGAGAAATGGTCGCAGAGTTATGCATGCATATAAAAGATAATATTCGTTATATCTGTGGAGTTTTATTTTTATGTAGTAAAATGTTATATTTGTTTCACACATATATATATTTGTTTTTTTCCCAGGGAAGTTGTGGCTGCCCCCCTCCCTGGAAGTGCTCAAGGCCAGGCTGGATGGGTTTTTAAGCAACCTGGTCTAGTGGGAGGTGTCCCTGCCCATGTAAGGTGGTTGGGGCTAGATGATCTTTGAGATCCCTTCCAACCCAAACCATTCTGTGACTCTATGAAGGAGCCTAGCTGAACTCTAATACTTCAGATTTCTTTCTACCTGTAGCATTTTTTCCCCTATATTCCAGTTAGGAAGCGGGATAGAAAAATCAATGACAGAGATACATCTGGTGTCATTAAATGTCAGCTAAATGATGTCAGGGGTGCTATAAAGATTAAAAGTACACTTTGTTACTCTTGTCACAGCTTTGGTGAAGCTCTGTAGTGGCCTTAAAACTCTCCCAAGATTGCCATGTTCAGACCTTATCATCAGATCCTCATACTTTAATTTTACTTGGAGCTGCATAAGTTCCCTTGTTTCCTCTTCTTTGAGTGCCCTCTCTGTCATCAGACACACTGGTCACCCTTGTACACCATGACTTTCTCAACAACCTACAAGAATTCCCAGTGACTTGGACGGCCTTCTTGGTTTAAGTCTGCAGGGTATTTTGATTTTAAAAGCAGCACTTAGAAAAGCCCAGCCTCTGAACATGGATTTACACATTAATTCACAAGGAGATCAGAGTCTCAGGGCTTACAGCTATTGCACACTAAACACGTGTGTGTTGTTTTTCTCCATTCATCGGTCTTGCCATCCATGAGCTTGCTTTGAGCCTCTGTCAAAATCTTTCCTCGTTTCTGGATGCCAGCTGGACTTCTTTGATGAAATTTTCTCTTTTCTCTGGCCACAACTGGGATGAAAGTTCTTCCAGACACACCTTTTTATCTTATCTGGAGTTGGAAGTCCTGATTAGGCTCGAGACTTTCTCCAGTACAATGTGATCCACGTCCACTCTCAGGTGAGGTGTCTCTTGATTAGCATGCCTATAGTGTCCGGATTTTGTAAAAATCTAGTTGATGTACTTTCTATATATATGTTTTTCTGTAATCGTAGTCCTTATAGTCTAGTTTCTCTACAGAAGCAGGCAGACTTTATATACTGCCTCATCAAAAGCAGTGCCAATGAAGCATTTTTTGGGGAAAAAACAATGTTTTATGAACATATGTGAGACAAATTTAAAGCAAGACACAGAACAATAACATGTAAGTGGTCACTGAATCTCTTTAGGTTTCCTAAGTTGTTTCGAAAGTCTCTGAAATAATCTGCAATCCCAAGTGTTTTTTTCTGTGCTTTATATTAATTTTGGATATATTTTAATATTACCTTATTTGTTTTATTTGTGACTTAATTTCAGTACTCAAATTTATTGGAATAATGCATTTCTGCAAAAGTATCATGAACACAATTTTCTGTTTTTTTAAATAATGTTGTTA
The DNA here is from genome assembly GCA_028020825.1 of Podargus strigoides. Lineage (NCBI taxonomy): Eukaryota > Metazoa > Chordata > Aves > Caprimulgiformes > Podargidae > Podargus > Podargus strigoides. Next base: position 95,082,695 of record CM051663.1, read on the forward strand.
CATTTTCCTTTCCTTACAAAGTCTTATGAGGAGGCTAATTTTAATATAAAATTTCCACTGATATTTCAGTTTATTCTGTCATTGTTCTGATGTTGAAGGACAGAGTTACCACCACTACAAAATACACTCTAGATTAGATTACAACTAATAACCTTCCCTACTTAGGAGAAGAGGGCACTGTTTCATTTGCTTTGTCACATTTACTAGCAGGAGATAACCAACATTAAGTCTGAGGCAACTGGAGAAGTATTCATGTTTGGGATATTGAATTGCAAATAACAGTACTGCCAGAGAACTAAATACATACAAACACCACATAATATCACTATTTTCTCATTGTCATTGTTGCTTAACTGAGGTGTCTTTCATGTAGTGACATCTGAAAAGTACTTTTGGTGCAGCACTAAGAAATGCAATTGTTAACTCTTCATATAACTACTAACAAATATGTGTTTTCATCTAACAATTTTTTCAGTGCTTTTAGTTATGGAACTGAATGAAATCAGAGATGTTCTGGTCACCGAAAAATTTTAGGATTGAAAAAACTCATGTTGAGAACAACTGAATATTATTGTTTGACAGCTGTATGACATTCTTAAAACTATTGCTGGTCTTAATATGTTTCTTTGAGAAGTAAGGTGAGTGCTTAGTACAGACACAGCAGAGTTAATTTGATCCTTTGGTCCTTGCTCCACATACACTCAGGAAGTGAGCTTGTGAAGTTTTTTACCTCCAGTGGATTTCAATATTATCAACATAATTTCCTGCAGAACTCCCTTCTGGAAAATGAACTTCAGTGGCTAATGGGTAGAAGGTTTCTGAAGGGGGTGGTAAAGGGGGTTGTCCTGGGATTGTTTGTCCTGGGACACTAGATGAATGTTTTAATTTCCTTATTTAATTTCTTAATGCCCTATACTTCTTAGTCTCTTCTTGTATTTAGCTTGTTTTCTTCAGATTGTTTCTCCAATGTTCATATGTTCTATTCTGATATTAACTTAAAAGCAAATTGACAATTCCCAAGCCTCACAACATGAGCTAGAGCCTTTAGAAGATTTCTTCATAATTGTTTGATGTGATAGTTTCAGACATTCAAGTAAATGTCTTGAATTTGATTAATAAAATTTGGGGGGATAGGGGAGTAACCAAAATTCTGATGGCTCAATAGGTTAATAGGAAGCTATTGGAGGCTACAAATGATCTGGACACCTAAGACAAAAGGGAGGTGATAATTGTGCATTATTCTTTTTTGTTGCTATTTTCCAGTCATGTTTTGAAGAATTACCATGTTTGCACCCAGACAGATCAGTTTGTTGAAATGCTCGGTTACAGTCAGGGAGGTTACAAGCTAACAAACTTTCAATTGTCACAGAAGATGCTATCGAAGTGTAAATATATCATTTATGCTTTATGGTTTTTCTTCAGTGGTGCTATGTAAGTTTCTCTGACTTATGGTATAGTCTAAATCTGCTTTAGAGTAACCCAAATAGGAAGATCTCAATGTGCCATTCAGAAAATGCTGACATTTTATTCTAGTTTCCTTTACTTTGGAAGAATTCACTGCTATGGGCAATTTTGGTTTTTTTTCTTTGCTTCTTCATGCCAAGTGCTAACATTCTGAAAACTTCAGACTTCTGCAAGAACCATAATGATATATATAGGCTTTTGTTGTGATAGACGGAAAAGGAATGTCATTCTTTGTAATGACTTTAACACTTCCACAGGAAAAAATTGATTCATTACACAGATTTATACTAGGCTTTAGCTAGAGAACTGAACTTTTTGTTAGTATCTCCCCTAAGAAATTTGCTTGCCCTGCACCCCACCCCCCCAAAAAAAAAAAAATCTAGGGTACAAACATACTCAGATGTGAAACAATATCAGTATTGCTTATGTGTCCTTCTAATATGCCCTAGTTGTCGTGGGAATAACTGACATGTATTCTTCAGACTCTTTGTTTAGGACTCACAGATCAATGAAGACCTGCTTTCCCAAATATTTAAATTGATGGGAAAACCTACATTAAATTCAGTGAAGGAAAAAAGTCTGAAATGAGTATCCCTCTGCCCATATTTCTTTATTTTCCAATGCATTAAGACTTAAATCCTTTGCCTATCCATTACTAAGTCCTTTACAGGGGCTAGTAAGGTATTTCCTGTTAAAGACAATAGAAGTCACACAGCTATCATTCAGACACCTCATCAGTTTTAGAGGCATGTTTGAAATATATTCAGGCAAGTCCTCACTCCATCTGCATTATGCAAAGCAATGTAAAGCAGAGGAAAAGAGAAAAGTCCAGTCTGGTCACCAATGCACTGGACAATCATATACTTCCATAATAACAGACATCAGTCTCTGGGATTTTAACTACAGCTACAGATAGCTTCATTGCTCCACTGCAGCCATTAGATAATTTGCTATCAGTTCTGAGGTATCCTAACACTATCAGCACGAGCTTATTTCATGAGGAAAAATAAACACAACAGTCAAGCTTATGTCAAATATACTTTTTTCCATGTGAAAGACTGTAGTACTTCTAAATTGAGTTACCAAGCCATCAGCAGAATATCTTTACTTGATGAAAAAGTCTAAATATAATCTGTAGCAGATAAAAAAAGGCATAGTAAACATAATTTTAAACAAATGTAAGGAAAACTGACTGATGTCTTTTTCTGCCAAGAATGCTCAGGTGTGCTCAAAACCAGCTTGCAGTTCTGTTCAAGATTCAGGCCTGTCAGAAAATCTTCTAGCCATTTGCCTGATAAATGAACCTATAAAATGACAAAGCTGTTCCTCTGTGGGTTGTCGACAATGACATGTGACATTCTTCTGTGACTTTTGGCTACAAAAAAAATCAAAGTTGTTACAAATCAAGTGATTATCATTGTTGTGAGTACTCTGAGCTGACCTTGAATGCATAGATTTTATATAGATTGCTAATGGCATCACATCATGAATTTCATTACTACTATAACCATAACAACAACTAGAGACCATTACAATGCTATACTGTAAAACACACCAGTTAAAATGATAATGCAGAAAAGAGGCTGATCAAGCCCATTTCATTAACAAGTGCACAGAATGATGAGCCTGGGGATCTGTGTGATGAGGTCATAAAATGTGACATAAAGACATTACAACTTTTAATGTTCCATCGATTCCACCTTTTCAGTACTATACCTTAACTTAGCTAAAAGATTTTCTTTTGACATAGCTACTAATTTAAACTCTGAGTAAAAAGATAACTTTTTAATAGGCTATTTATCTTGTATTATGGTATAAACTGTTAGTGTTGAAGACAGCTAAATGGAGATAAAAAACATTAAGGTTTCTCACAGAAAACTCAAAATACTTAAAGTAAAAAAGTTTAATTTAGAATTTTATTCTTGTCTAAACCACTTATCATTTATACAAAGAGAGAGTATGGTAGGCATTGTCAATACCAAAAGTACTGAATGTCTCCTGGCAATTTCACGAAGTATCTAAAGTGATTTCTTGTTTGTGAAAAACACAGGATTTCTCTATGCTTATCTGAACAATTTTATTCTATAATTATTGTATATTTATTTAAAAGCTGCCATCCATAACTATTTCATTTTCACTTGCAATGGATTCGGGGAGGTTGGGCATGTAATACAGATATAAACTGTAAAAATTTGCTATGTAAACTACAAATATAAGGTTACCACCATTCAGAAAACTTATGAAGTGGGTTTGGTTCTTCACTAACCTATATTTATGTGGAACAGGAATGACTGCATAGATGACAATGAGTTTACATTCTTATGAAAATTAAAAGAAAATAAGAGTTAAAACTGAATTTGCAGATGAGTACATTTAATTCATTTGAAGAAATCATCACGAGACAAAACAACATTCTAGTTTTTCCTTACCAGGAACTGAGTGTTTGATAAAGGTAATAATCACACACACATCTTTTTAAATAAAATTGCCTTAAGATTTTTGCAATTGTAAGTTAATTTGCACTTTATTATGTTTCTGTTAAAAACTCAAGCTTGTTCAAGCTAGCTGACTTCAACTGTATCTGTCCACAAATGTGGTTATCCCTGTCTAATTAGTTTTGCTATGTTACTACAATAATTATGCTTGACATGGCACTGAATCGGGGCTCAGAAGACAATCAATAACTAACAGCCATAATGGCCATGCATTACACTTACTGACTCTGCAATTAGCAACTGACTGCCACTTTTCTTGTGTATGTGCTACTCTAGTCTTTTATATACTCTTTTTTTGATTTTTGCATTATTATGCTTCTGGATACATGACACATACACATTTGAAGTAACATGCAATGTTCATCTCAAATTCTTACTGCATTTAGAATAGAAAAAGGAAGAAATACAAAGTAAGCAGTAACAACAGAATGACACATTGGGTCCAGACTTCCTCTCTCTGCAAACAATGCACATCTCACTCTATTTGGATAGAATCTAGCTTGCAGATAGAAGTGAAAAAAACATGGTAATGACTCTCATGAAATGTAGATGTGGATTGAGATGCAAACATATATTTGGACATTTTGTGATTGTTTCCTAAGTGGCTGAATTTTTGATATTTGGATGCCTAATGGATAAAGTGGATGGACTGTATGTATACATCTTTTCACAGTGGAAGGATTCTCAGAAAATTATATACATCAGTAAAATACTGGATAGCTGTCTGTCATAATTTGAAAAATCATATTATATAAAACAACTCTACTGACAAATTTGTCCTATGCACAGCATCAAGGAAACTGTTGTATGGACAAATCAGACATTTGGATTGAGGCAAATGACTTGCTGGGAAAAAAAATATATATAGTCATAATATAAAGGAGTGGTAGTAGTCGGTAAATCTAATGCAAGCATACATGTCAAAGTGCACAGAGAACAAACTGGCCAATTCTTTCTTAATCTTTTCTTATACGCCATGTTTCCAGGTCCATTTCTACTTTAACTACTTTAAATGTTTTCAGTTTAAATTTTGCTTTTCTGAAATTTCTAAATGCTCCCACTAAGACTTGGAAAGCGTCAAGCAAGAGGACATCCAGAAAGGTTGCCTTTGCAGCTGTTCTTGGAATAAGAGATGAATTGATGTTTGCAGTACTAGACCAAATCTCAGCTTCCTCAAAGAACGGCCACGAAACAGCCTTTTGATTGATTTTGGCTGCATATGACTTTCCTTATATACGCACACAGATCACCTGCCACACCTTGGCTCACATGAGTCCACTTTCTCCTAATAAACCTTCTTACTACTTCTAACAGCAATGCAAAAAATAGTGATGCACCTCTCACAGTGGCACTCTTTAGAAGGCATAAGGAAGTGTACACCAGTTGCCACTTGGAACAGGTTGTTTATGGCAGAACATGGCAATATGTTCAAGAGTAATCACTTGACATGCAACTTCATTTAACCGTGCCTAGCTTAGCTTAGCTCTGACAGGACTAAAACAATGGCTGGCATGAAAGAATATTTCTTTATTCTGTTATTCAAAAGAATAAGATTTCCTCCCTAGATTTAAGATTCTACAGCAAATGATGGATTTTTTAATAGTATCTTAGTATAGAAAAGTAGAAAAAAACCTACATCTTTGTTGCTGTTGCAGTATCATAACCTAGAAAATACCTAGAAGACAAAACTTACAGATCTCATTTAGTAGTGGAGATTTTTCTATCAAATCTAAAAAAAACGAGTTTATATGCAAATGCAAACAATATCTAACTATCGTTAGATAGACAGAAGCTTGGAAAAAAGGTCATACTGTGCCAAGGGAGTAGACTGAAGAAATCATATTCTTGAAATCAGGAAATCCATGGACTATAGAGGAAGGATGAGAATTTGCAATAACAGATTAAATATCATTCAAAAATCTGAGAATATGTTCTTCCATTTTTAACAATGAAATTAAATGTTTGCACAACAATGAAATTAACAGAGTTGCAAAAATGCTTACAGGGAGAAATCTAAAGGAAATAAAAAAGTAAAAACAAAAGTGACATATCGTAAAGGGGGATCTCAGTAATTTAGGAATTTACTAGAATTTAAGTCTGTTAATATTTTTAGCTAACAATTTTTTATGCTAGATATATTTATAGTACAATGTCTCAGTTTCTAGGAAACTTCTATTTAAATTTCAGTTTAAGTTCACTTACTAACACCAGAATCTGTTTCATCTTGAGTTTATTTAATTTTATTCTTCAAGTTGGAATCCTTTCCTTCATTGATGTTTTTTCTACAATTTCAGAGGAAAAGGCTCCTTGTATGAAAAATAATATTCTAACAGGAGAAAGAATAAACCTGTCAGATAACAGTTGCTCTTAAAAGTTCATAGTACTCCATTTAGTTTGAGTTAATTTAAAGCAACATTGGATAACCATAAGATCACCACTGTGTCTCACTGTGGGTTTTAGCTTTTTGATTTCACTGATAAACTGTTACGGTTCTTCAGCCAAATAAACATTCAGCATTTCTTCAGTTCTGTTCTCCATCACTTATGATGGAGGCATTTTTAATTACTTACTCTGCAACTTTCTTTTTCAAAATTTTCTGCTGGATATTCCTCAGATCTGCTCTCACTTATACCAATGGATCAGAGTGAAAACCTAGGCAGAACTGAAAAAAAAAAAAATGTGGGACGTTTATAATGTGGAATGATGTTTCATAAATGACATCTGTTCACTGGGGGCTGGGGACAGAGTCTGATCTGCTTTAGAACTTGCCTCTGCTCCAAATGTGGGATTGTGTTTAAGAAATATAGTATATGGAAGATGGTACTGCAGTTGTTTCTGTGCTAAAGTCTGTGAACTGGGGTTGTGTAAGAGCTTAGTCCCCAGTTTCTGCCATGTTTTGATTTATTTTTTTTCCAGCTCATCTTTGCTAAGTTCAGTTTATTCAGAATTGTCCTCCTGTAGGGTTGGAAAGGATTCATAGGACTTTCTAGTGAGACAATCACATTTATTCCTACAAGCTGATGTCAAAAGCTCCCACTCCCCTCCCCAGGTTTTAACCTATCATTTATTCATTACTCTACCAAAATGATAATTTTTATATTTGTTCACCAAACTATAATATCTTAGTACATCCAATGGTTTTTCAAGAATATTAAATGACAGACAAAACTTTGCCCATAAAAGATGGTCTTTTTAATATGTATTTATTATATGTATTTGGGTACATTTAATACATCAACATATTGAGAAACTTTTCCACCTTTTCATCAGCTATTAAAATATATCTGAGATTTCCTTTGCTGTCTGAACAGTCAAGTAACCAAATCACTGAAGTACAAATAGTTCAGAGTCAGCAACTGTGGCTTCACTAGTTAGAAACATAAGAACTTTACAGAAGCTGCTCTGCAGTGATGGTGTTAGTTACGTGTTCCCATTGTTAAATTTATCATGCTTTTAAGTCCAGTTTAGAACTTGGAGTCTTGTAATACCATACTTAAGCTTTCTATATCACAATAATTTAAGTTTAGCAGAACTAGCCATTTTCAATATGGCAATATGTGTTATACTGTGAGTATATTGCATTTTGTTAAATGTACATCATATATTGTATTGTTCCTACTCTAAAATAAAATAAAAATTATACTTCTTTAACAGGATGAACAGAAGTTGCATGACATTTTTGATGTAGTCACAGTTAGGCATGCAACAGCTTGTGTTGAGTTATATAATGTCCACCCTTTTCTTATTTTATTAAATAGGCATACAAAGAAAGATTCTTCATTCCAGAATACAGCATCAGAAGAGGTAGTTGAGCACCCTGTATCAGGGTATCAGATGTTCCTGTTAATTTATTCTTCATCTATGTCTTAAACCAATTCTCTTTAGCTCTTCAGCTTCATTCTACAGCTGTTTGAGAGAGAGGAAAGGAAACAAAAGAAAAATCTAGTTATTGAATATAATAAAACCCTTTAATTTTCAACAATTTTAATATAACTTCTTTATTTTTAATCCTTTTCTGCTTTTTGATTTTTTATAACTAAACAGACATGCTCAGGCTCCATTATAGCAACATCTTATCTTTTGAGTAAAGCTCTGTCCTTGCTGATGTGACCTGCACTCACTCTGCCTTCTGAAATTTGCAAACAATTACTTAGATTGGTGCAGTGAGACATGATACAATTTCAGAGACCAGGTTTTAAACTGCAATTGTTGAAATAAAATTTCATAGCTCACTTAAATTTATAAAAATTTTAGAAGAATCAGAAAAACAGGCTGAAGATAGCCAAGAAGAGAAAGCTCAAGAGTTTGAAATAGGAGATATGTGGTGAATATTTTGTGCCAGATGGCTTATCCTTCACTCTAATTTAGAAACAAATCTTCTTTCTGTACATTCAGATATCTGATGGATACAAATCAGTTATTGTTTTTATTAAAAATATTGATTTGTTGAAATAAAGTTAATATCAGTAGAGATTAGAGCCTACCGTTCTAAACCCATAAACATTTCAAATATGTCTCTAAGAAGTTTCATTTTAACAAAAAGTGAAAAATAGACTAATTACAGGACAGACTATGAAGTAGGATGTCTGACTAGCAAAGTGCTGCGATTTTTGAACAAACTTGCCTAAGGAATACTTTTAAAACCCAATGTCATTTTGCACTTTCAGAAGTCTGCTTGAATACCATCTAAGTTTTCTGTTGTGCATCCTTGATGTTCTTTGGCACAATTCATGTAGATTTTTAAACAGATTAGATGTTATTGAAGTTCTCTGCACCAGTTGCCTCAGGCAAAGACAGGGGGTATTTTGCATGTTCACTCTGCCCTCCTACTCTTAACGTCAGTAAAATGTTAAAACTCACAGCATTAAAGAAGACACCCCCATCCCAAGACACAGACACACATGCACACGGTTTCAGAAAAGTTATGAAGGTCTCAGCTGGAATATGCTGTTCAAGATAGTTGCAACCCATTTGAGGTTGCAGTTCAATTATCAGATACTCTATAAGGTGCAGAAGCAGCTGCTGCAGCTCAGAAGACGTATTTCCCAGAGCTGATAACAAACAAGAACCAGTCAGATAATTTAGGGAACACAAATTCCATAAAGGCTGGAACAGTTCTAAATTATAATTGTTTACCACCATGGGCCTTCCTTCATTGCTGAAGAAGAGAGATCCATCTTATATTGAGATTTATTCTTATCTCTTTCTTGTGTAGATCTTAATTTAGCAACTTTCCACTCACAATATACTTTCCACAGAACCTAGATCATTCTGGTAAAGAAAAAGAACGCTCAAGAACATAGATGTGCATGTAGCAATACTGCATAAACCCTAAAGACTACCAGCAGTTGTGTGGGACTTTCCTGAGAATCCTAATGCATGATGCACATAAATAAGACAAGTTTTTGCTACAGATGTTTAAATGTAAACATTTTTATACCAAAGTTGTCAGTCAAATGTCTGTTAAAAATGATACCTAGGAATTTCTGGAATTTCTGCTTTCATAATAACTGGTTTCAAAGTTAACTTTTCAGAGAGAAGGGGGGAAGGCAGAAGAGAAAAATTAATTGTTTAAAAGATGTTTCTGTTGTCACTACTACATTTTAGTGAAAGGGGATCCTTTATACAAACATTGTCAGATTAAATTACTTGGCAATAAAGTGAGAAATCTGTGGTCCTTTAATATATGATTTAGACTTTTTTTTCTGTTTATGAGGCAGCAGGATTCTTTGAAAAATTGAAGTGTGACTTTGTTTCCAGCTTCTTAAAAATAAATAAAAATCTTTGCATGATCTCTGACAACATTAGTAAATTTCAGACTAGTGTAAGGTTAGGGAGCTAAATATTTGCTCTATGCTGAGAGGATCAGGTCTTGCTTTACCAACCTTGGAAAGATTTCACTGTATTTTGCTAGGGATTTTTTTTCCCATTTTGTCCAAACCCATGGACTCCATACTAAGAGAAGAAGCAAAACAAGCTCTCAGTAGATTACTTAAAACCATGCATGTCACACCAATGAACAATAATTTTCTTGATAAATAGCAGAAAATATTATTTGGATTAAAATGATAAAGACAATTTTGGTAACAAGCTGGGAACAATACATAATTTGAGACACTGGCATGCTGTCCTTCATTTGGCTTCCAGCTGCTGCTCAGGTTTTGAGATGAAGCTATTTATTTTGAGTAATTGTCATAAAGACTCAGCCGACGATGTGATGTAATGCCATTGCATAACAGTTGATCTTTGAACTGCTCCAAAATAAAATATGTCATTTAGAATGATCTATCCTAGATTTCTTTTTTCTATCACTTTTTTCCAACTGCTTCACATGAAAATATTTTTAATACCTGAATTAGAATCCCTTTTCCTAAATAATGACAAAGATGGTTTTAAAAATAAAGTAAGCCCACAGACTGAAAAGTTAATATGCCTTCTCCACTTCTTGTGTTTGCTTCAGCTATCGTTTTGTTATGTTCAGGGACAGAGTGGAAGCACGTCATATATGTCTGTATATATTTGTGTATGTAGCCAAAAATTTATTGATGGTATAATTAAAACCTTAGCAGTCTACTTCAAGAATTGTTAGTCTACATCTGTTACAAGAGATAAAGAATAATAATGCAGTTAAAATTATTATACAGGCTTTTTTGTTTCTGCCCTTTTTCTTCATGTTATACTAACCCTCCTGTTCCTTCTCTGGGTCCTAAGATCGATGGTTTCGCACTGCTGTTGTCATTCTGATTTCAGCGTCTGGAGTCCTTTGCTGGGATGAATATGATATCCATGTTGATGGTTTCTTCTTCCTCACTCAAGGATCTACACAAAGTTATTTTTATATGTTTATTAACATACTTTTACACGTATCTCTTTCTTTGCTGTCACAGCTCCTCGTTAAGTGAGAATTTGCTGTATAAGGTGGCTTTTACCTGTATTAGACATAGACATAGAAAAATTTATTTTTTCTGTTTGTTGCCCTAAAACCCAGCGTTGAACCAGATCTAGGTCTGTATTTCTTTAAATTACCATAAGTGAGTTGTATATAGCTGTGGGGTCACCAGTGACAAGCCTGTGCCCCATCTCATTGCATGCCTGTGCTCCTCTATGCCCTATTCTGTGTCTCCACTTCTGCTGTCATACCAGGCCTTTTTCTACAGTGTGTGGTGAAAGTTAGGGTCACAAACACATCATTCTCCACAGATTCACTGCTTGTTGCTGCTATTTGTGTAAAAATATGGTTGTACCACACAAAGATATACAAAAGTAAAACAAATCAGCCATAGACACCTGAACTGCTAGAGAAATTGCTGTCACAGCTAAACCAGATGAAAACAAAGCTGGAGGAAGGTCAAGGAAAGTTCAGACAGACAAGCCCATAAAGCATCCCTCCTGAAAGCTTCCAAATTTGCTACAAAAGTTATGGCCTGTTACTAGTAGTGGCAGTGCTATATTACAGGGCCATTGGTTACCATTTCCACCAGAGAATATGCAGGTTTGTTGACTGTAGACCATGATGTGATTCAGTTATACTAGAATTCTGAGCAGTTACAGGAAGTGTTAAAGTTACATTAGCTCTGGCAGTGCAAGAGCCTTGTATTGGCTAATTTATCTTGCTATAAATGTATGTAGCTCAGAATGTAAAGTACTGACATACTTCTAGATTAAAGACTAAATTTGCAAAAGCTCAATCCACTGAGTTAGGGATTTGTCTTGGCAATGGCTGGTTTTAAGTGTTGTTTGTTATTATTAGAGCTGATTTCTTAAGGAACAGAGGTGGTAATATGTATATATTTGGTAGCTGGTCAAGAAAATGTGCTCTGATTTATATCTTCATAGAGCTTTATACACCTAGATATAAATCAGTGGAAGTAAAAGTTTTTACCATAAAATGACTCTAACCATTATCAGGGAGATATTCACACCATTTCCCCTATATAATTTCATAGCCCAAACATTCAGCCAGAATCATCTAGGAGCTAACAGATTTTGTTTACAGGCAAGTACAACACTGTTTCCTCAGTAGCAGCCTGCAACTTCCCATGCTGAGTTCCATATCAGGAATTCAAGATTGGAGGAAAAAGAAGCTTAAGACTCAGGGAACAGACCACAGGGACAGTCAGGACTTATTAGCATCCATGTAGAAGGACTATTTAAAAGATGTGAATTTGTTTCCATGAATTGTTCTGGCTGATAATAAAAAATAGAGTCTGGAATTACAGTGAAACTCTTGTTTATGCATTGCACATCCTGCAGCAAACGTTATTTGTAAATGGAGAATCTGTGTATCTGTACTCCAAAACCAAAAAAACTCCACCCTCATATCAAACAAACAACACCTAAAAAGTCCTCCAGGAGAAGTCCACTTATTCTTGGATGAAAAGAAATTAACTAGATTGTGAAACACCTGGAATAGTTCTCCCAATAGGAGTTGCATGGCTGTGACACTGGCAGCAAGAGCTTCTTCACTGTCGCTGTAGGGAGGATGTCAGACTACAGCACTTGTCAACCATCGCTTTTCAACAAGAGAGTGTTTGCTCCCATAGCAACAATCTGTTGTTCCTGGATGACAGGAGATAATTAGGGAGAGAAGAGGGCTTTGGAGATAGGAATATCTTGATGATGAGAGAGGTCTGAGTAGACCTCCCCAAAGAGAGGTAGATCTTCCTTAGTTTTCATGGGAAACATGAACTTACACCACATGTACAAGACAATTTGGCATGAATGCCACATGCTTACAGTTTAGCTGATTGCTTAAAGCACCTCAATTCCACACTTACCATTTTCTGCTATGGTCCTTTATTGGCAAGTAATATATCCAAACTTTTCTCTAATTTTGTCTGATACTCCAGAGACACTGCTATCTATCAATCCCATGTAGACCGCATTTCTCTGTTGAAATGAACTGGAACTTCGTGTTGAAGATCATGGCTGAACTACAATACTGTTCTCAGCATGTAACAGCATTCTAGATGCAACTCATAGGAAAGTAATGCTATTAACAATTCTTGTGATACTCTGAAGCCAATTACTAGAAATCAATCAGTGTAGGAAGCTTGAAAGAGGTACTTCTACTGATCATTACTTACTATTGTAAATAATGATAATTACTCTTAGAGCACAACTGAAAGTTAAGAACAATTAAGAATATGAACACTAAGGTAAATAGAAAAAAGAATGAAATACAATTTCAACTTGCCTTTACCTGAAATTTTTTGCTTAAATATTATGCTTCTACATGAAGAAGGTGAAAAATAACAACATGATACTATTGCTGCCCCATTTTCCTTGCTGGTATTCTGCTACTTAGGATGCTTGAGTCCAATTTATGAGGTAGGTTTATATAGAGTCCCCTAGCAGCTTAGTTGTCTGTCTCTTGACACAGACCATAGTCATTAATAAAAATACTTAACACTTGTTTATATTATTTTTTCTCCCAGCCAGGTAAATACTCATGTTCTAAAATAATAGCAGTGCAAAACTCTTCTTCCTGAATCATTTCTATTGCAAGGGGGTTCACACAGTCTTTGCATTGGAAACAAACACACATTTCTACTTAGATATTTATGATGAAATATGTTAGACATTGTGATTATTTTAGCTGCCTGGATCTCTAATGACTTTTCACAACCATTTCATATAATAGGTGGCAAATAGATCCACTGGTTTCAAGGGGTTTCAGTCCAATGTTATATTATTCCTTAATTACTGTGAAAACTTCTTGTTTATTGTAGCAAAGTGAAAATGATTCGGTATACTCTGGAAAACACCGAATAGGAGTTTGTTGTGTTAAGATCTTGGTATCAGCATATTTTGAGAAGTAATACACTAAGACATTTCATGGGTTGGACTAGATGATCTCTAGAGGTCCCTTCCAACCCCTAACATTCTATGATTCTATGATTCTACGATTAGAACAATGCAAGAGTTTGTATTAGTAACAGGAACAAAGCCAGAGTATGGGAGAGAGGAAATTTTTGCAATGAGTACAGTACAGTGTATTATCAACTGTCCTAAATAACAACATGAAACTAACAAGACCACATGACTGTTCTGCCCAGTATTCCTCAGTGTGGCAGAAGGATCACTGAAAACACATGGCTGGTGTTTTGCAGTCAGTATTATCACTTGGCACTTTGTCATGTTGAACTGTGTGGCTGTATCTATGGTGCTATCATATCTCTCTACAATAGGAGTTGGGCCACTACTCATACACTGTTACTCATTTCATGTATTTATTTGCAGCAAGTATATATCTCAATTGCTTCATGAATGTATCAGCAAGGTACACGTGTTCCCTTGACAGATAAGCTCCACTTACTAGTCTAAGCTCTGTAGAAAAATTAGACTTGAACTTGCTGATTTTTACAGTAAAATTCTGTAAACTATGTGGAAATTCAAACCTATGCAGAATGTTTACATCAATACTGCTGTGTGGTTGCACAGAAGTTATATAGAAGCAGAACTGGGGGATACATGAAAAGACAGAAATGGGAATTAATACATAGGAAGAGTTTTTTATGCCATCTTATGACAACTGCATAGCTTTCTCTTTTGTTATGGAATTCAAGAAAACTCCAGACTCTCTACAGCGGAACATTCAGTTTTATACAGAATCATATGCATAATATCACTGAAGAGCAAGCACTTACCTAACTTGCTCTGAAAGGTCTACATCCAGGAGCATGAGAGGACTGCTTTGCACTTGCCTCTCACCTTCACTGCTTGTGCAGCAGCAGAGGAGTAAGAGGCTGCCTATGTGAGCTTTCAGGATGTTACAGCATTGTCTGACAAAAAAAAATTCTTCATGTTGATAAATTCTTTCTTATGTTTCTCTTTCTTTCTACTTTCTTTTCTAAACTGGAATCAACTGCACTCACCTCAGTCAACAAGCTGCATCTGACTTGAAGGAATTAGACTGTGGCTACGGCCTAGTTTGCAAATGTACTTTTAGTCTGTGTTTCAGAGGATGGCCTGTTCCCCTCTGAACCCTAGATTACTCCAGAAAAAACTTAATTATTTGGAGATGATGACTATGTAACTTTAAGGCATGCTATGACATCTACAGTTCAAGCTATTTTTTATGAGTTTGTGTTTATTTGTTTCCTGTAATCCCAGTAAACCTGTTGCACTAACTATTGCAGTCTGTGCTGGAGTTTGCTGTCACTCCTGCTCTGTGCAGCCCAAAACACATATGTATTGTCTACTTCCTTGCTGCAGTTTTCGAACTTCTCTCAAGCATCCAGTTCTGAATTAATTTGACTTCACAGTTATGATGGGTTTTCTGTTAACTAATGACAAGGCTGCTTGCCTTTCTGTAACATATATGTCATATATTACACCATATTTACATGATTAATGCATGAATTACTGAAAAAAAAATGAGTTGCATAATTTTGACTTGATTATATATTCTAGTAATACTGCCTTCTGCACTTAAACACTGTACAAATCTTTCCAGACATTTGTTGTGGGCATACTGTGTTTCAAGTCGCACAGCAAAACATGTAATGTATGGCACTGCCAGTTAAAGACAGCAAAATAAATCACAAAGGAAAGGTCTACATTCAATGTAACTCTCAGACCTTAGTTAAACACAAAAGAAAAATCTCTGATGAAGTTGAAATCTCATCTTCTTGGGCTGACTAGAGTGATGCAATGCCAGCTGTAAATACAGCTGAGGTACAGCCACTATTCAATAATCCTGAAATCCTCCTGCAAGACACATTCACTTTATCATGTCCTGTGTGTTTTTGCTGAATAGTTAGTAGGTTGCTTAGAAAGTACAAAAAAAAAGAAAAAGAAGTTGTGAGGAAAACAGTAAGAAACTTGAAGAATATAAGGGGAAATGAACCTTCATCAGGCCACATTATTATGCAGTTTGCAAAGAAATAGTCATGGAATGGCTTAGTGGTGGTGATTCAATTTATTCACTGATACACTATACACTAATTCTCTTTTATACAAACCACGATGCATCTATGTATATGTGTGTTTACGTATTACACAACTGTTCAACATTCTAAGAAATGAAGTAAAATATTATTCACTGATAAACCTTAAAAATATTGCTACTTCATATCAGTCCATGTATTCTTATCAAAACCTTTCCCAAGAGTTATCTGAAGTCTGGTTTATAATTTCACAGATATATTTGTTTGTTCAGTCAAAGGTCTCGCAAAATACATTACAGGTTTTCTTCCATGTTGTTCATTTGATGTCACTTATGCTTACGAACAAAAAAGAAATGCAGCTGACCAATTACTAGAAAAGTACCACAAAACCTATTGGAACTCTTTCTTCCCAAGTCTAATTTTATATTCTTCAATGAACAGAGTGCATATCCACACAAGTATTATGGATTTCCTCTTTTTTTTTTTTTTTTTAATCTTTTCCAGTAACCTTGCCAGCTTTGTGAAGTGGCCTTTGAACAAACAGGTGGTAAAGAAATGGAGGCCAGAACATTAAGTACATGGGCAAGGTGATGGAAGCGAGAGAGCCCTCAGGAGCGATGAAACAGGTCAAAAGAGATCCCACTTCAATGTCCATACACAAGTGTGCACAGACCGGGTGACAAGCAGTGGTAGAAAGAGGTCTTTGTGTAGGTGCATGAAGTGCTGAGGTGTGAACCCCGAGCCCTGAATTAAGATTGACATATGGGTGGTTCCCACAGTCCTTCAAAAGCAGGGGATGAGTTTGCCTTTTGGCTTTCCTCCAAGGTGCAGCCAACCTTGCAGGGAAAGCCATAGGGTAAATGAGCCCCAGGTGCCCTGCATTGGGTAAATGAGTGCCAGGTGTCCTGCTTTGGGGATAAAAGCTGGGACCACTTGCAGGAAGGGTGGAGTGTCTCTCTGTGAGGTGGATGCACTTTGCAGAGTTTCTCTGTTGGGGAAGGGCCTCCTGACTTTCCCTTCAACTGGGTGTCAGGCTTGGCACTTACAAATGTGGGCTTCATTGGAACAGTATGTGGCTGCCTCTGTCCTATGTTATCAGCCTCTTGGCTTGATTGTCTTCCATCTCTTCTATGGGAGACTTTGTTGCTTTTTTTATTCTACCAGTTGTTGGTCGTGCTGGGTCGTTTCTGGGGTCATTGGGGTCAATATATATTGTGTGTAACCTGATTGACTTGTTTGTACCCCCAGCAATCACTCATGTACTGACCCTTTTGTGTACAACAGAATCTGGTTACTAGTTCATTCTGCTGCTGGCTGCATCCTTTGTACTAGGCCTAGTAATTGGCAAAACAGTGCAGAGTCACAGTACTGCTGGACTAACAGATGTGGTGGAACCGTTTGTGAGGCTGCTGTCTTATGACGGAGGAATACAGACCTTCTTAGGAGAGGGAAGAGGGGTCTGTCCTTCATCTGGAGGAGCAGATGTGTGGGGCTCTGTCAGTGAGTGGACAACTACCCGAAGTAGTCAAGATGAGATGCTGATAAGGGTGACAAAACAATCACTGTGACGGAGTAGATTATATCTCCTTTATGTTATTTGATGAGGACTGGTTCTCATGGGATACTCCTGAAAGAGTGGGTCACAAGCAGTCCAGGAGTTTGAGGAGGGTGTCAGGAGTCAGCTTCTTAGCAATGATATGTGATGGGTAAACTCAGCTGATGTGGTCTTGGATCTGCTGTTTAGGAATGAAAAAAATATGTTCAAGGATAGGATAACCAATGGCACCCTGGGATACAGTGCTATGAAACAGAAGAGTTTAAAATCCTGAGGGGAATGAGAAAAGCAAGTAACAGAATACAGGCCCTGGACTTGAAGAGAGTAGACCCCGTTTGCTGCAAAAGAACTCAAGAGAGTTGTCAGATCTTGAAGGATAAACTCTTGCAAGCACAAGAACAACACATTTGGATAGTCACAAAAATGAGTGACATATCAGGACACCATTTTGGCTAAGCATACACCTTATGACAGAGCTGCAGGACAAAAAACTATGTGCAGGAGGCTGAAGCAGGAACAGGCTACAAAGAAGGAATTTAGAAACATTGCCTGTGAGTGCAAGGATAGTGTTAAGGGAGATAAAGTTCATCTAGATCAAGAACTGGCAGCAGACATCAAGAGCAACAAGAAGGGCTTCTGCCAGCTACTTAACAGTAAAAGAATAAAGTGTGTGTGTGCATTTTTAATAGGTAGGTGATATAGTGACAGTGAATGCAGATAACAGTGTGATAACCAATGTTTTGCTTCTTTGAGTCTTTATGAGAATCTCACAGACCTTTCTGCCTGGAGCAGTTTTAAAAGGAAAGAAATTACTAGGAGTATGAGGTTTGAATCATGGATGTCTTGAGAAATCCCAACATTTTCAGGTCCATAAGACCAGATGAGATGCATCTAGGGTGCTGAAAAAGTTTATTAGAAATATCTTTGAGAGGTCATAGAGGCTGGAAGATGTCTCTAAACACACACACAAAAAAAGACAAATATTGCATAATCTTCAAGAATGTCAAGATGAACAATTGGGTCTATCTCCAGTAGTCGCCATTACTTCAGTTCCTGGGGAAATCATGGTGCAAGCCCCCTTTGAAATAATTTCTGAGCACATGAACATGTTTGTGAATGGCAATCTGACCAACCTGATTTATTTCCATGATGAAATGACTAGATCCATGGATGTGGGGAGATCAGTAGATATCACCTACCTTTACTTTGGCAAGACTTTTAATATGATCTCCCACAGCTTCCTATTGTCACTACTGGACAGCTGAAGAAAATGGATCAGCAGACTCAAGGATAGGGGTTAATTGCTCACATTCTGCTTGAAGGCTAGTTACAAGTAGAGGTTCTCAGTACCTATCATGGGACTTTTCATGTTTAATATCTCTATCAATGATATGGAGGAAGAGGTAGAGTATGCATTCACCAAGTTAGTAGACGATATCAACTGTGGGTGAATCAGCTGATGTGTGGAAAAAAGGCCTCCATCTAGAGGGACTGGTTCTGTTGAGAGGAAGAGACTGACAGGAGCCCCATGTAATTGGAGAATTTAGGATAATTGAGGAGTGGAGCAGGTTGCCTAGAGAGCTTTAGAATCTCCATCTTTGGATGTCTTCAAGACCTGACTGGAACAGGGCCTGAGCACCCTAGTCTGAATGCAGTAGTCATCCTTTATTGAGGAGAAGGCTGCGCAGGAGCCCTGCAGAGATCTCTTCCCATCTGGATGATTCTGTGACTATGGGACTATGATTTGTAATTACAGTTTCCCCTGAAAGTAATAATGATGGTGACTTTCTATGGATGAATACCAGGCTTTAGAGGACACTTCCTTCATTCAAAGTGGAAGAAATTTTCCTTAACATAATTTAAAGCGTGTTTTACAAGTACAGTAACTATGTTGAATAATTCCTTGATTTTCTTTTTTTTTTCCCCTCCATGTCTAGAATTGGGGATTTCTGAGATATATTGGCAATTAGGCAGCTTTTTTGACCATCATATAAATATTTAATATGTTGCCCGTTTTCCATTTTAAAAAAAATACATATATAATATTACTCAAATTTTCCAGCTTATCCTGAAGTGTCATAAACTGTCAGATCAATGTTAGTGCCATTGACGTGGTGAACTATAATGGTTCTTCTAATGCTTATTATGACTTATCATACCAAGGCTGAGCTATTGAGCTTTTCAGTTGGCAGATCATTGCCTCGATAGATCTTCTCCAGTGCAACAAAATAATAACTATTGAACATGCTTGAAAGATTATTATTAAATGAAATAACTCAATTGTTCAGAAAACAACATAAAGACCAAAGTGATTAGCCTTTAATGTGAACATTACAGATTAATCTTTTGTTAAATTGGTAGTTTAGGATGATTTTTTTAAATTATTTAAGAAGAAAGTCTTATACATTTGACTCTTTCATTAGAAATAATCGTTATTATTACTGCACACTTGGACTGATATTGCTCCCTATTCTTCAGACAATGAAAATCAAATTTTTTCTTCAACTATTTTTTTCCTGGCCTCCTCTAGTCTACTATCAAAGCCCTCAGAAAACCTCTACTTTACTGCCAGACACCTCTCCTAGGAGATTTTCCCCACTTATCTTGGTGCAGGCAACCTGACAGAACTTCAGAATTGAACAACATCATTCCTGGGTTGACCAGAGGAGTCAGACATTGTGAAGGATCTCCTTTCCCTTCAAGTCATTATGCTGAAAAGTCCACCAAAACACAGAAAGAAAAAAAAAAAGTGATAGTTTCAATATCTCATACCAATTGTATTTATGGGTCATTACTGCAAAATTCTGCATTTCTGTGAATATCCTAAGTGTCTTATGTTCAGTCCCTGTTGATACTGAGAAAGAGTATATCCACAAACATTTATCTGCCTGAGTAATACATAACATAAAGGAGGCTTTCATTTAAGAAAAAAGCTGTTACACTGTTAGCCATTATTGTTCATCGAAGACAGGATAACATGGAACATCAAAGCATTGCTATAATGAAAATGGACTAGTAAGGCACAAGGTCTGATTCTGACCCAGATTATGTCAGGATGACTCATTTGACACCAATGGTACAAAAAATTTGAGTAGAGTTTAGGTTAGAGTATCCAAATCTGATTATAGAGCACTCTAATAAGGAATCAAATCGTTACTCTACTAGAACAGTCACAGCTCTCTAATTTTTCTGCAAAGTACCGATTATATTATTGTGTAACGGATGGCTCCTATAGTGTTACATTTTCATTGTTGCACTGTGCTAAATTTAAAATGATACCAATGAAAGAAAAGCTGCATTAATTTCTGTAAAAATGTTTTAATTGTATTTTTTTGAGTAAATTTAATACTAACTTTCAGTACTTTTTCATAATGCATTTACCGGACCAGAAATTTGCTTGTATCCCCCTATACTCTTGCAAGCCACCTCATGGTCTAGTGAAGCTAGTAAAGGTTTACTTTTCTCTCAATGGTAAGATTGTAAGCAGGACCTATAGGAACTCACAGCCCATAACATCTATAATGCCTTGTTATCTGCTCTTTCTTGTGTGATCTGATCTAGGTAATCCTGCTCCAGCAGGGGGATTGGACTAGATGATCTTTTGAGATCCCTTCCAATCCCTAACATACTGTGAATAGAGTCTGGGCCCAAGATCACGTGTGCTCTATCAGCTGCCTGCCTGACACAGGACTAAATTTTGCATTTCTGTTCCTTTTCGTGCTATGGACTTGCATTCGTGGATGACAACCATGAAGTTTGTGTGAGGTAGGTTTGTCATGAATACGTGCTTTGAAGTAAAAGGAATTTCACTGCCTAGTGGATGTACTTGCTTTGTTTTTCCCTGCTGAGTGGCAGCTCTAGTCAGGAATGCTGGCCACTAACACATGATGTCAATGCTCCTAACTTCAGGAGGCCCATGTTTTGTTCTTGACTTTGTTGCTGTTTTGCTTTGATATCTCAGGCACATAATTATGCAAATTTTTCTAAATTAATTTAATTCTGCATGTTTTAATTTCAATTTTTAAGTGTTGAAATTGAAATTAGTTAGGGTCTAATTTTCAAGGAGATCAAGAATCCATCACTTCCAAGATCAAGGTGAATTAACTCAGCTAGTAAAACAAATCATTGGCAAAGACGCAGTATCGCCCGGATTCCTAGGCATTTCACTTCTGTTCAGCTCTCCTAATTTAAAGTGTTTTGCTACAAGTAGCAAGAAGTGGATACTGGAAACTTAAAGAAATTAATTAAAGAGATATTGTGCAGAATTGAAATATGTTTAAGATCTTCAGATCAAGAACGAAAGGAGAATAAACAATTAGAAGACAAAGTTTTCTGAGATATTTGGGGAGGCAAGCATATGGGCTAACTGTGAAGACTTGCAGAAAAAGGTTGCTACTGAATGACTAGGTAACAAAACAGGTGATTACATTCAACACAGAGAAGAGTGATGTTACTTATATCCAAGAAAAACACAGCCCTAGATTTCTTGGATGGTAATGGGTTCAAAACTGACTATTATATGTAAGGTTGAAATCTTGGAGTGATGACACATAGTTTTATGAAAATACTGAGTAGCAGCAAAAGAAAATAGACTACTAAATATTTTTAGCAAAAGAATCTGACCATATCACTACCACATACAGTACCTGCATCTCTAAGATCAGGTCATTTCAAAAGCACATAGAGAAAGTGAAAAGGCAAGGGATAGGTTAATTGTGTGGCACAGATTCTGGAGATGGAATGATGAAACTTTGTGATTCCACTAGTCCTTCTGTATGCAGGAAGAAAGATAGTGTAGAGGTCTTTAAAATCATGAATACCATGAAGAATAACCAGAGATGTATTATCTACCTCCTCCTCTAGTACAATAAATATCGGATATAAAATGTAAACACCAGACAGAAGGTTTAATCCAAAAAAGACTCAATTTCTTCACATTCTGAGTAGATAAACTGTAAAAAGCTACACTGCAAGATTTGATGGTTGCTAAAAATTTACAGTTGTTCCAAAAGCAAGGAAGAAAAATACATCAGGGACTATTAAGTACAAACATACACCTCTGACTCAGGATCCTAATCACAGAGACTAAACATAAAACTTAGGAATTTTTTCCTCATATGTTTATGTGTAGGTAGCTGATATGTGGCTATCATCAAAGACAGAATACTGGACTTAGTGTAACTCAGTATTGGCATTTTTATTTTCAGGTAGGAGGACAATATTTATTTCATTTCAGCTGTATTTTATGTTCTTTTGTCTCTGGATCCTTTCATTTATGTGAAAGGGAGAGCATGGCCTTGATTCAAAGCCCATAAAGGACAATATGCACTAACTGAATTTTCAGTTCACCTTAATTTCCAAAGAGAAGAGGAAGTGACAGAGGCTGAAGGTCAGAAAAAGACACAGAGAAAGGGAAACAACCTTACTTGATTTCACGAATTTCAAAATATAGAAATAGGAATGTACATTTAAAGGGATACACAACCATAATAACTTTAGAGTTAAGGAATATTCTTAGTAACACACAATTTTTAGCATGAATTAGTAGTCGGCACAAGGCTGGTCAAGATGAGAATGACAGTATTCTGCTAAACTACTGGCTCTTAGGGTGTTATTTCATAGTTTTGATGACAAATACAATGAGCTGACGGTAAAATCATAACTGAATTGCCCAACATAAGGAAATAGAAGCTGCAGAGGATAAAGCGGAATTTTCATGGTAGACGCCAAGGAGAAAACTATATGCTGGCCTGTCATCTTGTCTTGAAAATCCTTGGAGAGCTTGTATGCAGCATTTTCAGTAGCTCCAGCTGTAGCTAAGCTGTAATAGTGACTGAAAGGTTTCAGAAAGACTTTGGTGAACTTCTGTGCCTGCACACTTCCTCCATTCCACCACCTCCACAGTTTCACATATCCTGTCAATAGCAAGGCAAGGACAAAAACTTAAATCTTCATAGGATTTAAAAGGCAAAAAACACCACTCCTTGGTCCACCTGCAAATGACTCTGAAGTACATGGTTTATGGTACACACAAGAGAATGCCTGCCTGAGTCAGCAACAGCACAAAAGTGTCAGTATTTAAACTCATGCTGTTCCTACTAATCTCATTCTTTCTCTTTTCTGCCTAAGTTCTATTTTGATTTGTTTTCTCCTACCATGTCCTATTGCACTAAGACCCTATGGTGACAGGCTGAGAGGTGGGGCTATCCAGCCTGGAGAAGAGAAGGCTCTGGGGAGACTTTGTAGCACCTTCCAGTATCTGAAGGGGCCTAAAACAAAGCTGGAGAGGGACTTCTTACAAGGGCATGTAGTGATAGGATGAGGAGTAACGGCTTTAAACTGGAAGATGGTAGATTTAGACTAGACATTAGAAAGAAATTCTTGACTGTGAGGGTAGTGAGACACTGGAACAGATTGCCCAAGGAAGTTGTGGTTGCCCCCTCCCTGGAAGTGTTTAAGGCCAGGTTGGATGGGGCTTTGAGCAACCTGGTCTAGTGGGGGCTGGAACTAAAGGATCCTTAAAATCCCTTCCAACCCAAACCATTCTATGATTCTATTGTTATTTACTTATGACTAGTGATAAAACTTATTCTGTCCTACAGTTTTATTAGCAGATGTCTCCCGTACTCCTAGGCACTAAAACACCTGTATCAGAAGACAACCAGATTTTCTGCTTTTCAGAATGACCAGTGAAAGAAACCACCAAACACCTATCACTTTGGGGACAGTGAAAAAATAATGATGCTGCATTTTTAATGAACTCATATCAGAAGGAAGGTGAGAAATAAAATAACAGGGACATTTTATAATTTGGTAGTTTTGTTGTAAATATTTTGTGGGCACTTTTCTGTGCTTAAAAATGTTCTTGAAACAGATCCGACAAATCAATTCTGTACAAGATGGAAAAGCAGATACTCTAGCAACAGCAGTGTCTATGGTGTGCAAGAGATTAAATTGTCTCCTTTTCCACTGAGAAGTCATTAGTAATTAACAATAACACTATTTTCTCTGACTGTTGCTGTTTCCTTTTCCGTTCTGCAGGATAATCTTGTTAACTGGGAGTTTTGGCAGTTCAAACGGGACAAAACATGACTCCAATTCCTTGCCAAGACCACTGTTTTTTAGCTAGGAGTGTCAATCTTTTTTAAAAATAAAAAAAAATTTGGAAGCATTGAAAAGAACCTCCATGTGTAACTGCTCTGTTTTGGTCCTTGAGTAAATGGGGTATAACTAGATCTCAAAATCACAAGTAATATTAAACAGGTTGAATTTAATCTTTCCCCTGAGGAGGAGAATTCTCTCTTTTCACTTAGATCAACATGGTTATGTACCTTACAGTCATGAATGAACTTGACTGTGAAGGATCACTGTCTAGATGAGATCTGTTGTTGTCTTTATCAATCAGATAAGGAACTGAGGTGGAGATTAGGGTCAGAGTTTCAAGCTGCATTATTTGAGAGTTTGTTTCCTGCTGAGTATTCCTTTATATGATTAAGTCTCTTTCAAGAGGAAGCCTTAGAATAACCTTTTCCCACTCTGCTCCTAGTCATGTCAAGGACTTTAAAAACATTTTCTCTCTTGTTCAGGGCCAGAAAACTAGTGACAGAGGTTTGACCCTCATTTATTGGCCCTTACACTAAGATCTTCAAACAACTATCTTTTTTTTTTCTCTTTGTGTTTTGTTTAAACGAAACCAAACAACTATTGTAAAAGTGATATTTTTTTCATGTTAATTTAAAAACAAAGAACCTGTGTCTACATCAATAAACAAAGTAAATATAACAACATACTTCTTATGCTCTGTGACTTAAGAGATTTTAATACCTCCTTCAGCTGAAGCAGGATTTGATTAGCACTGGTGAATTCATATTGTCTGAATTTCAAAGACCATTCACACTACAGAGTAAGAGATCCAAGAGGCGCACAGATGTAAATGGAAGTATCTTATTTCTGTAGCAAGGTTATCTGAAAGATTTACATAATCCAAGCACAATCTCTGCAAATTTTTTCCTAAATACTTAAAAATAAGCACTTTGCATGATGAAGGTAATTAACAAGGATAACAGAATCACACAATCACAGGATCAATTAAAATAACCTTGCTTTCCTTGCTAAACAACCAATATACTGGTTGGCATGTGTGATCCTATAAATCTTGTTTCATATCATGCTGTCATGATAATTATAAAAAGTCATACTATATACTATTTCACTTCAAGAGATATTGCTGGTTTAGTGATGGCTATACATGCAAAGGTTTCTCAAGTATTTTTATTACTGTTCACGAGAAAGGCTCTTCAAGCATGTCTTTAAAACTCCAGAGGAAGTTCAGCTCTGTTTGCAAGTAATCCTTTTACCTACCCTTCCACTGCCCACACATCCATCCTTGTCATATCTTTGCAAAACTATGCTCTGGAAGTAGAGTGAGAAGGCAGAATAATATTGGTAATATGGATTTTGAGAATAATTATCTTTTCAGTTTTTCCTAATGAAAAACAGAAGCGGCCAGTTTCAAAGCAGTCTTCTCAGCTGCTGATAAGATTAATGTACTGATTAACACCTTTTCCAAGTTGGATTGGAGGTGAAAGCAATTCCATTTGGCAAAACCTCATCCCATTTGCTGACATCTTCATTAACCTCACTGATAAGAAAACCACTTCACAATAAAAATTTCTCAGGGCTAGAGATTTTATCTTCACAGTGTCACCTAACAATGTTAATTCTCTGTCTGAAACACACAGGTTCAATTGCCTTGATAATTTCACAGTGCCCTATACCTTTTCTTTTGGTTAAAAGGTTGACTTAAAATAAACCAATTACTTCACACTCACTACAGAAGACTGATTTTCAAAAGGACAATTCACTTTTTAATAAAAAGAGAGAACAAGAATGTAGATAAAAGTGAATGAAAGGGTCATAAGACACAAAGTTAGTTGAAAGTACATATTGAAAGAAATAATGTCGTGTGATCATATTTGCAACTGTGCCAAGCTCTTCTGTTTTATTCTATAATTTCACTGATTGGTAAACACAAACAAACACTCTAATTTCCTTAAAGCACACTGTTGTATTGTTAAGAAGAAGAACATTGTGTCACTTGCTCAGGCATGCTAAATTGCAGGTTTGGAGTCAGCATTTGGCAACAGACTCTCTCCAGTTATTTTAAAGGGCATATTTCCTATTGGAAATAATTGCTGACTTTTTAAGTAGCAGCTTGTAATATAAGAAGCCAGTTGTGAAGCTAGCTGAATGCGAAAATTGTTGTTTCGGCCCAGTTATACTCTTGTGAAAACCTTTTGCCATATAGATTCTTATTCAGAATGCATATTCACATAGGTAAATGCGGAATATCATGTCAGTGAAAGTTAGTAAATGACTGCTTACCAGGATGTAGGTTTTTGTGATAGCAGGACTGTTTCCTATCTTTTTCACCTTGTTTTTGGAGTTATTGTGCTGAATCAGTGGTATGACACAGTCTCTGACTATGTTCTTACTTGTCTACAAATGAAATTTGATATGCTAATTTTAATAAATTGTGAGCTCAGTTTGGTGTAATTTTACGCCTTTTCAAAACATTCTTCAAATATTATGTCAGTCTGAGGGAAATTGTTGTCTTGCTATTGCTCTGTATGTGTTCTTATAGAGCATTAGAGTGTTAGACCAGCTAGTCCTGTGCACAAACTACATATGACAAGGCACCTGAAGATAAAACTATCTGCTTTACAAAACTGTGTTTATTCTCTAATTCTGTAAAGTTACAATGAAATAATGCCATTCCTGCTATAACTCCATGGAAGTAACTGATCTTACATTAGAGCTGATCTGACATTCAAATTTCTGAAATGTGGGATCCACTACCTCTGAATGCATTAATGCCACCAGTAAATACCTTTCATAGTGACCTAGCAAGTCATCCACCTGTGGTGTAACATGGGTAGTACCTAACAGTTACGCTTTTGGACTCCTATTTCACAGGCCTGTATGGTACAAGATGAGCTGTCCCATAAGCAAGAACTGTTGTACAGCTGCTAGTAATTTCTATTATACAACAGCACTAGACTGTCAAATGTGACGCAATCCACAAATTAGTCACTGTGTGCTCCTATCTCACAGTTTTATAAAGAGATTTCCTCTAATTCTGATAATTTACTCTTCATTTTTTTTAATCTTCTGAGACGTTAACATCCAGGCTTTTCCTTTTGTAACATTTTTACACATTCAAAATGGTACCCCACTTTTCAAAAACAGAAGAGTTATTCTACCACTTAAGCTCCTATACCGACATAATTTCATTCTAAATAAAAAGCCTATCTTTACTGTCTAAATAAAAGCTGTCTATTGAACACTGTCTATTGCTAAATACAGTTGTCCCTCTCTCCTAAGTAACCTCAGACACACTGACCTAAACCAGTAAAAGTCATGCTCTAGCCTAACAAAGCTTCTGGATATCATGGTTGAACTATATTCAAAAAAACACGGTGCCGTCACAGCCTTAAGTTGCACTTGGTAGAAGACAATTGTTCTAAGACTTAGGAAACGAGCTGAATCATGATACTACCTGTTTAAAGAAAAATAAAATAAAATACTGCAATATCACACACAAGGTGTGGAGGTGGACTGTGGTCTGTCTCCTGACTGGAGAAGGAAACCTTTGGCCTTCACCCAGGAGCAGCAGGACTTTCAGCTTCACCAATGTTTTTCTGAGATCATGTGTGTTGTGACCTCACATAGTTTGACTAAGCAATATTTTAAAAACAGGATGGTATGGCATCTGTTCAAAGGCAGGTCTTAATGCACAGGCAGAAGACAGACAAAAAAAGAAAGCCTTGGGAGCAAGCACCACATAAGAGAATTTGCAAGGGTAGGGAGGGGGGGAGGGAAAAAAGGGGAGAAAAAGGGGAAGAGGAAGAGAAAGTGGAAGGGGAAGGGAGTAGTATATATTATCTATAGTATATATAATGTGGTATTTTATATATATATGATGCTTCATATTTATAATATGTTATAAATACTTATATATATTTATGTGCCAGCAACACAAACCACCAGGATTTTGTCCATGACCTGTGCTGACAACCAAGCTTTGAGAGAGGTTCCTCAAAGAGGACCCAGGATCCAGATTCCAAAATATATTCATACCACTGAAAAGGGTTTTGAAATTAAAACAGGTAAATATCCCTGATTCTAAGAACAGTTTGATTTTGGAAGCCCAGCTAAAAGCCAGCTTGATGGTAATTAGTTTTACTTTTATTTGTGAACCACACTCCAAAGTATGGAGTGTAAGAGCTGAAAAGTACCATAAAGAATCACAAAATCACAGCCTTGGCTGGAAGAGACCTGTAAGATCATCAAGTGCAACCATTAACCTAGCACTGCCAATTCACCACTGAACCAAAGTCATAGAATCATCAAATCATCGAATAATTATGGTTGGAAGGGACCTCCAGGATCAGCAAGTCCAACCTTTATCCCATCATATTCCTAACCATTAGACCATGGCCTCAAGTGCCTCATCAACCCGTTATTTGAACACCCCCAGGGACGGTGACTCCACCACCTTCCTGGGCAGCCTGTGCCAGTGCCTAACCACCCTCTCAGTAAAGAACTTCTGCCTAATATCTAACCTAAACTTCCCCTGATGTAACTTGAGGCCATTTCCTCTTGTCCTATCATTAGTAATTTGGGAGAAGAGACCAACACCAGCCTCACTGCAACCTCCTTATAGGTAGTTGTAGAGGGCAATGAGGTCTCCTCTCAGTCTCCTCTTCTGCAGACTAAACAATGCCAGTTCCCTCAGCTGGTCTCCATAAGGCCTGTTTTCCAGACCTCTCACCAGCCTCGTTGCCCTTCTCTGGACTCGCTCCAGCACCTCAATGTCCTTCTTATCCTGTGGTGCCCAGAACTGGACACAGTACTCAAGGTGTGGTCTCACGAGTGCCGAGTACAGGGGCACGATCACCTCCCTACTCCTGCTGCTCACACCGTTTCTGATACAGGCCAGGATGCCATTGGCCTTCTTGGCCACCTGGGCACACTGCTGGCTCGTGTTCAGTCGGCTGTCAACCAACACCCCCAGGTCCTTTTCCGCCAGGCAGCTTTCCAGCCACTCTTCCCCAAGCCTGTAGCGCTGCATGGGGTTGTTGTGGCTGAAGTGCATGACCCAGCACTTACCCTTGTTAAACCTCATACAATTGCCCTGGGCCCATCACTCCAGCCTGTCCAAATCCTGCTGCAGAACCTCCCTACCCTCTGGCAGATCGACACTCCCTCTCAATTTTGTGTCATCTGCAAATTTGCTGAGGGTGCATTCAATCCCCTCATCCAGGTCATCAATAAAGATATTAAACAAGACTGGCCCCAAGACCGAGCCCTGAGGGACACCGCTTGTGACCGGTCTTCGACTGGATTTAACTCCATTCACCACAACTCTCTGGGCTCGGCCATCCAGCCAGTTTTTAACCCAGCAAAGAGTCCACCTGTCTAGCCCATGAGCCACCAGCTTCTCCAGCAGAATGCTGTGGGAAACAGTGTCAAATGCTTTACTGAAGTCCAGGTAGACAACATCCACCGCTTTTCCCTCATCCACTAGGTGGGTCACCTGATCATAGAAGGAGATCAGGTTGGTTAAACAGGACTTGCCCTTCATGAACCCATGCTGGGTAGACCTGATTCCCCTGTTGTCCTGCACTTGCTGCATGATCTCCCCCAAGATGAACCCTTCCATTTTCTTCCCCAGTACTGAGGTCAGGCTGACAGTTTCTCCTTGAAAAGAGTCCATCCTTCCTGAACCCCTTTGCCCTCTAGGACTGTTCCCCAAGGGACTTTCTCAACCAGTGTTCTAAACAGGTTGAAGTCTGCCCTTCAGAAGTCCATGCTGAGAGTTTTGCTGCCCCCCCTCCTAACTGGGCTAAGGATCGAGAACTGTATCATTTCATGATCGCTCAGCCCAAAACGACCTCTGACAACCACATCACCTACCAGTCCTTCCCTGTTTGTGACTAACAGGTCTAACAAGGCACCTTCCCTGGTGGTCTCACTTACCAGCTGAGTCAGGAAGTTATCTTCCACGCACTCTAGGAACTTCTTGGACTGTTTTCTCTCTGCTGTGTTATATTTCCAGCAGATGTCTGGTAAGTTGAAGTCCCCCACAAGAACAAGGGCCTGTGACTTTGCAGCTTCTGCCATTTGTCTACAGAACAATTCATCAACCTCTTTATCTTAGTCAGGTGACCTGTAGTAGACTCCCAGCAGGATAACTGCCTCATTCGTCTTCCTCAACTTAACCCGTAAACATTTGACGGGCTCATCACGCCTATTGACCTCCATGCAGTCAAAACACTCCCCAATATAGAGCACCACCCCACCACCATTTCTACCTTGCCTGTTCCTCCTGTAGAGCTTGTAGCCATCCATTGCAGCACTCCATTCATGAGAGTCATTCCACCATATTTCCATGATGGCAACTACATCATAATTGTCATGCTGAACGATGGCTTCCAGTTCCTCCTGTTTATTGCCCATGCTGTGTGCATTAGTGTAGAAGCACTTGAACCGGGCTGACGACTTCCTTACCAGCTGTGGCCTGCCACCTTTGGGTTCAATTCTAGCAGGCCCAGTTTTATCCCCTTCCCCCTTCAAAGCTAGTTTAAAGCCCTTTCAATGAGCCCAGTCAGCTCGTTTGCCAGGATTCTTTTTTCCCTCTGAGACAGATTAGCTCACAGACCCCAAGTATCATAAAGCTCCCCATGTGCAAAAAACCCCAAATTTTGTTTGTGGCACCAGTCTCTTAGCCACTTGTTTATCAGGTGGGTCTTCCTTCCTTCAACAGTATTCTTCTCTTCCACCAAGGGAATTGAGGAGAACGCCACCTGGGCTCCCAGTCCCTCAAGTGATCTCCCCATGGCCCTGAAGACTTTTCTAATTGTCTTCAGGCTCCTCTCACAAGCATCATCACTACCAGCCTGGATAACTAGTAGTGGATAGTAATCTGTTGGCCATATCAGTCTGGGAAGTTTCTTAGTGATATCCCTAACCCTGGCCCCAGGGAGGCAGCAGACTTTCTCTGTGGAGTGTATCCAGCCGTCATATGGGGGCCTCAGTTCCTCTCAGAAGGGAGTCACCAACTACAATTACCCTTCTCTTCTTCTTGTTAGAGCTGGTCCTAATTCATGGGAGAGACCAACCTACCTTGGGTGACCCCTCTGATGGACCCTTGTCTCCACTTTTGTCTGTTTGCACCTCCAGATGTCCCTCCATTTCAAGAGCTCCATACCTGTTCTGCAAGGGTAGCCGGGATGGGAGGGAGGCCCAGAGGATTCACCTGCCTCATCGAGCAGGGACCTGTTTCCATTCCCCCTCACCTCTTAGATCTCCCTTGCCATTGGGTACAGGAAGAGGGAGGGGATCCTCTCTTTCTAGGGGAGCCTCCACCCACTGCCCTGTCCTCAAGGATGGCAGGGCCTGACTCCACCAGTCTATCTCCCTCTCACACTCCCTTATTGTCCTCAGCCTCTCCACCTCCTCCTTTAGCTCCATCCCCAGGCTGAGCAGATCATTCACCTGCTCACAGCGCGCACAGCCCCTGTTCCCAGGGGGATGATGTGGCATTCCCTGCAGCCTGCTGCCTGCACAGTTGCATCCTTTCGTGGGAGCTCTGTCTGGGTTTCCACATCCAGTTTTGTCTTCCTCTGCCTGGTGGAGACCATTGTTCTTTCAATGATGATTTCCTCCCAGGAGCTGATCTCTGCAGCAATCAGTTGTTCTGATTTAGTTGATTTATTCTGATTAGTTGTTCTTAAGAAAAACAGTTTTTTAATACTTTTGGCCTGGTGTATTTCAGATTTGACATAGAATACAGGTCTTACAAATTACAGCATTCACAACAGTTTCAGAGTGCAGGCAAAGACTGTCTTCAATTTAACCTCAGACCTGAACATTTCTTAGTCTTAAGGATATCATTGCTTGAGAACAAGCTCAATAATGACAAAAGATGAAGCCAGAATACCAGATGCAAATATGCTGGACATAGTAGATTTTACAGGACGGATAGGGAGCCAAATTTGTGCATTATATATACCTCTTGATCTGTATTTGAATAATTATGGTTCACAAAGACATGATAGACAAATTTACAGAAATGAATGTTATAGATTACTAGTAGCTGAATTTAGCGAACAGGGATGAATTATATCTTCTACCTTGCACTACACTCATCAACATAAAGAAGTATTTTTCTCAGGTAGCACCCATAGAATTGTCTGGTTTTGATACGTAAAGAAAGAAACTATGCTCTCACCTGTTTTAAATAACTTGGTATTTTCTTCTAGGTAGTTTTCACCTACTGTGAAAGTGACTTTTGAGTGTGGAAACAGTAATTCTGATGCTAGAACTGGGGACCTCTAAATGTACTTTCCTTAACAGCAGTGTTGAAAAATGAGGCTCTGCATAACTCAGATCTATCCAGAATGCTGTTAACCGATACATTCACTTTGAAGCAGTATGAAAATGAAATTAATAAGGGAAGGGATTTACAGTGCAATGCAGTATATTGTTTTGAATAAAGTGAAGATGACCTTGAGATGCAGAAAATATCAATTTCCAGTTGCTATGCCAATACTGAGCTATAGTTTTAGCCAAAGATTTGTGCAGTGTGGAGGATAACTCTTGTAGTTAGAGTCATGAAGAAAAAGAAGTTGAAAAATGTTGCTTACAGCAGCAGTAACTGTGTTTGACTAGTTTAGGACATTATCCCAGATTGTTGCATTTTATGACAAAAATCTGACTTTAAACATCATCTGAAGCTGTGTTTTGCATTGGAATTTTTATATTATTTTGATGGGGAAGGAATAAGAATCAAAGATAAGACATAGTAGGATGTTTGTAAAAAGCTGCAGTAACAACATTTGTTCCTGAACAAGTCTTTTACCAGTGGGTTTGGGTTAGGTTACAACATCTCAATAAATGTACAGAAGTAGACAAATAGAGCATAGAAAACATGGTTTATAAACAGGTACATATCAATGCAGCAATTCCTCAATGCTGCTAATTTCACAGGACGGATTTCTCAGACTGAAGCAGATGGAAATTGGATAAACTTCCTTATTTGAGATATTACTGTTATTAAAAATACTTATGCATACTTTTAAAACATACTTTATAGCATAGAATTCAGTCAAAATGAACAAATTACACAACGAGACACGGGGTTTAGTTTAGTTGAAGTTTTGAAAGAATGAGTTTTAAAACTGAATGACCAACACAGCCATAGAAGTTATTGCTATTACATGAAGTATAAATCAGAAAAATTAATGGAAGAAACTTCTAGTAAGGCTTTTGCAAATGTAAATGCAACTTTTGTCCCAAGAAGTCTCAAAAATCAGAGGAAGCACTACCTGATCTTCTCATATTCTACTTCATAATATACAGCAGCAGCAAGGTTCAAAGACACAATGAATTACAGCTACTAAAGCTATAGGTTGATCCAGTATACTTGCTTCTGTTACAGAAGATGGAGCAACTTTGATGTATCCTGGTTATTATGACTATTCAGCAACTATTACCCCATGAATGGAAAAAAAATAAAAATCTCTTTCAACAGCACAGTCAGGCTGTGTTTTGTCTGTGGGTCCATGATCCAAAGCCCTTTTTCCTGCTGGTCGGAATTGCCTTTTGTCTTTCAGTCTGGCTGTCTGTTATTGCTGTTTCGCTTCAGTGCAACAAGAGTAACAAATAGCAAAAGGCAATCTATGTTGAAAATATGTTAATTTTGCTTTCTATCATTTCTGTCCTTACTAGCCATTTTTTTTTCCAGGACTGCAACTTCACCTTGCATAAATTAGTACATCTCAAGTGGCTTCTGGAGGTATGCTGATTTACACCAGCTAATGATCTATCTCCCACTGAGTAGAAGCACCACTAGTAGTGCAGACTATTTCTGTGCTACCTCAGTCCATTTCTCTAATCCCTATTTAGTTACTCTATTTCTGGTTACTGTCTCGGTTTTACAGACATAGTAAATGTTCATATATAAGAAAGCTACATCAAAACTGGAAGATAAAACAGTTCC
The DNA here is from genome assembly GCA_028020825.1 of Podargus strigoides. NCBI lineage: Eukaryota > Metazoa > Chordata > Aves > Caprimulgiformes > Podargidae > Podargus > Podargus strigoides. The sequence goes on from CM051663.1 coordinate 95,117,165, forward strand.
ACTTCAATATTCCTCTTCTCCCAAATTACTAATGATAGGACAAGAGGAAATGGCCTCGAGTTGCGTGAGGGGAAGTTTAGATTGGATATTAGGAAGAAGTTCTTTACTGAGAGGGTGGTTAGACACTGGAACAGGCTGTCCAGGGAGGTGGTGCAGTCACCGTCCCTGGGGGTATGCAAAAAACAGGTTGATGAGGCACTTGAGGCCATGGTCTAATGGTCTAGTGGTTAGGAATATCATGGGATAAAGGCTGGACTTGCTGACCCTGGAGGTCCCTTCCAACCATAATTATTCTATGATTTGATGATTCTATAAAGTATTCTAACATCCTATGTTACGCAAATTAATATATTGCAAAATAAACTTCCTGGATTTTAGAGGGAGTTTCCTTCATGATTCCAGTCTTCAGAAAGCAAACTTTTTTCCACAGTACATATGATACATTTTTTCTGCAAAATTCTATCAATGGCACCATTCAAACAGTAGATTGACAATGCTAGTACATGCTGCATTTGAGATTAAAACCAGTAACTAAATGAAAGAAATACTAGGCTGCATGAGTACAGGGAAGATGTGCCTTGAACTGAGATAACAAATGACAGCTCATGAGATTGACAGATAAAAAAATGAATTTCAGATGGAAGTACCTCCAAAGGAAAGATTCTCTGGGATTTGGAAAATGAGAAAAAGAAGAGAGTAATCTGATAAAAGTAGAGGGAGAAAGATTAGCTTTTGAAGACAGGCTAAAACTGATGATTGAGAATAGTGAAAAGGTTTTGCCTTTTTAGATATTTCTGGAGGCAGGTGAGTCTACAGCAACATGCACACACTTTAGAAAGGAAATCTGGAACCACAGAAGGCCTAAAAATATGTTAGGGTGCTAAACAGGCTCAGATGTGAAATCTGAGAGGAAAAAAAACTATAGAGGTCATCAAATGCTGACTATTTTAGAGTCTTCATTTATTTCTAGAATATTACTGAGATTCTCTGGTCCTCCCCAGAAGGGGCCTGGAAAGCAGATAAAAAACTCTGCATTTTACCAGACTCTTACAGGGCAACCCTTAGGAAAGGTTTCCAAGAGTCCTGCCTTCCCAGAAAATCTGTCCGGAGCTTTCAATCCCCACTGTCTTTAGACTACAAACCCAAGCCTTGTGACCTGCAGAAAGCATTCAAGCTTCAGAGAGCTGAAAGATATTTATATTTATAGCTGAGTATAACTGGGGGTCTAAGTTTTGCATTAGGATACAACACTGATGATTAAAATGTACAAGCTCCCATTACACAATAAGATTGAAGACCCAGTATGTTTTCTTTCATAAATACCCTTAAAGACAACTAATAAAGTCTGCATGTACTAAATAGAGAGAATATAAGGGCTAAACAATAGAGTAAAAAATCCCTACCATGCTGTGATTCTGTGTGATTCCTACCCCTGTGACTAAAAGTAACACAAGAAGTGTTTGGAACAGATTCTTACTATTTTTAGTTCTGATACAACAGAATAGTTTCAGAAGTAATAGGCTCATGCAATTTCTTTGTGCTTTCGTCCCTGAGGTTGGTGTTGTTTGTCAGGTGTAAAACCGACATCATAAACCTAACATGCTCTGAGAAGTGACTACAAACACTATGAGCATAGAACAGCAGTTTAGGCAAGGCAAATAGAATAGAATAGAATAGAATAGAATAGAATAGAATAGAATAGAATAGAATAGAATAGGGAACACAGCTGCAAGTAATTAACTTGGTGTCGCAGATAGAAAATTAACATCTTTTCACTGGCGTTACTAATCTGTTGGAATGTGAGTATAGAAATTTTTCCTTTGTCCTTAGGAAAAAAAACCAAACAACCAAACCCAGAACAAACACAGCCTGATTTCTGAGTTCTGCTATGACAAGGTGTCAAATAATGGGTTTAATATTCTAGAAAGACTTCTGTAGGAACTTCTGTTTTCATGATAGGCCCGAGGGGTAACCCAGGCTATGTTTAGAATAAATCTGATTACACTGTTAACTATATGCAGAATAATCCTAGTGCTTTTCTGGGCAATAAAAACAGAGAGTAGAGTAGAAGTCTGTTAATTGTTAAAAAAAAAAATAATGTTTTATAGAAAAAGAATTCCATATTTTTCCCTCATCTAGAAGGTGGAGTCTTCAAAGAAAACTGACTTGACTTTACAGGGAAAAGGAAAAAGAAAAATATTTCCATTGTTTCTCACTAACAGTGACAGCTAGCTGTTCACATACACTTAAACTAAATAGGAAGTCTCTATTATTTGAATTAAATTTCCCTTCTTGATCAAAGTATCTATTTGGGGTACCTGCAATATTTACTTTTTGGCAGATCTATGATGTATACTACAGACTTTCAACCCCTGTTGTCACACCTATATTATTGTTAGGGAGTAAAAAAATTATTGTGACACCCATTTGGGGGCTTTCTTCAAGAGTTTTGCTACATAAACTTACTGTGGCATCAAAGCAAGGCAGAAAGACAAAGGTTGCAGTTACTTAAGTTAAGAAGGGGCTGCCTAACAGGAAAAAAGAAAAGAAACAAATTGTGTGAACTTAGAAGCAGGAATAAACATAATTCTTCCTTAATTTTAGGCTCTTTTGCACCCCTTTAAGGTTCTTTCTATATAGCTGTAAAGGCTCCAGTAGTGAAACAACTACCAAGAGAAAAAGAAGAGAAAATTCAGTACCACTTTCTTACAGCCAACAAGTTCCTTAAAGATTTCAGACTGGAAAAGTTACTGGTCCTGAGGGGCACTGGTGAGTTTTAAACATTGGATAAGACAGTCTCAGGATAAGTGGTGATGGTGGTGAAGATTTCTTAAGTGGAATGGTCGTTAGCATTTTTTAGTTATGAAAAGAACGTTAAATTTTCTTTTACTGTATTTTTTTTTTTCTATTCTCACTGATTTCGATGTATTGGAAGTAAAAATGTGTTAGTCTGAGTGAAAATAACCATTGGCTAACTTCATGAAAGGACATAAGCAATGTCTGGCTTGTTTGGGGGAAAGATTTAGACCAGCCTTGCAGGTGGGGTTACCCAGCATTCAGAGCAACACTTTTAAAGTGTAAATGTATCTCCTTCTACTATATAACAAAATTTGCTCCCAGTTCATGGGAATATTGCATAGTGAAAGCAAACAAAATGCTGTGATACTACTATTGCAATTAAAGGAGAAGGGTAAAAGAGGATTTTTTTTTAGAAAAAAAAAGCCTGTATTAAACTCAATTACTAGCAGACACATAATGTTTATTTGAAAGGTGTTTTAAGGTTTTTCTGGGGTTTTTTGTTTTTTTTTTTATTATTGTGGACTATCATTCCATACTTCCCATATTATATTATAATTCCAGTACTATAGACTATCATTCCATGGCATATCCATCCATTGAATACTTCTTCCACAAATTTTTAGATTCTTTTAAATTTCACGATTGACAATAAAACTATTAGAATTATTAGAAAACCATGGGAAATATGCAGATATGTGCTCAACAATACTGCTTAAATCTTGTGTGAGGCCTTTGACAGTGCCTTGGAAATGCATTTAATACAGAGAAATTGTTTTCAACATTTAAAGTATTATGAACTGCCAATGGAAATAATGTTTGTAGTGATTATATTGTAAAACAACTGAAAAAATTAAGATTCAAACTTTGTATGAAAGCTGCTATATTCTTTTATGGTAATACCTTCTTCATTTACTCCACCTCCCATACAGTTTTTGCTTTGTGTCTGTTTCTGTGTAACTTCTAATTACCTAAGGAAATATTTAGAATTCATTTGATTCAAAGGAATAATTGAAATTTTCTTTCTAGTTCTTCATAGAGGGAGGGACAGTGGGAGAGGGAGTAAGGAACAGAAAGACTCAGCAGTGGTGCTAAATAATACATAAACCAGACCTCAAAAAGTCTCTTAAAAGAGTTGCTAGCATCCACAGGCATACTCCATAATCTCAGGACTGGTGAAAGGAAATCGATGTTTTCTTATCTGTAACTTACCATAGGTATGCTGTTACAAAATTTTAAACAAAACTTATGCTCATGGTAGCTTGATGAATTTGAGATCTGAATCCAAGATAAAAAGTTAGCCTTGGTCTTTCATGTAAGTGATTTAGTGGATAGCTTAGAAAATTCACCATCCCTTTGAATCTCATAAATAAAAATATTGCCTTATTTGACGTGTTCTGTCCTGTCCCTAACAAAACTAAATGTCCTTTCAACTATTTGGAATTTGGTATGCAAGTGATGTGACTACATTGTGGAAACTCTAAATAAGAGAATATTGTTGTGTTTTATGTGTTGTTATGCAGAAACATTAAACTAACATTGCATTAAAAAAAAACAACAGTAAAAGACAGTGTTCTGAGTATTTCATTACCAATTCAGCCCTTGGCTGACTACTCTGGCAAGAAATATTTGCCCTGCATGACTCAGATAGAAAAGTCTATAACTACTTCTTGTTGCATTTCCCCATCAGTAATTAAGAACACAGAGGATTACCAAGACACTGCTTTGTTTGTGTGCTGCTGCTGCTTAGATTATTCACAGCTGTGAAGGAAATAGCAAGCAAGTGCTAAAACCAGAATAAAGCAGTAAAAAATATTAGTACATTGAAAAATGTACTAATCGCAATATCACTAAAACTGATCACAAGTTTTTGTGACTTGCATATCTTAACTCAGGAAAGCACTGACTATGTATCTGACTCTAAGAATATGAATAATTGCACTCCCAAACTCACATAAAGGCACATTCATTTTCATGGTATTTTAATGCATACCAGTTCCTTGGATCAATAGGAACTGGATTACAGCTGTGACTAGTGTTATTATCTAATTAGTGCCTTTCTCAGTCAGGTCCTGTCTACTAAAAAATCTTCTGAGAAACAAATGAGAGTAAAATCCTCTTCCTTTTTTTAATTAAAAACCCCAAAAAACCAACAACTTAGTGGGAAATAATTAGGTGAGAATTAACATATGGTCCTCTTTTACAAAAGATAAAATGACTGTATTGTTGTACAATCATGCTGTGATATAGAATGAAAATAGACTGTAGGCCATATTTCCAGGTTGGCCTCTCCCTCTAACCTACCCATCTTTTTTTCTGCTGTTAAAAACTACTCTTTCAAGACTCTTTAAAGGTATTTTTGTACTTGTACTACAATTTAAGGAAAATTTTCACTAAATTACAAGGTGGTGAAAGAAGAATGGAGGAAAGAAACGTACCTGGTTAAAAATGGGACATGAAAGCATGACACAAAATCTAGAATCAAATCAAGGATGCTTCACTATGCACAAATTTCCCTGTTGTGGTAATTAGATGATCAGCTCTTCTCATATATTGGGAGCTTTGCTGTCCTTTACTTTCACTAAGGAAATATCCAAACTTTAATTACTACATGGTTTCTGTATGCCATTCAGGTGCTGGTAGTTTTCGTAAGAATCCTCCTGGTTTTAACTGTTTTAAGTTATGTCCAAGAATTTGCTGTTATCCAATAGGGTTTGCTATCTACTGAAGACCAAATGAGAAGATGAAAAGTATGAGAGACCTTTCCTAAAACATGCCTGTTGGTGCTTACTCAAGACTGAGAATTTTAAAACTACGTTACCAAAAGTTAACCTAGACATTTAAGCTGGTATCTTTTGTACTGGGTACTCTGCCTATTGTGTCCTTTTTTCTTTTACTTCCTAAAACCAGAAATATAGACCCAATCCAGAGAAGTCATCATGAATATTTTTGATTTTTAAAGGAATTCCACAGAAATTAAACATCTGTAAGATCTTTGTCAAACAGAATTCTTACTTCTTTCCTCTTCTGTCTTCTTCAATCACTAGAGACAAATCTCTTCTCCTTGTATCTAATAACAAATGAGAGGTCCTCTATGCCCTCAGAGATCATAGAATCAAACAGATCAATGATTTATTTCTAATTAAAAATGGCCAAATATTGTCTTGCCATGTAACTGAGCTAAACAGGGCAAAGATAACATATGTAGTCATTTTAATGGTGAAACTGAAAGAACTGTATCTTAAATAAAGGACAGGGGGCTTCTGGCATTGTGAGCTTTATGAGAAAGAAGTAACAAATTTCTGTGATATTCTGTGGTGGTGTTTGCACCCAGAACAGTAGTTTTAGATGTTTAAAGCAGAAACATCTGCTAAAGGCATAGGTTGAGTGCTGGCTGGGCTGAGCTCAGCAGAAGGAGAGGTTTCTGTATTTTTTATTTCATTCTGACCAGTTTCATTAAAGTTAATGACAATAGCTACTAGCAATTTGAAGAAAAAAACATAGGTACAAAAGAAATAGAAGAAATTTTAAAAGAAGAGAAAAGAAGAAATTACAAAAGCAGTCCTCAGGGAGCACAGCAACCAGGGCATGGCTCATCAGAAGAGCAGCTGTTCATACAGGCAGGGCATGCAGGGAAGGTGTGTGGGCAGGGCCTGGTCCCCTTCTGGCTTGATGATGTGGTAGTTGGAGGCCGTCTTGGGCTTAGTGACCACAAAATGATAGAGTTTTCAATTCTTGGTGAAGTAAGGATCGGGGTCAGCAAAACCACTACCATGGACTTACAGAGGACAGACAGGAAGGACACTGGTTGAGAGAGTCCCTTGGGAGACAGTGCTGAAGGACAAAGGGGTCCAGGAAGACTGGACATTCTTCAAGAAGGAAGTCTTAAAGACAAAGGAGCAGGCTGTCCACATGTGCCATGAGACAAAAAAGCAGGGAAGACAATCGGCCTGGCTAACAGAGAGCTTTTTCTGGGACTCAGGAAAAAGGAGAAAAAAAACTCTCAGGAGAGTTTGCCACCTTTGGAAAAGGGGCAGACAAGTCAAGAAGTGTACAGGGATCTTGTTAGATCATGCAGAGAGAAAATTAGAAAGGCAAAATCCCAACTAGAATTCAATGTGGCCACTGTCATAAGAGATATTAAAAAAAAATGTTTTTATAAATATATTAACAACAAAAAGTCAGTCAAGTAAAATCTCCATCCTTTATTTCAGTGTGCCAATACTACATTCTTTGTATTGTGCCATCTAGAAGAAGGGCTGGAAGGAAGATCCAGGGAACTACAGGCTTGTCAGCCTGACCTTGGTACTGGTAAAGATTATGGAGTGGCTCAGCTTAAGTGTGCTTACACAGCATGTGCAGAACAACAGGGGATAAGGCCCAGACAGCACAAAAGGCTGTGGATTTTGTCTGCCTATCTTTTGACAGTCTCCCACATCATTCTCCTGGAGAAACTGGCTGCTCATGGCTTGGACAGATGTACTCTTCACTGGATTAAAAACTGGCTGGACAAAGAAGCCTAGAAAGTTGTGGTGAATGGAGTTAAATCCAGTTGGAGCCCAGTCACAAGTGGTGTTCCCAAGGGCTGAGTGCTGGGGCCGGTCTTGTTTAATGTCTTTATCATTGATTTGGATAAGGGGATTGATTGCACCCTCAGTGAGTTTGCAGACGACACCAAGTTGGGTGGAAGTGTTGATCTGTCTGAGGGTAGGAAAGCTCTGCAGAGGGATCTAGACAGGCTGGATGGATGGGCTGAGGCCAATTGTATGAAGTGCAATACAGCCAAGTGTTGGGTCCTGCACTGGGGTCACAACAATCCCATGCAATGCTACAGTCTTGGGGAAGAGTGGTTGGAAAGCTGCCTGGAGGAAAAAGTGCTGGTTGACAGTCAACTGAACATGACCCCACAGTGTGCCCAGGTGGCCAAGAAGGCCAACGGCATCCCAGCTTGTATCAGAAATGGTGTGACCAGCAGGGGTAGGGAGGTGATTGTCCCCTGTACTCAGCTCTGGTGAGGCCTCACTTCTAGTACTGTGTTCAGTTTTGGGACCCTCACTACATGAAGGACATTGAGGTGCTGAAGCGCTTCCAGAGAAGGGCAAGAAAGCTGGTGAAGGGTCTGGAGCACAAGTCTTATGAGGAGCAGCTGAGGGAACTGGGGTTGTTTAGTCTGGAGAAGAGGAGGCTGAGGGGAGACCTCATTGCTCTCTACAACTACCTGAAAGTAGGGTGTAGAGAGGGGGGGGTCAGCGTCTTCTCCCAAGTAACAAGCGATGGTATGAGAGGAAGTGGCCTCAAGTTGTTCCAGAGTAGGTTTAGATTGGATATTAGGAAAAATGTCTTTACTGAAACTACTACCAGGAATTGGCACAGGTTGCCCAGGGAAGTGGTTGAGTGACCATCCCTGGAGGTGTTCAAAAAATGTGTAGACTTGGCACTTTGGGTTTAGTGGACATGGTGGTGTTGGGTTGATGGTTGGACTTGATGATCTTGGAGGTCCTTTCCAACCTAAATGATTCTAGGATTCGATGAAATATTTGGACAAAACTCTTCATTGTTGAGCAACATACACGATGTATAACTTTATATTTTGTCCCTAGAGTTTGCAATCCAGGGTGTTTCTCTGCCTTTTCTTCCATTTCCCAAATTTATTGAGCTGCAGTACAACCTAGAATTCAAAGTAAGAATTCTCACTTTGAGAAGGGAGCTGATATATTAGAAGGAGTGTTTTGCGTTCTACACAGAATATCTGATGAGTTGATTTTTTTCCTAACAATGTCTTAGGGATTATTATCAGAAGCCATTAAAAAAAAAACTAAAAAAAAATACAAATCAAGGACATTCCAAAAGGAAAGCAATCAGTTTTTATGGAAGAGATTTTCCTGCAAATCAAAGGAAGAAGCACCTTCTCTACATTATTAATCTTGTTTGAAACCATTTCAACATTCAAATATAATGTATTTTAAACTACTTCAGAGTGAAATTGAAACAAAACAAAATCAAATCCAAACCTAATACCAAAAACCCCCTCAAAAATTTATTTTGAAATTACTGGAAAGATGGATACATACTGAATGCACTAAATGAAATATTTTCTTTTATCCAGTTTTTGGTTTGTAGTGTGTGAAAACTGTTAAATATATCCTTTTAAATGGTCAGTTGCAATCAAAACAGCTCAGTTTAATTCTCTTGGAAAGGGATATTATTATTTATTGAATGGAAAGAATAAAAACCATTTACATTGTTGAGACAAAATAGACATAATTTCTACTGGACAAAAGCATAATATATCTAATAAATATTTAGAGTGTTCCCATGTCTTGTTATAAATATTTTTACAACAAATATTGTGTATTTAAGTCAAATATATATGAGACAGAATTCAATTTTCATGTAGATGTCTCAGCTTTAATTCATTGAACTGTAAAGTACAAGTAATTTCAAAATTGAAATTATTTTTAAGTGTTGAAATTCTTTTTACTGATAATAACCACTTTTATTTTAATTCTTAATGAAGCTGTACAATCTGCAAATCTAGTTTTACATTCTCATTGCAATTCATGTTTGTGATTTAAATTTTAGTATTTACAGTGGAAAGTGTGCTGGTATAAGCAAATAAAAAAAGGAAATTTCTTATTTCCCCTTTGATGTGGTATAATCTTTACACTGTTTAGCACCGAGCAACATTAAAGTACTACTAATATTAAATAATGATCAGACCATTCTCTTTTCCATTAAATCACTGTTAATTTTCAGGACTATATCCTTTATCCACTTTACATTGAATTAGTAATATTCTCGTGCATGAGCAGAGGAAAAAACTGGACCTGGCAACATTCTCTACATATTCTCCTGCCAGATGCACTAGCACAACTATTTTACTGGAAAGCCATCTGACACTGTAGCAGTTTCTTTTTACTAAGAGCAATAGTAGCTGCAGTCTATTATGATTCATCTTTCACATGAGATCATGCTCATAGCAAGAGGTGTTGCTGTAATATAATGAAAAGAAAAGGTTAAGAAATTTTTGAAGTGATATTTTGATGATATTTTGTCCTTCTGCAAAAGGGCAATGTGGAAAACACAGGGAGCATTGCAATCTGAGTCAATGTTCACCCTCCTCCTGTAAGAGTTACCAGTGTAATCAGGGGGCATGCTGACATGAGTACTGCAGACTCCTGTACCCAACTTGTGTTTGCCAACAAGAGTCAACAAATCCTATTCTTTCTGGGCTCAGCAGAAGCTCACCACTTTCTGTGAGAAGGGTGAATACAGTTGGGACTGCTGAGCCAAAGAAATTATAACATTTTTCTGTGAGGTAGAGGTAGCTAGGTGGCTATTTCTTTTTTTTTTTTTTTTTCCTTTTTTTTTTCTTTTTTTTTTGTATTTTGGAAGGGATCTGATGAATTTTGGTCTTTCCTTTCCTGGAGGAGGAGCCTGGAGCCAAGTCAGTAACAATGACTTTAATGATCCATTTTCAGCCCCATGGGCATTAGAATTACTTTCTCCTACATTTCCGTGTCTTTATCCTCTGGTTGTAAGAACTCCTCCAGACAGTAGACTTGAACATTAAAGAGATATCTTTGGCCTGCTCTAATCATGGGCTGTTTGCAAAGTTCTCTCTTCAGAAGTTGTCATTTTTCAGTGCAAAAGAAAAGAGTAGTTCCTTGAGACTAGCAATCAGCCTTCATGTGCAAATTTCAGGCAGAAAGCCAAACATAATTGAGAAACATTTAATGAGATGCTGAGCATGATTTCAGAAGCTCCATGGTCGGGCAGGCAGACAGTCACTTTAGGAGACATTTTGTATTAGTTTTTCTCATGCCTAGAGACTGATATGACTGATATGAAAAGCTGGACCATAAAATAAAACCACTTCTGGAAACCTTGCACACAAGGAATCAGACATTTTCCACTGCTGTGTTAGAGTCAGTCTCTCTGATATAGAGTCATACTTTTGAAACGCTTCGTTTATTTGCAGAATTATCCTGAGATTTAACTGTGATGACATAGCATAATAGCTGTTAAGGAATTCCTTGTGGGCCAGCTTGAGCCTTCAGGCACAGCCTAGGACAAAGGGCTGAGCAAAACCTGGATGAACCCTTGAGTAACCTAGGGAGGCATTGTTTTCCCAAGATAAATAACAATTCTTCTGCTGCTGTTTCCTTTCTTGGTGGATTTGTGAGACACATCTTGTATATACAGTGTACACTTCTGCCTCCATCCCACTTCACTCTGAACAGTTAGGGGTCAGCAGAGGGATGGTTCTGCTTGTTTCCTTGCAGCACTTTACCCTAGGGAAAGACAAAAGGGCTGTGGTGCAAGTCTTCTTCCTATATTTCTGGACCACCCAGGTAGCATGAGCAGAACAATCAGCAGGGCATTGCTTTCCTTTCTACCCTCAGAGGGATGTGTAGGTCAGCCTGCACTGTGGCTCACAGAGAGCAGTTTCAAAGGAAGAAAAGAAGGAAGGAAAAGCCAGGGAATACCACCAATGCTTTTGCTAATCCTAGGTTACTGTTATCGCATCTAAGATTGATGGCATCACTAGGAAATACTATGAAATAAAAGACATATTTACAGTCCTGTATGAATAGGATCCACCTAATAAATACAGTGTGGGCTGTAAAGTCTTCTTCAGGCATGTGTCATAACAACTGTTAGCCCCTGCCAGCCCTTCTATCCTGAATAGCAGAAAGAAGTTGTGCAATTGTGCAATGTAATAACTTGTTACCGATTTTAAAATCGTTAAAACATTAATTGTCATTTCTGCCACAACATTACTTTATTACTTTTATTTTAGGGAACCATGGGGACTTAGCGTTAAGAAGCATGTTGACATATTTTACAAAAGGAAAGTGCAATATAAGGATTTCTTAAAAGGATACCTGTTAGCTATGTTCATATTTGTGAAGGATTAACTACTGAAAGTGATTAGTTCACAGTGTTACGGACTGCTGTCTCCATTGGTACTTACTCCTTGCAAACTGACAATATGTTTGTGGTTATGAACAGCACAGTTACAAGGAAACCCTTTCTTAAGCAAAGAAGTTGCAGTCAATATTAGTGCCATGAGATATATGAAATGAGCAACTACAGACACTGCTGTCTTGGGATTCTGAGCATCAGATTGTAATTCTGGGAAATAACATAATCAATACAGGATTCATAAAGCAGTAGGACAAAGATCTGCAGCATGGAGTCTGTAATCATCTCAGTTCAGTTCAACTTAGCTATACAGCAAGAGTCTCCTTTATTATAGCAAATTTACATAGCACCCAGAAAGATCATGGCAATTTTTTGAAGTCTGAGTTGCATTTACATGACTCCATTGAATAATATCAATTATCCTTCCCCATCCTGTGAATTACAAAAAAAAAAATATTTTTACGTGTGTCTGATCAACCATGAGAAAAAAAATATCAAGACTTGTATAACAGTTTTACAGTATCTTTGTTTCACAAAGACTATCCGTATTTTTAGTATTCTTAATTGGTCAGGTTTTAGAAAATCACAGCAAAAAATGTGTGCCTCTGTATGAATCTCAGTCTTTTTCTTTTTTTCTCCTTATCAATCTCTCCTGCCCCCAAAATTTAAAAAAAGAAAAAGAAAAAGAAAAGATAGGTAGATGAAGGAAGGAATAAGATACTTATTTTTTAGATGTTTTCACTGAAGAATAGTAATTTAAAAATCACCACTTACCAAGAAAAAGTAAATACAGTATCCTGAATTTCTGAAACATGGGACTGTGAAGTTTTTATACTTTCATGATGGATCCTTTATATTATAATGAAAATTATTGGTCTATGCTGGAATTATGTAAATAGAAATAAAAGCTGTGAAATTTCTAATATAAAAGTGTTCCTACACTGAAATGTATGGATGCCTTAGAAATGTCAATTAATTGTAGCGCCTTCTAATTTTTAATCAATCTTCAATTAAAGTAGAATTTCTGTAGGATCTGTGACACTTATGTTGTTTTGCTAATGTTTCAAACTGCACTGATTCTGTATTTTAATTGGTAGGCTTGGAACTTTTAATTACGAATTTTTTTTTAATTAGTTCTTCTGTCAGAGGTAGTAAAGGCATTTATAACTAAGAGGACTGTATAATCTTACAGTGATACTGCTGTGTAGCATTGGGCTAAAATGAGTTGGTTTTTACTTCATAGTAACATTTTAAACTTAATGTAAATGATTTGACTCAGTTACAAAAAAAAAGCTACAATATGAATACACATTGTAATTTCTGCAAATAACCCCAGCAGTATTTATTTGTGTTAGAACTTCAGAAAAAATCACAGAATCACAGAATCACGGAATTTTCAGAGTTGGAAGGGACCTCTAGGGATCATCTAGTGCAGTTCCCCTGCTTTAAAGCAGGATTCCCTAGAGCACATCACTCAGGACTGCATCCAAGTGAGTCTTGAAAATCTCCAGAGAAGGAGACTCCACAACCTCTCTGGGCAGCCTGCTCCAGTGCTCTGGCACCCTCACTGAAAAGAAGTTCTTTCTCATATTTAAATGGAACCTCCTTTGTTCCAGCTTGTGCCCGCTGCCCCTAGTCCTGTCACTGGGAAACTGAAAAGAGTCTGGCTCCATCCTACCTCAACCCACCCTTCAGGTATTTGTAAATATTAATTAAGAAAACAAAAGTTAAAATGCTACAAACCAACATATACAAAGTAGAATATACATAGTGTACGATATGTATAGGCCCTGTATAGACAAAATAAACCATCAGAGAGGGTCAGTACAAGTGAGAGCACAGGCACAGAAGAGAGATCCGTGCTGAGGGAGCAAAATGATAAATCCAGGAATAAACACTTCACTACATGAACCCCAATCATCTGTCTTAAAGGCAAGACCACTTTCCCTCTCTTCAGTCCAGCTAGATGAGACTAGATAAAGTGTTTCTCTTTCTCAGATGAGAAGAGGTTCCGAAATCCAGAAAAATCTATGTAGAAATTTGTTGTTGTGTTTGCTCAGCCCTAATCAACTTTAGGATCAATCCTGATTTCTTTCTCATTAACCAAAGGATTATTTTCTACATGAGCAAAACTAACTAGTAAGCATATGTGCTGTAAAAAAAATCTTACAGCCACAATTACTCTCTGGAACAAATGTCTATGTAACATCAAAGGAAAAAATCCCACTCATCTATGCATGCAGTAAATGGAATCATAGAATCATTTCAGTGGAAAACACCCTAAAGTCATCAAGTCCACCCGTCAGCCTAGCACTATTAAGTGCACCACTAAACCATGTCCCTAAGCTCCACAAATACACATTTCTTAAATACTTCCAGAGATGGGGACTCCACCACTGCCATGAGAAGCCTGTTCCAATGCTTGATAACCCTTCCACTGAAGAATATTTTGCTAATATCCAGTCTAAACCTCTTCTGGCACAACTTGAGGCCATTTCCTCTCATCCTATCACTTATTACTTAGGAGAAGAGACTGACCCCTACCTTGCTGCAACCTCCTTTCAGATAGTTGTAGAGAGCAATGGGATCTCTCCTCAGCCTCCTTTTCTCCAGGCTAAACAACTGTAATTCCCTCAGCTGCTTCTCATAAGACATGTGGCTTTTGTCTGGGATCTATCAGTTTCACTGAATTAGTCCTGCAACATTATTGTACTTAAGGCTTTTACACTACCATTACAGAGTGGTACATCACTACAGCTCATACATAGCTCTTGCTGGTTTAAACAGCAGTCTGGAAGCATCAACTAGACAAAATGCAACTACTTAAGGATATTTTTTTATTATTCTGAGCAAATACTCACAGTTTCTTTTGCTGCATGAATTATTTACTATAATTTCAAAGAAAAAAAGGTCCTTGATTTTTGGCAGTGTTAATTTTAACTGAATTAAAAATCAAGAGCACTCACTCAAAGCGACACCAGGGGGGAAAAAAAAAATTTAAAAAAAAAATCAACTACTATGACTTCCTGAAAACAAAGAAGAAATACCTTCATTTTCAAAGTTACATTCAGTGTAATATCAAGTAGTTATACTAATAATACAAACCACAAACAGATTGATTTAGGAGAGAAACTGCATTATGACTTGTAATTTCCTACCACTCTTGAGTCAATCTTTAAAATCTATGCCCAAAACAGCATTCCTGTCAATGTTCTTTGATTTGCACATAACCTTTAATATTGCTGTGCTTGTTTACCAGGGTCAAGTTTTAAAAAACCAAGTGTCTAAATTTTGATTTCTAAATCTATATTTATGTCACTGAATTGACAGTTTGATTTTACAAAAGCCTTGAGCATCAAGCAGTTCCCATTGATTTCGTAATACAGTTGGACAGTGGAAGATCAATACTCCTAGGTGCTTAAATATCTTCCAGCATCAGGGCTCTGGTAGTTCTGGTAGCTCTGGTAATGCTGTATCATGGTGACCAGTTATTTTGACTTGTCACTGCAGTGTACATGACATTTCATTGCTATTGCACATCAGTGTGTGGCCTAATCCTGTGATTTCAGCTACAGCCAACAATATTGCCGGACTGATCCCTATTTCACAGAATCACAGAATGTTAGGGATTGGAAGGGACCTCAAAAGGTCATCTAGTCCAATCCCCCTGCCAGAGCAGGAACACCTAGGTCAGGTCACACAGGAATGCATCCAGGCGGGTTTTGAATGTCTCCAGAGAAGGAAACTCCACAACCTCTCTGGGCAGCCTGTTCCAGTGTTCTGTTACCCTCACTGGGAAGAAGTTCTTCCTCACATTTATGTGGAACCTCCTATGTTCCAGCTTACACCCATTGCCCCTTGTCCTATCATTGGATGTCACTGACAAGAGCCTGGCTCCATCCTCATGACACGCACCCTTGACATATTTATAAACATTAATGAGGTCACCCCTCAGTCTTCTCTTCTCCAAGCTAAAGACACCCAGCTCCCTCAGCCTTTCCTCATAAGGGAGATGTTCCACTCCCTTCATCATCTTTGTGGCTCTACGCTGGACTCTCTCGAGCAGTTCCCTGTCCTTCTTGAACTGTGGGGCCCAGAACTGGACACAATACTCCAGATGCGGCCTCACCAAGGCAGAATAGAGGGGAAGGAGAACCTCTCTTGACCTACTAACCACCCCCTTTCTAATACATCCCAGGATGCCATTGGCCTTCTTGGCCACAAGGGCACATTGCTGGCTCATGGTCATCCTGCTGTCCACCAGGACCCCCAGGTCCCTTTCCCCTACACTGCTCTCCAGCAGGTCAGCCCCCAACCTGTACTGGTACATGGGGTTGTTCTTCCCCAGATGCAAAACTCTACACTTGCCCTTGTTGAAATTCATTAAGTTTTTCCCTGCCCAACTCTCCAGCCTATCAAGGTCTCGTTGAATGGCAGCACAACCCTCTGGTGTGTCAGCCACTCCTCCTAGTTTGGTGTCATCAGCAAACTTGCTGAGGATACATTCTGTACCCTCATCCAAGTCGTTGATGAAGATATTAAACAACACCGGTCCCAGTACCGACCCCTGAGGGACTCCACTAGTCACAGGCCTCCAACTAGACTCTGTCCCATTAACCACAACTCTCTGGCTTCTTCCCTTCAGCCAGTTCATAATCCACCTCACTACCTGATCACTAAACCCATACTTTATCAGCTTATCTACAAGGATGCTGTGGGAGACAGTGTCAAATGCTTTACTGAAATCAAGATAAACCACATCTACCGCTCTACCATCATCTATCCACCTAGTTATTTCCTCATAGAAGGCAATAAGGTTGGTCAAACATGACTTACCCTTGGTAAAACCATGTTGACTGCTCTTAATGACCCTCTCATCCTTGATGTGCCTAGAGATCGTGCCAAGAACAAGCTGTTCCATCACCTTTCCAGGGATGGAGGTGAGGCTGACCGGTCTATAGTTACCCGGGTCCTCCTTCTTGCCCTTCTTATAGATTGGAGTGACAATGACATGAGCTGTTTTAAGACATAGTGAGGCTTTGGGAAGAATTGAATAAAAAAGAATGAAATAACTATATAGAAAAATATATTAAAGTTTTTTTTATATATACACACATATATCTATACAATATACATATTTATATAAAAACATACACATATACATAAATACATGTACATATACTATTAATACCAGTACCTATCTTTCCAGATACAAATAGAAGTAGATAATACATACAGAATTCAAGCACACAAGAAAGAGAGCTGCTGTTTAAAGCGCATAGTCCTTCGTTGAAACAAAAAACAAGTGCAGTCGGAAGATTAGGTCCAATGTGGTTTAGATGACACTTTAAAGGAGAAAGAGAGAAGTTAGGAGTAGAGGAAGCAAACAGCCAAGACTTTGTACGAGACAGAGCTTCCTCCATTCCCTGCTGGGATCATCCCTTGCAGGTGGGGCAAAACTTGACCATTAACACACTCACAGACGTGTTATATTGCTACCTGCACAAGTGAGTACAACATCTTTCTGTCAAGGAAACTTTATTACACTTCTTTCATGTCCTTCTTCCTGTCTATCCAGACTCATCATACTCTTCACGTAATTCTGAAAAAAAATATGGCAATCTACAGCAACCGTTTCTATAAGGGTTAAGCAACACAGCAAAGTTGGAGAAACATTTTCTACTTTGTGTTGAACTCTTTCCATTTAAGAACCTTATCCACAGCTTCTACTGACCTATTTTTTCTTATATTGAATATATTTTTGTACTTGTACTGCTTACATGACTGCCATTAGAAAGTCTTAATGGACGTCTTTATTCAAGCATTAAGGATAAGTCAAAATAATCTGAAAAAATCATGAAATCATGGAGTCAGGGAATAGTTTTGGTTGAAAAAGATATTTAAAGGTCATCTGTCCACTCCCCCTGCCATGGGCAAGGACATCTTTCACTAGATCAAAGTCCTGTCCAACCTGACTTTGAACACTTTCAGTAATGGGACATCTACAACCTCTCTGGGAAACCTGTTCCAGTATCTCATTACCCTCAAAAATGTCTTCCTTCTATCCTGTCTAAATCTATCTTCTTTCAGTTTAAAACTATTGTCCCTTGTCCTGTTACTACAGGCCCTGGTAAAAAGTCTCCCTCCATCTTGAGACTCTTTGTCACAAAACTTCTTCATCTTGGGAAGTAATTTTGCTGAAAGCAAGTTAGGACTCATCTGAATATAGTGCATTAATCCTGAACAATAAGTTTAGGAATTAGTTTTGCATCTAGGCAGAATAAACTGCTACAAAAGTTTTTGTGTTCAGTACACTCATCACCTTACATACACAGGTTCCTCCAAATACCTCTTGCACACCATAGCAGAGACTTCAGATGATCTTTTTGTGAAATGAAAAAAGTATGGAGTATCTCCATTTGGGAGATTATGACTATAATGTGAAGTCATAAATTGGTTTGGACTTTAGTTTTTTTAGGAGCCTACAAAAAGCATAAGCCCCCTGGATATTCAGTATTTAAAAACACTTTTGAAAATCTCATCCTTAAAATGGTCCTTTAGCTTAGTCCTAGTCCAAATTTGTTGTCATCTCTAAATATTTTTTAATTAGCATTTTTCTGAGTCTGCGCTTAAATTACTGTATATAAAATGCCTTCTTCAATACCAACTCAAATTTGGGGGTTTGTAAAACAGTGTGGGTTTTGTGTGCAGATAAATGTTCATTAGGAACCTGCACAAACGGGTATTTAAAAAACTTCCACAACCATGGCTAGATCTGTATAGTCACTGAATTTTTTTTCAGGGGACACGACAATCTTTTAGACTTTGACCTTGGTCCATTCTTTAAGGACGTGAAGACAAGGCAACTTCTTAAATAATGCAACTTGTGCAATCTTCCAGGCAAATGGCAAATTAATCAGACTCTGAATCCTTGTTTTTTGAAGACTTGTGCATTTTTAAAGAAGATGGAGTAATTGTTTAGTGACTTGGTGCCATTGATTTTCATTATGGATGGTGTTGACTGGGTTTGTGTCAGGTCACCTGGGAGAGATAGCCTTTGCATAGTTAAATAAAATGGGGAAAGTATCACTTCTTATTCCACATTCACGAGAAAAGCTCCAGACCTTGAAGCAAGTTTTGTGTGACCTTTTTGTTAAGCAACTTTTCCTTCCTAGCCATTTGAATAAACGAGAGAAATGCAATGCTGCATAGGCATGAAACAGAGGTCTGGATTACACAGGCCAATAGTTTCCTAGTTAAGAAAAGCTGATCAGAAGAAAAAGTGTAAGACAATACAGAAATGGTATCATTTGCTAGATGTATGTAGTGCTACTTGATTACTCCAATAAAAATAACTGGAATAGAAATTAAAATATCCAAAGAATAGAAACACACTTATTTTAATATGTGTGGTAGTTTGCAAGTTCTTATAAATTTATGATAGTTATGTTGAGCGAAAGATAGAAATGCCATAATATACTCACTGAATTTAATTGAGATACAGATTTAACCCACCAGCCTCTAGGTCTTTTCCTCCTAAGATAGTGCTTGTCATTTTGAAGTTATTATAATTTTTATATTTTCAGATGTAATACAGAATTATTTTTAAACTATTCCTTCCACTCCAGAGTAATAAAAATATATCAATATATCAGTCTCACTTCAGATTTTGCTTTCAAGTTGGGTGAGTTTTCTGGGTTTGTATGCTTGTTTGGTTTTTTTTTACTTTCTTCTGCTCCTCTTTTTTCTGGTTTTTCCCCCTCTGGGAGTGAGGAGGGGAAAGGGGGAAACTATACACAAATTGCATATAGCTGGAGAGCAGCCCCACGGAAAGAAATTGGCGAGGGTGTAGGTTGATGGCAGGTTGAATATGAGTTAACAATGTGCCCTGGCAGCCAACAGGTCCAATTGTCCTGGGCTGCATCAAGCACAGAATTGCTAGCCAGTCAAGGGGGTTACTGTCCCACTCTAAACTGCACTGGTGCAGACCCACATTGAGGACTATCTGCTATTTTGAGCACCTCAATATAGGGACATCGAGCTATTTGAGTGTGTCCAGAGGATGGAGACCAAGACGGTGAATAGTCTCGAGGAAAAGACTTACGAGGAGAGGCTGAGGTCACTTGGTTTGTTCAGCTTGGAGAAGAGAAGGCTGACATGGGACCCCATAGCAGTCCACACCTTCCTCAAGCAGGGCATGGAGGGGGAGGTGCTATCTCCTCTCTGGTGACCAGCATTAGGACACAAGGAAATGGAATGGATCTTCATCAGGGGAAGTTCAGACTGGATGTTAGGAAAAGGTTCTTCACTGAAAGAGTGGCTGGTCCAGGCTCCCCAGGGAAGTGGCTGGTCTTCACTGAAAGAGTGGCTGGTCCAGAGAACAGGCTCCCCAGGAAAGTTGTCACAACACTAAGGCCGTCAGAGCTCATGGTGTGTCTGAACAAGGCTCTCAGTTGTATGGTTTAGTTTTAGGTAGTCCTGTGAGGAGGAAGGAGTTGGATTTGATGATCCCTGTGGGTCCCTTCCAACTTCAGATATTCTGTGATTCTATGATTCTAAATTGTTTTATAAAACCACAAGAAGCCTACAGAAAATGTTATCATTCCTAGCAGAACTTTGAAACACCTTACACGATGTAGATAGAAGAAACGATATAAAACTTTCACGTTTATAGTTGTTCAACAGAACAGATCAGTGCTGTTTCAGAAGAGTTGAAATTTTGGACTGTAGTCCACAGTAATCAAATGCAGTTGCTACTGTTGCCACTTCTCTGTTTTCATGAACATGGTCTTCTCAGCAAAGCTGGTGACCCTTCTGCATTGCTTACACTAGAGCAGATGATCACCATGTCTGTGGCTGACTTATGAGAAATGTTCAAAGTGTCTGCCACAGAAAAAATTACCCCATTTAAACTCAGCCATGAAAGGAGAGAAGTATTTTGGGGGTATAATCTCCAATAGTCAATGTAAGTGAAAAATTATGTGAACGGAGAGAGGTAAGGGTAGAGTCTCACAAGTGCAACTGCATGCAGAAAGAAGAGAAAAGCTGAGAACCCCTTAATCAAAATTGTACCATTTCCATGAGGGAATAGTATGCAAACCAATAATTATAATGTTATCTGTATCAATATTTATAACTGCTTGAAATCAGTAAACCATTTCAGCCTTTTTTATATATGTAAAATTTTGGTTGAATAAAGATGGAATCAAACGTTCTTACACAGTTTTACTTCCCAACAATCCCTAAAGCCTGTTCAGTTTAAAATTTCCAGAAAGAATATGAAATCCTCTGACTCTGTTCTATAAGAGGAAAAATTTAGTTTTTCTTTCTGAATACAAAATGAAGAAAAAAAAAAAAAATCGATATTTTCTCCAAAACAAAAGGAAACTGACAGAGAGTTCAATAACAGTTAAATAAGTTCCTGAAGTCCATAAAAGGGACTTCTTGTTGGAAAATATTTTCTATCTGATTAGTCTTTCTTTTTTTTTTTAAATGAAAGTTGCTTGGTCATACCTGAAAATTTCTCAGAGTTTTAGCATTCACCTTGCTGAATTGGGAATGTTTGATGTAACCACTGAAGTGTTTATATATATATTATTTCTAATGGACCAACATATGATACCCTTCCAATTGCATCACACTTTAATCCACAGGCAGTCCCTTGACTGGGGAGGGAGTATTCCTTATATAAACTACTTCTTTAAGATGTCATATGGCAAAACATTCTAAGCCAAATGCAGTGTCTAGGCAGCAAAAATCACCCCAACTTCTCTAAACTAAATCTTTCCCACTGGAAGACTGCTTCTATCTTCATCCTCTTTTCAATAACACTTTTTTTAGAACAACCTTGCTAGTGAATCACACCAGAGCAATAATTGCCAGATTTGACATAGTCACATCAGCATGTGGACATACATGATGTAAGTTCATGGAATAATGAAGTTTTCAGATGTGCAATGAGATTCTGTGGTATCTGTGGTCTGAAACACATGAGATAGACGAGAGGAGGGTGGAAGACAAAAATTAACTTGCTCAGCCAAAGCACATTTAGGTATCAACACCACAGAGGAACAATTGAAATAAATATAACACTCATTAAATAATTGGTGCTACTAGTCAAATTATTTTCCCATAACAGAGTGTGACAACAAATCTTAAACAAAAACTATGACAAAATGAGAAAAAGAAAATGAACAAGATACAAAGCATATTGTGGTATAAACCGTCAAGCAACTGAAACTTTTTTTTTAAAATAGCAATAAAAATGAAAGTACAACATCATTATATGTTCCTAGCCATCACTGTAAAGCCAGCAAAGCATGCGGTGACTGAAAAAGCAAGCAAAAAAACGTTTGCAACTACTTTAGGCAAAGGGAGCAAAATAGCCTTTCAAGTTAAGCTGACCAAATGAAATCTGTCTTGTGAAAGTGAAACAGTGCCTCTATAGGATATTTTTAAACTAAATTTAAACACTATTTCATGTAGTCAGCTGCTCCTAAGTGTATCCAGCGTGCATGCCACTCATGCAAAGATTAAATATTTTGCAATATATAAAGCATTTTAGTATATTATAAGGCAAGATTCATAACATTTGGTCTCAGTAAACTATTTTTTCATAAACTGCTGGCAGATTGACTATATAAATTAATTTAGACATGTCAGAAATAGTTTTGAAAAAATCATCTTAACATGACTTAAAATATATACCTCAAACATTGTGCTCTATTATTACATACATTATTCTCTCACATCAGCTGACATAAATTGAACAGTATTACAGAAAAAAATCCCATTATTTCCAAGTACGGTTTTTTGTTTGCATTGCTGTCTTTAGAAGAGGAATCTTAGTGACCATATTTGCAATAGTCAGTTATTAATGCAAAACATGATGATCACTAAAAAGAAGAATAAGCAATAATCTAGTTTCACACGGATTCACTGTCAATAGACAAAGATGGTTTGTGAAGCACTCACAGGATACAGAGCCTATGGACATGTACAATATATAAAAGAGACTATGTAAGCTATTTTGCCTTATTTAATATTAGTTTTTAAAGGTTATATTGCAGGTGGGAAAATCATAGCCTTACAGTTCTGAAAGACAGAGTATTTCCTGCTCTTTGTTTTCCTTTAAGGAAGTGATAAACAGGAGAGAAAGAAAATACCAACCAGTTCCAGCTGTGTGGCAATGCGTAGTTAAATCAATTCAATATTTTATCACAAAAACAGCTTGGGAATTTGCCTAAATATCTGTATTTTGTTCAGAAAAACTTGGAATCCTGTCTTGCACAAAATTTTGCGAATCCATTGCAATTTAACAAAGAGTTGCATAGCCATGAAGGCAGTTCCAGTGAAGGGGAAAAAAATCCCCAACAGATCCACTTTTGAATTCTCTGTTTCTTATGTGTCTATTAAGTATCAAGGCTTTTACAATGTGTGATAATCAAGGTGAAAATATCAAGTAACCATGAAGAGACAGTTAAGGAGAGAGAAACAACATAGATTGAAGGTGAATATTTGTGTTCGCAGGTATAGATCTCCATGAATATAACAAGGTTATTTAATCCATAAACTAGTGTCTCCATGTGAAAAGAATTGCATATTCTTTAACTGCATTGTTACTTATGTTGAAGGAAAACAACATGTCAATTAACAAAGAAAAATATCACAGAAAGAGAAAAATGATGCTCTCTCATATTCCCTCTCTTTTCTCATGCAATATTTCATTGGTTGCAAGAGCAATTTTGACTTTGAAAAATTAAGTAGGTCCAAGTGTTTTATGTGACATCTCAGTGTAAAATACTGACATTTCAGTATTTCTATACATGAGTTGTAATGTTACTCCAAGAGTCGCTAAAGACTGAAGTGTCCCAATGCATAATATCTACAGAAAAACCTGTGCTAAATAATGATGCACAGCGAAGATTTAGTTGTTGCTTTGGCAACGTGTCTCAATTAAGTCACACTTTCATTTGAGGATCAAATAGGGATTTAGTCCACACTTAAAATGACAGCTTACTGTTTATCCTACTGTCACAATTATTATGACAAGTTTGCTTGTTGAGACTCAAAATGTTAGTCTAAGCAGAATTTCCACCTTGAGCAAGAGACTGGACTAGTGGTTTTCTCTTTTGACAAACTTTTCCACAATTCTGCTCAAAAATTATCAGAAACATAACATAATTAAATGTTGTATACATTTAGAATTGATAATTTCCAGTAATATATTCCTTGAAATTAGCTTCTTTTTCTGTTTTCGTAATGTCTGAGACTGAGATTCCTCAAATAAATTGTCATTCTATGAATTATATGTATCTTTTTAATGACAATTCTGTGCTTGCTACAATTCAACAATGTTCATTAGTGAATACAAGGGGTGAAATGTAATCTGAATCTTTTTGGGGAAAAGACGGAGCAATAAGGCAATTCAGATAGGAAACTGATAAGTAGAATTAGAGAACATTAGAGAATTTTCATTATTTATCTTTCAAACCTGCATAGAACTTTCCTTACGCTGGATTCTTACAAATATTAGAACATGTAGATAATTAATTCCTCTTCACTTCTACAATAATTGCACACAAACACAACCTTGTTAAGCTACGAAGATATGCAGTCATATTCTAGGTGAATTTTTTCCTGACAAAAACAGAAGCCCAAGCTATCAACAAATATATTGAGGGTGTCAGACATGCTGAACAAAACCACTTTTTAAGTGAGTGTTCTTTAATAAACCTTTAGTGACCAGTTGTGCAAAGGGAATCTGATCTCTCGATGCCTGCAAAATGCAGAAACAGTAAGGTAAGTCTGTAAGAGATTGAATCCCTACTTTTGCATTGGGAAATATATTTTGATGTACTTGATTATGTATATACTCTTTTTAGTCATACATACTTATTAAACTACATCATTACCCTGGAACCTGGCAGTCTTTCTATTGACTCAATAATCTTATATCAGCTGTAGATAAGAGGTTTAATAATGTCTCTGGTCTGGAATTACAGTCATCCAGTGGTGAAATAATGTTATTAGTTTCAAAGAACGGTAGACTCTTTAGTTCCACTGAGGGGAATGAAATTGCATAGTATCAGCTTGTGGATGGCATTCTCTTTCTGGAGAAGAGAAAAAAAAAAAGAAATGGATGAAGCCGTTGTCAAAGTTAGGATACTTTTAATTTATTCTAAGGAAGCATAATTGTCCTGAGTAAATACTGTTCTTACTAAGGGTAGAAAATGGAAAGATTTCACCAAATTGCAATCTGTGAATCAAAATATGAATACATTTGTAACTATATTGTGATTTATGACAGCTAATATCCATTCTTCTAGCTACACTAATGTTATTAACCCACCAAGCAAAGACTTTTGCACTAGAGCCTGACAGCTCTTCTGCAGCCAGATTTGCTGTTTGGTGGCATAAATTGTGTCTGTAGTGAGTTCCAGCCCAGCCAGTAACATTCAGAAAGGACTTTGCCTAAATATCATTGTGACAGGTGCCAACAACCTTGGAGTCCACAGACTACTAAATTATTAACAAATGGTGATATGTGACTAGTTTCAGGATTCAGTTTTATTTCCTTAGGTTTGTTGTGATCTTTTCTTTTCTGCACATTCTCTGAAAGAGGACCAAAAAAGCAGTCTTGATGGAACCATCAGCACTCTGCTTATCATCTTTTGAATGGTCAGATTTTCCTATATTTCAGAAGGATCAAGAAGGATGTAAGAATTGTGCAAGAGAGATACTGTATGTAAATTCTTACTTCCCTGGTACTTTTTATAACCCTTTTTAGATAGGCTAGGGTGTCTTTACTTGACTACTGATGCATGCTTGTAGGTCTGATAGAGGACACTGACAGATAGTGAGAGACATAAAGTGAAAAAGCCTATCAGAACCTAAGACAGATTTCAATTAATTCAAACAGAAAATATAACCAAATATTTCTAAACCTTGTTTCCCCACTTCAAAAATAATAACAATCTTAGTCTGTTTCCTTTATAAAATTCACAGGAATTAAAGCTGACTAAAATTCACAGTATCAAACTATCTCATCATTAAACGAATTTTGCATCCATGATGTCTCTTGAGATATAATTTCACACCACCACTAACTAATCAAACTCAGTACATGAGCAATTCATGTTCTGTTCATGAGACAGTATACAAATTTGATATATATTTTGATACATGCGGTGGGTTGCCTGTAGGAACAGTTTGCAGTGTACAGAATTCTAGGCACATTGTGGTTTGTTGTTTGTTTGTTTGTTTGTTTGTTTGTTTTAAACTATGAATACCATATAACTAGAGGAGTTTCCTTCATATTTCTCCCTCTTCCTTTTTTCTGTTCATTTACTGCCTTTCCTGTGATTAGACAGATGGGTATAATTTCTGAGTGTCTATGCATTTCTTTTTTTTTTCCGGCAGAAATATGAAATATAAGGATATGAATCCCCTGGAAATATTTTCTTGATCCCCTAGGATACCTTTCCTTGCTGATGTTGTGAAGCTTGAATTGAGCTGAGTCTTCTGCATTAATACTGTATGTTAGCTCCTAACAAGAAGATATAAATACCCAGAACTAGGATAATTTCATGGGTTTTTTTATGCACATGGGAAGTTGGAAGCATAATCTCATTACCTTATAGTATTCATCTCACTTTTATTTCAACACATTGCTTTTATTTTCAATAGCAGTAGAAACAGCATCTGCTGCTTTAGTTTTTCAATCTAGCCTCAAATGTGAGGTAAAGCAAGGATCCTAAATGACAAGAGTTAGTTTTCTTTTACTGTAATACCCACCTGAGGAATATTATGTGACTAACGTGCTCTGGAATGGAGCATGAGGATGGGTGACTGAATCTGATGTTATTTTTGCCTTCCATTTTAAAAAATCATACTGTCACGAAAGTACCCAAAAACCTTAAGTATCCCTTTCTCATCTTGCCACTTAGTTCAAGAAGGCCTGATTGCATCTTGTGGGTGGATGTGCTCATTGGAGCACATCTATTTCAAACATTTGAATGGGTTTCTTTATGCTTATGCTTTCCTGGAGAATGACAATTGGGAAGTTTTAAGAGTGATGAGGTTCTAAATCTGAAACTAAGCAGCAATGTTGTAGAAAAAAACTGGAGATAGGCAAACATGCACTGCAAGGACTGCAATAATCAGTTTCACATATGATTTAGGATTGAGAAGAGACAATAAACAGGAGTGAACTGCAGGTATAAACGCAAATATATTTTATTTTCAGCTAGCAGGATGGATATGATTTATTATAAATATAACCATGAGTAATTTTATGACACAATGAGTTTGGGAAGAAAACAACTTCTGTGAGGAATTTTTAAAAAACTGTAAATTAAAAAAACAGTTCTGAGTCTCAGAACTGTAAATCCATGCAGCCAGAGAACCTGACAGTATTAAGATAGGAGCTGTCAAGGTAGATTGGGTGCGTTTAGTCAAATGTTCGTCCTCTGACAGTGACCACTATTCCTCATTTCAGCCAAAGATGTGGGAAGCCTGGCATGATCATGTCTCAGAAGTCAGACACTTATTTCAGCAGATCTTTAACTCCTGAAGGTTGGCTCTAGTCCTGAAGTCTCAGGGCTGTTGCCCTCTGCTCCTTCTTACCACCTTGGCTGGCTCTCGTGATTGCTCTGTTTATGCATATGCTCTCTTTACATTGCTCTTCTATGACTCCTAGAAGCCCAAATGTACCCCAGTGTCAGGCACACTCGGCTACCAGTGGTTCTGACACTATCTTCTGGGTCTTGGCCATTGCCATAAGCAAGTAAGTTAAGTATCCATTTTGGGTGTCTCTGACCTAGAAATGCTCCAGGATGTGAACAATTAGCATATCAAGTCTCTTATATGCCACAAAATTCCACCTTTAATGTATCCTAACCAGGGTGACCAGGGATCTCCAGGAACTCTAGGATTATTTTGGAGGGGGAAAGGCAGGTGGTTAAAAAAAGAAAAAAAAAAAAAAGGTAGCAGCCTTAGTAGGCTTTTGGTCGAGGTATGTTTTCTCACATCTTTTTATACAGGTTACATACATTGGGACTGAAGCAGCTCCATATCTCAACAAAGATTCTAAACTTAGACCTTAGAGCTCCAGTCTTGGTACGCCTTGAATAAGACCCACAAAGTGATTTGAAAAACATGTTTGAGAGTTTCAGAAATTTTTCTGAACAGCTAAAACTTCTCCAGACTAGATCTTCTCTGTTTTCCTGGGAAAACAAAGTTGTATCATCCTTCAAATTACTATTTCCCAAGGCCTGGATAAATAAAGTAGAATATTGTAACTGTTAGGCAAATAAGAATAAGCTATTCCTGAACTCAGATTTTCAAATAACCCAAGTTGCATACAAGTATAGCCATTAAAGAGTATACAAACATATGAGAGAACTGAAAAATGAAAACATTTACGTATAAAACCCATTCCAAAAAGGCCCACAAGTGAACTAAAGTGGTGAGGGTTCATCTTAATTTTTATTAGAGACTCCTTGGTGTGTTGATTTAGGTAAAATCTTACGGAAACTTTATCAAAACAATGGTAGTTGCTTGCAGAGATCAGTACTTTTTATGATCTAAGAATAGCAGTTAAAGTCCTACGTAGGCAGAGTATTTCTGTGATGAGTACATATTTGTACTTTTTAAAACTCAAAGCTCAAATTCAAGGATTTCATGAAACTAACATCAGTGTTTCTAAAGTTTAATGTACAGTTTTCATAAGCCTACAAACACGGTTGAAAATAATTCCTTAAAATACTTTAATTGCCAAAAAAGTATTTGTTTTTATGTATTATATCAGTGTTTTTATTATCTCTTTGTTTATATACATATACAAAAGATTCTATTGATCTTATATTTCTCTTTGATTTCAAAATAAGTCAGAACCATGTAAGCAGGGACAAAACATAACATACCCAACATTTTATTCTTAATCTGTTTAAACAGAGAACACATTTTCTCACATCTACAGTGTACATTGTCCTGGAAATGAACGCATCTTTGGACTACAGGATGGAAATCACTACTGTATTTCACATACTTATCACCAGTCTAAGCATAACTCCTGCATGCTTTTAAAAAAGCTGTCCCACTTGTCTGATTTTTTAACTTTACAATCTTCTATTTTATCTGCAGCAACTGACTTTTTCAGATGAAAAGCAAGAAGTCTAAATCTGCATCCTGGCATGTTACATATTCTATCAGCTTCCTGTCTTAATCCTTTTTCCTTTGTTCTTCTCTTTCTGTGTTGCTGAATGAAACTAATGATTTAGTCTGCTTTTCCACTTGCAGGTACTTTTCAAGCCTGGTTCAGCTGCTTTGGTGCATACAGTTGTAAGTCTGCTGGTCTGATTCATGCAAAGCTGGTCATATTTAGCTGTACACAAGCTACTGCAGCCTTCCTCCCCCCACAGAATAGAGCATGAAATATTCAAAGATGGATGCCCTCTCAGCACAGGTCTCTCACCTCAGATACTTTCTCTGCCTTTGTTCAAGATAAGTACCTAGGTCTGAAGAATGAGACTTGCCTCTTTCTCCACAGTAGTTAGCTCTTCTTTCAAGAGAGGTTTTGCATGAGCTGGTCACTGTAAACTGAAAATCTAATGCAAGTCCTGTGAGAAGTGGCTGAGGACTTTGGTTTTGTCTAGTTTGGAGAAAGGGAGACTGAGGGGGGATCTCAATACTCTCTGCAGCTTCCTGAGGAGGGAAAGTGGAGAGGGAGGTGTTGAGTTCTCCTTGGAATGCAGTGACAGGACACATGGCAATGGTTCAAAGCTGCATCAGAGGGTGTTTAGACTGGACATTAGGAAGCATTTCTTTACAGACAGGGTGTTCAAGCACTGAAAAAGGCTTCCTGGAGAGCTAATCAGTATCCCAAGCTTGTCAGTGTTTAAGAGGCATTTGCACAATGCCCTTAATAACATGCTTTCACCGTTGGTCAGCCTTGGAGTGGTCAGGTAGTTAGAGTAGATGATTGTTATAGGTACCTTCCAACTGGAGTTATTATTCTCTTCTCTTCTCTTCTCTTCTCTTCTCTTCTCTTCTCTTCTCTTCTCTTCTCTTCTCTTCTCTTCTCTTCTCTTCTCTTCTCTTCTCTTCTCTTCTCTTCTCTTCTCTTCTCTTCTCTTCTCTTCTCTTCTCTTCTCTTCTCTTCTCTTCTCTTCTCTTCTCTTCTCTTCTCTTCTCTTCATTTCACTGGAGTAGTATCAGACTCTTCTGTGTGGAGGGAATATGAACTCCTGTTCCATTTCCTTGGAAAAGATCCTTTTTGGTCTTAGTAGGCTTTGGATAATTTCTCAATTTTTTAGTGTCAGAACCTCCTAAACCCAAGCAAATATGAGTAAGTTCATGTGTGTATTATGCTGCCAGTGTTTTTGCATGCACCCACATGACATTTCAGCCTGAATCTTAGCCCATACTTTGGGTAGTCTAGCCAGCACTGTCCATATCCTGGATGTGCTTGGCCTTCCCTCCCCTACCACAGCAGACATCAGTAAAAGGGATGACATCTCAGCAATTTCTCATGCCTTTTTGCATCCAGATTATACACTTGCTGGATCATCTGTCCCCAAAACCTGGACTTGTCCAGACACCTCTATGTTGCATGAACCTACTCTGTGTATGCTGCTATTCTTTCTGGTTGAAAATAAATTTGCATTCCTCAGAGAACAGTTTGCCAAGTGTGTTTATGACATAGAAAGACAAGTTAAGATCATTACACTGAACCTATGTATATACAAAATGTTTAAATTGATAATTTGCAAGAAAAAAAGTAAATTGGCATAAATGGCTCCTTATATGTAAATTGGACACTGCAGTATACTGATAAGTAGAAACTCCTAATTTATAGATGATGTTTTATTTTTTAAAGAGTATTTTACAATTACAATGTTAATTGTATAAATTAAAATATTATATTGGCAAATATTTTTCTGTTGCAGTAGTTTATTTGCAAAGCAAATAATTGAGTTAAGCTAAATTACATTATTCCTATTTTTTCTGTATAGTCCCAAGTATCTGGTACTTCAAAATTTAACTCTCCTGCATGGAATGTGAGGTATTTTGTTACTTCAATTCAGTGAACAGTGCCAAATGGCTATGTTTCTGAGGTTCAGAGAACAGTATCTTTATAAGGAGAAGATAGAAAAAAGTCCTATAAAGAACCACTCCCATTTTCACTGTGCTTGTCACTGTGCTCCTGAAGTATCAGATCAAGCTCCAGTAAAAAATCTATAAATGCCATGAATCCCTGTGTGAGAGCTGAAGTGAATTTTCAGCCTTGTCTTCATAAAGACACTTTAAAACAAGTAGTTAGTTGGCTTCTTAGGTGGGATTTGCATATCATAGTCGTAATGAATTACTTTTACCAGGAACAATAGTCATCCTTTCTAAAATACATAGTTCAGAGCACACTCAGAGAACATGAAACTATAAGTTTTGAGAGAAAATGTAACTCTGCAGACAACAATTAACTTTGCCATTAACTTGAGCAGGAATAGGATTTCATTCTATTTTACATGCCATATTAACCCTTGATTACAGTAGCATCACATTTTTCAAGTTCAAAGAATACGGGAATTCTACTTAAAAATTCCTGTCTTCCTTCATTGGTTTTTCATCCATTGTTTCCCACAGAGACTTCAGATAGTCTAGACCAGCATTAATATATTCTAGTAACAAAGAAATGTTTTTTTCACTCACAGAAATAAATCCTAATAAAAGTTTTCATAATGACCAGCCACAGGTTTGCCTCTGGTGAAGTCTACTTTGTGCTCAACTTTTTGGAAGTCCCTTGCTAGGAGGAAATGCTTCTTACACTGGTTGATTCTTTACTACTGTAGGTTATTTTCAAAATAAACTAAGTCTGAAATTAAATTGTTTGCTTGATGCAGTATGAAGATGACCTGACTGTCCTGCAAGAGAAGCACTTAGGCCTGAGCATGACATTTCTCCAGTACTACTGCATATTTGTTAAGGTAGCTTCACCATGAATCAGATGATCCGTCTGTGCGGAGCAAAATCTTTTGTAGTCCAAGATGTTGGGATACTGCTTTCTTAGGTAACAAAGAAGGTAAGTGAAGACTTCATCATATTCTGGTGCTTGTGTATTTCAGCATGGCCTTCTGATGTTGCGTGTTCTGCTACCAGCTTCAGACACAGACTGGTATCACTAGTCGTCATGATGAGAAAAGAAGTGGAGATTTACAGAAACAGAAAAGTAGACCCATACTTCATGCTGCTGACAGAGAAGAACTTTGTTTTGCACTTCAGATCCCAAAAGGTGCTTCCAGAGAAACTCCTACAACAAATTATAAGTCACTTTTGACCCAACTCCTAGAGAGATGTTTTTCTTTCTATATAGGGCTTTTTTTCACAACATTAAAAAGGGACCGGCTAAGAAAGTACAGCTGGGAAAATCCACATGTGAAAATGACCAGGCAGACTGCCCCTGAAGTCTAGATTACAGCATTGAGTCACAGCCATGAATAGAGACATACTGAACTGCTCAGGGGGAAGCCTAAAAAGTGTTAAGACTCCATGGCAATAAACTGGTACCCAGGATTCTAAAAGATAGTAAGAATATGTGACTTTTTTTTTCTTTAGATTAACATCCGGAAACAGTTTGCTGTCACCTTTGCATCTGAACCTTTTGCTGTTATAGCCATAGATTTTATGTACTGTCCTTTGTTTCTCTTTTTACTGCTGTGCTTGCTTTGAGGATCCTTGTGTCTTCAAGGATGTGTAGACTCAAGCACAAGCGTAAAAGTAGCAAAGTATGGACAATGTAAAGTAACAGATTCCTTAAGAATCCAGGAAATGAATCAGGTATGTATGAGCAGGCCACACCTTGAATTTTTATACTGACAGAGTCTCTGACCATTCCTATAGTAGACTGACAATAAAAAATACTAACTTGTTGGAACACCCTTACGGTCAAAGTGCTGTCTATTGATGTTCAGGATGCTGGTTGAGAGAGTCCCTTGGGAGATCGTACTGAGGGGCAAAGGGGCCCAGAAAGGCTGGACATACTTCACAAACGAAATCTTGAAGGCACAGAAGGCCATCCCCACATGCCATAAGTCATGGCATGGCAGGGAAGACCACTAGCTCGGCTGAACAGGGATCTTTTGCTAGGACTGAGGGTAATAAAGAGAGTTTATGGCCTTTGGAAAGAGGGATAGACAACTCAAGAAGAGTACAAGGATGTTATTAAGTCATGTAGAAAGAAAATTAGAAAGGCAAAAGCCCAGCCAGAACTCAATCTGGCTTCTGTCATAAAATACAACAAAACATGTTTCTACAAATACATTAACAGTAAAAGGAGGGCCAAGGAGAATCTCCGTCCTTTACTGAAAGTGGAGGGAAACACTGCCACAAAGGATAAGACTGAGTTACTAAATGCCTTCTCTGCCTCTCTCTTTAATAGTCAGACCAGTTATCCTTAGGCTACTCATGCCCCTGAGCTAGAACACAAGGGTGGTAATCAGAGTAAACCTCCCACCATCCAGGAGGAAGCAATTATAGACCTGCTATGCCAACTAGACCCTCACAAGTCTACGGGGCCAGACGGGATCCACCCAAGAGTACTGAGGGAACTGGCAGAGGAGTTTGCCAAGCCACTCTCCATCATTTATCAGCAGTCCTGGTCAATGGAGAAGGTCCCAGATGACTAGAGGCTTGCCAATGTGACTCCCATCTACAAGAAGGGACAGAAGGAGGATTTGGGGAACTACAGACCTGTCAGCCTGACCTCGGCACTGGTGAAGATGATGGAGTGGCTCAGCTTGAGTGCACTTACATGGCACGTACAGAACAATCAGTGGATCAGGCATAGCCAGCATGAGTTCATGAAAGGCAAGTCCGCTTGACCAGTCTGAACTCCTTCTATGACAGGGTGACCCACTTACTGGATGAGGATAAAGGCTGCGGATTTTGTCTGCTTAGACTTTAGTAAACCCTTTCTGTCTCCCACAGCATTCTCCTGGGGAAACTGGCTGCTCATGACAGCTGTACTCTTCACTGGGTTAAAAACTGGCTGGATGGCCAAGCCCAGAAAGTTGTGGTGAGTGGAGTTAAATCCAGTCGGTGGCCAGTCAAGCCAAGTGGTGTGCCCAAGGCCTTAGTGTTCAGGCCAGTCTTTTGTAAGATTTTGTAAATCTTTATCAGTGATCCTGATGAGGGGACTGAATACACTCTCAGTAAGTTTGCAGACAGCACCAAGTTGGGTGGGAGTGCTGATCTGCCTGAGGGTAGGGAGGCTCTGCAGAGGGTTCTGGACAGGCTGGAGCGATGGGCTGAGGCCAATTGTATGAAGTGCAATACAGCCAAGTGTTGGGTCCTGCACTGGGGTCACAACAATCCCATGCAATGCTACAGTCTTGGGGAAGAGTGGCTGGAAAGCTGCCTGGCGGAAAAGGACCTGGGGGTGTTGGTTGACAGCCGACTGAACATGAGCCAGCAGTGTGCCCAGGTGGCCAAGAAGGCCAATGGCATCCTGGCCTGTATCAGAAACAGTGTGACCAGAAGGAGTAGGGAGGTGATTGTGCCCCTGTACTCGGCACTCGTGAGACCACACCTTGAGTACTGTGTCCAGTTCTGGGCACCACAGTATAAGAAGGACATTGAGGTGCTGGAGTGTGTCCAGAGAAGGGCAACGAGGCTGGTGAGAGGTCTGGAAAACAGGCCTTATGGAGACCAGCTGAGGGAACTGGGGTTGTTCAGTCTGGAGAAGAAGAGGCTGAGGGGAGACCTCATTGCTCTCTACAACTCCCTGAAAGGAGGCTGTAGTGAGGCAGGGGTTGGTCTCTTCTCCCAGGTAACTAATGATAGGACAAGAGGTAATGGCCTCAAGTTGTGCCAGGGGAGGTTTAGATTGGATATTAGGAAATATTTCTTCACTGAAATGGTTATCAGGCATTGGATCAGGCTGCCCAGGGCAGTGGAGGAGTCCCATCCCTGGAGGTATTTAAGAAATGTGTAGATGAAGTGCTGAGGGCCATGGTGTAGTCGTGAACTGGCAGTGTCAGGTTAATGTTTGGACTTTACGATCTTAGAGGTCTCTTCTAACCAAGGCTGTTATATGATTCTATAATTTTATGATGTATAAACTAGAAACCAAGCCAGCAGACAGGAAAACATCATTATTATTGTTCGATTGACTGTACAAGCAGGATTTTTATATTGTTTCGGTTTACTGGAGAAAAAGAAATATTGCAGAAGATGCAACAATGAAAAGTCATTGTTAGGTATTATTAATTTCAGACTCTCAATCAAATATGCAGTGCTGACTAGAAATCTGCTGAGGCAAGTGCAATCACTACTCTCATGTGAGTCAAAAATTAAATTAAATGCAAAAATAATGAACAGTCTCTGGGCTAATGTAAGTAGAAGCTGTTCAATCTAAGTGGTCTGTACCATAGACATTTTGGGCTAAACACGGTCTTCGATTTTGAATTGACATATATCAAACCACATCTGAGTTGATGAAGTTATGTGGGATGTCGGCCAAAGGAGTACTGACTGCCAGAAAGAGACTATCTAAAAATGAATAGCAAGCAGTGCACATTTAATAAGTAACAACATTTGTACTCCAGGTTCATTTTCAAAGATTTAATATTTAGCCCTTAAGAGTTTCTAACAATTTGATTTTTCATATTGCCGTAAGTTTCTAGGACCTACCAGAAAATTATGTTGCAATGAATAAGACTCTAACCTGTTCTTATAATTTCTGTTCAAAGATGAATGGAAAGTAACAGAGCAGATGCTTATCCATTTATGACTGCTCAATAGTGATATATAGACAATCTCTTGTTCTGCCAGAATTTCTGCATGCATCTGCTACGGCAAGAGCTTCCATGCAGACACTCATGGGGACGCATTTTGTTTAATCTACTGCTTACTTAACCAGAAGTTTCCATATTTTTGAATATTATTTTTGCAAGGGTAAATACATAAGATATATCAAAATCTTCTGTTTTAAGTCTGAGACACTTGCTTCAAGTATGTCTTGTGGTAGTAAATTCATTGTCTCTTATTTGTTTTAACCTGTTGACTTCTGAATTTATTTGTCTTCCAACAAATCAGTTCTGAATTTATTAATACTTGCATGCAGTAGATTTTAACATTTTTCAGACTATCCCCATCTACTCCCCAATATACTAACTATCTGATCCAAACCCTATAACAGAGATATTCTGATGAACTGTGTAATTTGGTATTCATGTGAATGTATGTGTCATTTTTCATGCAAATTAACTGGATTTAGAGATCAAACCCCTAAAGGGAAAATAATACATATATAAAATTAACAAATGTATTTGCATTATCAGGAATTTTTATTTTCCTTTTATAACAAAAGACAGATTATAAACCAACAAGCAATCTTGGACACAACTCAACAAAAGCTTTTAGCAACTAAACATATATCTCTTCAGCAAAGGTCTTTGTAATATTACAAAGTGTCCTGGTTTCCCAGGAACAGAACCATGGGCCAGACATGCAGGCAGGCCATAAGTAGCCCTGAGTCAGCTGGGAGATCCAGTCAAGGCAGCTGACTCACAGGTGTATCCCATACCACCTAGTCATGATGGGTGTCACCCTAGAGAGATGAGGGTAGAGAATTCCTTCTCCTGGGGCTCCTCACTCTTTACCTTCTGCTCATGCTGCTGACCTGCAAGGGCCAGGCTGACTAGAACCTTGTACATTTTATGTTGGTGATTGTATTAGTTTTGTTATTTCATTAAATCTGTTTCTACTTCAACTCATGGGCCTTCTCCCTTTTTTCCCTCCTTCCCCTTCTCAGTTGGGGAGGAGTCATCGGGTGGTAGAAAAACTACTACAGTTTACCCCCAGGTACAGGCTAAACAAAGACACAAACTTAAGAACGTGCTAAGTGGTTTTGCTTGGAAGAATTGTTTAATGTCAGAACAAGTAATAAAATGCTTTGAGGTTTTACGGTTTTGCTTCAGGTTTCTGTGAGGAAGGAGAAGTTGTTCACAAACAGAAGATACAATTTAAAGCCTATTTCTAGACCCTTACATGGTTTTATATGTTTGTTATTGCTTAGTTTCATTTTTGCATTTGAAACAAAAAAGGACAAACAGAAGTAGCAGTTAATCTAGCAGGCTGTTGCCATGTGTCCTTTCAGGGTAATAATACACACAAATTTATATAGAGTGAAAATCTCAGCAGTTTTTCAGGTTTGCAATGTCAGGATGAATCAAATGTATCAATAGAGTTTTGTCAGAAGAAGAAGCCAGGCTTTATGTGAAGATTGATGTGGACAGCATTATGCATTGTAATCAAGCCATGAGTCAATACAGATTAAATATTGACAGAAGTACTTTGACTTGTCTGAGGCTAAAACAAATTCTTGAAACCTTTAGGAAACATTATTGTCATGCCAATGAATGTATGGTAATTCTGCAACTGCTTACTTTATTCATTATACAGTTCTGGACTGCAAAGATACATTTTCATGTGGAAAAGATTAAGAAAAAAAGAAAAAAAAAACAACAAAGAAAGAAAAAGCAGGGGGAAAAGGGAAGAAAGTGAAAAAAGTAGAAAAACAGGGGGAAAGAAAAAGGGAAATGAAAGGAAGAATTAAAAAACCTTGAGGCTGAAGAAGAAAACTGATTTTGGATTTAGCAGCAGCATTAGAGAGAGTTTTTTAATGAACTTGTTCATATACCATTAACCCATCATAAGGCAAGAGAGAAAATAAGGGCTTGGAAATGTCTTGAGAAGTGAACATACCTTAGTTATGCTTGTATAGAACTGTATAGGTGATGACTGAAATAGTGACAAGCCTAGTAGATGGGGAGATTTTACAGGGAGTAAGAGATGGTTCACTCATACATGTATAAGTACTTACATCAAAAATGTGAAGATCAAAGTTTTAACTACAAGCTCTGTCCTGAGCCTTTCCAACTCATGTGAATTTAATGATCTTAATGTTATACTTCAGTAGTGATTTCCAGTGAAATGTCTTTGGATTCTGAATAAAATATACACAAGTATACACTTTTTTAAAAAAAAAAGAAGATAAAACAAGTTGAAAAATCTATAAGTGACAGTGTTACCCTTGATTTTTGGCAATATGCAGCAGAAATATAACTAGTATTTTTTTTCTTTTGGTCTGTTAAGGAAACCACTACAAGAGAAGTCAGAATTGTGTAGCACTGGGATTGCCTTCAAATTATTACAGGTTAGCAAATGCAGTTGAATTTGGACTAGACTGTGATGAAGTGGAACAACATGCAAGACCCTTTCTTTGCAGAATATATTGTACAGCCCTGCATTGTAATTCAGACTGCATGACTGCAGACTGAATGTCGAAATAAACAGGGATCCTGAATACTGCAGTGACTAGTTTGGCAAAACTTCCACCACAGTAGCCACGTTTTCAAAAGAGGTGTTCCTTATTTGCAAACTAGAGTTTCTCTTCATGTCTGCACCTGCATTAAATCTAACCAGCATGTTTCAGTTTTGGCTTTACTTTATGTGACAACTACAGACCTGTAAGATGGCTTCCACCTCCTGAAAACAATGAAAGGTTTAAGAGCTCAGCTTAGCTTTTGAAACTACAAGTCAGTAGTAATACATTAGTTTATTAAATTGCAATTAATTTGGAGTGAGTTTATTATGTAGGTTAAATCTTTGACTGCAAGAAGCCAACATTTAGAAGACAGAATTACCAGATTAGTGCAACTACTAAATTTACTATAGTAGCATTTCATTTTTCAAGAGCAATTTACATGATAATGCTGGAATAACAATAAAGATGTAGGCAGGAATATAATAAAACCTCATACTCCAAAGTTAAAACTGTCAGGATGTCCTTATAATCAAGCAGCTTGTATTGATTCCTCAGTACAAAGAAAGAACAAATTGTCACCCCTGGCTCGGAGTTTGTTGAAGTAGCACAATTTTTTGTTGATTTTCATTCCACTTCTACTGCTATCTAAGGGTAGCTGTTGGGATACATTTAGTCAACAGATTGTTATGTGCCTATTGCTCTCAAGGACTACATTAATTAGAGTAAGATTTACAATATATTTGTATACAGAAATTTTTCTTTGAAAGTCATACATAAAAGTTTACAATATCCGCAAACAATGAGGTTCAGGGAGCGATCTGTATTCATGGTAAGCCATGCACAGTGCACATTTAACTCTACCTAATCACCCAGGATTTGTTTTCCTTGGCACAACAGCAGAGTCACTCTGGAATCTGTCAGGCCTAATAATTCATGAATTACATAGTCACAAGCTTTGGTGACGTAATTGGAGTCACAGACAGAAGTTTTTCTAGATGGCATAGTATTTTTGTTGTTTGCATGTAGCTTCTTGCAAAGTAAAGAGTAAATTAATATTTTTCATCAGCTGTCTTTAATTTTCCATAAAATCCAGAGAAGGTTCTTCCTATCCCCCAAAACACACCGAGGCACACAAGGAAGCTCCAATATTTCTGTTGGAGAAAAATCTCTACACTGCTCTTCCATGAATGCAGTTTTGTGCTTCATCTGTTCTAACTGATGCACCTGCCACAGAATAACAGCTGTAATAAATACTGCATTTCAGTGTGATAAGACTGAAGCAGCCTGTATTTACACCATACCCAGCACCCTTGAAACTAGGCCCACCATGGTGCTCTGCAGGTCCTAGGTACCATGCATCCATGTGGCAGTATCTCTGAGAGATGTTTCTCAGCTGCTCATTCCACCAACCTCATCCTGCGTCATGTTGATCCTTGTAAGGCCATCTTTCAGTTTATTTGGTGCTGGGAACCCAGGAGTTATTGTTAGAAGACTTGTATATACCCAAGCACCCACACTACATATAGGAACTCTCTGTCAATACCATGCACAGAAATCAAAAAAGCAGACAGTTTACAGAGGCACTTATGATTCCCACAAAGGGAATCATTGCCAGGAGTGACTCTTTCATACTGTAACATTGAACACATAAACTGAATTCTGTATCATATGTGAGTTTCTCGTATATTACTTTCCAGATATCTAATGAAAGTCCCTACTGGCTTGTCAGTAAGAACTCTTAGAATCTTTAACCCAAATTAACACCACCTTTCTCATTTTGTAGATATATAAGCAAAGAATAGATTGAATATATCTAAGTTTAAAAAAAACCAAACCCAAACCTCAACCTCTTCCAGTGTCAAATTTTAACCTACTCTTACTACTCCTGCTGAGATAGCACAAAGAAAGGATTGTGTTTGAATTTTTGGGGTTGGGTTTTTCTTTTTTTTCATTCTCACAAAACACTCCGAGGAAACTCTTTGCATGTTAATGAAATGTAAATACTCTTACTTATTAAAGGAGAAATACTCTGAGCCATCAAGAGTATCACTCTTCTAAATGAAACATGGATAATTGCATTAGAGTGGGTTATGTTTAGCTGAGCTCCACAGAAGATTTTATTGAGTTAGCTGCATATATTTTCAGCTCAAGAGAATGGGTAGAATTCACTGGAGAAAAATCTCATGTTGAGGTTATTTTAGACACAAGCATTTGTTTTGAATAAATAACTGCATCTCCCTATCCTAATGATATGTTACCGACACATTAATAGTATTGGGCTTATCTTGTTATCACCAGAATATCTGGATTTTTCTGAACTTCATGGGTTTATGTATACACCTGCACCTCAGTGTTACCATATATAGCAAGAGCAAGAGATGAATTAGCAAAATATGCAAGAAAATTCAGACTTATAACCCCCCAACAATTATTCCAAGTATGTAATACATTTGCTTATTAGGTAAGGCTCTTTCAGGAAGGTTTTTTTGCAAGATGTAAAAGCATATATTTAACCAATCATATTAGATCACTTTACTGTCATGCAGAATGTAAATTAGATTCCCAACACTGATGACTAGTAGAGGGTGAAGAAAATGTATTTAGAAAGTCCAGCTAGGAAAAAACAGGCTATCACGCTAATTACAAGTAACACATAATTGATTTTTGGATAGGAAGAGAAAGGTTAAAGTTGTGAGTATGTTAAGTGCTGAAAACCAAGCCAAAGAGGGGACTTGGGCATCAGAGCATCTCCTTCTCCTCTTAGCCTCTCATGTGTGAGTCTGAGACTGCTTCTAATAGAAACTGAGTTTACTTCATTTTTGCTGATGTACAGTAGAACATAATTGTCATTGAGATACATTAATCTGCTTATCTCTGTGAACAGCTACACATATCATTTATTGGAAGACAATTGCATTTACACTGGTTTGAATAATTGGCTGAGATGTCCAGCAATGAATAATTGGTCATAGTCCATTATATTCCAAAATAATTTCAAGAAATTTTGCTAGTTTGTAGCAGGATTTAGGAGCTTGTTGGCTGTGTGTGGTTTGCTCATCAGACAAGCCAGGCTTGCAATTCTTGATGTCTACAATAATTTGCAGTAGTTTACTGCTTAAAAGCTTACTGCATATACATGTTTGAACACATAAGTAGTAGTCTGCAAATAAAAGATGCTTGACACCGTTATTTGGTTGTGCAGCTCTACTGATGACCCCTTAAGACCCCAGATAAAGTACATTGAATCTGCCACAGGACTTTTCCTGGGCTTCTTAGGTGCTAAAAAAGGGTCTGAAGAAGAGTAACATATTCTGAATATATCTAATGCATAGCAGCAATAATTTCTTTTATATGCTATGTGTCTGAACACAAGCGGAAATAAGTGGGAACAGAAAAACACTATGCCCTCACTCTGTTTCTCAGTCTAGCTGTGGAGGTCCCAGAGTCCCAAACCTGCTACGGTAATGTGCGTTAGACAATTTGCTTTCTCTTGAAGTGGTTCTATCAGAGAAGAGTTAGGCTTAGCTCAACAAAGTATGCAATACCCAGAAGTACCACCTAGGCCAGGATGGAAGAAAGAACACTGACCTTTTCATCTGTTGTGTGATTTTTATTGATCTGAATTTACATATATCCTCAAAACTCCCTTTGTAATCTCTCCTAACCCCAATTTTCATGTTAAACTTCAGTAGGAATTATAGACAGATATGGAAAGGAAGTGTATCACTCGGGTGCATGTGGTTTGTTCAAAATGGGAAAAATGTTAATGTAAAATGTCTCCTTCTGTTTTGTCATTAAGTCATTGTTTCTGAAGGGAAGAATATCATAATTCTGATCTTCCAGTTTGCTGAAAAGTGTTCTGATTGGGGTTGGATGAAAAAATACTTACTAATTTACCTAAATTTCAGAAATCTGTAAAATTTACATATTACAAATATTGTCATAATCCTAATATGACTTTAGAAAGGTAGCTGTGGTTTTGTATTCTTGTTTGAGAAGAGATTTCATACAAGAAATTTTGTATTTTTCCTGTCTCATGTCTGCTTATTCACTACATAAAGAAATTATTGTGACACAGCATGCAGTTATATTAGCAAAACAGGTATTTCCTTGTTTTTTTCTTGCCACATATCATGGTTTGAGACTGGGCCAGCCACCAAATAAATGACAGATGCCCTCTATTGACCCCTCTCCCTTCCTGGGCAGGGGAATGGAAAGAAGAAAAGGGACTTAGGTGTTGGAAAAAACTAAAACAGCTTTAATGAAACAAGAACTACAGCAATAACAATAACAACAACAATAACAATAATAATGATAATAATAATGAAGTAATATATACAAACTTAATATTGAGCTCCCTTGCAGTCTCGTGCTTCCCCCCTCCCGACCCACCCCCCCTGCCCCAATGACAGTGACATGACCACTGAAGTTACAGAGCAGCACTGAGAAGATGAGAAGAACCTGGGCTGGACTCTAGACACAGCAGCAGCAGGTGGGAACTGGATTCAGGAATGCATGGATCACAGCTGGAGACAGGAGAACGGACAGAATCCTCCCATAGAAGAAGAGATCTTGCTCCATGTGATCGCTCGGTTTTATACTGAGTTTGATGTGTATGGGATGGAATATTTCGTTGCATAGTTTGGGTCACTTGTCCTGTCAGCTCTTCCTCGCAGATATCACCCTTGCACACCCTTACACTTAACAGCACTTCATTGTGGTACAGAAGAGATTTGGCAATGACTTTGGTTTCTGTAGGAATAAGTATAAGCAAGAGCCTTTCTGCACACCATTGTACTGTGAGCTCAGTACTAACTATAAACATTGGATGCAATCACTTCTAGGAGCAGACACTGCCTGAAAAACATGTTGTTAACTTCAGAAAGTGCAGTCTGAGAAGAGACTGAACTGATAAATAAAATCACTGAAAGGAAAATCAATTCTGTTCTAACTCAAACCAGGACACCACATTAGTGCTTGTATGATGAAGAAAGAAGCTTGCAAGCCCTCTGCTATTGTGACAGTTCTTTTTCTCGCACTGCATTTCTCAGAAGCTTAACTGCCTGGCAAGATCTTAATCATATACCGTAAAAGTTTCAATTAGCATAAACTTGTGCAGTTCACGGATTTCAGATGCTGTTTGTCCCACTTAAGAAAAGCAACAGAAAGGTAGAAAAATACCCCTCAGAACCAAACACTCGAACTGGGGTTTGTTACTGTTAGAATGGACAAATGAAAAAGTGTTATTGTTGAAATTCTAAAGAAAGTTGGCTTTATTTTTTTTATTTATTTATTTTTTTATTTTTCATCCTGCAATACCTTGAGTCTGTCATGTTATAGGAAACATGTTATTGGC
Organism: Podargus strigoides; assembly: GCA_028020825.1. NCBI lineage: Eukaryota > Metazoa > Chordata > Aves > Caprimulgiformes > Podargidae > Podargus > Podargus strigoides. The sequence continues at coordinate 95,160,571 of CM051663.1, forward strand.
TCTGAAGACAATATCTTTTTCAACCAACCCCTTCTCTTCAGAACTGTGCGCTTCCTATGGTCCAACAGAGCTTTAAGTCTCAAATTTAAATGTATATTAAAGGAATAATGTGTTTAATTATGAAATGAAAGTGTAGGTCTAAGTTGAGCCTTAATGCATACCAGCTACTCTGTCCACAGCTGACACTCCTCCCACTGCTACCATTCTTGGTATAGGGATAGATGCCTATGTTCCTCTCCCTCCATTTAGGGAAATATCAACTAAAGAATTGCCTTTTTTCTGCAGCAATCGGCACACTGTGGGTATAAAAGGACAAGCCAAGGGCCAGTAGCCCAGTCCTAACCCTGTGCTCCTTAAGGAGTCACTGGATCAAAAGTTATGGTGCAATGCCCAGCAGCCTCTGCTCTCCTTTAACCATGAAGGAAAACTGCAAAACTTTTCTATGCAAGTGCATCTCAAAAAGAAGAGAAAGAGAGGGGCCACAGGAAAAATACTGGACTCGGAGCTCTAAATGAGCCTACATACTGTTACTACCAGTACTGAAGCAGCATGGTACAGTAATCTCTTCCTTATCTACTGATGTACCTTCTCTAACTTTGGGGTGAAGTTTTTTGCTCTCTGCTGCAGACATCAAGCCTTCTGATATTACAGCTGCTGTGGAGACAGAACATCCAGAAGGAGAACTGAATTGTGACCAGTGCCCATTCAATTTAACCTCAGGCAAGAAGTAAAATATGGGTTTGGAAAGTGAAAATTAAATTTACAGTCTAGCAAGAAGAAAATTGTTTATACCCACTAGCACTTCAAAGTTTGAGTCAGCAAGGAATCTGGAAGTACTTTGCACTTTCATTTTTCATTTTCAAAGACTGTCATTTTCATTGTAATAGAAAAACTTCTGTGGCATAATGTACTAGGTACAGCTAGACACCATGTCATCAGAAACATCTTGTCTTAGGATGATAGTTGTGTTAACAATAACATCTTGAAATAGAGATGTGTAAGTATTATTTAAATTTCAGGGCATGTAAATTCTTAGTGGTCCAACTTGAACTGACACATTAGAATTCTGCTTGAAAAAATGTCATAACAGTGATGTACTCTGTACAATCACATTTTCAAGTTCTGCTGTGAGTAAATTCAGATATTTTAAAAGCCAAACCTAGCCCAAATTCTGAGAGGAACAACACTTACAGAATTTGACAGAGCAGTTTTAAATTACATAAATGAATTGTGGAGAGTACCAACTCAAGTTTTTTCCCAAAGAACTGTCCCATTAAAACTAATTACCACTAATTAAAAGTTGGAGAAACAAGGTGTGTGAAATATCTCTGCCTTCTGTGAGAAGGGTGGAGTCTTACTAAGGGAGATTTGTAAAGCTCTATGTGGGAGAGAGATGCACGAATCTTATTAATGAGATTTCTATTCAGGTTTACCTAACCTTCAGTGATTTGAAAAGTCACCTTCTCAATGACTAATGAACAGCTCAGCCTTCACATAGTATATCTACTGTCTAAAGAAAACTAGCTACAGTTATATATAAAGTTAAGATGATTTACAAGAATTCCTAAGCTTCCATGACTTGGCACAAGAAGTGAAAACCGAACGGAAAGGAGTCCTAGATTAACCTATCCCCTTAAAAAGAGTAAAGGCTCAGCACTGAAACCTTCATGAACAACAGCAAAGAGTTTCTGAACTGGAGAGGCTTTTTTGGCTTTTCAAAAAGACAATATTTGGAATATATTTTCCTTTAGCTTTGAAACTTAACTCTGTTGGACAATTCTTTTGAGATCACATTTGCTATTGACCCCTCAGAGAAGACCAGTCACTTACAATGTGCTAAGAAGCAGCGAATAGAGCTGAAATGTGAAGCAGTGAGTGGAGCTGAGATGACAGGGGTAGTTAGATGCATAACTCACATCAGTGAGACCTTGCTTATCCAATGCCTCAGCTTCAATTGGTTTGTCTGGGAGATGTGATAGTGACTCTTGCCATGTCTTTCCCCTAGTCAAGACCTGAACCTGTCACCGATCTACTTTTTCACTCAGCAGTCATTCTGAGGGACAATATATGACAAGGAATGAGCAATTATCTCATGAGTTATCAGTACTGTTGCCAAAGCATCCTAGTGGGTTGGTAAAATCATCTAAATATAAATGCATTTTTCCCGAAGTTTGCTTTTTCCCCCTTTTTTCTCTGTAATAGTTTTGTCTGGTTTAAGCCCTTAGTATCTTTTCTTGTGGGTGGGGAAAGCATTACTCATGATGAGACATCGTCGTTTATTTTTTTCTGTTTCTGAGTGAAGCTCAGAGCAATGTCTATATCTACCATTTCTTTTAGTTCAACCCTTCTTCTTGTCTAATATTGCCTTGAAGAGACAACTGAAGAATTTCTACTTGTAGACCATTCAATGCAATACCACTGCAACGTATATGTAAAACAGTTGCTTAGCTTGAATATGCTTGCAAGAATTCTACAGAGTTCTATGGACATCTATAGAAGTGTCATCTATTAGGCTGTATTTTCTAGTGTATTTTAATGCATGAAGTAGCCCACAGGGCCACAGCACTGTACACAGGAGGCAACTGTATTTAACTCAGTCTTACTACTGGAGAAATTGCAGCATGTATTTGCCCCAAACCATATAGAAAGTAACAAATACACGAACAAAAGCTCTTCTTGTCATATAGTGTTTCTTTCCTCTCAGAGTCCTTTAAAATTATATGTGAGGAATTGCTTTTCACAGAAGCACAGAGTGGTAGGGGTTGGAAGGGACCTCCAAAGATCACCTAGTCCAACCCCCCTGCTAGAACAGGATCCTAGAGTAGATCACACAGGAACACCTCCAGACGGGTTTTAAATGTCTTCAGAGATAGAGACTCCACAACCTCTCTGGGCAGCCTGTGCCAGTGCTCTGTCACCCTCACAGGAAAGAAGTGTTTCCTTATGTTAAGACTGCACCTCCTGTGTTCCAGTTTGTGCCCATTGCCCCTTGTCCTGTCACTGGACACTACCGAGAAGAGTCTGGCCCCATCTTCCTGACACCCGCCCTTGAGATATTTATAAGCATTAATGAGATCCCCCCTCAGCCTCCTCTTCTCCAAGCTAAACAGACCCAGTTCCCTCAGCCTCTCCTCACATGGGAGATGCTCCAGTCCCTTCATCATTTTAGTGGCCCTGCATAGGACTCTTTCCAGTAGTCCTTGTCCTTCCTGAACTGGGGAGCTCAGAACTGCACACAGTACTCCAGATGAGGCCTCACCAGGGGAGGAGAACCTCCCTCGACCTGCTGGCCACACTACTCTTAGTGCATCCCAGGATGCCATTAGCCTTCTTGACGTATGTGTGGTTTTTTGGGTTTTGGGTTTTTTGGGTTTTTTAATTTTATTCCCCCCCCCAGTTTGACCAAGTATTTTTTCTTGAGGACTTTCAAGTTTCTTTGGGGATGTTTAGTAGATTTGTTTATTTGTTTGTTTTGAGACTCATTACCTTACTGGCTTTATACACCATAATTATTAATACGGTTCCTCTTATTAAAATGTACAAGTTTTGTATTTTTGATCTTCAGGGAAGGAACATTATTTTTAGCCTAGTGCCCAGATCCATAATGTCTTTGATTGTGTGGTTTTTGAACCAATCACTGTACACCCAGGTTTTTACTATTAGCAGACCCGAGTGATCAGATAGAGTGTTAGGTTCAAGACAAACTCTTTCAATATCCTGACTAATCAGCTTGTGTGGATTTTTAGAATCTATTGCATTTCTGTATGTTGCTACAAAGATTGTTTCTGGCAGCAAGGCATGCTACTTTCCATCTAAGGCCACTTCTTACAATAAATGCTGGTAATAATGGTGCAATGACAGCATACTCAGAGCACAATTCATACACATCTTTTCTACCATTAAGCTTTAAAGTTTCTAGTTCCTCTCAGATGTCATCAAAGAACCTCTCTGAAGTTAATGACAATGCTCTAGCTATATTGTTTCTCTTTGAATAGGCCAAAGCTTTTCCAAAGAAATCCAGCGGCTGTGACTTAATTGTTGTGGTATGACTTTCTGCAAAGTCCTTAAGATCATTTTTGAGGCTTTGATTTGAATATACCCACTGCTGCCTCCATTTGAAAAGAGTTAACCTACATACGGTAACTTCTTTCACAGAATGTGTATAAAAACTTATGCCCAGTCTAAGTATTCTGTGATTCTGCTTTTCTCAGATCTTTTTCTGATATACATTTATTTTAATGGTTTCCACTTTTTTTATACCAATATGAGCTACCAGTCTTTCAACAAGAATATTAGACATGTTCTGGGACAGTTGCTTCCATCTTCAAAAGAGAATTACAATACATTAGTCTTACTTTGATTACCTTAGAAACTAAAACAATTACATTTATTCACAAGACCTGAAGTTAAAAGTAATTTAGTATAGCTTCTGTTCAGATGTGAAACAGTAAAGTGATAATGAGTTTATTGACTTACTTTGCCATCATGTACTCACTTTCATTCTTTCGCTATTGTTTATTTTAACATAAATGCCCTTCAGTCTTAATCTGAGTGCTCTCCCCAGAAGTTATGCCTTTGCAATGGAGTGCTACAGTTACGGCAGCTTCAAAAAATGTTCGAGCAAAAACTGAATGAGGCAAAACTTCACCAAAATTTTATTGCCAAAAAAAGTTCTTATGGAAAAACAAGCCCTGCACCTGAACCTGAAATGTGTTGAATTTCTGGCTTACACGGTTTAAAAATCCAGATGAGAGAGAAGAATGTGTCATTTGAATTGTGCATTTATGTAAGCCCTAGTCTCAGAATTAAGACAATGAAAAAACCCCTGTAAGTAGATAACAAACTATTTAGAGCCTTGTTAAATATTTTTAATTGCTTTTGAAATCTCTTTTTATAGTCATATTTTTACCTTACATGATAGCTTTTTCTTCCTTCTCTAATTCTCTCTTACAGTACTGTTATGGCAGAGCTTGGAGCAGGATCAAGGCATGTGTTTATGTTGATGTGCATATTCTTTGCAGAGCTGCCACTGCCATGATACACTGCAGATAGAAGGAATGAATTCTCAGCATGTCTCAGTTTATGCAGCTCTCGATATTTAATGATGATTCCATGTAAAGAAGGAGGACAGTGTGAGGACAGTGTAAGGTATAAGTACTGTTAACTTGATGAATCAGATCCGTGATACTGCTCTACTGTAGACATTTTTTGAAATCTTAGTAGCTATTATATGCTACTTTTTTTTGGAAACTCGAACACTTCATAAATATGTTGCTCTTATTCTCATTGATCCTCAGATCCCTCAAGGAAAATGGAAATGTAACATGCATCAGATTGGACTAATTTGAGAATAAAGGCATTGCCATACAATAAAACAGACAATTACAGTTGTCTAAATCATCTCACACTAAAACCACCATTGATTTATGATGAATTCTGAATAAACAAAAAAGCAGCTGTATTCAAAATGAAGAAAATCTCTACCCATATATTTTCCCACATTTTTATAAATTTGTTTCTCTGTTTGTTTTGGGTTTTTTCATGTTTTATTAGTTTGTTTGCAGGGATATGGTGCCAAACATTTATTTTTCAAAAGATGAATACATTTACTAAGAATGTCCTTGATAGGCAAATACCAAGAGAAACTTATACTTATTGAGCGTGTTTTAAGGTCACATGAGCCAATGCATTTAAAATTAATATATTTCTTCACAGGATGAAGGTAGGCTCTACTGGCATAGACTTTTCTGAACACTGTGCAAAAGCTAATAGAAGTCACATTTCTATTAATCATTTTTGTTCAGAATAAATGCAGGTAGAGATAAAGCATGTGCATTTTTCAGTCACTTGACAAGATCACAGTGCTGTGCATGCTGAAACAGTCATGGAAATCACCTCCACTTTTGTATGCTTATGAATTATTTCTTCCTCACAGTTTCCACATCACTTGAAAATAATACTCAGAATGACTTTCAACATAGCAATAACTGATAGCATCATTGTCTAAATCCACTTTGGCATCAGTGTGAGTCAGTCAAAACCATCTATAGCCATCCTGAGGAGAGAGCACCCAAGCAAAAGAATAAGTTGGTCTGAGATCAGGGAGCAGGACTTTCTGCACATTTCAAGGAATAAGAAGAGACAAATAAAACTCAACCACCTGGGCTGCTCAGTTACATGATAATCAGTTGCACTGGGTATTGATTTGTAGAAGGGGTCTACAGATTTTTTGCACATTATAAACAGTTTGTCAAGTGTGTCACTGAGAGCTCTGTGACCATTTATGGGCTAACTTAAAATGTCAAGCACTACTGCCAGTCTTACAGAGGAAAAAGTCTTTCATGCAACTAGAACACAGGGATTTTGTGACAGTAATCTTAACATATTCGAGCTGTTTATTCCCACTAAGAGCCATGCACATCATACAACAGCTAGGATATTTTGTACTAGATATCAACAAAGGTCAGAAAAGCCTCATGTCCATCTAAGGTGGAATTACTTACAAGTTCCTGGCTATATGAGTTTATCCTGTGTAGGTTAGGTGGTCTTTGGTCAGGTGTTGTACACTTTCTGATGGCCTCTAAGTCAATAGAATGCATAATCTAAACCTTAACCTAAATCAAATACATCGCTCATTCCAAATGGCAACATGAATTAAAATTGAACTTGAAATACAATTTTCTCTACTCATTAGTATGTTGACGCACCTAAATAATGGTGTGGAAATGAGAAACAGTAACTATTTAAGCTGACTTCCACTTACGTACTGCTTTTCTAGTTTCACTCAGTAAAGGTCAGCTTAGTCGGTCATATTTTCAGCTGGAATCTTGGAATTCCTGAAGCGTAAATATGGTCTGGACTACAAAGAGAATGAGGTCATCTTTGAGGGAAAATGTTATTTCAAGATAAAACCTCTCCACTTTGAGCTATGTACATCTGAAATTTAGAGATGTCTAAAACAAGAGGAATCTATGCACTTCAGAAAACCTGACATTCATCACAGATGCTGAAAACTACAGTAAGTGAAAAATACATGTGTTACGAGATTAAGCCTTTATAATGAAAATTATAATGCAACTGAAAAAAAGGAACTGCATAAACATACTCCTACAAGTCTTATGTTCCCTAAGGTGTTTTGGTCCCTGTGCAGATTTCCTTTGAAATCCTAAGCAGAACTTAGGCTCTTGGATGCCTTGGAGGATCTGGGCACAAACCAACAATAAATATGGTAGATTTTTAAATTCTTTATAGACAATTCTCAAGCAGTGAAAAGAATGTGTAAAGAAAATTAAAGATTTGTTTTTCCTTGCCTTTGAGATCTTTTTTTTGCTATTGATTTTCCATTTCTCAGGCAGGATTTTTGTCTTCAGCTGTATTTCTCTTGCTCTTTGACTTCTTTCCTTCAGATGTGCCCTTTCTTGTTTTTTTACTGCTTTGATAACCAGTAGACTGGATTACAGTTTTCCTGAGGCATTCAAGCACTACATTCTTTGCTGTATTTGCCAGGCACAAACCGTGTTAAAACAAGACAATACCTGACTGTTCCAAGTATCTATACACTAGTTAAGTTATCTTTAGGAGCGGATATGAATCAGTACAATTCAGCTATAATCAAGGCATATTTTCAACAGGTAATAATTTTACTTGTCTTGTATGATTCCTCTCTGCTATGCTCCCTGTAGTTTTAATCTGGCATTTATTCCATGTTTATTTTCTGTTTTCTTTCCCACAGAATTTAGTATTCTCTATCTGGTCCTTCATTTTATTTTTTGTGTTTGCCAATTTATTATTTCCCTGTAAAAGTCATCCTTCAGTTATGTGAGGAAAGAAACACACACAGTTTTTTTCCTCTTTTGACCTTGGTTTCCTTCAGTTTTAGAGTTGGAATTGCCTTCTCTATTACACATCATTTCTCATAGAGTGGATGGTAATTACTTGTTTTCAGTCAGTGAAAAAATATAGTCCCTGCATAAAAAATGTGGTCACTCCTTTTCTGAAATCCTTCCTTTTCCTCTGTTCTCTCTTGCACAGTTAAGTTGTGTCTGTGTTCTGTATACTTTTATACTAGGTACAAAGTAGCAATTACTGTCTTCATCTTACCAATGCACTCTCCCTAAACTAGAGATTCCTGCTGCCCTAACTCTTGGTGTGACATGAAACACTTGTTGAGAAAAGCTGTCACAGCATGATTTGAGGTGTGTTCCCTTCTACAGGTCTGTTATGTGTGGTTGTGACATCTCTTCTTGTACACCAGGAAAATCTAACAAGATTTTTTAAAAAATCAGGCTTCATGTAAGCACATACACTAAGGAAACTTATCCAAAGCTTTGAATCATCACCTGCTGCCCAGGTCAGGGCTGGTTGCAGTCTGGTGGGGTTTGCTCCTGCTGTCACCCATGATTCAACAGTTTGGCTGCAATCCTGTACAAATGCCTAGTGCCAAACGAAGCTTCACTCCACCAACACCCTCATTGTGACTGCACGTCTGATAACTAGTACTTCTCATTTGTGTTTGCAATAGCAGGGCGGAAAAACTGAGAGTACAGCTAGAATGTCTCCTGTTTGACCTTTCCTGTTATTTCAGTGGGAAGGTTTAAACAGTCCTCCAACTCAAGTTGAATCATAGCAGATCAAATGATTCACTTACAAGCAAACCTAATTTTGAGTCCTTTAGTATGCAGACATTAAAAAGGCATTGCTCTTTTGAAGATTGCAAAGAACTGACCATGAAAACCTTCACAGCTTGACCTGTATTCCGACTGCGTATGAAGCTGTACATAGCCATTGAATGTAAAGGCATTAAGTGGCTGGATTGGAAGACAGAATTTGCACTTTTTTTAGGAATGAGTTAGTAAGAAAAAGACACTTCTGAGATGCAGTGCTGTGCAATTTGTTTCCCAGCACAGTGCAGCAATACTAGACAACAGCAAAAGACATAGATTACCAATTGCTGTCATTTTACCAGCTAAGAGAAAATTTTGGCAAATGTCAAGCTTTCTTATTAACACAGAAGACCTTGCTGGTCCTTTTGAAATTAATCTATTTTTACCCTATGATGTGCCCTAATCATAAATTACTTTGATTACAATTGCACATATATCAATTATGGATGTTAATTCATATTAATTCAAATTTATCTACTTTTTCAAACAACTAGGTAGATGCGCTACAGTATAGTTGTTTATTGGTCCCAAACATAACATATAGCAGTTGAATCAAAAATATAACAAAAATATATGGAAAAGAAAGTAACATAATTTATACATAATTCCTAACGTATGAATGAAAACTGGGACAGAGAGGGAGAAAAGACTTTCAGGAAAAAAAAAAAAAAAATTAAAAAGAACCCTTCTGAAAAATCTTCATTGTGGACACTCTATCTGAAACCAGAACACTTCAACTAGAACTTTGGTCTCTTTTATAACAACAAGTAACAACTTCATGAAACACGATTTTTTTGTAAATTGGTTTTTATAATACTGCCTAACAAAACAGCCAGTAAGAAATAGGGCTGCTGTGTCAACAACATCACAGAATTGTGTCACAGCCAGTCAGTGTAGGTACTTGCCAGAAAAAGCTCTAAGCACTTGCTTTCAGTAGGATGTGAATAGAGACACAAACTTTGGCATCCCACAGTACTGTTGAGATTCTTGCTATCAGCCTGGTAGGCTATATGCCAACTATCTCTTTCTGAATGTGAAATGGGTCTGAGTATATCCATTAAAACCATTTACATAATTCAACAAAGAAAATCTCAAATATGTGTAAAGAATCAGTGTTTCAACTCTCTGAGATTTTTTTCAGTTTTTATCCTTTGCCTTTTCATTGTGTCCTGTCAATTTTTTACTCCATGTCCTTAAAAGTATTTGCTTATGCTTAGCCAGGGAAATACATAAGGATGCCTGCATTCCTCACCAGATCATAAGTGTACATACACATATCATCAGATATACTAAATCACAAACTTTCAAGAATAAGAGGAAAAGGAATTGAACTCTGCTACAGCAGTCTATTGCAGAGTGCCACTGCTCAGATTTTCCCACAAGTGACAAAACTCTGGAAAGACAATTCAGCTACTCCAAATTCCATCAGCTGAGATTTGGTTCAGAGATTTGAAATGTAGACCACTGTGAATGGCAGAGTGCAACAGTGAAGCAGAAGTAAAATAAAACTGGTTTTCTTTTTTTTTTTTTTCCTTTACTACAAATAGTCAACATTATCAACTTCTACTATTAAACAATCATGACCCTCTGGTGATGATGGGATGATGGAACTGAGTTCCATCTAATCCATCTAAAATAACTGAGTTATTTTTTTGTTTTCTATTTTCACTCTAAGATTATACTTTCACAGCTTGTTTGGGGGTTTTTTGGTTGTTTGGTTGGTTTTTTGTTAGGTGGGTGGATTGTTGTAGGTTTTTTTCTGTAGTATTGAAGCATAAAACCAAAAAGTTTTTCAAGGGGAAAAGCAATCTTGGATAATGAATGTTCTCCAAAACTTAAGATAGGCTCTAAATTGCCTAGTGACATAATGCTTGCAATGATTTTCGAGAACCAGGAATGTCATTGGATGTCCAATGTATGTCATAATTTCTGAATAGTTCACGAGTTTGTCCCCATGTTTCTGAATATTAGCTATGGTTTGGCTTTGCTGAGTGTTCTTTCTACAGCTTCTTCAAAAACCCGTGTCTTATTCTTTGTTATTTAATATTTGGATTGTGTGGGTTGTCATCTTAGACAATACAATTTTTCTTTCTTCCTGACTGGAAAAAACTTTTTAACTAAATAGTTGATGATGATGCATAACAAATACCAAACAGAATAATGACACCTTGAAGATTTATGAACTTATGAAAACCTAAAAATTATTCAAATACTTTCTAAATGATACTTTGTCATTAATTACAAACCACATTTTGCACAAATTATTGAATAGGATCCATTCTTTTTAATTGCATTGCAGCTTTGAAATATCATATATGACATGACACTGATTTGTACAAGGCAAGCATTGGGAATGTTGGGGTTTTGCTACAACTAGATAATACATGTGTCAGCAGTTTTGACTCTCAGTTTGAGGGGTTGCTGGGAATACCGGTCTTCTCTGAACATCTGACTTGAATAATTCATTTTTTTAAAAAAAGCTTAAATGTTGAGCTCTCTGGACCACTTCTCAAATAAATAATTTTTTCCCACTTCCACTTTCTTGTATGAAGAGATATTTTGTCCTTCAAAACCAAAGTAGTCTTAAAAAAAAAATAGGAGAGTTAACTAAAATGAAGGAATACAAATTAATCAGTCCAGAAAATGTGTTTGTTTGCTTTGATATTGCCTCACACATCTGTCTTATCATAGAATCACAGAATCACAGAATGTATTGGGTTGGAAGGGACCCTCAAGGGTCATCTAGTCCAGCCTCCCTGCAGTGAGCAGGGACATCTGTACTAGATCAGGTTGCTCAGAGCCCCATCAAGCTTGACCTTGAATGTCTCCGGGGATGGGGCCTCTACTGCCTCCCTGGGCAACCTGTTCCAGTGATCCACCACCCTCATATTGAAAAACTTTTTCCTTACATCTAACCTAAATCTACCCTTTTCTAGTTTAAAGTCATTACCCCTTGTCCTATTGCTACACGTCCTCATGAACAGTCCCACCCCTACTTTCTTATGGGCACCTTTCAGGTATTGGAAGGTCGCTTTAAGGTCTCCCCAGAGCCTTCTCCAGGATGAACAACCCCAACTCTCTCAATCTGTATTCATAGGAGAGGTGCTCCAGCCCTCTGATAATTTTTGTGGCCCTCCTCTGGACATACTCCAGCAGGTCCACATCCTTCTTATGCTGAGGGCTCCAAAGCTGGACGCAGTACTCCAGGTGAGGTCTCACCAGAGCAGAGGGGCAGGATCACTTCTCTCAATCTGCTGGCCACACTTCTTTTGATGCAGCCCAGGATGCCATTGGCCTTCTGGGCTGCAGCTGCGCATTGGTGGCTCATGTCCAGCTTTTCATCCACTACTACCCCCAAGTCCTTTCCCTCAGGGCTGCTTTCCAGCACATCATCCCTGCTGATCATAATGGTATTTTAAAACATTTAAGAATATTTTATTAACTGTAATTTTTAGAAATAAATGTTCATGGATGAGTTGGAAAACTCTGTTCTTGGAATAATCTTGGCTGGTGTATGGTATACACTGTTCCAAAAGCAAGTGACAGGTGACAAAATACTTAGCTAACTTTTGTGGCTTGGTTTCAGAAAGAAGCCTCCAACACTATATTAATAAATTTTAATTTTACAACTACAACCAAAAAGTCTACTAATGACCCAGATCAGCTATAGAGCCGATATACTACTAATCTTTATTGACAATTAATTATGTAGTTTTAAAAAAAATTCTAGGCACAGCAGTGAAACAGTCTCATATTCTGCAGAAGGAAATAACTGTGGAAGTGACAATTATTATTTAGCATTTCCAATGTCCTGCCTGTGTCTTTTCCTTTTCTTTTAGAAGGTATGTTTTACATGTTATTGTAAATTCTTCATGTCTATTTACATAGCGAGATCACCAATCAAAATACTTTTTCTTCGTCTTTGCCTATAAAGCACCAAATACAGTTACTTCATTTACCGTGTAGAGGCATCAAAAAGAACTTTAAAACATTATTCACTGATATGGTAAAGTAACAAACACAAATTCCAGGGAAATAAACATAGGCTTTCAACAGCAACAGTGTTGTACGGATACACAGTGAAACTTTAAAATCAGGCTTGGCTTCGGAAATAGAAAATAGTTTAAATCTTATTCCAGATGGTAGTAGTTATTTAAAAGTTCAATAGAAGTTATTTAAAAAGAGGGAAGAAACCAAACTAGGTAAACCAGACAGCTCAGAGACAGTACTAGCAAAAGTAAATCGTACAGTAAATCCATGCTAGCAATGGAGACTGTTACGTGACTTTGCTTCAGCTTGTTAATGGCTCTGTTATTATTATAGTATTGCATCAGACCACTGAGTGAAAAAAGAAAATGTTGCTTTATAGTCAAAATAACCGATAACTTGTGCAGTTACATCTCCTTTGAGGCTGACCAATTCAGAAACTAATGTCCACTGGTTTCAGGGGGCATATACCAGTGCACAAAAACTTCCCAGCCTCTTTGGGTTTTCTGACAGGAGTTGACTTATGGGGCCCTGTAGCAGGAGCAAAGCAGTGTCTGTGATGTTATCAGAGGTACCACCTGCCACTACACACCTGCAGTGATTTCTGCTATTCAGGGAAGGAGGAAAAGCAGTGAGCAAGATGGAAAAGACTTAAGCTTAAGCTATATTAGACCAAACAGAAGATGCAGACTATTGTCTCCTCTCCACAATCCGAAAATGCCAGTCTCCTATAGCATTTTCCTGCTGACATCCCGGGTGCCTGGTGAAAGCAGAGTCCACGAGCAGCCTCAGTGGGATAAGCATAGCCCCCACCCCTTGCAGGGACTGCTTGCAAGCAGAGCCTTGAGGTATACATGCTTGAACTTCCAGCAGTCACTCTCTAAAGGCCGCTTAGAGGAATAAATATAGGTTTTGTAAGAGTAGCCTAGAAGGACATGTCTAAGAGCTTATTAGAAACAGCTACACAGCAGGCAGCATCTCTGCTGCTCTCTGCATCCCTGCAGGTGTCTCCTCCCACCTGGGCAGCTCTGCCACTTGACTGCTCCTGGACCCATCTTTAGGCTGCTCCTTCCAACATCACCTGCAATGTCCGCAGCACTTTCTCTCCCTTGGGTTTCCTCCATCACTCCCAGCAGAAAGCACGAGAGCTACCCCACAGATCAGGCATATCCAGTCATTCTCTCAGAGGAATGTTCAGGCTGTTATTGCTCTCTGTATGCACTGAGGGGAACACAATGTGTTGCATGCCAGACTTCCTGTGCAGTTTCAGAGCAGTTACTTTGTACTGTGTTTTCTTTCTGTCTGATCCAGCCAGTCTGAATCAGGATATAATGAAAAGTCACACCCAGCTGCTACACTCCAGTATGGCATAACTAATATTGATGAAGACAGAGAGGTCCTCAGGCTTAAACTGTACTTTTAAATGCACCAACTTGGTTCAAAAAACAAGGCAGGTGCAATAAACTTTTTTCAAATACCAGGGTACTAGAATCTGCATCAGTGTATACACACATGTACACCTTGGCATAATGTATGAATGGAACTGAACTTTCAGGGCACTTATCATGTTAATTCTGAAGAGTAGTTTACTCCTCACTTACAAAAATCCATGCTCCTTGAAAGAGAGGGTTATGTTTTCACAGTTCATTGAGGAATGAATAAGCACAATCATTGGAACCTGGCTAAGATAAGGTTGGTCTGCTTATACTTGTTTCTTTATCATTTGCAATTCTGCTTCAAACATTACTTATTTCTTGGATATGTACATGTCATATACAGCTTCCCAAGGAGAGTGTTTGGTACTGTCATTTAAATATTTCTTTGTATTGTAAAGGCTTCATGTAGAAACTTGTTAGATGTCAAGAAAAGTCTAAATATTTCTGATAGAGATCTACATATGCCTCTTATTATGTCTCATATGTCTCTATTCTGTGACAGTGATTGATGTAAAAGGCCTATTGAATATGTTCATTGTAATTTATAGAAAATACCTTTATCGCTTAAGAGGTAGGGCCAAACCCTCCAGAAGGATAAATCAGCCCATTAACATGAGCGAAGGGCTTGCCTCATAGAGTATCATATGGATGATCTGTCCTGTACTCTGCTAATGGTCTACTGTTTGTAAATATCCAGGAAAAAAAAATAGCCTTGTGTGATAAAAGACGGCAGTAAACCTTCTGAAAAACCATTTATCAGCACTAACTGCCTGAATTACATCAAAGAAATATTCCCAAGTTACCTGACAGTCTGTGACAAACAGAATAAAAACTGCTGTATTTGATATTATTTTGCTACCTTAGGAGAATATTGCAAAGACAAACTGGACATGTATTCTAGTAGCTGTGTCACTGTAATAACAAATACTCTAAAGGGGAAAATTAGCTACTGGAACTTTTGGGGGCATTTCTGTCAGGAATCAAGCAGAAGGTCTGCCCAATTTCCATTTCCCAATAGTCTCACCTTGTAACGGATGCCCAACAATTCTAGTCCTACTTAACCACAGGAGCACTGTACCACTCACCCAAGTGCATCGGATGGACAATAATGGTAACTGTAGGGATAAATCACTGACATTTCTGTCATGACATTTTGTAGTTCTACTGCATTGTTACTCCTATAAATCATACTTTGCAAATGAAATAAGTGTCTCTTAATAGAATGACCTTTTTCTCTGGGTCTGATATTAAAACCTGTGGTAGGTACTGTATGAGGTATCTCTCTTATCTCACTCATGCACAGTTTGAAATCCTCAAATCATCTTAGGTCTTTTTAGTTTTAAAGCATGAAAACATTTTCAAGGTTAAAAATGATGCAGAAAGTGGCTGCTATGCAAAAAATATTCCATTGTAACCTGTTATTTCCAATCACTCAAAACATTCACCTTTTTAATGATATTTTCCATATTCCATCTATGCCTAAAGGTGAATATTTTAGAAAGAGTTGAAAAAAACCTAGTCCACTTTCAGAGAGAAAACATCTGGCTGTTGTTTTTGTTTTGGATTCTTTATTCCTACCTCCTGGACTACCTGCATTATTCTATCACATTATACAATGCTTCCTCTGCTTTTCAAGAATACCACAAAATTAGTAGCTTTATGCTTCTGCTTTCAAAAATAAAAATTAAGAAGTTACTGCAATTTTATCTCAAGGAACTTCAAAACTATTCATAAAAATCATCTATTATTCATAATAATATTTATATTTAAAAGAGAGAAGGATTGTGTATATTCTTTTCAAACTTGGTCTGCTAACTTTGCAGAGTTGTTCTTGGAGGCATGTTGACTGGTAAAGGGATCAGGAGAAAAGTGGTTTTTTCCTCTGTCCTTCCAGTTTCAGGGAATGTTGTTGGAAGAAATGGGAAGACCCAGATGATCAACATCTGGCTCCATCACTAGTGTCACTGACAGAATTCTGGTTTTTTGATCATGGGTCAGTCTATACGACACCAGGCCTGCTGGTGGCAGATGGGGTACAACTGTCTCAAAGGGGGAAAAGATCTTTATGCAAGAGTTATCAGGGCTCACTGAAAGAGCTTTAAACTAGACTTGTAGGGAGAAAGGGATAAAACCAGAGATAAGCCTGGTGGTAGCATGCCAATGTTTGAGGGACAGTGTGCTAGTGAGGTACTTCAGTCTGCTCCACAATGTGCTGAGTACACTGGAGCACATTTGAAATGTCTCTGTACTAATACATGGGGTGCCCTAGCCATCTTAGTGAGGGCACAGGATGAAAATCCATGTGACAGCAAAGACACAAGACCTGTTGATGTGTTATAACCCACAGAAGCACCTGAAAATGGTCACATAAGAACTGGGAATTTCCCGCCAAAAAAGGTGGGAGGATCAATGATTCAACTGAATTGCATCTACACCAATGCACGAAGCATGGGCAACAAACAGGAGGTGTGAGTTCAGTTTGGGGGCCCTCACTAGAAAAGGGACATTGAGATACTGGAATGAGTCCAAAGAGGGGCAACAAAACTGGTGAAAGGTCTGAAGCATAAGACTTACAGGAAGCACCTGAGGGAACTGGAGTTGTTTAGCCAGGAGAAGAGGAGAGTTGAGTGGATTACCCTCTACAACTACCTGAAAGAAGGTTGTAGAGAGGTGGGGATTAGACTTTTTAACCAAGTAACAAATGACAGGACAAGAGGTAATGGCCTCAAGTTGTGCCAGGGGAAGTTTAGTTTGGTTATTAGGAAGAATTTCTTCACCAAAAGGGTTCTCAGACATTGGAACCGGCTGTCCATGGCAGTGATGGAGCCCCCATCCCTGGAGGTGTTTAAGAGTTGTGTTGACATAGCGCTCAGGGATATAGTATAGTCAAGAACTGCCAGTGTTATGTTAATGGTTGGACTCAATGATCTTAAAGGTCTTTTCCAACTTACAGGATTTTGTGATTCTGTAATACTGCCATAAAAGACAATAAAAAATGTTGCTATAAATACATCAGCAACAAAAGCAGAGCTAAAGAGAATCTCTGTCCTTTATTGGATGTGGGGATAGAGTGATTAATGATGAGGAAAAAGCTGAGGTACTTAGTGCCTTCTTTGCCTCAGTCTTTAACAGAAAGATTAGTTGTTCTCCAAGTACCCAGCCCCCCGAGCTGGAAGGCAGGGATGGGGAGCAGAATGAAGTCCCCACAATCAAAGAAGAAATGGTTAGTGACCTGCTAAACTGCTTAGACATACACAAGTCTATGGGGCCAGATAGGATCCATCCAAGGGTACTGAGAGAGCTGGTGGAAGTGCTCACCAAGACATTTTCCATCATTTATCAGCAGTCCTGTATAACTAGGAAGGTCCCAGTGGCTTGGAGGTTAGCAAGTGTGATACCCATCTTCAAGAAGGTCCGGAAAGAGGATTCGGGGAACTACAGACATGTCACTCTGAACTCAGTGCTGGGAAGGGTTACGGAGCAGATCATCTTGAGTGCCATCATGTGGCACATACAGGACAACCAGGTGATCAGGCCCAGTCAGTATGGGTTTACAAAGGGCAGGTCTTGCTTGACTAACCTGATCTCCTTCTATGACAAGGTGACATGTTTAGTAGACAAGGGGAAGGCTGTGGATGTTGTCTACCTAGACTTCAGTAAAGCCTTTGAGATCATTTCCCACAGCATTCTTCTGGAGAAACTGGCTACTCAAGGCTTGGATGGGTGTACATTTCACCGAGTAAAAAACTGGCTGGCTCGCTGGACCCAAAATGTTATGGTGAATGGAGTTAAATTCAGTTGGTGGCCAGTCACAAGTGGTGTTCCCCAGGGCTCGGTGCTGGGGCTGGTTCTGTTTATTATCTTTACCAATGATCTGGATAAGGAATTGAGTACATCCTCAGTAAGTTTGTAGATGACATCAAGTTAGGTGGGAGTATTGATCTGCCTGAGGGTAAGAAGGCTCTGCAGAGGGATCTGGACAGGCTGGACTGGTGGGCTGAGGCCAATCATATCAGGTTCAACATGTGCATCCTACACTTGGGTCACAACAATCCCATGCAATGCTACAGACTTGGGGAAGAGTGGCTGGAAAGCTGCCTCGCAGAAAAGGACCTGGGAGGGCCAAGAAGACCAAGAGCATCCAGGCTTGTATCAGGAATAGTATGGCCAGTAGGACTAGGGAAGTGATTGTCCCCCTGTACATGGCACTGCTGAGGCTGCACCTCAAATACTGTGTTTCATTTTGGGCTCCTCACTACAAGAAGGACACTGAGTTGCTGGAGGTTGTCCAAAGAAAGGCAACAAATGCTGGTCATTTGACTGCATTCATTTTTTACTTAAGTCTACTTTATTTTATTTCCTAAGGATTTTTTTGACATATGTATTTTTAAATGAGACTGGTTATTTAACTGTGGGCATGCAAAAAGTATAGAAAACTTCATTACCATTCAAAGAGCTTTGGGTTTTTGGAGGGAGAGAAATGAATCTCTGAAGTACTGTCATCTATAGATACTTACTTCACATGTATCATAATTTCAGTTTAGTGTTGTTAGGACAAAACAGAAAATGATTCAAGTTAGTGCAACTGCTAAATTCTTTATAAAAGGTAAATTTTTTTCACCACATATTTTGGTAGGCTATTTAATTTTGTATCTGAAATCTAGAACTGTACACCAGAATTACATTCAACTTCAAACTCTATTACAAAAGTGGTACAGGAAGTTGGATACCTCAGTTAAAATCTCTACTCTGCAGTTTCCTATTCTGTAACATGAGCCTAAAAATTCAACGAGGTAACTGCGGAGTATAAAAGCTGTCCATTATTGACATAGGTCAGCAAAAAGAACTTTTAGTTCTTTTGATTTTGTCATGAGCTCCAGAATACTGCATAATACAGATTTTCCTTTAGATCTGTGTAGTAAGCAGTCCTCTTTATTTTCTTTACATAGTAACATTTTCCTCCTACCATATTTTCCTTCTTTATTTGTTTGGATATTTTTCCCCTGTTTCGTTTTTTTCCCTGTTTTGGTGATCAGGTATTGAAGTGGATCAAGAACTGGTTAAAGGGAAGAAGTCAGAGAGTTGTAGTCAATGGGACTGAATCTAGCTGGAGGTCTGTGACTAGTGGAGTCCCTCAGGGGTCGGTGCTGGGACCGGTGTTGTTCAATATCTTCATCAACAACCTGGATGAGGGTACAGAATGTATCCTCAACAAGTTTGCTGATGACACCAAACTGGGAGGAGTGGCTGACACACCAGAAGGCTGTGCTGCCATTCAGAGAGACCTCAACAGGCTGGAGAGTTGGGCGGGGAGAAACTTAATGAAATTCAACAAGGGCAAGTGTGGAGTTTTGCATCTGGGGAAGAACAACCCCATGTACCAGTACAGGTTGGGGGCTGACCTGCTGGAGAGCAGTGTAGGGGAAAGGGACCTGGGGGTCCTGGTGAACAGCAGGATGACCATGAGCCAGCAATGCGCCCTTGTGGCCAAGAAGGCCAATGGCATCCTGGGGTGTATTAGAAAGGGGGTGGTTAGTAGGTTGAGAGAGGTTCTCCTCCCCCTCTATTCTGCCTTGGTGAGGCCGCATCTGGAGTATTGTGTCCAGTTCTGGGCCCCCCAGTTCAAGAAGGACAGGGAACTGCTTGAGAGAGTCCAGCGCAGAGCCACAAAGATGATGAAGGGAGTGGAACATCTCCCTTATGAGGAAAGGCTGAGGGAGCTGGGTCTCTTTAGCTTGGAGAAGAGGAGACTGAGGGGTGACCTCATTAATGTTTATAAATATGTAAAGGGTGAATGTCAGGATGATGGAGCCAAGCTTTTTTCAGTGATGACTGATGATAGGATAAGGGGCAATGGATGCAAACTGTAGTACAGGAGGTTCCATGTGAATATCAGGAAGAACTTCTTTACTGTGAGAGTGACAGAGCACTGGAACAGGCTGCCCATAGAGGTTGTAGAGTCTCCTTCTCTGGAGACATTCAAAACCCGCCCGGATGAGTTCCTGTGTGATGTATTCTAGGTGACCCTGCTCTGGCAGGGGGGTTGGACTAGATGATCTTTCGAGGTCCCTTCCAACCCCTAGGATTCTGTGATTCTGTGATTCTGTGATTCTATGCTCTTTAAAAAAAAAACAGATAGCATACATGATTCTAAATGATCAGATTTTTAAGAGCTAAGTGGCATTTTTCCCTCATTCTAGATCTGAGTCGTACATAGCTGTGTAGTTTTTGACACTCTGAAGTAAAACACTTAAATCTGATCTTTTGAAAGTTACTTGGTTAAGTCCCAAAACACATTTCTCTGAGGAAAATGTGATTTAAGAAAACCAGAAAAAGATAGAAGTTGAAAAACTGTTTAGCCCAGCCTGACATTTTACTTTAAAAATATTAATTATACTTTGAGCTTCTTCCTATTTACGTACTTAAGTGCTTGCCTGGAACATAAATGGTACTATATTGTCTCGAGGAAGCTACGGAGTACCTTTGTTAGATAAAACTTTTTGCAGCTGATAATTTTTGGCAATTAATATTATGGATTCTTGTCACAAGAGGCCTGGGGAAGGCGCTTCCAGGTTGTTACTTATGTCTATAAAATGAAGGAAAATGTCAAAAGTGGTGAGCCCACTGAGAGGATCATTTCTGGAAGGAAAAGAGGTAGCAAATGTTAAAATTACCATATTTATGGACACTGTAGAAAATAAAGGTCTGAATGAGCTGCTCAATTTATTGTGAATGCTAAAGATTTTTTAAAACTTTCTGGACAGCCTCATATAAACTGTAACTACTCCTCTCAGAGATACTGCATTAGTAAAAATCTTGACTTTTAATACAGCTCTACTTAAAACTACTACTACCTATGACTCGTGATCATAGATGGAGGAAAGAATCACTTTTCAGGAAAAAGCAGCTATCTATCATTTGTAAATTCGAATTCTTGGTGTTTAGTTTTGAGGGGCTGTGGTGCTCACTTTCCCTCTTATGTTCTCCTCTAAGGCTAAAACAAAAAGTTGAAAAATTTCATGAAGAAATTTCTTTTAACTTTCTTATTCCAGAGAAAGCAATTTGTACACATCATGTGGCGGATGTTGTCTACCTGGACTTCAGTAAGGCATTTGACATCGTTTCCTACAACATCTGCTGGAGAAGCTGGTGGCTCATGGCTTAGACAGGTGGACTCTTCACTAGGTTACAAACTGGCTGGATGGCCGAGCCCAGAGAGTTGTGGTGAATGGAGTTAAATCCAGATGGAGACCGGTCACAAGCGGTGTCCCTCAGGGCTCGGTCTTGGCACCAGTCTTGTTTAATGTCTTTATCAATGGCCTGGATGAGGGGATCGAATGCACCCTCAGTAAATTTGCAGATGAAATGAAGTTGAGTGGCAGTGTTGATCTGCCTGAGTGTAGGGAGGCTCTGCAGCGGGATTTGGACAGGCTGGAGAGATGGGCTGAGGCCAATTGCATGAGGTTTAACAAGGGTAAGTGCTGGGTCATGCACTTTGGCCACAACAACCCCATGCAACGCTACAGGCTTGGGGAAGAGTGGCTGGAAAGCTGCCTGGCAGAAAAGGACCTGGGGGTGTTGGTTGACAGCCGACTGAACATGAGCCAGCAGTGTGCCCAGGTGGCCAAGAAGGCCAACAGCATCCTGGCCTGTGTCAGAAACGGTGTGACCAGCAGGAGTAGGGAGGTGATTGTGCCCTTGTACTGGGCACTCGTGAGACCACACCTTGAGTACTGTGTCCAGTTCTGGGCACCATAGAATAAGAAGGACATTGAGGTGCTGGAATGAGTCCAGAGAAGGGCAACGAGGCTGGTGAGAGGTCTAGAAAACAAGACTGGCTGACAGAACTGGGGGTGTTTGGTCTAGAGAAGAGGAGGAGACTGAGAGGAGACCTTATTGCTCTCTACAAATACCTTAAAGGAGGTGTTAGTGAGGCTGGTGTTGGTCTCTTCTCCCAAAAATTACTAATGATAGGATGAGAGGAAATGGCCTCAAGTTGCATCAGGGGAAGTTTAGATTGGTTATTAGGCAGAAGTTCTTTACTGAGAGGGTGGTTAGGCACTGGCACAGGCTGCCCAGGGAGATGGTGGAGTCACTGTCCCTGGAGGTGTTTAAAAAAGGAGTAAAGGAAGCACTTGAGGCTATGGTCTAGTGGTTAGGGAGATGTTGGGAGAAAGGTTGGACTTGATGATCCTAGAGGTCCTTTTGAACAGTAGTGATTCTACAGTTCTGTGGTTCTGTGATTCTATGACTTCAGCAAGCATCTAAGTACCATATAACTGATCGTTCCCTCCCCACACATAGCAGGACAGGGGAAATAACAGGAAGAATAAAGAGAGAAAACTCATGGGTCAGGATCAGGACATTTTAATATGCAAAGGAAAGAGAAGAAAGAAAAAAAAAAATCCCCAAAACAAGTGATAAAAATCACTCACCTTCTACCACAAGTAGACTGATACACAACCAGTCTCCAAGCAGCACCTGCTTAACATAAACCCCCAAATTTCTCCTTGCTGAGTATGATGTCATACAGTATGGAATAGCCCTCATTAGTTTGGGTCAGCTGTCCCAGCTGTGTCCCCTCCCAACCCCTTGCCCACCCTCAACCTGCTTGCTGAAGGATCAGAGTGAGTGTCTTGATGCTGTGCAAGCAGTGCTTCACAATAGCTAAAACTTTGTGGTGTTACCAACATTGTTTTAGTCATAAATTCAAAGCGCAATGTTATATGAGATACTATGAAGAAAATTAAGTTCATCCCAGCCAGACCCTCATGAGTATCAGGGCAGCCCCAAATTTCAGCAATGTATTGAATTTTGAATGACTTGTATTTTTCATTCTAGTGCTGCTTAAACTAGAAGCATCACAGTAATGAACTATGGCAACACTGTCATGCAGAGAGAGAACAGAGAGGAAGACAATACCTAAACAGGCATGCACACTCATGTATTTTTCACACTGCGGGTACATTTACAAAGTCTGATCACTGTTCAGTGTGTCTTCTCTGACTCTGTCTTGAGGTGGTAGTGTGTAATAGTAGTGTGCATTTTTCAGGTGAAGTAGTGTCCTGGTTTGACCAAAACAGAATAATTCAGTGATTTTACTTTTTAGTTCAGTCTCTTCTAAGACTGCACTTTCTGAAGTTAACAACATGTTTTTCAGACAGTGTCTGCTCCTAGAAATGATAATGCTTGATGTTCATAGTTAGTACTGAGCTCTCAGTACAATGGTGTACAGAAAGGCTTTTGCTTATATTTAATCTTACAGAAACCAAGGTCACTGCTGAATTTCTTCGGTGCTGCCTTGGGTCTCCCCTTAGTGTAAGAGTGCAAAAGGGTGGCACCTGTGGGGAGGAGCAGACAGGACAGGTGACCCAAACTGACCAATGAAATATTCCATCCCATACACATCAAGCTCAGTATAAAGCTGACGGATCATGGGGGCAAGTTCTCTTCTTCTCTGGCTGGTGTCCTGAGAGGACTCTGTCCATTCTTCTATCTCTGATCATGATCCATGTGTTCCTGAATCCAGTTTCTGGCTGCTGCTGCTGCATCCAGGAGTCCAGCCCAGGATCTTCCCAGAGCTGCTCTGCAACCTTAGTGATGATGTGAGCTTCATCAGGGGAGTGTGCGATTGAGGAGGGGGAAGCTCAACACTGGTTTAGTATATATTTGTATATATTTAAGTATTTTTCTTCTTGTCATTATTTTTAATTTTTACTGTTATTGTTTCATTGAAGCTGTTTTTTTTCCAGCCCCTAAGTCTCTCCCTTTTCTTCTTTCCCTTCCCCTGTCCAGGGGAGAGAAGGGTTAATAGAGAGTGTCTGTCATCCGTTTAGTGGCCAGCCCAGCTCCAAACCTTGACAGTAGCAACTACAACATGATACGGCTAGGGCTATATGGTTTTAGAGCCAAAGCTACAATTTGGCTGTCCTCCACCAGCAGACATAGACATATACACCAGCTTCTGTAAGACATCAGACAGGGACAAAAATGTTTTTGTGTTTCTGGATTTACCTCTGTGATTAGGAGCTAGACTTAATAGTCCTACAGCGTAGTTTTACTTATTTAACTCTCAAGCTCTGATATTACCTTTGCTGGCAGCCAAAAATGAGGACAATTGTTTCAAAGTGAAAAGACACAGCAGTAACCTGAGACAAATGGGAGGGAAGGACACATGGTAGTAAAATTAATTGATTTCATCAGCATTTTGCTTTCTCAAATAACATATTCAAACTCATGTCAAGATTACCTCTATAAATTGTCACAACATGCCATTCTACTTCCCCTTGACTGATTCCTTTGATGATTTTGGAAAGGGGATGGTGGAGGACTTGCTAATAACTCATCTTGGGCTTTGCTCCATCAGTTAGAATGTCATAGAAACCTACAATGAAACTAGCCAGCAGGGAATGGGCTGTAGGAAAGATTTGGGAGGTACTGTGGTCATTGCCGTCTTGGCTGACACAGTGGGAAATGGCCCAAGACTTACAATGCTAAAAGTCTGTGTTAGAGAGCCATGAAACTGTACCTCAGGCTCTGTTTGCCATCTTTCCACTGAAGCTCAGACCCTGTTGATAATCTGGAGCATGCCGCCCAGACTGGTGTATACTATGAACAGGGCTGTGTGTTCGAGCAGAATTATAGAGTGTCTAGACTGTGGCACATAGATGATAGATTGTAAAAGCCACAACAGAATTTCCCTTGCTTACTTCAGTGCTGTAATGCCTCTTTTTTTGTTTTTTAACTTCTGTACAAAACTGTTGTAGACAGTTAACGAAAACAAGTGTTTCTTATTGCCAGGCAGCCATTTTGCTTATGAAGTTTAGCTACCTGAATGTTAATAATGTTACATTATCTAGACTTTATCAAATAATCCTGCACTACCTCTAGATAGTATACACGATTGTCACTGATTATTTTATAGGCCTAATATTCTACCTAAATATTAGTTAGAAGCCTAACAGCAATTACCATTACTTTATAAAAGCTGTTGTATTGTTCATTTTTATTCCCATGCTAAATTGTATTGCATTAACTAGATTGCACAGCCCAGAAGGCCAACTGCATCTTGGGCTGCATCAAGAGAAGTGTGGCCAGCAGGCTGAGGGACGCGATTCTCCCCCTCTACTCTACTCTCGTGACATGTCACCTGGAATACTGTGTCCAGTTCTGGGGCCCCCAACAGAAGAAGGACATTGAGATGTTGGAACAGGTCCAGAGGAGGGCCATGGAGATGATCAGAGGGTTGGAGCACCTCTGCTATGAAGACAGACTGAGGGAGTCAGGGTTGTTCAGCCTGGAGAATAGAAGGCTCTGGGGAGACATTATAGCACCTTCCAGTACCTGAAGAGGCCTACAAGAAAGCTGGAGAGGGACTTTTTACAAGGGCATGTAGTAATAGAATGAGGGGCAATGGCTTTAAACTGGAAGAGAGTAGATTTAGACTAGCTATTAGGAAGAAATTCTTTACTGTGGTGGTGATGAGACACTGTCACAGGTTGCCCAGGGAAGCTGTGGCTGCCCCCTCCCTGGCAGTGTTCAAGGCCAGGTTGGATGGGGCTTTGAGCAACCTGGTCTGGTGGGAGGTGTCCCTGTCCATGGCAGAGGGGTTGGAACTAGATGATCTTTGAGGTCCCTTCCAACCCAAACCGTTCTATGATTCTATGACTATCTGCTACCGGACATCAAATGCATGCATATCTCTGGCTGGGCCAACTGAAGATTCCTCCTCCTGTTTTTTAAAAAAAAAAGCAAAAAGAAAAAACAGCTTGTTGCTAGCTCTTTTTGAGTAATATTACGTTGCCTCAACAAAGCAATGAGTCAGGTATACAACATCAATTTTTTCCCTCAGGAGGACACTTCAACTTCCATTTGAAACCTTTAAATTCCCTCTGATCTCATGATATTTCTATTATCTGGAACATTGGAACAATTTCTGAAATAAGATGTCTTTGAAGATAAATTATTTCAGACACAGGAACAAAAATGCTGACCTTTACATATACCTAGGACTCTGAACTAACACATTTCAATACTGAGCCTCTGAGGCCTTACACTGGAGAATCTAATATTCAGAATATGACCCTTCTGTAGTTTTTGCTGCTTCCTCAGTTGTCAGCCAGACACAACAAGTCTCCTGCAGTCTATAGATGTCAGATTTTATATTTTTTTTTAACTTAACATTTTAAATGTTTTTTTCCGCTGAAATCATGACTAAGCAGCAGCAAAGTTTTGATAAAATGTCTGTGAAAATATCTTCAAGATTAAGCAGACACCAGAGGAGAGGAAAGGAGATGAATATCTTTTAAAAACCTGAACATCAGATCAAATGCAACTTTAGAAAATATCAGATATACAAAGGCTGCAATAAGAAATGGCTATTAGATCATTGCTTTGACAGGTGATTTATAAAGAATCTTAGGGCAGAGTCGTAGGGCCAATACCTATGTAAGTAACAATGATGTATTGCGGTTCAATGCCCTGTCAGCTAGAGAGCAGCTGTTCCTTGACATCAGTGTGACAGCCTCTACTTAAGCTTCTTTCTGGCCTTTTATACCCTGGTCTTAGGAAAACTGGGTGATCAATTAAATGACAGAGTGACAGAAACAAGTGAAAACTGGGAGTAGTGAGGCACAGAATGAATGATCAAAATGTTTAAAATATTATCTTTAAAATCTATTCAATTATTTTAAAAGGCAGAGAGAATCACAGAATATACCACAGCTAACATGCCACGTAGCTCCACAGGAAAGTATTCCCAAAGGCTTCTGGTTTTAACAGAAAGTGCAGTTACAGTAGGAAAAGGTACTTCCACTTCTTTTGCGACACATTGTCTATCAGGCACATATAATGAATGCCAGATAAAAATATCCTCCCTTTTGACACTGTTACCAGGTTCTGCTTGAGCTCCTGTGATCTGTGTATTGTGTTACATTCATCTCTCATCCCATGTGAAAGAAATGTTGTTGCCTAAGGATGACTGACTAGGATGAGTGAGTGCAGTATGTCTTCCGCTTCCTAGAGATTAACATGTGACAGATTCAGTGTCATTCACTACTCAGATACAAAACTGAAGTCACACAATACACACTGACCATTTTCGAACACTACGAGTTTATCACCATGAACATACACTGTTGTGAGCAGTCTGACAGGAATTAGGTATTTTGTTGTCCACAACTAAGTCCAGAGTATTCCCTTCTCTCCTTCTTCTAATCATATTCTTCTACTTCTATCAATAAATTATTTCAATGAACTATCATAGCAGGATCTCCTACAATGTTACTGTAATACTCCTCAAAAGCCTGGATTTTTAGGGTGTGTTGAGTTCACAGAAGGTATAAAATCCAGATAAAATGAGAAGAAATACAGAATAGCCTATAAATATTTGAACTTTTTGCCTTCCTCCTTTTTGTTTTCTCTGACATTACATTTCGGGTTTTTTAATTAGTTAACAGAATTTTCATTAATAAATCCTGTTTTAAAATAGGAGTAGAAAAATTCTGCATTTATATCCTTAACTTGATAACTCTCACTTTTTTTTTAATTTTCCTTTCCTACTATCTCCTTAACAACTCATCATATTACAATTTCCACTCACATGGCATTTAAAGAATACACATCTACAAGAACGGGAGCAAGTAAAAAACTTTTCACAAGGATGTGAAAAAATAGTGTTCTAAGGAAATGAGACACTGAAGTCAAAAATCACTGTTATGCCCATGTTTTCTGTGTTTCAAGGGGTTATCATCTTGTCTATTCCAATACTAACAGCGTCTCTCTGATTCCATGCTTATGAGATCACTTGTCACTCATTAAAATTCTCTCCTTTTTCTAGCACACAGTCTTTTGTGCTAGACCTCTGCCACCTATTCTTGCTGCTCCAGTTCAATGCACCCATTATGCTGGCAACTTCTCCAGCACAATATGTAAAATTAAAGCAGTATTACAAGTAATATTATACCTAGCATATAGCTTCTCTATTCTGTGCTCCAATGCAGAAGACTCCAAAGAAACACAGTTAAGCTGCATTTGAATGAGAGCTAAGTCTACACATAAATATCCTTAGGACATGTGCTTATGCATTGATTCTCTACTAGCTGCTCCAGTTTTGGTGTAGATGTACCTTTAGGAATCCAAAATCACTCCAAATTTCTGAATGTCTTGTTTCCAAATTTAAACTCTCAGTTTTATTCAGGCAGTGGTTGCATTGTATTAGTTTCATACCACTTTAGAAACCAAAACATGGTATATTTCAGTGGCATTGTATAAGATCTACAGATCGAAAATAAAACCTGAAAGGGCCATACTGTTGCTAAAACAGAGCATCAGGTTGGAGGATAGATACAGTCTTTTCTTTTGAGTGTTGTAGGCTTTCACAGCACTGTTGAACTTCAATGACAAACACTGCATTTATCCCATCTCCACAACTCCACTCGAGCCTGTCCCATGCATGTCGCTGCATTTCAGGTCTGTAAAGGCTACTTTCAAGTTTTTCATATTTAATAGACTAAAGTATGAGTGCTTATCACTTCCAATACCTCCATTTCAAAATAAATTTAGCTTGACAGCTGCACAAATTTTTCAGTGATTTTTCCTGACCTAGATTGGTTAGATTTCTTTTTGACTGCATTCCTTTTTTCAATTTTTTAAAACAGGAAAGAAAAACATATATAATATGACCTAATAAGCAACTCATTATTAAATAGTTCAATGAATGAACAGGGTAAGACTCAGGATTAGAGAGAGACTGACCTTGCCTTCTACCATTCTAGGAACTAGTGCACAAAACAGATACCCAGGGAATTTAATAACAGTCAATTACAGTTAATATAACAGTTTATGGACCTTCTTTAAAAACTGATGATGACTTAATGAATTCTAAGTGGGTATCTGTGCAAGAGTACATTCTCAAGCACTTTTTCTCCTAAGGAAAATTTCAGCAGTGTTTCTCACACAAACTCACTTACCCAGGTTTTATCAGCATGATGGAAATGATACCATTACTTTTCTCTTATTGAACCAGATAAATTTGAAGACACTGAAATTACCAAGGATAATTAAGCTCTGAATACCAGCAGCTACCGAGGACCAGTGAATTGTCACAAGTGGCAGAAATTCCAGTCAGAATGACAGTGCAGACAACCTGAAGTTGGTTAAAA
Source organism: Podargus strigoides (assembly GCA_028020825.1). Taxonomy (NCBI): domain Eukaryota; kingdom Metazoa; phylum Chordata; class Aves; order Caprimulgiformes; family Podargidae; genus Podargus; species Podargus strigoides. Next base: position 95,189,818 of record CM051663.1, read on the forward strand.
CTTTTCATTAAAAGTAGACTTTCCACAAGGATCCTTCACTCATTCAAAATGGATGGTACCCTTTTTTTGCTGTAATTCACATGAGACTAAATAACAGAATTTGTCCAGCTCCTCACTATGTGGCACAAAATAATGTGAAATAGATTTTGTTTGCTTTGAAACAGTCACTCTTTCTGCAGTGATGCTGAGCATCATATGAACCTGCAAATAAGAGGCAAGTACAGCACACACTACACCTGAAATTTCTTTCCATTTTATGACAATTCCTCTTCATTTTCCACAAAGCTTTACAACCGAACAGTCTGGGTGAAACAACGCATGAGAATACTCTCTAGCCACCCTGCTCTGCCTTGGTTAAATACAGTTAACGGATTTGAAAACTAGTATTGTTAAAACGGGCTCTGGTTATCTATAGGGCACATCAGATTTGAACTGGTCGATGATCCATGTTTAACCTGATTAAAGTTAAATCAGCCATGGTTTTTCTCTCCTCACCCCACCTCAAATACTCAAAGGACTGTCTGCCACTGTCAGCTGGCCATAAAAGTATGATACAGGAAATGTTTCAGAAAGTTAGATCAAAAATGCAGAAAATGATGAAAAAAGGTTAAAAATATTGTGTAAATGGTCATATTATATCAAGCACTATGCCATACAATGATACATGAATGATACACCTTTTTGATTTTTAAGAACTTATTGTTTTAAAATAATTTATTTTAAAATGAAGATCAGGGCAATTATCTTTCCACAGCATGCTTAGACTTGTATACTGCAAATATTTATAAAGAAATACTCTAACATTAAATAGTATTTTTTACTTCAGAATTTGTACTTCCATTCTAAGAATGCTGACTATATTACGTGGCTTGATATTTTTTTTCTTTTTGCTAGATGACTTACTATAACAAAATAATTCAGCAAAATTTACTAAAATTGAAATATTCAATAGAATCTGATATTCACATTCTTTCAGATATTAGCAAAGAAGTCCCATCATGAACTGTGAATTATATTCTCATTTGCAGTCTCTTCTGCAAACTAAAAAATATTTTCTGAAAAATCCCACATGTTGTGCATGAACTCACTGAAGAAGTTTGCAATATATTCTTGGAAATTACTAGCAGAATAATAATTATGTTGTGACCACTTCTATTTATCATAACCAAGACAATGGCTTAACGGCATGAAATCAGTATAATACACATTTATATACGAGTCTGAAGGTGAACTGAATTTTTATTTAAAATTAATTTTTAGCAATGCCTCAATTAAAAAGCACATTACTTTTATCATGGTAGAATACAAATGCTGAATAGGCTAAAAGGAATCTCAAAAAAAACCCCAAAAAAACCCTGGTAAACAAAGTAATTTAAAAAGATGAAAAGGGAGTTTTCTACAGAAGTGTGAGTATTTGAAAATAAGTGCTTAATAGATAATACTGGTTTTCAACCTTTACTGTTTGCCAGTAAACACAGAATAAAGTGTTAAAAGGATCTTGGAATGAAAAAAGTAAAGCAGTGTTCAGGGCTAAACTACTTTACTCACTGTGGTGTAATAAAGGGGTAATCCCTCTGTTACAAGAGGTGAGTTTAACCTCCGAAATAAAGTCTCTGAATTCATCCTACCATTGCCTGTTTATTGTTTATTTATTGTTAGAATGAGCGTTCATTCCACTCATACTTCTTTTAGGGTGATAGCCAATCTCACAGGAAATGCAATATTCATTATTTAATGGCCAGGCTGTTTACAGGGTCACATAGATCATAAGAGGGCTGGAGTACCTCTGCTATGAAGACAGACTGAGAGAGCTGGGATTGTTCAGCCTGGAGAATAGAAGGCTCTGGGGAGACATTATAGCACCTTCCAGTACCTGAAGGGGGCCTACAAGAAAGCTGGAGAGGGACTTTTTACAAGGGCCTGTAATGACAGGATGAGGCGTAATGGCTTTAAACTGGAAGAGAGTAGATTTAGACTAGCTATTAGGAAGAAATTCTTTACTGTGGTGGTGATGAGACACTGTCACAGGCTGCCCAGGGAAGCTGTGGCTGCCCCCTCCCTGGCAGTGTTCAAGGCCAGGTTGGATGGGGCTTTGAGCAACCTGGTCTGGTGGGAGGTGTCCCTGTCCATGGCAGAGGGGTTGGAACTAGATGATCTTTGAGGTCCCTTCCAACACAAACCATTCTGTGGTTCTATGATTCTATGGGTATGTTCCTCCTACTGCAGCCTGTGGAACCATTTAAAACTGTAACTATTTCTTTGGCGAAAAAAGTGGAATCATCATTGCTCTTAAGTTACTATTTTTTCCTCCATCATTGCTAGACCTGCATCCATTTCTCTTGACTATTTGTCTTCGTGTATTAATCATTGTTTCATTTTGAGGCAGTAAACATATTTGCTCCATAATCTTCAATATATGGGAAAGGGAAATGAAGAATGGTAAATCATTTCAAGAGTGATTTAACCCAGATGCCCTCAGCTTTAAATGGAGAATTTATTGAAAAACCCACAAGAATATCTAAGTTACCTTGTAACTGAGGTAGGCAGCTGGAAAGCGACATCAGTTGAGAAGCAGCACTTAAATCTAGAGATGTGCCAAATGGTTCTGAAACAAGCTATATTAAAAAAGGAGAGAGAAAAGAGATCTAGATGATTAAAAGTTATCAGACTTCTGCAGCCAAAGTATCCTTTGGGGAGATACCTTGTAACAACAACAACAAATGTAAATAAAAATGTAATACTGCTTTATACCAGTGAGAAGGAATCAGAAAAAGACAACTATGACAAGCAAAAGCAAACATCAAATTTCTCTCTGGTAGTCTCCATTTAATTGCCTTGTGCAGTAATTCTCTCCAGTGCAGCAAGCGGCACACAGGCATTCTCACATAGCAGTGTAAAAGCTGAACAGAGAAAAGGCACTTTACTTTTCTTCAAGAAGAATTTACCCTGCCTTCAGAGAGAAGTTTGCTGGTCTAGCTTGAAGGTTTTGAACACGTATGTTTAAAGCATGCCAAAGAGGAGGAGAGAATAACAAGTAATACATGCACAAACATTCCTTGTGACACTGATTTATGTGTTCTCATTATGTTTCTAAGTGAAACAAAAAAAAATCTCTCACAGCAGCCAGTGACCTTCAGAGCAAAAGTTAAACCAGTGTGTGTATGCTTTCCTTACCTGGTCATTCCTGTTGTGCCTAGGATATGAAGTTGGAAGGCTATCAGGAAGTTTTCCTCACTTTAGTGACTACTTGGCAGAAGCTTTAATGGTAGAGGAAGTAACAAATGGCAAAAATATCCCAACCCAAATCAAATCAAAGTTCCAAGAAAACGTGAGCCATAGGTCAGCTTGAAATTTCAGGTCTCATCTCTATAAAACATAAAAAATCCTCCAGAAATGGGCTGAGTGTTTTCTTTCCAGGAAAATATTAGGACAGAAGGGAAGCAGAATCAGATGTACAGATAATTACATTGAAATTGGGTAAACATCTCAATTCTGAGAGGCTTTATAAACTAACAGTCCAGAATGCTCTCTCTCTTTCTACAGTATTCCTTTAAATAGGAATAGGGTTACAGTCACTCTGACACTAAAGAAAAAAAACTTGCTAATATCGGTGCCTGTGATCTGACAGCTTTCCACTTATCCCAGCAGATTAGTCCTGACTTGTGCCAAAGCGTGGGAGAAGCAATACTCTCATTTATTTTACTAGTGCTGATGGTTATTCATCACGTATTGTATCGGCCATGTTCAAACATGTAGGCCCCGGCAAATTACAAATTGTGCAGGCTATGTCTCAAGACTATTCTTTTGCATAAACCATGTTTCATTTCACTTGAGAGTCATGATTTCTAAATTTCTATTCAAAATCCCCAAGCCTCTTACTGATTTTATAATTTACAATTAGAAAACATATCTGAGATCCACAAGTAACCTTTACAATTATCTACAAAACACAATATAGGGGGGAAAAAAAGAATATTATTTTAAAAATAGAAAGGGGAAATAGGAGGCAAACACACCAAAAGATGTTTTCCTAAGTGCTAAAAGAAAGGGTGATACAGATAATAGATATTCCCAAAAGGCCCCTGACAAAGACTTCAGGTGCCTGACTGGCAAATTCAAGAGAGTAGCCCACAAAAAGCAAACAGGTAGAAAGTCCTTATAAGAAAAATCCTCCTCTAAGAGAGATCAGGAAGGATCCAGAAGTCACTGTCCTGTGCTATACTCCATGTAAGAAAAACAAAAAAACCTGAATCAATTAGGCTATATCCTGAGCTATTTTACTCAGTGTAGGTCCAGTAATTTCAACACAACTGTACCGAATTGTATGACATAAAAACTGGTGTTACACTGAGGTGCTGGGGTTTGAACCCTGAATTAAGGTTGATATATGGGTGGTTCCCACAGTCCTTTAAAAGGAGGGGATGAGTTTGCCTTTTGGCTTTCCTCCAAGGTGTGGCCGGCCTTGCAGGGAAAGCCCTGGGGTAAACAAGCCCCAGGTGCCCCACATTGGGTAAATGAGTGCCAGGTGTCCTGCTTTGGGCATAAAAGCTGGGACCACTTGCAGGAAGGGTGGAGTGTCTGTCTGTGAGGTGGATGCACTGTGCAGAGTTTCCCTGTTGGGGAAGGGCCTCCTGACTCTCCCTGCAATTGCGCCCCGGTCAGGTTTGGTGCTTGCGAACACGGGCTTTGTAAGAACAACATGTGGCTACCTCTGTCCTATATTATCAGCCTCTTGGCTTGGGTATCTCCTGTCTCTGCTATGGGAGACTTCCTTGCTTTGTTTGTTCCACCGATTGTTGGCCATGTTGTATCATTCCTGGGGTCACTGGTGTTGATGTCTGTTGTGTGTGATCTGTTTGACTTGTTTGTACCCCCAGCGTTCACCCATATACTGACTTTTTTGTGTACAATAGAATCTGGTTACTGGTTTGTTCTACTGCTGGCTGTGTCCTTTGTGCTAGGCCTAGTAATTGGCAAAACATACACAAATGCAAAAACCCAAATCAAAACACAGGCGGTGCTAAATACTGCTTAGCATATCTGATGTTATTATTTTCCCTTTTATGGCTTTTAGATTAAACATGGGATTTTTTTTCCCCCCACAAATACATAAATGAACTAAAGCCATTGAGTCAACATCATAGGAATAGGAAATAATAAACCTAGAAAATCTTAATGCATTTTTTTAATGAAGACATAAAACCAGAGTGCAACAAAGAGTACTACCTGCATAGTATTTGCTGCGACATTTCTTCTAGCTTTCAGTAGAAACTGTTCAGTGTATTCGAAGTATGGATAAACTGAAGCTATTTTTAGGCTAATCTCTTTATTTCTTTACTGTAATTATAGTATGCACTCATTTATAACTTTTCATTAAACCCTTTTTCTGAAAAGATAAAAATTGAGTTTAGGTTACACAAGGAATTCTGTAAAACTAGAGAATACTTTGGACACTACTATTACCTTGTATTTTGCTTGGGATGCAAGCACACGTTTTTTCTGAAGTCACAAGGACTAAAAGCACACTTTATAATTTGCACGTGAGGTTCATTCTCCCGAATGATTTCAGGACAGGAGGTGTTTAAGAAGAATTATCAGATATTTTAACAGTTCTCAGCTATAGGTGAAATACTACTACAGTGCACAGGTGTGATAAATTACATGGTGCTTAGTATAGGCATATAAAGTTGTAACAAACAAATGGCATATGAAACATTAAACTGAAACATAAATAGGTTCAAAGAGGCCTTTGAACTTCTTAGCATCTGAAGCTTTATGGAGTGCATCAGAATAACATCAATCTAATTTCAGCAAAGGTCAAAAAAATGCAGAGGCCCAGCCAAGGTTTGGGTCTGACAGACTGGTGTCTTCCTGCACAGGCAGAAACTAATTTACTAGAAAGCTAGAACCTGATGGGGCTCTTGCAGTTATGACAGAAACGTGTTACTTCAACTTCCTAGAGAGTGCAATAACAGACTTTGGGTACTTAGCCAGAACACCCAGATTAGTTGAAAAGTTTCTGAATGCAATCTAAAATTAGTGTGAATTTTGTAACAGCTGTTATGTCAGTCAGCTTGACAAACTTGAAAAAATATGAACCTAAAACCCACATGTACTCTTAAGTTAAACACCTTTTCTTACATCCAAGGGTTGTGATATGGTTGTCTACTTTTGGGACAGGACAGACACAATGCATTTCACAATACTTCCTCCCCGTTTTTGTTGAAAATTCCTCCCGTCAGAAAGAGAAGTCTTTTACTCTGCACTGCGATGGTAGCGATCTATAGCAAAGAAATCCAGCTATCAAGGGATGAAAATGCCATTGATATTTCCTACACTTATCCAAGCTGCTCTAGGCTAAGCTTTTATTCAGGGAAAAATTTCAGGAGGGTTAAAGGAAAATTATTGGCAAGAAAAGAAAATAAGAAAATCATAGAATCATAGAAACATAGAATCATTATGGTTGGAAAGGACCTCTAGGATCATCAAGTCCAACCTTTATCCCAACATCCCCTAACCACTAGACCATAGCCTCACGTGTTTTATCTACTCATTTTTTAAACACCTCCAGGGACGATGACTCCACCACCTCCCTGGGCAGCCTGTGCCAGTGCCTAACCACCCTCTCAGTAAAGAACTTCTTCCTAATATCCAATTTAAACTTCCCCTGATGCAACTTGAGGCCATTTCCTCTCATCCTATCATTAGTAATTTGGGAGAAGAGACCAACACCAGCCTCACTACAACCTCATTGTAGGTAGTTGTAGAGAGCAATAAGGTCTCCCCTCAGTCTCCTCTTTTCCAGACTAAACAACCTCAGTTCCCTCAGCCGGTCTCCATAAGGCCTGTTTTCCAGACCTCTCACCAGCCTCGTTGCCCTTCTCTGGAAGGGAAAGGGGAAGGGATTCAGGTGGTAAAGTGCTATAATACCTCAGAGGCAAACTGCAGCCTACTGAAGTGCTGGGGTCAGAGCCCTGAATTAAGGTTGACATATAGGTGGTCCCCATGGTCCTTTAAAAGGAGGGAATGAGTTTGCCTTTTGGCTTTCCTCCAAGGTGTGGCCAGCCTTGTAAGGAAAGCCCTTGGGTAAACAAGCCCCAGGTGCCCCACATTGGGTAAAGGAGTGCCAGGTGTCCTGCTTTGGGCATAAAAGCTGGGACCACTTGCAGGAAGGGTGGAGTGTCTATCTGTGAGGTGGATGCACTTTGCAGAGTTTCCTGTTGGGGAAGGACCTCCTGACTCTCCCTGCAACTGAGCCCCAGTCAGGTCTGGCATTTGCAAACGCGGGCTTTGTGGGGAGACAACATGGGGCTACTTCTATCGTACATGATCAGCCTGTTGACTTGGTTGTCTCCCATTTTTTCTATGGGAGACTGTGTCTTTGTTTATTCCACCTATTATTGGTCGTGCTGTGTCGTTCCTGGGATCGCTGGTGTTGATGTCTATTAGGTGTGATCTGTTTGACTTGTTTGTACACCCAGCAATCCCCCTTACACTGACTTTTCTACGTACAATAGAATCTGGTTACTGAATTGTTTTTCTGCTGGCTGTGTCCTTTGCGCTAGGCCTAGTGACTGGCAAAACACCTACCAAAGGAGAAATTCAGACTGCAACCATTGGTAGATAAGTTGTAGCTCAAAACTAAATCAAGAGTCTGGCTTTTTTTATTTGACTATTAAAATTATTAATAAAGTGACCTTTTCTTTCCTTCCTTCTTTGAGAACCTGCAATGAAAGTTCCTGATGAAGACATCTAGGCACCTTTTAATCTAATAAAAACATGTAACACAAGCCAGTAAATACATCCTTTCATCCTTGATACATGTCATGAAATTGAAGTAAATAGATTTAAAACTCTAGCATTGCAGGTGATGAGATTAGAAAGCCATTAGTATCCACATAGAGTATTACAACACTGGGCAACAAAAAGCCGTCATGGAAAAATTTCTTCAACAGATAAAAATATATTGATATCATCCTTCTTCTATTATTCAATAAAGCATTTTATTTTGAGCCCTGTTGTTTTTGTGCTATCTCTTTGTGCAGCAGAACCAATAATAGAAAACTTTCTAGATTTCTTCTGTCTTTAAAGAATGAAAGAAGAAAAGAATCTCCTCTACTTCAGTGATATTGTGCAACTGCTGTAATAAAGTTTAGTTTTGGAAAAGTAGATAACATTACCATTCAAGATTCCCCTTCAGCTACCAATTATTTGTGTCTCCTCTCTAGGAGTTCTCACCCTTTTCCAGTCTCTCAAAGAATTTGAATATAGTACCAGACTGTACCATTTTGTTAAAAGAAGAGAGGAAAGGCAATTCCAAAATGGTGTCTAGTAATCTTGATTTTCTGAAGTGAGAAGAGATGTCTAATCATATGCCAGCCAGGGGTCGATACCAGTTGTGGGAGGACAAAAAAATACAGAAAACATAATAGATAGATGCTCAAATCAACAGTCCTTTGCCAGACCAGCTATATGTCACTACGTCTGACAGCAATGAGAAGAATTAAGGAATAATCCTCTGGAATGACAGTTCAGAGTGAATTAGTTTACATCTAATGCTAACAATTCAAACAACTCTTTTAAGCTACTTGTAATGTAACAGAGGAATTTTCCAGGCCACAAAGTACTGTCCACATGTACTGTTGGAAACTGGTGGTCTACATCCCCCCTAGCAAGAACACAAAGACGCGTTAGGTATTGTCAGCAGCAGTAGAAAAAGAATACCGTTGATTTCCTAGCCAGGCAGAAAAAAAGGTAGAAAAGACATGTCCGAGTTGTGTCTACAATTGGTTTCCAATAAAGTGAAATATTAGAAAGGTACAAAAGTACAGGGATAGCTGTATAACAACTGAATTCCTGTGTAACTGCTATAAACATTGAAGTAAGCCAGAAGCTCTCTGCAGACTACAGTGCAATGCTCTGCAGAATACTACTGGCTTGTCAACCATACTTACTTTGATATTTGTGCTATTACAGTGCTGTTATTCTGTGTAACATTCTTGCAGTACGAGGAATGCTTAATTAAAAAAAAAAAGACAGCTCACACTGATTTCCACCAGTCCCACATAATATTGCAATATTGAACATAATTTACTTTGGTTTAACTCCTTGTGTAGAAGGTGGCACATCAATGAACTTTAAGATTCTAGATTTAAAAACTGACATATGGTATTTCTTTGTAAAAGAGTGAACAAAGTAGAGGCATAAAATGTTAAAGACTACACTGACACTATAAAAACAGGCATATTTGTATAAAGGAATTTACCACATTGATGAATCCTTAACTGGATTAAATATGTTTTGAAGGCTCCTCATAAATATCTGTTTGGACTCGATTATGCAAAATTGCCTATTATCAATACTCATAGATAGCTGCTATCTCTCAACACTGTCTGTTCCATAATATGTGTATGCAAATTACAAGTATCTGAATTGTATGGTATTCTTGCAAGATGCATTTATGATTACAATAAAATATATAGGGATTTATGTATATAAGTGATGTAAACCAAAGATATTCGTTGGCTTAAAAGGCACTTACATTTTCTACAAGAGAAAGAACTTTGTATAAAGCCAAGAAGAAATGGTTACATTGTTTTAAAGCAGCTAACAACCATAACACACAATGCACACCAGGAGATAAACTGTTTTAACTATGTGTTGAGGAAAATTAAAATAAACAGCAAAGAGGACACCGCCCCCCCAAGAAAAAAGAGAAAGGGGTAGGAGAATAAAATTACAGCACAGAAAGAATACCCTGTATTGTATAAAACATGCAGACATGCAATAAAGTCTGACCAGTGGGTTGTTATAACTCACATGGTATCAGGATGGTTTAAAGAACAAGTTCAGCTCACCCCTATCTATGAGGGCAATGAGTGTGAAATGATTTCCACTGCAAGGATAGGAACAGATGCAGATATTGCCAGTGCTTCAGTAAATCTGTTTACATAAACAACTGTGAGGATCTTATTTTTTAAAATCAACACACATTTGGTATTTTGTAACTCACTTCTTTCTGCAGTCCAAATGAGTCACTACGAAACAACTCTGGACTGTTTTATAAACCATAGTACTATTTTACTGAGTTTATTATTTTATTTCACCCAGGTTACAATCCAGAGTCCACAAATATAAAGTGATGTTTCTCTATTGGTCTCAGTGGGTAGCTGATAAGCTTGGGTGAATTTGTAAGGTGAAAAACTGCACTCACTCCTCTGTTCTTCATAAAATGTTTAGATTTCCTTATTAGATGTATTTATGCTCAAATTTTGCACTAGTTGGTCCATTATGGAGAAATAAGTTCTGAAAGAACTACAGAAGAAATATCACTTTATTACCATCTTTCCTCATTTCTAACTTTTTGCCTTGGCTCCCTATTGTTCTTATAGAAATTAAAGATTTTTTTTTGTTATTTTACTTAATAGTTTTTTAAGTCTTTGTCTAGACCTCCTTTTGCCTGATAGCCATCTGATTTATATATTTTTTCCATTTTCTACATTTCATAGACATGTTCAACACAACTTTAAAAATACTTTTGATTTCACGTAACTTAAAAATCTCTGACTATAACTGCTATTCTGAAATTCTTCCTTTCTCTTCTCACATTATATCCTTGACAACTGTGAATTGTCATTGAACTGCTCTTTTACTCTTATGGCTTATCTCCAACAATTTTCCTTTTATTTATGCAGTTATAGCAAAACCCCAGAACTCTTATCTCAGTTTAAATAGCAAATCTGATATACAGCTGTAAATAAGAATCCCTCAAAAGCTAACCCTGTGATTTTGAGGTCCTGAACTTTCTTATTTACCTGACATTTAAAAAAAAAATCCATGTAGGGCAAAAACACTCATCCGACAGCAGATGTTCCTGTTGTCTCAGTTGTTTGAGATTAGTGGAGGACTAACCACTTCACTGTCAGAGAACCATCTTAGCTGTAGTGCTGATCTCAAGAAAATCTTTACTACTTCAGTAGTACAACAGATAGTCCACAATGTCTGTAATGTTAGCAAGATACTTTTTTAGTGCCGCAGCAGAAAAAACATACACCTCTGCTACTGACCATGGTGATTTGTATTTACCCATTGCATATCAAACTCACTGATGCAGCTGCCACTTGAAATAAAATGTTTTCCTCAAATATCAGAACATATACAGATTGATAAATAAGGCTGTCTTGTCCTTTCAAAGGAAGAGCAATATGCCTGACATAAAATTTTAACTGATAAAATCTACATGTATTTACTCAAAAGGTCTTTTTTCATTGTAATTAAAATATGTATTTGAAAACATGGCCAAATCACTGGCAATGCAAATGGACACAGAAGACAATGGAATTATGTTGAAAGTCTCCTGATTCTAGACTTTGCAAGGCAAGCACTGCAGAGTAGTATGTGTTGTTTATGAGTACACAATTTCAGTCCCTTGCATACACGGCATGGAGGATTTAGGAAGAAACAATGTCATCCCAGTGGTGACAGTATTTAAAAGACATATTACAAAATAACACATCAGTTCTTTCCTTAATATTTCCACTATAACAAGGAAAAATATCAAAAATACCCAAACACAAGGAGCTATGTCCTTAAGAACCCATGAACAATATCAGGCGGAGTGAAAATAAAACATAGGTTTAGGCACTTCAGGAAAGCTAAGGATAGTTTTGCTGTTCAGAACCGATTTATACTCAACTTGCTTAAACCTGCAGAGATATTTAAACTCCTATCATAGAGTAAAGATAAATATAAGGTGCTGGAGCAAGTCCAGAGAAGGGCAACGAGGCTGGTGAGAGGTCTTATGGAGACCGGCTGAGGGAACTGGGGTTGTTTAGCCTGGAGAAGAGGAGACTGAGAGGAGATCTCATTGCCCTCTACAACTACCTACAAGGAGGCTGCAATGAGGCTGGTGTTGGTTTCTTCTCCCAAATTACTAATGACAGGATGAGAGGAAATGGCCTCAAGTTACATCAGGGGAAGTTTAGGTTGGATATTAGGCAGAAGTTCTTTACTGAGAGGGTGGTTAGGCACTGGCACAGGCTGCCAAGGGAGGTGGTGGAGTTGTCGTCCCTGGGGGTGTTCAAAAAACGGGTTGATGAGGCACTTGAGGCCATGATCTAGTGGTTTAATGGTTAGGAATATGATGGGATAAAGGCTGGACTTGCTGACCCTGAAGGTCCCTTCCAACCATAATTATTCTATGATTCGATGATTCTATGATTCTATAAGATTAATTATTCAGTGCATTTTGCCTTAAACTTCCTTTCTGCAAAATTTACCTAAACAATGAACAAATCATAATTTCCTGCTAGAAATCATCTGGAGATCAGAGATGAAGAAACTCTGAATGTGGGATTTTTCACTTCTGGAACTAGTTGACCTGAAAATAAAACTACTGCATACAGATTTCCTGGAAGAGATATCAATCTGAATAAAACATGAAAATTTCAATACCCTGCTTTTTAAACACATATTTCATTTGAAATTTTGTCTGAAACATTGTGGTGATTATCCCACAACTTCAATATTATTCAAAATATGTCCCAAAGAATGTATTGCTATAGCATGTTTTCGCTTCACTTTTTTAATATTTGTTACACAAGACAATGATTAGAAATATGCAGACATAAGCCAGTATCTTAGCACTTCCTGATTAAATAAAGGGCTATTACATGTGTCTTCATATTACAGAGTATATAAAACTAAAGTATTTTAATATTAGCCTATTTAAAATTGCAGTACTTGCAATAAACACATCTGACTACAGCATTTATATCAAGTAAAATTGTGTTTGTTCACATGAGTGTATGTCTCTGAACATGTGTATGTCTCTGGATATTTGTGTGTTCAAATTTCTTTTCACTGTCCACCCGTGAAACAATATTAAGGTAAATATATCAATGGCTATGAAGCTGCTTCAAAGTATTTCTAATAAGGAATGCAAAACATTTCTTAGGCTCAGAAAGTCAGCACTTGAGCATGCTTTAATTCCAATACTGTATATCATGATTAAGAGCTCTCCGCTCTTGTCACTCATTCTTAACTAAGAAAATGAGATGCGAAAACACCTGGTTGAGGTAAACGTACAATCACAGAATCATAGAATTGTTTTGGTTGGAAAAGACCAAAACAAGATTATCAAGTCCAACCATTAACCTAACACTGCCAAGTTCACCACTAAACCATGTCTAAACGTCTAAACCTCCCCTGGCACAACTTGAGACTGTTGTCCTGTGTCTTGTTAACTGGAAGAAGAGACTAACCCCCCCACCTTGCTACACCCTCCTGTCAGGTAGCTGTAGAGAGCAATGAGGTCTCCCCTCAGCCTGCTCTTCTCCAGACTCCATTCACCGCAACTCTTTGGCCCAGCCACATATTATGTCTAGTGTTAAATCAGGAAACATCTCAATATAAATTAATTACATATTTTCATCTAAATACTAAAATAAGAAAAATCATGCACAAAATTATCTAAAACCCTATCCTTTAATTTCAATGTAAAATCAGTTTGGGGATTGTTATTTCTAGAATAGAGGTTGACATTTAGAAAAATATAATCCATTGAACAGTAGAATAAACTACACAAGCCAAGAAACAGTGTCAATTATCATTAATCTGGAAAATAAGAAAGCTGATTAACCAAAATTATTCAGACTGAAACTGAACAAAATCTAAGGAGAAACATACAAAGTCACATAAGAATACAGAACACAGGAATTACGAAAGACCTATACAGATGTCCAGCCAGAAGGTTAAAGAAAATTAAATAATAAGGTAATGTTATCACACATGAAATAATATCACACCACAAATATGAAATCACCCTCATCAATTAAATTAATGTTAAATCAGGATATAACTGGAAGACATCAGAACAGATTTCACCAACTGTAATATATAAAAGTTCCACTTAGATTAGAGGCACTATGAAAAACTATACTGCTTGTGGTGTTGATTTATGCTAAGTAAATATCCCCTATAAAACTTGAATACACCTTCAGAAGAGCTACCTGAACATAAAACTGTTTCAGAAAACAGACCTGGTTAAAACAGAAAGGATGTTGAGGTGAGATTTTTGGTAAGAAGAGATCCCCAATGACATTTTTTAGTACAAATTTTGTGGAATTGTATTACAGGTAAGACAAGCAAAAATAGTTGACTTAGTTTGGTTTTAACTTAACTCTATCAGAGATTTTAAGTATCAAGCCCCGTAAATAGCCAAAGTGTCAAATCCAGACCTTTGCTGATTCTTTTGTGACTTGAACTTTCACAAAGTTAGAGCTTTGACTTCGTGTCAACTTCTTTGATATCAGAATCCCCTTCAATACCCTGCAAGAGATCAAACAATCTGGTTACAAGTGCTGTTCCCAGAGAAATTCCACTTTTAACATACAGGGAAGACGATGTGTTTCACTTAATGTGCTTCATTGAATTTGGTTCTTGAAAAGGCTTTTAGCTGCATCGATATCCTTAGAAAGAATTTCTTGCTCACTTTCGACTGTGTGTCTTACCTACCAGAACTCATACTTGAATTCCAAAGTACCATCTTGAAAAAAAAGGAGGAAGCAGAAGCCTGGTCCACTAAAGTCTTCCACACCTAATAAATAGCAATGTAATTACTATGGAACAGATGCCAGAAAAATCTTACAAGGATTAATTTATTGTTAATTCTCACCCAGTGAAAGAATATTAGTCTAGAGAAAAATCAAAGGATAAGAGATCTGTTGGAAGAGAAAAATACAAGGTGTGTAAACAGTCATATTGAGAAGGGGTACAGCATGAATTAAAATGACTGCACCCAAGTGACTTTTCTGGCAGCCCACTCTTTTTAATACAAACACTGCTTCTTGTGCTAAACTACTAAGCAACTGTGTTTCCCAAACAAAATGGCAGTTTTCACTCAGCTGACAAACTTACTTTCAAGATTTTCCAGTATTTAAGAGAAAATAGTATATGTGCCCTACACACTGACCTCCACAAACATCCAGAGTAGCTAAGACATCGCCATCTACTTTTTCTGTGAACTGTCTCATATGCATGCAAGGAAAACTTGGCACATTGACCAAAATGTCAACAATCAGACTTTGATTACAGAATCTTACCATAATTTAGAGGAACTAATGCCATTCTCCAAAAAATGGAAAAACAATGTAAGAAGATTCACAGGAAATTATTCCTCTGAAAACTAAGGGGTTTACAGTTACAGACCTGTCTTGTCAGCCTCCTCACTGACCTGAATTTTTCTCAAACTCCCCACATGGTGCTTCTGCAAATAGCTGTAGATTACTCCTGCACAGAAGCTGTAGAAAACAAAAATTAAGCCACTGGTTCAGAAATAGTTCATGTACATCACTGGGGTATGACTGACCACTGTTAATTTACACAGTGAAAGTACAAAAAACAATGACCCCAAAAGGTCTATGTCTTTAACGGTTTGTTAATCAGCATGCTATCTTTTAATTAAAGAAAAAAGTACGTAAGGAGATAATAGACTCAAATGTAAGGCAGTATTTGTGAAGCTCTCACCTTTGTAAGTAAGACAAATTAGAATGAGTAAGAAGCCATAACCTGAGCAGGCCCAAAATATCTAAACAATACAACAGAACCAAGGGTTCAAGTATATACTTCCCTCTTATATGTGGGACCCCAGGTATCCAAATAAGGAACCTGAAAATGTCTGGCCTTCAGAAGGAAAAGGGTCCTGGACTTGCTTGTATTTTTGATTAGTAGTGAGCCTTGCTCATGAAGAAGTTGTTTTGTCAGGAAATTGGAAGTACCTTGTGGGCTGGATTACAGAATTGCTCAGAAATACTCTGTAATTATTTGAATGATAAATAGGTGTGGTATTTTGAGAAAAGAAAAAGAATTTGTCCATGTTCTCCTGAATTCTCTTCTCTTGTTCTGAATGACTTAAATTTCAAATGCTAAAGATAGATAATGGCAATGTTTAGTCATCAAAAGCAGCTCCAAGGCTTTGATTATCAAGAATGTAAGCATTATCACTTCTTATCACTTTTCTTAATCACAGACCATTACCAGCCCTAATTAATGAGCTTTTACCATATATATCCTGGAAATAGGGAAAAATATGCACTGCACCTGGTTCAAATTCCTTTGGCTGGAACTAGGAGTTGCCCAGAAATAAATATGTGCCACATCACAGAAAGAACATGATTACATGGGATCAGCCTTCACTTTCCATTGGTGCAGCTAATAAGCAAATCAGTTTATTGACCGATAAGAAACCCCATCTTCCTGAGCTCTGTGTAAAGGGTAGAGGGTAAGTCTGTAGCTGTGTAATTAACTTACAATTATGTAAGCAATAAAGGCATCATTTAAGGTTATTAATATGTTAAAATTTGTAAGGAATTTTCTGGCATTTAATTAACATTTGCCAAGACAGTCTACAGAAAATTAAATATCAATTAATAAAAATACTGACATTTAGTTAGGTACTCTATTAGTTGTCACAATTATTAACTCAATATTGCTAGCTTTTTAAAATCCAATTAAGAGCCTAAATATTTGTTACCAATTTTATGTGTGGAAAATCTAATTATATTTGTGTCCTATAATTTTAACTAGATTACACATCATTTTTTCTATTAAAGATTGTGCATCATCTTTCCTATTAAGTCTCAATAAATGCTCTTTTAATTGTCAATTGATGCTTAATAGACACCACTGCCATAAAACCACAGACATTTACTTCCCTTCAGGAATAGTGAACCATTGGATACATTGTTTTCTCTGTTTACTGCATATGGGTATCGCAGCTTGCTGAGTATGCTCTATTTGAGGTCTCCTCTTTGCTAGCATCTCCTTCTGGATCAGATCTAATTTCTAAACGAGTTGAGGGAACAAGATGTCCTTTCAGACCCAAATAACTGAGTGCAGGTGAACACCAGCGACCTGAAGAACATCCATGAGCTAGAACTGGTGCAGTCTCTTTAAACTGGAGAGGCACTGCTACATTTCATAAACATCTGCAGAATATCTGGCCCTGCGTTTCCTTTCACAGAAGACTGAAGCAGAATCCTCTTATAAAAGCATCTAAATTTGATTATTCATTTCACCCAGTTGCCCTTGCACCTTCTTTTCCCATTGGCCATTATCTCCCATTTTCACTCCTCTTGAACTGCCCCTTGCCCTGGAGTTACTGCTGCCTAAGTTTGGGGGTTTTTTGCAATTAGCTTCAGCTAACCAAATTCAGAAGTTCTGCTGGAAGAAGTTCATTTTTCCCAGAGACATTAAGGCCCTCTGACCTCCCCGGGTGCCTTTGGAGGCACAGTACAGGTAGACAGGTACAAGACTAGCACAGATCTGGCAAAATTAAATAGTTTTTTTGCCTCATTAGTCCCCTAATCGTACAGGCAAAAAAAGACCAGTCAGCTTTCTTCTCCATTCCCAACATAAAGGGACTCTAGCTTTGGAAGAGGTAATTCAGTTCCTATATTTAATGGCAGTGATGTGAGTTGGCAGTAGTCCTGTCTTTGTTAGGTTTTAGCTATCTGTGTCTGCCTTCCACAACTTGCAGATACAAAAAAAAATGGGTAAGATGGTTCTCCACTGTTGCTGGAAAGCAATACGGTCATTTAACACAGCAATGTCAGAAGCAGATATGGCGAGAAGACTCTATACTCCATCCATTCCTTACTACAGGATCGCTATGAAGCAATTGCAAAAGCTGTGCAAGCTGATGTGAGAAACTTGATGAGATGATGACATTTGCTTTTACTTACCTTCCAAGATGTGCTGTATTCAAATACAGGGTAAGAAGTTGAAACGTTCATGATTTTAAAGTAGCTTCTTTCTTTCCTCTTGCAATTTAGTCAGGCTTTTCATCTGATGAAGAGACAATCAGGGGAAAAAGGGTGATGTATTCCTTTTCCATTTCTTCTGTGCCATGGTGCATGACCATTGGAGCAGCTGCTGCATTTTATTGCAGAAATTACTGTACTTCATAATGTGTGTAAGGATTGCTTACAGATACTCATTTGTGCCAGACACATTCTCCTACAAATCATTTTTAACGAGATGGGAAAGCAAAGACACAATATCTGCATTTTTGAGGTGTGGAGACCTCTTGGGATGAAAGCCATTATCCTAACATGGTCTGCCACTGTTCTTTAGATTTGGCTACAGGATTTGCTGCTGCCATGTTAACACACACATAAATAACAAGGCTGAAGCCTTTACTCTAAGGTACTGCAGTGCTTCTAACCTAAGTCAGGCCCAAGATATTACTTGACTTATTCACAAGCAACAGTTCTTTGTGTTAGCTCATCTGTCCTTGTCTCTGATCTTAATCTACTCTCATTCCTGTTTTCCTATACCTGTTGAGAATATTAACCCATGAAATTTACAAATGTTCAACACCTATGTAAAAACTCCCAAACTTACCCTAGCTAGTTATATTGCATTAGTAGCTCAGTATTTCTTTGGTAATAAGATTCTGGTACGAATCAACCTAATCTTAGCATGAGGCCCAGCAATAAATACTCAGCATATTCTTGCTTAGATGCTTAGATAGTACAGTCATACTGCCACTGTCCTAACACTATCCTGTGTCCCACTGCTGCAGACCATAAAATGTCTTCCTAAAGTCAAAAGGACTTGGAGCATCGGTCATTTTTTAAGAAGATGATGAATCATTTATCTTGCAGTAACAGTCATTATCAAGAAAGTAAGAGAGTAACAGGCTACAAAGCTCGAAAGGTGTGTTTTCCTTTGGCAGCTTTCCCTAACCCAGCCTTTAACCTACAGGAAAGAGGAAAAAAAATCTCACAAATTTATCTAAAGGTAGAAGATGTAAGAATATGCCAAACAAAGATCTTCAGATAATTCCAGAGGTGATATCCCTTTTTTTTTAAAATTAAAAATATAATTTAGAAGTTGAACAGGAAATTAATAAAAAAGTACTTAAATTAGACCTATATGCTCCCCCTCCACATGCACCTGGATTATCAGAGAAGATGGTATATATCTTGGTGCTTTCCCATACATGTCTTTTTTTGGAAAGAAGGAGCAATTAATGTTATGCATAAATAAGGAAACAAAGAAGTAATTTCTTCTCATGTGATAAAGTCTATAATCATCTCTAGGTTAAATAATCAAGGAGTAATAAATTAGGTTTATTACACTTTGCTGTTGACTATGTATCAGACCAATGAAAGTAAAGAACTAACCTTTATCAGGCATAGATTTCCTGGGAGCTCCTCTGCCACATAAAGATAAAAGCTGTAATTATTACCTTTAGCTTAGATCAACCAGTCAGTCAGCAGTTTCACATATCTGCTGCACACAGAAACTGAAACCTCAGTTTTTACTCTTGAGCAGTTTGATTTTCATTGTAGGAAGGAGGAAGAGGTAGAGGAGTGCTTTTTAAATAGACACTCATTTTACTCTTAATAATTTTATCAGCCTGAAAGGGCCTCTGGCAGCTGCCCTCACAGATAGGAATAGGCAAAGTTCTCAGCAGACTGGACGCTCACGAGCTACAAAAGAGCAGCTGCCCTACTTCTTGATTTCGAAGCTGCATATTAGTAGATACTAATCAATATGTGTTTGCAAATTGCTGTGATCATTGCTCAGAGATCATGGCATCAGTTGCAGCTGCGGCACCTCTGAAAGCCTTACAATGGCTTTGCAGCACAGAAATTATAATCATCCATCATTTATAATCATATTTCCTTTAGTTGGTTGTATTATTGAACAAATCCTGTGCATACAGACCTTACAACAGTAAGCATTAAAAGTGTTAAAACCAGTTAGATTCTCTTTTCCTATCATCTTCTCCCACATTTTTCAGAATTAAGCCTGAACCACTGAAGTTGTTTGAAGGTATTTCCCTTGTTGTTTTCATTTGGCGCTTTTCTTCTGCTTTTTTTCATTTCTCCCCTCAATTCGCTACAAAGGGTACATTGGCAGTGTGCTTAATACATATTCCTGTAGATCCAGAGGCATGCAACTGAGCCTTCTACTGACACTTGGTAGAAACTATCACTGCTATTGCATTCTTGGATACCTGGGTGGGGAGATCAAAGATAATGAGATACAAATTCCCATTGCATGAAATATCTGTGTTCTAATGATATTTATCTGGTCCATCTGGCCTGGACTGTGTGGGTAAAGTACAGCCAGAATCATACAAACCTAGTACAAAGGAAGCCTGCAGTTCTCACTACAGTCAATAACTATCAATAGGTTGCTAGAATGACTTCACTTCACCTGTCCAGACTTTTTGATCAATATTAACACTTACAAATGTTGCCAGAAGCAATTTCTGATTCATTTGCTCTGTCAGCTGGGGTAGATGAATAAATTGTGTGAGACAAGTCACCTTCTCGTATATCCTTGCTTAGACAAAACCACAACTTTTGAGCAGAAAAGTAATTTCAAAACATTTTTCACTTTTTTTTTTTTTTAAATGAAAGGATTAATTTTAATTAAGAAACAATCTTACAAATTTGCGAAGACATGAAATGTATGAAAGTGATAAGGGCAAGCATGACAGAAGGAAAAAAAAAGAGAAGTTACATAGGTCTGTTGGATCCTGCACTCACTCTGTGAGTTGTGGGCTCATATATATGTAGTTCTTTGGGGCACTACATGAACTACACTCCATTTGGCCACCAGCTGACATAGTGTCCCACAGTTTACAAGATACAGTTTAAGCTATTTTGAGACCTTGGGCTGAGACCTGTTACATCTGAAGTGTTTTAGCAGGAATGCTGTGGGAAGGAGACACTAGTTCTCTTGAAAGAAATGCATCTAAACCTAAGGAAGACAATTAGAAGTCCGATTCTCCATTCAGATTTATTTCCTTATTTCTCATTCACACATTCAAAGACTACCAACTACTGTCCAAACCAGTCCTAATAAGATTTTAATAATCCCAAGGCCTTCAGCAAAGAGGAGTGCAAAAACAGCACTGCACTGTTAAAGTAAATTTGAGATTTTTGTGACAGATGGTGTTGTCTGTCGCAATGTAAACATGCAACAGAGTTTGACACAAAATCTGCCCAAGAAATTCAATATTTTTTAAATTCTGTGATAATTTATTTCAAATTATGATCACTTTATTGTTTGTACTCTATTACCATCTATAGGTCACAGCCGTGTCCTATTGAGCTTTGCAAACCTAGAATCATGAACAGTACAGGCTATGCTACAAAATATTTGCAGTCTAGCTTACATGTTCAGTTAAAGATTTCTGAGTTATTCTATTTCAGCGGTATGCCTTACTCTCTCCTTTACACTAAACAATTGCAAATAGGAATATATGATTGTTTGCTATGCATAATGAATTACAATAACTCAGTGAAATCAAAAGGTAGCTAAGGAATCTGAAATGCTTCTGCTTCTCCTTAGGTATAAAGTATTTTAAAACATATGTTTCATCCCTATTTTGCTTGAAAAGACAATATCCAAGTGTTTCCAAGAAAGCCGGATGTTGCATGAAATAATTAAAGTGAAAAACAACATGAATCAAAACCTGGATAAATTAATGGGAATCTTTTTAGTTCCTTCCATAGGCTTTGGATTTTGTCTGGAATTAAGTAATTTCATTCGAGGATATTTCTATAAAATAGAGGTTTATTAGGTAGCATGATGGCTAAGCTGAGAGGGGAGACCTCATTACCCTATACAGCTACCTGAAAGGAGGTTGTAGAGATGTGGGGATGAGACTCTTTAACCAAGTAACAAGTGATAGGACAAGAGGTAGTGGCCTCAAGTTGCACCAGGGGAAGTTTAGATTGGATATTAGGAAGAATTTCTTCACAGAATGGGTTGTCAGACATTGGAATGGGCTACCCAGGGCAGTGGTGGAGTGACCATCCCTGAATGTGTTCAACTCATGTTGACATAGCCCTTAGGGATATGGTGTAGTGAGGACTGTCAGTGTTAGGTTCGCGGTTGGACTCCATGATCTTCAAGGTCTTTTCCAACCTAGACTATTCTGTGATTCTGTGATTTGGAGGATCAAAGTGAGATTACTTTGTATGATGTTGTACCACAGACGTGGTAGCAGAAAAAAACAGGGACTGTCTGAGGACTGGCTAAATGACTGATTAAGCTTTACAGATGTTAACTGCTCTGCAAACATGGGATATTTTATATCATAATTCTTGGAAGAAAATTGCAAGCTATTGGGCTACTTTCTAGGATCACATAGCACATGCAACCTGACATAATGAGTGAACTCAGAACCCCATACTTGCTGATGTAAAAAAACCCCAAATGAATAAAATATGTGTGGCTACATGTGTATAGGTATATGTGTATACACTTCTACAGTTTTAATTAAGAGTGTCTTATAAAGATCTGAGTCTTCCTGTCTAAATAATGTCTAAAGACGTCACCTGTGCATTTTGGTGTTGTTATTAAAGCACTACATTTTTTAATTCTCAGAAAGAAAAGCTTCTGTGGAAATGCTTTTCAGAGGAAATTTATTGCATTTAACCACAGCTGTAAATTTTTGCCTCCAATACTATAAATTTCCTCTAAATATTTAATGGTTTATAACTGTGATTATTCTCATGTGCCAGCATTAAACTTTTAAAAGTTTAATTTGGAGACTATTCGGAGAAACTCATCTTTTTTACAGCCTCATAAATAGTTCTTTGATGAAATGAACACAGGCTTAGTGTTTGCCCGAGGTGAATAGAAATGACACTATGTAATATCTCACTTTCAAAAAGGAAGGAAATACTTTGATGTCTGTAAGTGCAACAGTGGTGAAAAGTGATACATCACTAGATGGGTAAACATGGTGTACTCAAGCTTCATCACCATTTACTAGGAAAGACTTGAGCTAGAGAGAAAAAAATAATGTAGAAAAGAAAAAAAAAAAAGGCAATACATCCAAAACTGGGATCCTGCATCACAGAATAAACAAAGAACGCAAAGATAGCAGCTTGGTTCCAGATATGGCAGGTGTTTTTTGGCTAGCTGATTTAAATTATGTTTAAGAAAAAACATATGACTGAAATATATATTATGTAGTGAGCAACTGTATATGATGTGATGATGTACCTCATTTCAGGAAAGCATGAGGAGGATATTGTTGTTAACAGATCCTATGACCAAGAGGATGGAGAAAGGCAAGAAGTCTAATTAGAATCTGTTTTTTCCTTTTCAGCAAAATTTCTTTAGGATCTCTTTTTCCCCTCACCAGGCCCAATCCTGACCTCTGACCACAATCTGATGAAGGGCATAGCTACTTGGAAGAACTAGCAGAGAATTGTCAGGGTGGCTAAGGAGGCAGCCACCGCATCTCTCCGAGACATTACTACCGAGCGTTGTGGGCATACATTACATCAGGACATACAAAGCTGTAGCGAAACTCACATTATTTACAAAGCAGAAGTTTCTGTTCTCAAAGAAATGTGGATAATCTTATACCGGTTTAACAGCTCAGATAGATTATCCCTATTGCAGCTATACATATATACTTATATAATTTCCAAATGGCCCTATTGTGCTAAGTGCTGAACATGGAAATCACTTCTCAGAAAACACTCATCATCTAAAAATATTCAAGGAATACAAGGAGAACACAATAAACCTTGACGTGCTTAGAATTCATTGAGATCCACAGTAGATTATATTATTTATTTTAATAGTATACCACCAAATTTCAGATGCAGTGGGTATCAGAAAAAAATGCAAAGCAGATCTAAAATTTACCAACCTTATATTTTATTCTAAATGTTAAAAGCTCTGAAGTGACCAAAAGTATGTTTTCCTGAGGGTAGATAGGACTGTCTGTGGGTGTTTTCTGGTCTCTTCTTTAAAAAACAAAGCACGACAGGAAAACTTGCGTCTAGGTATAAGCATCTTTTCTTGCATTTGATACTGGGTGTTGAAGATTTTAGCCTGGTTAATGTATATAATTACCCAAATCTCCCATTTTTACTTTTTATCTGTGGATATTATGCAAAAATTATTTGTAGTAAATACTCTCTTACAAATATTCTCTCTGCAAGCTGTTATAAGTTAGAGGTCAGACAGGTGTAAGAGCAGATGAAGTATGTGTCTGCCTGCCATAATTGAAAGTAAGGGCAGTAAAAAACAAATTTACAAATGCAAGATATTTATTAGTTGTATTTTAGTAGGCATCTAAAAATTTCCAATGAAAAACAAAATATTTTTTCTCTGCTAGAAAAGAGGCCAATGGTGGTGCAACTAGCTCTACAGAACCAGAATCATCACATTGCAGTTCCTCCTTCAAACTACAACCAATGTAACGTATCTGTAAATTGACAGATTAACACAACCGTATCAGTTTTTTGAGTTGAAACCTCTGAAAGTTTAATGAGATTGGCTCATAGTCTCACTCACTTGTAATATTTACAAGAAAAAAAAAGAAACAATTAGACCAGCCCACTAACAACATGCCTTGTTATCATTTCAGGATGGCTACAAGAGGTAAGAGAGGGACACCACCTGTAACTGAGGAGCCAGAACATATCCTCCTTGACCACTATTCACAGTATGCTGCACAGGTATATATATATATGCTGGTGTCACAGAACTCCAGAAACAACTCTAAAAGCATAGACTGTTAGATTATAAATTCTATTACGATTCACAGGTTTTTGTGTGATAAAACAGGAGAGATGTCCTCCACTGAAAGACACATCTATCACATATTAATTTCCAATTATTTCATAATAGCTTTGAGCATTTAAAGAAATTCCAGCTGTCAGTTATGGAAATAAAATGAAACATACAGTAAAGTGTGTTCAGTGTGCAGGCTGACATGGCATCCTGTAGGATTTCTCAAGCCATGGAACTGAGATATACACTGTTACACAACACTGATTAAAAAAAAGGAATGAAGACTGAAACCTCTGCAAATGAATATTTCCTTTTAAAGTGTGGTTTTGACACATTGATAGTGTCTTTTTGTGTGATATCTTAAGCAGATATAGAGATATGAAAGAAAGAACAAGAGAGAGAAAGGGAAAAAACAGAAGGCTTAGATTAAAGGCATTCTCTAAGTGCAAAGTATTTTGAATTAATATATTTTTTATTATTTATCCTAGGAATGAGCAACAGTAGAAGAGACTCAAATAAGAAAGTATATACAGACAAAACTTACTTGTTCTCTAAACAAAACTAATGAAATCCAAAGCTCCATAATTCCTCTTAATCTTATCCCTTTCATTCCAACAAAATAGGAAAAACTTGGGAGTTGCCACTTATCCATCTGGAACAGCCTATTATTTGTGGAGTCCCTTCTCTCTTTTTTTTTCACTATCAGTGCTTATCTAAGAATGTTTCTTCTAACCTAATCCCTACTATATCCTAGGTCAGGACCTTTTAGTTAATGTGCTTATCTCTCAGCAAGAGCAAGTATACCCTCAGCAAAATGAATGAGCAAAGAGGGAAGAAAAGGAAAAGTTGTCTTTACTTGGTTCCTTACTTTCTTTTTTCATGTAGTTTATATCTCTCATTCACAGAGTTGTCACCACAAAAAGCAGTTTAATAACAAAAATAAAACAAAAAATAATTAAATTTCTAGAATTTTTGAACAGAAGAACCTGCCTCTCCTAGATAAGCTGATTGTGTACACATGTTCAGTCTGTACAGAACTGACTTCTATCTCAGACGGGGTCTTTGCAACGATAATAACAACTAACAAACCCTGCCACTCTGCAATATCAATGCTTACAGCCTAGGAACCTATACAATTGTATTAAAACCTTCTCTCAAAGCACAAAAAAGCAAGAGGGCTCAGCAGTTAGCTCTTTGGAGCTGCTAAATATAACCATGCCTTCTCCAAAGGAGAACAAAACCAAACAAACCCAGTGTGTTGGGTTCCTACACCAATTGAATAAACTGAAAAGCAACACAGCACAACATTGTAAATGAGAATGAGGAAATTCCATCTGTAAAGCAGCTTAATACTGAGAAGTAAGCTTTCAAGATGAAGTCCATGGACAAGAATGGATGCTTACAGAGAAAAGCAGACATTTCAGGAGACCAGCTTGGCTACTAGAAAACTCATGACAGAGCTCCAACACAAAAAAGCAGCATAGAACAGGGTGGAAGCAGGGAGAGGATACAAGGGAAGAATTTAGAAACATTGTCCAGGCATGCAGAAATAATACAAAGAAAGCTACAGCTCAAATGGAGTTGAGACTTGTGGGATAGGTCAAAGACAGCAAGACAAGTTTCTCCCTCGCTGTTAGTAGTAAAAGGAAAAAAAACATGGGACTATTGCTGAATATGGCAGGTGACCCAGAGGCAGCTGACGCAGATCAAGCTGAGATGCTCCATGTCTTCTGTGCCTCAAACTTCACCAAACAAGGTCTCCTATGGCTCTCAGCTTAGGAACCTGGTTGAAGGAAGAGGACAATTAGGAATGCATGTGGGTTGAGTCAGGGATGACTTGCATGAATTTGATCCACACCAGTCCATAGGATCAGATGGCCTGCATCCAACGGTGCCAAGCAAGCTGAAAGATGCATTCACAAAGCCACTAACATCTTTGAAGAGCAGTGAAAATCTGTGACAGTAAAGGGAAAGAAAATGTTTCACCTGTAATCAAAAAGGGGTAAAAGAAAAATGTTGTTCAGCTTCACAAGAGAGAATAACAAAATCGTGGAGTGAATCCTCTTGGAGCACGTATCTTAGCAGTTGAAGAAGAAGTGACAGGGAGCAGTGGGCATTGATTTACTTGGGTAAAAATTACATCACTTATCTGGTTGCTTTCTGTGATAAAATGGCTGGATTTGTGGAAATGTGGAGAGCAGGGGATATAATTCACGTTGACTTCAGCAAAGCTTCCAGCACTCTCCCACAATGTCCTTGGAGCCAAGCTGGATGTTGGGCTCTGGGTGGGTGCCCCATTCAGTGAGATAAGTTGCCTTGGGGGAGAGGGGTAAACTTGCAAATGTCCCATGTGTGAATGGAAATGTGACAGAAATCTTTATCTTCTCTTTGTATCCCTCTGCCTCATCTTGTAATGATGCCACCATGCAGCCGCACATCAGTACCTCACTGGATCTCGGGCTTACTAGAGCTAGCAGGCAGGATAACTATCCTGCCTAAAATCACCCTCCCTTCTGGAGCCTAATATTCTTACACTATTTGCCACACTGTGTTAATTTTTCTATTAGTACTGTTTTCGTTAAAGTAAGGGAATATTATACAATTAGTAATGCTTGCAAATCTGAAATCGATCCTACTTCCCACTCCTCCGCTCGCCCTGCTGCTCTTACCCGCAGAAAGACATATTACAGTGTGTGATCTTACATACCATATGTTCTGAAACACAAAGGCAGCTTATACATGGCAAGAAGTGCTCCTCACTATATGAAATTTCAGAGCGCTGTGCTGAGCAAAACAGAGGCTGGTTTTTTTTCCATATTCCTGAAACTGAACTGTTTCCTTTTGACAGCAACAGAATCCCAGAAACGAAAGAAACATCTTTGAGCATGTCTCCAGATTTAACCCTTGCTCCTACTCCACAAGTTTAATATGTATTAATTGATTTTCTGGTACGTGTGGGTACAGACAGACATACCTGTCAGCGTTGGTAAGTGCAAATCCAAGCTTTGACTGTGCTTAACATGCAGTGTTTATGGTTGATATTTTGAAATGTAGCTTGAAATACTTTATCTAAAATGTGGGCTAATTCAGACCATAAGTAGATGACAGCATTGCTAAATTCTCACAGAGGAATTCTGGTTCTTAACTGGATGGAGGTGTTTTGCTTTTTTGTGTTTCTACCCCTCCACACACACAGGAGAGGGAAGTGTTTATTTTGATAACATTCACTGGCCTAAAGTGTCATTAAGATGTTGTAAGCTTGTAGAAGTTAAAGAACGATTGAGTCTGCTCTGGTGCACCACAGAATCTGGCTTAGAGTACTCGTGTTGGCCTAAATCCATATAATAATAATTTTGGATACTTCGACACTTGGAAGGTTATCCCTCGTCTCGTAGAGGTGACTATAGGTGGTGCAGCTGCAAGGAATTTTTCTTCTACTCTTAAAAGCCTAAATGGGAAATGTTTGCTGACTATGTTCAGGTAACAGGGAATGTAGCATTTGCTTTCTAGGATTTAACACTTTAGAAAGGTGGAGGAGAGGTAAAAACAACATCTGTGTACAGTCAACTGAAACTTAACATGACTGGGGTTTGCATGTCAACTCAGAATTATTCACTTCGATTGCCAAAAATCTTTGTCAAACAAGAGCTTACCTTAGTGCACTCCTAATTATGGACCTTTAACCAAAACATTTGTCTGTTTCTTTTCCTAGGAAGGATCAAGATTCATGTGCTTATCTCTCTCTCTCTTCCCAGTTTCCTTCCTTCTTTCTCTCTCTCATTTATTCTTTTCTTTTGTTCATTTTCAAGTTAGGGTTTAAAAGTTAGAGCTTGAAACATTGTAAAGTATTAACTGAGAATTCACCATATATACCATCAATGAGTCAGAATCAGCAGTCTGAAGTGAAATTTTCTATTTAACGACTTATAATCCTACATTTATTATTCTTGGAAGGAGACAAAACATGTATTCAGCAATACAATCACACCACTGAATATCTGATTTTCTGACATTATGAGTGCCAGGTAGAGAAAAAAATCATTAAATACCTAGTACCAAGAGAAATGCATTTGGAACATATCTAAGTGAAGATGTCATATTCTTGAAACAAATTTTAATTAACATTTTCAATTTTCCATCAAGAAATAGAACATGCCTTTTTGGAACATGGAAGCTGTTATTTAAAATTTCTTTAAAGATTTTTTGCCAAAAATTGTGGCTTTTTCTAATTAACTACTATTGTAAGCTCCATTCCCTTAAGAATTTCGCTTCAAATAAAAGTTAAATTAAGTAATAAAAATAATATTCTCTTCTCAGAAAAATCTTTTGAAAGTTTATAAACTTACATGAACATAAACTACATAATTTCAGTAGGTCTGCAAATTCCAGTTGGGCTCACACCTTAAGTAAGAGTAAAGTTTATTAAGTCAGTCTTTAGTTCCGTTAATAAGTATTTCAGTTCATAAAGAGTTCAGTGCAATCAGGACTTGAGCATTTTAATGACAGCAGTTTAAGGAGGAAGACCAAAGGATGAAAATTTTAGGTGCTAAGGAGTAGAGTCCAGGGATAATACGTAACACTCAGTTACATTAGTCAGGCCTTTTGTCTGCTTCCAGTTGAAGCTTGCTGTAACTTTACAGTAGAGTTGTATCAGTACATGGCATGAAAAATACAGTACACGTGTGCTATATCACTGGGATTTAGTATAAAAATATGCAAGTACACGTTAAATCAAATAGCGAGTACAGTAATTGTCTAAAAGTCTCAAAGTATCTAATTATTCTAGATGTTTTAACAACACCATGGTCTTCAATAAAGACAAAAAGGGAAGAGGAAGCATCCTTTCCCCATTCTGAAGTCACATTTCATATTACTGCAGCATCAAGTTTCCATCATAACATAAAATACATATTGTAAAGGAATC
This sequence comes from Podargus strigoides, assembly GCA_028020825.1. Taxonomy (NCBI): domain Eukaryota; kingdom Metazoa; phylum Chordata; class Aves; order Caprimulgiformes; family Podargidae; genus Podargus; species Podargus strigoides. The sequence continues at coordinate 95,219,306 of CM051663.1, forward strand.
TGATGTACTTTTGTTAGTGATAAAACAGACATTAGATATTAATGTTTTCATCACAGGTGACTTTGTACTGTTGTCTGTGGCTGTACACTTCTTGGCATTTCAGAACCATAAATGACCTTCAAGGCACTCCATATTTCTTTCAGGCTGTTCCGAATAGGTCTACTTATTACAATTTAATTAAGTTTTAATTATCTACAATTTAGTGGAAAGTGGTTTTACAGTTGTCAAAGTGAGTTCTTTCAAGCAACTGTGTTCTTCTTTCTATGAAAATACATCCTCACACAGACAGTGATAATAGCAGTGCTTGTACTTATATTTTAATCTTCCTGGGGGGAGGAAATTTAAAAAAAAACTGTAGCCTTTCCAACATATTTAAGGGGTATGAAAAACCCTCTTAAGTGCTACAACACATAAGGAAACATACTTATGCAAGAGGTGTCAGGAGATTATGTTCTTTCATTTGTATGCAGTTGCGTATAGAATATATGTTGGCAGACCACTGAAGTTACCATAACAGTCTGGACGTACACAGCATAGAAATTTTTCTTCCCAGTATTATTGCATTCAAAAATCTCCACAAGGGTGCAGTTCCTTACTTTCTGGATCTATATTCCCAAAGCACAGAGAGAACAGTAGAAACGAGAATACTAAACAGCAGATAATAATACTACCACATTTGGAAAAGTATTTGAGCCCAATAGTAAGATGTAGCCAATGGAGTTTCAGTGGCCTACATGTGTAAAAATAGGATATTAGATGTTTCGACTATTCATTTTTAGAAGAAAATTGGTTATATTCTTTTAAATAGTTTCTCACAGAGCAAGCACTGTTACTCATGAGCTCAATAAAAATATTCCCACTTTGCATCCTTCATTAAGATTTAAGCACCTCAGAAACACACAGTCCACAGTAACTGTTACTGTCCCTTTTCTTAATTAATAATACAATGTATGGAAAAAACACTATGAATTTGTAAACTTGTTGTCATTTGTAAAATCAAGTGAAATTATTCTTAACTTCAGAGTTCAAAAATTACTAATCTGTGATGAAGACAAAATATTGGAGTTGGTGTTCAGTTCCCTTATGGAATAGATTTAATTCTCTGTATTCCATGAGCCACCATTTTTTGAGGAGAATGACAGATTCCATTATGTCACAGTGACATTCCCAGTATACCTACATCAACCTTGTAAGAGACTGCAGTATAGTAGTAACAGGCATTTTGTAATGTAATTAGGTATAAAAGTATATTTCACATCTGGTGAGGCAGTATCATTGTTTTCTATGGGACTTTAATCAGTCCCAATCTCCCTACAGTTAGTGATCCTCTTCAAATCATATTTGACCATATGGCTGTTGAATGTAGTCATGTCTTCCCTGTCCCCCTCACACCTCATTTTTTTACTTTTTTTTTCCTTTTTTTTTTTTTTTTTTGTTAAAATGGCGTGCTAGTTAATGAAGGATCTAAACAGTCATTTCTGACATCAGTTAGCACTATCAGCCATTCAGAAATGGAACTGTGAATCTTTCTTCAGATTCCTTTTTTATTGAAAACAAGATGTAGATTTAAATCTTTTGCTTTATTTAAGATTCTTAGCCCAATGTCAAAGCAACTATCAGCTAAACTACATGATGTCACAGAGAGCCTGCTGAGCCTGGTAGAGCCTGTGAACTATCACCCATTCCTACTATTCCAAGAAGGGTTGAATGATGCTGCAACAAAATGACTCAGAAATATCAAAAGAGATTTTATGACCCTCAGAATTATGTTAAAGGGATTGAGAGCACAGGTGGTGTTCTCCTCTATCCTGCCAGTTGGAGAAGGGCATTTGAGAAAAAGGAGAAAAACCAAATAGGTGAATGACTGGCTGTGTAGCAGGTACTGTGCTCAAGGTTTCAGCTTATTTGAGAAACCAGGCCTGTTGGCAGCTAACAGGGCTCAACTGACCAAGTGGGGCAAGAGTGTCAAGGACTATAAACTGACTGGACTTATAAACTGAGTTCTAAGCTAGATTTAGTGGGGAAAGGGAATGGAGTTCTAAGCACTTGAGAAGAGCCAGGGGCTGCTAAGGCATTAGGAAGCAACAGGGTAAAACCTGTGCATTGCCTCAAAGGAATCAGAAGGTCCTCTAAAAAGAGGATAAGTCAGATAGCCCAACTGAAATGTCTCTGCACCAATACACGCAGCATGGAAAAAAGCAGGAGGAGCTGATAGCCGTTGCCCAGATGGAAAACTATGACCTGATTGCTATCGTAGAAACTTGGTGGGATGAATTGCACTACTGCAGTGCTGTGACTGATGGCTAGAAACTATTCAGAAGGGACAGGCAAGGAAGGAGAGAGTTGGGGGAGTTGCCTTCTGTATTGAAAATGGGATTCATTGCACAGAGCTACCTTTGAAGAACGGCAATGCACAGGTTGAGTTTATGGGTGAAAATTAGAGACCAAGCCAACAGAGGAAACTTCGTGGTTGGTGTCTACCTCAGGCTACCCAATCAAGAAGAGGAAGTGTTCTTTCTTCAACTGCAGGAAGCATCACACTAACAGACCCTGATCCTTATAGGCCACTTCAGCCACCCAGACATCTGCTGGAAAGTGGCACAACGAACTTCAAGCAGCCCAGGAAACTACTGGAGTGCATTGAAGACAACTTCCTAGTACAGATGATGGAACCCAATCAGAGGAGAGGCACTACTGGACCTGTTGCTCTCCTATGTGGAGGAACCTGTTGGAAAGGTCAGCACTGGAGGTAGTCTGGGCTGTAGTGATCATGCCCTGGTGGAATTCTTAATCTTGAGGGGTACAGGATGGGTAAAAAGTAGAGTCAGGACTCTAAATGTCAGAAAGACAAAATTTTGGCTGTTTAGGGTGCTAGTAGCAGGGGTCCATTGGGAAACTGCCCTCACAGGCAAAGGAGTGAATGAGAGCTGGTAAATATTTAAAGACAGCTTCCTTAGGGTGCAAGAACTCTCAATATAAATGTGCAAGAAGTCAGGCAGGGGAGGGAGAAGGCCAACTTGGCCAAGTCAAGACCTCTTAGCCAAATTAAAACACAACCCCAAAAATGCATAGACAGTGGAGGCAGGGATACACATCCTGGGGAGATTATAGAGACATGGTCTGGAAGTACATGGAGGGGATCAGAAAAGTCAAAGCACAGCTGGAGCTGAACTTGTCTAGTAAAGTGAAAAATAATGAGAAGGGTTTCTTCAGGTATATAGGACATCAAAGGAGCATGAAACTGTACCCCCTTGATGAGTGAAATCGGAGACATTTCATTGACATGAACAAGATTGAGGTACCCAACAACCTTCATGTCTCTGTCTTCACTGGTAAGTGCTCTAACTACCTTATCTAATTCACAGAACTCAAAAGCAGGACTGGGAGAATGAAGCACTGCCCACCGCAGGAGAAGATCCATCTGAAGACCATCTAGGGAACCTGAATGTGCACAAGTCCATAGAACCTGATGAGATGCATGTGAGGGTCCTGAGGGAACTGGCAGATGAAGTTGTTAAGACACTGTCCCTCATATTTGAAAAGTTGTGGCTGACTGGTAAAGTTCCCACTGACTGGAAAAGGAGAAATATAACCCTCATTTTTAAAAAAGGGAAAAAAAAAACACCCAGGGAACTCCAGACCAGTTAGTCTCACCTCTGTGCCTGGCAAGATCATGGAGCAGATCCTCCTGGAAACAATGCTGAAGCATATGGAATATAAGGAGGTGATTGGTGACAGCCGATATGGCTTCACTAAGGGCAAATCGTGACTGACAAGACTGATGGCCTTCTATGACGGGGTAACAGCATTGGTGCATAAGGGAAGAGCAACTGACATTATCTACCTGGACTTGTGTAAAGCATTTGACACTGTTCTGCACAACATCCTTGTCTTTAAAAAGGGGAGACATGGATTTGATGATTTGACCACTTAGTAGATAAGGAATTGGCTGGATGGTTGTACTCAAAGAGTTGCAGTCAATGGCTTGAGGTCTGGGTGGAGACCAGTGATAAATTGTATCCCTCAGGTGTCCATATTGGGACCAATATTATTTAACATCTTTGACAGAGACATGGACAGTGGGATTGAGAGCACTTTCAGCAAGTTTGTTGATGACACCAAGCTGTGTGGGACAGTTGACAAGATGGAGGGAAGGGATGCCATCCAGAGGTACCTTGACAGGCTGGAGAGGTGGGCCTGTGCAAGCCTCATGAGGTTCAACAAGGCCAAATGCAAGGTCCTGCATGTGGGCCAGGGCAATCCCAAAGATCGATACAGACTGGGTGATAAGCAAATTGAGAGCAGCCCTGTGATGAAGGACTTGGCAGCGTTGGTTGATGAAAAGCTCAACATGAGATGACAATGTGCACTCACAGCCCAGAAACCAAATCATATACTGAGCTACATCAAAAGAAGCTTGGCCAGCAGGTTGAGGGACGTGATTCTTCCCCTCTGCTCCACTCTGGTGAGAACTCACCTGGAGTACTGTGTTCAGCTCTGGAGCCTCCAAAATAAGATAGACATGGACCTGTTGGAGCAGGTCCAGAGGAGGGCCACAAAGATGATCAGAGGGCTGGAGAACCTTTCCTATGAAGACAGGCTGAAAGAGTTGGGGTTGTTCAGCCTGGAGAAGAGAAGACTTCAGGGAAACTTTATACCAACCTTCCAGTACATAAAGGAGGCCCAGAGGAAAGATGGGGAGGGGTTCTTGATCAGATAGTGTGGTGGTAGGATGAGGGGTAATAATTTTAAACTGGAAGACGGTAGATTTAGACTAGATATTAGGGAGAAATTATTTCCTGTGAAAGAGGTGAGACACTGGCCCAGGTTGCCCAGAGAAGTTGTGGATGCCCCCTCTATGTAAGTGTTCAAGGCTGGGCTGAATGAGGGTTTGAACGATTTGATCTAGTGGAAAGTGTCCCCACTCATCGCAGGCCGGTTGGTCTAGATGACCTTTAAGATCCCTTCCAACCCAAACCATTCTATGATTCTATGATTCTTAAACAGGCTAAAGAAAGCAAATTCTCAGCTCCAAGATTAGCAGCCCAGTGGTATCAGCAGTCCATGACCCTCAACTCTGCCACCCCCAGCCTAAATTGCAGCCTTACAATGGCCCCAACACAGCATACACGCAACTTTTCTAATGCTAGACAAAAGTGTTTAGATTAATTTTGGTTCAATTATAATTACAGTTGTTAAAATATAAGAATTCACTTGAAGATTTTTATTTTATTTTCCCTGTCACCTTTTATTTTTGTCTAATAATCACGATGTGCTTCTATTCTGTGTCGGATTCAAGAAGATAAACCTTGTATGGTAAATTTGATGATGTTTCTTCTCTTTTAAGCCTATTAGGTATGAAAGCAGAGACAAAAACAGCACTGTGAAGGCTGTATTCATTTGCTTTCTTTACAAATCAAAGTCTGGCTTGGGTCTTGCCTATGTATATTATGATTCCGTGGTCGTAGAACTCTCCACAGATAGTATTTCTTGCTGCAAAACTTGTATTTGAACATTTTGATTTCAAGTAAAGATTATCTGAGTGTTAAAATGTTGTGGATAAACAGGAAGTTCTGTCTTCATTTCTAGCATGACTGAGTAAAAATCAGACAAACTGAAAGCTTCTCCAGCTATGAAAGGTGCAATTTTCCCATGGGTTATAATGGCGCGTCTCCTGGATACGGATGTGACAAAAGGTAATCTCTAACACCACTTCATCATAATAGCTAAAGGGAAGGAAAAAGGGAAGGAAAAAGGGAAGGAAAAAGGGAAGGAAAAAGGGAAGGAAAAAGGGAAGGAAAAAGGGAAGGAAAAAGGGAAGGAAAAAGGGAAGGAAAAAGGGAAGGAAAAAGGGAAGGAAAAAGGGAAGGAAAAAGGGAAGGAAAAAGGGAAGGAAAAAGGGAAGGAAAAAGGGAAGGAAAAAGGGAAGGAAAAAGGGAAGGAAAAAGGGAAGGAAAAAGGGAAGGAAAAAGGGAAGGAAAAAGGGAAGGAAAAAGGGAAGGAAAAAGGGAAGGAAAAAGGGAAGGAAAAAGGGAAGGAAAAAGGGAAGGAAAAAGGGAAGGAAAAAGGGAAGGAAAAAGGGAAGGAAAAAGGGAAGGAAAAAGGGAAGGAAAAAGGGAAGGAAAAAGGGAAGGAAAAAGGGAAGGAAAAAGGGAAGGGGAAAGGGAAGGGGAAAGGGAAGGGGAAAGGGAAGGGGAAAGGAAAGGGGAAAGGGGAAAGGGGAAAGGGGAAAGGGGAAAGGGGAAAGGGGAAAGGGGAAAGGGGAAAGGGGAAAGGAAAAAGGAAAAAGGAAAAAGGAAAAAGGAAAAAGGAAAAAGAAATAAATCTCCACCCCCCCTCCCCCCCAAAAAACCCACCCAAACAAACAATTCTTTGTAAGTCCTAAAGCTAACAACAATGCATGCAAATTCTGAGTGATCCTAATGTTTCTTCCAGACTCTAAAACACTAACCTCAAGCTTGCAAATTTCATACTGTAATTATAAATTGTTCACACAAAAATCTCTGGTTTACTGAAAGGTTACAATGTGTAAAATGAAGCTGAACAATTTTAACCTGAAAATAAAGCAAACGAAATATGCAAGCAACTGAAATCATTATTCCATTCAGCTTCTCTACATGGTAAAACTTTTAGGATTATTTTGGAGATTTTCTTTTATTAAAAGGCTACCAGAGAATTTCAAGTATTTTAGAAACCAGAAATTTCCCACAAAATTCAAACCCAAATAAAGCAAGACTTTTGTCTTGGTTGTGTTCTCTGTGGCTCAGATTCAACAAAGTCCTAAAGCCTCTGTTTAAATTCCTTTGCAACAAATTTTTGGTCCAGTTCAGCATGAGTTTAGATGCTTTGCTGATTCATGGATTACTACAACTGGAAAAATTACTCACATAAAATTCCTTGTCATTATGACTAGCAGATATTGGCAAGAAAAACGCTAAATCACAGAAGGTAAAAGTAATTTGTCTAGTCATTGGGATCTGCATTGCTGCTGGTTTATACCTTTCCTCTGTCCTCTGCAACTTTTCATTAGAATTATAGGAATACTGCCAAGCACATTTATATGAAAGACTGTGAAAAATAGTGCATAAGTTTTAATACATTTTCATATTTTTTCAGTCTTTGAAAGACAGGTTTGGGATTAAAAATGGCTTTCAGTAAGAATGAACAAATTTTAACACCTCTCTCCTTCCAATAACTTTAATAAAGTGATACAGAATAACATGCTGAATTTTTTTTCTCCTTCCTTATAAAATCACTGAAAAAGAAAATTTTTCTAAAATGCTAAAATGTTTTGATAAATATTTTCCACCTGCCTCTATTTATTGCTGGTCTTATGGGGATCCAGTTTTTTACACAGAGGTGGAATTGTTTTGATTTATTGAGCTGGTATCATGAAGGATTCTATATTCACAGTTCATCACTATTGTATTTAATAAGAATAGTCTCACTTTCATAATGAATCCAATATTATATCTAACCTTTAATCTATTTCCCAAAATTCAGTGATTCTAGGTAAAATATATTGGGAATTAGAAAATATATTTCAGTGAGAAAATGGTCATTAAGGGAAAACAATATTCACTTAAATATACTCTTTTTTAAACATTAATGCCTATGAATTCATGCTTCTTGTCTCTCTTCTTTTAGTGCTTCCCTTCCACACACCTTATACCTGTTTCATGCAGCTTTGAAAGATTCCCATATAACTGTAGGCAAATTTAATTTTTAACAAAAGATTTAATAATAGTGGAGAAACGAATCCATGTGAGGAAACTTTAAATCTACTAATTCAACAAAATATTCACAAGGTAAAGATAAATCCACTGCCCTTCGGTGCTGGAAGGCAACCTCACACACATGAAAATAAAAACCAATTTAAAAATAAAGCACATGTTCCCTTATTCTTTCAGGCCTTTTGCAAGAGCAACCACTATGGGAAATTCAGCACAAATAAAATGTGATCAGGGCTGCAAAGGGATAGTTATAGACTCTTACCACAATGTGTTCAGTGGCGCAAAGTACATTCTCAGCATGCCAGGTCTTCCACTAGTGTAAATCAGCCAATCACCAAATTAAAAGTATAGCTACATAAATGCACTAATTGAAAATAAACTTAGTTTGAAAAACACTTTAGTTTACAAAAATAGCTTGAGTAGATGACAGCTGGTATACTTATCCCTGTAGGTCAATCATTTGGATGCCTTCCCTCACTGAAGTGAGGGAAGTTACAGTGATTTAAACCAGCTGAGGACCTCACCTGCAGTGTTTAGTGGGAGGTCCAACTGTGCAGCCCAGAATCCAAGGCTTTAGAGAAAAACAATCACTTGTAAAAGTGATTTAAATACGTAAGGAGTTTAAATATGCACTAAACCACCAGTTTTCTGTCATTCCTAAAGCAGTTCACAAGCAAGGAAAATGCTTATACCTAAATTTCATTGTCTCTGCATGAAACACACTTATTGTCACCTATTCAAGCTGCTTAAACTTGCTTAAAATATTTTCCTGGCTAAGGCTAATTTTAGCTAGTGTCATTCTGTGGTGCTTTTTTGGGTAGTGCTTATTCCCAAAATAAACCCTACAAATAGATAATGTGTTCTGTGATTTGAATTATATCCCATGTAAAGGGAGACTTAGCTTTTGAGAAGATTTCTTGCCTTTATTTTTGCTTAGCTGCTAAAACACAGGTTTCTAAATTTTAACTTTGCAATTATTTGGGCCTTCTGTTCCCTATCATACTATCAAAACAATTACCATGCTTACAAAACAATTATCCCATCCAACTCTGCGTATGACGGCATAAGTGTGCGTGCATATGCATGTAAGCATGAGTCTCTGTCTCTGTGTAGCTAATCTTGCAAAGACAAGAAAGTCCTCCAGAGAGAACAAACACCAGATCTCAAAGTAAACACACAAAACAGCAATCCATTGTCTTTAAAACATAGGCAGCCTGTGGCTAGAAGTGCAGCAGATGTGCCTAGCAAGTTGTGATCATTATGTTCCAGAAGCAATGAAAATCTGTTAACAGAGCACAGTCAGGTACACAGAAGAAACCAGCAGCATTTTTCTGTCTCACACACACTCTTGCTCTCCCGTGCATAACAGATGCAGCTCTTCATCTTTATTACTGTGGCCAACCCAGATTTCCTCTGTAGGTGTCGTGGGAAATGCATTATGTTTAGTCTCAGCAAGTCTAAGGATGATTTTTTTCATAGGTATCTTCAAAATATGTAGAACAAACAGTTCATACACAAAATATGCAATCATTTCATTTTGCATTCTCTCTTCAGGCAAACGGAAATAGGTTCACTTAATTTTTAATCTCTATTTTGAAATGAGGTCTGACAGCTAGTCTCCTGGCTTGTCATTTCTAGCAACCTTTTGCAAAATCTGAGTTACCTGGGGTAGCAGTACAACACCAAGGAACTACATTCAGTTTGACGTATTGCCTCTGATACAATGATTTTTCATTCAAAATCGAAGAATTGTATTTTTTTGGAGAACCGAAGCAAAAAAAGAGATTAATACTTAATTTATCTTTGCAGTCCCTTTTTAAAGGGACAAAAGAAGATGGATATGTGTATAAATGTATAAGAACAGGCATATGAATATAATTTACAATTTTTCTTTGGAAAATTCAAGCAATTTCTCAGTAAATTGATGGAATGATCAAATGCCATTCTCAAAGAGAAATACATTCTCATAGCACATGCTCAGTGTGGATACTTAATACGTAAATAATGTATTTAGTTATCTTCTACACATATGTACAGTGCTCTTCACATTGCAGAAACAGGCTGATTCAATTGTGTGTTACAGCAGCTGTGCTGCTTATAAAGATTATCCTTCCTACTAAGTCCTGTTGTCATTCTCACAAAGAAATTCTGAAAGGCTATGGTGAACAGCAGGAGCTGAATTATGGCAAAAAAATATATTAGTAGCCTAACTCAAAGATAGTAGTACAGGAAGATTATTTTCCTGAAAGTTAACATCATCTTTGTATACCTGTAAGATCTGAATAATTTAAGAGAACCCCTGCTATCTGGATTTTTTTTTTTTTTCAGTTGTTCATTACATTGGACCTTTAAAGTTTCACCCATCACTGGCATACCTATGAACATGTAGAGGTGCATGACTCTCCCACTCTATGCATATCACTGGGTAGAAAGTGCATGGAGAGACTATTATTGTGGAAGAATACAAATTTTCAAGGCAAAACTGGGGAATTTCCATTATGCTCAAGCAAATTTATCCAAATGAAAGCATTGCCTAAGTAATGTTTGAATAGGGTATAAATTAAACTATGAAAGCATCTAGTCACTCATTTAAATTGCTAAAGAGCCTTGAGGGGGTTACATTAGACGAAAAAGGGCCCTTGGAATCATCATAATATCTCTCATGGGCACTACTGATAGCTAAGAATAGAGCAGCAGTTGCTTTTACACCTCACAAAGGAACAAAGTTTGGATACAGATACAAGAAGTAAAGTATTCTTTATGTTGACAAGAGAATCTTAAAAGTTAAACACAGCACAGATGTACATTACCTGAAATAGTAAAAATTACCTGTAATTTAAATCTCAGTTTTGCATTTCCAGTCAGCTGAAGTAAAAAGTTGTGGTTCAAACACTGGTCTGCTATTCTAGGAAGCAGGAGCAATACTTGTTTTCCTTTTGATGTATAGCTGCAGCAGCTAAAGATGAACTGATTTTATTAATTACTAGCAAAAAAGCTGCTGTCAGCTTTTCTGTCTTTATTGCCATCTGGTTCAAGATAAAGATAAAAAGTAGCAGAAAGTTATTGAAAAATGAATCCATTTCAAAAGATACAAGTAACCTAAAATGCGAAAGGGCAGTTGTGGAGGTTAAACAGAAATTTCTAGAAGTAGCTAACTTAACACAAGATACTAGGCCAAACAGAGCCAGGATTTATAAGATAATTTTTAGTACATCTTGCTGTAAAGACTATGCACAACACTGAATCAGGTTAATATTTATAATAAGGTTACTTTAAAAAGAAACTCCATCAAATAGATTTGTTGGTCCAACTAGAAATAAAAAATATTTACTTATTACTGACCTGTAGCGTCAGTATGTGTGATTAAATCTGGATGCCAAGACACCACCATTAGTTATGCATTATCAAGAGCCTCTGACTTCAGTGAAAGTATCACTCATTCATCCCAGGGTATAATTCAGCCAAAAAAGAACGCACAGCCAAAAATGTGTTATCAACTTTTAAAATCGGAGCGTGGCATTTGCATATAGAAATACAGTTGTAGGGAGAAATACAGGAGCAAACATACATCAGTCTGTAAAGCATCCTGTGTCATGATTGCTGAAATCTGTCAAAGATCAAGTTATGTTTCCTCATATTTAAAGGCAGATGTTAAGATTTCAAGGAAAATTTCTTGTCTGCTAACTTGTGGAGGAGTTGACCTGTATTCATTACAAACAGACGAGAAAAATGGTAAATGATAAAGCCTAGACATCTTACATCCGCAAAGCATTGCAATTCTATCATAACATTTAAAGCACTAAGTAATATGAATCACATTGTCCACATCTGCTTTATGGGTTTCAGAGCCTATTTCGTCTGATTGCTTTGCTATTACTTGCATCGTCTGTCCTAACAGGAATGCTTGAGAGCTCCAGCAGCTCTCAAGGGCCTGTCTAAATGGCTGAGCTTACCAAAAATCCCATATACATGTAATTTTCCTCTCCATAAGCAGGCTGTCATAGCAGGTATTTGAAATTTCCTCTGCTCTTAAGGCAACTCAGAAAAAGTACTTGCTGCTTGATTTCGGGAACACCACATGGTGTAAGGGAATCTGGGATCAAACAACAGAGCAAAGACTATAAATCTCAGGAAGCCCAGAATGAGTAAACTGGGTAAGTGTTTGAATACATCATATGAATGCAAGATGAATGCATCCCTGTGGTATTACTCAGAGGCCTTCCACAAAGCACAGGAATTCCTGTCAGTGTAGATGTATGTTCATGAGAAAGCTTGGACTGCAGTGTTTCTGACTGGTCTGCTTTGGAGTTTATAAAATTCATAAGGGTAGGTCAGTATTCCTGAGCTCTATCATGGTGAAGGAAGCCACTGCTCTAACAGCTGTAGTGGTGTAAAACATTTACAGAATGAACCACAGGAACATGGAAGGAAACAGTAGAAGAGTTCAGATAGCCTCATACAGAGCTGCAGTGGGGTGGCACTGGGGGAAGCCCCAGGCAATTACTTGGTGAAGGTTATTGTTTTGGTCATGCCTACTTCAAGACGTGCTTTTATCTCCAATATTTGCTTAAGACACCTTGTCAGGGACTTGGAAACTCTTTCTCTCTTCCTGTATCTCCTACAGATTCACTGTGCAATGGCAGGAGGTCCTCTCATCTCTCTGTGCACCAGTTTCCTGTCTGCACATTGGAGGTCACAATTCCATAACTCACAAAGGCATTGCAAAGACATACTCATCGGTATTTGTGAGACTACTGAATACTGCAGTTATGAATTTGCTAGTATCAAATCAACGCACAAGATCTGAGTTTACATCTGCTGCCTCAGTTAAGTATAACAGCTATGATGAACCTCATCTAGGGAAGTGAGACTGCAGTTCACAAAAGGTTTGCAAGCATCCAGGGCTTTGAAGAGCATATCTCTATTATTTATGTGCTTCTGTCTTTTCACATACAATAGCTTTCAAGGTTTCATGGCTGATAACAACAAGCAATTGCACGTCACCTACATTGTGTTATATGGGATTAATTCATGCTATTTAAACAAAGTTTTTACTGTTTCTGAGATGCTCCCTCTTCTCCTACCTTCCAGTCTCTCAGAGGAACACTTGCTTTTGTCAGGAGTCAAAATAGAAGGATGAAAAATGATGAGACCTCGCTTGAAAATAGATGGTATGTCAGAAGAAATTACTTACACAACACAGGAGGCACTGAGGCAAGAGGCCTCACATCAACAGAAAAACCTTCTGCAGAAAGGCAACTGGTAACCACGCATCCTGAGAGAGTTAAATTGCTTTATGCATAGACACCATGGATGCCAATTGGGAAGGCTTAAAAGTAAGGCTAAAGCTAAAAGTTGTAAAGTGAAAGTGACAGTAAGCAATTCAAATTCTCTTGTAATCTTTATGCTGTGCTTAACTACTAGAGAGATGTGGGTAATGAATTATCCATGGTTTTAAACTAGCTGTAGGTTATTAAACTGACTAATTTTAGAACCGATATGGCCCACTTAAGTGTCTGACAAAAATATAGATCAAACGTAACACCAGTTTCTGGCGTTCTCTCTCCTTCACCCTTTCCTGGTCACTGCAGCTCTTGTACTTAAATGGCTCTAGTCTAATTCCTTGCTGCTATATCCAGTTGCATCAACTGCAAGGCAAGTATTGCACTTAAAAATGATATAGTTAGACTACCACTTAAGTTAGCTATAAAACAGGTTCCGTATCTAGAATCAACAGAGAATCCTACAGTGGAAAAACAATTAAATTTTGTGTTGTTGCTGTAGTTTCTTTTGTACTAGTATTACTTTAAGTAATTCCTTACTGTAGTTACCACTTATTTACTCAAGGTCTTCTATTCAAGCCCCTTTTAGACATAGGTAGTGAGAAATACCAATGAAAGAGGCCCCAGACTAGGACCATTTGACTAATTTGCATATTAGTTCTCTACCCTGAAATGTGGTGCTGTTTGACAGAAAAGGCATCAGATGTGATCTGTCATTGACTTGGTTTTATGAAATACATTTAAGAGATTTTGCAAAATTAAACTTAGACTCTCCTTTCCCACACTGTCTCTCTCTTTCTTCCTTTTCTACTGAATGCAGATGGGTAAAAATCTTAACTTTATTTTTAAAACTAAATACTACATTTGAAATGTATGGCAGCTCAGAAAAAGTTTTCATATTAAGTCTGATTTAACTTGACAATTTTCACATGTATTTGATGATGCGAAATCAAGCTGTACGGGATGTCCTGTGGAAAAGTTCTCAGACAGAAAGACAAATGCTTTCTTTTTGTCCATAGCCATCACTTATTAAAACCTTTCCTGAAACAGAAATATATAGAAACTTTACTGCTGTTACAGATCTTGCCACCTTGTCATTTAATGATACTGGTAATTAATACTGTTAATACTATACTACGAATGTATTTCGGAATCAAAACCCGTGGCATCAGAGTCCTATGCTAAAAGCATGCTTTCATGTGTTTTAGATTTTTTTTTAAAAAAAGGTGGCGGGGGGGGGGAAGAAAAAGAAAAGGATAGTCTAGATGTTACTTTTAGGGAACAAGAGGTTTTATTATGATTTTTCTTCTCCTATTTTTGCTTGTAATTTGAAACCTTAATGAGAGGTTCATACTTTTGCACTGGAAAAATACTAAGCTAAAAATGTGTACTGCAATTTCCTACTACTTACAGTCAGAAGTAATTCACTGATAGGAAAAAATGCCTATTAAACCTGAATGTGATTTCCTGAGTTTTGGAGAAATTTAAAATATATTCAAAGCAAAACCACTCCAGAGTTTAGAGACGTATTTTCAATGACTTGCAGTCTTCTGAGGCCTGGAGATTTAAGCTTGGAGCGAGAAGAAGGGGAAGGAAGGACGCAGGAAGGTTTACCACATACAACTTAAACCTTCTTTGTGAAATAAATCTGGACAAACCAATATAAGATATGGGCATTTTATGTTTGTTTTAGTATGGGAAAAATAAAGGTAGTAGGAATTAGATCTCCCATCTAACACAGAAATCCACAATTTGCAGTCAGTGCAACCCAAAAGGCAAAGAAGGTACTTCAGAAAGAATGGTTGTGTCAGATGGCTTTATAGGAAAGAAGTATTACCCCCAAAGAAACCAAACTGTGGCTTAAATTTTGATGTCAGGCACAGACACAACGCAAGAAGGCAAGTCTCCTCAACTAGCAAATCAACACTCTTCCTCATGATGCTCTTTCCAAACCATACACTAATACCTGTCACTTATTATTTCGCCAAGGTCTGTTTCCCAGCAACAAGAAATACTTGCCTGCAGAGTAGCAACCCTCCATCTGCTGATAAAGATCACACTCTTCTGAGAGATGGACAGTATTTCTCTAAAAAACTGAATTTTTCCTCTCTGTGCAACATTCATGAGCCTTTCATTTGTGCTGAGTACGCATGAGTTGAACATCAGTCTGCAAAGAGAAGCCAATAAACTTGCAAAGGAGCCAGAGAGCACAAGCAATTGGATCCTGCAGACTTTTGTCCATAATATTTGTAAAGTCCAATCAAAGGGCACAGAAACAGCTAAGGCAGCATATAGCTAATAGTAAGTATCTATAGATTTTACCCTTCTTCTTTGCACTCTATAATTCTCTGTCCTCAACCACAGAAAAATAAATTAACAGAATGGGCAGAGAAGACGTAATTGTTCCATCCTTGTTTTTTTTTACTTTTTAAAACAGTGTATTAAGTTGAAATTAAGACAGACCTTTATTTAAAAAAAAAAATAAAAAGTGTTTATCGAGTACATTAAATCAAGGGTGAAGATCATTATTTCTCCCTAGCCATTTTTAAGTACAGTACAGTACAATAAATTTCTTAAAGTGGAAGAAGAAAAAGGAATTACCCCAAATCATCTTATCTGCATCTTAAATCATGCAAGTCAAAATTCAGCTCCATTAATCTCCATTTTTGAAAATCAAAGTAATATGCAAAACACACTACAAAACAGTGCATCTCTATAAACAATCCTGTTATTCTGTCAACACATTTACAGTCTCAGAAGACAAACAACAAGAGAAGAGGCAGTATTCTGGTACTACACAAGATGACAAAGCAAGATGTTTTAAATCTGCAACATTTGAAAGAAAAATCTGAGTGGAACATAAAAAAAAAGGGGTTGTTAACATTTAAGTGAAAGTGGATGCCAAAATTCATTTAAGCACTACTCTATAATCAGGCCCGTATTCCTTGATCCAAAAACTAAGTGACTATATCTAAAGATTAACAAGAAAATCTGGGCCAGACTTTGCAATGTCTGTGGCAGGAATTTCAGCACAGAATTTGATTAGAAAGCCATTAGATTGCTACATTTTTTGTAATAAGCAAAGTTTGAGGTATATTTATTTATTTGCATATCTGTCAGTGGATCACCTAGCTATCTTCTCTTCTCACAAGAAGTAAATTTATGAAGGATGTGATTATCAAGCTCCCATAACAGAGTCAGAAAAAGAGGTAATACACAGAAATCACAGTTTGGAAACATTTCTTTTTTTTTTTTTCCAGGTATGGAATAGGTAAATACTGTTACATATCACTTTATTTCTTCTGTGCAAACATTTCTCCCATAAATTTCTTTGCATGTATATAGATATGTTACTGAATAAAGTTTAATATATTTCAGTAGATTTCAGGTCATCCATTAGATTTCAGAAAAAAAACACATGATTTTTCTTTTCCAGTCAGAAATACAGAAATGTGATTGAACCAAGCTCCCATACTGTATTACAGTTACCTTCATTATAACTGAATCTGTCATCTGCCAAACAATGACCTTCTCCAAGCTTCTATATACTTCCAATTTTAAATAAGGAAGAGATAAAAGAGAGAGGAAAAACCTAACAAACAAACAAAACCCCCAAGAAAATAACCTTCAGATAACATCTCAATAATGAAGCAGAAAACATCTCACCTTAGAAATACTGTTAAAGAACAACTGAGTGCAGCTGCTTGTATGTAAGCAATGCTTACAGAGAAACAGCACCCATATTGCTAGTTTGCTTGAGTTATATCCTTAATAGCTGAATTGAGTTTCTCTGCCACAGTAGATTCTGTAGTTCTTGCTAATAAGTGAACAGCTTTTGAATTAATGTCTCTGAGGCCGAGAAGGACCTGCAGGATTCTTCTGACCTAGGAATGGTGAAACTGCAGCTGTGAAAACTTGTTGATAGTTCAAGATGTGAAGTGACATGTGTGCATGTGCATGGGGGCAGTGCACATGTTTCTGTGGGCACGTGTACATCTTTGGAGGAGGTACCCACAGACACGTTTGAAACATATGAGGCTTAACAGAGGAGAATGTCACAAGACTATGACTTACCCTCCACTGTCTTTTGCAGGCTATTGCTATATAAAAACCAATTGTTTTCAAAATTTGCATTTACCTTGCTTTTCTTGTTTTCTCTTTGGGTATATTTTTTCTGTTCATGTTGCTTCAGTGATATTTTTAATGATGTTATTGTTTCAAAAGACATTTCAACAATAAGTAAAACACCATCTGCCAAAAGCTGTTGTTCCTGTAATTTGTTTTACAATTATACAGCAGTATGCTGAGGGAGGATTCTTTTCTGTTCCTAGAAATACTGTTTGCTCTTGCAAAATCACAGTCTGTTAGATAACTATACTACTTTTATGGATTTTTATCTTTCAGATACTGCGTGTAATCAAAGAACTTTTTTTTCTTTTCTTTTTTACTTATAGACCACTTTTTAATCACCCTTTTGACCCACCCTCATTAAACTTATGGACCACTCTAGGACTGACTGTTGCTGCCTGCTTATTTTCCTCCACGTCGTAATGGAAATGACACTCTCTATCATACAGAAATACTTTGTACTTCTTTAGCAAATGTCTTTCATAGATATTTGGGGCATTTCTTAACCTAATATTAAGTTCGTATTTATTTAATGACACTCAAAGTCTTTACAATTCTCTCCACTTCTGATGTAGAAGTCTACTACATTTTTTAAGAAAATAATGAATATGTTTAAATATATCACAGAAAAGATCAACATTTCTTCATTTCAAGTTGATAGCAACTTATTGATATTTTTTTTCTGATCATAAATTCCCCTGTTATACGATATTCTTAATTCAGTAAATATATATCTTATCAAATAATTGTCTCTTATTAGCTACATCAGCTATTCTGTAAATTATTCTGCAGCTTAAAAACAAGAGTAATATACTTTAAATTTCTTATTAATGCTTTATAAGATCTAAAAATAAATTATTTTAATGAATTCAAGGATTTCCTTTAAAACCACAAAAGTCATAGTTATTCTGGGGTGATTCTTTTGCTTGCTGTTTGATCAATAAAATGAGACCTGATATTTGCATTTATATTGCTTCTATACAGGACCTGAGCACCATACACTAAGAGATTCATGACAAGGTCCAACTCAGGTTGCCAACATTCAAATCTGCTTGTGATACATGGCCATTAGCTTCCTCTTTCTTACTAAGACATCAGGCCTTCCTCTGACATCACCAGTTCAATGTGCAAGAATTGTTTAAGAACAGACATACAGTAGAAAGTTTGGTTCTTCTGCCATGTTTTTTCTCCATTTCTATGACCAAAGACAAGAGGAAATGTTAGAAATGGATCCATACAGAAGCGTGCACATGTTCTGAAGATTATTTTCCTTTTCAGTATTTGTTTATAACCTTGCTTGTGACTCCTTTGCCTCACTCCATAAACGTATAGTACATTATAAATACAAATGGCTTTAAAATAGTTCTTCCTTATTGTTTGTCCTGGTTCACCAGTCACAGGCTCATAGGTCAGCCATGCAGGCAGGCTATGAGTAGCCCAGAGTCAGCTGAGAGTTCTAATCAGGTGTATCCCATACCACTTAGTCGTGTTCATTACAAAAGGAGGGAGCTCAGTGAGGGTGGAGTTCCTCCTCCTCTTCCTGAGGCTCCTTGTTGATTGTGCTCTGTTCCTGCCATCAGCATTGAACCAGGCTGAGTAGAACCCCTCTGTTTTGTGTTGTTTGTTGTTTCCTGTTTTGCCATTCTATTAAATCTGTCTATACTTCAACTCACAGGCCTTTTCATTTTTTTTCCCAGTTCTCCTTCCCATCTGGGGAGGGAGTCTTGGGTGACAGACTAACTGCTACGGCTTAGCCCTGAGTACTGGCTAACTGTAAACATTGCTAGAAACCAATAACATTTTATAAAGGGGATTTATCCATTGTGTGAATTACACATTTCACCAACTAGTCTATCACCCACAGTATTAGAAGCAGCACCCAAGAATCACCAGATGAGTGAATATACTACAGAGACCTATTTAAAAGTTAAAATATTTAAGAACTACATACGGAAGACCGTAATTGGTGATGACATTTGGCAGTGTGCTGGTAGTTTGAACTCATTGGGTGTAACTGATGGTATCAGTCTTTCTTTCTCTCAACATCTATCTAACATGTTGCAAGAATTGTTTCCTATTCAGGCAGAAAGTATCTTCATCATACAGGTTTGAAGTGACTGTGCAAAGGTAGCCCACAGTCAGCCACTTTACTATGCCACTATTATTGCCACCTTTACTTATGTAAATCATCAGGATTTATTCAGAAATAGAATCCGCAACATTCAGGTTAGATCTTTTTTTCTGTAATCAATCTGAACAGCCAGGAAATAATACTAGGGTGGGAGCACTGTTAATACTTACAAAGAATATTTGTCAAGTAGGTCTTACGTGGCCCCAGAATATGCTATGCCTCATGGTAAAAAATGATGTGAAATTATGTGAAGAAGAGTAGAGAGGAACAAGAGAAAATCATGTTGACTCTGAAGATTTTGTGTATAGATGGAGAAATCCTCCTTTTCTTTTTTTTTTTTTTTTTTTTTTTGTCTCCTCAGCTGTCAACATTTAGACAAGAGTTAGGATCTGACAGGAAACAGAGTGGGACTTCCATACCTGGCCCAATTTAATAAAAAGTCTGTTTTGTGTGTCATGTTATTCCAGTTTTGAAATTCATTAATACTTTGTATATCAGCCCTTTTATCTTCTGAATTTTTAACTGTAAGTAGTACTTTGGACACACACTGAATCTCAGGGCTTTGAATTTTACAACAATAATAAAATACAAAAGCCATTCAGGTTACCTGAATATCAAGAGCTAGAATAAGTAAACCAGTCTAAGCAAGCAAGTTGAACCTCATTTTATACTGCATATTCAGCTATTTCTGGTGGGTTTAAGAACCCAAAGCTTCACGAAACAGTGAAACAATAAACTTCACTACTATTAATTATTTAAAGGGATCACTATAAAGAAGAAAAACTTCTGAAAGTGACTTTTTGAAAAATAAGATTCGGAAAAGAGGTAGCTGCAATCAGAAGAATGTATACCACAGGAGTTAGTATCACACATTGCAGGAGTTACAAAGCTCAACAGATCTTCATTTGGTCTAAGAATAACTAAATTTCACAACTCTCTATTAGTTTCAGGGGAAATTTTAAAGCTGAGCCTTCAGCAGGACAGATTCAGAAACAATGAGGTGACTTGAGATGTGTATTCAGAGTCATCAGAAACAAAATAATATGGTGTCCCAAACATAGGGGCAGAGAATGCTATCAAAGTGACCACCACTGATGTTCAAAAAACCATGCACTGTCTGAAAGAATTTTGTAGAATTTTGTTATCATTTTATAAATGAATATTGTACCCCAATTAGTAAAATTTAAAACTGTAAAATGTGACAAAATATTAAAACTTAGTATTTAAAAGTAGTCTTAATATATTAAACAATGCCAAAAGCTTAAAATAGAAATTCACATGCAAAGACTGCCACTACCTTATCCTTCTTAGAAAACTAGAGGACAGGTAGTCACTGAAACTCTTGACAACTTAGAATGAAGATGGAGTATACACAACCCCAAATTTCTACCTCTTCAAAAAAAAAACCTGAAACTGACTCCAATACATCCTCCTGAGCAAGAACTGAGCAGTGATAAGAAGAAAACAGATCTGATCAGCTTTTGTGACTTATCTCTGCATAAACGTCACAGAAAGACTTCTGAAAGGGTACTCCACACTGATTGTCAGATATTTGAGCACCTAGAATAAAGATTGATATGAAAGACTTTTCTCCTTGCCGTCTCTCAGTCTCACAGATGCAACACTTAAACCTTGAAGTGCAGGTTTTGCAACCAATAAGAAATGTAATTATCAAGGTGTGTCATATTGCCCTCCAAATGGATCAGCAGCTCTCCCAGCACTTGCATCTGCCCTAGCTCCGTGCCTAGGAGATAAACCGGAGAAGAGGTCAACCTCATGCCACTGGTCATGTCTGATAGTGGCCTGCTGAGGTTAATCCACAGGTTCCAGTTTTCATTGTAAAACAGGGAAACCATGGTCGTTTTAGATGCCTGTTGATTAATTAGCTTTTTCTATAGTGCTTGCAGGAAGAGAGGCCACAAGAATCACAATACCAGAGCAGTGGTCCAGCAGCAGTCATAGCATTAATCTTGTCTAACCTACTGCTTAAGACAGGCTATTGAGTTTCAGCCAACAATTTCCACATTACACCCACAATTTCTTGTTGTATTTCATGAACAGGTATCTATCTTGTTTCTTCTAATTCATAGTATTTACAAAATAGAAACAGCCTCATATACTTGCTCAGCAAGAGGGCTTTTGAACTGGTTTTAAAGAGTTTTTGGTAAGTTGAAAGCAGGCCATTCCAATTCATTATTTGCAAGCATTTTGGTCATTTTCGCTCCGGGATGCAGTTGAGTGTGTAACTTTTGTTTTAACTTATGCTGTTTTAAAAATCTGACAGAGTTGCACCCATCTTAAAGTATTACAATGCGCATGCAAAGGCATCAAGTTACAGCTCGATTTCCAAATTCTGTGAACACATATGTGCATAGGTACCAAGATAATGTTGAAACAGAACTGAGTTCGCGACAACATACATCAGAATCTTCTGTGCCCAATTGTAAATATAAAAGAGGTGTTTCACAATGGTTGCATTCACAAGCAACTTGCTGCTGCGGTCAGAAACGCTTAATATAACAACACACAAATTCAGTAACTTTCAAGAATCAGAAGTGAAAACTTGCACAGATCCCTAGATATAACCTGGAAGGCAAGGGTGCCTAACTTTTTAGGGTACCAACTAAACCAAGAAGACCTGGACCAAAGATTTAAAAAGACTAATCAAACAGAGAAAAACCACGGCCAACCAATGACTGCCTAGTAAAGACTTTTAGCTACTGCAGGAGGTTCCTTATATTGTCCTGCCACATAAAGTAGGAAAATTCTGACATATTCCTCTTTCTCTGACTTGGTGAACTCCTTTCCAGTCACCATGAAATCTTTTTTTCATGTCATAAATGATATAACTAGGGTGTAAGAACTGTATAAAGAACCTTTTTTACTTTTTTCTAATCACATTCAAATCCGGACATTTTTTCAAAGTAAGAGTTGGACAGAGGCATTGAAGGTGCTCCCTACTTCTTCCCAGTACCCTTTCTGTGTTTTTATATCAAACTCTGGACTTTGCTTCCCATTGACATATAAATAAAAGGACATAACCATGTTTATGAATTCTTTCATGTGTGTTGTAAGGATCATAAAAAAAGAAACAAAATGAAGACAGATGGTAAAAAAGGTTTAGAGAGGAATAAAAGTGAAGAGTAAAGGTGTATAAAACACAAATCATAGATCTGTGGTGACTGATATGGAATCTGGCCTGGAGCACAGTGAACTCACTTGCCAGTTGATTTGACAAAAACGATACAATGATAGTCTATTCTTTATTCAGGTTGAATTAAATATTCTTCATAACTTTTAGTTGTTCATAGACGTAATTTTTTTTTGTTGCTTAACCATGGATGTCATTTATTTTAACACATTATTTTTCCGCTTACTCTCAATTCAAGTTCCCATATGTAAATAATCCTGCTGCTACTGTGAAAAAACACTATTCAGAATCTCCCATTTTCCATCTTTTTATTTGAAAAGACTTTAAGCATCAACATAAGAACTGCATATAACTGGTCTTAAATTTTCCTGAAGACTTTTTCCCATGAGTTTCTCAATTATTCCTAGGTTCAGCCAGTCAGAATATAAGATACCTTGGGCATATACTGTGACTTGTAGTAACTTGGATTAACTGAAAAAGAGTAGAAGGAAAAGCTGATGTGCAATTAATTAGAGCAAGCCTTGTTGAATATCTGGAAGTAAATGATTACTAGTTCATGGGAACTGGTATAAAAATATGATAGGCTTTTCTGTAGTTGCAAAGACTCCCCTCTATAGTGACAAATTTAGATTGCTTTTTCTATGATACCTTACATCTGTGGGCCCATTTATGTTAGGTCAAGGAACCTATTTATCAGTCCAAAGAACCAAACTCCTATTTATGGTTTCATGACTGAGTGACTAAAATAGCAACTGGGGTTTCAGTCCTTTCTTTCTTAATCAGTACCTGAGATCTTACAATGTTCTTAAAGTACAATGAAGAGAAAAGGAGTCTTGTCAGTCTGAGGAATGAGAGCCATTCCTCTGTACTTAGGCTTGAGAAATATACGTATAATAATAAACAAGAACTGCTTTCTGAGGATTTAAAAAGAAATCACGTTCCTTTTCTATAGCTGAAGTTCATTATTATTCATATGTATAATTTATACATTCTGCTATGAAAATGAGTTATATGCCACATGGAAGTTAAGGTGAGTTTTATATTGAATGTCTATTTCTGACATAGACGACTCCTTTTGCTGGCTTCTGTTACAGTCCCTCCTCCCGATCCTAACAGTTTTTGCAAGCAACACTCACTCTCATGGTTAAAGCTGTGCTATTATTATTCACTACAATAGCATTTAGAAGCTGGACCAGAAGCTCATGCGGTCAAACAAGATGCAAGCCTGTTATTAAAAGACTAGGACCACGCACGAGACTCAGTGACCAGCTTCAGCAAGGCCAAGGACAATGCGGCTTCATTCTCTTGCTGGTCCCTCTGTGTGCTGTTGTAAGTCTTAGCTTTCCCGTTGCTCTAGACACATATTTAATTTTAGATGCTTAATCACCATTACTCATCACTGTTAGCAAGTAGTTATTTTAAACTATTTTCTGCAGAGCATCCTTGTCATTTGTTATGGCTGGCTGAATTTTATTAATTTTAATTTGGAGGCCAGAAGAGCTGAAGCTGAACATATAAATATTATCAGTCAATGCTGTCACCAGCTCCTTTAGAAAACAAACTATAACAAAATTCTGTTTTCTTTTTGCCGTGTTTGAGTAAAACTAACAAATGTTCTTCATTGCTTACATTGCTTTCATCTTTCTCAGCTGTTAACAAAAGCACAATACTAAATGGATCCACTACCAGGATCCAGAATGGATAAAAGTTTAAGAAAACTGTTTCTCATGTTAGCCTAAAGGGCAGAAAAACCTCACCAAATCATTTTACCTCTTTGTAATTCAATGTCCCTAAATAATAATTTTTTTCTTTTTTACACACTTTCATGTCTAGGTGGAGTAGTATTATATATTGTAAAGAAATTGCTCTGCTCCACTGTTCGTGTTGACAGATACTACTTTGGAATCCTTCTGATCACATACAAGAATTTCTTTCTAATAAATTTTTCCCATAACTAATGTGGTTCTCAAATACTAAAGCAGCACTGAATCAAAAAGATTTTTGATTGTTGGAAAAAAAGAAAGAATACATCAGATGAACTGATAAGTAGCCTTATGAATAGGAAACATCTGTTAAAACAATGTGTATCCACAGGGTTATTGTCCATTATGTGACCTATCTTATTCTATATTATTCTCCGTTCCACAGCTTGGAAACAATTTACTGACAAGGAAATACTGATTTTTTTGTCCTAGTACATTTAGTAGAGCAGAGAGAGCATTTTGCTAATTTTGGACCTTGTTTTTTATTTGCATATAAAAAGAACTCTGTCAAAAGGACACATTAAGGCTATAAAATCAAGTGCTTGGAGCACAGGAAATGAAAAATGGAAAGTTGTGTCCCCACAGAAACAGTTCTTGTATCTTGTAGTAGTAGTAGTAGCAGCAGCAGTAGTAGTAGCAATATCAGTACTGGACAAAATATTGACAAAAATAGTCATTCTAGCTCTGTGTTAAGAACTGTTGAACTGCTTTTTCTGTAGTTTTTGGTTTTTGGAGGAGTGTTTTGACCATTTAGCCTGTGGTATCAAACTGAATAGTTCAATCAAACTGACTGAAATATTGCAAATTGAAAACAGTGAAAAAATGTGTCTTGTAATGGGTCAAGACATCTTAATGCTAACCTCTTTTTCATTAAATGGTTGTGAAAAGCCTAATATGTTCTGAAAGTCAAGTCAAAAGACTTATAATGGCACTTCACTGCCATCCAACAATCTCATCACAGTCATTAGTGAAGTATACTTCACATAATGCATGGACATGAAAATGCTGTTTCCTTCTGTTAATGCTAGGGCACTGGAGCACAAAAGATTGCAGAGAAACTTTCTGACAGAAGTGGAAACAGAATCCAGATAGCCTTACTCAGTATTTGAGGCACAAGACACCATTCCCTTAATAAAAGGACAAGACTAAACAATCATATAAAAGATATGGAAAGTCAATCTAAGAAACTCGAAAATAAATCTGATACGATGAAAGCTAGTAAGAGTTTTGCAGCTAGTGTGAGACAGGCTAAATGGAGCTTGGAGAGGAAGATTGAAAGGATGGAGATTTGTAGGAAAAACGAAATATATAGGATTGCTTACAATTCGTACAAGTAAGGAGAAAGAAGTCCCAGAGGGATTCAAAGAGAAATATTAGATGTTGATGAGGAAAATTGCTCTTGCTGTAAGAACCACTACCATAAGAACTCCCGCCAGACCAAGGGAGCATAAATGAAGTATGCCTAATAACTGAGGTAAAAGCTGCTGCATACGGACTCTGCTCTCATGCAGGGAAAGATTATCACCAATTGCGTATACAGAGAGCTCCAGGTAATCCTATTCAGGAAAACACTTTTCATGATACTGTTAATCTTCATTCTGCAGAGCTGTACAGTGAGAAGTCAGTGAGGTGCCTGGACAGTGCTGCTGCTGTAGCTTAGAAAGGAAATGCTGTTTATTGGCAAAGAAAGCTGGGAGCAGAAACACAAATCACCATCTGTAAGAAGACATCACCTAAAGCACTTCAGTAAAAGGTTTCCCCCTTCATTGGACATATGGTAAAATTACAAATATGTCCATTATTAGCAGAAACCAGACACAGCTCCCCTGCATTCAGTGGAAATTCAGGAGTGAAGGAATTGTGTACAAGAAGATTTTATCTTTATTTAGAGTTCTTCATGGATGGTCTGTCTGAAATTTTCTCTTTTGAGAAGAATAGAAGTTTTAACATGGAAGGCTTAGCCCTCTTGCACCACTGCTATAGAATAATAGCAAATAATTTTAAAACCAGAAGGCTCAAAGCACAAGCAAAACAGGCTTGTAAGCCTGATCTTTAAGGTCCAAATTATGTTGTTTTACATGGATTATTACAAAGAACTTTCCTTCATGTTTGGCAAAACACTTGGTAAAGTACAATCTAAAGAAGGTATTACCTGATAAAAATATATTTTTGGTATATTTTTCAACTAAATCTAAAATATTTTTTCTCTTTTTGCAATAACTAAACCATTTGTTACTATGAGTGAAAAGTTAGCCTCTTTTAAGAAACAAGACTTCAGTTAACTGTGCACATCATCTTCCAAATAAAATTCTGGGTGGAAATCCTAAAAAAAATACTGAAAACAAAGTACCAACAGTGTTTGTATTTCAGATGATCTGAGTGCACCTCTTTGTGGCCTGCTTCAGAGAAGCCTCACACTCATTCTGCTCCACTTCTCCACTGATCACCTCTCCCTCCTGCAGTTAATATACCTGCTTACCTATTTATATCCCTCCACTACATAATTTTTTGAGCAGTCACCTTCCATCCATGCTTCTCATGGCTGGGGTTGTCTCTGCTCACTCTGTGTGTGAGGCGCCTGGTGGGTCAGTGGGTCCCCTTAAGGTCTTTGTTTCATGAGAGCAAGGTTTGTGTCTCTAACATTCAACCACCTCCACAAACTTGGTGGAACTAGGCATTCCTAAGGTTTATTTGCTCGACACAACTGCAAACGTTTAATTTTCTTTGGAAACCAGGTTAGAGTCAACTGTTTGTTGGATTGCAGCAGGCATAGAGGTTAGCTGTGAAAATGTAAAGATCCACCATTGGAAACTTCTTGCAGAATAGAGGATCATCTCAATCAGTTGAGTTCCTAGTGGAGAAGAGAGCCACATCCGAAAGTGTTTCTGACAAATGACTTCGTATATCCTACATGCAGAACTGCTCCAAGAAGCCCCAGACTGCTGCTACCCATTTCAGCAAATGACAGGTCTTTGCCAATGAAAGTTCTCAATCATCATTTTGGCACTAGCATGGGAATGTAGATGGGAACAGACTGTTCTTGAGCACTTGTAGTTGTAAGATCAGCCCTGCCAGCATGGATTCTCATGGTCTGTACAAGCAAATGGGAATATCCTTTAATTTTCACCTACAGATGCCTATGTTTATGGATCTATCCTATCCCCCAGACTCTGCTTTGTTACTGATACAGCCACACATCTACCTTGTCTTTGTCATCACTTAAATGTTTAAAATGTCACCCTGCCTTGCTGATGAATAACAATACATACAGAGATAAGAATTTGATAAAGGATGCAAGATGGGAAATGTATGCCACATTTCTACATCTCTGCATTCAGTAGCAAAAAAAGGAGTAATACTGATATGCAAATACTCATATAATGCCTAAAATAGTGTGCACAGATAGACCATAGAAATTAAAATCACTAAGGAAATCGATAGTGCATCCTAAAGGTGGCATCCTAAATATGGAAGAGAAGAAAGAAATAAATCATAAACATTACTTTATAAAACCCAAATATTTTATGGTGATTTAGCAGATATAGCCCCATGTTTCCTTTAGGAAATTTTCTGAGATTTATATTATCTCTACCAGAATATTTTAAACACATCTTTAACAACACATGGTAGCAAATTTTGCAAAGTTAGCAAATGAAATCTTCTAATTTCACTTCCTAAATAAGTTATTTTATAGCCAACTTGGTAAAGAAACCCGTGTTCTGATTCTTTTACATAATGGACGGAAGCTGCTGACTATTCTCCAAATGAGGTAGCAAAATTGCCTATTGTTCTGGAGAAGTAATTTTTCAAAATCGTTCTAACTTATATACTTGCTGGATGAGCCTATCAAACTTACTCACTGAACAGCTTTCAGAAAGCTGCAAACGGTAAACATATTTACGAAATCTTCTGTGTAATGATTCATACAAAATCTAAACAATTATTCTTATCCCACATCTTACACACATGTTAAGAGATGTTAAATTTTGTGCTTTAGCCTGATGAAATGTTCATATAGGACAAATAGCCTTTAAGAATATGACAGATATGGTCCAAAGCTGCAAAGAAAATCTTTCTTTTTTCTTAACAGTTTCCATTGTATAAAAAAAAATATCTCTCAAAATTTTATATTCACAAGATTTGAGTTAAAATAAAAGAATGCATATATGACTTTGACATTCCATATCAAAAATCTTTCAGACAACACCAAGGTGATCTTTAGCCTTAAAGATTTTTCTCAAATCAAGTTCAGAATCCTAGTTTAAGGTCACAATCCACACATAGCAGAAATATATAAATATAACAGCCTGTAAGGTATACATCATATTTTCAAGCAGATTTCAAGTCAAACTTTCTTTGCACTACCCATCTGGAAAGGTAGGTTGTGCCTGGAGTGCTGCAAGGGAGGGATACAGGGTTTTTAGATAGGAGAGGCTGGCAAGGATGGGGAGTGACCTTTTCTGTGACAGACCATTGGAAGTGCACGGAGCTCTGCTCTGGGATGGGTCAGGAGTCAGTCAAGAGTTTCTGGATCAAGACTAGCAGGCAGTCTAACATGGGTATTGTTGTAGTGGATATCTCCTTAGACCACCTAATCAGGAAGAAGTAGATGAGGTTTTCTTCAAAGAACTTGAAGAAACCTCACATTCACGAGCTGTAGCACTCAGGGAACTTTAAGGACCCTGATATCTGCTAGAAGGACAATAGATAAGGTCTCAAGCAAACTGAGAGATTTCTCTAGTGCATTGATGGCAACCTCCTGGCACAACAAATGAAAGGTTCTTTGCTGGACCTGATATTTAACAAAGAAGGAAGAATTGGTGGGGGAGGTGAAAGTCAGAGGTAGCCTTGGCTGTAATGACCATGAGATGATGGAAGTCAGGATCTTTAAGGGAGGTAGTAGGGTCAAAACCAGGAACACATCTCCACTTTTCAGGAGAGCAGACTTCAGAGATGTGTTTTGAAGAATCCTGTGGGATACAGCAGTGTCAGCTGATAATCAAGGATCATCTCCTCTGAGCTCAAGAAGAGCCCATCCTGACAAGTAAGAAATCAAGCAAATGCAGCAGGAGGTCTGCATGGATGAGCAAGAGATATTGACCTAACTCTGACATGAAAAGACAGAGTACAAGAGACACAGAAGTGGGGACAAGTGACCCAGGAGAAGAATAGAGTTGCAGTCTGATACTGCAGGGACAAGGTTAAAAAGGCCAAGGCCAACCTGGAGTTGAATCTGGCACAGGCTGTGAATGGCAACAGGAAAGGTTTCTACAAGTATATAAATGTCAAAAGGAAAACTAGAGAAATTTTGGGCCCACTGCTGAATAGGTCAGGGGGTACTGGTGACTCAGAGAAGACTCAGAATGACTCAAAGGCCAAGGTACAAAATGCCTTCCAAAGAAATGTTCCTAGAAGTACTAGTTAGCAATGTCTCTCTGTCATGGTCTGGGTGCTGGGCTGGCCACTAAATGGATGACAGATGTTCTCTGTTGGCCCCTCTCCCTTCCTGAACAGAGGAAGGGAAAGAAGAAAAGGGAGAGAGTCCTACAAGTTGGAAAAAAACTGTTGGCAAAACAGCTTTAATAAAACAACAACAATAAAAAGCAAATATAATAATAATAACGAGAAGAAAAGTAACAAAATATATCCAAATATATACAAAACCAGTATCAAGCTTTTCCCCCCAAAAAAGTCACACACTCCTCCTGATGATGCTCACATCACCAGTGGTGCTTCAGAGCAGCTCTGGGAAGATCCCACGCTGGACTCTTGGATGCAGCAGCAGACAGGAACTGGATACAGGAACACACAGACTGGGAGCAGAATAATGGACAGAGTCCTCCCAGGATGCCGGCCATAGAAGACGAGCCAGAGAAGGGAAGAAAAAGGGCAGAGAAGCACTTTGCCCCCCGTGATCCCTCAGCTTTATACTGAGCTTGACATATATGGGATGGAATACTGCGTTGGTCAGTTTGGGTCACCTGTCTTGTCTGCTCCTCCCCACAAGTGCAACCCTTTTGCACCCTGACACTAACAGGGCCCCAAAGTGGCACTGACAGAATTCTGCAGTGACCTTGGTTTCTGCAAGAGCCTTTCTGCGCACCATTGTACTGAGAGCTCAGTACTAACTAAACATCGAGTGTTACACTGCCAGGAGCAGACACTGTCTGAAAAACATGTTGTTAACTTCAGAAAGTGCAGTCTTAAAAGAGACTGAATTGAAAAGTGAAATCAATGAAAGGAAAGTAAATGAAAGTAATGAAAAGTATGAATATAATATAATGAAAAGTAAAATCAATGAAAGGAAAAATTATTTCTGTTTTAGTGAAATGAGGACACTCTCCCAGCTACTCCTAGCTTTATACAGTTGTTAGGGATTACATTAGAACACTACAGAGCCATTCAGATTGTCATAGCCACTTTTTTACAAACCTTGTGTTTATAAGCTATTTCTTTACTACCTTACGTGTGGCCACTGAAGGCTTCATAGTCATCTTTCAAAACACTATGCAAAGATGGATAGGAATTCTTTTGCCATTTCAGAGCTGGGCAAAGCCAGACATGCAGAAAGCAAAATCACTGAATCCCAAAACCCCTGGGCATTTCACTGTCTTGTAGAAAGTTCTTGTTTGCAAGGGACAGAAGCTTTTGCAATGTTTACATACACTTGTGTGCACCTATCTGCAGAAGGAAAGTTCATCTGCACAGAAGCTGGTTTGAACATTTGGAGAAAGACAGCATTTTTTTATCGTATAGGCAGTACATAAATTTATGACAGAAGAAAACAAATCTGTAGATGTATGGAAGTTCACCACATGGAAACCACAATTTACCTGTGATAATAAAAATCCAATCATACTTAAAGAGCTTAATACACCCCATCTTTTCTTACTGTATAGATAGTATTCTGAGAAATAATGAAACACTTTCCCACTGACACACAACAGTAAAACTAACTATGCATGAGGTGATCCCTCTTTCATGGCACCTCCATAGATTTTGGGATTAACAATTGACAAATTGACCTTTTAATTTTAGTTCATTGATTTGAATAAAGCTCAGGACAGGCATTTTCAGTCTGCGGTTCACTTACAGGAACTGATGGTCTAAATGTGGAATATTTTCCGGATATTTAGACTATTACTTACAGTAAATTTTTATGTAGAATTAGGTCACAGAGTGACAACTACTTGCTTACATGAATGGAAAAATAATGGCAGCCTTTTAAGTCTAGGCCTTTACAGAGTAGGATTCATGGAGTATATGAGTATTATACATATACAGTTACAGAATGACTCTCTTTAATCAAAAATGTAAATCTCTCAGAGGAAGGAAGCCTCATTTTGTTCCTTCATTAACACCAAGATGCAGATTTAGCAGACCAGTAGATGTATTTTCTGAAAAGGAAAATTAGGAGTGATTAGTGCAAATGTAAGACATTAATTTTAGTCTAAATGCCATACAGGTAACCAGTGGATTTTAATGAGCATCAAATTCCATTTGTTGCCTTCCCCAGATGTTGATAGACAATTCATTGGCCCTCCTGGCTTGCACTGTCATTGTCCATCATAGCTGTCCACAGGATTGTGTACACCAGGAGAAAAATAGTTACTTAGGAAGACAGATGTTATTATGCTTGTTGTGCAAATCACAGCAGCAAGCCTGAAATGAACCCTTTTCAACAGATAACTACCACAAAGAGCATTGTGATGGGGAGTATTTTACACTGATTTCCTTTGCAACTCCCATCCATGGCAATTTTGCAATATAAAAGCCATAAAAATGTTTACTTCAAAATTCCAGAGCTCTGCTGCTTTTGAAAAACGTACACAACTAAATCAGCCCCCTGTAGTTACACCAAACACAGAAAAGATTAAATCGTCTCTCTTTCTGTACAAAAGCTTAGAATAAATCAGTGATTCCTATGCAAATAAAATATAAATAACACATATACAATGACTGTATAAATTGTCCTTCCATCAGGGATGAAAATCCACTGAAACCTGAAAGCCTGGGATGCATCACCAACCACAGACATTCCAGATTATCTTTACTAAAACATTCATGTTAACGACTAAGGTATACTTTTCCCAAAAGCTTCATCCCTTACTTCATGCACATCTTCCTTGTGGTGGCATATGACAAAAAATAACATGTGCAAGGGAAAATGGAGGTCCTCTGCGTACTCACCTCTGGCATTCATGGGAAATTCGTGTACTTTTTGGCTCATGGACATTATTCCTCTTATGCCTGCACCTTGAACTAGGCAAGCTGCCACTCAAATTCTGTGTTGCTGTGTTCACTGGAGATCCACATCAGCCGAAAGATTTGAGAGGGGTGGTGGTAGTGTCAGGGTTATAGACAGTTCTCTAAAACAAAGCTGATTTTCTCTTTTCCTTTTTCATTTGTCCAACATATTTAGATTTGAGATATGAAGCAGTAACTCCAGATTTCTACAGAAAACAGCTTTTTTCCTTCTGGACGCTAAAGTATTCAGGCTACATACTATGCCCATTCCCTGTGCCCATGCTTTCTCTTTTATATGCTCTAAATTTTTTTGGATAGCTGCTGTGATATATTCTGCATTGTTATATTGCTCAGCAAAATGGAGCACTAACTAGATACAGACATGATTCAGAAGAAAGAAGTACTAAATTTGTACAGGATATGCTAATAAAAATGATAAATCAGTATTAACTATGTTAACTGAGGACAGAATATGTAACACTGAGGTGTTTATCTCATTATGTCTGTTTATTGACATCAATATTGCAAAACAAAAAAAAAAAATCTTACAGCCTGATCAAGAAAAAATGTATTAGCAATTAACTAATCAAACAGATAGTTTGAATACAATGCGCAGTAATTAGAACTTGAACTAACAGCTCACAATACGTGTCAGTATAGGTATACTAAGTATATTACATAATCAGCCTCTTAGTAGGAAGATTTCACTGTTTATATTTATTCTCATGGTATATTTACAAATGTAATTCACTATTTTAGAGGTCTCCATGAAATCTGAATACCAGCAATTTTTTAAAAGAATCCTGTATGCTTTGTATTATATCTTCCTTGTTCATATATATTGCTGTGTGTACTTACTTGCATGGTTACAGTTTAACTGGAAAAAAAATCCCTGACATGTTACTTCATCTATTTCACAAATTAATAAGAATTTACTCTCTTCCTAATAGCACTCATTAAACATACCCAGATAACTACATGATGTTCAGCATTTGTGCCCTAACACCTTAAAGTAGAATAATCCACCCATCTATTAGGATTGAGTCAGAGTTATCAGGCTTATTTTATATTTTTTAATTTTAACAACTATTTTGTATGTGCATATGCAAAGCTGTCTGACTCACCTGAAAAAGTCGAGTTCAAATGTCATTCCATATTTCGTAATTGTTACCTTTTTTCACCTGACCTGCCAAAAAAACATGTCCATTTTTAAAAACTTTTGCCTCTTTCCTTTTTGCAACCACAAGGCTCATTCACTCCATGTTTTAGATTGTGATACTGATGTGTATTCTCTCACATTCATCTACTATTAATTTCAGCTTAGGTCCAACAGGCCAGAAGAAATTTTTTTATTCATTTAAATAAACAGATCATCTTGCAGTCTTGGTCCCACTGACAGGGACCCTTGAAGTATCAGGGAGACTGTTTAGTTTCTCCTTTCTGTTGAGCCTAAATTTTTTACATCTAGGTTGTAGTTAGGGAAAGAAAGCCCCACAACAAAGGACCAGCTGAGGAGAGGACAACATTTCTGATACCACATGGAGAAGAAAATGGCTTACAAGAGTATCACTTGCAGATTGCATGGTTCCAGGAAATGATAGCAAAGCAATTAATGAAATTGTTGTGCCTATACAGTGCTATGACATCCTTCCACTTCAATAAATATGTGCTGTATAATGACATGTGTACAGAAGGAAACATCAAGTTTGTGCAGAAATCTGATCACATCACCTTTAGTAAATGAATCCAGGATCAAGTCGAGAAGGACAAATGGCTCAAACCAGTTGCAGTGATAATTTCTGTTACCATAAAACTGCCCTGTCACTGAGTGTAATCTAGCCAGAAACACCATGCACATGAATAAGACTTGACTACAAAGCCCAGCTCCAACTGACCAGAACAGTCTAGTACCAGCTGGATGTCTGGGAGACATAGATTAAAACCTAATCTCTCTCTTCTTCGTTCATCAAGCTACATGGCATCACTTCTTCTTCCTGAGATAATAAAATGTATTGTAAAAAAAAGACAGAAAGAAATAACAATTATAATGAACTTCTGAAATTTAACTACTGACAAATCACCTCTGTGAAATTCAGGTTCACCTGTTAATCTAATATAAAACTACAGTACTTGGACACAGGTTAATTACCACATTCATTTAAACAAGGACTGAAAATACTTGGCTCTCCCTTCTTGAAAACAAGACCAAATTAAATAATTTTTTAATGAAATTTTTAAATCCTTATAAAGCAATCAGAGGTCAGGTGTTGAGTGAAGGCCAAATGTTTGTAATAATAATAAGCACAGACACAACAAACAAAATAGAATCTAGCATAGGAATGAGAGGTATGGAAAATCAAAAGGGTTGTGGATATACAACATGGCAACATTATTTTTCAGTGCTAACCTTCTCTAGACTAACCCCTCCTGAGATATGCTTAGAAATTTATATTAACCTGTTACAGGAAAAAACACGAATACTTTGCCAAAAATGTAGGTGACAGTCCACTTTCCTGATTACAAGCAAAGTGATTCTCAGTGGAAGAAGCTTGGAAAAGACACTTTGTGGTAACTGACTGATCTACAACAGAAAAAATTGTTACATTTATGAGATAAAAATCTATTAAAATGTGATAAAACAAAACAACAGGTGTAAAAATATCAGAGACAACTTAAAGCACCATTAACTTGCATACATTTCACAAAAAATAAAATTAAAAATTATCATTAAGAAACCTCTGAGGGCTATAAGTGTATTTTGCATATTTTATAATAAGATTATATAGAAAAAGAAAAGGGATTAGCTAAAGAGAGAAGATCTGTTTAAGTGAGTACCTATGGGAGGAGTGGGGAAGAGATGCCTTCCCATGCTATTTATCTGACTAAAAATACACTGCTTAAAACCATTTGATTGAACGTGAGACTCAGTAACTAGTCTCATAATGCTCATAAACTTTAGTGGCAATAAACTTAGTATCTAGAAAATCTGAGAAAATACTGTGCAGGCAGATGGTGAATATGTGTCCAAATTCTATCCCAAAGCTGAAGACAGTACCATCTGCTCCTGTAGTGCTCTGGATTTTGCTCAGTGCCATTGTTTAGACCTGGGAATCAAATTTTCACAACATAGTAGTTTGACCCATAGAACTCATGTATGGGATTTTCTGTCTTCATCTGGATCAGACTTATTTGCATCACTGGGCCCAGTGCCTAGATGGCAGTGGAGAATACTTTGATGCATCTCAGGAGTCACACGTAGGGTAAAAATCTCTCCATTCCCCCAGTCTTATGTCAACTATGTGCCAGGATGGTGTCTCAGTGTAGCTGTTTCTTAAGGAAAAATTTTCAGCATATAATTCTGAAAAGAAGTTTAAAGATACATGACAACATACACAGTTAATATGTCCTTGCTTTAGTATGTAGAATTTTGTAATATGAAACACGGTATTGCAGACCTACAGATCCAGCAAAGTTTAGTTTGTTCGTTAGCTTGTATTTTGTATATCTGTTTGTATTTATATTTGCCTAACTTTCTTTTTATTGGTGCTGTTATTACATTAGTATTTGTGCAATTCTGACAGCAATTGATGGGTGTTGACTGATGAAGAATTGGCTAATGGGTGATACCATACCATCCTACAGCTATTTGAAAGGTAGCTACAAGTGCAAGACAGATTCTACTTATTAGTAGATAACCTAACAAGTGACACCCACCACAAATTGCAGGTTGAGCAGGTCAGGTTGGACGTCAAACGAAACAATTTCCAGCACTGGAACAGGATAGCCAGAAGAGGTAGTGGGATCTTAGTTGCTGGAGGTTTTCAAGATTTAGCTACACAAAGCAAGGACTGACCCACCCTAGGACTGGAAACAACTCTGTAGAAGTTGTACAAGAGGTCCCACCTCATCAGCTGTGCTGTAATTAAATGCAGGATGAAGCACCCTATGGCATTAGGATAGCATTCTGTAATTTCCGCCTAGGGAATTTCAGGCAGGAAAAGATACTTGTGATCATGCGGGTGTCCAGGAAATCTTGGACCTCTAACTTTGTGCTGTAGAATTCGATGCATACATGTATGGAGTAGAACACTGACATGTGAGATGCAACTGAATTGCTGGGCAAATACAGACTGACTTCACTGAATGTGGGCAGTTGGTCCAGTGATTAAGTTTCCCAGTACTAGGGGTTGTGATACTTGGAGCTAAAGAGAGAAAAAATGTAAAATATTCAGTTTAGATATTTCAAGAGTGAAGATCACCATAGAACTGACCACACACTGCAGCAGTATGATTCAAGTTGCATCCCTACCAAGAAAATAAAGAGAAAAAATAGCTTTTATTCACTTTGACAAGTTTACTGCATTTTGTGTTGGGACATAAATAATATGTGCTTCGCAGAACCTAACAAATTCAAAGACTAGTTGTCTTCATAGAAAACTTAAAAAAACAAGGCTCATGGATTCAGACAATACATGTTATCTGCCAAGTATGTGTTCAGAACACATATTTAAGAAGCTCTAAGAAATTTACACAAAAATGTACATCATTCACATCTGTAATTAATGAACAGCCCTTAAAACTAGATCTAAATAATCAGTTGCCCCCTATAATTGATTACCAAAAGTAATCTGATTAATGTGAATATGACATCTGATTAAAATAGGGAAATAATAATGAAATTTTCTTCCTCATTAAAAAATACTATCTTTGCAGTACACAGAAAAAATATATGTGATCTTTCAAAACGGAATAAAAAATGCCTTCTGAGGGAACAATTGGTATTTTTCTGTGCCTTTTCCCTTACTTTCCCTTTCATGACAAAATTGCTGTATTTCCTGTTTTCTTCAAATAAAACTTCATCTGTATTTTAAAATTCAATGCTGATAAATATTACTTAAAATTGAAATTTTAATTGAAAATGAAATGGCTGTCAAGATGCAGTACAACACAGCAGGAGAAGCAGGCACAAGAAATAGCGGGCAGAGGGAATAAAAACTTTGTCAGTATTATTATTCTGTGGCATTCTGTAGTCATAGATTTCATTTAAAAATATGAACACTTTCCTCCAAACAAATACAGAGACATTAAATAAACCTAGTTTGGATAACTTGTCATTGTCTCTCACAGTCAACGAGACACTAATTTAATTCAACCCACAGTTTAATTACACTCAGTCTCAAACTTTTTAAGCTGAACTTTTGTGTCACAGTCAGGACCATGGTAAATCTGGGAGATGATGTTTATGTTATTTTTGCTGGCTAATGCAACAAGACAACTGCAACAACAATAGAAGTAATAACCATCAGGATCATTAGCTGTAATGGCAAACAGCTATCTAGTGATGCATGTTGCAGGGTAAATGACTATATCATCACCTTTCTCTATGACATGTAAAGATTGTATTTTGCTGTATAGATATGCTGTAACTCACATGAAAGCTTAACAGATGGCACACATACTTTTGGTTTTAAAGCAGCATGCAAATTTGTCCTTTTCAAGCATGCTACCAACATGATTCAAAGAAGCACTGAAGTGTCCAGTGCAATCAGCATTGGCAGGTGCTGTACAATAGTCCAGTTACCTGGAAAAGCCATAATCTTGTGGCAAATACCTGAAAACTGGCATCATTGGTAGGAGGTTGTTACCACTGTTTGTTGCTATGGGAGGTAGTTTCCCCTCACATTTCCATTCAGCTTTTCCTTCCCTTTCCTTTCTTTACCAGGACTTTTTCAGAGAGAGTGACCTTCAGCAAGCAGTGCCAAAATAGCAGTGAGCTGGGCAGAAAGCTGTTATTTTCTGCAGAATCTTCTGTATGCTTCTGAGAGGCGGACAGAGATGGATCCACACAGACTTGTGTAAAGCAGAAGGGCACAAATAGCAATTTCTGACAGCCTACATGATGAACAGTTCATGACCTTCTTCCTACTTTCCTCCCAAATCCTAGCTTGGACATCCAGCCAACTCTTCTCATTCCTATAGTTCACCGATTTGAACTGAGCAGACCCGTGGCATTTACTCTTCATTTCTTCACTTATGTTTAGACCCTGCCAAGAACCTTCAGGAGGTTATTCATCACAGGGTTGTTTTTCGCTTGTGCATAACTAACTCGGCTCAAGGCAGGACATTTTGCAGCCTATTTACTTGTTCATCTCCTGGGAGTGACTTCAATGTATCAACAATGTCTCAGTTATCATGCTCAGTTACACCACTGAACTTATCCACTGCAGTCAAGAAATATGATGCAATTTTACATTTGTCATGGTAGCAGAATCAGATCTTTAATTCAAGATTTGTTCCAAGCAATAAAATATAAAAGGACTATTACATATTCCCTAATAATTAAAATATAAAGAAAACAACATTCTTAATTTTTTAATCTGTTTTACAAAACAATTTCATCCTCACTGAGATAGAACGTGTTCACGTGTTATGCTTCACAGATCAGATCTCTTTTCTTTAAATGTGGTTCCTTCTGAAATATAGGGGGAAAAAGGAAAGGCAGAAGATACATGGGTTGAAAGTATGAATAACTATTTAATGATAACAGAGAACCAGGCTTGTAGGATTTCTAGATCTGATCTACCTGTCAGTTGTGAGCACACATCTTTTCTTCTTGATCTTTATTCTCTTTGGAACTGCTTTTGCCTGCTATCTTCCTTGTTACACCATCTGTGTCTTTCACCTCATGTATAACCCAACACCTCCATTTGATCTTGTTTCACCAACAAAGTGGCCCACAGCTTGGCTGTTGATCTGCTTAATTCCTTGAGAAATGGTTATATCCCCAGCATTCATGTTTCCTTTCTACAGGAAGTCAATTCTCCTTAAGGTAGTTGTCATCCAACTTTGTGCTAGCAGAATACGGAAGCTCAGCCTACAACATGGGTCAGTGACTCTGAAAAGGCAGTTTTCTTTAGTGACATAGGTAGGTGGAAAGCTGTAGTTTCTAACTACATTCTCAATAACAGTATGGGTTGGAGTGCTTATTCACATGTGAAATCTTCCATCATTACAGGTAGCCATGTTTCTACAATGTCTTTTGACATATGCTTTTTGTAGCGCTTCTGAAAAGTCCTGTGTTTAGCTCATTTAAGCCACATTCTCAGAGTCCCTGTGAAAAGAGCAGGAAACCTGTTGATAATCCAGATTTTTCAGACACAAAATATGGGAAGTTTTACATTAGTTACCAGGTCACAGTGTATAACACCAACAGTTATTATAGAAGTATACTTGTGAGAGTTTCACAACTTGGGATGAGGTCTCGCTCTGTTCTCCATTAAAATGGTGAGCTGGAACAGAGGGACAAAAGAAAACAAGTTCCTTGGACAGCTCTAGTGATTTGATTTTGTTATGTATGATGTTAAAATTTTTTTGCAAGTATTGAAAGTAAACTGCAAAATGGGATAAAAGTGCCGTTTTGAGGGTTTTTTTTCAGAAATACCATATTGACATGGTATCTCTTATGATTTGCCAAAGAGAGTTAGCTTATACATTAATACCTGGGTTTTTTTACAAGTCAAACAGTCAAGTAGAGCTGATCTTCAGCAAAGCCTTTGCTAAAGTGCCACCTGGAATTTTCTAGTGAATTTATGGAAGACTATTAGAACAAACATTTGGAAGCTACCCAAGAAAAGACAACAGAGATAAAACAACACAATATTGGAATAAAAACTATGGATGTAGGGGGAGCTGAGTTCCTTAAAGACACATCAAAACTGCTTAAACCAGCATGCAAATTGCCAAGGAATATTGCTGGAGCACATAGCAAAACCACAGTTCAGAGCTCCTGGTTCTACCTCTGCAAAGAGAAAACATAATTTATGATATACTGAGAAAGGCAATGAGGTGAAGTGGACAATTTCTGATAAGCCAGATGACAGTCCAGGCTTGTCCAGCCTAGGGGACATGGCCATTCTGCAGTATTCAAATTCTTTATGACCTTGGGACTTTTAATTTCCTAAAGGATGACTGTAACCATGGATAAAATAGCAAAAATTGTTGTTGAATAACATAATGCTTGCTATAAAGCACATGGAGTCCTTTAAGTGCATATTCAATGCTGCAGATGGCACTACTAATTTCTGTTACTGACTTCAAGTCAGGGCAGGAGATGTTACTGCCTCACTGACTTCCAATTTCTAAAAGATGGTGGTTGGCTGCTCTCCTGATTGCATCTCTTTTTAAAGGGTTTGTCTAAATGAGGAGCAATTTAGGACTTCGTGAATGATAAAGAAAAAAAAAAAAAAGCAAAATGCAAATAAAGGGTTAGACTGTCTCTCTGTGTTTCATTTAAAACAAATGCTGTTTGTGTGTTTCATTTTGTCATGCTTTTCATACTCGTTTCATTGAAATGGTTTTGGCATTTCTCGGCAACTCCTCATGCACGCATTTCAATTTTAGTGATGTTGAAGAAGGGTACCTAATCATCATTTGACTTCTAAACAAGGAGCTGAAGTTTTTGCAAAATTAGAGTAGATTGAGCTCTTTCTTGCACTCCCAAGGAGCTGTTCACAGAGACAGCATCATACTTTGTGCTGGATGAATGCAGTACCAAAGCTTATAAATAGAGATCACATCAACTACCACTGAAATTTGTCTGTCCTTTATATAAAATGCAAAATCTGCTTAGTGAGGCATAGTAAAAAAAAGGGGACAGGCAGTTAATGTAGACTGAGGAGGTTTGAATAAAGTAAGGATGCATGTTCTAACTACAGCACATGCTTTGCAATGAGAAAAAAAAACATCATCCATATGACAGGACCACTTCCGGAGGATAAAACTTTTAGGGACAGCTTCATTTTCCAGTGACTCTCACTGTGGACTTCTGCAGGAGGGGCTGTTTACTGCTGAGCAGCGCTACTCTTCCCTCTCTGTGATGTTCCTCTGTGATGATGCAGCGTTCTATGACGCTGCATATCTAAGGATTTCTTCATCCTTCACTGCTACCAGTTCCCACCAGCTGCTGGTAGGCTCAAGGCAGCTACACAATTGTGTGCATTTTCTGGAAGCTGAGGTACCAACCACATTAACAGTTAAACTGCATTGCCTTCTGCCTACAGGATCTGTTTTGCTACATTAGAGTACTGTGGTTGCCAAAAGCTGTATTTTAATGAGATTTTAATCTCTTAAGAGCAGAGAATTGATTACTGTACATACATTAAAAATAAATAAATAAAACAATATCTTCAAATGGTTCAGCTAAATTTAGTTATAGTAGGTAATGAAAAGCAGTGACCAAAGACACTAAAAACAAAAATCTCAAGCCACACAAAGCTGAAAGTTTCAGCTTATGGAGTTTTATAAAGTTACTCACATCAAAGATATTGAAGCTTTGACAGAATCAAGTTTAACATTAGAAGGATGAGGAAATTTGCTAACCTTCTAATGAAAACCATAATGCTAGTGGATAATCCTTGATCTGAAACAAGCTGACCGTTGGATCAGGCTCAAAAAACCCACAGAGAGCCTCAAGCATTAAAATATTACTTTTTTGCATGGAATTTTTGGTCCACGTAAAGAACCCTTGTAATTGTGAAGTTAAATCAAGGCTTATTAGCATACATTGATGTTAAAGGAAAAAAGATATGTAAAATTCCCTTTGATTAGACCATTTTACGACAAATTTCAGACAAAAACATATTTTCCTGCATGAAAAAGAACATACAGAGTGGCAGTCCTGAGTGCTTTAAGTAGCAATAGAAATGTAGCTGATAATGATCATAAGGTACCTTATGAGAAGAGTTCAAATAATGGAACCAAAAGAGAAGGGAGGTTCCCAACAAGAGAGGGTATTCCTGTCACATGACAAGGAAGATGACTCTCTGAAGAGAGTGCAATTTTGGACAGCGGGTGACAGATAAACACGAGAGTTAAACAAACTTTAACTAATCAACACCACTCACTTTGAAGATAACAGATAAAGCAATACATTAGAATCTAATGAGGTAATCTGTCATTATGCTACTCAAGAGGAAAACACTGCCATTTTTCACCCCAGGTACACCTAACAGATGGGTTTCTGCTGTTTCAGCAGATAGACTGTTTCTCTGAAAGCAAGTTGTCCTTCTTGACTTTTCTCAAGCTGCCATAATGTTGTCAGATGTTAAGGGAGAAGTAGCCTGCTAAGGGAGGAGTCA
This sequence comes from Podargus strigoides, assembly GCA_028020825.1. NCBI lineage: Eukaryota > Metazoa > Chordata > Aves > Caprimulgiformes > Podargidae > Podargus > Podargus strigoides. Next base: position 95,261,877 of record CM051663.1, read on the forward strand.
GACATCAGTGAGAAGAAGCCAGTAAGAAGAACAAAGCTGCAGCTGTTTCCAGCTCCCACAGAATAAAGCCTGGACTGATCCCATGGCTGAGCCTGTTCTGGGGTGGAGGTCAGAGTGGGGACCCCCCGAGTTCCCTGTTGGCCTGAGTCTTCAATTCTGATGTCATATGATTGTGTTTTCCTGAGATTAAATCCCGCTGCAGATTACGGTCTTCTAAAAGAATTCCCCTGCTATTCTTAAATAAACAGATCTGGGGAGGTTTGGAAGCATTCTCAAACAATGATGTATTTTGGGTTGACTGATGTACATCTGACTGAGAAACCTTCTTTTATTACAGATGGCCTAATTAACTCTCTCCGCAACTTTGAAGACTAATCCAAGAATCCTGGTTTTTATTAAATTTAACAGAAATTAAGAAGAATCTCACTTCTACACACATACAAACCAGTAAATTTAAATACTGTGGCTCTATTCTGCCCACTCTGCCCTAGATGTTGCTTTCCTAAATCAGAGCTTTTCAAATAATTGGGAACCATTGGACTTTCTTAGTGACTAGTTCTATTGCACATTTAGTGCCATCTTCCCACGGTGATCCTTGATAACCTCAACAGAGCTCTAGCTTCTCTTTCATTTAAAGAAGTGCATAAAGCAGACAACACAGATTTTCAAAATTATTGTCAAAAAACTTGACTAACATTATACCGCCTACCGACTGTTTAGTCATATATATCTGCACTGTCATGCATTCCAGAAAATCATTTGCTACAGATTTTCAAGTGATATAGGATGAAACTTAGATGTTTTGCCCCACATAATTTTCATAAATCTTTGAACAGCAGAGCCATGATGTTGTCCATATCCTGGGATCCCACCTGGCTGAAAAGAGCAAATGGGTTTCAGCTTCTATAATAAATACAGCAACAGTTTGCAGGTAACCTAGTGTCATAAAGATAGGTCCCTTAATTTTGCTCTTCCTCTTCTCTTATGGGGATACATAAGCAGACCCCAAATGCTATCTCCACATTATACACATTTTCCTGATTTTAAGGGGGAGTGTTTTAAGGAATTGAGGAAAATATCTTTCCTGTTTTGCTTTACACAACATCACAAAACCTGTTGATTTTACTAAGGTAATGTATTTGAATTCATTCTGCTAGTTATTTGACATCTTCTGTCTGTCCCTTTGACCTGTGACTTCTCAAGATGCTGTTTCTGGGGTTGGACTCAGCCTCCATCATCTTTGTGGCCATAAATACTTTCTGGGGACACTGGTAAGCTTTTGAGGTTCCATTCTGCTTTTTACTGGTTTGTCCTTGGTTTGTGGGATCAGAGTTATAATATGGAATTAATTTGATTTACACTCAGGACCTACCTTTCCAAATCCATGCAGGTGTTTCCATTTCCAGGCATGCTCTCTTCCTGCATTCTGGTCTGTAAACCTCTCAAGCGTTCAAATGCAAGAAGTATTATTAAATGCCCCTCTGAGGGTTTTGAAAGGGATCAGCAAAGGCAGGCTACCCTGCAAAGGAAGAACATAACACCAGAGGTAGTGTCCTCACTGACATGGATAAGTCCCATTATCCCCAAGCGCAGGGTGAGATTTGCACCAAACTCTCTCATTCATTATCATGTCAACAATGAACAGAGGGGTAGAAACTGCTCTAGTACCATTGGATCACTAATTACTTACTCTTTCACTGAGTCCTTGCCCGTATGCCAGTAAGGCATACTGCTGGGGCCAGTAATGCAGGAGACAGATAATTACTTGGATCTCAGAGGACCTAGAGATTGACAGTGGGCTTATGATGGATGTTAAAATGTTAAACGGATATAATCCAGTGCTCAGTGTCCATACAGGTTACTGAAAACAGTCCAGAGTCTAACGTCTGAATCGGTGATCAAGAAGGAAACAGAAGGTTCATTCCCATCTTGCAAAAGAACATTTACCTCCTTTTGGAGCCCCTTCACATACTAAAGCTTGTATTTCATATATACTCTAAAACTGACAAGTATATTTCACACAAATAGGTAAAGGGGACTAGTATTTCTCCCTCATTACTGACTTTTGATTGATTCTAGACATGTCAGTAACCAATTACTTTAAGGTGAATTTCCAATTACTTTAGGGTTTTGGGTGAATTGACCCTAGCCCTGTCATTGATGGATTCAGTGATGCTTAGCTTCTCATTTAGCTCCCAATTATATTACATATTTTCCCCATTATATTACTGTATATCATTACTGACTTTTTATACAAACTCTCTTGTCTCTAAGGTATGTATTGTAATAATATTTTAATCACTAATATTCCAGCCATTTAATGCAATATTGTTGTTTTCTTTTTGAGATGGACAAAACCTTAAACAGTAATTTATTACTCTAGCATTTCATAAACTTTTTCTTGACAAAAATAATTTTCTAAAAGTGCTGCTGTACAATATACAGACATATTTATAAATATAGAATCTTAGCATTCTGCATACAATACAAGCATTTTCAAAGCTTTATTGTAGTTAGCAACTCACTTCACTGATTTTCGGTGGGACAGACAGCTAATTCTCAAAAACTCCGTTAAGTAGATGTATTTTGTGTTATCATCAGGACACTTTTCACACAGTGCTAGTAATATGGTCATTACTGCTTTCTGAATGGTTCTTCACTGAAAACTTTATAAAGGGTTGTGGTTTTATACAGAAATATAGTCTTGTTCTTTGGGATTGTAATAGATCATTAGTTTGGAAAGTACAGTTAACACAGAAACTTTTTTTTTTTTACCAGAAAAAATACATGACCGAACTTTGAGTTAAATGCTTAAATATTCTCCCCAGAGCCTGTGAGTTACAGAGATCACTCCTAACAAGTACTTGTAACACTTCTAGACCAGAGAAAATGCATGACATAAATGTTTTCAAGGATTCTAAGAAGCAGTTATCTACCTAATTTCTATTACCTTCTGCTTGAAAAAACCAAATGCTAAACAACAGAATTTCAAGTGGAAGGGCAGTTGAAGACTGAAAAATTGAAATAATCAATAATCTGTTTTATGAATCTCAGAAGCAGATTGCAACTCACAGAGCCACATTGTAAAAGCGTGTAGTCATCTGACTCTCATTTAAACCTGCAAAAAGGTGGCATCTTCTAAATTCTCAATTCCTTAAAAATATAAACATTTTAACAACTAAAATACTGTTACAATTCAAATACTAGTGGAAACATTCCTGCACACAAACATTATAGCCAAGATCAAAACAAAGACTCTGTGTTCAAAGTTTACTTAAAACTTTCTGAATTATAGCCATATGCCTGCTCATTTAAAGTAACAGGGCTGAATCGGCTCCGGCTGTAACAACAGGAAAAAAAAAACCAAAGTCAACACAACAACAACAACAAAAATGAGATCTCTTAGGGAATCCAAAGGAAGGTGCAAATCAACTACTTCACTGTTAAGTATCTTGATTGCAAGCAGCTGTAGACAGCTAGGTTTTGTTTTAATATTTTTCTTTTCTGCGTCATCACAAGTTGATCACTTACAAGTATTTACTGTCAGGATACTTAGGAGAGTAGTAGATGACTTGCACCTACTTGTTTCTTTGGATTCCCTAAGAGATCCCTTATTTAGTTCTATGCTAAAAATGAAATTAAAAAAATCACGTAAGTCTTTGCTGCACATAAATTTTAACATGTTTTGTTAGTCTAACCCATCATTAGAAGGGTTTAGTGTTAGCAGTAAGATTTATAGCATTATATGTAAGGATTTCTTCCTATTAGTCACACTTGCATTTTAATGTAGAGATTAATTTTTAATAACTCATTTGTTTGCAACTCTTACGTTATTACACTTACCAAATCTGACTGTCCCAGAGAGGAAAGGAAGACCTGTCATTTCTTTTCCTGTAGGACAGATTTTCTCAGTTACCCTGTACTTTCCGGGTTTGGTCTTTTTTCTGTGAACACCAATATTAGCCACCAAATTAACAGTCAAGACCACCGGCTTAGGTGTCTTAACCTTACTAGGCTCTAAAAGCAGAAATACGTGAGAAGTTAGAAACCAGATCAGAATGTAAAGACTTTTAAAGGCTGTTTTCTGCTGCTAAGCAGTGTGGTATAATAGCCTTTAGCAATGTAAAAACACTGAGACAGTAGACCTTTGTGCTCCAAGCTATGTTTAAATACATCCTTATCATTATCTCATAAATAGATGAGAGATCTAAATAGAAGTTAAAAACACAAAAGAAAGGAGAAAACAGACTATATGTTGTGGGTGTCCTATATAATCTGCAGTATGCGATATGATCTTTCTGAATTCTTTCCTTCAGATGTTTAAAGAAATTCCCACTATGACCTTTGTTCCATTAAACAGAGTCAGTATTATGGTACAGAACAGGTGGTACATTAATGCCTTTGATCCTACTATAAACCACATCTAGGCTCCATAACAGACTATTGAAAATGCAATGAAAGCATAATGAAGACAAAGTTTTCACTTACCAACTGGTAGCTCATAGCACAGCTAATTGGACTAGAGTGCAAAATGTTGCAAGACAAAGAGAAATACCTAAGTTTATAGTTGTAAGAAACCTGCTTTATTTCCAACCATGAAGCTACCTGAGGTGTGCCCCATATTCAACCTTTCAAAATCAAAAGTTTCACCTTATATAGCTCACATGGAAGCCTATTAGAGCTATTATTGAGAAAGTAATTAATTTAACCTTTTCTATATGCTCCTCGAGACCTGCTCTTAAGCTTTTATGGTATTTCATCCTCATCTAATTGGTAGATATCAACTATGGGTCATCAAACCAGTTAGGAAGCAAATAAATTCAGCAAAGGTTACTTCTATTCTGTTTCAGTGTTTAGAAAATGTGTGCTTCAGCAAGGATCAAAATCAGAACTACTAAATTAAATGTTCATCCATGTCATCCCTGGTCTCACTAGGAGAAGGAAATCAGAAGTCTCTATATCGACTCTTTTGAGGTACTTAAAAAGTCAAGGTCCTGGTAGCAAAATTTAAAAATTATTATCACTTCCGTGAGCATACTCTGATCTCTTGTGCCTAGTAATTAATCTTCAGAATTCCAAATGGTCTAATACACATCAAAACTTTGTGAAGTACCAGTGAAGTTGCCTTATTTCTTCTGAAAAAAATCAAAGCACAACATGTAGTGATATGGCTTGAATGTTTTCTCAAATCTGGTACAAAAAACTGTCCGTGGGCAGCCAAAACATCAACATTCTGCTCTACAGAAGCAGAATGGAAAAGTAAAGGAGTAAGGAAAAAGTAAAAGAAAGGAAAAGTAAATCATGAATTGTCGCTCTGTCACTGTGTATAGGTTCCATGCTACTCATGCTTTCTCTCATGGACACTTAAATCCACCCATTCACATGATATTCTGTCTAGAATAGACACCCAATAATGTATCACACTACGACTTCCTGTTAGTTTTGGGATTCTTACCAAACAATAACATAGCATTTTATATTTTTTTTTAATAGAACAGTATCATTTTTTAAAACAGAAAAGGAAAAATGGCTGATGGTATAAAAGATAATTTGCAGTTACAAATAAATGCCAATACAATATAAGTATACTGTGTAGTTGGTGTCATATATACTTCTGCATACATGTATGTATATACACGAATAAAACCAAATTAGAAATATACAGGTATATAAATATTTGTGTGTATGTAGTAAAAAATATGCATACTTTTACGCATGTATGTATTATAGTGCTTACATAAAGTTTCTTCTTAGAAGACAGACTCATAGACTTCACCAAATTACTGGGAACCAAGTTAAAAGATGATAAGGCCTCAGGGAAAACCTTATTGCTCTCTATAACTAACAAGGTACGGGTCACAGAATCACAGAATCACAGAATGTTAGGGATTGGAAGGGACCTCAAAAGATCATCTAGTCTAATCCCCCTGCCAGAGCAGGAACACCTAGGTCAGGTCACACAGGAACACGTCCAGGAGACATTTTGAATGTCTCCAGAGAAGGAGACTCCACAGCCTCTCTGGGCAGCCTGTTCCAGTGTTCTGTCACCCTCACTGTGAAGAAGCTCTTCCTCACATTCATGTGGAACCTCCTATGTTCCAGCTTGCACCCATTGCCCCTTGTCCTATCATTGGATGTCACTGAGAAGAGCCTGGCTCCATCCTCATGGCACTCACCCTTTACATATTTATAAACATTAATGAGGTCACCCCTCAGTCTCCTCTTCTCCAAGCTAAAGAGACCCAGCTCCCTCAGCCTTTCCTCATAAGGGAGATGCTCCACTCCCTTCATCATCTTTGTGGCTCTGCGCTGGACTCTCTCAAGCAGTTCCCTGTCCTTCTTCAACTGGGGGGCCCAGAACTGGACACAATACTCCAGATGTGGCCTCACCAAGGCAGAATAGAGGGGAAGGAGAACCTCTCTTGACCTACTAACCACCCCCTTTCTAATACACCCCAGGATGCCATTGGCCTTCTTGGCCACAAGGGCACATTGCTGGCTCATGGTCATCCTGCTGTCCACCAGGACCCCCAGGTCCCTTTCTCCTACACTGCTCTCCAGCAGGTCAGCCCCCAACCTGTACTGGTACTTGGGGTTGTTCTTCCCCAGATGCAAAACTCTACACTTGCCCTTGTTGAATTTCATTAAGTTTCTCCCCGCCCAACTCTCCAGCCTATCAAGGTCTCGTTGAATGGCAGCACAACCCTCTGGTGTGTCAGCCACTCCTCCCAGTTTGGTGTCATCAGCGAACTTGCTGAGGATACATTCTGTACCCTCATCCAGGTCGTTGATGAAGACATTGAACAACACCGGTCCCAGTACCGACCCCTGAGGGACTCCACTAGTCACAGGCCTCCAACTAGACTCCGTCCCATTGACCACAACTCTCTGGCTTCTTTCCTTCAGCCAGTTCTTCTCCCAAGTTACAAGTGATAGGACAAAAGGAAACGGCCTCAAGTGCCACCAAGGGAGGTTTAGATTGGATATCAGGAAAAAGTTCTTTACTGAAAGGGTTATCAAGCACTGAAAAAGGCTTCCCAGGGCAGTGGTGGAGTCCCTATCCCTGGAGGTATTTAAAAGACATGTAGATGTGGAGCTTAAGGTCATGGTGAACTTGGCAGTGCTAGGTTAATGGTTGGATTCGATAATCTTAAAGGTCTTTTGCAACTGCAATGATTCTATGATTCTGTGGAGAGTCCTCAGACTTCTTTAAAGTAAAAACTACCTTACCTTTCATCCCATCCCTCATCTGTCTTTAAAAGCTTCTAGCCTCAAGATGAACGGCACAAAATCTTAGTTGTTAGAAAATGAAACTATTGCATTCATTACAAAGGAAGTATAAGAGTACCTGCTCCATGAAGCGTATTTGGGTTATAGTATAGATAAAACTACAAACTCTACTATAGTAGAGATAAAAATACAGTATAGTTTATTTGTATTTATAACTACAAACCTGTCATGACCAAAGTAACAAAGATTGTCTTGAAATAAAACATTTTGGGCCATGATTTTATATTAGCATTTGTGTAGTCACCATGGTTTTACTACAATATGTATAATCAAAATATAATTTTATGAAAGGGAAAAAATAAGGGTGTTGTGAAAAATATCTGCAGACAGGAACAGTAGTTTTAGTGTTGGATGAACAGTAGCTGTATTTAGCAGCTCCAGCTATTGAATGATAAATGCTGTTAAAATTATTTTAAAGATTCTATACACAGAACCTCTAAGAACATCTATTGTTACCTTCCTTGAAATTGCAATTAAATGCAACGACTTCATTAAAGCTATTTGGGTTTCACTAAAGCAAATTTCTCAACACCTTTCTCTAATACTATTTCTTTTCGTTAAAACTTATTAAATAGATTATTAAGTAAACTAACATATTCTAGCTACTTAAATAGTAGTTCTCTATTTGTCTGGATTTTACACAGGTACCTTGCAGCTATTTCACATGTGTAGGATGAATTCCTAAGGAGACAAAAGGTTTATTGTCTCAGTGAGTGCCACTTTACTCTTGAATCCCCCTAAATTAGGCCTGTGGGCAAGAACTTGAATTTTCAACATCAGGGTTTTTTTGTGTTTTTTTTTTCCTCAGTATCACCTTTTGTCTTGATTTCAACCTTCTAAAAAATCTGCAGAGAACATTTTTCTCCAACAGAGATAAGTACACCAAAACTTTTCATTTCCCAGGGTGAGGTGTCCATATGTGCCCTTGCTCACCGAGAAGCACAGCAGGACCTCTGCACTCCCATCCATGTCCCTTCTCCTTATCCCCCAGCAGACTGGGGAAGCACAGCACGGGAAAAGCAGTCAGAGACTGTTTTGTGGCTGAAAGGACACTTTGCATGCCTTCTTGCTTAGCAAATACATCGGAAATATGGAGAAAATACAGGAGACAATACTCCCTTCAAGCTCTGTGGAAGACAAGAGTGTCCAATAGAACACTTTCCCAATTCACGTGTCCCAGCAGGGACTCTAGACAGACAGTCAGAGGAATAGATTCCCTAGGCTGAACTTGACATCATTACATTTTCAGCCCAACTTTGTAAAACCATCCAAAGTGCCACCTTAAGCCTCTAAAATGAGCATCTTGAGAATCTCCTGCAGGACTGGTGCTGGATAATGATCTTTAGTCCTTCAATATCACCTGCCTTCCTTATACCAGCAAAAGACATATTTACACCAGCTTCCTTTTTTCTTCTTTTCTTCTATGGGACAGTCTTTCAAATATAATGCATTTTATCAGAGCACAGATGGATGTCTTTAAAAAAAAGAGGAAGGCTTCCCACTGACTGTAACATAAACCCCAAAGTTTCCTTAGTGTTCCAACAAGAGGCTTAAAAAATCATCTGTAAATAAAAAATATCTGCAATTTTTAGCAGAAATTCAGCACACGTATAACCATAAAAAAAAAAGGGTTAAAGGTATGGGAAAAGATGGAATTTTTCAGTGCAATCCTTTTAACTCTGCTCTCAGATGTGTCAGGTGTCTACTGTTTTCACTTGCAAAAAATCTATGAAGTGTTTTGGAAAAATGTGTCTGTCAGTGGAAGTCCTTTGCAGCACGATCACTATTATCTCTTTCAGGTGAAATTTTCAAAACAAGTTGGTTAATTAATGAGTGTATAAAAGATGCCTTCAGAGCCAATTTTGTGAAATTAGTTTTCTTGCATATTTATCAAAGCACAAGTTAGAAAGCAACTGGCTGTGATGTCAAAAATGCAAGTGTATCATCATGAAATGAAATGGAGAGAGTAAAGTCTGGCTAGCAAAAAATACTTGTTAATATTGGTTATTTCACATATTATGGAAAATAGTACATAAGATCAAGTTTACTCCAACAGGAAAATTTCTCTGCGAAGAAAGACGAGTGCTTCTATCTGCCAAAATTTAATGAGAAGGAGGATGCTGCCTAATGTAGCTGTAGAAAATGAAATGGTCTTGCCACCCAGAGAATAGACATTAATATCAGAACAGTCGATTACTTCTGAGCAGCTGAGCAAAGTCTACTAACTTCTGCTAACTGGAATAACCTGACAATCCTATTTTGTTATTTCTGAGAACTCAACAAAGACATTTTAACTGCCAGATTTACTTTTGTTCAGTCACAGGGGTAGGAAAGATCTAGAAGATTAAAAACCCATTAAAAAGCAGCTTATAAGTACTGCATTGTGTAAGAAGAAGCTTTAAAACATTTGAAAAATAGGTGGGAGGAAACAAAGAGGAATTTGGAAATCCTCTTTCAAAATTTAATTTAAAATAGCTTTTTGAAATTCAAACAATTCCTTGTAACCAGTAAATCTTGTCAACAACAAAATATATGTACATCAGGAAGAAAAGGTTAAACTGATTACAAATGAAAAGTAAATTACTTCATAATGTTCAGCACCAAAGTAAAAGATGAAAGAGCACAAACCGTGTACTTAGGACATGAGGAAATTTTCTGTGACTGTGTTTCTTGAGCTAAAAGGTGGAAGAACAGAGGGTAAAGATGATTTTCCACCAATTCTGTGTTCACTCAATCTTCATTTGGACCTTCAAGTTATAAGACAACTCCAGTTCATGACCTGTGACTCCTCTAGTGCCACTCTAAATGCAGGCAGAAGACAAGAATATGAGGAGTCATGGCTTCGTTTTCTCCAGAAAAAAAGCCTTCGTTGAAGGTGGGATGAGGTACAACAGGAAGTCAAGGCACCAGGTGTCCAAGAAGAAATCTGTTCCAAATCTAGCACAAACTCAAGTATTTCATGGTTTTCATTGCGGGCCAGTGGGGACCCAACCATTTCTCTTTTAAACACCTTAAACAAGAATGTTTTACTAGAAGTGAGCCACTGGAAAGCAAAATGTTTGACTTCTGTAAATATTCTATCTTAAGGTATAAAAGATATCATGTTCTTAGGAGTGGGAAGTGATAGTGATAGGACAGGTTATAATAGCTGCTAGAAAGGCAAAAAGGGAGCAAAATCAAAAGGGGGGTGCAAATCAGGGAAACAATGTTTATTAATCAGTTCCTCCTGGTATAATCAAAGCAGCTGAGTAAAACAGGTAATTCTTAGATACTTTTTAGAACAGTTGTAGAGCTTCCAACAATATTTGTGGTCTCATCACCAAATAGTGAAATTTTGGGTGAAATCTGTTCCGATAATTTCTTTGATGACTCATATATACATAAAGGTGCACAAGGGTAGGGCCTTCTTATCCTAGGCTAGAACATCTACAAACAAAGTTTGTTGGAACTGTCTGATAAGAAATCCCTCAGCAGGCATGACTTTGTGTTTAGCCAAGCCGTGAACTACAAAAAGACCCTTCAAAATCTGATGCATCTATTGACTTAACACTGTATCAGACCCACGATTTTAACCTGACATCGCTCCTTTAATTTGCTTATCACTACTTTAATTAGTCATTAATCTATTGCATTGTGTCTCCTTTTATTGTCAGAGCTTCACTTGTTTATGTAGCACATTTTCCAGCATTTCATTTCATTTTGCCACACTGCTATTTCTTTACATAAATCATTTTTATTTGAACAGCTGTTTTCAGCATAGCCAGGAAAAAATTCACTAAGAGAAAATCATTTTGACGCTGCAGTAAATGGGTGACTACTGAGGTATTTATTATCTTTTGTCAGCTCTTTGACACTGTCAGTGGAGGAGCAAAGCAGTCCCAGTCCCTTAGGTAATTAGCTCATACTAGTGAATCAAAGCTCCCTAATTATTTCTATTCCCAGAATCAACAAAAGGAGCATGTATGAGGGTGGGGGTGTGTGGGTGTCTGTCTGTCTATCTCTGTGTTTTGGGGAATATGCGCTTGTGCGCACAGGAGAGAGAGGGGAAAAAACCTGGCAACCCCAATCCTGCATGTATCATGTGATGTGTCTCATTTTGCTCTATCCATCTTACCTTATTGGAATCTCTTTAATTGACGAATGAGGACTTTATCAAGCCTGGCAGGAGTCGTTATGTCTGTGATTTTCCTTGAAATGTATCTGTCATGCAGCTCAAAATTAAACTGCCAGTTTTGGACCTAGCCAGAGACAAACCAGTGACTCAAAGTACTCAGAAGGGAATGAATGATTAATGCAGTTTATAGACAGAATAGTGCTTTCTCTGTCTCATGTGCTTTTTGTATGTAATCTCCAGTGGTTCAGCTTCAGATGGATCTAATGAAAAAGGACTGGATGATTTCCACCTTCTCTTCAGAGCATGCTGTACGATTTATCCACTGACAAAATGTGCTAATGAAATGTCACCTTGGACAGCTTGCTAAAGGATTGATGGGCTGAAAGTTTTGCACTTTATTTAACTTTTACAGGAAAAATGAATAAGTCCTCCAAACTCTGTATGATATAGAGATCCATTATGGTTTCCCACTCAGCAAGGAGTAGCAACACTGGGATGGAAAAGGAGGCTAAGGCAAAGAAGTGAGAATAATGCAAAACAAATAATTACATAAAAAACTGGAGTGTATGGCTTCATTGCACTCAAAGACATAAATTATAGTTAAGCTGCATAACTTTTTAAAACTTCTTTCTTCAGTATTACCTCTGTCCTTTATGATATAACATCACCCTCTCAAATCTAGTCTTTCTATTTATCTGACTGAAATATTATTTGAGAGGATCAAATAGTGATTCCAGCCTTCTCCCTACACACCAGCCTTTTACATCCCTTCACCTTGGGGCTACATCCAATGCTTTCAAACTTCTATAATTTATAACTTATTTTACTATAATCATTCTACTATGCTTCATATTCTAACTTTTCCTGGAGAAAAAAAAAAAAAAAAACCCACACACCAACAAACCAAGAACACTACCCGAATGCTAAATGCTCACCATTGTTATCTAAAGACTTCGTTTACATTTTTTAATCTTATATCCCTTCTACTTCCTCTTTTCTTCAAAACATGTGTAACTTGCCTAGCCACAGAAAAGATCCGGCACCAGATATGATACAGTAAGGGAACTGCTACCTTCACTATCCAAACATACAAATATTCTTCTGCTTAGGTCTTGGTTCCTAGTACATCGTAAACTCTTTGGGTCAGGACTCGGATCCTTTCATTAGCAATGCAATCAATGTACTTTATGTCACTAAAAAAATACTAATGTCACTATTTCATATTCATTACAATTCATAGATATTTGTACCAAACACTTTACCAATACACAAAAGTTCACATATTCTTAAAAACTTTCAAGAGGCGTATAGGACCCGCTCACAAAGCTGTTATATGCTGGTTGTAAACTTGTTGTCTCCAACTTGAAGCCAATTACTATCTGTCCAGGATGTGTGTGTCTTATTCTCAGGATTATGCAAGCTGTCATATGCCCACCTCACCTCATCAAACTTCAGAAGCCACGAATTTAATCTAGCAAAAATCTAGAAATGCTGCAAAGGAGCATGCAAACAGGATTCTACCCTTCAAACCATTCTTCACTCCAGCATTAACATCAGAGGTTTTCCTCATCTCCAAATTCAGAGACATCCTTGCTCTTACTCCAAGCAGAAGTGGCCTTCTGTGGCATTTCTCTTAACCTCTTTTTCTCTTGAGCACTGTGCTTCTTAGACACCAGGGAAAAAAAAAAACAAACAATCCAAAGACAAACCAAAGGGTTCTGGGACCTTCATTACTTTCTCTGTTCCCCTTTTAAGACTGCCAGATGCCTGAAAACCACACTGGAAAAGGAATGTCCCTTACATTCACTACAGCTGGTAACCCTGTGCAAAGAAAGCTTCCTTACCTGGTCAGAACAAGCTGTAAATAAATATTAGGATAAGTATTATATTAAGCTGTCTCTTTATGTTTACTCAAGATCTTCAAAGAGAGCTAATAGAGGGATACCTTCTCACAACATTGACATATCTCATCCCTTCTTCCTGACACCCAGCTATTTCTAGCCATTTTCCCAGAAATGCCTTAAGTCACGGCAAAAAGAAGAATATTTCACATATTTTTTTCTCAGAGAGAAATGTCCTACTTTGGATATACCAACTGTGTTCTCTAAAAGAGTGGCTGCTGTATAGTATTTTAGGGAAAGAAGTCTGATGTTTCCCATAAGAGTACTTCTTTTGGTAGCATCAGCAAAATTATACTAAATACCTGACACTTTTCATACAGACACCACATCCCATAAGCACCATTTGAACTTCACCGCAATTAGAAATCAGGCTTAAACAGCAGAAGGTACTGTGAAATAAACACCCACACACAAAAGGACTGTCTGCTCTGTGTTGGTCCATGCTCCTGCTTTTGCTGGGGCACTCCAACACCCACCTCTTCTACTCTCCAAATCTTTCACCAGACTGTTTATGCATTGTTATTCAGATCCACAGTAAAAGCCACTGAATACAGGAAGATCTTTAATATACGAAACATTCAGTTTAGTTGTATTGCCTCTAAGAAAGTTTTCTACAAAGGAACTAATGGAAGCACTGAAATATGTGCTAACCACACTATCTACATGTGTCCTCTCTCAGTTAGTCCTTTACCAGTCACTTAAGATTTATTCTTAATAAGGGAAGAGGACGAAAACATGAAACTTCAGAGAGCAGACTATTTTCTTGCTTTGCTTCCCCTCACTTCCCTTACACCACACAAGCATACCTCCAGACATTCCAGAGCTTACTATTTTTAATTTATAATCGTATAAAAATACCATTATCATTAAAAATATATACATATACTCAGTAAAGGGCTTTGAAAGAAAGACAATAGATTCCTTGCCACAGTTGTAGTATGGCAGCTGCTTATTATACTAATCATAGTGGATTTGTCAATACAATGAGTTTCCTAGCTGTCCATTTCTTGCCTCCTTTTATTGCTGCTCTTACAGGCTTTTCTTTCACTAACCATACTTCTGATGTGCACATATCAAGAACAATGAGGAACCATGACCAGATTCTTTTGGCACTATCATGACAAAAAAGTACAATAATTAGAGTAATGAGTTCAGGATTTCCAATTGCACCTGTTAACAGTTGGTTTGGAAATGAAACTCTTATTTGCCTTCAGTTTGCAAACTGCCTGCCATAATCAGCTTTCTCACACCATAACCTGCATGTGCAGTAATACTACTCAGCAGGATTTCCTTTAATGTTTTATGACATTTATGTGCTTCAAAAGCAAACTAGACCTCTGACATGCTATTTATTCTGCAAAGGTATGTTATACATATTTGCCTCTCTTTACCTGCACATGCACAACATGATGTCCTTGAATACAGTGGGACAAAGATGATATTTCATGTAGCTCCATGGATGTGAAAGGAGTGAACACAACTTAGTTCATTGAATGTATGCTGTTATCGACAATTATTTTTAAACAGCAGAAGAAAAGAAAATTTCTGTTGAACTGTTCAGCTGGCTACTTGAAAGGCAAAGGTAAGGATCAGGATAGCTCATCTCGTGCTGCTATACCCATGGTACTGCAAAGCTTTTAAACGATAGTGTGATTTTACACATTACTAATGTATAAAGTCTTAGAATATTCAAGTACAACCGGGTGAGTTAAGGACTAAAGAGTGTCTCCACTGAAGGCTCTTGCATGAAAAGTTAAATATGATCTTTATTTTTATTTTACAGCAATTTTCACAACATTGTTTCTCTAATCTGTCTTGTGGTTAAAAAAAAGGATTAGAAGACAAAAATATCAAAAAAATATTCCCCAGGAGTATCTTATGTAATTCATGCAGCTATGCAGTCTTTATTCTACCAGACATACATGGAAAATCGTAATAAATAATTCTGTAAGTATAGACTATATCCAATGCAAACACACAGATCCAGGATAACGGTTGCCCCAAGTATAGGTTTATTATTAATGAAGTAAATCAAACTATGCTAAGCAGTAAGACAGACATTAGTAATATCAAAAGGAATTTCGAACACATACTTTGAACACTGCCTGTAGATTATAAGCCTTAGGAAACAATATGTGTCATATCAGCTTTAGGTTTTCCTACAATCCCTACTTGTTGCTTTGCTGCCAGAGAAAAAGATTGTGTGGCATGGTTTGCTTTAGCACACCCTTGTGCAGATCACTGTGGAGCTCCTACAGAAATTTAATGGAAACATTAGTTGCCCGCCTCTAGGAGAGAAAAAAAGCCACAAAGAAACAAGAGCTCTCTCAGCCAAGGACTGAATACTTCTCTGAATACAACATTTCTGATTTATGTGGGGTAAAAACTCTTTTCATATCAGATGAGTTTTATCCAACTGGAGTCAACCAGCTTCTTATTAACAGTACTGTCAATATATAAGAAAGTCTCCATTACTTCCCATGAAGGCATTTAATGGAAGAAAAGTGAATAACAAGTGTTGCTATGGACAATCCTTTAGCAGTATACTTTATTACCTTTTCAGAGAGAACTATTCTATTTCCAAGCCAATCATCCTACAAGGTAACATAGCAAGCTCTATGTTCAACATCAATGGAATAATAATAACTTTTAAAATTTAGTATTATTCCATGATAATAACACTCCAGAATATTAAGATTCTAGGACTAAAATTGACTGTAAAACCTTGGTTCAAACCAGTGGATATACACCTTTCAATTTCAACTGAACACATGCAGTTTCCAGTTTAAAGATTACATCTTTTTTTTGGTTGTTTTTCAGAGACCCTTTTACTTCACTGAGAAGTTGGTGCTCATTAACACAAATATTATTTCAGCATTTATTTTCTCCTCGATGTTTTGTTCATGTGTTGCTTAAGGTCTAGTACTAAAACACTGTCTTATCACCTAATATTGCATACATACCATAATGAGAATTCCATTACTGCAGGTAAGCATCCCATATTTATGTTTCATTCTTGTGAGAGGAGAATCTCTAAAATTTAGTGTTAAAGTCTAGCAAGATAAGAGTCAAACTCTGACTGTTCAAGTCAAAACCTCTATACCTGAGGTACTGTAAATTAGATTCAGGACTCCAGTCAGGCATTCAAAAAAATGAGGCACACCAAATCAGTTTGGTTTAATTTTGTGATAGAGATGGAATCCAATTTGTCAGTGCAGGTTCCAGTTGCTTTGACTATTGCTTATCTCCCTACTGCCTCTTTCCTCATTCAGCTTCTGCAACAACAGAAGTCTCCTTCACTATTGCAGAGTCATGATGTGGGCAAAGGAAATCTGAGAATGTGTATTTGTGATGCACATTCACCAGGCAGATCTTAACCTGACTGAGGGTAGAGATTCCTGCCTGCTTCTTACTTTCACTAACATTTTTTCAGATAGTATCACAGCCCTTCAAATTTGGTAAGAAGAAATGTGTCTTCAATGTTATAACACAAAGGCAATGCAAATGAAGGCTTGAGTACAGGTGCTAAATTAGCAAAGTTTCTGATAATTACTTCATTTCAGTCTGTTCATGCTGAGTATCCTAATACCTAATACATATATTATCAAGAACACTCAACACAGCTCACCTTTGTGAATATTAATAGCATTATTAAAACACAATTACAAAGCACCATACATAGCTGGTAATAGCTAACACTTTGTTTTATGGAATTTGTTCAAGGTCTTGGAATCATTTAATAAGCAAGTTATCAATTTCAAGAGTCAAACAATGTTGAGCTTAACACATGCACTAGAGGTGATGAAAATTTTCCTCTCCGATTTTTTTGTGTAGATGAAAATTATTTTATTATCCTTTCAAGCACTGAGATTTTGTGGAAAATAATTCTTTTGCATTAAGAGGGTCATTCTTCGGGCAATTGCACACCAAAAATGTTCAATATAAACTTCTTCAGACAATATCTTTAAGTTGCCAGAGACACACAAACACTATTAGTTTTTACTTTTTTTTTAAAATGTAAGCCAGTAACTTACAAATAAAAACAAGGAAGAAAATTTCATTACTGAATTGGGACCAGAATCTTGCTCCCTGTTCATGCCACCTCATTCACTGATGCAATTAACCAGGACAGAATCAACTAGTAAATGATATGCTTACGATTCATATTAATGGCACTTTTAAACCATTTGATAATGAGTTTCTGATGCATTTACTGAAGTCCAGATCCTGAGAATATTACTCAAATTTGGAATCTTTACACTTACAATCTCTTCTAAAGCCAAAATTTTGCCTACCTGGAATTTGCAAAAGCGTGAAAAAAGAGTAAGCTTGCAAAGGAGTAAATATGTGATTGTTACTAATATTGTCAGAAAAAAAAAAAAAATCTCTAAAATAAAAATTAGAATTATTAGGGGTTTATAATAGCTATTCTTAATTTTGCACAACGCTTGATCTTTCAGGAGAAGACAGCAAATTATTATCTAGAGTAAAAAAACTGAAAATGCTAACAGACAGGAGCCTAAGCAGTCCTAGGAGATAGGGATTTCACTGTATGTAGAAAGCTCTTTGCATTGGTATCTAATCTCACTCAAAGGAGTCCCTTGAAGTGTTATGTATAAACCATGGGAAGAAAAAGAGGACTAAGCAGAAGTCTGTAGTTTGTTTAAACACTGGTTACACTCAGCCTAGTGTCAGAAAAGAGACAGCAGGAAACTTAAATTAGCACATAAAACTGAATAAATATAACTCCCCAAACATTGCTTTAACAGATAATTTCATGTTTCAAATCCTAAGAGAAAGGTTTTCATTAAAGTGACCAGAATTGCATAAAGAAAAGGGCATTATAAAATGGAAAGGGTGGCAGAATACAGCAGTCACAGCAATAGAGACATGAGCGACACAGAGCTGTTACTCTCAGGACTCTCAGAACAGGAGAGGAAAATACATTTCAAATACTAGCAGAGAGGGGATGGCAGCCTCTGGGTAAAAACAGTACACCAGCATGCTAGGTCAAGCACAAACTAGTTTGGAAGTCTGTGTCTAGAAAGGGGTCTTAGATCTCCAGAGACTCAATTGTGACATTCCCACTTTAAGTATGGAAGAAATGTGACAAACAACCTCTTTTCATGTAGTCTTCACCCTTTCTTTCATGCTAGGAGCCAAGAGACTAAAATGCAAACTAGGGGTGTTTGATGTACTCCCTTGGGCTGTTTCAAGCCACCTCCTTCGAAGCTTCCACAAAACAGCTATAATCACTGTTCTCAACTTTGTATCAGAGACGAAGGAACAAAACCTCAGACATCCCAACTCTGATTTTTCTGAGAGTCTTCTCACTCACTACAGCGAAGGCTGGACTCTATCAAGGTCACTGGGAAAGACACCGTGAAATGTAGTGTGTGGACAGGTGAAAACAAAATTCCTGACCACCTTTTTATTTCTTTACTGACTTTCTCTCTGTTCAAGTTATTTCTCTATTTTTTAATGTGTTTCACTCTTTCTCTGAGTTTTGTGTTCTGCCGTCACTGAGCCATACAATTTACACTTGTTTTGGCACTAGCTTGGATGACCTTTTCAAGTTACCACGTGAAAGAAATCAACTTTAGCAAAGATGCACCCTTTCCAATTAAAAATCCTAAAAGGAATGTTAATTAAATGCTAAGGTAAGGAGTTTGTTCTTTTGCAATTGAGCTAAAGATCAAGCATTTGTACAGGTTAGATTTGTGTATTTCAAAGTGACACCTGAGGAAAGCAGATGTTCTCAAAAACCAGTTAAGCATCCATTCAAAAGAAAGCAAAGTATGGGTTTTCACCAAAGCCAGAAGAAATTTGGCATTGATTTTAATGTGAGAAGGAGTAAATTCTTTATCTTCAATAAATTGAGAGTTTGCTGAGGGAAAAATAGTTTCTGTGAGAAACACCTTAAAAACAAGAATTCTTGGCATAGTTGAGAACGGGAGAAAAAAAGTAAAATTTTCAAAGTAAAGATTCTGCAAAGTAATTTTGCCCCCTACTCAGAGATGTCCTGAACCACAAATATATCACAAGCCTGACTGAAAGTGCCCAGTTATAGCAGAATACAGTATGCAGCCATTTTTACATGTATTTATAAAACAGATGCAAGCTGGTTTTTGCATCACTGCAATTTCCTATAGCAAAATGCAACCTCTGCAAAGATCAGTGCTGACACATTTCTTCCTGACCACCAGAAAAGCTTCTGCAAATACATTTTGAGGGCAGAAACTACATAGCCACACAGCTTGTATTTTCAGTCATTTATATTATGTATAAAAAAAATAAGCATGCAAATAGCACCAAACAGAGGATACACAAAAAAGAATGATGTATTACAAGTTACACTGGGTTATGTAAGTTACAGGGAATACACAGGTGCAGAAAAATATTGTTCAAAGTAAGTACCCTCCTAGTTATACCTAAAAAATAAGATAAAATAGCAGCAAAACCCAGTAAATTTCCTACTAAAAGCTGAAATACTGGGAAGGGCAGAGAAGAGGAGAAGAGGAGCTGTGGGTCATCATTTCAAACATTGCTCTAGAAAAAGGTGAACATAGTATTTGGTGCCTAGTTTTACTTCAATATCAAGAAGCATATCCTTTTTTTTTTTGGCACATTACTCAGGATACCAGCTAAGCTGTGCTATTCTGGACATAACAATTTACAAATCTAAATAAAAGAGTTCCTGGATTTGTTTAATTTTTCTGTATATCTCTTACTGAAGATCCTTTGAGTATAATCCTGGGACTTAGGCTGAGATCTGATGGGTACCAGCTGTATTAATCACCTGCTATGTTTTATCATATACTTCAGCTATATTGCTCTTTTTCTTAGACTCATTCACTTTGTTTCCAGATTCAGATTTTATGTGGCTAATGTAAATTGCTATGTACATTCATTAAAGGGCTTTTGGCAGCTTTAATTTGCACATTTTCCTCTGTGCTTTGTTCCATCTTTTGATTTCCCTATTTTCTCCATGCATGCTTTCTCTATGAGCTTCACGTGGTCTGTTCTGCAGACATTGTGTACTGCAGGTCTCCTGGAGCAATGCTCAGGCCCTGCCCTGCCCTGCATGGTGGCTCTTCTGCTATATCCTCCACTTGATCTCTAAACACTACAATACACAAAATAAAATCCCACTTTTCAAAAATAAAACCTGTGATGAGCTCAGACATAATTATACCATCTGGGATAATCTACCTGCTTACATGCTAGAAGGCAACAGAGTTCCCTGAGTTCAAAGGGAAGGAGAGAAAAATCAAAGCTGACAGCCTCTCTGCATTCAGAAAATGAGTAAAAGGTATGTTCTGGAGTGCTTTAGAAGAAGTCTGTTTTGGTTAAAGGACCTCAGGGTTCATTTCCCTCAACAGTACTTTAGGGTCTGTTCCAGCATATGAGAAGTCCATTGGATCCCTTTTATTCATCTCAGTGCTTATGAAGGCTATATTTAAACCCTTAAGATATATTAAAGCCCTTAAGGAGAACTTCAAAAAAAAAGGATATTGAGTAGAGCTCAGTATTTCTCCCAGACATAATGAAATTGCACATTTGTAGGTACTTTTGCACATAAGACATTTGTCACTTTAAACAAGGGTCCTTAAAAAGTATGTTTTCACTCTCTAATTTTCTCTTCCACAGCATGACAAAGCAAATGTCATTTATTTTAATAAATATTTTTTCCAGCATTCCCCCTCATGACATCTTACTGAGACATGCACATCATTCCTGATCAGGCATCATGCAGATGGTCTAAGCAGTCTAATACTCCACATCAGAGGCTTTGGGAAGACAAAAATGTCTTCGTCTATTTTTTTATCCTTGTTAAACAACTATAAAGAAGAACAATATTTAAACATTAAACAATTGTTTAAAATTTAAAGATGACATTTTTCTTTTTAAAGTTGAAACACTGTTACAGAATGTTGAAACTGTTTTACAGTCTATGACAGATCCTACTAGTGGCATCAGTATCTTCTCTCAGCAAGATGGCCTTCACACACTGGCAGCATACAAATGACAACTGTGATTATCACAGAGTACACTCATGCACTTCAGTTTTTATCCTTGCATATTCCTTCCTGCCTTGAAAACTCCTATTGTTTAACCAAGAGTGGTGGTGATGATGTCTTTCCTTAGAATACAAGTTAAAAGGCATTGTTTGCTATGTACTTGTCATCTGACACAATGACCAGAGTTTGTCACAGGATGAAACAGACACTGAATTGAATTTAAACACTAATGAAAATGACTGTAAAAATGACAATGAAGGAATCTGAATACTTTGCATACAATTCACATTTATATAAATATACCTCTGCTGGGAACAGTAAGATCTAGCTCTTTCACAGGCAGATCATAAACAGCTTCACTAAGGAGCTGAAAACGTGTGACAAGTTATAGATATAAAAACTGATGCAGTGGAAAGTGAAAAGACTTGCTCAGCCCTATCTAGTTTTCCACTGGCAGAAATAAAAGATTTTTCAGTTTCAGACTGCTGCTGTGTTAAAGAACAAGAACTAGACCCTCTGTTACTTTTTTCAGTATGGCTGAATTTCCTGACCAAGTGTGTCAATTGTCTCAATCAGGCACCACTCCACATATGAAAATCAGGGCCCAGATTCAAAATATCTTTTGTCTTACAACAATAAAATGAATCCTGCTGCAAAAACTTGCTCAGCTGACAAATTATTCAAATGAGAGTTCCATTCTGCTAAAGCAGAAACGTGACTCTGCAGCTTGGAGCAACTGGCTTCGCCCTCAGGAGGTCAGAGCCAGTTCCCTGATCAGATTGGGCAAGCTGCAAAGCCTGGCTTGAGCGTCTACCTGTGAAATGGAAATAAAAGCAGTGTCTTGCTTCAAAAAGCTGTTGATAAGACATGCCTGCTGAATGTTATAAGGCACACAGATACTATGTCAATGAGGAATATAGAAATAGATGTTAGTGTGAGCACACGCATTTGCACCTGCTCTACATAATTCTGGCAACAGCTTTGAAATAATAAAGACTGCTCCTCTTGTTTGTAAACTGCTCCCTGTCATTGTTAAAGGAATGTGCAGAATTACTCCAAGTGTCAGAGCTTGAATGACACCAAGTTCATAAAACTATGTTGCAAAACACTGATAATATTTTATATAACAAATAATTGTATTTAATAAACTGTAAGTGGAGGAACAAGAAGATGGAGATTTGATTTTCTCACAGAATCACTGAATAGGCTTGGTTGGAAGAGATCTTAAGATCATCAAGTCCAACCATTAACTCAGCACTGCCAATTCACCACTACACCATGTCCCTCAGCACCTCACCTACAAGTTTCTTAAATGCCTCCAGGGATGAGGACACCATGACTACCCTGGGCAGCCTGTACCAATGTTTGATAACTCTTTCAGTGAAGAAATTTTTCCGAATATCCAATCTAAACCTCCCCTGGCACACTTTGAGGCCATTGCCCCTCGTCCTACCACTAGTTAGCTGGGACAAGAGATGACCCCCTCTTCTCTACACCTTCCTTTCAGGGAGTTGCAGAGAGCAATGAGGTCTCCCCTCAGCCTCCTCTTCTCCAGACTGAACCCCCCCAGTTCCCTCAGCTGCTTCTCATCAGACTTGTGCTCCAGACCCTTCACCAGCTTTGTTGCCCTTCTCTGGACACACTCCAGCAGCTCAGTGTCCTTCTTGTAGTGAGGGGCCCAAAACTGAACACAGTACTTGAGGTGAAGCCTCACCAGTCCCGAGTACAGGGGCACGACCACCTCCCTACTCCTGCTGGTCACACTGCTTCTGACACATGCCAGGATGCCATTGGCCTTCTTGGCCACCTGGGCACACTGCTGGCTCATGTTCAGCTGGCTGTCAACCAGCACCTTTTCCGCCAGGCAGCTTTCCAGCCACTCTTCCCCAAGCCTGCAGCGTTGCATGGGGTTGTTGTGACCCCAGTGCAGGATTCAGCATGTGGCCTTGTTGAACCTCATACCATTGGCCTCAGCCCATTGATCCAGCCTGTCCAGACCCCTCTGCTTGTATGTGTGTGTATGTATTTGTGTGTATGAGAGAGAGAGGATGAAGGAAAAAGAACACATTTCTCCGTATCTGTTCTAGATACAAGTAAAAACAAAGTCTTTGAGGAAACAATAAACGATATCTTCAAAAACAGCACAGCAGAAAATGTGAGGAAATTCATCCCATTTGTCTGTTATTCCCTTTGCAGCTCGTGGTCTTCTTTAAAAACCAATATTTTTCTTATGAACTTTATATGATTTTTCTGGTTTATGTTAATATTCTTTTCAATTCACGAAGACAAAAAATGAAGATTTTTTAAAACTATTATTCTTGCTATAATTATCACAATTTTTTTAACCAAAGAGTTCAGCAATAATTATTATTTACTGCAAAGTTCTTTTGCTTAAGCACATGCAATTCATTATTGATTGGAAATCACCTGACAAAAAAAAATAATCATCGAAATGCTACAACAGCAACCACTGTTTCACATAAACTCTGGTACACCCATGTATGCATTGAATTTCCTATAGCTGTGACCTGTAGTGTGCTACTTGCTTCTACAGGAAAAACATTTGAATAAAACGTGATTTGTATGATTGCTTAACATAGTAATGAGCTGAGGGGATTAAACAGTATAATGGACTGTACAGCATAATGGATGTGTTTCTGGCCTGCCTGATCACAATTTCTCACCATGAACCAAATTAAGCTCATGTAGGAGTCATAAATTTCATGAACCAGCAACAAAAAAACATAGAGAAATGAGTCCATGTGATCTCATTCCAGTCTCTGATGTCTGAATTGATCCACACTAGACTGCTAAACAACATATGTGTGGCATTTTGTAGATGATTCTCCAGTCTTTTTTTTGTAAGAGGTGAATCAAGTCACTCTGAAAACAATTACAGAAGACAAACTGTTGTACTAGCTGTTCCACGAATAGATCACTGATATCTTGGCAGCGAATACTGTATTAGTCTGAGGTTTTTTAATTCAATCACAGTGTTGTCTTGCTATTAATTTCCCAAGTCTACTGCATGTATTAAGATGGCGAATAATCCTGGAAGTAAGTCTCTGTACTACAGCATTAGAATAAAATACTCAGATCTCATTCTTACAAGGAAAGGAAAAGAAAAAGAATTAAAAAAATGCCCTTTACATTTAACACAGCTGGTCTTTAATCATTTGATCTATCAGTTGCAGTCACAGGCCACGTTATGCAGGTGAGCAATATTAACATATTGTAATTGTGTGAGCACTTCTGATTTTACAGTTCCCCAGACTCTGCTGACAACTTTGTCCTGGAGAACTGAAACTGGTTAGATCATCACTCAAACTGAAACAGGAAAAAAAGGGGTTTAAAACCATCCTTCATCCTTGTTAACAGCTCCTTGAACTAATAATAAAATCTTCCCTGGTTTTTCCTCTGACATTTTGGCCCTTTCCTCTGCTCACTCTGCCTAATTTTCAATACCTCGCTATTTCCTAGCCAAGAAAGGAAGAAGAATTCCTAGTATTGGAATTATCTTTAGTGGTCATTTTTGAAAACTCCTCCTACTATAATTTATTTGTAATGTTTTTAAAAGATCTAGAAATAATTGCTTTTTATTCTTACTGAACATCATTAGCTTGCCAAGGAATCTACTAGTAGAGTTTTTGACATCAGGCAACTACATTCCTTACTAGTTTGGAAGATTTATTGCAAAAAGATGTGATTCAAAATGGATTAATACATATTCATATATGCAGGAGAAGGAATAACTCAAGGATATTAACTTCTATGCTCAGTGGCAGAGAGACTTTGTATGTACATGTGCCATATTGTGCCTTGATCCATTCATACCATTTCCCTCATTGACAGAAAGTTGTGCTGATGGATTCAGGGCAAGATATGCCCTTTTGGCCATGCTTTACACCAAATAAATACATTAGTTTCCGGACTTATTTGGAGCAGAGAGTGTTACTCTGATTTGCAAAAGACTCTTAACAGGTTAATTTGGTAACATGAAACTAGTTATTCATAATCCAGACTGCATAGACTCATTCCTAAATTCCTAGTCAATTTTTTTTTAAGATGGAAAGTTGCAGTCTCTATTAACTCACATTTGCTATTAGTACAGGTATTATGTTACCAAGGATAAGATATTTTTTTCTTAAGATTCCCCAAGATATACCAAAGCTTCAGCATAATGAGTAAATGATTTGAAGTCAAACACAGTCAAAGGTCCCAGAAAATTGTTTTTTCAGGTCAACATTTGACATGGATCTGAAGAGTGTACAATGTTGCTGGTTCCCGTAGGTAGACTGATTACTAAAATATATCCCACCAATCTTTTCAATTATTTCCAGTAGTAGAAAAAAAAATAATTCTCCATAATTAAAAAGTATACTTTAAATGTTGAGCCATACAGTTAAAAGTCAAGCTTACTGCAGATACTACTTAGTCGTAAAAAGTTTCATAGTTCTCTTGAGAATCACTTGTGACAACTGTGTGGGACTATTTCCCTAGCTCACCAGTCCTGAATCTTCTACTGAAATGTTTCCTGCTTATCTATCAGAAAATGGATTAGCATACGCATTTCTCAAGTTTTCATTATGGTACACATCCCCAGGTTTATGCTTTTAGCTTAACCAGATTGTTTGCATTTCCCACAGGTCTTCTACAGTGGCTTATGTCTACTGCTTGGCGTAATCAAATCTTGAAGGAAATTCAAGAAGAAAGAACTTCAGCTTATGCAGCAAGGAGACACAGAAGTCATTGGCACCATGTGTAGTAGACAACGATTTGATGCAGACCTTTGCAAATCAACTGCATACCTTCTGATTTTCTGCTTAAATGCAAGTATTCCTCTCTAAAATTATCAAAGATTTCTTAAGCATTCTCAACAGAATGAACTTTAAAATACCAACTAAAAAAAAAAAAAAAAAGCCACCAAAAAACCAAACCAAACCACAGGATGCATTTTAAAATAGGATAAACACAGGTTCACATTTAAACAAGAATAACTTGCCACGCAGAGATGGCAGAATAAGCCTCTAGCTTACAAGTTTGTAGAAAATAATCTAAATGTTATCCTGCATCACAAACTTAAAAGCAACTAAAATTGTTTTGATATCATGAAAAAAAAGCAATAATCAATGTGGACCACATAAACTGAAATATAGCTTGTAATGGAAATAACATACTCTTACAGTTTTCTCAGCTATTGGGAAATATATTTGGAGGACTTAACTGATATATCAAATTTTGGGCACAGAATAGCTAGAGAAATTCCTGAGGAAGGAAAGTATATGTCTAGAATATAGGAACTTGAGGAAGATTTAAAAATGGACATGCTTAGATAACTTGATGAAAGGAAAAGAGTATTATAATCTTTAAGCATATATAAGGTATCTGCATTAAAAAAATAAAAAAATAAAAAAAAAAGAGCAGCAATCTGGTCTCCACATTGAAACAACAGAAAGTGATGGGATCCAACATGATCCTAGTCATGTCTACATGACTTCAACTTATGGGGCTAGATGGGTAACCAGTAACACAAGAATCTATGCATCCAGGTCACTTTCATAGCTTGGAGTTATTCCCTGAGGCCAGATTTTTCTTGAAAAAAGCTAATACTACAACCTGGGAATTCTGAAGAACTGAACTCAGATTTAGGAAAACCATGTACATTATGCAATCAGAACCCTGTTATTGTATAAAATTAAATTACCCTCGCAGGTCTCCTTTCAACACCAAAAAATTATTTCCTTTTCCAAAAATGCAATCTTCCCCAAACCACATTGACAAAGAAAAATAAAATTTAAAAAAAAAAAAAAAGAAAAAAAGGAAAGAAAATAAAAGGAAAAGGAAAAGAAAGGGTGTTATTTTCACATGTTAGAATTTCAAGCTATTCTTCTCTGCTGTATTCACTGTATTGCCATTTTTTAAGTGCAGCAGTTCATTTGCATAGTAATTCCAAAGTTTAACAAATAGCAGTAATGGCTGAAAGAGGTACACTATGTTTAAATTACTGACAGTATTACAATACATATTTTTAACTGCAATTTAAAAATGAAAGCTCTTCAATCCTAATGTGCCATCTAGATTCCCAAAGCTCAGCAATATTTGTGCTTTAAGAAGGTAAAACCTCTTCCCCAGTCCATTGTGAAAGCTCTGCTCTTTAGTGACTTCCAAAACCCTATTCATAAATACTGATTAGGCACTATTTCATCATAGGGTGCAGCATTACCAGCACAGCTCCCTACCCAGGGCCAAATTGGAAGTGTTAGTATAGCAAATCAGGCCAAATGTCCTGGTAATTCTATACATGAAAGATCATCTTTAATAAACAGATGTTAACTAGGGACTCAGCTCATTTTATTTTTAGTTTGTGTCAAATGCCAGGGACTGATTTAAGGGGGAATGGCGATGGGCAAGGAATACGTAATGTGATTATACCATTTAAACGGGGGAAAAAAAGCTTGAAAGCACAGAGTGCTTTCAGTTCTGCTGCCTGACAAACAGCAAAGGGAGAGGATCCAAGAGACAATTCATTCCACTAAATAATGGAGCACACATGTTATCCGCTACCTTCTTGAAAATGCCACAAATTAACCACTTCTACAGTTTGTTATGAAAGGTTTCTGTACACCTGCAGAGTTCTCAGACTGCTCTTTGGATTAGTGCCTCATAGCACCCTGTTAAGCATAAATTGTATTAAATGTATTAGGACTTTGTTTTAATTGTAGAATAGTTACAGAACCAGTGTAAAAAATAAGAAGCCCACTAGCCATCAGTCATACTTTATTCATACTTCTTATAATCACTAAGTACATAATTAAGAGTTCCACCCATTTTGTTCTTAAAATAGTATTTCATAAGTTAAAAAAAACCAAACAAACAACACATTTCACCCAGGATATTTGGGAACAATTACACTATCAGAGCCATTTCCATGCCTCTGTGATAGCCCTGCCTCAGGCAAGCACTTCGGCTTCTCTCTGTTTTTTGAAGTATGAGGGATTGTTGAATGCTTGACCATGCTGGAGTCTACAGTGCCCTTAGAGAACATCAGAAGAAGGACTCCCTCACTCTGCAGCAACTCCCTTTTCACACAGAGATGCGCAGGTAAGGCACCAGCTAATTACTGCATGCTCTTCCTTTCTGATAAGCTTCACTTAAAAAAACGCCACATCCAGAAATGACACCAGAGCTGCTGGTAAACAGCAGTTCCAATATTTTTTCCAGAAATGACAATTAGACCTGCAGGAAACACAGCAGAATCCTGAAGAACTGATCATTATTTCACTTGGATATTTATACCACTGAATACCATTTATCCCTCCATGGATACAGGGACCCACCCTACATTAGCAGCAGGAAAATAATGCAAGTCTTCAGTGTGGCTGAGTGTACTTTTCCGCTCTTGGACTTCAAAAGGTTTGTCTACCATATTTGAAAGCATTATTCTTAATGCAGAATTTGACAGGCAAGTTAGTGTTGACTGCCCTGAGAGCTCTCTCCTTCAGTCAAACACATCTCTGATGGAAAGCAGTGAAGCGTGGAGAAGATAATCTACCTGTATGTCACTGTGCTCAAGTTCCCAGACTCTACTGTGGGTCTTACAAAATTTCTTGACAGAAATTGACGGAGTCTTTGCTATATTGGAGACTGCACTAAAGAAGAAAACCTCCCTGTTCTAGTGAAACTCATACCTGCATATGATCCCAACTGAGAGTCTTTGGCCCTTGAGCTACTACAACTACTTGCTTCCCATATCAAATCACTTGAGTAACAATAGCCCTGACAGAGCTACAGATTATGGTGAAGTATGCATGACAGCATTGACACCAGACGTGTTACCCACATGCCTAACATTAAAAATAGCACAAAGGAAAGCTGTCCTGCCAAAGTTTTCTTCTTAGCTTGGCAAAGAGATTGCTTTTGCAACCTATGGTGTATTCAACACATTGACAGATCTCTCGTTACAACTATCCAGAGAAACAGAGGAGGAAAACATCCTTCAAGATAGTCCAGAAATAAGCCTGGTGTAAAAGATCACTCGACATTAGCAGCCATGACATTGCACTTCTTCCAGAAGTTTCACAGTGCTATGCTGTGCAGGGAAACAAATACATTGCATTTTACTGCACTGGAACTTTAAGGATTTGCAGTGCAGAATGCAGAAATTTCTACAGGATGGTAAACAGAGAATTAGTATTTTCTATAGAAAATACATTTAACTCTACATATTCTCTCATTTCTGACATCGCAAGCCTCAGTTTGAGTAAAGTTTTTACCCTTTCTGAATGATGCAAAAGTGAAAAGGACTATTTAGTCTAAATATGACACTTTTTTGTATGTTATCATGTGAATTTCTGTGATATCGTGACAAAACTAGTCATATATCACTTTGAATGGGAGAAAAGAAAGACAAAGATTATTTTTTTGCTGACAACTCCAACTGCTAAAATTAACTCAGTTCAATTATGTTAGTTTTATTCATGGGTCAAAATAGGCCATGATTATCAAGAAAAGAAAAATCGTCCTTCTTCCTTAGAGATCTTTTGTCTAGTGCCCATATCAGTGTATATAACTCTCAATGCTTTGATTTATACTAGCTCTCTTTTCAAGCAGAATTGTCTCTGCACCTGATATGTATAGGTAGGGGTTTCATATAAATCAGGAAAGCAGGTAGGTGTGAGGATGGGTAAAATTAATTAATACTAGGAAACATTTTTTAGTACAATTTCCTCTCAGGCTTGATAATAAAGGATAAATTCCTGCATGCTTGATACTATTTCAAATTTCAAAGGACAAACAGTAATAGCCTTGGCATTGCTTTTGCTGGCATTTGGGTAAATTGACTGTATAATGAGTCCTTGGTTGTCCTTAACCAAAACTTTGTTGGACAGGCTCATTTACAATGCTCAAACAGAATGACCTTCCAATCTGGCTTAGAAGCCCCTAGATTGCTGTAAATGTGACCTGACATTTCTTTATGGGTGAAATATTAGATTATAGCAAGGAGTACCATAACATAATTTTATTTCAGAGTCTAAGTGAAAGTGATGGTCAAACAGATTAAGATGTAAAATTCCTTTGTAAAATTAAGTTATTTATAATCTGATACATACTCCTTGTTTTAACTGCCATATAATACAATTATTTTATACAATATAGTTGCTGTATTCATTGGTGCTGCTGACAGAACAAAAATAGTATCATTGCCAACAGAGGGGTCAAGAACTTTGGAGGGCAATTATTCTGACTTCTGAAGTTTAATCTTTAAATAAGAACATTTACAATTTTTGTTGTTTTTCATGATGGTATTTGGCCATGAAGCCGATTTCTTTTTCACCTATAATATTAGTCAGAGCCATCAACTTTTTAGCAGTGTCTTTACAATATCAATGTTTTAAATGACTAGATGTTTTCATAATTTCCATAATCAGCAGCTTTACCTCAGTCTCTAATTGTTTGCAATTTTGTGCCCACAATCAACTTGATGTCCCAGGGACCCTAGAAGCAATTGCTTAGAAGCGTAGATGTTTCATCAGTAACACTCATTCAATGGTGAAATACCTAAATATCATCAATTCAAGCCAGTGAAACTGTAAGATCAAACTCAGAAGTCATAGCTAAAATGAGGTCCAAGATCTTTGGTACATTTTTAAAATTCTTTGCTTTTTCTATGTAACTCCTAGGAGTCTTACCACATTAAATTTCATAGGTAATTCCTTCAACTGCTCAATTATCCTGCAAAGTGCTACTGGTCAGACAACATACTTGAAAGGCATGGCGAGCTTATAGCAATAAATTCACCAAAAGTAATGATATTTACAATGGAATTTTTCAATTTCTACCTTAAGCTATATAGTGCTGTTTCTTTGTTCCACTTTTATTTTATTTTATTTTATTTTTTTTTATGTTTGAACTTGTGCAAAGCTTCTTTATAAGAAAACAGAAACAAAACCAAGTTAATCAACTGGAAATACTATGAATTTCCAGAAACTCACTGTTTATTCTGCCAATTCAATACTAACACAGAGAGAAGACTCTATTGTGCTTAATAGCTGTGCTGTTCTTCTTTTAATGAAAGTAATGCAACACAAACAAACAACAACAGCAAAAAGAACAAGAAACATCAAATTCTGGCAGTATTGCGAAATGAATTACTAAGAACAGGACACCTTTTGTCAGACCAGCAGTGCTTAGTAATTAAGTCCACTACACAAAAAGCGTATCTGTAAGTCCCAACCATAAGCTCAGCCAACAAAAGAAAAAAACCAAAGTTTCTCTCCTTTTTGTCCTAGAATGTTTTGACCTTAAAATTATTTGTTATGATGGAGCAATTCTGGCCCAGAGATTGCCTTTTCTCTATGCTGTTTTAATGAAATGAACAAATAACTTCCAGTATCAAAAACTGAGAAAACAATCTGGCCAACATAATGGTTTGTTTAATCTCAGCTAAGCACATAAAATTCTGTATTCTTATCTAAACTGTTACCTCTGTATTTGTTCAACACTTCTGTCAAGACCTCATAGGTCATGCTGCATGTATTATTTATCTTTGTGTAATGATTTTTCAAGTCTCTATGGTACCACAAGTTTCATGCCCTCCTAACCTACTACCAGTCTGTATTTTTGCATCAGCCTTCGGATCTGACATATCCATCATTTTCATAAGATTGTATTTTAAAAAAATATAGAGGATGGCAGATTTTCTTAGTAGAGGTGCAGAATTTTGAAATTCATTAAAAGATGCTGCTGTCCGTATCATAAAAACTGAAGTTTCTCTTCTCAGTTCATATTATTATGTTACGAGACAGTATATTCCGGTATGGCACAACAGCTCTGCATTTTATAGGACTGCTCAGCAAAGCTTGTCATAGCATACCAGAGATTCCCAAGGCCAGCTGTGAAGTATTATATATCAGCAAGACCCAGAACCTTAGATGTTTGAGATGAGTTTCTTAGTCTACATAAACAAGTTAATACTGTTATAGGTTGCCTGCATACATAACACGTTTGTGAAATAAAAGAACACTAAACATTTTTCTTGTCTTTTATTCTAGTTGTAAAACACTGCCTGTAATGTGCCTTCAGTGTCATATTGCTCGGAAAGCTGAAGGCAATGGCAAATATTATGTATCCTTCACTTCTTGCTCCACAAAAAAATGACCGCGCACAGAAATCACAGAATCACAGAATGTTAGGGATTGGAAGGGACCTCAAAAGATCATCTAGTCCAATCCCCCTGCCAGAGCAGGAATACCTAGATCAGGTCACACAGGAACGCATCCAGGCGGGTTTTGAATGTCTCCAGAGAAGGAGACTCCACAACCTCTCTGGGCAGCCTGTTCCAGTGTTCTGTTACACTCACTGTGAAGAAGTTCTTCCTCACATTTATGTGGAGCCTCCTATGTTTTAGCTAAATAGCGCTGAAGCTCCTAGGAGGAGAGTAACATTGCTATTTCGTGGTCAACAAGCTCTGCATCTAAGAGACTGTCTTTCACAGAGCTGTCTGTCACCTTGTGTTTCAGGCCTGAAATTCCTTCTGTTGATATCAGACCTCATTTTCTGTGTAGCATTAACCTGATCTCAGTTAGCACAAGTATGATTTCCAGAAGAACTTTAGAGATAATATTATTAAGTACCCACCAATCATTCAATTGCTTAGAGGAATTTTTCATAAGTAAACATGCATCATTAGCCCTTCAAGTAACAGCATCTAATCATACGTACACATAGAGAGTTTCTCAACCACTTTGCAACATCCCAAAACAGAGGCTCTTTTCTTACAGAAAATCAGGTCAAAGGTATTTAAAAAAAAAAAAAACAAAACAAAAAAAACCCCATTCTCTTGGTGCCTTTAAGAACTTTAAAAAACAAACCAAAACAAAACCAAAATAAACCCCACCAAACCCCAGAAATTACTTCTATCGCAACTCTATTGCATTCCAAAATGTTCTTCCCACAGCAGATATTTGATTACATGGAAAAGAAAGGGGAAAAAATCTTTGACTTCCATTTCAATATTTTCAAATGAATAGGATGTCTCAGTCACTTATAACACATCTTAAATACATTTTTAAAAATAATCTGAATTAGTTGAAAGCAATTTAGTTAAAACTTTATTTCTAGTGAATAGAAATGCAAGATCCTGCAGCACACCTATCCCATTACCCTATCTACATTTCAATTGCATATTGAAAGGCAGCACAAGGCCAGCAAATTAATAAGGTACTAGAATGTTTAAGGAGTGCTGGTAGTATATGGAGTCACTCTGGATTAGTGTTGTTTCTCCTTCCTGCCTTTTTCATCCATCTTGCAGGAAATTGTAAATGTTTCCAGTCATACTGTTCACCTTTTCCATAGAGACCTCTGTTTGGTTTCATTATTGCAGTAGATAACCTGCTATGAGAAGATAATTACTAGTAAAACTAGAAAAAAATATTCTACAAAAGCAGGTTAATCTTCAGCAGACATGTGTATAGTGAGTTTCTGGATTCGCAGACATAACTTTTGAAGACTCTTGCTCCTGTAGAGAGACAGCTGGCCATCTTATCAATCAAATGTTGCTTCAAATGTTGTTATACCACCCTGCAGCAAGTGACAGCAACTTGCAGAAGCGATCCAGGACACTAACCAGTGTCACTCTTCCCACTCATCTAGTACCAGTAGGGCAAGGGATCCCACCAAAACCCTCAAGCAGCTCTAAGTGCATCACGCAAGTTATGTTAAGCCAGTGCTCGATAAAAGTAGAAAAGCAGTAAACACCCCTGTGGTTAGCTTGGGATAAAAGTGTGCACAGAAGCAGTTACTACAGAGCATGTGACAGCTTGTAAGACACCACCTCATGCTGAAGGAACCGTTTGTTTTTTCACAGTCCCAGCAAATATGAGAACCAGGAGGGCCCGGCATTTCCATGTGTGATTTTTCCACATATGTAGATGGAAATATTTTTAATGTGACTGTGTTATCTGATACTGGCTGGTGTTCTGCTGCAAGTATTCAGTGCTTTAGCAGAAATTTATTTGGTGTGATGAAACATCATGTATGTATAGATTTTTGGGTTAACTTTCTATTTATAAAAACCTTTTTAAAAACTTGTTGTTGAAACTGTTAACAGAAATCTCTCCAATCTCTCAAAAATCCCCCGTTTCAATGATATAATGCAAAAAGCTTCAAAGATCTTTATACATGACTGTAATCAGTCTAAGTAATAACATTACACACAATTTTCTGTTTCCACTGAAATTAGCGCAAAAGAGAAAACTGGTTTTAGTATTAAAAGCATGGGTCAGCTCCCTGTTTTAGTGTAGGCTGTCATTTGTAAAGGCTAAATAGTCATTAGCAGAGTGACAGAGTAATAATTAAATTAGATTGCCTTTTAACAATATGACAAAGAAAGCCATAGCATGACTTTTACTTTCTCTCTTTACATTTGCAAAAGTTATTTTAAACTTATTTTCTTGGTTTTCTCTTTACATTAGATCAGCAGACTCACAGATATGAAACAAATCCAGGACAGTTAATTAATATTTGTTGATTGAAGAAATAGTTATAATAAAATACATGGTGAATAGTCAATAAAATTCTGGGGAATTTGGATCTTTTGAGCATGGGACTTGTATTAAGCAAATGAGAATTCCTGTTAAGAAATGTGAAATTATAATTTAATAAGTATAGTGGTAAGCTCAATGCAATTAAAATTTTAATGAAATTATTTTTGTCCAAACAATTTTGTAAAAAGGAAACTTCTCAAAGAGTCTGTCCTACAAACGCAGCTTGATGACTCATAAAAGGCAAATATTTTAGATTACACATGGTAGTTCAACTCATAATGCCAAGAGATGGAAGGAACATAAACAGATCTTTTTGTAAGGTAATAAACCTACCTGAATGAAAAATTCCATATATGTTGATAAGGATAGAAGAAAAGAATAAAATCAATATCGTGATTGCACTGTTGCTGTGTGGGAAAAGTGCAGTTTAGAAGATGGTGTTGTTAAAGGATAATCCAGAAATCCAAGGTATTATGTTATTTTATGTGAACTACTGTGTATGTAAAAATAAATCCACAAATTTTCATCATATTTTTTACAGTCAACTCTTTCAAAATCTCAACCAAAATTAACAGAAAACTTTTAGAAAATCTTAAGGTATATAGCTCATTTTTATAAACTTTTAAAAATAGTCCAAGTTCTAGTCTGCTGGAGGGAATTTAATTCTAAACTTGACACTCATGGAAATTTATTTATAGTGTATGTTGTGGCAGTAAAGCCTTTTGTCTAGTCTCAGGCATTCATTCTTCAGCTCTGATTTGGTGCCAGTGCTAAAGTGCAAATGCGAAGGCTAAAAGAATAATTTACTTCCTTAGGCTAATACACCCCTTGGGCTCCTCGCCAACATCGACATCTGCATTTGTAGTTTTATTGCCTCCTTTTTTTTTTTCATTGCACCCATTCTATGGAAAGTTACTGCTGCTGTGATAAACTGAGACTGAAAGTCCCTCTTCAGAAACAAACACCAAGTCGCTGAATCATTGCGCATGGGTAGAATGGGTACCCTGTTGTGGTTCAAGTCAGTTTCGTGCCAGGAAGAGCTGAACCGAAATCTTATTGTAAAACAGTGGAAGAATACCCTGTAAGTACTCTGCTAAATGCCTATGATATCCTAAATATTTGATGCTCCCTTCATGTGATATGAGTAACATACCCATCAAAAGCAAACTACCTTTACATGACTGAAACTATTTGCAAGTGACTGGCAGTGGCATGAGTGTTTCAAGGCGGAAAAGAAAGATGTCAAGTGAAGCTGAACTATTTTTTTAATACATTTGTAAATGAAAACTAATTATGACTGAGTTGAAAAAGTCAGATTAACAGGTACAGTGAATACATTTTTTAAAACCTGCCTTATTTCCCTCTCCTAAAACACTTATCTAAATTTGCTATGTAGCAACAGCAAGAGGAAAATAATTTCCTTCTATTGATTTGATCAACATATGTAATAAGTGGAAATAATGTTAAGGGGAGAAAACAGTGTGTTTTTCCTCACCCTCTGGCTAAAAGTATGAGGAAAACAAGCTGCACATAGACAAAACCTTTTCCAAAAGTGGATATTAGAAAAATTGGGAAATAGAGGCTGCGGTTTCATATGATCTCACATGAGTTTGGCCTGAAGATCTGCGTGCCCACCTCCCCTACCAGCCCATCTTCCACTCCATGCTGGGAAGCCTGATGCTTCCCCAGCTCTGATACCCGACTCTTGCCAGCTCCTCCTCCTCCAGCAGCCTTTTGCTCCTGCTCACCGCCTTGCCTTTCTATTTCCCAGCCATCACTGGCTGTTATGCCAGCCACACAGCAGTGGCAGCATTTTAATCACTTTTCACACTGCTGTAGTATTTTGGATCATTAATACAAGTCTCTGGACACACCATTTAGAACAAGTGCTTCAGCAACATATTTAGAAGATGCTTACATTTTGTTCAGCTAAAGCTGTTTCCTCTCTCTCCTGTCTCAGAGGAACTATCACTCACACAAGAGTTCTTCTTTTGTATACAAATTATTGAAAAGATGTAGTGGCATTAGCCAGACCGTTTGCCAAGTAATTATATATGCTACCTCAGAAAACACAAGGAAAAATAAAGCAAGAGTTTCCAGATGGTACAAACTTTTTCTTTTGTCATTAAAATTAAAAGGCAAATGAGGAATACATGTGCAAATGAATTTAGTATATTCATTTAAACTACTAGACAGCTGTAATTTGTCTAGGATGTACTCAAAGGCTCATCTTGTATTTTTTTTTAACCAAGATGAGAGCCACTAGCACCAAAACTTCTTTTCAAAAGAGGTGTTCTGTGCAAGTCCCCTCTAGCAAAGACATTCAGAAAAATCCATGACTGGACAATAGAAAGTCATGAGCAAATTTCCTTTCTTTCTGAAAGCCAAGCACTTTTGTGGGTTTCAAATCAGGTGCCTCATAAACTGCAGAGATACTCAAAATCACTAACCACCCTGGAAATCTTGATCAGGGAAAGAAATAGTTAGGGATAATTTTAATATTGTTTACTGTGGTTGTCTTTATCTCTGACTCTTCTGTGAAGCTGAGACATGAGCACCCTTGCTTTTACAAAAAGACTGCAAAGGACAACAGCAGGGTATATTTTCCTATGTGCTTAACTGTATTCTTACCCTAATGGATGAACCTCAAATGATGGGGAAATTGTGTAGAGATAAACCTTGTTTTCAGAGGGATTTAGATTCCACATGAGCTTTTAAATGAAGAGGCCAGACTTTCAAAAGCATTCAGTCATTTTTCTTCTCCATCCTTCCATGGGCATTGCTGTGTTGGAACAGTCATGGTGCTATTTGGAAGCAGATCCAGGACAACCCCACTGGTTACCCCATAAAGGAATTTTTGGGCACATCCTGTTTGTCGGGACACACCTGAAAGTGTGCACAGAGTGGCTTGTCCTCACACAGCACAACTGCTTGGTGGTCTCCCGCACATCTGTCCAGGAGCTGTTCTGTCGCCAGTGCAAGGCAGACACACAGGTATAAAGGTTTTCCTGGAAAGACGGACACTGTGTGCCACATGGGTGGGCAGAAAATGCAGGCAGGCTGTCCTACAGCTTAGTCTGAGCTCCTTAAAGACAACATAGCCATGAATTGCCAGGTCTCATGACTGCCCTGAGCTTCCTGCAGTCCCTGAAGAGGCAGATGTAAATAGAGATAAGTCTTGTGTAATACTGAAGGACTTTGTCTTTTCCCTGTTGAGCAAAGGCAGTCCCCAGCTCTGCATAAAATATTCTGTGTGTTTCATTTCCTAATCTCTAAATCTGTCATCACTGCAGCCCCTGGCACTACACGTCAGCATGTTCAGCAGCAGTTATGAAAAGCATATTGCTTTTGTTTTTTCATTGGTGTTCAAAACTGCATAGTACAGGAAAGACATTTCCAAATTCCCTTGTTGCAGCTTTTACATCTGCAGGTACTGCAGGGAGAGTATTTATTATGAAACTCCTGTCAGAGAGCACAACCTGCTTTAGTGACAGTGATATTTTCAGAGGGTTTTCTATGCTCACAGACCTTAAAACCTAACTACTGTGTCAGGATTCATACTAGGGTTTCCTTTCAAAAGTCTTGTTTGCCAGATTTAAATGCTCTGTGGATTTAGTTATTGTAAATAAGTAAGTCAATAACACCAAAATACCTAGTGCATGTTTCTTTACAAAGTACTGTGTGCCCATGTTATGCACTGAGAAGCAGCAATACTCAATAGCTGGAATTACTGAGTCAGAACTGACAAACCTAGGTTTTTTTCTAGCTCTGCCATGATTTACTACGTAATTCTTGGACAATCCCTTCATCTTCTCAAACTTCTTGTTCCTTCCTTTTCTGTGTTGTAGTTATTTAGAATACAGTGTTTCCCATGACAAACACCTTCTCCCTTACTGTGTTTGTACAGCACAAGGAGATACGACCTGAACTGCAACATCTAAATTCGGATTGCTTAAACTGTACTGACACTGCAGAAAACAACAGCATTAACATAAATATTTCCTTTTTATCACAAATGTGTAACATTACTTGCTTATTCCAATAATGCTAAATATTGCTGAATGCAGTCAGGAGTGCAAGGGGAATATGCCTTACTTTTGCATTTGATGCAAAGCAGTTCTTTGGTTTGAAGCCATCTGTTTTTATATTCCAGATGTGATTCCCCAGAGCAGGTCACAAATAAGTCTCATTCAATCCAGGACCAAAAAAGAGATTCCAAATCCTGGGCAAACAAGAATAGCCTTTTGTTATTGTAGGCATTTTTTTCAAGTTCATTGTTTGAGTTTCTGTTTGGGATGTTTTTTACTCACTACTTATACTGGAAAAATCTCTAGAACATCTTTCCTCAGGCAATTTACTTACAACATAAGCTTGTTAACGGAAATTCAGCTTTTTTTTTTTTTAAAAAAAAAAAAAGTAAAAGAGAAATGTTCCAAGCCAAAGATAATAACATACTTTTGCGCCCTGCAGGTAAACAGTGTTTTACTTTGGACTTCCAAAACAGCAATGGAACCGGGAAAACCCCTTTGTGGAAACTGCACTTGACTAACTTGAAAAAGGAGGAGCTGTGGTATAGTGTAGACCCACAACACTGACCCTGCATAGTGATACCTCTCTACTCTCAGCAGCCGAGGTGCCAACACCAAGTGGAAGATAAATTAGCTTGTCCTGGCCTGTAGTTTGGCCAGCTCAGCTGTATCTGCAGTACTACCCAGACACTGCACCATACATATAACCTTGTTTATAACACTCTAACACTTCCATTAGATTTTTCACTTCTGCTTTAAATACAAATTTCTATGAATTGAATAAATTATTCAGACTTTGTCTGTTACAGAAAACTGAGTTGCTTTAATGATCCTGGTGTTTTTAGAAAGGGATTATTGTCTTAATGTGGACACTATACCACTACAGATGTGCTTTACCTGCTACAGCTACTCCTGCACAGGAAAGACAATAAACTATACAGATATAAATCAGTTTTAAATGGCTATAAATTCCCCTGTCCACAGGATTCAAGCTGTGGCAACTTCACGGTTTTAAAAAATAATATCATATTTGCTTAAAACTGTAATAAAAAGACAAGTTTTACTGATTTTAGCTAAATAAAAAGAAAAAAAAAACCACCCCAAAAACCTTCCCCAACATTTTAAAAGAAGAATCACTGTAGGGATTTGCACTATTTTTACTGAATGCATTTTTTTACAAGATTGAAGATAAACTGTTGCACAATTTCTCCCATATACAAAGGTTTACAGCCTGGGAAAATAAGACCATTCCTCTTTTACCCTATTAGCTACTACTATTCCCAACTCTTAGAAGAACAAGATGAAAAATAGGACACTAGTAAGTCTCTTTCACCCTCCCCAAATATTTATCTGAGAAATATCATGAAAGAGAACATTGTGTTTGAGTTTGTTTGCTCCCACAGTATTTTCAGCTAATGAGTAGGCTTAGTTTTCAGTAAATTCAAGAATGCTTAAATTCAGGAACATACAATCCCAAACACCAAATACTTGGTGGTTTTCACTCTTTGGTCTGGGAAAGCTCATTGGAAGTTCATGCACATCAGCATTTGAGTAAATCCCAGTTAGGTCAGATTAAATCTAGCAGGTGGATTTGACAAGTGAACAGGGATACTGACCCTGATCCTACTTACTGCTGTAGTTTAGACCTTTTCCAGCAACCTACACAGCTTCTGCACCATCCCATGCCCTTCAGGACTGTCATGACCAAGGAGTGTTGGAAAAGGGCTGAATTTCAATGCAATTCAATCAGCACATGGTAAAACTTACCTTGCCAGCTGCTTACAATAAGGCCCAAAAAAACCCTAAAGAAACTGAGGGAATCAGCACAGTCTCTAGCAATCGTCAGGCTCATGATGCTTTTATTTCCCCAAAAGCCTGACCCTAGATGTCTCAGATCAATAGATCTGAGCTGGTCCTGGTGAGCTCTGCCCGTGTGTCCTCTGCAGGGCTTGTCTGTGTTACTCGATCTCTCACAAGCAGCTCTGCAGTGTGCTTCATTAGTGATGATGGATAAACTGCCCTGGTCAGTAGCTTGTCAAAGTAATGCTGTCCCTGCATGCCTTCACCCCCGGTGCAGCTGTTGCACACTTGAGAGGTGTGTGAACAGCACATGCTTTTGCAGTGGATAGAGTCCTTGGCTTGCACCAGCTCTTCTCCCTGGCTTCTGATCCCATATTGGCCTCACCTAAAGCTTTGTTTAAGTGCTAACGTTTGTATAATGTGCTGCCTCTCTGCTGATCTGTGACGAAAATGCAGGTTGCTACACTTCATCTCAAGCAAGGCACTGAGTCATTAGTCCCAATACACTGACGCTAGTGTCTACCCTTGACAAAGGTATTTGTGTCATTACCCTCATATAAGGTTTTAAAATGTAAAAATAACTACACTCCTGTGACTTAAAGATTCTGCAGTTTAAAAAGAAAGACATTAAAAAATTTCACAGACCTGAGCTTGCAGAAAACATATCTAGCAGAGCACACTATTACACCTTTATTCAGGATGATATTGACATTGCTGTAATTCATCAAGCTATTATCAGTCTACAGATTTATAAGGCAAAACGGGATTAGAAAGTCCTGTGTGCATGCAGAGCTATTAATTTAACACTTCAGCAGCAAACAAGGGTCAGCTTTTTAGGCAGATA
Source organism: Podargus strigoides (assembly GCA_028020825.1). Classification (NCBI taxonomy): domain Eukaryota; kingdom Metazoa; phylum Chordata; class Aves; order Caprimulgiformes; family Podargidae; genus Podargus; species Podargus strigoides. The sequence continues at coordinate 95,303,419 of CM051663.1, forward strand.
TAAGCTGTATGGTTTTCTTCAGCTTCCAGGAAGAAAATTTGCGTACTTCTGAAGAGATTTTCTCTTCCTTTCTCTCCTAAACTTTTACATTCTGATTTATGCAATTAAACAACACAACCTTAGAGGTGCATAAAATTCAGTTTTGATATTTCATTCCTTTCTTGCACCTTCATTTTCAGGATATGAAGAGTATTCACCTGACAGGAAATATAAATATGACGTCTGTATTTCTACCTAATCCATGCTTGTTGAGGCAAATTACATCTCACAGCACATGATGGAAGTGTCATGTCAATGATCCATTCCCAGCAAAATTCCCATCAGTTTCTCCAGCTACAGTTTTGCCAGAATGGTGACTGCAAAGTGGAGAAAAATATTGGCTGCACATAAATCAGTGGTAAATCTGTCACTGGATGTCACTGGAACTCATGTCTCAGGCAGTGATTCCAGGTCATTTATTCCTCCTGGAATCTTTTTAAAGAAAGTATGTGATCTACTACGATCTAATATGATCTAATTCCCTGTTAATATGGAAAAGAAGTCAAAATATAAGCCATCTAATAGGCAGACTAAAAAAACCTTTCTTAAAAATCTTAGGTTTTGAGTCTTGTTATTGGAGGTTCTGAATGCTTGTGATGACATACAAGTATTGTGACACAGAGATGAAGAAGTCAGAAGTGGGACTTTCAGTAGAGGTTTCTTGCATAGGTAGTGAAGACAACTGTCACTTTTCATCTACTCCTTGCCCATTCTGGGCATATGCAACAGCAGGAGTATTTCCCCACAGCCTAGACCTAATTGTGCTCCATCAGGCTTGGACAAATATCAGCTGGAGGTTCCTCTGAGAGTTAAAGCCAATGTGCTGCCACCCAGAGGGACCAGGGCAGGGGGAAAGGGGAACCAATAGGCACATATGAGCTTCAGGCAGGAGCAAAGGACAGCCCTGCCTGGGGCAGACAGTCCCAACAGCGATGGTAGTGGTGTTGAGGGCAGATCTTTGGAGAAGGTCCTGTGATTTCAGTAGGATTAGGACTGTGCCTCAAAAGCAAACTCTTCACTAAGGATGCAAAACCAAGAGCATTTCTGGAGGTCTAATTTTCCCCTTAAAAAGTTTTAACAGAATCAAAACAAAAAAAAGAAGCCTTTTAAAAGGTAAGGTGAAAAATAGGAAGCTTGTGATGCATGTCTTCAACTCATTAAGCTTTCCTGTTTGGAAAATATTTACTACAGTGTATTACAGCTAAATTAAATATGGTGAATGGATGTCTCCTAAGGGGATAAACTAAATTAAACCAGGAAGAAACCAAATCTAATTGTATTGCACTTTGTATAATCAAACAGCAGGAATTCCTTATTCTGACTCAGTTCTTTACCTTTGGTAAGATTTACACTTCGTCAGTTAGAATAATATTTTTTTCACTTTAAACCAAAAACGCAGGTGAGGAAAATAATACAAGAAAAAACATCTTTCGAATCTTTCTGCATTCTACATATGAAGGATATATAGCAAGTTAATAAAAAGTCTGAAGTTCCTGCTGGCAAATTATACATTACATTATACACATTCTGCTTCTACCTGTTCAAATTACAGGGGGGAAAAAATTGTCTAGTTAACAAGATTACATTTTAACTTTTAAAAAAACATTGTTATAAAGCAAGATTCCCCTTACATCAGGCAGATATAAAACACTGGAGTCATTATAGAGTATCTACGCTCTAGAAATAGGCAGATAAATAGACAGAAAAAGAGAACACAGTAAATAAGGAAAGCTATATTCAACATCAAACAGGAAAAGTAAGTGATGTAACAAGAAGGTTAACTCTTAAAACAAATGGATATTAAAAAAAGATATAAACCTGTGCCATTCACCAATTAAAAGACACACCAGGTAGTGCTTGCTTCACAGTGGTACAGTAACATCAGCTGCCTGGAGAAGCTCTGCCTGAGTGGACCTTCACCTTGGGTTGTCAAGCACTGGAAGAAGCTGCCCAGGGCAGTGGTGTAGTCCTCACCCTTGAAAGTATTTAAGAGAAGTGTAGATGAGGTGCTGAGGGACATGGTGTAGCGGTGACTTAGCAGCACTGGGTTAATGGTTGGACTTGATGATCTTAGAGATCTCTTCCAACCAAGGCTATTCTACAATTCTACAATTCTGCATCAGACATAGCACTATCCAAATGTCTTCGGCGCTTTTTGACCATTGTGTTTTGGGAAGGGTCACCGGAACAACATGAAAGGGTTTGCGCATTGGTCTGAAGTGCCCACAGCCTTCCTTCACCCTAACCCCACTACTCTGAAATGGCTCCAGGGCTGGGCAACACTACACCCCCATAGCTGAAGTCTCTGTGTCAGCAGATTTGTGTCCTGACTCAACACATTTCTGAGAAGCTCTGTTGGACCTACTCAGTAAAGGACGGGTTATTTTTTGTGACATTTTAAGCAGCAGGGTCACAGAACACTGAACAATCGCCAGCATTAAGAATTAATTAAGTATTGCAACAGTCAAGAATTTTCTTGTTGGCACATTGACAGATAACATCACTCCACAAGTATCTATCTTCAGTGTATTTACTTCTCCAAGTACAAACAAACATCCATTTGAATGTATCTGAGCCTAAACTTGTAAGATTGAAAGGATAAGAAGCTTTCTGTGAAAGTATCTAATACATAATCAGATTTGCCGCACTCCTGGGAAAGCACAGTCCATGAAGTGAATCTAAGAGTGACTGGAGAAAAAACAGGCAAACAGGTAACACACGCTGCTAAAGCTTGTAAGTGGAATAGGTCCACAACTTCTACTTTTCTTGTTTGCAGACCAGAAAAGATAGGATGATCCCTCCAAGTTCCCATTTATCCTGATTTACCACTTATTTACCAGAAGTGTGCACTCAGTTTACAAGCAGCTAAAGAAATTAGGCCCACTGAGGTCAGTGGGAGAAGTATTCTGTGCATGTCCTAGTCTTATGTGATTTATACAAAGCACACAGAAAAGCAAACAGCAAAATGAGTTTGTTTATTCATGAACATACTGGTAATGGACTGCCCATATATACATGCAGAACATATTAATATACAATAAAATCTTTGGCATCATTTTGATTATTAGTATTAGAGGAGCTTGACAGTTAACTGGAATGAGAAAGCATTTTGTTTAATAACTTCATGATCTCAGTGTTAAACAATGGGCTTGGTCTGAGCCAGCACTCACAGGAAATCATTGAAAAATTTTCTAGTTTTATTAGTACTTAGGGAATTAAGTTTAGGTAAACTCTTTTTTTTTTTTTTTTAATCTGAAAGTAGACAATTCTTAGATTAAATTATTCTGTCATTGCTTTTTGCAGAAAGAGACAGAAACTATTTTAGACTTCCTCCCACCACCAGCTCTACTAGCTGCTGAGATGAGTGGAGCAGATTCAATAAGCGAGCGGAAAAAAAAAAAAAGGGATTGGTTCAATGTATGCACACATTGAGTTAGGAGCTTGGGCAGCAAAATATATAATATGGCTCTACTAATGTGCATTAGTTGACAAATTATGTGCTGGGGGGCTACTACACATGTTCTGCCATATAAATGCAATGGTCTGTTAATTTAATTTCAAGGCTCCTGCAGAAAATGAATATTGCCCACTCATTTTGGCATACATCCTAGTGAAATATCACAACCGAGAATCCTGTTATTGTTGGGGCAGACTATTTTGCTTGCAGCACATAAGTCTAAAATGCCTATATCAGCCAGTTTTGTATTCAGCAGGGGAAAAAAGTGACACCTAGGTGCCGTACAGCATATTAAAATATGTACTTTTCATCTACATATAAGGAAACAGCTTCTTATGACTGTGAACTTTGGGCTGAAGGTATCAGTTCTCAGTCTGAACTTATGCCTCATTAACACTAAAAGTCAGCCCACCAAAGCATGTTCGTGGTCTGAGAGACCTCAAGATTATATTGCAGCTCTGTGATTTAGAATAGCTCAGCTCAGAGGCAATTTAAGAGGAGGAGGTCTACCAGAGAACACAGATATAAAATCCCAAATAAAACTCACTTCATAGAGATAAGACACAACACTGTTAGTTGAAGGGCATGTCCTTCCCATGATGGTCAGGACTACAGCATAGGATATATAAGGGAGGTTGTGGCTGCTGGGATGGTTTAGCCTGAGGAAGAGAAGGGGAAGGTGAGACATCACTGTTGTCTGTCCCTTGTTGAAGGTGGAGGGACAAGACGCAACAAGCACAACTCTGAACACAGGAAATTCTGGTCTGACTTTAAGAACACTTTTTTACCATAACAGTGGACAAAACAGAGAGGTTGTGGGAGTCTCCATTGATAGAGATATTCCAACATCGAGTGGACATAGTTCTGAGCAACCCGTTCTCATTAGCCCTGCTTTGAGCAGGGTGTAGAACTAGATAGTCTTTTTATATCATAAAAAGCTCATATAATTTTATTATTCTATGATTCTTGGCATGCATCATAGTTTTATTACAACCTTTTCCTACTTCTGAACCTGCTTTGCTAATGAAGTCAGAAGTATACTGCTGTACCCACATATCGTTTAAGAGATGTCAGGATATTTAAATTTTTTACCTACCTGATTTTGTGAAGAGGCCTTCTAATGTGCCCCATAAATAAAAAACAGTGAGCAGGATTCCAGGTCCCACACTCAAATTCATTTCATCCTCCTTCCGCAAAAAGAGTGAAAAAACAAACAAACAAAAACAACAGTAGACTGACATTATGGCCTGCAACAAGTATTTTTAAGAATATCACAATAAAACATATAGGCTATGAACATCCAGTGCACACGGGCAGTCCAGCTCCACTGGTCACTTAGCAAGTTATGACACACCATAAATATATGGCAGGGCAAGGAGGCACAAGGAGTAAATGGAAACTCTTATCAACTGCACTGATTTTAGCAGAAGAATCAAGCCTCCACTAAAATATCTTCTTCTAGATCAAGTTACAAATCTACATTTCACATTTGCCCTTTGGTGCAGTGCTCGGGAATGTTGTTACAGACTTTCTACAAATCCACCAGGCACAAGCAGCCTTGCTTACCCAGTGCCACAGGAGTAGTAATATTTGCCTGCCTGAACTATTTCAGAAATCCTACAGAACTGGATCTGGGGGTTGATTTTTGTACTAATACGCGATATAGCAAATTTCATTCACGCTTTTTTTGCTGATGCTTCTTATTACATTACTTGAGAGGGACTTTTAGCTACTTCATCAACTGTGAGCTAGACTTCTCTAGTATTACATCTAAGATGTCTCCTACCCCTAGACTAGATCAGATTTATAGCCCCAGGACACAGAAATTTATCTCCTTGTTTGACTATGTATCCCTTACTGAGCTATTTGGATAACTTCCTTTCCTGAGATATTTGGATGACTTACAGTTCTTGTTTTCATAGAAACTGAAGACGTAATGGACTACTATGTTTCCTAACTCTCGTGGTCTGCCACTGCTGTAAAGCCTCACGTAAGAGTTGTGTAGTGTAAATGCTGAGATGAATTTAGTATATTATACATTTATTTGCAGGATAATTATTATTTAGGACAGTTCAGAGTTTTCCTCTCTTAGGCACAGTGGGACCCAGCTGCTGAAATGCAGGGAAATGAGTTGAGGGATAACCATCTGTCAAACATCTTGTTGCATCTTCCAACAGGACCTCATCAACAGGGTATTAATTCCACAAGAAAATAATGAAATGAGCTTCCTTCAGGCATAGAAAAGACAGGAAGTTGATTGGGAACAGCCAGCATAGATCTATCAGGGACAAATTCTGCCAGACCTAGCTTATTGCTTTCTGTGATGAGATTACTGGTGCTGTGGACAAGGGATGCTACATACCTTGGCTTTAGCAAGGCCACATGCTTTCTGACAGCAATCTTGTAGCCAAGTTGGCAAGATATGGCCTGATAAGCAAATAAATTGAGTGGAAAATAGACTGAATTTTTGGGCTCAAAGAGCTGTAATCAGTGCTCTTGGTGACCAGCAGCTACTGGCACCCAGCAAGGGACAATAGGCAAAACTGTAAAATGTTTTCATAAATAACCTAAATTGTAGGACAGAGTACACTCTTAGCAAGTTTGCAGTTGATATCAAATGCGGGGTGGGGAGCAAGCAGGGGGAACAGTTGATACTCTGAAGGGCAGAGATGCCATTCAGGTTAACCTCAGGAAGACTGAGAAATCAGCTGATGGCAATCAGCCCCAAATTCAGCGAAGGCAAATGCGAAGTCCTGCATGTGGTACAACAGTACAGAATAATCCTGTGGGTCAATACGGGCTATGACCAACTTGCCAAAGGAGCTCTGCATAAAAGATGTGAGAGTCCTGGTGGGCAGAAAGAGTCTGCAGAGATCCTCTGCAGCAAAGGATGCCATGGTGGGCTCTCTTCACTTGGGCACAGCAGCAGGGCCAGGCACTACCTTGCTCTGCTGCTCAGCACCAGTGACACTATACTGGGAACACATGGTCAAGGATTAGGGTCTTGAAGCAGGACAGATCCTGATGTACAGGATACAGTCTATTGGAAAGTCCTTCTGATGGTTAGAGCTGGAGCAGAGAGTATACAAGGGGAGGTAGAAGGTGCTGGGCTGGTTTAGCCTGGGTTTGAGGAGGGGAAGGGCATGAGGACAAGGGTGGAGATGGGGGATGTTATTGTTGCATGCACCCTTGTGGGGAGCTGTAAAGAGGACAGAGCATTGGGGTAGACCCCAGAGAGGCTGTGAGGTCTCCATCCTTAGAGATGTTCAAACCTTGATGGTATGAGATCCAAGGTCCCTGGCCACCTCCATGGCTCTGTGATGCCATGACTTCACAAAAGGTTCCACAGCAATGTGATTTCCTGCTATTTGACCCTCTGCCTTAAAGAATACCCATTTGCTGGTGATGAACCCACACAGGGTTTTTAGAAGCCAAGAACTAAGGAGAATTGATATGACCAGACATTATTGCTATATTAAATCAGTTATATGGAACTGTGTGGAAAACACCAAAAAGCTTGACATAAATATATACTTAAACCAAAATTAAGTACTGTTTTTGAATGTAGTATTTTGGGAATAAAAACATTTACAGTCACTCAAACCCTAGCCGGTGCTCTCCTAAAGCTTCTTATAAACCACAGTCCTTTCTGAGAATGTAGCCTTTGAAAATTTCAATTCCATATAGAAGGGCTGAACTTGGAGGTTTATTTTTGCTGGTTTCTTCAACACATATTATTGACATGTTGTTGGTGGTAAATGATAGAAACATCTATTTGCCGCAAATATCATCTTACATGCAGTCTATTTATCACAATTAAAATAAATCACAACATGTTGCTCACAGAATTTGAAATTTCTAGCTAAAAGTCTGTCTGTCACTAATTTATCGAGCAGGTTGTTGTGCCCCAAAATATAAGCTTCTCCTTAAACTGTATATATTTAATGAAAATTCTATAATGTCCTCTTTGGGAAAAAAAGGAGGAAAAAAAGAGAGACACAAATAAAATTGATTTTTTTTCATTTCTTATGCTGGATGTGAGTACAGTTTGGACTCTACCACAGCTTTTCTAATCAGTAACATGTATTTCTGTGTCTGATTTTTTATGACTTAAATTTAAATTTAAACACTCTATGAGATATCTATACTGTGAGGCTTGCACCCATTCCTTCAGAGAGAACAAGGCAGGTTTTTTCTTCCCAGCTGACCCAGCCAGGTGCCCTGTATTGCTATGACAAATGCCAGTAGTATCATGCCTTTCACCATGTGGATAGTCATAGCATGCTCCCAGGCCACATATCTTGAAGGAAGTATCACACCTTTCAGCTGCAAGGATTTGAGAGAGATCCATCTGTGGCAAAATTTAAATGTTTTAAGTTCTTATTAAACATTTAATGCTCTGACTGTATCGATCCAGTTTCTCTCATAAGAAACTCAAAGGCAGTGGCAACAGCAGACATGAAAAAATGCACCTTAATACCATTTGTCTTCATGTTCATCTGCTAGTTCAAGTCAAATGTACCTTAACTGTTTGTGTTGTACCTTGACATAAGTCTTGATGGTATCAATTATGCAGTATGCCATATGCCTGAAGGTTATTCCAAGATGTGATGGATGCAGACTTTTTTTTTTTTTTTAAATCTGAACAGCTCCATTGCCTCAGTATGTAGAGTAAAATGACAGAAAGTACCTGGTTAATCATTAAAAGAAATCCCAACAAGAAATTAACTACTTCAATATTTTGCTGAAAAGTATTGCTATGAGTAAATATTGTTGGGTTCTTACTTTTATTCAGGAGAGAATGAATCAAGAATATTAATAAAACTTAATTCCTCACACAAACCCAAGTAATTCGGTAACATGGATAGAGTTAATTAGATATATTTTATAGAGCTCTACAAGAATGTTAGACAGTACAACTTTCACATAAAAAAAATAAGGAAATATGACTATAAACATATTAGTGTAATGCTGTGACAAAGATTTTTAAATGTGCAAGGGTTGGAAAATTCTAAATTATACCTCCCACAGCAACTGTTTCTCAGCAATAATGCATATATAAAAATGTCAAGTCTAATGCTACAGACTATATAGTATTAAAAAAAATGTCTCTATAACTGAGTAGATTTATTTAGGGCTGTTCTGGGATTCTGAAGCTCCACAGAATGTCTCATGGACGTTCATTCTCCAATTCAACAAACTATTTAAGCAAACATCTAATTTTTGGCATGCAGCCAGTCTTTTTGATGACACCCTCAATCACATAGTTGTAGCCAGAAACAAATTTAGTGTTTCACTGAAATAGAGCCATGTAAAACCTATAAGACATACTCTGTGTAGGCAAAGCCTGACGCTGGCTCTCGAGTGGGAGAAGTTGTATAATGCTAAAGCATGTTAGATACGTTACCATTCTTTCTTTTCAGTGGTGTTTATAGAAGTCCTGCCATATTTATCTGTATTTGTTGCTGACCCACAGAGAAAAGCTATGTTCAAGCTGCAGCTAATATAAGGCCTGTTCCTGCACTTTGAAGTAATCAGCCTAAGTGGCCTCCAATGAATGCAAGCTCATAATGAATGAGATAGTGTTAATCTGCACTATATAAGGCATAAGGCACAGTTGTCAAGCTATAGATTTTTAAGAAATGCATGATTAGTGCAGGAAAAAATGACACTGAAGATAGACAGACAAACACAGACATTTTATTAGGCATTGTGACAGCCATAAATATCTTTTGTTCACACTCTGCAAGATGACCCCACCTAGCCACACCTAAGGTACATCAGAAACTCTAAATTAGGGGGAGGCAGACGAAACCATAACTTGGATCCATCTTAATGACTACCAGTAAGTTCAAAGTCACTGGATGAAGAAATTCTGGTGAGAGTGTGATGTGACTAATAGAAACATTTCAGGAAAAATATGCATAATTAGAAAGTTAAATGTGACTATGTAACTAAAACAATCTTTCTGGAAAGATTGCCCTGCAGAGATAGTTTGCATCAATTATGTTCCTTACCAGCTTGTTTAAGAAACATCTGCATATCTTGGAAGCTGAGAAATACAGACAAAGGGGGGGAAAAAATCCAACACAACAAAAGTAAGCTTTTGGTACAGATCTAAGAATAGAGAGGTGTGTGTGATAACTTTGTTTTCTTATGCACATATCTTCAACAGACTCTGAAATAATTCTGAAAATATTTAGATCACTGAGCTAAAATTATATTTTATTTCTCTTAGAGATAATTAAAATATGCCTTAAGATAGCTGCATATAAATCAGCAGTAATTTTTAAAGGAAAGGTATGTTTTCCTGTCTATCTTTAACACTGAACCACTTTCACAAAACCTCATGTCCCTCATTTGATCATTTTAAAGTGACGCCCAAAAAAAACCCCAGTCAATCCTTTCAGAGGCTGCAGAGTGGGTTAATAGAAGAGGATCTCAGCATGGAAGAAAAGCTCTGTGTTGGCCAGATTTAGCACGGAGGTCTTTCCCATGAGGCTTCAGCAGCACTGGTGATACAGCCAGTGTAGGTAGATCTTAATTTCCAGCAGCACTGTTAGTCCTGCCCCCAGATCCAGGAACTGCCCACTTGTCTTGTCGAGAACTCATTGCAGCTCCTTTCAGCTAAGGTGCTTTCAACCACATTGTGAGGGAGCTGGGTCTCTTTAGCTTGGAGAAGAGAAGACTGAGGGGGGACCTCATTAATGTTTATAAATATGTCAAGGGTGAGTGTCATGAGGATGGAGCCAGGCTCTTCTCAGTGACATCCAATGATAGGACAAGGGGCAATGGTTGTAAGCTGGAACATAGGAGGTTCCACATAAATGTGAGGAGGAATTTCTTCACAGTGAGGGTAACAGAACACTGGAACAGGCTGCCCAGAGAGGTTGTGGAGTCTCCTTCTCTGGAGACATTCAAAACCCGCCTGGACATGTTCCTGTGTGACCTGACCTAGGTGTTCCTGCTCTGGCAGGGGGATTGGACTAGATGATCTTTTGAGGTCCCTTCCAATCCCTAACATTCTGTGATTCTGTGATTCTGTGATCCCAGTCATATTCCTGTGTGACTACTGCCTCCATACGTAACTCCTGAATTTGCACTGCAGCAAACCTGAAGAGCAAAACTTCTGCATGTACAGGATTTTGCCTGTCACTCAAAGCATCTGTGTGCTTTGCCTGCCATAATATACACTGATGGTCCAAAGAAAAGATATTGAAGTAATCAGAGTCTTAACTGAGAGCTGTTGAGCACCCTCTGTGGCCTCTGGGGGTTTGGTGGGGTGTTTTTAGCTCTCAGCACCTTGCAGGATCCAAAAGATTTCAACAAAATTCATCAGCCGCAGAAAGCCTGAGGGCTGTAGCACTCCTATTCTTTGAACAACATCTGCAGCTGGGTTTTCAAGTTTACAACAAACGCTGAAGCATTTGTGGGGGCAGACGGAGGGGACAGTTTCCTCTGCCAGAGGATCATTTTCAAGGGAAAGAAACTAATAATTAACAGCTGCAAGACGATTGGAAAAGGTTTGGGTTTATTTTTATTGTTGTTGCTGTATTAAATCATATGCAGACAAAACCTAGGCTGTACTTTGTTGATATTTGCAGAAGGAGGTTAATTAACATTGGCAGAAGTCTCAGCAGCAATGTATAGCTCATCATATAGTACTGTCTGCTCCGAGCCTTACTGAATAAAGGCAAACAAGTTAAAAAGGCAGGGGGAGGAATGAAGGGTAGGTTTCCTCTCCTCAATCCTTGACAGAAAAGCCATTTAGCAAAATAAACATAAAATAATTGGACTAGTTTTCTTTCTTTGCTTTCCTTGCCTGTTCTCCAGCTAAGTGTTTGATTTAGCTGCTCTCTTTACTCTTTCCAAGTCTTAAATGTGTTGAGTAGCAATAAAGGTGGCTGTGCCTCTTTTCTGAGGCAACTACAAAAGCACATTGTGAGTGCTCTGTATGATGCAGACAACGCCTGTAAAATTTTGATAATATAGATCAAGGGGACAAATTAGTCAGATTAGTTTGGATTTCCTCTTTAATAAAACCATCACGCCATACAGAATTTTTGTTCCCTGGTTCTTGTGCTTTGCTTTGTCCACAATACAGACTTTTTATCAAAACACTCATGAGCAGCTTTTCTGTTTCTTTAGGGGAAAACAAGAAGTCTTCTGTAGTGCATTTGCATCAGAACGTGGATTTTAAAGTGGCAAACATATGGTCTTCGATTATTGTTTTTCATGATTTTTGAACATACAGTTAATTTTCCTAGATTTCTAAAGAGTAGCGAAACAAAAATTTATTTTTATTAAATCAGTATTTGGAAACATTGTGCTACCTATGTTTCCTATTGTTTTCCAAGTCATGCAGATTTTGTCCTGCAGATCTCAATCAGCAGCACTTTTAGATGTGAAAATATCTGGCAAGATTAGAAATTTTGTTGAAGGGTAGCACCTACAGCATCATTTGTGCAAAACATAATTGCTTATCAGTCAGTCTCATCTAGATTAGTACAAGAGATCTGGATTTAACTACTTTCTAAAAACTCCTCTGTTAGTTATCTATGAGAAAGGACTACTGCCTACATAGAAATCCTGCAGAAAACAAGTAAAAGTGTCCTTTTAACAATTACAGTTTAGAGTCCTACAGGTCCTACAGGCCCTCCAGCCCTCAGCTGCTCGATCATAAATCACCGCAATGTCTCATGCCTGTGTTTTGATGGCCAGTTGCTTAAACCTACGTTGCTCCAGGTCTTTGTTTCATAAAGAAGTGGAACTAGAATCTTTAGAATTAGTACTGTATCTTTACCTCTCATGTCCAAAAAATGCTACAGAGTTTAGTTTTCCAATATAAAAGAGGAAATAAAAAGAAATATGCTGCAATTAATATGTTTTATAGAAGCAATTCTGAACAAAATGTAGGACTCCCCAAATTACACCCAAGAAAACAGAAACATCTGTAGCTTGGGGTAAGTGGAACAAGAAGATTAAAAAACAGTAAGAGTGATGAGTTTTCATGATGTGTAGCGGTGCTTCAATGTGCATTGGTGTTTGTGAATATGTAGTTCTGAATATTATTCATTGTACTTGACAGATTTTTAGTTCAGAATTATTAGTTGCAATTGCTAGTGCACCTGGTGGAAAAAGGCGAGACACTGAAGGCTTTTAAGAGACTTCAGAACAGTAAAAGCAGATGGAAAATGTGCTCCAAAGTGACTTAACCCCACTCACAAAGAACCCTTAGCAGGCTTTTATTGATCCACTGCAAGTTTTGAGGTAGGCAAAACAAAGGAAAGCAAAAATACTGCTAAAGTGTAGCAGAAATGCTGTGGGAAAATTACAAAAGATAAAAAAAAATATTGAACTCTACACAGCAGACCTGACCATTCTACATTTAATGTCACATGCATTAGTGGTACACATATATCACTATAAGTACATGAAGTATCGCATTTAGTACAATTGTTCTTAAATGTAATGTATTACTTTATTTTTATAGATTGTACTACAGAACATTTGTGAGTCTACTACTAAATGCAGTACTACCATAAATAATTTAAATCAAATTACATTTGTCAACTAAACCAACAAAGTACCTTTAATGATATATTATCCTTGATTTTTTTGTGTTTGTCCCCTCACTTGTTGACTGGTAAAAGTCAGTATTCTGCAATTCATCTCCTAGTCATTACAATGAATTAATGATGCCCTACTAGGTTTCCAATGGAAGACAACGATTTTTTCTTTTCATTTCCATTTCATTTGACACCACGGGTACTGATAGCACTGTGTAAACAAGTGTTTTAACACAAATGAAAATTATCAGGGAAAAAAAACAAATCCAAACCACAACTAAATAAAAAGCATCTCAACAACTAAAAAAAAAAAAACCAACAAAAAAAACAACACAGTAAAGAAAAATTTTTGATCACTGGCCTGAGCATGAGATTTATAAAAACTTCTGCAGTTATGTCAGCTCACATGACAGAGCTGCAGGTCATGGCCAACACAGTGCAAAGAGCCCATCAACATCCCCACATGCTCCACCAACCTCAGGTTACACATTTCACCATCTGGGAGAGTCAAGGAATTGCCAAATCTGGAGGTGGGCCCAAGGCAGGAGACAAAAATAGCTTTTGGTAACATCTGCCGTTGTGCAGCAGGTGGAATGGGGACTGCAGTCAAAGCTGAACTGTCAAGGCTGGGCACAGCTGCCCTTCGGTCACATCAGCTTTCCTGCTCTCTTCTGACAACACTTTTGTCGTGTGGTCAGCTGCTGGGCATGCCCAGCAGCTGTCCTCCCAGTCTGAGAACTGACAAAGGATGCCCTTGGGACCTACGTACAGCCCAGGAGTTTCAGCTTCCCCATTTCCCTTGTTCCTCCTTAGATATACAAAGACATCAAGCAACTTTGAGGACTTTCAAAATGTTATGAGTTGAGAAAAATCCCTCTTCACCAAGGCGCTCCTTTGCTTTATGCTCCAGTGATATCAAAAGCCTAGAAGCCCTCTGTGAGGGATGACCTTGTCACAAGAACGCTCTGAACACCATACAGGAGGGGCAGCAGCAGCAATGTGTTAACGCACGAGTTGTGGTGCAATGCATTCTTGCAATCCCCATCAGAAACAGTCAACAGGCTCCTTTGTTTTCTGTTTACACATCCTTACTGACTCCTTAATAGATCCCTCACTTTGCTGCACAAGACTTACTGCAAGAAAAGATCGGATTTTTTTTGTGTTTACAGCATTTTCACTGTTTGCTGGGTGAAGCCCTATGCTAACCACAGCTCTGACACCAAAACTGTCAAAACACTTTTGCTTAGAGTAGGAAATCTTCCTTGAATCTTTATGTACAGTAATTCATAACTGTACATGCTCAGTTGGCTATCCTTCAGAGATTAAGCATCTTCCAAAAGTAAGCCAGTGTTGGTATTAATATGTTGCAAAGAAGGTGTAACCAGCCAAGATCTGGGAGGCCCTCAGAGGTACGCACTAATTGGCTAGAGCAGAGCAACTATTCATATGGCTGAAATATACAGCGACACCAAGAGAAATTCTTAAAGGCCAGTGCTGAGCAACAGAAAAGCTTTAAGAACCAAGTCTCTATTTTTCTACATTTTACGTTCATAAATTTTATTTTTAAACATTAAATGCATGAAAAAGAATCTTAATAGTAAATGTTAATTTTATGATACTTGTAGACTAATTGCTGAGACAAATATTTTGGTTTGCAGCACTTCAAATATGTCCATTCGATAGGTAAAAAGCATAAGCAGTAATAATATTGATAATAAACCCTTAAATATTGTCAGTGATTATTTCTTGTAGTCACACGGGGTCAAGTTTTCAGCCTGGCATTATCTAAGCCCTATTTGTGAATCTCTAAAATCTTGCAAGTAAAGCATTTTTATTTTATATTATATTATACATTGTTGCTCTTCCAATAAAATTACTTTAAAGATGGTTTCTTGAACATAACTCATTAGACATCCCACAAAAAATAAGGTAAGAGAATGGAAGTGGGAGTCAGAGCAGAGGAGCTCCTTGAAGAAAGAGAATAGACCTGTTGGGAAAGTCTAAAGACAGCAAAATGGCACATGCAAGAGTCAGCGAACTGAAATGTGAGGATGAAAGGGAAGCCATGTTTTCCTATGGTGATCCTGAGACAGAACAGCTATTAATTGGATACAACCCATGTAATACTTTCTTGTGTAATTGCATCATTTTGGACAAAAGTCCAGAATTAAAAAAAAAAACCAACAAAAAAACAAACCAAAAAAAACCAACAAAAAAACACAACAGTATGAAACCTGCAGAGACCTAAGTCAGCCTTTGCCTCCCATTTGTAGCTGAGCACTACATCAGAAATACACACACAAAGATGAAATGTTATCTGCTGAAAGGGTGGACCTGGCCTGTGAGCAAGTACAAGGCAACAGGAAGATGCATGCAGGCAGGGATAGCCGGGGGACAGAGTGATAGAGAATGAATTCACCACAGAGACAGCTTTTTGGGAAATGTGCTGGCAGCAAAGGCAGTTAAAATTCTGCACAAGCAAAATGTTTTCCGTGGTTTTCATGGAAATTTTGTACATATGATTAAACAGATTTGCTTCAAAGAAACAACCTGACGCCATTGTCCATTTCTCCTCAAAAAGTTCTATCAAGCCATTCAAGTCAAAAGGAGTACCACATAACAAGGAGGAGATTGTATGTTTTTATACCTTAGTCTGGAAAACTGATTTAAACAAAAAAGAAAGTTTTAACAAATATTGGGCTGGCTGCTTGGGGTTTGTTTTTTTTTTTTTAGCCCTCTTCCTTTAAGAAAAAGTAATAACCAAAAATTATTATTTAAATTGTTTTTTTCTTAGTATCTTGATTTTTTCCTTCACTTTTCTTCTGATTCAAGAACATGGAACTGTTCTCAGGCCAATAGCTATGTGTTTTTTCTGAAGGGCTCAAGGCCTTGGCTCAGAGATTGGTTTTCTTTTCTTCCATTTTAAAAAAGAACTATAATTGGTTAGAATTATCATTTATCTTATAATTTTGAAACAGCGGAAAAAATTAAGGAAATGCATTGTCATGTGGGGAGGGAGTGGGAGAGATAGTATCTCTTTTCATTTATAAACAAATACATGCAGAAGAGGAGAATATGAACACAGATTTCTTTACTTCAAAGGATTTCCAAATGCTCTTGCCTAGCTGATATTTTCCTAAATTGGCTTATACTGTAGGGATCAATTAAAATATCATTGCTGATAAATTGCTGCAGGGAAACTGCAAGTCTGGACATGCATAACCTCATTTCATGGTGTGGTACGTACTAGTATGATTTACTGAGCAAAAAGATTTAAAAAATGGAAAGTTTATGAATTATTTTTCAGTATATCTGAATACATATGCTGAAAATAGGAAAGGGTCATTTTGAACAGGCCATTACAAGGATGAAGTTTTATATACTGTCTACGTTTATGTATTCATCTCAGGTGCATGACTTAAGTATCTTGGCTCCAACAAATGTAACAAAACTCAAGGATATGGTATAGTGTTAGGTTAATGGTTGGACTCGATGATCTTAAAGGTCTTTTCCAACCCAGGCGATTCTGTGATTCTGTGAAAACCCCCAGATCACAGAGTACTCGGTTGCACTGTGGACTGTGCATATGAAACCAGGATTCTTGCTGATGAAGATAAGTTTACCATAGACATTATTTCTGGATATTACAGCACTCTCTCATCTGGACACCATAACCAGCCGCTTAAAACAGCCTGCTATCTGTTTCTGGATAAAATTAACCACAGAGGAGTGTCAGCTCTGTCTTGAAGCTCCATTATACCCCTTCGCAGCAGCACAAGAAGTTAGTGGAAATACACATTGGAAGGTTAAACATAAAGGTAGTTCTGAGCAGCTCTTTAGAGACTGCATTTGAAAAAAAGAGCTCTGCCATGGCTACTGGGATGAAAAAAGACCAGAGACTGAGAAGCATCTAGCACTTTACAAGGAACATTTAGGAGCTAATAGAGATTAAATGTAAAGATATATACTGCAAAGGATCATTCTGTATGGGAGATTTTTATTCTCATGGATTTCTTCCTCCTTTTGTCATTGCTTATTATTCAGAAAGTGAGATGCATTTTCTCATGAATGCTTTTAGACTTTTCTCTATATTGGCTGTACTAAGATTATCTGATGGGAAGCAGAAACGTGCCCCCAGTTTCAAACCAGAAGAAGCAACACCTTGTGTGTCATGACAAAGATGGTAGCTCATACCCTAAAACAGAGAGACTTCCAATTGATTATTTTGCATCACCACACTCCATGAAATGCCAATCAAACCATGACTAATACTGTAGAACCGGGTCAGTGCCTCCTGGTACAGGAATGCAACATTTCACCAAGACAGTTAACTTGGCTAGGTCATGGAAACTGTGAAATCAAGATAAGAAAATTACTAAATTCGTATTTAAAACACTTCTTTAAAATACTACCCACTATATGTAGGAATAATTTTGCATTTGCAGTTTTCTGTGGGCTTTACTTTTTTAATCCGCTTACTACATTTTTAGCAGTAATATACTATTCAAACAAGCCTAGTCCATAAATCACACAGGCATCAAGAAAAGCACCAGACTGAGTCACCATTTTGAAACCAATCCTTAAAATTCCCTAACAAATAGTCTGTAAATGGAAGAAGAATAATACATGCTTCTACCTTATCATTGCCTTGTTCGGTAACAAAAGGCTGTTACTTTTAAAGAAAAGTTTTATTGGGAGAATTAGAGTTTAACCCAAAAGCAAAGAATTGCATACTCCAAAACAGGTACATGCATTTTACCTCTTTGCGGTCAATTTTTCTTTTAGAAGTCAGTGTCTTTATCACTACTGTTTGATGAATCAGCTTTCCTGTTAACTAGCAGTGCAGAGCCATCATCTAACGAAAACACTCTGTATTTTATTACTCCCTAGACTGTAGTTCTGCATATTAAAATAGAATTTCAATCTCAGTGTAAGAAATAAAATTAAATCTAGCATCTGTGGTTTGAACAGAACAGATAAAAATGCTGCTCATTTAATTTTAACAATATTTTTTAATGTTCGACAGTATAAAAAGAGGCCCTGGATGTAATTTTAAAATGTCTATAAAAATAGAAATAAATTGGTAGTAATCAGCACAATTGTTCTGTATGTGGACTAGTTTCATTAAAGATACAAATTTGATGATAAAGAGTTTCTAGTCCTATTTAAAAATAATAGAACTACTATTTTGCCACCTATTACATATTGCTTTCATCTCTTCAACAATGAATAAAACTAAGGTGAATGGACTTACCTCATCACTCTTTCTGGGTTTCTTAAATCTTCTCAGTGAAAAACTGAATATTTTTTTAGAATCCCACAACAGCACCCTAGGCTTTTTTAAAGCTACTGCACATGAAAGGCACCAATACAATCCACCAGGAAGCACTGAAAATGATGGGATTTTAGCAGACAACTTATTCTTATTTCAGTCTGTTCACAGGGAAGACACTCATCCTTTAACACAGTGACACAAAACCACAAACACTTCACATTAGTCCTAGGGTAAAACAGCCTTATAAAGTTATCATGCATTCAGTCTACTGCAATTACACTATACTAGTGTTTGTCTGGGGTGGTTTTCCTCTCTCCCCTGTAAATCAAGCAAAATTCTCTCTCCCTTTCCCCTTTCTCTTCTGGTTTCTCTTCCCCTTCCCCTTCCCTTTTCCCTTCCCTTCCCAAAATGGGTTTAGCAGAGCTCTGATTTTGAGTTTTACAAAGGCTCATGGTCTTTGGACAGATTAATGCACTTGCTTTCTCTTGCTGCTGAACTCAGCGCTATAAAAGACAATCAAGATCACTGTTTCTTTGCTGTCACACTTCATTTTTACTAATAATGTTTTCCCATATAAATTTTCCCACAGAAGACCTAGGGATTTAGCAACAAAAGAGTAACAAATGCTGCTACAGAGCATTAGAACAAATTTTTCTTTTCTACATTTTCCGCTTCCTTCAATTATTCCTCTTTTTAAGAACAGGTACATAGCAAGAGTGCTATCTCCTGTAACAATACCTAATGTTGCAAGGAACAGACAGATCTCTTGGAAACTAGAAAATAAGCCATAAACACCAAACTTTTTCTAGAGCATGGGAAAAATGCACAAAGAAGGCCCATATTCTAATAAGCTGAAATGTCTGTGATTTAAGTAGTATCTAAACTTACTAATGCAAACTTTGAGTGCCCCAAAAGCTTAAGTTAAATTCTTGATTGTAACAAATGAAAGTACATTTAGAAATAAAATAAAACAACCATAAAAAGAATAATAATTTAAAGAAAATCAACAAACAAAAAAAGCTCAGCAAAGCCTTCCTTTAGAGATAACCTTTAATGGAGCATCTGTTTTCATACAAAAAGTTTAGTATATTTCAACTTCATTGACTCATTTTTCTGCTGCTCCTTCCTATAATGATATTTGGCTGCCCTAGTTATTGTTTGCAGTAATGTTCCTTGTTAATGCAAGGTTAATGTGGTGCTAAGGTACTGTACAAAGTCTGATCCTATTTTCATTAGCAAGAGTCACAACAGAAAACACAGGATTGAATTTTGTGTGATATAAAAGGTTTCATGATGTGGTAACAGCCTGTCCCTGCAAAATGTGAGATGCCATGAAGTGTGCCCCGGTGCCAGAAATCTGTAGATTTAGTCAGTTCAATTGGATGTATGATTTTAGAACACTAGCTTCTAAAAAAATATACATGACAAAGTAAACTCTGATAGGAAGAAAAGAGTAGAGGGACTGAAATAGCCTAGAGTTATTATTAGAGATAGATTAACGTATTTAAAACGTGTGTTGTTTCAGATTTCTGCCTGTATTCAGAGCTGACCAGATCCTGAGTAGTTTTTCAGCTCAAGAAAATTCCGTTAAGGACTACTAGCTCAGTTCAGCCTTACTCTACAGCTGTCCACCTTCTCGTTCTGTCCTTATCCCCCTTCACTTTTCAGCATACTTGTTCACTCTTGATTATGCTCATGAAGTAGCTAGGCAGAGAACTAGTGGAATTAATATGACATTTGCTGATACACCATTGTTTCTTTCTGGTACCTCTATAATAAAAATTACACTGACATGCACAGACAGCCAAGCCCTGTTAACGAAATCTTGCCCAATTTTGCTCAGTCAGATTATGGCATGTGACATGGACACACTCACAGCCATTTCTGCTGTAAGCAGGAGAAGGGCTAGGAGGCACAGTGCTCTGTGAGGAAATCTCTCATCTCAGGGGAGAACAGCCTTATTCTCTTGTAGTGGCATCTTAAGACATGGATAAGGCCAAGTGGCAGGCCCTGGCTCAACTAAAATCCAAGTAAGATTAAACTCTGTAGAGGAACTCTTGGGTAGACAGAAGCTGGGGGAAAAGTGTCTCTCCACGGGGAAATGGAGTAGATGATTAAGTTAGCAGGACTTATGAGCAAGTGGAAAAACAAGAGGCATAAAAATCTAAAGAAGTCAGTGAAAATTATTATGTTAGGAAAGATATTTGAGCAGGAAGCAGGTTAGAACTAAAGCAGTTTAGCTGTCACTTAGCAGTATTTGTTTGTGCTTTTTGGATACAGAAAACAAAATGTTAAACAAAGCCATGACAGACTTCCTATAAAGGATAGGACACCTATTAACTAGAGAAAAGGATAAGAATAAAATAACCCCCATTTCTTCACCGTCTCCTTTTCAGCCCAACACTAACATTAAAGTTTGATTTGTGCAGCGTACAGCCCCTCAAGGAGTTTTGCAAAGTCAGAGTGACAAGGATTCTCAGATTTAATAAAACCTATCATATACGAACAAACAACATCAATCCAGAGAAGCTACAAAAACACATTATCAATTGCTGAAAGTGTCAGCCAGTGATCCTGATCAGTCAATACTGGGCACTTCTAAACACTGTCTCCTTTGAAATTAGATGTTGTTATATAAGTTATGGCACAGCACTAGTCCTGCCCTTGATGTTCTGTATTGATTGACTGCACTGGTACTTGAACACTGCCCACTGTCTGACAGGATAGAGGTCTTCAGATAGCATGGAGACAGGGGTAATACCATGCCACCTAAACATCTTTGATCTACAGTTATGATTATTTACTGTCATGATTATCTGCTTTGATAGTGACAGCTGGAAAATTGGAACGGTTCTTATAAAACAGTATGGTCTCTTACGTGAGAAAATTTCTCTTATCAGATGTTCTTGCAGCTCACAGCCCCATATAATGGCACTTGGTTAGCAACCCTGAACATGGATATGATCCTTATTCCAAACAGATGCTTCTTAGGGAAATGTCTTATACAAAGCTAAGGACAAATTGTTTGAGAGTCCAGCACAGAGCCACAAAGATGATGAAGGGAGTGGAGCATTTCCCTTATGAGGAAAGGCTGAGGGAGCTGGGTCTCTTTAGCTTGGAGAAGAGGAGACTGAGGGGTGACCTCATTAATGTCTATAAATATGTAAAGGGTGAGTGTCATGAGGATGGAGCCAGGCTCTTCTCAGTGACATCCAATGATAGAACTAGGGGCAATGGGTGCAAGCTGGAACACAGGAGGTTCCACATATATATGAGGAAGAACTTCTTCACAGTGAGGGTAACAGAGCACTGGAACAGGCTGCCCAGAGAGGTTGTGGAGTCTCCTTCTCTGGAGACATTCAAAGCCCGCCTGGACATGTTCCTGTGTGACCTGATCTAGGTATTCCTGCTCTGGCAGGGGGATTGGACTAGATGATCTTTTGAGGTCTCTTCCAATCCCTAACATTCTGTGATTCTGTGACAATTTTTATTATTACAAAAATCTGTGCTTTCACTAAAGAAATGTTTATAAAATGGAAAAAGAATCAAAAAGTGTATTTTAAGCATTCTGGGACAGAGATTTTTGGGGCAGCCTGGAAGATAAGAGTGAAAGGTGTATTTCTACAAGTTTCATTAAAAAAAATAGCTCTCTTTCTACAACTGTTTTCTTGGGGATGAAGAAAATATTTTCATGCACACAAAAAAATTATTTTCCATACACAAAAAATTACATGATTTTCATTTACCAGCAGTAGGTGTTGCTGTCTATGCAGATGATCAGTGGATAATTTAAACCCAGAAGCTCGTCTTCTTTGCCTTCTTCAGAGATCCCTAAACACCGCCCTGCCTTGTCCTTTTGGCCTTATTGCCCAGATCTCCCACAAGCCTCTGATTTTGGGGTGGTTATCTGAGGCTAAAAGTCTTATACATTAAAATAATTTTTCTTCAAATATATTCCCTTTCACTGTGCTCACAACCCATATTTAACATAGTGCCCATGCAAACACAGCAGACACTGAGGAGGATGTCTCTTCCACAAAGGTTCCTTGAATCAGGCTACTCTAGAGGGAAGGAATGGGAAGGAACACAATTTTTCACCTTTTTTTTTAACTTCTCAATTGGCAAGTGTTAAAATTGTTGTCTTCTCCTGGAAAAACTCCTACCTGTATAAGCTTTTCCAGTGCTACTCCACTATGCAGATCAACCAGCTGTTTATTCAGACTTGGGCTAGCAGAATACCAGTGCATGGAATAATGATAATTAGATTACCCTTTAGAAAAGCAGTCATAGAAAAGTGTGATCATTTGTGCAGGCAAAATCAGTTCTTGGTGAATATTTTACATAGGTTCGTTGCTATACTACAATGTCTCTACTTTCAGTAAAACTGCCTCACAGGACCTTGTACTTCTGCTGCTCAGTGTACTGATTTTGCACTGGAGAAATGTCTGGTCCAAAGAACTCGAAAAGGCAGTCTTGCACTGCAATTCAGTGAATGACTTCTTGAAGTGAGCAATGTCATTTTGCCCTTTACTTTCATTTTCGAAGTAAAAAGATTCATAAGTCATCTTGCACAATAAATCCACATCATATGGGTATAAACACTGGCAGTTCTCCTTGCCTAGGGAGACAAGTCTCTTTCTTTATTTTAACCTGGTCAGAAAGGCAGGTTCAGACAAAGATTTTTAAAGGCCGGTAGTAACCTTAGGTCTTCTATTCTGACCTTGAGGGCAACCAAGCACAGGAATGCACAGACACCCACATGCCCCCCACACACACCTTAAAGTTTCGTATGTTACTTCAGCCATATTCCAAAAGCTGCCTGGCTAGAACAAAGAATAAGAAACATTATCTATCTGCCCAGACTATAAAATGTGAATAGTGTTTTGTTACTCCTCTTTTATATATAAGTATGCTGTCCTCATACACCTTTTTTTCCCACAAAACTCTCCAGAATATCTGTGTCTGGAATATATACTTCTCAACTGATTCACACTTTCTAGGCTAACTGATTCCCAGCTTCAAAAAGAAAAGCTGGCTATATTGGACCTCAAAATCTTAGTTATTCACCCCTTACGTGTGATAGTAAGAAAAGAAACTTGTGCTTCTTTTCAAAAGTCCAGATTATTTCCTAGAGCCAGTTTCTCTCCAGAAGCAGGACCCCTACCAACAAACTTCAACCTAGCTTGTCCAAGAGTGTGAGCCTCAAGGATCTGCGCAGTTGCTCAGAGCTGGTATTGGCTGGTACTGGCCCTAGTGTCTAACCTACACATATCAAACTAGTTTTAGGCAAAGAAAGAAGAGGACAAAGCAGAACAAAAGTGTTTCCTCTCCATTCTCCTACAGTTTTTTGAAAAATCAGTTTCTCTAACTTGTTTTAAGGCCCAGTGGAGATTTTCTTTCTTTTGTTTACCAGCAGTGAACACAACCAATCTAAAATCTCTGTCCATCTGTAAAAGTAGATACAAATGCTAACACATCTTACAAAAAGGCAATACAGGCAGTCACAAGCAATACAGTTTTCTGGCAACTCCAGGCAATTTCTTGATGCAAGTAATCAATCAACAGACTAGAGATGATGCTTTGTTGGACCTGCTACTCACAAACAAGGAAAAAGTGGTAGAAGATGTGAAGATTAGGGGCAGCTGTGGCTGCAGAGACCATGAAACTGTGAAGTTTAAGGTCCTAAGAGAATTGAATAAAACAGAATTACAACGTGGACTTCAGAATTGCTGATTTTGGCCTTTTTAGGTCTTCCCAGGTCTCTACTGAAGCTTGTAGGAGGGCAGCAGTACCCACAAAGAGGGAGGACTGAGATAGGCAGCGCTTAAGACAGTTAAACATACAGAAGCCTGTAGGACCAGAGAGGAAAAAGGCAACTACTACACCCATCTTAAAGAAAGATGAGAAGAGGATGGATCCAGGCAACTTACAGGCCATTTGGCCTCACCACAGTCCCTGGAAGGGGAAGGAGCAAATCCTCTTAGAAGCCATTTCTAAACACACGAAGGACAAGGAGGTAACTGGAGGAGCCAGCAGGAGTTTACTGAGGGCAAATCCTGCCCAACCAATGTGATTGCTTTATGAGATGAGGTAACCAGTGCTGTGGACAAGGAGAGGGCAGTGGGTGCTGTATACACTGATTTGAGGAAAATTTTTAACATAGCCTCCCATAGTTTTCTTCTCACCAGATTGGTAAGCTATGGTGATGGATAGGCAGATAGTAAAATGGGGGGGAAATTGCCTGGAATTCTGGGTTCAGAAAGCTACTAACACTGATGCAAACAGCAGCTCTTGTGGGAATGCCCTTAGAGGCAGCAGATTGCCAGGAGGCAGCAGTGCTCCTGGGCAGCAAAGCAGTCCCCACACCCAGGTCTGCACCAACACTGGTGCAGCAGCAGGGGCAGGCACTTATCTTGACCCACTGCTTAGCACTGGTGAGACCGCAATAGGGGTGCAGGGTCCAAGTGTGGGCTCCTGGTGCAGAACAGCCCCCGACCTACAGAGGTGAGTCCAGTGGAGGGTCCCTGTGATGTTCAAGGCTGGAGTCTGGGGTGAACGAGGGGAGGTGGAGTGTGCTGGGCTGGTTCATCCTAGGGAAGAGGAGGGTAAGGGGAGACCCCTCTGCTGTTTGCAGCTGCCTGATGGGAAATGACAAAGCCAGAGCCTTCTTGCAGATGTATGTGACAGGAAGAAGCAACCTGCAGAAGCTGAAACATGGGAAAGCTTGATAAGGAAGCAAAAAGTACTATGAGGGTAGTTAAGTACTGGAACAAGTTGCCCAGAGAGGTTATGGGATGTCCCATACTGGAGATATTTAAGATTCAACCAGACAAGCCCTGAATAAGTCCTGTTTTAAGAGGAGGTTGGACTAGGTGACCTCCAGAGGTCCCTGTTGCTCTAAATTGTTCTAGGTAATTCAGTGATTCTAAATATTTGAGTTACATGCATTCAGACAGAAAGCATATTTAAATGTTTCACTGCAGTTCTCTTACTTTTTCTGTCAAATTTTATTACGTCTTATGGTTTTACAAGGCAGATCTAATTTGCCCTTGTCAGGTTTCCTTAGAACATATCTTGAAGCTCTCTTGTAATCATATGTATAGAATCCCTTATAATTTAAACCTGTACAGTCCACATATTCTGACCTTAGTCACAAACTACTGACTGATCAGGAGAACTCAGATTTATTTATTTTTTTTCAGTGAGGAAGGAAAGATTAGGAGATCAGTAAGTGACATACACGTGTATCTGAAAAAAAAAAAAAAGTGAAAGGTTTGTCAGAATGTCTCATTCATAACACCATTGTGCACTTAACTAAAACATAGTATCTGCTATGGAAGATAACTCTTCTCATTGTGTTATAATAAAAATTTAGTCTATGGGATATAGTCCCAAATCTAGTGAATTTAATGGAAAGACTGCATTCAAATTTAACAAAGCCTTTATTTTTTTCTAGTGCATTTTTTTGCTGGGTTTTTTGTGGCTTTTTTTTTTAACTTTAGATAATACTTTGAGCCTAAAAATCATCAGAAACTGCTTCCTAACTGAAACTTAGTGTTTGATGGTCCTTATATGAAAATGAATCACAAACTGATAAAGTTGTAACCTTTTGTTTCTAAAAATCATGCTAATTTAGTTGTGGAAATCAAGACTGGGAGACAGGGATGGCTTGCTACCACTATGATTTAAAAATAAGATCACTTTTGTTTCTCACTCAAGTAGCCCAGATGGGAGAGGGAGGTAGCACCATTTCCTCCAAACCACTTATCCATAAAATTCCAAACCACTTATCCATAAAATGCTGAGTTTACAGATATTTTAAAATGCTACCATGTGAATAATATTCCTGTGCACATATTCTTAGTTTATGGGCACTTGCCATATGGCATTCCTGCAATTCAGTCTTTTTTCTTTCTCTTTTTTTTTAAACATACAGTAGTTGTGTCAGTCTCTCCCCATTGAATTCTGCTCTTAATTAATCTCTCAGTTAATGTAATCACCTCTTCTGTATTCTCCTAGTGAAGGAAGTGAGTTCTCGGGGGTGCAACATCTTAGGCAGGGAACAAAGGCTCTACTTTCCTCTGTCCATGTTAGAAAGTGCTAATGTGATTCTCTGTAGCTGAGTTTCTTAGCAAAGAAACTAAGGATTTACAGACCTCCGTCTTTCTCAGCTAAGTGGTTCTTCAGGGCTTTCAAGAGCTGACCTTGCAAAGGATTGTGTTCTTTTAATGCACTCCCTTTTAGAAAAGAGCTTACCTGTTTTCTTAGCCTGATGCAAATACTATTAAAAGAGGTTTCCATGGATACTAACATCAATAGGAAATGGAAGAGGGCTGTCCTCCTTTCTGACCCACTGGAGTTCCTCACTGTTGCTATGGCAAAGCTTACAGATGTCTCTAGTATTGTTTTGCATAATCTGATTCAGAATCTACAGTCTGGGCAAAAGTAATCTGTAGGGATGTGTAATTACTTCGGGGTAGAACAAGTGAAAATTTGTGACTGATGACAGTCTTAGAAGGTTTCTCAAATTTTAGGATAATTTTTGGACAAATAGCTTATTCTGCTAAATATCTTTCTCATGGGTCTCTGTCAAAGCCAGAAGCAGAAGTTTGAAAGAGAATGAATGTCAGTACCTTTTGAAGTTCTCTCATAGTAATTATTAATTAATTTGGAATTAAACTTTGTCATGTTACACCAGCTATCCCCTATGGTTAAAAGTAATTCTTAAGTTACAGACTAGTGAAGAACTACATTTTGGAATTTCCTTTTCCTGGATCAAAGACCAGGAAGGAAGCACCTCAGCTGATCTGATCAGGATGTGGATGTGACTGTAAACCCCAGCTTAAACATTCATGATAAATGGATACTAATATTTTAGAATTCTAATATCAAATAATGACTTTTGGTGTTATATAGCTTTTATTTTATTCATTTTATTCTTTGACTAGCAATGTTTTCAGGAATATGCATGCATTTCATAGAAGTTTTCTTAAAAAAAAAACCCACTCTTTCCCTACTTTCTCCAAAATACACGCATACAAAATAAAACAACCTACTCCCCCTGCGATCCACAAACCTTTCTCTAACAGTTAAGATATATTGCCTGTGTCCCAACACCTGGAGGTGGATATAGGATGTTTTGTCAAAAAGAAGAAATTGAAAATTGGTAGAAGAAATAACTGTAGGGGCACATCAACCAAAGAAAGGGTCTGACCTCCCCAGTAGGACACTATTTTATCATTTTATGTCACCTGGATAACTCTGTTTGCTTGAATCTTCTGTGTGTGTATTTTATTGTTTTATGTCCCATCCTGGTCACAGAGGGCACCTTTATTGTTTAGTAAGCAGAATTAGGGTGGCTGCAGTTTACATAGTCAATAGCAGTCAAACACAGAGGTCAGTGTCTATCACATCTTGGAAAAATTGGGGTTAGAGCAGGTGAAATTATCATTCCATTTTGTTTTTATGTCTCTAATAGAAAGCCACAGAGTCCCTGACCTCTGCTGCCACTCATGTCCTGCTCTAATAGCAATGTATAACCTTTGACACTCAATTAAAACAGGAAATAAGGCAAAGAAGGGGTCAGCATGCATGTTTGGCCAGTCTGAGCCTTTGAAATAAAACATCCAAGAAGGCTTTCAGAGAGGGAGGAAAGGGGAAGAAGAGAGGGCAGGAGGGAGAGAAAGAGGGAAAGGGGAAAGGAGGGAAGAAAAGAGAAAAGAAAGGGGGAAGGCAGCAAGAAGAGGGAAAAGGGAAGGGGGAAGGAAAAGAAAGCCCTTCCACCTTTCTATGTTGGGTGACCTTAAGACTTTAAGTGCATTAAAGCATCCTGCTGCATGGCAATTCACACACTCTCTCTCTCTACTAAAAGCAGAGGTCTGTCTTCCTGGCTGCCTGAGTGGGAACAAGGTAGACACCTTTGGGTTTAGAATTTAGTACACAGCCTTTTCTTTAACTAATTTTGCTATAAAATGAAAAATAAATTACTTGTTTTGATCTGGCGCAAGTGTACAAGGGGAAAGCAGGAGAAGAGTCACTTGATTTTGAAATCTAACCCCAACATTGCAAGCACTATGAGATCAGCCAAGAGAAATGGTTTGCAGATTATTCTGATATCTGTCACTGGATCTCAGAGAAGAGGAACCCCTATTACTTGCTCTTACTTGAGGGAACAGGTTTTTCCTAAGAATAAAAGAGCTTTAACTATCCCCAGTCTAATTCTAGATTATTTTCCATTGTGGGCTGCATATTGTTATGGATTTGTAAGGCTACATGACTCTACAGCAACCACATAATCTTACTTGCAGTAAACCACAGAAGGCAACCTCACTAATCCCAACATCTCATGACAAAATTCTGGCTGAGTTACAATGGCAGTTGCAGAAAGCTATTCAGTCTTGACTGAAATAAATCAACTAACGAGCCACCTGGCATGACTCCAGCTAAACTTTTTCCAGGGGTTAACAGGTCTTACTGTTAGAAAATGCACAGTTATTTTCTATTTGCATTTTTCTAGCTTCAGTTTTTAACTGCTGAACTGACATTTTTCCAGAATATTATTTTTTAGCTTGCTGAACAAAAACCAAAGGAAAAGAATCAGTTTGGGATTGACAAAAATAAAAATTTTTGCTTTCCCTTAAAAACTGTTTGAATTGAAAACAGTTAGATTAGCCTTCAGATAGTTTGGAGATTTCTTAAAAGCTATTTGACAGTGAAATGTACATATTTCAGAACTAAAGTACCACTATATTTTGCAGCAAAGAAAAGCAAATTGAAATGAAGTTTGAATTTTTAGGAAAGTGACAAGGTTTAATCAAAAAAAGTTAACAGATCTGATAACTTTTTTGGGTAAAAGATTTTTTCCTCAAAAAATATTACCACATGTCTTCCCACCTTGGTTTTTTTGAGTGTGAGATAAGAGTTGTATATTGCTGTAAATCTGTTCCTTTCTTCAAAGAAGGCAACAAAGCTCTAGAGGCATTTCTAAAGACTATTTCAGAGGAGTTAAAAACTGCATTTTTTGATTTGCAACACCTGCACATGATAGTTATGAATTACTGTAGGCAGACAGACCAATGTGTGAGCAACTGGTGGCAAGTTTAGGTTAGGGATTTCTTTAACCTAATCAGAAATTAAGGAAAAATTCCTCCTACAATTAAGACATATTCTTAGAGCATTTCTGTTTATTCTGTTCTTGGAATTCCCATTAGAGTTTTGCAAAGGCATGCAGATAAGATCATGCAATGCATTTTGTCCAGAGGCCTGGAATTACATCTGGGCTCACTAATGCATAGCTACATATTTTCTGGCAAATAAAAAATAATTTGATGACCAGGTAATTTAAGAAAAGAAACAAGAACATCAACAATGTCCTTTTTTGATGTAGAAATCCATAATGTCTCAATTCAGGGATAAACTTTAAGTCGGGAGGATCCCATAAATTCATGCCAGACTTCAAGCACACACTTAAATACTTTCCCAGCTCTTCAGGAACTAAAGTCTTAGTTTTGGGGGCATTTTACAGAGAGAAACACCCAAAAACACCCAACAAAAAAAAGGTACCTCTAAGTCTACACTACTATTGTGTAAAGCTGATATCTTCTTCGATGCCACAAAGACTGAAATATTTAAAACAAATGCAGAGATACAAGCTTGGGCACAGTCAATGTAAAGGGCCACAGAAATCAAGGGGAGTCTGTTCCATGACTTTTTATCATTAATTTTCTCAGCTGTGTGTGTGACTGCAGATCTTCTGCTGTGAAGGATCTTGAAGAAGGAAGCTGGGCCACAGGTTCCAGTACCTTCAACAGAGGTCAGCAGAAATTATGTTCCAGCCAGTTCATTTTAAGGTTTAATGGGCTGCAGCTTTTTTAGTATTCCTTTCTCCTTCTCGATTCTTTTTTTTTTCCCCTCCTCTTTTTTTTTTTCTTTTTTCTTTTTTTTTAATTTTTTCTCACAAGAGAGGCAAAGCCAGACTCTCTGGCTCCTAGTACTCCCTGACTGGTTGATTGCAAATGATGAGCAATGTTCTGAGTTTGGTTGTCACCACAGCTATCCAAAACGGATGAAAAGAGTGAAACATAATTGTTCAGATTAAATCAGATAGCGATAACTCACACGTTTCATTTGTCAGAAACACTCCTGCTGTCACTGAGGAAAGCCAGAATGGAATCTGAGCCCCACACTCAAAAAAAAAAAAGAAAAAACAGTTCTCATTCTCACTTTTAGTGAAACAGTAAAGTCTGCTCTGCAATGGCTTTCTACTTGAATGGACGGAAGGCTAGGAAGAAATAGGGAAGATAAACCCACTAACTGCTGTGTATTTTGAAGACCCCAAGCAAATCAGTCCCTTTTGTTTTCAAGATGAGGCAGTTTAGTTACTGTGGTTACAATAGACGATTCTCCACCGGTGAACTTAATATTGTGGACCTCTCCACTTCTAATCTGTGTTACCATGTTTTCTGTCCTGCAGATTCCTATCTACAGCTGAGAGATGAGAAACTTCCCAATAAACTTTAAAGTATATGTATTTTTCTCTACTTAAAATCCTTTTTTAAAAAAAATATCTTCCTTGTGACTGCATTAGCTCCTCATTTCCTGCATTAGAGACTAAAAAGTCAAGAGGCACCATCCATTCAGTCAGTTCTTTAAAAAAACTGTTTTTTCTGCATGCTTTTCTCCCACGGTTTTATTAAATATTTGTAAATCAGAATCAGTTAGCAACAGTAAACTAATGCATCTGCTTATTTGACCAAGTGCCCAGCACCTTACAAATCTGAAAAACATCTGGAGGTGATTTCTTAGAGACTTTGCAGTGTGGTTCTCACACCTTGCTCTGCTCCGCTCTTCTGTGACTGACATGAATCATACTGAAGACCATGCAACACTTTCCACTGAGATCTTGCAGCTTTAACTGGGCTGCCAGTGGAAAGAGCCTCACTTTGCAAGAGGGAACATGATTATTTTGAGAAACTTTGCCCTGAATAATAGCGGGAAGCATTGTATCTTGTCTAATATCTGCCTTCCTTTTTCTGCATATGGAAACTATGGATTGAGTTAAGGACAGGCTTCCTTTGAGTTTCCCTTACTTATTGCACCTACAGTTAAAATTATTCCGACATACATTGTTCCGTTCTACATTCAAAAGTGAAAATAGGAGATAAAACTAAAAATACTATCTCACTTGAATTCTAATGCCACTGCAGCCCTTAGTAACAGTCCTGTCTCCAGCTAAGAAAAAGGGAACAGATATTATCTATTAATCTTACGTAATGCGTAATCCAAATGAGATGTTGTTTTTATGATGCATTAGATCATTTATCACCAGAGCCAGCTGTCACTCCAATGATCTATTGATGTAATAAATCATAGTGGGACACGCTGATAAAGTGTTACTCAAAAGAGAGTGGTGTCCATATGAAAAGCAGTACTGCAAAAGTCAGAAAAAATAAATAAAAAAACAAAGTAACACAAAACTATGGCCTGGAACTAGATTCCCTACCACCAGACAAAGGAAGGAAAGAAAACACAATTAACTGCCAGCATCAAGATTTTAAATAGAGCTCTTATTAAAGCAAATGAAATTTTACCCCCAAACAGGATCAGGCTTTGAATGTCCTCTGAGTTACAATTTCTAGCATCAAAGAAACACTTGTGGACTGTTACTTCATACCGCTCAAAACTGAAATCCCAAGTGGCCACTTCAAAGTTTATAAGAGCTACCTAGCTGAAATTGTTTTCATTTGGGTTATACTTATCATTCAGAAATAAAAACCTGAAAAAAGAAAAGAGGAAAGAGTTCTGACATGACAAAGCATTTTGCTTTGACCCTTTCAGGCAAAAAGGTTTTGAGTTGTGCATTAAATGTTGGAACACAAAATGTGTTTGAACCTCAGTAAGGTGCGCTTTTTTTGTGAAAATAAAATTTTTTGATGGCTCTAAAAAGAAAACATTTTCAATCAATGTTTTTTATTATCATTTCTGCTTCAATTTGCTTTAGAAACTTAATTGAAGTGGAAATTTTACTACATTCTAATCTCTTATGATCAAAGATCTATTTTCTCTGGTCAGTACAGAGCAAATCTTTATACATAGAGAGATGAATGGATGCACGAATGGATATCTATCATCATGAATACAGCTGCTGGAGAATTTTCCATAATCCATAAAATTAGTCTATTTTCTTTGCAAGTACTGCAGCTTACACAGCCAAGTGAGGAATTAAATGCTTAGGAGTCTGTTCTGCTTTGACCAAAAGCAATAGCCCAACGGCCCCAGCATAACAAACCAGCTGTTAAGCTGTTGAGAGTCACTGGCTGCATTTTACATTGACTATAGGATCTGGGCCTCATTGTCTTTGACATGTGCCTCATAAAGCCTTGCAAAGTCCTATGTCTTTGAAAGATTACAATTAAGAACTTTGTTCAAGATGTCTACAAAAATAGCTAATGATACCAACACAAATAATAGACTACGGTAATTTTTTCTGGATTATTGTTAAAATGTAAAACTACTACAAATGTTACTTACTTTTAAGAAGCACAAAATATTTTCCACCTTTTAGAGGTTTTGGTTTTAAGTTCCAATTATAAAGAAATGCAGTTTAGTTATAGTATTCCTCTCACCTCTTTGCCTCTTTGCAGCTCATTCAATTATTTCTAATTATGTGGTGGTATGGCCAAGCTAATTTCAAAACACCATTCTACAAAAGCAAGTCATGTCTGTTCTCTGCTAAGAAAGACTGCTGGGCAGAGGGTCATAACGAAATTAATATTAAGCAAATGTGATGTTCTTCTGCAATCTGCAAATGGGTTTAAATCAGTCCCTGGGAGGGGAATTGAAAGAAGTCAAAATTGTCAGGAATAAAACAAGCATAAGACTTCAAAGCCTCAAACCAGTGCAGGATTTGTAGGGTTACAAGATCTGAACACTGTAACATTTGCAAAAGTAAAATCTCTTTTACTAAATTAACCAACAAAATAATACACTGGGAATTCAAACGGAGAGCATCTTTTTGCACTAGCAAGAACATTCCACTTCAGGGAAGTGACATTTCCATTCATTATTTTTCCTGGGGCAGTCAGCTTGCCATATAAGTCCCGCAAACCGATGCTTCCAGATCATTCAGAAAAGTAACAGCTTTGCTTCCTCTGTCGATATTACCCACTTGGAAACACTCTCAGTCCACTGGGGGTGAGATCACATATGACATGCAAAGAAAATATCATGACTGGGAGCAGAATTTACCCTAACTTTGTGTTTTCTGCATATTTATATATCTTTATTTGAACAGCCCAGGACACATTCATATATGTGAGAATCTCCTATATATATTTAGCACACTGCCATAATCACAAGGCTGCCTGTATTTGCCATGTTGAGGATCCAGGAATAATGCAAGTGGTGTTTGGTAAACTTTTGATGTGAGGTGTTTGTTCTGAAGGATAAATCAGTTCAGTTATGCACGCACATGGAAGTAACAATTAAGAATGTTGGCTACAAATGAGTTTTATACTGAAGTTCGATGTTAGCACAGATTCCAAAGCAAAGAAGTGAACTCACAGAGATCCAAGACATGAGAAACCATCTGCACACCCTCAAATAATAAAATCTACAGAGTACCACACTTCAGTAGCAGCCTCTCAGACTGGCAAAACTTGTCTAGAAATCTTGTGAGAATAGTTTCTCATTACTGTAAGCTTTTGAACATCCTAGTTTACATTAGAAATAATCAGAATGGAAATTCTGATGGAGTACTTCTGCTTCCTACTGGGATGAAAGTATAAAGGAGGTAAAAAATAAAGCATAAATTTAAAAAAAAAAAAGTTATAGCAGACTGTTTTGTACCTCAGCTACTGGATTCCAGTCTAGAGGGGAGGTTTCAGCAAGGTTTAGTATCAAGGAAGTTCATTCGTCTTTCTGAACACACTAAGAAAATTTGACTGTAACAGTACCATAACATGAACACTATCTAACCATCCTAGAACTGCACATATGCAGTTGCCAATCGATAATTTTCCAAATACATTTTTAAATTATATGGAAGATTCAGGCATTTAACATCTGTTGATTTTAATAGTAAATTTATTCTTCACAACACTCGGCCACAGATCAGACTATCTATACTGACATAGAATCTTAAATATAATCTTCTGCATTCCTTTTGCTTCACCTTATTTGATTAATATATACTTTAGTGAAAACTACATAACACACTCACAAAGAAATTCTGGTTCTATGGAGAGCAAAGTCTTAAATTTCACAAACTTCTATAAGAGCAGGATTTCATTTACAACTCCCATCCTACGACAACATCACACAATATAGGATTCAAGTGGTAACACAATACCCTTTAGGATTTTCCTTTATCTTAGGTCACTGATGAAAGTAGCCTTTATTTACTGACAATTTTTAAATAAACTTGAGGTATGCTGTTTACACCAAAAAAAAAAGCCAAGAAATAACTGCTATGTAGAAAGGAGGGATAAAAGGAGTGAAATCAGTTTCTGGAATTAATTAGAAGATAATATTCACAGAGGAATGGGCCAGTGCCACAGATAATTATCACTTGAGATTATGCAGTCAAAAAGGCCAATTGAGGCACCAAATACAGCTAATGAGAATTCTTAATTGATAATTTTTCATGCTCTTGTATTAATCTTGTATTTTACCCTTAGTTCATCACGCATACAGAATCATTTAGTCTGCTGCCCCTGTGCTCACAGATGCCTGTGTGGCCAGAGAGGAAGCTTTAGCCAATATTGCAAAGAAGGTGGGGAAAAAACAAGCCCAAGAACTTGTTTCTCCTCTCAGTTACGACTGTGAAAATTAGGACTAAGTTCCATGATACCTGTGTGGTCACTGCAATAGAAAGTAGACATCAGTTAGAAGATACAGCCCAAAGACTCCACTAGTCACCTCTATACAAGGCATACATTTCTCCCTCATTTTCAGGAGGCAGATGTCATCACTAAGGAGTCTGCGATCCCTCCAGACCCATATTCTGCCCTTTGCAGCTTGCCAATTTCTCCTGCCTCATTTGTTCAGTCAATATTCCATTCAGGATTTTCAAGGTTAGGCCCATTTATTATGATAATGATTTTATCAAATTAGATGTTACTGATACTTAAAAAAAAAAAAAAAAAAAAGTGTGGTCCAATTATTTACAGAGAGAAAAAGAACCTTTTTTGCTTCAGGCTTGTAAACACATTTCTTGGATGTCCATAGCAGTCAGGTCCACAGACAAGACACCAGACACAAGCCAAGACACAGTGACAAAGACATGTACACTCTCCATCAGAAGCATAACCTTTAATGAACGATAGGAAAGTAAATGCATTTTACTTCTGGCTTTCACTCTCCTCATCCATGACAAATAAAAGGCAAAAATGTAATAGAACCTTTCAACCTTTTTCCCTTAGGTCTTATGTTAACCTTGGGGCAGATGTGTGCTTATTGAGTGGTCATGGCTTGGAAGTAGGTTACTTCATCAAGATGTAGGAAGCCACCTCTATGCACCAGAAAGGATGGAGATTCAGTGTTAGCCAAACAAAACCACAGTAAAGTAAAGGAGAGAGAAGTGAGACAGAAACCCTCCAGAGAAAACCTAAAAAGGGGGTAAATCAAAATCAATGGGTTTTTATTAGTCCTGAACTCAGTCTTCCTCTCACACCACTACGAAACTTACAAAGGATCTATTCCTTACTACTCTCTCTTTATTATACTGCAGTTTCTGTGTTGTCTTGGTTTGATGTGCTGTTTTTCACCTCTGCCACCAGCAGGGCAGACACCCCTGGTGAAACTGCCGCTCTTGTCACCACTGCAAGTTTCAGCTTTACCCATCCCCTCTGCCAGCCTACCTAAGCTCTGTCTCCTGAACATTTCAGCAGTGACTGTCAGGGAGGTAATGGAAAGCTTACTTCACTAAAGCACTTCCAGATGCAAAGTTGTGACATCCTCAGGCACAGCAGACTTGAAGGTAGACTAGAGTAATCCATTCAATCTGGTATTCCAAAGACACATATCTTTGAATAAAAACCCCCACTAGCCCCCAGGCGCTATGGTGCCCTGGCATTCAGAACATGTCTCTACAAGTCCTTTGAACTTGCACAAACTTAAATCAGGAAGTTGTAGGACTAAATACAAATTGTGAATAGCCACAGAATGAAAAAAAGAATCTTGCAAAGTATCATCCTAGAGAATGTTTCAAATAATGTGTGGCACTGGAGAGCCACTGCCTCGATTTTAAAAGTCATTTAGCAGCTCAATGGCATGTCTGCATGGCATAATGCATGATCAATAAATATCTAAAGGGCGGGTGTCAGGAAGATGGGGCCAGACTCTTCTTGGTGGTGCCCAGTGACAGGACAAGGGGCAATGGGCACAAACTGGAACACAGAAGGTTCAATCTAAACATAAGGAGACCCTTTTTTGCTGTGAGGGTGACAGAGCACTGGAACAGGCTGCCCAGACAGGTTGTGGAGTCTCCGTCTCTGGAGACATTTAAAACCCATCTGGACATGTTCCTGTGTGGTCTACTCTAGGATCCTGCTCTAGCAGGGGGGTTGGACTAGATGATCTTAGGAGGTCTCTTCCAACCCCTACCACTCTGTGATTCTGTGTGATTCTGTGATCAAGCAGCAGTCCCTCAGCTGGTACAGAATGAATTTGCTCTAGAAACAGAAGCAGCATAGTTACAACATGCAGTCATTGTACAGGGCAACTGGGCTTGCAGCACAACTGTTCAGCCCTGTTCAAACTGTGAACCAAAACACCTATCAGAGCTTGCACTTGAGCCTCTCTGCAGGTACTCATTGCACTGTATCACTCATGCTGGCCTGAAAAATAGCTGAGATACAGCTAACCACAGTTACGTGGTGTAGATGCTCCAATAAAAGCCAATGGGATTTTGCATCCTAGCCAGCTTAGAGAGAGTTGAGCTAATACTTACCTGACATGCAAACTGAAATTCTGCTATATTGGCAGGATTGTGACCAGCAGATCAGTATTGCAGAATATACACAGCAGAAGCTTAGATCAGAAATGCAACACACTTAAGGATTTTACCTAGGCAATGCACCAGCAAAAGTCACTTGCTTTGCTAAAAGAAGGAAGATGGAAATTTAGCTCACCAGTTTGAAATTGACCCATAATTTCAATAATGACTTTTTTTTAATTGTCATTTCCAACTGTTTCCAAGTTAAATATGTTCTGCTTTCTAATTGCATGTCACTGAGGCTTTGGGCTTGTCATTTCATTTCTCATTCACTGAGATGTTCAAAGGCTGAAGTGTGCTTCACCATTTTCATGAACTAATTAGAGCTTCTTTTAATTGTAGGAGGGACACTATCAGTCCAATGCCAGCCAACTTGTATAAGGTCACAAAGCTGCTAATACTCCAGGTGGTGTAACTCATTCTCTCATTATGCTTAATATCATTGCTCTGGGTTTTGGCATTATATTTTCAGGTTCTGTACATTCAGGTTTGAGTTTAAAGTCAAGTTACAAAACTTACATTACTGAAAATGTAAAGTAATTGTAGTAAAGAAACCATCTTGTTTATCACTCACCAACTGGGGAATTTTCATCCCTAATTTCCTCTCCATTACGAACAATTCCAGGACACCATTCATTTATTCTAATCAAAAAAGTGGTTGCATGCCAGAAAACTCAAAGCTTACATCCTCCTCTGCTGTTTGTATGACTCCAAGGCAAAATAACTGACTTGAATCTGAAACTCAGACTTGCACAGTGCTTTCTGCTCCTTTTAACTCCCACCAGTGTAGCAGACTCCACATCTTCAGAAATCAAGACTTTCTCACAGAAAAGGGACAAATAGAAAGACTTCTTGAAGGCACCTTTTTTTTTCAAGATTTTGTTTTCCCCTTTAATCTAACATACCAGGAGGGCTATTATAACAGCAGATAATGACTCATTGTCTTCTCAAAACTAGCAACTTTAATTAGTACAGAGAATCAAATCAAGACTAAGAAGATTCAAAAGAATACACACATCATCACCTAAATGTAACAGAAATTAGGTTTTCTCCTTAGAGCAGATGGAACAAAACAGAACTTACTGCCATTCTCCAGCAATGGGAAGAACTCATCAGCTGGTGTCTCCTACTGGGCTTTCTCCATCTTTTCCGTTCCCTGCTCACACTGGCTTTTATTAGAGCAAGATTGAATGTTTAATAAGTCCTGCTCTGATACTATCTTTTAACAATAGCTAAGTACAAGCTATTAAAGCATACTTCCCGTGATATAAAAAGAACCTGTTCCCATGATACCTCCATGGAGTTACACTAAAAGATGCCACAAGACTGACAGATCCAGATTCACCATTCATTTTCAAATAACCACAATAATCACTGGAGTCAATATATTCTGTGTGCTGTTTTTCAGTCAGACAAGCTCAAGAGAGACTAAGAGAAAACACAGTACAGGCGGTGGGCTTTTCTAAATCTTTCTCTCCTTGTCATTCAAATGCACATACCTGCTGTGCTGCATCACAAGGGACTTAAAAAGGGACCTGGTTGCTTCCTGCTGTTAGATACAGTGATACTTAACTAAAATTATGCATCTTGGGAGTGCCTATAAAAAAAGGTACTTCTGTTC
Source organism: Podargus strigoides (assembly GCA_028020825.1). Taxonomy (NCBI): domain Eukaryota; kingdom Metazoa; phylum Chordata; class Aves; order Caprimulgiformes; family Podargidae; genus Podargus; species Podargus strigoides. The sequence continues at coordinate 95,342,374 of CM051663.1, forward strand.
TCTGCAGCACACACCTGAGGGGTGGTAGCGCTCAGAAGATCTTTCCAAGTCTTGGCTAGAGCCAGCAAAGGTAATAAAGGAGTTTCTTCTACTGTGGTTTGGCATGAATTCACCCACATAGTAAGATCAACATAAATAAGAATTGGAGTTTAATTGCTAACTCTCTGTAGTTAATTACTTTGGAATACTTTTGTATCAGCTTGTTTTATCTTGAGAAGGGGAAATATTTAGCACCATTATCTCATCTGTATCAAAAACAAATTTTAAAAAAAAAGCACATAGAGTAGCAAGATGACAAGCAAAATTAATAAAAGTGGGACTTGAGGGCAAAAGGAGCTCCTGGTTAATATACTAGCTCAAATAGTAACCAGAAACCTTGAAACAAAAGTCTCCATCAGCAATACTGAGCTCCTAGGATGAAGCTTTCTGTGCACACAATGTGTAGTGGAAAGACAAAAGCCTCAAATCTTGGATACTTCAAGGAGGTTTTTCTTGTTAGACTAATGACTATGTGCAAAGGCACTTTTCTGTGTATACTGCCCACTGGAAGGTAAAATAAAACACATGTACATGTTGCTTTTCAAGCATAACACAAATCTACCTACGTTTTTCAACCTGGTTGGTTTAGTGAGTCTGCCTTCAGCAACAAATACTTGAGACGCTACATGATATTGCATGAGTGATAGAAAGAGTTCTGCTGTTAGTTCTGATGAAGTTCTGACAGTCTGGTAAAAAGGCTCCTCTGTCCTACCTATAGTTAATTTGTGTTTTGCTTACAAAATTATCTGGTTTATGTTGTATTAACAGTATTTGCAGTAAGAATAATCTAGGAATATATGGAGAGAGTGCTCAGCACTAAAAAAGTACCTCTGCTAGTAAGTGTTTGTAGCACTTCAAAGGTACTCAGTGTCAGATCAACTTTGATCCCATTATTGCTGCTGAACTCTTTAACCTTTAACTCCAAGAAAAAAGGGAATTGATAGCAGCATTTTTCATGCTTTTTTCATTCATTTAATTTTGCTTCTTTTTCTGTTCATGGAGTGGGAGGAATCCTTTATCTCTTTCTTCAAGCTGACTTTAGGTCTTCATAAATGAACAAAATGTTCAGTTAAATTGATTTATACTAAAGAACAAAACACCCAAAATTTTCTGTGCAGTCTCTTTATTCCTTCGGTATGACCTTGCTCTTTTAATACCAAATAAGCCTGTGTGGCCTTTTGACTGCAAGCATCATTAGGCTGTCATCTCCATTAGGCTGTCATCTCTTTGACATTAAGATTTGGATTTTCAAGTACCATAATTGTTTCTACCTAATGCTTTTATTTTTTAAAAAAATAAAGACAACATGGTAGTGTACAGCCTACTTTTTCCTATTAACTCTCCTCTTACTCAACTTCTTCATTTACCTTTAAGTAAAGTTTTTTTTCAGTTGTAAATGCATCTTTATTGCCCACCTTTCATGTGAGTAGGTTCTCTGGCCTCTTCAAGGATTTGACAAGTGACCATTGATGTTACAGGCAACTCATTTTATTAATCAGGTGTTTGTCCTGGCTTTGCTATAATTTCATTGTTGATAACTGTGGATAACTCCCTATGCCTTCTCCAAAAGATATGTTTTCTATCTGTTTGCTATTACTAAAATTGCTAGCCTTGACAGAGCACTACCAAACTACTCTCTCAAAAAACTAAAATCAAAACAATGTTTGAGGAAAAAAAATAAAATAAATTAACTCTGATCCAGTGAACAACCCTAGTAAATGTGACAGTAATGAGATAACTCATTAGCAAGCACTATATCTGTGGGTCTTCAAATGGAAAGTTCTCTTAACTTTTTCTGGTTTTCTTTGTGGCAGTCACAGAAGAGACAAGGCCACAGTGAGAGAAATATCTAAAGCATAGCTATTTTCCACCCGCCGTGGTATGCATGAAAGATTTCTTTCCTCTTGCATCTCTCAACAGCACCTAGGCTCCATGATGGCTGGCCACGTGCACCATGCAGATAGAAATGACAGGTGAAGGCAAGAGCTTTCTGTAACAATGATCACGGATTTTCTGTGGGAGCAAAACTTATTTTACTGGGCTGTGTATCATCTTAATACAGTGTGTGCAGCTGTGGCTGCTTACCAGTGCTGTGTGGCAGGAGAGATAATATCACACTACCCAGAAAAAAATGAAAGTTATTGCAGCAAAGCAGAGGTCTGTGACACCTGTAAATTATAAATGTGCCTAAAAGGATGCAATTAACCTTGACTGTCAGTATAAAGGTACTAAAATAGTCAATCTGACAACAGATGCAAGTATTTTCTAACACTGCAATGGCATAACCTAACAAAATTTTATAAAGCTACATATGCAAAGTGATCACTGAAGGGGAAATAGAGGTGTATCTGCCCAGAAGAGACATCCAGGAACAAAAGTTGCCAGACAAAGAAAAAGGTAAGCACGGGGGACTACCACCAGGCAGGACAACCTTCTGAATAGACAAGGAATACTAGCAAGAGAAAAGAAAACAAAATAATCAGTAATGAAGCAAAAACCTTCTTTCAGCCAAGGGGCAATAGCCTAAAACCATCAGGTGTCATCAAGGAAAGCTAGAGAAAAAAAGAGGACAAACTCACTTTGGCTCTGCTTCTCCGGTCCAACAGCTCTCAGGCCTGATCACTGTGACCTCCATGACCAAGTGCCACCATGTACCCCAGACATCAGCTCGGACTGTATGGCATCAGTCCCTTGGTGCTGCATCCTCAAAGCTCACTCATGATATTAGTGTGGAAGACTTACATATTTGTATACATAGTTATTATGATTAATACCGTGCAAGAGCTGATTTTTACTAAGGAATTAATTTAGCAAAGCTTTTTTTTTAGAGTTTAAAACTGATCTTATTCATTCACTGACCTGACGCCACCACCACAATCTCTGTAACTGCCTAATTGATACGTATATATAGATATAAATTCAGTTGCAACATTAGAATTCTACTTACTGGCAAAGACAAGAACCCTAGATGTCTAGCGCTTTGCCAAATGCCTTCCTTCAAGAAGGCAGCAGTAACAATTTGATTTCTATTTCTGAAAACAGAAATACAAAGGCAGCTGCTTTTAAAACACACATTACATGAAGTGGTTGGAAATGCGTTTGCCTCGTGAGTTCATGCAGTTCCACTCACTTCAGCAGAACTGTCACTTACTATTTTAGAAAGAAGAAATTGATAAAGCCTGCATATTGGCAAGATGACCTCTCTTTGTTGAACAGCAACAGGAACACGTGGAAGCAAAATAGTTAATGTCCCACAGGCCTTTGTAGGACTTTTTGTTAAGAAACATTTGCAGCTAATGGTTTTGCCAGTCAGCACCATTTAGTTAACAAAGGAATTGAGTGTTTGTAAAAGGATTTAGTGTCTGGAGCCTCCCTATCCGAAGGATTTCAGTCACTGTTGTTATTTACCAAGTCTTGCTTATTTAAAAGGGTTTGGTGAAGAACAGGTTGTACAGCCTAAAGGTTTATAAACTCCATTATCTGCCCCTTTTAAGCAGAGTTCACATCAGCAGAGGCTGTTGTGCTGCTAATCCAGGGTCTCTTTTACCGCAATAAACTGTTCCCGCTCTGACATCACCTAAATTGAATTTGCATTATTTTGGGCCAAAAGACAGTTCTGGGACTCAGACTCACACATCTCACTTGGCCAGGAGGATGGCAGGCTGTTCCCTGCTGAAACGCCCATCGCCCTTTGGAGGGGTACGGCACCTCCTGAGATCCCTCCCGGGGCTTCGTCCGAGCGTGTGTGGATGGCTGCATCCCAGCTTGGAACACAGGCTGGTCCGGAACTCGGCTGCTGCCTTCCTCAGCCTGACCCCCGTCAGCACGGTGGGCTGTTGTCCCAAAAGTGAGGTCGTTCACCCGGTGTGGGAGATGTCAATGTACACACAGAGCAGAGGTGGTTTATTCCAGTTCTGCGCAGAAAGGGATGCTGGGCGGGTAACTCCACAAAGCTAGCAGAACTTACCCAAATGCAGGTTCTCTTTTATAGAACGAAATATGCAAAACTACCTTATCTGTAGGTGTATTGATATCGTGTACCTGTGTGATTGCTTAGCTGGCCCCTTGCTTCCATTTAAAGTGACAGCGCTGCTGGTTTTTACTGGGTGTGCTCAGAGGGAAGGGGGCTTCTGTGTGTAGGGGTCACTTTCTCAAAGATTAATCTTTTTTTAGCATCTTTTAGTATGTTAATGAGGTACATTCGCAACAAGTTTAATCAGTCAGAGCTTCCCACTATCAGTAATCAGTGCTCCAGGCCAGAGACGGTTAGCAGTGAGTATCTTCCATTCAACTCCCCAGGAAACCTCCTCCTCCTCTGATCATATTGAACTGTTTTTGTTGTTTTCTTTCGCCCTTGAAGACGAAATCAGTATACATCCTAGGCCATTCTGTCCTCCTGACGTCATTGTGGCCGGGAGGATCCTCCCATGATTCTTTTTTTTCAAGTCTCGTGTGTCTGTCCGGCTGGAGATACACCTCAGCAGCCGAGACTGAGAGGTGATACTTGGGTGGCATGGGTCCCCTTGCTGAAATGTGTGGAAATGGGGACCGGGCAATCAGGGGACATTTTGGCACCCCAAAAGGCACTCCAAGATGTTTTATATGTATGTATTGCTCTCCTAAAACCTGCAAGTAGGTAAGTTTCCTATAGAACAAACCCTAACTTATATAAAAGTCTGGATGTGTTCCTGTGTGGTCTGCTCTAGGATCCTGCTCTAGCAGGAGGGTTGGACTACATGATCTTTGGAGGTCTCTTCCAACCCCTACCTTTCTGTGATTCTGTGATTTAGGGAGTGCCTTGCAGTCCAGAGGACCCTAATTTCAGTGGGATGTATTTATTTGCATGAGAGGTCTCCAAAACAAAATTGGGATCCCAAACCAGAAGTCAGAGAGACTGTGCTAGCAAGTTCTTGCATTAATTGGAATAAGTGGATTGAAAAGATGTTTACTGAACATTAGGAGGACGGTAAGAGGTGCCAATGACTCAAACTGCAGGCCTAGTAACTGGTATTTGTAGTTTGGGTAGTAGTTTGTCTCCTAATGGAGACACTGAGCATCACAGAGGAAAATGGTGAATTGGAGGGGAACAAACATCACTTAATTCTGCAAATAACGTGCCTAGTAGAAATGGAACTCTTTTGTGGAGTCTGATAGACAAACACATACCATCCTGCTTGTAAGTAAGAGGTGGCTGGATAGCACAAACTATGGTCAGCCAGTATGATTGTCCATGGCACTGGAGGTCCTGGTGACAAAGGATGTTTGCATAATTTCCTGATCCAAGACACATATTTTTTTTGGCTTTAAATATTTTTCTTTTCCTAAGGAGCTTGAACACTTTTAGGGATCCTTGAAGACTTTTCCCTTAAGAATGACAACAATTTGGTCACAGGGATGACCAGGTGACAGGTCAGTACTGTTCTGCGGGACAACCCCTTGCACACACACACCTTGAGTATACATGCTAAAGGCACTCACTGATGAAGGGGAATCAGCACAGGAAAAGGTGCTGAGATAACATTCAGACTTCTTCTTGGCTTGGGGAGCCAGAGATACCAGGTTCATTCACCAAAGCAGCAGGAACTTTGCTTTAAATGTTTCAGTTCATACTGAATATGCTCTAAATTAACTATTTGACCACAACTGATTGAGATGAAGCATTTAAGGATGAAGAACAGGGGGCAATCAACTGAAAGAGAGACACCCCCTTAGCCCCATACAGCTGCTGTGAGGTGCCCAGTGATTTCTCCCAAGTAGATATTCCTGAAAAGATATTACAGGTGAGGTAGAGAGACTCTCTTACTGCTCAAAAAAACCTTCCCACTCTGCTTTTAAGCTACAGTTCACCTGATCACTTCACACTAACTGTAGTAGAACTATCCAGGAGGCAGGAAAGACGCTGCAGTGAAACTGGAAGGAATAATTTTCAGCTCCCTGCAAACTACCATGAAAATGGCTTTGGGAATAAAGCAAGAAGAAAACCAGATATACCTGCTCTTGTTTGTGTGGCCCATTCCAGTGGACCCACACCAACAAAGCGGGGGTGATTGCAGCTATATGACAGGATTGGTTTGCTCAAAGTTAATCTTGTATGCATATTTTTCAGATATTTGTCAATTCCAAAATAATGTTGCCAATAGGATGAGAGCAATGGAATGCTTTAGTGAAGTCACTGAGCTCAATGTCTACATCATTCAAATGTTGGTATATCTACGGATACAACTAATAATACAACTAATAACAGAAAGGGAAACTTGAAGCACCTTAATATGTGATTTCCCTCTGTAGCTTGAACAATCGGGAAGAGGCTTTAATTTTGCCAGAAGTTACTGGTGTAAAGCATTGAAGCTTGTCATTATTGTTCTCATTCTTGAATCTTCATATTGTTAGGACACCTCTTCAACAAAACAATATAGGGCAGCAGAAGAAGATGAGCATAGCTGCATACCATAAATTATAGGGACCACTTGTAAATTTGCAAGTCGACCTTATTCAGATGGCTAAATGCTCTGATTTTGAATATGTCCTTGCCATTTTAGATACCTTCTCAGGACAGGTAGAGGCCTGATCTTGTAAACATGCAGATGCAGTGACTGTAGCAAAGAAGCTGCTTTGAGAACTGACTCCTGGCTTAAGCATCCGCCATAACAGCAACAGGGAACCTGTTTCACCAGATAAGTCATGCAAAAAATTTGTGTAGCCCTACAAACAGAACCAAAGCATCATTGTTCCCATCACCCTCAATCCAGTGGGGCTGTAGAGAGTAAAAATTCCAATTTGAAAACCAAATTGGCAAAGGTTTTTGCATAGACTGGCCTGAAATGCCTGGATATGTTACCTCTCCCATTAATGTACATCAGAAGCATTGTGAATAGAAAACACAGGCGGTCACTTCATGAAACTTTTTAATGGGCAGACCCATGCAACTGCCTTACACAGCACTCTTAAATCCCATACAGGACCCCTTACAACTGACTGTGAGAGACTGACAGTCTTGAAACACGCAATTTTGTTAAACTTTGACTGCAGAAGCATGAAAAACAGACTCTGATTTTATCTTTATAGTTGCTTTATGTGATTGATTTAAACCTGCCTCAGCAGGGAGGCTCCAGCAGGAGTGTGACCAAGGTGCAGCTGGGGCTGGCATCTCCTGAAGGATTCAGATAAACATACAAGGACCAGCTGAGACCAAGATAAGAAACTTGTGAGCTTTAACAACTGGAAAGATGAGCTAAGACAAGACCATACATGGAAGAGGAGGCCCAGAGTTCCCCTCCCCTGGACACCTGAGGAGACTTAACATGTAGGTGTTAGGGGAATATAAGCTTGGAGTGATGATCTCAACAGTGCCAGGGTGTATTGACACCCAGTGATAAGTATACAGACCAATGGCTATGTCTCAACATAGTGTGTGTCATGCTTCACCCACCCAGTGCTGTACTATTGTGGGGGACTGCCAGGCTCAGCATCCCCCGTCCTGCATCTAAAAGAGAGATACCACAAACAGGATACATTTGTTCTCAGCATCCTCATTCCTGCACTTGAAGGGAGATAAGCAGGACAATTCCCCATTTCTGCATCTGAAGGGAGCAGGACAATTCACAGAAATACTACAAACAGGATGTATTGGTGCACATGCTCCAGCAACAAGGAGGTCTCCAAGAGGAAAACAAAGGAGGGATGGAGACTGCTCCTAAGGACCCTCAAACGGCCCCTGGAGTGATACCTGGTGCCTGCACTGGTAGGCTGGACGTATGCAAAGCAGTGTGTGGCAGAAACACCTACCCAGAGTAAGCGGGTGGAGAAAGAGACTATATCTAGCAACAACAGCTCACAACTAGTTTCAACATCTTCCCCAGCAATCAACAACCGGTCTTGCGAGGCGTCGCTGGATCCGTGGTGTTAATGCCCGGCTCTCTGTTCTATCTCTCGTAATTTATTCTTATATCTCTTATATCTCGTGTTTATTCTTATATCCACTCCTTTCCTATTGCTCTTTGATTTTTTTAAGTACACACAACTTTGTAATAGAGAGTGCATGACATTTGACCTCACTTGTGTCTTAATTTCACCTCTGGGATCAAAATGAATCTCCCTTGGCCGAATCAGGTCCAAACACTGACAGATGCTGCTCTTCTAAGAGGCATTAGTGAAATGTGTAAGGGCTTTCCATAAACAGGTGAATGAAGCCTCAATTAAATCCACCACTGAAGTCTGTCACTTCTCAAAACGAGCAGACTGGGTCTACATTAAGGTATACCAGTGAAAACATGCACTTCAAATGCACTGGCAGGGACCTTATTGGTACTGGTAATTACTAATACTGTGGTGAAGTGCAAGGGGATCTGTCCAACTGGATCTGTGCATCCCAGCGTGAATGGGTCACACCATCTTCCTAGACAAGGCGGAGTGTCCAGCACAGATGGATGATCTGGATGAACCTCCTTTGATCAAACGTCAACAGAAGTGCAAACTGCAACATTTGCACAAACATTCCTCCCTGGCTAGGTAAATCAGAATTAGAAAGAGCTATCATAAAAATTCTGCTGTAATAGAAGATATGGGTACTGCTATTTCAGCCTTATATTTAGAGGTAAAACAAGCATCACAGGTAGCCCACAAAACAGAGTGGTATTAGATTATGTGCTCATTGCTTAAGGAGGTATATGTGTGTTAGTTAACACTACTCGTACCAAGATCAGAGAATAGAAACAAATGGACAGGCTTTCATATGATACTGCAAACCAGACAGCTGGGAAACAGTACAACCTTGTTTCTGGTGAAAGAAAACAGTCACTGGCACTGAGAAGACTGTTCCATCACTTGACTTTTTGTATACATGGGAGTCATTGTATTTTAAGGTATTCTAAACACCATACACACAAGCCGCACAAACAAGACATGTCAGCATTTCTTATGGTACTTATTGGTAACTGGAAGCCTAATATGGATGAATTAAACATTTGTTTTGACCTGCTAAATTACAAGTCACAGATCCCCATAATCTCTAGCACAGTGCTCGTTTCATGTGCAAGTACCTTGTGCTCAAGTGCTGCAGGAACATGGTCAAGTAGCAACAACTTTTTCAGAAAGCACCTATTTTGACAGAGAAATGAAGGCATAAATGCTGGTGTGCAAAAAGTAAAAAGCTGGCCAGGTCTTCCAACATCTGTAAATGAAACTCAAAACATTGAAAACTATATTCCATATATTTAAAAGCTATTTGCTCACAGAGTTCAGATGCTTACAAAGATGAGCTCAATCTTAAGACCTTTATGAATGAGATTTTCAGCAGGACACACTGTATAAATTCTTACATCCCCAGATCCATTCTTGGTAATGATGAGCTATAAAAAGCAGGATATAATCTATGTGAAGTGTTGCTTCATCAGTCCACATAATAGCAAATGAGGATTCATGCCACAAATCTCCACTGCATTTATCATATTTAGTGGTTATCTCAGCAGGGTACTGCTTTTCTCATGCTACCTGTGGAGGAAATCCTTTGAATCAAGAAGAGAAAGGAATGAAAAAAGTTTATGTGGTGCCTGCTCATCTAACTTTACTGAGTGCTCTAACTTTAAAAAGAATTTATTGGTGGTATTATGAATTACATTGATAATCAATGCCTTATTTCTAATACATAATTAAACAAAAATTTTATTTTGGTATAGTAACAGTATAAATGCTGATTGTTAACTGTGAGTTGTACTGTCTGCTTTTCTTTCCCTTTACCGTGACAGTGTAACTACTGGATACTGGCAATAATTAGCCACGTTCAGAGACATTGCTTGTTTCAAAAATTCAGTGTGTTATCAAAATAAAACACTCTCCAAGCGATCATGATGTTGATACTGCAACTTGTTGAACTTTAAACCATAAATAGGATGACAGTATTGAAAATTAAGCTTTTAAAATTAAATGTGTATTAGACTATAATTTTACCACATGAAAACATGTTCATTCAAATAAATTGGTTTATAGACTAATTGTTTAAAAATCAACCCATTATCATTAAATTCAACATTCTGAGGAAGTCATAAAAGCTTAATATGAACTCTTCATGGTGGAGATCTCTCAGTAGTATACAAGCTATTAAAATTTTATAAAGTTTTAATATATCTATGGAAAACATTCTCAATCATGTAGTCAGGGATTTTAATCTGGTATGTATTTGGCTATTCTAGATGCAATCTTTTGTGTCATGAAGTCTTGCTAAAAACATTACAAAACATTTTTACAATTAAGTACTAGAGCTAAAGACAACACAAAGTGTTCTACAGAAATCTACAATATTTTGGACAGACTGTTAACTTTTTACACTTAGATCTTGCAAATGTCTACAGCTTTCAACAGAACAAGCCATCTGACTACTCCTCATTAGCAACGACACATTAATCCTTACTGGACACAAACCCTGATACAGTCCATTGACTCTACCTAGGTAGTGTAGCACACACATAGTCATATATGGCTACGACAAAGAATAAAACAAGCAGTCAGCTGCTGCTCATAAATTAGAAAAAACATTACAACCCTCCCCCCCCATGTTTATGCTTATAGTTTGCTTGTACACTATAGCTGATTCTTTATTTTGTTCTCTGGCCTGTTAGCAGTACTTTTCACTTGGCTTTTCCAATTTATTTTCAGATGACATGATTGCAAGCAGCAAAATCTCTAAGCAAGATTTTCAAAAGGAGGTAAGAGACTTATCCTGTTGGGAGTGAGAGTGAAAGGCCTTTAGACACTTTGGAAGATCACACTCTTATTTTTTCATTGACTGCTTTCACCTCTGTAAATACAGTCTGCCAAATACTTACGCAGCACTTAGGATGTCAATTTGAAACAAAAGTGAGTTTTAAATAGAGTGTGGATCTTGCCAAGCCCTCAGCACAACAGAAAGTTTTAGCCTTTGAGCATCTAATTTGGACAAAAGGTAAACATAATGCATTCACACTACACATGATAACACAATAAACCAGAGTCACTAACATGCTTATTCATTGTCTTCCTCAAAGATTTTTTAAAAGACTATTAATAGCATTGGGTTTTTCTGATCTCCAAGATCCTTCATAATCGGAGACATAATTCTTCCTCCTTGAAATAAGTAATATTTATTTTAAAATTTCCTCTGCCTCATCTCCAGCCTCTGTTAAACACCTTCCCTTCATCCCTTCTATGCCTGCAATCAGTACATCCTTAATATCCATGGACCAGAAGCAACAAATGAGAGCACCAAGACTTCTTAAAACCCTTCTGGTTTTTGCTTGTTCAGTGTTTCACAAAATCAGTCCATGATATAGACAATGCACATAAAGTCTTTCCTTTACCTTTGCAGAGACACATGTACATACTAAGTACGGTGTCTGCAAATTGGAATATAGCCCATTTTTGTTTTCATTCAAATGTTTGCTATATGTGTGTTATGAAGTTCCTTGATTAGTCCCTCAGTTGAGAGTATATTATTTTTTAAAGAAACTCTTGCTATTAATTTAAAATGAAAATGACTGAAAGTGATATTCCCTAAATGTTTTGGAAGTGCCTCAGCCTTTGTTAATACTTAATTGGAATATGCCTGAGGCACTTAACATACCTTAACTTCATATTCACTGTTGTTTAATTTTACACAGGATGAAGGAAAATTTTAAATAACAGCATGTCTATGGGCAATGAGACAGAGTGGTGCACATCTAGGGTTAATGAAAATGACCTTTCGTAAAAATTATATCATCAAAGTAAACAAAACGAAACACTCCTTTCAAAAGAAACAAAGAATATCTAGCACAGTTCTTTTCCCAATACTGGTAATTAGCAGGCTTTCTGTTGACCATCCTGAATCACTATTATTTCCTTTACATAGCTGGTTTGGTTTTAAGCACATATGTTAAGCAAAGCTAAGATATAAAGTTTCAGCATGTGGGGACACATCTTTACCAAAAGAAAGCTCAGACTGAAACCACTGAGTGTCTTGTTTGAGCAAGGACTTCAAAATCTACTTTTTCCTGCATTTGACCCCTTACTAAAACCTGGATGACTGTCTTTTAAGATCACCTTAAGGCAGAGCTGTTTAAATAGCAAACAATGTGATGAGATGATCATGAAAGCACACCTTCAGTCTTCCTCTGAAGTCCCTACTGCCTGGATTTAATTAAATGAAGTACAGCATTTTTCTCTAATCACACTTTTGTTTGTCCAGTCAGAGGACTGTTCACTCAAGATGGTAGTCTCAGCTTGCGCAGTCATTAGGTACCTTCTCAACTAAAAGTTTCAGATAATCTCTTGTAAATGCAATGAAAAAGAATTTTTTTTTCTTCTGACACTACAAAGCTGTTATAGAATCACAGAATGATCTCTCATCTCTGGAGGCCATCTAGTCAAACCCCTCTGCCAGAGCAGGCTCACCTAGAGCAGGTCACACAGGATCGTGTCCAGGTGGGTTTCGAATGTCTCCACAGAAGGAAACCCCACCGTGTCTCTGGGCAGCCTGTTCCAGTGCTCTGTCACCCTCAAAGCAAATAAGTTTTTCCTCATGTTCAGATGGAACTTCCTGTGTTCCAGTTTGTGCCAACTGTCCCTTGTCCTATCACCGGGTACCACTGAAAAAGTCTGGCCCCATCCTCTGACACCTACCCTTTAGATATTTATAAGCATTGATGAGATCCTCTCTCAGTCTTCCCCAGGCTAAACAGACCCAGGTCTCTCAGCCTTTCCTCATGAGAGAGATGCTCCAGTCCCCCAGTCATCTTTGTAGTCCTCCACTGGTCTCTCTCCAGTAGTTCCTTGTCTCTTTTGAACTGGGGAGCCCAGAACTGGACACAGTACTCCAGATGTGGCCTCACCAGGGCAGAGGAGAGGGGGAGGATCACCTCTCTTGACCTGCTGGCCACACTCTTCTTAATGCACCCCAGGATACCATTTGCCTTCTTGGCCACAAGGGCATATTGCTAGCTTATGGTTAACTTGTTGTCCACCAGGACTCCCAGATACTTCTCTGCAGAGCTGCTTTCCAGCAGGTCAACCCCTGGCCTATACAGGTGCATGGGATTATTCCTCCTTAGGTGCAGGACTCTACACCTGCCTTTGTTGAACTTCATTAGGTTCCTCTCCACCCAGCTCTCCAGCCTGTCCAGGTCAATTCTGGATTACATTAATATTTATGATAAAAATAAAAAAAAAAATTAGTAAACATTTTTTACTGATTCAGTGAAGCTTACCTGCATCAAGTCACTGCTTTCACTGGGTTTGTTTCATGTGAAGAGTATTACCTGAAAAGTATAGATTGCTTTCATTCATAAGAATTCATCACAAAGAGTTCATCCTGGTCTTCCGGCCCATCACCAGTACTGCTGATGATCACACCAAGTTCCCATCACAATTTTCAGATGAAGCAGCTACAACAGTAAACCAGAACACACAGTTTTCTCCATGTAAGCACCTAGGCATAGAGCATTCTTTTTCTACAAATGCAAAGCTTCTTGGCAACTCAGCTAAGCTCCTGAGACTTTAAAAAGTCCTTTTCATATCATTTTCAGCAGGTTCGCACTTTCCAGTAGATGTAGATATTTTTCAGTAGGTATCTATTTCAAATTAGAGCTGCCCCTCAAAAACAGCTAAAATGTATAATATTGTGCTAGACAAAAAGCCTAGGTAGGAGGAGAGAGTCCTTCTAAAGACAAATGAAAATTAAAAGTGTACAGTTGAAAGACTTACCTTTTGTATTTCTCAGAAGAAACTGACTTAGAGAAGATGCACGGTAAACTGATAGACCCTACAACCAAGAGTATTTTGGCATCCGGTTTGCTAACAATACTATCTCTGAATTGTTTGGGAACAGAAATATATTAACATTTAAAACTGGGCTTAGTATACAGTGAAATACAAAGCAGAGCAACATTTTTTCTCATACAACTTCAGATGAGTTTCACTGTGTATTTCATGTATAAGTTTATACAAAGAAAGTAAAACACAGGCTGTTAATCTAAAGCCAGATTTTGATCTAAACAGTACTTGCAAGATTTACAGAAAGCATAAGAGAACCATGCACTTAGATCTGTGTGTCATAGATCTTGGCTGTAAACTGTCAGTTCATGAGAAATCTTGAAAAGTAAAACAAAATCAAACATTTTTGTTGTGATTCAGAGCAACATTTTTTTAAGAAAAAGAAAGAAACAAATAATTCTGTCTGGGGATCACTGCCAAGTTTCTGAGGTGTCAAAATGTTGTGCTTCATTTAAGGAATTATACTTTTATTGATTGAGAAGGTGAGTAGCTGGCATATGAGAATTTTGGGGAAGAGAATAATCTTCCAGCTGGATTCTCAAGTCGAGGAAAGATTCCTTTAATTGCACATTTATTGTAAGGTATTCTAAGGGAGTGACTTTTTTCATGATAACTTGAGTTACGGCATTCTGGTCAAGGCACAGGTCTGTCCCTTTACCTGCCCCTTATCAATTGTTCCCACCTCAGTGCTGTAGCTTGCTTCCAAAGAAGCTTTCTGAAAGGTTGCTTTTGAAAGCTGAATGACTAAAATTGCCCTTTGTTAAAAAAGGCAGAATAGCCCATCTCAGAGTGGGTAAAATCAGGAAGAACACAGCAGGATACAGACACACATTCAGAAGAGTGATCATTTGCACTGTGTTTTTGTAGGAAACCAAGCTACAAACAATGCCCCCTTTCTAGGCCTGTAATTGCTCCCAATTTCACTTTATACTATGAAGATCAAGGGGAAAAAAATAAAAAGGATCTTTCTTCTGTTATTATCTTCCGTTCTACTTTTGAAATTTAGAGACTCACCAAGTACTTCTTTCAAACTAATGAGTTAGCAAAAATATATGCCAAATCGTGGAGGATAAACAATATGATGGTACTCAGACGACCCTCTGTAAAATAGTCCTGCAATCTACTTCACCTCAACATCAATGAAAATGGTAATTTTCCATCACTACAAGCATCTAATTTTAATTGTTCTGTGTTGTTCATTAAAAAATCCCAGCTCTACCACATCAGTAGATTTTGCAACTGAAGAAGAAAAAAAAGTGTGAGAATGGGAAATGGCCATTGTTTAACACAAAAATAATAACCATTGCCACCTCTATTTACCAAAACTGTTGTGTTTTGGTTTTTTTTTTTTAATTTTTAAATACTGCATCATGATGTTTTGAAATGCTTTCCTTTTCATCTTTAAAAAAAAATTGATCAGATTCAGACAGTGAGCCCTCTACCAGATCTTTAGAAGTAGGTGTATTTGTACCCATGTAACTGTCATGGAATCATAGAATGGTTTGGCTTGGAAGGGACCTAAAAGATCATCTATTTCCAACCCGTCTGCCATGGGCAAGGACACCTCCCATTAGAGGAGGTTGCTCAAAGCCCCATCCAACCTGGCCTTGAACACTTCCAGGAAGGGGGCAGTCACAACTTCTCTGGGCAACCTGTTCCAGTGTCTCACCACCCTCACAGTATAAAGAATTTCTTCCTGATACCTAGTCTAAATCTGCTCTCTTCCAGTTTAAATCCATTTCCCCCTTGTCCTATCACTACATGCTCTTGTAAAAAGTCCCTCTCCAGCTTTGCTGTATGCCCCCTTCAGATACTGGAAGGTGCTACAAGGTCTTCCCAGAACCTTCTCTTCTCCAGGCTGAACAACCCAAATTCCGTCAGCCTGTCTTCATAGGAGAGAGATGGTCCAGCCCTCTGATCATCTTCGTGGCCCTCCTCTGGAATCACTCCGACAGGTTCTTTTCCTTCTTATGTTGGGGGCCCCTGGGATGAACACAGTACTGCAGGTGGGGTCTCAAGAAAGAAGAATAGAGGGGTAGAATCACCTCCCTTAACCTGCTGGCCACATTTCTTTTGGTGCAGCCCCGGATATGGTTGGCTTTCTGGGCTACGAGCACACATTGTCATCTCATGTTGAGCGTTTCATCAACCAACACTGCCAAGTCCTCCTCCTCAGGGCTGCTCTCAAGCCATTCTGCACCCAGCCTGTATTTGTGCTTGGGATTGCCTCAGCCCATGCGCAGGACCTTGCACTTGGCTTTGTTGAACTTCAAGCGATTTGCACAAGCCCACCTCTCCAGCCTGTCGGGGTCCCTCTGGATGGCAACCCTTCCCTCCAGCGTGTTGACCACACCACACAGTTTGGTGTTGTCAGCAAACTTGCTAGGGGTGCACTTTACCTTTGATGCTGTCAAGCTTACAAGCACATAAAAATATATTAGAATTGGATTTATTAAAATGCATCAAAATTTATTAGTCTACATTTCCCAAATGCGAATGTACTGACACATATACCTCCCTACACAGAGCCCCTGAACAGCAGAAGCCCATGACAGCCTGGCTGATAACTTGCCCCACCAGAGTGGCAAAGCAGGAAGATGTGCCTTTGTAGATCAGTTGACATTAAAAGTACTCTGTGCACAGAAGAACCAACAGCAGTTCTTCCTGCTCCCTCGTGTGAGGATCTCCTGTACGTTATGGAAATGCCCAGCATATCAGACTTGGCCTGGGGATGGACCACCTTCATGAACACCTTTCCTTGCAAAATTCCTCACCATCTGACGTTTCTTAGCAAGAATGTACCACCCTTATTAGTTTCTGGCCATTTCTGACAAAAGCAGTTGTGGTTATCTGGGAATACCCATTGCCCAAAAGTAAATGGACCAACACAGAGCTGGCTGAATGCCTGAAACCACAGATAGCCCTCGGCACCTGCTCTGATTCCCTCTGGCTACTCCTGGCTGTGCGCACAGTGCCCGCGATGGCGCGGCATACTCCATACCTCTCACTTGGTAGAAAAATGTCCCTCCCATGACCAGCAGCACAGTCCCTTGCTGGTGCTTCCCTGGGAGGCGAGGTCTAGGGTTTGTTAAGGTGATGTCTGTACTATGTAGCAGCCATCCTCAGCCTGCTTAATAGTCACTACTACATTTTACAATGTGCAGTGCTCAGTCCTCTCACACACCACTATTCAGGTGAAGGAAAAATCTGCAGGGTTTACAGCGAGGAGATTTCTGTCTTTGTGAAACATGATTCCTCAGTATAAGCAACAGCTCAGTGAATATTCAGTCATTTCTAACCACAGCTGTCATGATCACGGTAGCTATCTAGATTAGCTACAGCTACATCATCACCAATGATAATGGAATTTCTTGGGGAATAGTCTTCCCTTCCACGTTGACTTGGTTGTTCTCTTCCTGTCACCAGAAGATTTCAGATTCATAAATCAGACTGCATTACCCTTACTCACACAGAACAGAACCTCACTCCACAATTATCACTGTTGAACTCCATAGGACTCTTCCTGGTAGAAGTTATTTAATAAGGTTATTAGGATACACATTCAGATTTTAGTATAGTCTGTCTCCAGATCTTATCATAAAGAGTACCATTAGCAGCCCTGCACAACCTGTAAGATGGTAATGACACACTGTCTCAATCAAATGGGTCATTTTACACACTTACTGCTTTTATCTATAACATCTTCCAGCACTTTCATTTAGTTAATACTCTGAAGAAGAAAGTACAATTCATGGATCCTGCAGCTTTCCCACTGACTTTTTTCAAGATGTTAGCCTGCTCCACAATTTGTTTTCATCCATTTTTAAATTTCACATTTTTATATTGCTTGCATTATACAACCAGCATTTGTGAATTTACCTACTCCTTTGTGTTCATTCTCTCATCTTTCCTTACTCGTGAATGCCCTCCCCAAGCCCTAGTCTATCATTTCACCAGCCCTTTTCCAGTTTGTCCTGTAAATGGTTCTACAGGTTATGACTTTTATCTTGTTTTCTCCGTTTTCATTTTTTCTGCACTGTTCGTCCTTCCCCTCTTTGATATCATTTCCCCCCTACCCTACAATCACCTCAAAAATCTCTCAAACACTGACAGCTAGAAGTGAAAAGAACTACCACTTGACCATCTCTCATAATTTTTCCCCAAACCATTTGCTATTAACCTCTAGTTAGTATTACGTACTACTTCAGATTGACTTTATTCTCACGTTCTTGCAAGGTAGGTCTCAGCTCACTGGAACAATGTAATGAGAAAGGCACTATTACTGCTTCTGTGCAGACAGAGTTTTCACCACTAGAGCATTCCAGCCTCCTGTACACTTGTGCATCTTCTCACCCTTGATCATCTTCCTTCCTTGATAAGGAATGCATTTGCAGATGGGAACTGAAGTGCAGAGGCTAGATCTGGTACTAACTACATCCCACTGAAAGTAAACAAGCACCCTAACAGTGCTATAGATCCAAGCACAGCAAAGCAAGCACTTGAATCCCTGCCTTGTGAAACAGCACCCTAGAAAGACTTCTGCTTATTCATCTCACCTTGTATGCTGAATAAAGTCTTAAGAGAGAAGAGCTGTGAGCATTTCAGACTACATTTCCTCTTTAGTGACAAATCCTTTCTTAGTCCAAGGACAAAGATGTCCTTAGTCACATATGGAACATGTAGTAAGTTGTAATCTTTAAAATCTTTGTGAGAGAATTTCAGTCTTTCATGAAATCATATTTTCTGGCATACAAAACATAGCTAAGAAGTTAGTGTATCAGATTTCTATAACATAATAGTAACATAAAACCAAATATATAGCTATGGACGATGGTAACCACAGTCAACGTGCCACACATCCAAAAAATAAAGTTTAAATTTCCAAGTTGTTTTAATATATCACTTGAAATAAACACCAGAAATATGTGTTTCTTTATTAATCTGATCTCAATTCCATGATATTAAAATATGATCAGATTTTGCATAATGATAAGGGGTTTTTATTTACTAAACAAAATTAAAATATATCTTCTGTACACCTGAAGAAGAGAGATTTTCAGACAAACTATTTCTAAATCAGTCTTGGCAGGGCTATTTGTTAGAGGCATACAGGAAAATGAGTAAGAAAACTTCCCTTTATGGAAAACCTGAAAGCTGTGGAATTTTTAACTGACAAAATGCAGAACTATTACCTTGCTTTTAATTTGTGTTAGTTGAAACTGTACTGATCTTCACAAATAAAACATGATATTTCTTCTCTTCAGGGACATGGACTAGCTCGTCCATTCCTCAGTGTCCCTCACCACCATTTTACCCAAATACAAATATGATTCAATCATCACTGTCTCACTTCTCCTAACCACTAAAGCCAGTCCCTATTTCAGCAGAACAAACTTAAAATGAAACCCTGCAGTGGGAGGGTAGATTAATTAAGCTGCTACTGCACAGATGTCATGCAGAGCTATTCTCCACACACAGGACTAGTCCAAGTCCTTTAGCAAGCAGGAAAACTACAGTTCAATGTTAACATCAGTATAATGCTATCATTTCAGAAGGGTCACACTTTCTTGGCTTCTCTTGCATGATTACTTCTACTGGCTTTGAAAGACTATTGTATGAATAAGTAAATATTTTTTTTCCCGTGTCTACCAAAACATTAGCAACATCTAAAAGAACCCATATTCAACAACAGGTACATAGCAAGAGGGCTGAAAAAAGGAAAACAAAAGAAAGGAAAAAAAAAAAATCAAGTTGCAGCATAGTATAATTGTAGATATAAAGTCTCAAAGACAATTTAATCACTAGAAAATTAATCAAATCACACTGAAATGAGAATGTGCCACCTAGCATCCTTGGGGGCAAAGAAGATAATAATTCAATGAGTCTCCAGGTATGAAGCATAGAGGAAAGAAATACTTATCTATGAAATCTTTTGTCTGGACCCCATCATTACCTCTGGACATCTTTGGATCTTTGCTTTAAGTACTGAGGATAACCAGTGGGGATGAGATCAAGGACACACCCACACAGTCCATTTTGCCATTGTAACTTCCACAGAAATCTGTATACAAGTAAAATTTGCTGCTCCTGCTCCTCCTCCCTAGCTTGACAGGTCTGGAAGAAAGCACCAGTGGTGCAGCTCAGACAGACATGTTCCTCCGTTCCTGCAAGCTGTAGCATGATCGGGTAGAGGTGGAATCAGCACAGTCTGGAGGACAGACATGCAGAGAGAATATTTTGATCTTGTACCTTGGTGTGTATTCGGTGCATATTCAGGAAAAGTCTTCTATAAAATTCTATACAGACTACAATATGTATGTGTGTACATTTACATATGCATACACACACACACTTGTACTCCTCCCACCAGTGCAAAGATATGAAACTACAGAGTCCTTACCTGCCCTCTAAATCCCTCCACCCTTTTCCTTCAGATTAGTATAACTGATAAGTACTCCTACTCAATTATCTGGTAAAAGTTACTAAGCTGTGAACCTGCAGGAGAAAAGCTGCCTCCTACAGACCTTATAAAAATGGTACAGCATGCAACCCTGCAGTGTTGCATAGCTTCACTATACGGCATTTAATCTTTTTTTCCTTCAAATAATCAAGGGTTACCCAGAAGAGAAAGAATGAGGCAGCTAAGGAGAAATGTCCACTGCTGCGCAACATCTTACTTAACTGTGATTAATCGATGTGCTGAACCCAGCTCACACTTGCTTTTAATTGTCATGGCTCAGCTAAATCAATGAAATTATACTGAACCACACTATTATACTATTTTCCATATTAGTATAAGAGTACACTATTTTCCCAAAAATTAAAAGGTACAAATAACATCCTCTAATACTTTCTGTATTCCAGAGAGTTCATGAGCCATTTCAATCAGAAAGGCACCTAACATTCCACAGAAAATTATTATAAACACACAATAAAATACGACAAATTTTCTAGTGAGTCAGCAGCACTGAAGATTGCAGTTAACATAACTTTGCAACTGTACAATCTAGCAACAGCTTCACAGATTCAGCTAAGCCAGATTCCTAATGAGCCGCATCATCATATGAATTTCATTTAACAAAATGTATGCTACTAGCTGAAAAGAAATTTCTTAGTTGGAGAGATGCTATCTGAATTATTAAAATACCTGCTTTGAAAAGAAAGGAATTGGTGTAAAAAGTCTGAGAACTGGACAAATGTACTGAACAATCATGTAACTGAAAAGACTTAGCACAAAATGGATAAAATAAGTTTTCATACCTGAGCTTAAAGAGGAAAATATTAGTCGAGTCTCTTCAGTCAGTTGTTGAATTTAAGATCCTGCTTTTATGTTGTGTTAAAGCTATGCACACACACAAAATCACAAGATTTTACACAGCAAAAGCGGAAGCTTTGCTGGTCTATGTTGTACCTCATTTTGCTGCAAAGAAGAGTGGGCAACGACAATTATTTTGGCTACTTGTCCCCTTATGGACAGAATTACACAGTTTCAACTTCCCCAGGAAAGGTTAATAAAAACACATCTTTCTCCTTTTCTTCCTGAGGCAGCAGCAGTAAGGACTTTATTTATGAATAATGTTAAGAAAGCCAGTGTATTGGCTTTATTAGACAACACCCTCACGGTAACAGCTCTATTAACATAAAAATGATATTTATTTTCTCAGAATACCCACATAGTATGTGGAAATCTTTCAAAGAAAGGGGAGTTTCCCTACTCAACTTATCCCTGTAGTGAACCCCTTATCTCAGGAGTTCTAAAAACAGAAAAAAATTAAAAATTCCCTAAGATTACAAATTATGGATGAACCTCAGGATACTTTAAAATAGGGTTTATTAAAAGGGAATTAAAGGTAGGAACTATGAAGGAGGAAAAAACAAAATAAATGAATGGGTCAATTAAAAGGTACCACTATTAGAAATCACCGTACAGTAGTTCGCTGAAGGAAAGTCTGAGAATCCAGCACATTTATTTTCACTGAACTGAGGCTTCTGTCATACAGCAAGTTAATCACTTATACAGATCAGCAAAATGATCCTTTCTGTCTGATATGCATTGCATTCAACTTTTCTGCAGTGTGGAAGTGTCCCGGTACGACAACACCACTCCCCACTGGCAAAGCCATGCGAGCTCTTAGAAAATGAGAAAATAAGTTTGAATTTCTTCATGCCAAAGACAGAAGCCACATCTTGAACAAGCTCTCTAAGCTTCAAGTCATTGTGTGAGAGTCCCACCTTCAGTGCTTTCTTAAGAAAATGGCAGAATTCATATTTTTTGCATTGTGTCTAATGCCTGAGGACTGCTCTGTGAAAATGGTACTGTATAAGCTGCTCAGAATAGCTTAACACATGGGGGAATATAAAGACTTCCAATCCTGTTTGCCAGTAGGCATGGGTTAATACAATGATATCCTCAGCTTTTCTGAGATTACAGTGCTGCTTGGTATACAGAAAGAGAAAACTTTAAGCTCCGGGTGAAATTTAATGTACAAAGTCCAGAAATGAAACTCAGGTGATTGCAGTTTGAGAGTCAGGTGCATGCAGTTTTCCCTGCATTTGAGAGTGTGCACTGATTTAGCTCTAAACACAGTTCTGAACGCAGTTGAAAAGTACTCATTGTGCCAGTCCCCTCCAAAGCAGAGCATTCCCAGGGCACACCAGAGTCTGCTCCAGAGATCTGTAACAGAAAAGTCAAGACTGGTCTGCATGGTGGAGGGGAGAAAAGGTCTGGGTATGGAACCAGTAAAGGGAGCAAATTGCAGAAGAGCAGTATGGCTGGCTGCTCTTTAATAGTCTTTTTGTGACATTACCGGGTCACAAAGACTCTACCATACATCTCTGTGTAGCTGCTCAGGATGCTCAGGCCAGAAAATAAAGGGAGAGTGTGCAAACTCTGATAACTTCCTGGTGTGGGTTGGAGGGACTGCTCACAGTCAGCTCTTAAATGGCACAAAAAACTATATACAAAGGCTGTATATGATAATAAACCCCAGGAGAGGCAGACTTGTAAGATGGTATCCTTCATCCTACAGCTCACCCATGGAGTCCTGTAAGAACTGTCTGGGGACCACCAGAGTATCTGTGTTTTGGGGCTGGGCTGCCAGACATATGCTCCTGGGTTTTTCCTTGTGAAAGCATGAACCTGACTGAGAAAAGTTAGTTTTGCTTCAATTTTTGAAAATGAACACATCTTCCTGTCCTGTAAGAGCCTGCATTCAACTTTGCTACACCATTGCAATGGTATTTTCTACACCAGTTTGCTGGAGTCTGGTGTTTTTCTTAGCATCTTGTACACAGAAATCTTCAATGCAACAAGGGCTTCTTACCCATACGGTCAGCAATCTTCCCATCTGTTATTCAACCAGATATACTGACTCATTTTCTAGCCACTCTTTTGGCCTCTTAATTGGCCAAAGGGAGATCCTGCAAGCTTCTGAGTTTTGCCCTGCTCAGCAGCCACCAAGGAGATGGAGACATTCCCACTGAGGGCATGAAAGCTTCCTTAGCTGAAAGCTGAAATGAAACACTCTCTGGCAGATCACAAACAAAAGCCTCTCTGATGCCAAGAGAAGGCTAGCAACCAAGTTGACTGACACTCCTCCTTCATCCCCTCTCCAGATGTCCTTCAAGCCCGAGATTGTTCAAAATTAGCCAACAGCATCTACTCCTGTCCTGGAGATGGGCAGATTTTCGTGCACTCTCCTCCAGTTGCTAATGCTTTTCTCAGCACTACCATACAAGTCTCAAGCACACAGGGCTCAGTGCTGGGGCCAGTCTTGTTTAATATCTAACGATTTGGATGAGGAAATTGAGTGTACTCTCAGTGAGTTTGCAGGCGACACCAAGTTGGGTGGGAATGCTGATCTGCTTGAGGGTAGGGAAGCTCTGCAGAGGGATCTGGACAGGCTGGATTGATGGGCTGAGGCCAATTGTATGAGGTTAAGGCCCCATAAGGCCTTTGGTTAAGGCCAAATACCGATTTCTGCACTTTGGCCACAACAACCCCCAGCAGCGCTACAGGCTTGGGGAGGAGTGGCTGGAGCTGCCAGGCTGAGAAGGACCTGGGAGTGTTGGTTGACAGCCGGCTGAACACGAGCCAGCAGTGTGCCCAGGTGGCCAAGAAGGCCAACAGCATCCTGGCCTGTATCAGAAACAGTGTGACCAGCAGGAGTAGGGAGGTGTTTGTTCCTCTGTATTCAGCACTGGTGAGGCCGCACCTCAAATACCATGTTCAGTTTTGGGCCCCTCACTGCAAGGGGGACACTGAGCTGCTCGAGTGTGTCCAGAGAAGGGCAATGAAGCTGGTGAAGGGTCTGGAGCACAAGTCTGATGGGGAGCGGCTGAGGGAACTGGGGTTGTTCAGTCTGGAGAAGAAGAGGCTGAGGGGAGACCTCACTGCTCTCTACAACTACCTTAAAGGAGGTTGTAGCGAGGCAGGGGTCAGTCTCTCAGGGGTAATGGCCTCAAGTTGTGCCAGGGGAGGTTTAGATTAGGTATCAGGAAAAGAATTTTCACTGAAAGGGCTGTCAGGCATAGGAACAGGCTGCCCAGGGCAGTGGTGGAGTCCCCGTCCCTGGAGGTATTTAAGAAACGTGTAGATGAGGTGCTGAGGGACATGGTGTAGTGGTGAATTGACAGTGCTGGGTTAGT
Organism: Podargus strigoides; assembly: GCA_028020825.1. Classification (NCBI taxonomy): domain Eukaryota; kingdom Metazoa; phylum Chordata; class Aves; order Caprimulgiformes; family Podargidae; genus Podargus; species Podargus strigoides. The sequence continues at coordinate 95,366,839 of CM051663.1, forward strand.
GGTTGGACTTGATTATCTTGGAGGTCTCTTCCATCCAGGGCTATTCTGTGATTCTATGACTTTTACACTAGTTTCACAGCTGCTTCTTTCACAATAAACAGAGGTTTCAAAAGTAAAACAAGCTTGACCTTCCTCTGTCAAATGAAGAGAACCTTCTGGGACTGCTTTTGGCAGTAAAGACCTTATATTTAGATTTCTGAGCACCTCTGGTGCTTTTAGTGCCTTATTTTAGTTTTTATGTGCCTGAGCCCTTCAGTGGATCCAGTCACTTATATTTACAGTGCAGCTACAGTTCTTACATCACTAAAAAAAATTAAAACCAGTAGAAAAAGAAAATGTTCCATAGGATTTCTTTGAAAAGTTCTGCTTTTTGGCATCTTACTTTTGTATTAAGTCCTTGTGGAAATGTGTCAAGTACGCTGCTCTGATTTTACAGCATTCATCCTGAAGCTTTTCTTCCTCACTAGTCTAGCACAGCAAAACTCCATCAAACTGTAAAACCAAAGTAACATTTTTTATATTTTTTTTAACAAATCTGTCACTTCTGAATGAAAAGCAATAACAAAATTTAAAATTATAAATCATAAAAGCCTTAGCTGGAAATGAGGCTTTCTAATAGCCAGGTAGAATAATGTGACCATCTTCACCATGAAGAAAGAATTACCAAACGCCCACTGAGTGATGGTTCCAACCAAGGAGTAGACAACACTGTTTTGTACTTAATAAGGAGAAGAAACACAGATGCAGCTAATTATTTGTAATTCATGCACAAACACACTAGCTATTATTTCAGTATCCCATAGAATTATTGTAAGCAGTCATTGTAACAGAAGTCATGACCACTAACATATTAGATGTACTATATTTACACACTTTGCAACCACCTCACTTCCGGGTATGCCCTGAGCTTTCACACACTAAACAGCATCAGGCTGGGTCAGGCACTTGGAAGTGAGTTTGTCAAAGCACAGCACCTGGATGCTGCTGGCTAACTGCAGCACATTCCTCTGCTACTGAACCCCATACTCCACCAGGAGGTTAAAAGCTGTACTAGTCTAGATACTAAATTGCCAAGAGCCATGTAAAGCACTTGAGGTCATTGAAAATCCTGCAGCATTTATAAAATGGAGATGCTCAATCTTTTGGCTCTCACAAATTTTCACATGAAATAAATTAGCCTTAATGAGCACCACTGCTAATAATCTCAGTAGAGGCTAAGGACTGTTTGCAGAGCAGATCCCAAAAGCTCGCCCTTACTTCAAAGACATGCCAATGCCAGACATGACACAGTTGCATTTTTCCTCAGTGCTTATCTTTCACTTTATCCAAACTTTACATTCAATGTTTTTATTCATTAAAAATACACAAGTATATATGAATATAATAATTCCAATTGCTTTTGTTTGATGGTCACATCTTTCCACAGTAATTCTCTTGCACAAAACATTCTCTCTGGATTATCCAACCAACCTGCTGTCTTCCCAGCCTTATACCACAATCCTTCTTATAAAGCCAGATCTAAAGCAGTCTCTTTATGCCCTCTAAATGTAATGTCTTTTATCTTCTCTTCTGCTACAACTATATTATGACTGCACAAAGACCCTTGATAGCACAAAGAGCAATCAAATGGCCTTGAAAATCATGACATAATACAAGTAGCAAGCTTCTTAAAAAAGAGCTTTATAATCATGTGCTGCTTATTATTCTCTGAATGATACAGGGTTTTATTTTGGAAGGGATGTGGCAGTAAATTCAATTTGGATATTGTACAGAATGATTACTGTTCCCAGGCACCTAAACTTCCCAATATGATAATATACATACCAGATATAACTTAAAAATATACAGGAAAGACCTAGATAATTTGGGATCACTAAAAGTCCAGCTTTAAACCACTACTTTAAATCATTTGCAAGTTCGGAAAAAAGGCTTTCCATACATCTTGAACGTCTTTGCTGAACTGAAAAAAAAATACCATAAGGGGATACCAAACACAGCGAGACAGACAGAAGAGTAACAGACGACTGCTTTGGTAAGAAAGTAGCTGAACTAAACTAATCTGAATGGCATTAGTTTATCATACAAACACATTTAATTTATTTCATTACTCTCTGTGGGCAGCTAAAGCACCCCAAGGCCTTCACATATTCAAGAAGATGAGCATAGCGGGCAAAGACTCCTTCAGAGTGCAATATTTAATGAAAGTTAAATTAGGTCTCCAAAGAGCAATAGAGTGTATATTAAATGTGGCACCGACACTGAGCCATTCTGTTCATATGCATGTGTTTTAAAGTAAGTGCTATCAAATTTGCACAGGGCCCCAGAAGATTTTAATACAGTTTTAATATAGCCATGCATATAGCTTCCATTTTAACAAAGACTTCATAATATTTTGTTAACATGAGGCACAGGACAGAAGGGTAAGGAAAAGTCTGCAAAGACTGAATACTTCATTAGCAATGAAGTGAAATGCTACAGTAATTTTGGTTCTATTTGCCGGTACAAATTTGTATATGTGTATTTGTAAAAAAAAAATAATTAAGAGAATATGTACTCGTATTTTAAACACTACAATTTAAGTAGGTGATCAGGAAGATATTATTGTCAAATGCCTTATATATTGTTATGTCTCTGTGTATTTATGTGGGAAAAAAAAACCAACAAAACAAAACACACAAGACCCAAAATCCAAACCTGGATTCAATCCATTCTCTAATAAAACAACTTAGCTGCAGAGTCACATTCATATAGCACTCTTGTGCACTGTAGTACAAAATACTATTATTATAATAATATAATAATAGTAATAATTATAAGCAAAATAATTATAAGGAAAAAGAAAATAATCCACCAGACTTCAAAACTTTGGCCTTAGCAAAACCAAACAAAAATATTTTTTTAAGAAAGTAATTATGACAAAGAAATAGGCACTTAAAAACTCAGAATCATATACTTGAAAAAACATACGGTTTTGAAATCCATGATTTTGAAAACAATCCATATACAACTGAAATGACTCTGAATCAAAAAAAAAAGTAAAGTTATGGAAGGAAGGACAACAGGGCAGCCTGGTTCTGTTTGCTCAGTATACTGCAGCAATTTTGTTCTGCAATGCACTCTCTTCCAAACCCTTGGAAGTAGCATTCAGTCAGGCCAGAGGAAGAAAGGCTCAATGCAGTGAGACACTGAAACAGAGACACTACCACAACAAATAGAGCAAAAGAAGGACAAATACTCATCGTAGTCCAGAACATTACAAACAGAATTAAAGACAAAATTTAGGAGTAAGAAGCAAAGACTGGAATTTCAAGATTTGACTGCTTATCAGATAGAAAGCAGAACAGGAAAAAGAACAGATCTCAACTGAAAGTAGAGGAAAGCTTAAGGTCTTTGTACAACCGTAGTAGATGCTGTGATGCATCAGGCAATTCCAAAGACACTTTGTGCTTTCTGCCCACCACCAACGTAAGGGGGTTTGGCCAAATTGCAGTTGTAAGGCCAAATGTGAGTTTCTGCCTATTATACCAAGCTAGTAACTGTTAAAACTGGTCATACAGACAACTCCAGGCTACAAAAATTAAAGCTCACATATTCACTCTTCCTGTAAGTCTCAGTATTTGTAGTTTCCCACAGCCAAGGATCATGCAAGTGTGTCAAGAAGGAAACTCACCACCTGAAAACCATTAATTGGGGAACACTATGGTGAAGCACAACTTTTGCACCATCTCACTACAGACTTTTCCTAAATCTCATATTTTCTTTTCCTCTCAAAAAAACCCAACAACCAGATCAGATGACTGGTTAAACAAAACTTTCACAACTTGACTGAATTGAGTGATAATTTAGTGCAGCTCATCTGGAAGCAGCAGTTTCAGGAAGTATTTAAAATCTCTTTGGCACTCTTCACGTTAATTTGAATCTTACTAAAATACTTTTCCACACCCCCCTCCCCACCCTCTATTTTGTAATCTGCACGGTTGTTTTATAATTTCTTTATAGATATAGAAAAATAATTAAAAAGAATCCTTTATATAAACTTGCATAGAACTTAGTACTCTTGTATTAAAACTTCAATTTATTGGGAGTTCCCCAGAAGTTTAACTTCAAAGTTTTGCAGAATGCCCTCTCCTTTGTACGTACTAGTAAGTTAAAAAAAGGATGTCTGGGACAATTACACATTTCTAGCCTTGTATCTTAACAGTCCTACATTCTACTATTTCAACAGATTCTTCAAGTTGCCTGAGTATTCAAACTTTACTGAAAACTGCTATTAAAATAAGGCAATCCTGTTTGTGCACTTACTGTAGGTGATCTAGCATTTATCAATTTAAGCATTTCTGAGAATGCTTCTAAAACAAACACCACATTCAGATACCAACACCCACAACTGTGCTAATTTTAAGTTTCCATTTTGAGAATGTACTTACTTGAAACTACAGATCCGAAGAAACTTAAGTTAAAGCACTAGAGCCATTTTACAATCAGAGGCTTATTATACGAAGGAGTAACTACTCTTTTCAGAAGTTATATTATCAAGAATACTTAAAAAACACAGATTTTCATCTTTTCACGTGACTTTAACCATAAGCTGAAAGAGACTTCAGCTACTAAAGCTTCAGGGAACCAATCCCAAACCTGAAGACATCAGACAGCTTTTAAATGACAAATATTAAAAAAGAGGGTGTGGGAATATAACAGAAGATTGGTGAGGAGGATTATAAACATGCTCAAGTGATTTGCACCCGGAGTGTCAAACACATATATCACACAACTAATCGTCTAGTCTTGTGCATGACAAGTAGTACATCCACAGTGAGGTAACACAGGTCTGTGAGAGTCAGAGGCACCCTTTTCCAAAACATGATTGAGATTCCTGCCCTGCTGTGGGAAACACCAAAGCACAGTGGAAAACTACTGCCTGCGAGAAATCCTTGAAATACAGGCAAAAGCAGCAGGTTTGGAATCTCTTGCTCTGACTCTAGCAAGGACTGAGCTCTGTAGCCCTGCGCTCCCACCTATGTGTCTCTGCCCCAGGTGTTGCTGTGGAGATCCCCCGGTTCACAAGGTAACAAGAATATATTTGCTCTTTGCATTTTTATCTGTGGTTTTGTGGTTGTTCCTTCGGCCTGCCTGTGTCAGCTCACACAAAGGGAACATTACAAAACCAACTCATCTCAGTTCTTCACAAGGTTTGCTTTCAAGTAGGTATTTCTAAAGGAATAAAGGTCTAAACAATAGCTAAGTAATTAGGTTTTAAAGAGTAGACTTTCTTAAGGAAGAAAGGTCCAAAAAATAACCAAATCCTCTGGCTTTGAGCAAGTGCATTACAAAGGTCTGAAGGGTGTTTCATCTACAATTTCAAAGTGACTCCCTGTTAAAATAAAATAAAAATAATAAAAAAACCCACACAACAGACTTAAGGCAGTTATTTGGTGTGCCATTGTTTTATTTTTTTTGTCAGCTGGTGTTTTGTATGAAAATGTCATATTCAGACCAATATTCATATGACAGTGAAGAAAGTCCACCATTAGAGGAACAAACACTGTTTTGAAGCAAACGTTCAGACAATTCAGAGGGGTTCAAATGATCACTGACTTTCATTGGAGCACTGACAAAGAAGCTCGCAAGCTTCCTCCACTCCCTTCCCCAAGAGACATACACTGACTACTAAGGACTAGTTGGAGCCATCTTTTGATCATCTCCGTGGCTACAGCTACACTGCAGTCGTTAACTCGTGTGAGAAGAGAGGTGATCCACAGCTGGTCACCCACGGAAGCACAGTTCAATGCTGTGAGGTGACATGAGATCAAGTGTTCTTTTCACCGTGGTTCTTTCCTCTGTGACACCAGCTGCTTTGAGGCACTCCTCAGCTAAACACCGGCCTCTTCCAAGTGCCCGTTTTCCAGCTGAACCTGCTTCTCACTGATCTCAGTCAAGGCTTACTTGACTGAACGAAATCCCCTCCCACCATTTCTCTGGGAAGGCCGTTTCGACTGAAAAGCGGCCTCAGACCCCCCGCGCCAGCAGAGGCACTGAAGTGAGCAGCAGGGGCGAGCTGCCTCTCCCCCGCCCCTCGCTCCAGCGCGGCGCCGCCCCCTCACAGCAGCCCTCCCGGCGGCGCCTCCCCCCGGGGCCGGTTACACGAGCGGCACCACGCTTCTCGTCTCCAGCGGCTGCTCGTCCTCCTCCAGCAGCTCCTCCAGTTCCCCGTCGTCCAGTTCCGCCACCTCCGGCCCGCCGGCGGCCCGGCAGCGCCGAAGGTACTGCAAGGCCCGGTGGTGCTTCTCTTGTAACCGCCCCAGCTGGGCACGCAGGGCCTCCGCCTCCTCACCCGGCTCCGCGGCGGCCTTGTCGGGGCCGCCAGGACCCAGCAGGGCCTGGTGGAAGAGGGAACGATTCTCGCGGCGCAGGCGGCGGTTTTCGAGCCGCAGCCGCACGTTCTCTTGGCGGAGTCGCGCGTTGTGCCACTCCCGCTCCTCTCGCTGCCGCAGCGCCTCGCTGTGGCTGGCTGCCAGGTCCGCGTACCGCTCCGTCAGCTGCTGTACTGAGCCCCACGACTGGCCGCGCCAGCCCGCTTGGCCGCCCCCCAACTCGGGGGGCCCCTCTGCCCAGCCGCGGCGGCCGCTACCGGCGGCTACGAGCCCCGCCCGGCCGTTCCGCGCCGAGCCGTGACAGCCCCAGCGCCTGTCCACAACGCGCATGCGCCTCATCCGTGCCGGTCGCGCAGCTCGCCTGCACGCCCCACCGCCAGCACCGCCGCCGCCGCGGAAAAGGGGAGGTACGAGGTGCGCGGCCCCGTCGCCTACTTATGCAAATAGCGGGGCGGGGCTTCGACCGCCGGTGGGGGCCCGGGGTCGAGGTGGAACAGGCGGCGCGGCCTGGCGGCGCCATTTTGGGAACGGTGCCCCTGCGGGGGCGGTGCCGCTTCGGGGGTGGGATTGCGGTGCGTGGTGCCCGACGGCGTGCCTCGCCCACTGTCAGCACAGCGGGCGGGCGGGGCTCTCGGGGCCTGAGCAAGGAAAGCCGTCATCTCCTTTTGGGTCATCACTTGTCCTCCACCCTGTTTCCTAATCCTGTCGTGAGGTGACGGATGGGACTGGCCCGCTGGGGCAGTCCCTTCTCAGGGTACGCCAGGCTGCCATGTTGCTGGTCTGGCACCGTGGGGTTGCGCTGGCTGGCAGCGTTGTGCAGTCCTCCAGTGTTCATGCGGGCCTCATTTCTAACGCTGCTTCGAAGACTGGTGGCAACGGCGCAGAGGGAAGTGTATGTCGGCTCAGGAGTGCTTTTTAAAGGAAGGCCCTGTTGTATAAATGTTACTTGGTCCATTCTAGTGTCGCTAGGTTATTGGAGATATAAGGAGTAAGAAATGCAGGTTATAACGATGCATAGTTAGCACGTGAGTAGTTCCGACAATTTGTAGATGATTCAGCTTAAAGTAACAAGATCACGTTATGCCCATAAATGATTTCCAAAAGAATAAAGAGAAATAGTGTGTGAGGGCTCCGTATTGATGGCATTTCACAGTGGGTGGTCAGATCCATGAATCTTCTGAAATTCTCATCAATTCTCTTTGGCGCTCTTCTTTTACGTAACCATGCACGTGCATATCTGCACAGCTAAGTAGTGCTGTTGGGATTGCCATGACTGCAGCACATACCACTGTGGACCTCTGTAGTTTTTGCACTTCAGGATGTAAGCTCCTTGTGGCAGGGACCGTGCTTTGCTTTGTGATCCCACATTCTGTTAATTACCAGCTAAAACTTTTGAGTATGGATTGTGTGTTTGAAGTTCAACAAACAATGCGTAGCAGCAAGTGTAATAATTATTTTCAGAACCTTTTCAGCTCTAAATGATGACTGTTTACTTAGAAAGTTTAGAAAAGAGACAGCAAGTCACTGCAGAACAGAAGTAATCTTAGTATTACTATACTTTTGCCTTGACTGTTGATCAGCAAAAATGAACTTACAGCAAGGATTTCCTGTACTAAATCAGCTTCCAAGGAGAGATTGACTAGGGTGTTATAGTAATTCCATGTAATATGTGACTAAACTGGTTTTGCGTTGAAAGAAATACATTAATGCCTTTTTATTAATTGCCTCTTAATGTTGCTGCTCTGGATATCCATAGGTATATCCACTGTCAAGGTGCCCATAAAGCTATACAATGACCTATAGGCCGAATCCAGTAGAGTGCTGAGACTCTTCAGTCTGTGTGGAAGTGGACCAGGGCTTTCCACTTCTGAGAAACAGTGCACAGAGTAACATTGAGCTTGAGCTTTTGATGACTAGTAAGTTAGGTTGCAGTCATTATTAGCAGTGGCTTCAAATTTGATTTGAGACCTAGTGTTCCTCGAGTGTTGCAGTGAATGTTGTATTATGGCTCCTAATTTTATTTATTTACCCATTTTAGGTTTTCGTGTGCCTTTATTGTACTCCAGAAATTACATGCATGTATACAAGCATAAAGATTGGTGGGCTGTATTCACTTCTGATACTCACTTATCAGAAGGTCATTTACTGAATTTCAGATTCCTCAGACAATGTTTAAATACCAGTTTGATATTCTCGAGTTAAAGGTAATGAGAGGAAGTAATGATTGGGGAAAATCAGCATAGACAAACTTTAGTTGCGAGATGGGATCGCACTAGTCGGTGTGAGGGGGGAAGTGAAAAGTAGTTGAAAAAGAGAAGTTGTGAGTAGTTTTCTAGTCTTCAAGAGTTTTCTACTCAGAGAATGCTTGTGAAGGATACAATATTTTAAACAGCAACAGTATAGTAGGGATAAATATTATCTCCGTTCCTATTGATTAAAACTCTTTTTATTTTCATGGTATCAAGTCTCCGTAGATGAGAAAAGAAAGTGTCAGTTCTTGTGAACCATCAGCTGCCATTGATTTTGCAGCCTTTCCAACCTGCCTAGGAAAAAGACTCTAGAAAAATGCCTCACAATAAAACCACAAACTTTTTGCCCACCATTCCCTTTACAACTTGGGACACTGAATATTTTTGAAGTGAAAGGGATTCAGGCAGCTCTGCAGTTCATATAAAGGGTTTTTATTCTCTGTGCTTCTTAAAGGAGATCATACAAAAAGTTAGGCCCAAACTGAGTTTAGTTCAATTTTTGTACTCCTTTTCAGCTCACAGAATCATAGAATGGTTTGGGTTGAAAGTGACCTTTAAAGGTCATCTAGTCCAACCCCCACTGCAATGTGCAGGGACATTTTCAACTAGATCAGGTTGCTCAGAGCCCCGTCCAATCTGACCTTGAATGTTTCCACAGATGGGACATCTACCACCTCTCTGGGCAACCTGTTCCAGTGTCTCACCACCCTCAGTCTAAACATTTTCTTCTTTATATCTAGTCTGAATCTACCCTCTTTTAGTTTAAAACCATTACCCTTTGTCCTGTTGCTGCAGGCCCTACTAAAATGTCTGTCCCCATCTTTCTTATAAGTCCCCTTTAAATATTGAAAAGCTACAATAAGGTCACCCCAGAGCCTTCTCTTCTCCAGGCTTAACAACCCCAGCTCTTTCAGCCTGTCTTCATAGGGGAGATGCTCCAGCCCTCTGATCATCTTCATGGCCCTCCTCTGGACTCGTTTCAACAAGTCCATGTCCTTCTTAGGTTGGGGGTGCCAGAGCTGAGCACAGTACTCCAGGTGGAGTCTCACGAGAGCAGAGTAGAGGGGGAGAATCACCGTCCTCAACCTACTGGCCGTGTTTCTTTTGATGCAGCCCAGGATACGGTTGGCTTTCTGGGCTGCAAGCACACATTGCCATCTCATGTTGAGCGTTTCATCAACCAACACTGCCAAGTCCTTCTCCTCAGGGCTGCTTTCAATCCGTTCTGCACCCAGCCTGTATTTGTGCTTGAGATTGCTCTGAGCCATGTGCAGGACCTTGCATTTGGCCCTGTTGAACCTCATGAGGCTCAGCATGGGCCTACTTCTCGAGCTTGTCTAGATCCCTCTGGATGGCATCCCATCCCTCAGGTGTGTCAGCCTCGCCACTCAGCTTGGTGTCATCTGCAAACTTGCTGAGGGTGCACTTGATCACACTCTATGTCACTGATCTGCATCTAGACATTGATTCACTGACTGCTACCCTCTGAATGCAACCATCCAACCAATTTCTCATCCACCGAACAGTCCATCCATCAAATCCTTATCTCTCCAGTTTATAGAGAAGGATGGTATGGGGGACTGTGTCAAAGGCTGTGCAGAAGTCGATAGATGACATCTGTAGCTCTTCCCTTGTCCACTGGTGTAGTCACTCCATCATAGATGGTCACTGGGTTTTTCAGGCAAGGCTTGCCCTCGATGAAGCTATGCTGGCTGTCTCGAATCAACTCCCTGTCCTCCATGTGCCTTAGCATAGCTTCTGGGAGGATCTGTTCCATGATCTTGCCAGGCACAGAGGTGAGTATGACAGGTTCATAGTTCCTAGGGTCCTCCTTTCTACCCTTTTTAAAAATAATGGACCATGGGTACCATCCCAGCCTCTGAAAAATAGCACAAAGGTAAAGGAATGTCCCATTAAGTCTCTCTTCCACTGTGTTCATTCCCCTGGAGTGCATGTCATTATACTTCATGTAAGTTCTCCTGGAATTAAGGTAGACCATTTTGCTCTTGTGTGGGTTTCAGGCTTGACCTTGATTCATCTGAAACTTTGAGAAGCTCTCAAGGTTTTGAGATAGGTGTTTTGTGTAGTCCTGAATATAAGAGCATTGCTCTGTACATATGAAGCAGTGACATCCAAGGGACAGCAAGCAACAATTTTAAATAGACGATATAGCATGCATTAGCTTATAAACGGAGGTGGTAAGTGCCTTCAAAATAGCATGGTTCAGTGACGTCATCTTCCCAGTTGCAAGGCCCGATTGAGCTCTTTTGGTGTGTTTATGTAGTCATCATCATTTTTCAAAATCTGTATGTATATTTACAGAACAGAAAGTTTCTAGCTGTCAGGTTCTGAACTTTCCAAGGGGAAGTAAAGCTTAAGTAATAAATATATTTTCCTTGTGGCTCAGCCTGAAAGAAAGCCTGGAAGACCCTTACGGGAAAAGAATATCCAGTTTCATTAGGTTGGATCTTGCTTCAAGACTTCTCTGATGGCATGTAAAATGCTAGCATTAGTTGTATCACTGATTACATTTCAGTAGACAGAATAGAGAAAAATCTTAGCAGTGGGACCTGTTGGAAATTAAGGTAATGAAAGAGCTACAGAGGAACAAAAAGAAAAAAAAAAAAAAATGGGGAAAGAAAACCAGTGCGGATAAGAGAATAACACAAGGGGGAAGAAAGAGAAATTGTGGTAACTTGTAAGGGGAGTAAGTTTCCTAGCTGAATAAGAGTGAAAGACTGTCCTGTTTTTGCTGGGATAGATCCATAGGCTAGCTATGGTGTGCAGGCCGTTAGTTTCGAGTCAGCCAGGTGTGCAAGCTAGGAGGGGCAAAAGCCAAGGCGGGTGACCCAGGCTGACTAGCAGGTCTATTCTATACCTTAAATGTCACACTTATTATAAAGGGGGAATTTTCCTGAAGATGGGGACTCCTTCTCCATATTCTCCTCTTTCTCTCAAGGGTTACAATGCCTGGAGGGTCTTGCGCATCATTCTGCTCCCGAGGACTGCTTTCTCCTTTATTGTGACCACTGTCACAATTATTTATCCCCCTGGATACAGGCTAAACGTAGAAAAAGAGACAATAATAAATTATAACCAGAAAGCATACTTATGGTATAAAGGGTTTATTTTGCCTTGATCTTTATGCTGACATAACAGGGCATTTCTGTGTGGAATGCAAAAGATGCATTTACGTTTATACTCTAGCATGTGGATCACCATGAAAAATAAAGCATGGTGAAGTGCTGGGGTCTGAACCCCAAGCCCTGACTTAAGGTTGACATATGGGTGGTCCCCATGGCCCTTTGAGAGGAGGGGATGAGTTTACCTTTTGGCTTTCCTCCAAGGTGTGGCCGGCCTTGCAAGGAGAGCCCCTGGGTAAACAAGCCCCGGGTGCCCTGCATTTTGACAACGAGTGCCAGGTGTCCTGTTTGGGGATAAAAGCTGGGCCCACTTGCAGGAAGGGTTGGAGAGTCTGTCTGTGGAGTGGGTGCACTTCACAGAGTTTCCTGTTGGGGAAGGACCTCCTGACTCCTCATGCAACTGGGTCGCAGTCAGGTTTGACACATACAAACGTGGGCTTTGTGGGGAGGCAACATGGGGTTACTTCTATCATATGTAACCACCTTATTGTCTTGGTTGTCTCCCATTTTCTCTGTGGGTTACCTTGTGTCGCTGCTTGTTCCATCTATCGCGGGTCATGCTGTGTCGTTTCTGGGGTCGCTGGGGTTGATGTCTATCATTTGTGATCTGTCCGACTTGTTTGTACCCCCAGTGATCCTCCATATACTGACCCCTTTACGCGAAATAGAATTCACTTACTGGATTGTTTTTCTGGTGTTGGCTGTGTCTTTAGTACTGGGCCTAATAATTGGCAAAACACATGGGTTTCTACCAAGAATTAGATTTGACATCAGTAAAGAAATAGCAGCATGTAGTGCATCCATACCTTGCTAACAGTCCTGGAAATAATGTAGAAAAATACAGGTCAATGAGTGGGTCTTTTTTGAGGTTGAAGGGAAGGGATATCTTTGGAGAGAGCATCTGTAATCTGGTGTATCAAGAGGAGATGAACATTTCCTTTCCAACTGGAGAGGATTTAGAAAAATATCTCATTCCAGCTGATTTGACCTCCACCTTTAGTTTTCAGTGCAGCAGAACTAAGTAAACCTTAGTCTAAAGAAAAAATCCCTTTTGAGACAAGGAGGGACACTGCTGTCATACTGAGGGAAAATGTATAACAACATGATACAGTTCTGATTGCATTGCTGCTGCTGCATTTAATTAGTCTTTGTAAATGTTTTATGCAATTGGAGGGAAATTTAGTCAGCATTCTGAGCTGATGATTGCTTAAAAAAAGGTATGTGTTGATAAAGCTTATATAATGTCACCTATAACACCTTTGTAAATTAGCCTGAGTAGAAGACACAACATATCTATTCTCAGCAGTCTGCACACTGAATTCATGAGTGAATAGACAGGCTTTATTCTTATCCCTGTTCACTTATGTAAAGCAGGAATGCTGCTGTCAAAGGCAATGGAATTGTACTTAGCTACGGTCTGCCTGGAGTAAATTAGATCAAAATCAGCCTCTGTAACTAGAGATTTGCAGTGCAGTGTTGGGAAGAGGAAGAGGGTTTGGAAGCTGATCTACTTCCATTTTTGCTAACCTGCCTTAGGCGTTGTGTTAGTTGTCATCATACCTTGGCTGTTGATAGTGGTGAAGAACAGAGCATATTTGATAGTGGTGAAGAACAGAGCATATTTGATAGTGGTGAAGAACAGAGCATATTTGATAGTGGTGAAGAACAGAGCATATTTGATAGTGGTGAAGAACAGAACATATTAGAAGCTTCCCTGTCTTCCTTGGAAGAAGTAACATTTTAGGAATCGTGTAAACCCACCCTTTATCAGGCATTCTGAGGATGGGATGGGTGACTTAGGAGGGCATTTGCTGTTTAGCTAGATTGCCCTTCTTTGCCTAGTAAATGTGGACCTGTGGTCTGAGTTGCTGCTTTCTTCTACTTTTCTGTAATGTTTATTAAAAGTTTATTAGTTTCATACATAGAAAAGTTGTATAAAATACGTACCAAGTTGCTGTTGCTGTTACGTCTAATATTGTTTTCAAAACCAGCCTTGGGCTTAGTTTTTTACTACCAAATAGACTTACTAGATGGTACCAGCAGTTCTTGCTAATACTTGACAGCAAAAATATGACTTTAATGAAATAATTACCAAATAAGTAAGAATAGGTAATATCGATGGCATTTATTTATTGTCTTGGTGTGGGCAGCAATATTAAAAGCCATCAAATACCAGCATCTCTGTTTGACAGCACCATTTAATCCTATCCATGTTTTGCTGTAAGAAGAATTCAGTATAAATAAGGAAAGCTTGACTTACCAGTTTTAATTAAAATTTATATTGCTGTGGGAAAAGAACAGTCCCTCAAAATACTGTGAACTACAGTGAGGAAGCTGAGTTCAGAGCTGCATGTGCATTGATAGGGAGGAAAGAGTATGGTGCATTAAGGATAACAAGTTGGGTTAAACTGTAGGAAGTTCAGCATGCAACAAACTCCCCTTCAGCTTGGCTTTCTGAATAAAGCCTTATAATCTAAACTAAAAGCACTGGTTAGACTCAGAAATACAGGCAAAGGGTTGCCTGTACTTCCTAAGAAGGTCTCTGTGCTTGTGTGTTGTGTGTACATGTGGGCTTGCTTTTGTGAAAGAAGATAAAAATAGAATTTCATATTCTGAGAGTGAGAAGCACCACCTTAAAAGGCAAAGCTTATTGATTCATAGGTCAGCCCTGGATCTTCATATATAGTGAAACTCAACAGTTCAGCCTTCGAACAGGTAATAGGGTCTGTGAATTGCATAGGAATAATAAACCATAACTATAGACAGTTGAGTGGATCCATCAGATTTGATGAGATAGCTAAGTATTATGAGTCAAAAGTAAACCACCTAATTACAGGTAGTCATTGAAGTCCCAAGTAAAAGGATGGGAAAATTGAGTTTGAAATTGCACTTTTAAAATTAGAGCAAGAGGTCTGGACAGCTGAAATAGTGAATAAGCTAAACAAGTGTCTTGCATTTATGAATGGCTAATCATCTGTAAGCCATGCTAGAAAAAGCCTTAAAATCAGAGCATTGTCAGTGATGTTTTCAGTGAGAAATTTGCTCTCCGTGATCAACTGTTGTAAGAAGTATTGGTCATCCCTGCTTTTGAGCAGAAATTTAGAAAGTATATCTTGAAATCTGATGTCAGGGGCTAAATTGTATTTACAAAAGGCATTGTGGGCATGAACAAACATCAGATCCTGTTTATTTCATGAATTGTCTGGTGAAATTCATCTTGCATTGCAGCATATGTGCTTACATCTAATTATTTGCTCCACTTATGGTCAGCTAGATCCTTTTGAACACTGTCCATTTCACTGTAGTGCAGGTGTCTGAAACAGGTCAGGTAGATCATGTTCCAGACAACTTTTTCCTTTCTATTGGTTAAGACTGTCTGAAAGATGCCTCCATCATAGATGTCGAACATGAGACCACCTGCATTCCATTTTCAGAAAAGAAATATGCAACACCGTCAAAATATGAACCTGTAGCTTTAGTAGAAGCTTAAGCAGAGAAAAAAATCATGAGGGAGTATTATCATGATTGTTCTAGTCATTGTTTCACAGCAGTACTTTACATTTCTGTGTGGTCCAGCAGATATAGCATAAAAGTCTTCCTGGTTAACAGTCTGATGTTTTTGTAGGTTGTGCTGGCAGGTCTAACACAGAACTGATTCTGAAAGAAAGTGATTGAGCAAAATGGGAAATATCTCAAGAGGTTGTGTGTCAGCCTTCAACCAGCCCATTGCCATTTTGAAGGAAAAATGTGAAGCTGGCAGTAGCAGATTCTATAATTGCAGGAACATTAAAATATTTCCAAGTTTTGCTACCGGTAGTGATAATCAGATGTTACCTTGAAATCTGTAACAGATTATGTACCTCCTTTAGCCATTCTGTTAAACATAGATTATGTAGCGGTGCATGCTAAGACAGGAAGAAAAATAATTACTCTAGGAACGGCTTATGGTAAAATAATCTTCCAATATCTATACAGTTGATAAAAAGTAATGTGAGATGGTTTCTAGCTTGGCCACATCTTTGAGGATGGAGTTTGTACCAATGAAGGGAAACTGGGTTCATACATAAAGGTCAGTACTAAAGACTGACAATGACAATGAAGAGTTTCTTCAGAAAACAGAAATTTGTGTATACTGTGACCATATGTAAAGCGTACCTGTGTTCCATCATTAGTTTTTCTCCCAGCTGGAAAAAAATTTCTAGATTCTGGTGTTTTTCCTACTTGTTTCACCCGAAACAGTAGATATATGACAGAAAAGCTGTCAACTGGAAAACTGTAAGGCTGGAAGAGGAGCGCAGGTAGTGTCTGCATCAAGGATCTCCTATTGCTTTCTTTGCAATTTACTCATACAATAGCAGTGGGGCAGGATAGCAAATAGAGGAGAATGCAGTATTTTTGCCCTTTTCATTCAAAAATGGCCAGAATCAGAATTTAAAAATCTATACCTCCAGTCCAGGAAGTCTGTTTCAGTTTATATGGAGCTGACAGAAATGGTATCTGGAACACACATTCTATCAGTTTATTTGTTCAGCGAATGCATTGATTCAGGAACAGTATTTTGATCTAGCATAGAGATTAAAGTTTGGAAAACAGTTTTATAACAGCAGGAGTCGAAATAGTGTCTCTTTTAAATGGTTGCTGCATGCTAGGTATGCAAAATTTCATCTGTAATACTGCTCTTCCTCCTCTATTTTACAGACCAGCATGGGAATATGGTAGAACAAAGTTTTTCTTGAAGGGGAAAAGAAATTATTGTTCATAATGTAAATTATTATTATTTGGTTTATCTTCCAGTTCTCTCACTTGCAGCTTTGATATTCTTGATGATATTACTAAAGTTGTGATTGCTAAGGAGACACATTTCAAAGGTCTATGTAATTGATTCCCAGATGATGATATTATTTGCTATGCCCTGAGCCTCACATCTGCAGACTCATAAAACACTGTGGGATTAAGACCTAATTATCTTTCACAACTGATTATCAAGAAGTAATCTATTGATCTTGGCACACAACTGCCTTTAAGAAGAGACTGAGTGGCTATTGTAGTCTCTTTTCTTTAAGCTGAAATAATAGGTTTTCTGTTTACCATGTAACAAAATTCAACCCCATCTAGTTTCAAGCAGTTCAGAAATATTGAGCATATCAATATCATAGCAAGCATCACTATACTGTTTGCCAGCTCTTGAGGTGTCTTTATTGGGTTTCTGCGTAGTCAGATAATTCACCTATTGAAATTAGTAAAGGAAAAATAAAATAACCTGAGCTAAATTTAAAATGAAAAGGATTCCATGGAGCCAAAATAGGTGGTAGTTAACAGAGAAATTCCAAAGACATAAGCAAAGGTTGAACACCCAGTGTCCATTGAATTCCTGTGGGCGTGGTGTGTCTGACTTCTATGTGTCTTTGAACATCACAGTTGTCTGTCTCACATGAAAATATCAGGATTGGATAAATCTCTTATCTGTGAGATTTTCATAAGGCATTTTTCCTTTAAACTAGCTTTCTGTTTATGAAGACTAATCCATCTGTTTTAAAATTCTGAAAATGCTGCTTTTAGCTTGCATCTTGAAAACCTCCAGTGATAGGGACTCTTACCATGTCCCTGGGTGGTTGTTCCAGTGAATGATTGTTCTTAATGTAAAAAAATTCTTTATGTTGTGATAAATTCTCTCCCAGTGCAAGTGGTACCCATTGGTATTCATATTGAACCTGCTGTCAACCAGTACCCACAGATCCCTTTCTGCAAGGCCACTCTCCAGCCACTCCTATCCCAATTTGTACTTGTGCCTGGCGTTACTCCATCCAAGGCACAGAAACTGGCTCTTGTTAAATTTCATAAGACTGATGGTTTTCCAGATCTCTAATCTATTCAGATCTCTCTGTAAGGCCTCTCTACCGTCAAGAGAGTTGACAGCTCCTTCTAATTAATTATCATCAGCAAACTTGCTTAATGTACATTCAACTTACGCATCCAGGTCATTTGTAAAGAGTACTGGCCCTAAAATCGAGCCCTGGGGAACTTCACTGGTTACTGGCCACAAGCCTGATGTGACCCCATTTACTAAAACTCTTCGAGCCTGACCCATCAGCCAGTGTATTGTGGACTTATCTAGCTGTGTGCTGGACTTTTTATCCAGGATACTGTGAGACAGTGTATCAAAAGCCTTGCTGAAATCCAAAAACTAGGGAGACTGTGTTATCTGGATTGCTGGAGATCTTTGTGAACAGACTATACAGACTCCTTACAGGAAGGTTGTGCAGAGATACTTGATGTAATGAACTAAAAAAATTTTTCTGTGGTTCGGTTTCCTGTAGTTCTATGTACCTTCACTATTAAAATTAACTGTGAAAATCTCTGAATCAAACTTTTGTATCATACTAGATTTTCTTTGAAGCTCTTTCTGTCTTGAAAAATGTGGGCTATGTGTCTGAAAAAAAAGTGTGCGTCTAACCTTTGATAGGTAGACAGCTTATGTGCATGCAGATCTATATATATCTGTGTACAATAAGTAACTTTATATGTCACATGTATTACTGTACTTGCTACTTCAAACAGAGAGTTTTCTCCTGTACATAAATCTGTTCTAAAGTGTCTGGTTTAATTTATGTTTGAACAGACGTACTTTGCATTCAGACTGATTTTGGTGTTCTGTCACTGCTTCTTTCAACAACTTGCTTTTCCAAGGAGTATGACACTGGGAAGTTCATCCCCATGCAGGTAACAAGTTCTAGGGCTATGCTGCAATCGCCACTTAAGACCAGAGGGCTTGAGTGATTCATAGGAATGTGATAACTCTCTGCTGAGTTGTGATTTTCATTCAAGCAAGAAGAACAATGCCCTTTAGTAGTTGCAGTAGAGGATGAAATGTCAGAATGAAGTCAGTTTCTTGGTGCTTTAAGAGAGATTAATTCAAGAGAAATTTTTTTTTTCTCTTGAAAAAGAATGGGAAATTCTCCACCCACCTTTCATTGAAGGATGATTTATTTTTTCTCTCTCTGTCAGTCACAGAAGCTTTGAATCAGGTAGGTTAATCAAAAAGGCTTTATCATCAATCAGAGTCAAACAGCTTTGTAATTGCAATTTTTTCCCCATGTTCCCAAACAAAAGACATTGTATTGTTGTAATACAAAACTGCAACTTCACAAACAAAGCAAAATACCACTTCAGCTGTGCTGAAGGGAGAGTAAAAAAGCATTTTTTGCCAAATTATTGTAGCTGGATTCACCTTGCATATTTTTTTGGTGCTTTTTGGTGCTAGACTACCTTCAGGTATGAGAGATCACTATGGAGCTTTAATTAAATGTACTTTGAAATCTAAAGTATATTTTTATTTTGTTCTGCTTAAGGCCTGATCAGGATAGACAGCCTTTTAGACAATGGGAGATAACTGGGAACAGTTATTTTATATGAACTTCCTCGTGAAGTTAGGCATTCTGCCAATGGGTAACACATTTCTCTTATCTTCCCAGCCCTGACCCCAGCAAATATACATGCAAAAATGCTCGA
Organism: Podargus strigoides; assembly: GCA_028020825.1. Classification (NCBI taxonomy): domain Eukaryota; kingdom Metazoa; phylum Chordata; class Aves; order Caprimulgiformes; family Podargidae; genus Podargus; species Podargus strigoides. The sequence goes on from CM051663.1 coordinate 95,386,111, forward strand.
AGTTAAAAATAATTTTAAAAAGGTTTCTTCCTGAAACAAGTGTCCCAGCCCAGCTCTGTGGCATGCACCTTCATATCAATATTTTGATTCCGTATCTGCACTTTTACTGTTTTGGTTACTGCTGAATTTGGGTGTTTTGATAGTCAAAGTAACAAGTCTGAGCTGCAATAGTGATCTGTTCCACAGTAATCTAAATACAATGACCTCCTGTGCTGCACAAGACATTAAATCTCTATCTGCTTTTTATAAAGGCTGGAAGACCTGTTATTGGAACAACACAATGATGAAGTTCTATTTATTCTTCTGTTTTCCTAGTTAACAGCTCAACTTTGTGTCTAATGCTGAGGGAGTAGCTAAAATGTAGTTGAGAATCAGTAGGCCAGCACCTGTATTCCCCATTTTACAAATATAAATGGATAAAGCAAGAAAAACAAATAAATAAGGTAGTACTGTATTTGCCAGGAACCACTGCAAGTAATAATTTACTCAACTGGAGCAGATTTTATGATGTAAATTTATACCTTTCTACACTCTCTGCTTAGGGTTGTGGTTTTGTATCGTCCTACTCATCTGTAGGACAGCTCTTGTTAAGCTGTAAACTCTTTGAGACAGATGCTGTCTTTTTTTTTTTTCCCCTTCATGTTTTGGTGTAGTTCTTGGGACAAGTCATGACCAAAGCTTTGGGCTGCCAGTGCCACTTCAATGTGCAATGTCCTTTTGGCTCTGTAGCAACAGTCATTTTTCCTGGTTATTGCAGTGAATCACTGCATCAGTGCTCTAGCACTGTCTGCTTCTTTACACTAGCCTACCAAAGGATTTTCAGACTGAAGAGCTAGAATTTGAAATATGGTTCCAGCCTGCAGACTTCCTTGCTGTCCTTTAGAGCTGAAAAGGCCTCTCAATGCTTGGTCACCTTGAGGGCAAATTACTTGCAAATTGTACTGGAAAGGGTCACCTGTCTAGCCATTGTCTCGTTATTTTTAAATAGTAAGCCAAGGGTTGAATTCTGCCTGTAGTGGAGTAATTTTACTCCCACTGCATACTATTAACCACATTCCTATCAGTAAAAGCTGAAGAAGGGGCAGGATGCACCTATTTGTGTTTCTGACACTTCTGAGTTATATAGGCCTGCATTGTTTTCATGCAATTCTGCGATTTCTAGGTAAACCATTGCCTGTACATTGGCCAGAAATTGCAGGAAAGCTTTGTGAAATTTTTTCTACCATCTGTCCTTCCTGTATTTCTGTTCTAATTGCATTGTTAGTTGGACAGTAGAAAAACTCCTGTACTCATATACACTTCCAGGCTCTGTGGAAATCAGTTCCTTCTCCTGAATTTGATGGACTAGGCTCTGACTGCCAGCCCTTGATAAAGGACTGTGTGGAGGTGCCACACAACATGTGGTTAAATGGAGCAAACTTTGATGGTTTAGATCTCTTTATATCTCTTTTGTGTGTTGTTGCTAAACATTGTGGAGGATCTCTTTTCATCATCTGTTTCATCTGTGGCCAAATGATAACAGGGGCTGTGTTCATGGCTTGTCACGTTGCTTTTTGTGTCTTTTCATTCCTCAACACAGGATCATTTTGGAGATAGTTGTGGGCATCAGTCAGGCATCTCATATCTTATTGCCTGCCTCTTGGCTATGGTGCTTTCCAATATGATTTGCTTAGTACATCCTCACTTGTCCAATACAACCCCAGGGATGAGGGAGATCATTCCAGTGTCTTCAAGATCTGTGATTCTCACATTCTGCTACCTCAAGATTTGTGGAGATGCAATTCCCGCAAGAAGGGAATACATCTGCTCAGTGTTTTCCTGTCAGTTTTTGAAGTCTATCTAAAAAAATGTGGTCTTGTTTTTAATAGGCATACTTGAGGATGAAGTTTCCAGTAGTTTCCATGGTTTCAACTTAAAAAGGCTAGTGCACAGAGTATATATTTAGGAATCCTTTAATTTTGGCTTCAGATTTTCTTGTGATTTGAAGGTGAGATAGACTGGCAGGTGGGAGGTGAGTATTTCCTTGCTGTACTAGCCGAGGGAGTCACAGTTTAGGACAGAAAGTACTTCTAGAAGGATAATAGAAATTAATTAACATTTTTCAGTGATAAGATAGCTTCTTTGGTTGCACTCTGAATGGCTACCAGCCACAAAATTTGTTACAAGCCATTGCATGCTGACAAGTAAAGGAAAAGCATGGAGGTTTGACAGTCCCAAGTCAATCCTCAGAATATTGGACAGTGCTGAAAAATTTTGCTAATGGTTGTGTCACAGGGAGAATACACTAGAACTGAAATAAAAGGGAGTTTGCTCGTCAGAAGTTTTATATCCTATTCTAATCAGGCCATCTTGGTGACAGCAAGTCACCTAGCATTTAAATAATTTATAGCAATATATTAGCTAACTGAAAACACAGATTATAGAACAGAGATTTATACACTACATTTTCTACTAATTTCTAAAGGTAACTCTTAGAAATCTAATAATTGTTAATATGTAATTACATCTCTAGCATTTATATTTCATAGGATCTAACTCAGAGGAGTATTAAAGGTATTAATTAGTTAATGTTTGTGCCACACAATGTGAAGTGCTATATGAACATAAGCTATTGTAATTAGCTGGTTTGTTAAATTTGCTGTTTACACATATCTGGTACTATGAACTTTTCCAGCTCAGTATTTCAACATTTTAGGAGCAAAGTGGATAGATTTTGGTTGTGGACTCTTATTCCGAACTCAGTAAGGCTACATTTTGTTTCACATAAACACCAAAAATTTCCTTTTTCAATTTTTTCTTTTTTTTTTTTTTGTTTGTTTGATTGGTTTTGTTGTGTGGGGTTTTTTCTTTTTTCCCTCCAGCCACAGTTTTGATTTAGTGGTGAAACTAGAGTTTTGAGTCTTCAACTCATTACTATTCAGAAACCAGAAAGAAATTTTTTAAAGTGCAGAAAATTTACAATATGAGGAAGAATGGATTAGTCCTCAGACATGAGGAAGTAAAAATGTAGGTTCCGGTAGATTTCCAGCATGTCAGGCAAGCACTTTACATAAAGTACATCCATCCAAAGTAAGAAATTCAAGCATTTTATTCAACAGATACTAGGAAAGGGTAACAGGAGCCAGAGATATCCACTTACCTTTATGATGAAAGTATTCTATTCAGTATCCCCTCAGTACCCACTATCTATGTCTTTGGGAGAAAGCAAGTGGAGGAAGTTATAGATTAAAACCAAAACAATTAATGAAAAAGCATTGTTACCCCTTTCCCCTCCTACTCAATGTAATATTGCAAATGTTAGCTATTGGTTAAAGGTAGCTACAAAAAGCTACTACCTTAAGAGAAAGAAATGACGGGACACTTGTCCTTATAACAATTTTTACTGTCATGTTCCTTGAGACTGCAGCTCCCACAGCTAAAGTCTGTAGAATATATTTTACTTCTTCTACAAAAAATCAGAAACCAGTAAAGATGAGATGCAGGAGCATTTTTTTCTTCCATTTTGGGCATTTAAACTATCTCTGTGGCTTGGCTTGCTCCAGTTTTCTGCTGCCTGATATGAGGCAGTCAATGTGAAGCTCTAATATACTTGGCAATCAAATACCGTCTTTCATCCAAGTATCTCAGAAGTTAACCAATTTTCTGTGGTCTTCTGTGTTTATAGCCGTTTTTCAGAGGCTACACCTGAGATATATAGGGGTTACATGGCTTGTTCAACAACATAAATATTCTTGTTCAGGAAGCTGCACTAGATTTTAAAACTTTTTTTTCTTTTTTTTTGTGGTCCTGTCTTTGTCATGCTAACTACTCCCTTGCCCACATACACATACAAGTAGAAATGAAAAAAACCCCATCAAAACAAAACAAAAAAACAACCCAACCAAAAAAACCACCTCTAATGACAACAATCAACACTGGTGCCATCTGAAAAGACACAGGCTGCAGCTTATTCAGTATTTTTTATCAGTTAAACCATGCTTTTTTTAAACAAAACTGTGTTTTTTAAAAGCTAGACATTTCCCTAGATTTTCATTTTTCTTAACTCTCCTTTCCCTGAGCTAATAATCCTAGTATGTTATGCTAAATGATGAGAAGTAGTTGTCCTGCTGTTGCAGACTTTGCTTTTAACTTTGCAGTGTTGTTATATCTGATGACAACAATATGGAACATCAGCTTCAAGTCACTGTGTCTATTGTGCTTAGTGTTTAGTCATTACTGAAGAAAGTAACAATTTAGGTTATTTCCTTCATTGGTAAAATGTATTTGCATTTATATTTTCTGTATCAAATTGTTTCCTGTATGAGCTGAACTTATTTGTACATGTGTTTGCAGAAATTACATCTTCATCTCAACTTGTGTAAGCAAAACTGGCTCATTACTGAACTTAACACAGCTGATAAAAATAAACTGGATTCATACTCAACACAAATTTATGAAGGTCATAAAGATAAATTTGACCAGCAAAATCTTGAAGAAGTCGTTCCTTCTCCTGAACAATTTGACTAGCCTCTCTGGAAACTTTTCTTGGGGCTTTCAGTTTGTCTTACTGGATTTGAGCAGAATTGTTAGTTCCCTGTTTGGGACTTCTGTAATGTTTTTTTTTTTTTTTTGGGGGGGGGGGCGGTATATTATTTTTTTTTAATAAAACTGTCTATTGTTTTTCCCACTGTAGATACTGACCACTTGTAACGATAATGCTGGGCAGAGGATACTAAACTTTTAATCCTTTATTGGTCAGCCTTGTTTGGAGTTAACTTACATGGTATCAGTAGTTTTTTAGGTACTTTTTGGATTTGTTATATTTTATTAGTATACCTTGTTAGTTGTAAGATTAAGAGGTAAAACTGGATAGAAAAGTAAACAAAGTTATTCTGAGTCTTTCATTAGACATAAGAAAAATGTGGTATGAGTCAAGCCTTTGACACTGTTTCCCACGGTGTTCTCATGGAGAAACTGGCTGCTTGTGGCTTGGATGGGCATATGCTTCACTGGGTAAAACACTGGTTGGATTGCCAGGCCTAAAGAGTTGTGGTGAACGGAGTTAAATCCAGTTGGTGGCTGGTCACAAGTGGTGTTACCCAGGGTTCAGTACTGGGGCCAGTTCTCTTTAAGATCTTTTTCAACAGTCTGGATAAGGGGATCAAGTGCACTCTCAGTAACCCACTAAGTTGGGTGGGAGTGTGAAGTGCTGGGGTCTTGAACCCTGAGCCCTGAATTAAGATTGACATATGGGTGGTTCCCATGGTCCTTCAAAAGGAGGGGATGAGTTTGCCTTTTGCCTTTCCTCCAAGGTGTGGCCGACCTTGTAAGGAAAGCCCTTGGGTAAACAAGCCCCAGGTGCCCCACGTTGGGTAAATGAGTGCCAGGTGTCCTGCTTTGGGGATAAAAGCTGGGACCACTTGCAGGAAGGGTGCAGTGTCTATCTGTGAGGAGGATGCACTTCACAGAGTTTCCCTGTTGAGGAAGCACCTCCTGGCTCTCCTTGCAACTTGGCCCTGGTCAGGTTTGGTGCTTGTGAATGTGGGCTCAGTGAGAACTATATGTAGCTATTTCTGTCCTATATGATCAGCTGCTTGGCTTGGTTTTCTCCCATCTCTTCTACAGGAGACTTTGTTTTTTTGTTTATTCCACCTGTTATTGGTCGTTCTGTGTTGTTACTGGGGTCACTGGGGTTGATATCATTGTGTGATCTGTTTGACTTGTTTGTATCCTCAGTGATCACCCATATACTGACCTTTTTGTATACGATAGAAACTAATTACTGGTTCCTTCTACTGCTGGCTGCATCCTTTGTGCTAGGCCTAGTAATTGGCAAAACAGAGTGTTGATCTTTTTGAGGATAGGAAGGTTCTGCAGAGAGATCTGGATGGGCTGGGTTGATGGGCTGAGGCCAATTGTATGAGTTTCAGTGAGGCCAACTGCCAGATCCTGAACTCTGGTCACAACAACCCCATGCAACGCTACAGGCTTGGGGAAGAGTGACTGAAAAGCTGCCCAGCAGAAAAGGACTTGGAGGTGTTGGTCAACAGGTGGCTGAACATGAGCCAACAGTCTGCCCAGGTAGTCAAGAAGGCCAACAGCATTCTGGCTTGTATCAGAAATGGTGTGGCCAGCAGGAGTAGTCTCTTCTTGCCTTTGTAGAAATAGATAGACAGTTCTCCTTGATGTATTAGAGTTGGTTTCGATAAGTGGGTATTTTAGGAAGAATTATAATTAAAGAGTATCTAAGGAAAGAATGTGCATTAGTTAGAGCTCTGGTTGAAACCAGCAAAAATATTAATAATTAATCAATTATTGACTTCCATCTGGTTTGTTGGTCCTTACTGAAGCAAAACTGAAATGAGTTACGTCTAATTGTGATGGCCCTTTTTAATGACATAGTAATGTCATTTGCTCAGATGGCCTGCTTTTTGCCATGACTAATTAGCGAGGTAATCAATATTAATGCTGACTTTATCATTTACAGTAATTCACTGCTGATTTTAGGGCTAATTAGTACTAACCTTATTAGGGAAAATGCTAATAATTGGCAGTTAATAAATTTCAGACTTTCACTAGATTTAACAGCACAGTAACCTAACAGAAGTTGATCATGTAAGGGCAACGGGGTCACAAAAAGTTGAAGTGGAACTGTAACTGCTTGATAAGTTTAGAGGGGTGCAAAATGATAGGTCCGTTACAATGCGTTGATAAAGTACAGAAAGAAAATAACTTTTAATTAAATTCTGATTTGAATTAAATGTACTTGAACCAAATCCTTAAATTTGTGGGAAGTGTGGATGAAGGATTAAAGCTAATATTTTGAGGTCTCCAACGCATTATTTATGTGAGATGGCGTAAATTTATTTCCGGCAAAGTATACTGATTATGAATGTATAGGGATATATAAAATCTGGAGTTGTGTGACTCAGATCCCAAACCATTTAATGTCACCAAGACTTTCCCTTGGCTCTGGTAGATTTGGAGGTGCCACTGTGTAATACACGGGCTGCATTTGTGTTTAGGGCTTTCTGGGTTGCTGAGAAGGCCACAATATTCACGTGGCAAGCTCCTGCAGACTATTTATCTGCGATTAATCCAGACTGCAGGATTCCAGGGAGGCTGAACCAGCAAGTGAGTGGAATGGGCCATGTAAAGACAGGTGGAAGATGTTATGGAGAACTGAACACTGGAACAAGTGCTGAAATACTTTTCTACATGTTGCTGACTTCCTTATTCGCTGTGCCTGTGTATGCCTCCACAAATGGTGTGGGCCACCTGTACCTGTATGGCACAGACCTAGGGCTGTAGCTGTTAAGACATAACGGTCGAGAAGTTGATGGACTGTTTCCAAGGTGGAAGGCAGTTCTTCAAAGTTCTTCCATCATTTTGGTGTTCTGTTCCAGTAATCCTGATCTTTGTCCCTGTAGTACAAGGTAGTGAAGAGACTCTAATGTGGATGATGTCTCGGGAATACATAGAGAATATCAGAAGACATGAGATCTGACCAGGGCTCTGCTTTTTTACTGTTTGCTTTCACAACCAGGTTTCTACAATCAGGAAGGTGTCTTTGAAGGTCGTATTGGAAACACTCTAACTGTGCTGCCCCAGTGTTTTCTGAGGAAATCAGAATGATGTTATCAAAATGCTTCTGACGACTGTCACCAACATACAGCTTAAACTCTCAATTATGTTTGAATGAGCATGGCAAGTGAGAGGGGTGCCTGAGGACTGGAGAAAAGCAAATGCCATTCCTATCTTGAAAAAGGCAAGAAGAGCACTGGGAACTACAGGTTGGTCTGTCTCACCTTGATCCCTAGGAAGGTGATAGAGTAAATAATCTGGAAACAGTTCCCAGGTACATGATGGACAAGAAGGTAGGCATGAGCATTCAGCATGGATTCATGAAGGGGAAGTCTTGCTTGAACAAACCTGTAATCTTCTATGATGAAATGACTGGCCTGTTAGATGAAGGGGAGCAGTGGATGTTGTCTGCCTGGATTTCAAGAAGGCCTTTTGACACTGTTTCCCATAACATCCTCATAGAGAGGCTGATGAAGTATAGGACAGAAGAGCTGATATTGAGGTGAATTGAAAACTGGCTAAATGGCCAAACTCAAGAGAGTTGCAATCAGTAATGCAAAGTCTAGTTGGAGGCCAGTGGTGGAGTACACTAGGGATCAGTACTGTCTGCAGTACTGTTCAACATCCTAATTCGTGATCTGTATGATGAGGCAGTGTGTACCCTCAGCACGTTTGCAGATGACACAGAACTAGGAGGAGTTGTTGATACATGAGAGAGTCGTGCTGCCGTCCAGAGAGACCTTGCCAGGGTGGAGAAACGGGCTGATTAGGAACCTCTTGAAGTTCAACAAGGGAAAGTGCAAAGTCCTGCATCTAAGGAAGAACAACTCTAGGCACCAATGTATACTGAGTGCCCACCTAGAAAGCAGTTTAGCAGAAAAGGACCTGGGGGTACTGGTGGGCACCAAATTTAACATGAGCCAGAAATGTGCCCTTGCAGCAAAGAAAGCAAATGGTATCCTGAGCTGCAGTAGAAGGAGTGTTGCCAGCAGGTTGACAGAGGTGATCCTTCCCTTTTACTCAGCACTGGTGAAGCCTCCTCCAGTTCTGGGCTCCTCAGTACAGGAGCAACATCAGGGTACTGGAGGACACCCAGCAAAGGGCCACAAAGATGATGGAGGAACTGGAGAATCTCTCCTATGAGGAAAGTCTGAGAGAGCTGAGACTGTTTAGCCTAGAGAAGAGAAGAGAAGGCTCAAGGGAAGGTGTGATGATCATGAAGCTAGCCTCTTTACAGTGGTGTCCAGTAATCGGACAAGAGGCAGTGTGCACAAACTGACATGTTCTCTGTCTGAACATCAGGAAACACTTCTTCACTGTGAGGATGACTGAGCACTGTCACAGGTTGCCCAGAGAGGTTGTAGAATCTCTCATCTTGGAGTTATTCCAAAGCTATCTCAACACAGTGCTGGGAAACTGACTTTAGGTGGCCCTGCTTGAGCAGGGGTGTGGTTGGACTGGATGACCTCCAGAGGGTCCTTCCAACCTCAAATATTTTGTGATCCTGTGAAGTGTGTGCCAATGCGGACTTTGAGTTAGTGAACAAAGGTGGGCCGTAACACACATTCTGTTCAGTGAGGTGTAATCAGGCTTCTGTGCAAAAACAAGGAATCTAATTAGAATTAGATCCTGTTTATTTTTTTAAATAGAAAAATGCAAATAGCTAAACAAACCCAAGAGACTTGTCAGGAATGAATCAGCTTCAGACATTTTCCTAGAATCTCCCAATATTCAATGAATTTTGCATCACAAGGCAATTTAAAAAAAAATCTCATTTTAAGCTCTGTAGTTGCTATTGATCCCTGGAGCAAATCTTTGATATTAATTATGTCTACAGACACAGGGTACTATATTATCTGGTGCTATTCATCGAAAGTGCTTCATTACAAACAGTGGGACTCCAAGAGTAGAAGCTTTTGAGTAACTTTTTTAAGAAGTTGCTACTTAATATAAACCATTTACACTGTAAAGAGAGAACACCATATATCTTATTCCCATTCATAGACATTTTGCAAGGGAGCAAAAGTGCACCCAGCAGCAGGTATTGCATTTTAGTCAAGAACCTTGGCATCAACTCCATTGCATTTTATTTTTCTAACAATGCATGTGAACTCTTACTTCTATGGAAGAAAGTTACAAAAGGGTAGATCCAAAGTAAAAATCCTACAATGATCAAGATTTGTGCAGTATGATGCACACATTCTAGTAGGATGATTCACATTTCATGTTGTTTAGAGATGAAGGGAAAAGTGACTCTCTGACCTGCAGGTCTACAGCTTTCTAGTGCAGTTCATGCTCAGGCAAAGAAAAACCAACTACTTTTGGTTCGGATCTACCTCAAAGCTCTCAGCAATGCAAATCCATAGCTAGTATAAGTTGCATTTTCTCTCTCACTGGAACAAGAGTGGTTTACAACAGCTGAGTCCCTGGCTTACAGCCTTTGAATCCTTTTGCATTTAGTTCAGAAGAGGCTAAAAAACTGTTAAGGTCCCTGAATAAGTCCACTAGTTTCCATGAAGGAAATATTCAGCTAATATATCATCATCAAACAGAAAACACTTTCAATTAAATTTCTGTGCTGTTCTGAAGACACACAAGCAGACTTGCTGTTCATAATTCTGTCAAAGATAAGCTTTCCCATTTCTGTCAACAATGGCTTTCATGAATTTATTTTTTTTTTCTTTGGTACTAATTATCTCTTGTGCAGCATGATGTAGATTTGTCATATAAGAGCAGAAAGGAAGTAAAATTAATGGCTTGTCCTGTAACAAAGAGGATAAATGGTGGCCACACCATTTGTGGTGGCCTGCATGAATTCAGGCCTTCAGTGACTTAAAAGCAATTCAGTGTATCTTTGCCTGAAAGAAAAGATGAGAGGTTTGCAAGTGCAGACTAAACTTCACAAGGCAGATTTAGCGGTAGTTGATATCTCAGTTCATGTATTGTTTAGAGTGGATTAAAGAACCTTGATATGCCAAGTTCTTGCCTGAGGAAAGGTTGAGTTTGATAATACTCTTGTCGACACAGGATGAGGGAATATTATCATTTGCATTCAGAGACATCTTTGTGTGAGAGCCATTCCATAGATAATAGGTACTGGTAGGCATTCTGCTGATAGATATCCTTACATATATTTTTCTGTAATTGCCTGTACACAGCACTTGATCAGTGGAGTACCTGGAAAAAAAGAAATCAGTGTTCAAAACAAGAAAATGTAACTGATTAAAATGGTTTGTAGTAGGCAGCACTACATGAAATACTACATGTTCAAATATCAACTAGTCAGCTGCTTGAGGTCTAATGCAGTAATTGACGCTTTGTTTATGTCACTTGATTATAAATCACCATGAAAAGCATATTGAGTATGAATCATGCTTAAAACACAGTATCACCAGATTTCAGAGGTTGATGAAGTCACCATAGTAAATCAAACTACTCTGGACAGTTAATTTAGAGAAATTTAGGCATACACGGTCTCCTAACTTTTAGTTTGTTCAAACCCTTGAAACTCAACAACTCAGATGAAATAGAGGTATTCCTCTGCATCTTTGGGGCTGATGTGTGGTGAGAAGGCAGCAGAAAATGCATTGGAGAGGGGCGTAAAGACATCAAAGTGGAGCATGAAAAGAGAAAAAAGAAAAGTTCTTCAGGCAGCAAGCATGCCTCCCTGATATTATTCTGAACATTTTGTTTACTTATTGATTGATTAGAGTGGTCCTCTGTCCACCTATATTCTGTTAGGTAGTTTATGGTTTACTTTGATTTTGAACATTTTACCCATTACCCTTCAGAAGCTATTTTAGCTGTCATTCAAAAAATGTAAGTTTGTGTGAAAAATAAAGGCAGTTGCAAACAATTTTTTTTTCTCTCTTCAGAGTCACTCTGGAAATCTGGAGACTAGGGCACTGCTTTGGCAGTGTTTCAGTGATGACATTTGACACTGGGGAGTCACTGCTTGCCCATCAATGCTTTCTGAATTAACATACATCCAGCTTTTTAGTATCAGAAATTTCTAGGGTGATTTTCACTTCAAAGAGTGCTTCTCTGTGCTGAAGTCACTTCATAACTTAAATTCTTAGAATAATGTGCAAATGGCACCCTGCTGGTGTTCTGTAAAGCTTGTGCTGGCCTGATGATTAAAAGAGTGTTTTACACTTTTGTACTGGGTCTGGCTGAGCCGCAATTGATTTTCCCCTATAGCAGCCCTCATGGTGCTGTGTTTTATGCTGGGAGCTAGAAGGGAGTTGATAACACACTGGTGTTGTGGCTGCTGCTGAGTAGTGCTCACACAGCACCAAGGCTCCTTCCAACATTTCCCCCCAGTGGGATGGGGTGGGCAGGATCTTGGGAGGGGACACAGCCAGGACAGCTGACCCGAACTGACCAAAGGGATATTCCATACCATGTGACGTTTGCTCAAGTATAAAGCTGGGAAAAAGGAGGAAGGGGGCTGGGGTCACCCTTGGTCCTCTGAGGCAACCGCTACGCATATCGCAGCCCTGCTTCCCGAGAAGGCCTGACGTCACCTGCTAATGGGAAGTAGAGAATAAATCTGTTTTCTTTTTTTTTTTTTTGCTTCCACATGCAGACCTTGCTTTGCTCACATTAAAACTGCTTTTGTTTTACCCACAAGGGTTGTTTTTTTTCTTATTTTCTTTCTCCCTTTTTGGCCTGCTGAGAGAAGGGGGGTGGGGGGAGTGATAGAGCAGCTTGATGGGTACCTGGCATTTAGCCAAGATCAAACCACCACAACTTTACAAGAAGAAATAGTCCTAGTAGTTATTTTCTCAGGAACAGAGAATGGGGCTCTGCTTTTTAGAATTTCCAATATATACTCAAAAGTATTCACAGCATTAAGTTGTGCCAAAGATATTTTGAGGATGATGGACAAGTAAGACATTTGGACTATATCTTTGGTAAGTACATAGCTTAAGAACAACTCTTGTTTGTTTTAACAGGAAAATAAAGAAAAGTTTGACTTATTATACACTGAATACGTATTAGGGGTTTTTTATGACCAAAAAGACCCTCAAACACTTTGATAAGGCAAGGATTTGCTTCTGATTTCTCCAGCATAGCTGAGTCCCTGGAAAGGGAATGGACAGCTTCCAGCTTTACTTAAGTCATATGGCCCCTTCTATAGCTCACTGAGCAATCCTGGATAAGGTACAATTTATTGAATGTTTGGAGGCTTCTGGGGTCTTGAAATCTGTTTAATAGGCATCTCAAAGCAACAGCTCTCCCATAATTATATTGTGGTAATATAGCTACAGTACTGCAGAGCGCTATTGCTGTAATGATGTATTATGGAAAATGTGGTGCTGGCCAGACAATCACCAAGGGAACTCATAAAATGTTATTTAATCTTTTGTTAATTTAAAGGCTCAAATATTATTTATTTATTATGTGCGGAAAGGGTCTGAAGTCAGTTACACAGTGGACTGTGAGATCTGTGTATGAGCTTCAGTTCTGCAATAAATTATGAATATTGAAAGGCAGAGATTTAAGACTTAAAACCTGCATCTAAAAGCTGACAAACTGTAGCATATTTAGTATTAGTGACAGGTATTGCTCTTCGAATGAAAAAAAATTGAGGCCATGGTCACTCCCACTGCAAAATATATTTAGGAACAGTAGGTCTAAGTCTTTGGTTCTTCATTGGCAAATCCCAGGGGATTTTAATGGAATTTTTGCATTAAAAATTCATTCTTTTTATTTTTGTTTTAAAGCATTTTAAAACAACTCATTTCAACAAGCATAGCGTTTTGCACATTATAATGGGGTACTACAGTAAGTGAAAGCTGCATTAGCAAGCATGAACTATTTAAGTCAGTTGCACTGTGCTACCCTACAGAAGCTGAGGATCAAATTTAGAATGGCTGAAGAGAAAAGGTAGTTGCTTGGGCAAGAGCTTTCAGAGATGACAGTGAATAGTCTTGTATGAGAAATCAGTCACAGCATTAAATACATCAGGAAGTGTTTGAGTGATGGGGAATTTTATTACTTGGCCCATGACTACTAGGAATTACTAGCTGCTGCAGAGCACTAAAATTTCAAGCACACTTATTTGGCTAGCATATGAGCTGTATATGGTCTTGTAGCCCAGTGGGCAGTTTCCTGCTGGTCAAAGTATAGTACCATCTTTACGTATAGTAAAGTAAGTGAAATAAACGCTGTTTGTTTGTTTATTTCAATGCTTCCTGGAGTACATTGTGATTGATTTGGGTGTAATTTACCTTTGTGCAAGTAAGTGTTTGTATTGCACAGATCAGTTACCTGACTGGATGACTGAAATTTCTTAGGCAAAATAAAAACTCTTACATGTTTTCATACTTGCTGTGAAAGACATCCTATTTGCCCTAGCAGTCAAAAGAAGTGAGCCATAGGCACACAGAAGGGCTGTACTGTATGTGATGCCTCAGTAGCCCTCAATCACCTCCACTTTAAATGTGTTAATTAAATACACCCATTTTTGTGTGTCTTAGTTGTAATTACAACTTCAGATGAATTGCTGTTAAGTGAATAAGACAACATATTTCCTGAGCTCCATCTTTTCAGCCAGTGTTAAAAAGACTTAGTGTCTGAACTTGGGCTGTTCAGATTATCTTGAGTCCACATGAGGTCTCATTCATATACACCCATATCAGTCCACTAAGATGAGTTATTTCTAACTACAGAGATTTAAGTGAGGACAAGATCAGTACTGTCTGTTGTGAACAGAATGTGTGCTTACATCTTTGTGAACAGGATATTGCTACAGAAAACTCCACCCTACCTTGTCTGTTTTCTTCCACTTTTAATATTCTGTGTCAGTATCTTCAGTTATATTGCTAGGTGACACTCTACATAGCTCCAATTGAAGGTTGTGCCCGTGAAGTTGAAGTTATAATATATGGGATCTCGAGCTACTTCAAGGCAAGAGGTTCCTCACTCAGGTAGCTGGAAGAAGTTCAAAAAATCAGGCATTGAATGGCCAAGGGAAAACTGAAGCAGGAGATAATGCTGAATTGTGAATGGTGATAACTGATTGGGTATATACGCGTGGTACGCATATCTATGCACTTTTGTAAGCCCAGATATTATGCAAGCACATGGTAGAGCTGCAGACAAAATTCTCCAGGAGAGCTTTTCAGAATACTGACTTTGTTTTGAAATGCAAGGGCTATGTATTTATCACTGCAGGATTTTAAGCCTCATTCCTTTCTTGCTGTTGTCTATGTTTAGCCTGCACCTGGGGCTAAACTGTAGCAGTTGTTTTACCACCCAATGACCTCTCCCCAGCTGACAAGGGGGATCAGGGGAAAAAAGGGAGAAGCCCTGTGGGTTGAAGTAGAAACAGATTTAATGAAATAACAAAACTAATGCAGTCATGAACATAAAATATACAAGATTATACTCAACCTTGTCCTTAGGAGCAGCAGAAGGCCAAGAAGGCAGTACCCCATGAAAAGGAACTCCCCACTCCCAGTAAACTCGCTGCTTTTATAATGAGCTGGGTGTCAGTGGTATGGGACACACCTGTGAGTCAGCTTGGGGCAGCTGCCCTGACTGAAACTCCCAGCTGACTTGGGGCTACTCATGGCCTGCCTGCCATGGCTGGCCCATGGTTTGGTTCCTAGGAAACCAGGACAGCTATCATTGTACCAAAGTAAATCTAACCTTTTATTGCCTGTGTCTAAGTGCATTCTCTGTGGTGCATCCTCATCTCCATCCTTTTTTCCCAGTCACCTGGAGGGGGAGGTATGATGGCTTACACCACAGCTTCCTCCCTCCTCGCCCTCCTGGATTTCCTTCCACGAGAAACTGATGAAGACCAGGAATACCCCAAATTCAGGACTCATTCTAACATGTGCTCTTCACATCTAGCCACAGAGTTGGGAATTGCAAAGTGTCCCAAGCTTCCAGAGTTTAGGTGAAGCCTTTGTTTATAAAATTAAAGGGTGCTGTGCACGTAGCACTTGTACACAGTCAGCTGTGTTTCGCTAAACATAGTAATAGTTCCATTTGCCATGGAACCATTGCCCTTGGCAACTAGTGTAATTAATTGGGAATAAATTAATACATTATATTTGACCACATAGGTTAGCAGTTAATAAGAGATATTCTGACATCTCCAGCATGTCTAATTAGAGGGTGTGGAGTTCAAAACAGGACTGCTCCCTTTATGTGTGCTTCTCTAAGAGCAGCAGCTAGAATCTCAGGATGCTCCCTGCAGGCCCTTGGGATTTATCACATGGCTGATATTCTGTGTATAAAAGGAGCATAGCTAGTTGGGTCACAGCTTTGTCCCACACCCATTTCAGAGCCAGTACCGAGGCTAGAATAAAGAAAGCCTTTTCTCCCTCAGTTCTTTGGAAAGCACTCTGCCTGCTTGCTTTGTCTGTAGGCAGAATTCTGCTGGGAACTCCCTGAGGTACGGTGCCACTCGGAACCTCCCTGCAGTTACCATACAGCCCTGTAAGTTAGTGATGATTAGAGCCCTGCATCTAGAAATTATATTCAATGATACAGTTTTCTACCTTGCAAACTTCTTAGTGGCTGCACAGATGCTTCTCTGCTTCTCTCTCTTTTCATACTCTAAAAATACTTTTCTCTGTGTATTGGAAATGGTAGGTACCAGTCTTTCTTGGCTCAGCTGTTTCATCTTTCCAGAGGAAAAGCAACTATCCAATTATACACACTGATAAATTAACTTGACAGCCCACATACTGGAACTGCCATGCCTTCCTGAGCTGTTTAAATTGTTCATGAGTTCTGAGTCTCTGCAAGTAGAGGCCAGAAAGAAACATTACAAACCCCTACAGAAAATGTGTTTCTTCTTTATTTTTCAAGCTTACTGGCAACACGCTTGGCAAGGTGACAGTTAGGAGCTTCACTTTCTCTGTGGAGTCATTATGCTAAAGAAGCCTCCTGTGCTCTCTTATATAAACATATTCTTAGTAAGACAGTTGAGATCACTGCTGGATCATTCATCAAGTTTACAAAAAAATACTGGATATACAGGTTTGAAAACTGTTGGAGTTTACAGCTGAAAATAGGGAGGATATTTCTCCACCCTCCTCTCCCTCAGCCTTCTTGCTCCCTGGTATCTAAAATGTGAAAATTGAAAGATTTGGTTAAATTAGGGCTATTGATTCCTCCCACAAATATGAATTCTAATCTTCAGGGTCTGCTGAAAGAGAGCAAGGAAATGCAGGACAGTTAGCATATTGTCCAGCTTGGGTTTCCCACAGCCTGGTCTGCCCTTCTTTAAACATTTATCTCCTTTTCACATTGTCATCCGCTGGAAACATCAATGTAAGAGTATGTATTCTTAGTTCTCACTCTCATTGATGTGAACTATCAGTTCCCACTTTCCTGTGCTTTGTCATATGTATCTTGATATTCTTCATTTTAGAAGCTTTTGACTTGGACCTTATTTGGATAATTCACTTCTGAAAGGCTGAATAGATGCAGGCTGCAGTATGTAATTTCTAGCTCTGATTCTAGAGGACATAATGGTGGGCTGAGTTGTATTTTGATGACTTCAGATATTGTGGTTCTCTCCTTAGACCAGCTGTTGCAGCTGTTTTACAGGAGAACCTTTGGGAGAGACAGGCATTGAAGAACTTGGATGTTTTTACGTAGAAAGTTCACTTAGTATTTTTATCAGTGGACTCTTTACCCAGAATTTATCCAGCTGTAGACAGTCCCCTGTTCAGTTGTCCTCCTGCAGTTCCCCAGTTTCAGAAAGCTATGCAACTATTTACACTGATGATGCTTAAGTCAGCATGATGCCGGGGGTAAGATGCACTGGCGCCAGTTTACTGAAGGCTGAAATCACAGCAAGCCCTCAGGGGCTGAGAACATCTTGGTGTTTGCACCAGAAAACTCCTCTGGGTAGAATGTGCTTACAGCACAGTTTTAGACTGTGAAGCTACACTGACCCTGTGGTCGGAAAGACACCAGTTCAGTGTCACGTTTGGATTCACAGAAGTGGCTCACAGGATGATAACATGGTTTGTTCATCCATGCTTGCTTGTGTACAGGGATAATGACTATTGCTTTCCCTTACATAATATACAAATAATAATTACTCCTTTGTCACACTGCAGAATGATCAGATCTGTTTTCTTCTCAGCACCATATATACACTTTGAAATATGGAGGTTTTTTCCTAAATGTTTAAACCAGTTTGTTCAAAACCTATCAAGCTCTGCAGTTTGTACCATAGTGTTTCTGACTTTTCATATGAACCTGACTTTTTATATGAGCCTAATTTTTCACAAAGCTGTTGAAAGAGATACTCATTTCTTGGTGTGAAGTTGCTGAGTCAACAGACACAATGAACAAAAGGGGGAGCGAAGTTCATTTATTCTAATATTACAGTTGAAGAACTAGAAAGTTGTGATTGGTTGACCCTTTTAGATAGCCTCTTAACAGATAATCCTTTCATTTAGCCAAGATGTGAATTGTGGTGTTAAAAAATAGTGCAATGTCAGGTGATTTTTCCTTGAAAAAATACCTCATAAGAAAGTTGTGTTACTTTCTTTCAGTCTGCCTTTGTTCTTGTGGTAACCTCCTAAGAATATTAATGAGAATAGCACAATTTATTGCATTCATTTCTGCTTTGAAAATCTGCTCCATCTTAATTCTGACAAATGGTAAAAATCATAATTTGAAATAATGTTGGCACCATATACATGAAGATCAGACATTGATTTTTAGAATAAAACTCAGTACTTCACAAGTTGAAAGTCTGTAGTATATGTCTGTTGAAATCTACAGCCAATATTTCTTTGAATATCAGTGCTGCCTCAAGCCCAGAGCAGGCATGTTTGAAGAAAAGGACAAAGGTGCTGCTGTTACCTCAGATTAACAAATTTTGGAAATAATACCACTGTACAAGAGAAGCAGAAAAAGAAGATAGATAGGTCAGATAGATAGATAGATAATGGCTGCAATTAGAGCAAGTTCTAAGAAAATAATGCTGCACATTTCTTTGTTTCCTGGGTAGTGCATAAGCTGCTTCACCATTTTCACAATGGAAGCTATAGAATTGAGGACTTGGCTTGAAACCCTCTGTGTTGCCATTATGACTTCATTTAAAAAGCTGTGACTTGTATTGTTTGTTTCGTATCAATGGTCTCTCTAAATCATAATGATCTAAAATGAGTGTTCCGTTTCAGCCACTGTGCTTTTAATTTGCCTGTGAGTTTGATCTCAGACTGCAACTCCTCCATTCTCAGCTGACTCTGAGAATGGCATCTCTTTTGCTGACAGAACCCAACTCTTTACACATCCCAATGAACTGAAACTGAGGGAGCACATCTGCTATGGATTTTCAGAGCTACACCCTTGATATTGCAGGAAGCTGAGCCATTCAGTAGACAATTGGAAAAGTTTCTCAGTAATTCTGTGGTTTTAGCAAATGCAAGTGAAGGATGTGATCCCATAAACTCGTAGGAGTAGCTGTTGTGCGTGCAGCATTCACAGTGTACTGGCGCACAGAAAACTGCCAAGTTTTCTTCCAGGTTAAGGGATTAGGTCAAAAATGTAGAGAAGCACACCGTCTTCATCCATTAATAAATTGTGACAGGAAGAATTTATTACAGTGCTTTGGAGCATAGTTTGTAAAACAAAGAGCAAACAGCATTAAATTTTGAATGTGTTTTTTTTCTTTGTAATATTTATGATATACAATATTCTATTTATTTGTTAATATAGACAACATGGCTAAATGTAGTTAGTGCAGCCCTCCCTTGATACAGTACTGCTACTGGGAGTCAGAGCAAACATATCAGGAGGAAGGTTGCAAGCAGGATCTGAAATGTTTTTGTTTGGAACCTGAGTGATGCCTGAGGTAAAACTGCACAGTGCTAAAGCAATGATAATTGGCTCCTCCTGGCTTTCCCCACTAAAAGAAATTGAAATTCAATTGACTTTCAGTGGGAATAGTTGTGGAGCAGCAATTGTCATTGATGTGACATTGTGTATTTCTGTATCAGGCAGTTCTGAGAAGCCAAGAGAAAATGTTGTCATAAATTAGAATATGATCTAAGAATGCATTTCATGAAGGGAGGACAGCACATGAGATGAATATCATATGCTCAATAGTAGGCTGATGCTGAATGGTGTTGTGCAGGCTGTGTGTAGATAGTACAAAGGACACAGGAGTATACTGGTCTGCCAAATGCAGTGATACTTGGAGGATAGCTTCCTTTTTGCAGAATAATAACAGTATCTCCAGCAGTAAATCAGAGGCTAAGGCTTTTATTATGCTAGGATGTGGATATTTAAAAGGTATTTGGAGATGTTGGGGATACCTTTTCTGGGCTGATTTTAAATGACAGAGAGCTCATTAGCCCGAGGTAGATTGTATAACAACCTCCTTAATCAAACTATTCCAGCTATTAGCTCTCCTCACTTTTAGAAAGTTTTTCCTAGTCTCTGATCTAAATACCTGCAACATAAGCCCATTTCATTCCCAGAAGACACAATGAAGTTATTCCCTTATTCCTTGCTGAATGTTCTTCAACTATTTTCTGACTATGTAAAGTTTTTTTGTCACTTCAGTCTTCTCTTCCATAGGCTAAAGATCCCAGTGAGTTAAATATTTCTCCATTTTGTAGATCCATTCATTTCTCCAACTAATCAGTACTTTCATGACTACCAGTACCCCAAACTGGACAAGGCCCAGCTTCGGTATTAGCAATACAGACCAGAGTGGGAGTACTTGGGTATTCACTTATCTTCTTGATAATACTCCTATTTGTATTTTGCTCTATGATGAAGGTGCTTTTCACTGAAATTACAACTACTTCATGAACTTATTTTCCACCAAATCTTTACTACAGATCTAGCTCTCCGTGCCATCATGTCGCACACACCCTCCAGACATATTATTCCTCCCTGAAAATTTAGAAATTTTCCATAATTGCTTGTTGGATTAAATAGTATTTTTCAAAATGTTTCTCCAGTTTCTAAATGCAGCTTTGTGTTCCAGTATGTGTGAATTCACACTACCCTGACAAATTTCATGTCCAGTTTTTCTTGATCAGTGTTTATACAGATAAAGCAACATAATGTTTAGCATGGGGTGAGTGGCAGCATTAATCTATTTAATGAGACCTTGCAATGTTGTGGTGGACCACTAATAACTATTGTGTGGAGTTTCCAACAAGGTCTGCTTTATAGTAGTTTTGTACAGGCCATGTTTCCCTAACTTTCTTGGAAACATCTAAAAGATGCCAAAAGCTGTACTAAAGCTAAGATGTATGACATATTCAGACACTTCTCTATCCACAAGGCATATTACCATGTCATGGGAGGGAATTATTTAGTTTGATGCTTCATGTTCTTTATTAATTTGTTTCCTGCTACTTATTTCCCCCCCCATTATTTTATAGATGCTTTATTAATTCTTTCAGTATTTTCCATCAGTAAAACTTAAGTAGATCATCTATAGCTTCCTGATCCCTCTTCTTGTCTTTCTCAGGACAGAAAATTTAACTGTGATACTCAGATCTGCTGGACTCTCTCCTGTCTCTGTGAGAAAGGAAAGAAAACTGCCTTTAACTCCTCCATCATCAGCCAGTTTTTTGTAGTTGAACTCTTCCTCAGTACTCAAAGACTGTTTTAGGCTGAGAGCTTATATCTCCTTCCTATCACAGTCCACATATATTTTATTGAAAGTTAAAAAGATACCAAACTTTCTGTCTTTCAGTGTCATGTTGGTAACTCTCTTCAGCAAGAAGCAGACAAACTCTTCGATCTTCCTAGTTTTAATGGACTTGCAAAATGTTTTCTTTTGCCATTGCTTGTATTTCCCTGGAAGCACTGTGGCCTGTTATGCATCTTAGCTAGCGGTATATTGTAGCTTTATTTTTCTGAACTGCTGGGAAAATGGCCTTAGAGAATGGCAGCACTTATATCTTAAACCTAGGAATATCCTCCTGCTGTTAAATACCGATTGGCTTAATTCAAATACTATAATACACTCACAGTGTAAGATGTAATGCAGTTAATTTTGTTTCCCCCATGGTGACAAGTGAAATCTTTTGGTAATCGTATACTACCAGAGGGTTTTGTGCCTCACTCTCTATAGCCAGGGAGTCCAGGTGTTTGCTTATATCTCTTCAAGAAATTTTGCCTGGCAGTTGTCCTGAGCTGGCAGTTTTTTTCTGGTGTCTAGGAACACAACCTTTCCTGCTCATTAAAGCTGGGAGTACTGGGATCATCTTTGGGTGAATTTCATGGAGGACACCTACTTCTGTGCTTTATCTCAGTTTTCTGGTGCAGCTTCCTTGACTAGACAGTTAAATTCATAGTATTGACAGAAAATATCTGCATATTCCTGTGACAGTCACCTGCAGAGAGAAAGAGTATGAAAGTAGGAAGAACAGTAACTGAGGCATTGGCATCATTAATGGAGGGAGCTGTTTTTTTCTTATTACTCATCTCTTCCTGTGTTATCTTTCTGTATAGGAGGTTCTCCTCAAATTGTAATGAACAGCACATTACATGAAAGGTAGAGTCTCCAAGTGTTCACCTCTTCCCAAACTGAGGATTATTTCTCTCCAGCTTGATGAGCTAAGGGAATATCACAGAAATGACATTGTTTGACTCCATGTGAAAAGAAACAGCAACAAACCAAACAAAACCAACAAACATTTTCAAGTGAAGCTTTTCAGCATATTTTTGCTATTTTTCACATTTTTCCTGTTTCACACAGAAATATAGGAGTTCCCTGAGTAGATCAGATAAGCTATTCAGCTAGTCTAGCTTGCTTCTACCCTTGGGAAGAAAGGTCTACAAAAACTTTACTAGGCATTGCTTCACTACAGGCAATTTTTTTTCTTTTCTGGAACATGGTGGTTAAGCCTGGAAGAAGAGGATGCCTTCAGGAACACTTTTATAATTTTTTTTACCATTACAACTCTTAAATATTGGCATTACTTACATTTCCATTACAAATTTATAAACTCTTGATTTTTTCCCACCCTTGAACTGTTGAACAGGCTTACCATGCAAACTATTTTATTTGCACAGTTTTCCATCTTGCTTTTCTGTACAGCTCAGGGTAAACCTTCAATCAGCATCTCCTTTGGAATGAGCTTGACGTGTTTGTTCTATGTTTTATATTGAGCTTGGGCTCCTGTCTGCTGCTGACAAATGGCTTGTTAATATATTGTTTCTGAAGCACAATTTGCATTTCTGTGAACCAAGGATTAAGCACTGTGTGTAGATTAGGAATAATTTATATCTAATTAATATTAGACTTTTTTTTTCTGCTCTGCTTCAGATTGTGTTTTGCATGAGAACAGCAGAGTATTCCCTGGTTATGACAAAGGAGATTATTTCTCAAGTGCAAATAACATGAAAACATTTAAACTGGAAGCAATTTGTGTTTTAACCATTTGCTTACTGACCACTAAATTAGTTGTGACCAAGTAATATGCTCTCTTTTGAAGACTTAAACATAGTTGGATGTTATGTTTAGTTCATCTAGGCCTATGCAAAGTAGTTTAGCTTAGAAAAAGTACATAATCATAGTAAACATTTAGATATATGTAATTGGTATTGGTAGAATTTTAATTTAAATGTGTTAAGCATGATCTATACTGAAATATAGCCAGTAAGAACCTTGTAATGTACATTTTAACAAAAATCTTATCCTTATAATCTGTTTTACCCTTAACTTTAACAATACATACAAAAGACAGAACTGTACAATAATAGGACCATTAGTTAGTTCTGGTTTTTAAGTATTCAATTATGCCTTTTTTCATTGTTTGACTGCTTTGTAGCTGTAGGCAGAAACAAGCCTTTTTGTTGTGAATAGTTTATTTAGGTTCATGATCTTTACTGGGTGGGATGACAGAGTGCTTTGCTATAAAAAATTTCAGTCAGTTTAGTAGCAACTTTGCAATCAGAGAGAAGCCAAGAAAAATAATATGCATTTGATGACATAGATCTTTGAAATGAATGTTTTTTCTCCCCTTCATTAAGGAAGAAATGGATTATGAAGTGAATTAGTGAAGAAAACTTTCCTGCAGTCTGAGTCGGTTTTGCTGAAAAGAATCACTATTTAAATGAGGTATTAAACCTAGGTCACTTCTGCCCATCAGTAGCATCCGTGTAGAAAATATCTCTGTCCTCATAAACCTTTTTTCCTGTTAAAGTTCCTCCTAGTATCTAGACTGTGCAAATTTTTCATGAGCATCATGGGCAAAATCCATTACTACTGAACTCAATAAAATAATCCTTTTGGCTGTAGCAGGCAAGGAGCCATCACCACACAGGATTTTACCATTGCTGTAAAATTCAAAGGCAATGACACTTGTGCACAGAAAGCCTAAGCAGTTCAAAGTCTTTTCAGTTGCTTTGCTTATCACTACAGTAACAAACCAATTGTCTGTTGCACAAAATAGCATCCATGTGTGATCCTGTTGAAGGAGGAAGTGCCTTGAGAAAGGAAGAGATGTGTGTCTGCTGTTTCTGTCTCCTTTACAAATCTGAGCTGAGTCCAGAAGATTGGGCGCTGAAAGGAGGACAGTGTCTATTCTTAGACGAGTCGGTTGTAGCAGCTCCAAATGTAGGTTTGTACCTGCCAATCTGTATGGCAGATGTGTTTGCTTGGAGTCCTGGTGTGTCTGCTTGTGTCTTCCTTGCAGAGATCAGTAACTATGTCTGGGGAGACAGAGAAGAGTTCCTCTATAGTGTGGTCTGGAAATAGCCCTTATACAAAAGCTCTGCAGAAGTAAAGCAAAATGGTTGTATTTAATAAAAATAAGACAGAGTAGATATCACTGTATAGTACTTAAGAGAACATTAAAAATTTTCATATGCTCTTTAGACCATCTTATAGGATAATAATTCATTGCTGAGTTCTGTGTGATGGCACTAAACGCCTTGTAGAAAGACTAACATGTTTATTGAACAACAAATTCCTGCACATTTCCAGCCTCTGCTGTCTACTTCAGTGTCTACGTTTAACCAGTACTCAGGGCTCAGTCATAGCAGTTATTCTACCACCCAGTGCTCCTTCCCCAGTCGAGAGGGAGAATTGGGGAAAAAGGCAGAAGGCAGAAGGCCCATGAGTTGAAGTAGAAACAGATTTAATAGAATAACAAAACTGATACAACAAGGAACATAAAGTATGGAAGGTTCTGCTCAGCCCAGTCCTTGATGCTGGCAACAGGAACAGAAGACCACAAGGAAAGAGCCCTAGAGAGAGGAAAAGCTTCACCCTCAGTGAGCTCCCTCCTTTTATACTGAGCATGACTAGGTGGTGTGGGATACACCTGTGAGGCTACTCATGGCCTGCCTGCATGGCTGGCCCGTGGGTCTGTGCCTGGGGAACCAGGACATTCAGTCATCCTCTTTTTACCAGTTGTGTTGGTGTCAACTTTACATTGATAAAGGCGCATATTTTCTGACATAATTCTAACAAGTCATCACTACTTTTCTCTATTGCAGTGGCTGTTATGTGGACAGCTTATTTAATTCTGTGGCTGTAGTACACCGAAGTACTGTGTATTGTTGAGAACAGAGTCTGATTTTCTGTCATCATGAGAAAGGGCTGGCTGTGGCATTATGGATGCTTTTCAGTTCATTATCTACTCAAAGACCTACCCATGAAATACTCAATTTTTATAATTATCAACTTTCATGTGATCTTTTCTGTCTAGCATGAAAAGCCTTCTTTTACAGATAAGCAGTGACATTTGCTTTAAGGAGCAAGCTAGTCTTTGCAGGACAAATAGAAATACATGATGCACTTATCTAGAAGTGCACTTGTTGCTAAAATATTGGGCCCAAAAATATTTGGCCCAAACAAATGCACATTTTCTGTTAGAGGGCTTTGTTTTATTAAAGTTAACCTTAGGTTCTAATTTATGGTTTTTTTTCCCCTCAAAGACAGGCTACTGAGTACTCGCATAGCTATGATCTGTAAGTGTGGCTCATGTAGAAATAGGTTTTACTGCAGATTGCAGAACAAGAGCTATAGATACTGTTGTGCAAGGCTAAAATTTTGCTGTAGTAGGCATTCATGTTACATGATAGCACAGGGATGCTTGATTTGTTTGAAAATCCTCTTCTTGTGACACACCATCTTTATTTAGTGTGGAGCAGTGCTCTGGGTTAGATTAGGTTATAAAATGTTTGCTCTTAGAGTGGAGTGCTTTAGTCAATAGGAAAGAACAGATTTTTCTTGTTTTCTAGTACATTCTGCATACCTCTTTTCTGTTTAAAAATGTGAAATAAACATAAAATGAACATGATTTATTAATACTTTAAACCATAACAAAGTGAAAATACACTTTTTTTTTGTTAAATAACATCTGCTTAACTATAAAATGTGTCGATCGAATATAATGCATATCTGTTTTAACACGGCTGAGCTCCAGTCAATATAATTATTTGTAAATGCATATAAATAGTTATCTCATCTTCAGAGCTCCCTTAGGAAGGCTGCTTTTTTTTTGTTTTTCTTTTCCTCCTGACTCCCTTTTCAATGATAGATTTAGTTCTAGTAAAAACTAGTAGACTGAAAGCTCATAATTATAAAAAAAAACAGTCCTCTCCTCCCTCTAGAATAGGCAAAAACATTGTTCCTATAATCTTTTTTTTTCCAGATTTGTTTGTGTGAAACAATTTACGGGGATTACAGGTAATTCACTAACTCCATCTCATCAGTCTGTCTTCTTTGCTGAAGCTCTTCCAGAAGCTGCCAGCAAGTGCTGTTGCATGGACCTGTGTGTTTTTGTGGTGAGATCATTCCTCCAGGCACAATTCTCAGTGTGTCTGCCTTCACGAGATGCCTGGGAGACAAGGAAATGTTATTCCTGATCTTCAGCTGAAGGTAAAGAGAAGCACAGATGGGAAATAGTTTGTCCAAGACTGCATGAGACAGATGTCATCTGCAGAGTGTGCCCCCTATAATACGAAGTCCAAGGTTTGTTTCTTTTTCTCCTTTGTGCTCTGCATAAAAAAAATCCAGGAGCTGGATGGTGGTCATCACTTTTCACTCTAGAATTTTAGCCATTACTATCTTTTTCATATTCAGACTGATTTCCTGGTAATGCAGGTTCCTTATACCTCTGAGCATGGACAGAATTGTCACAGTGGCACAGCTGCAAAGAGAGAAAGCATGCCACAAATTTCCTAGAATAATAGCTACCTATCAGGGTGTTTTGCCAATTACTAAGCCTAGGACAAAGGATGCAACCAGCAGTAGAAGGAACCAGTAACCAGATTCTATTGTATACAAAAGGGTCAGTACATGGGTGATCGCTGGGGGTACAAACAACTCAATCAGGTTACACATAACAGACATCAACCCCAACGACCCCAGGAATGATACAACACAGCCAACAAATGGTGGAACAAACAAAGCAACAAAGTCTCCCATGGCAGCTATGGGAGACAGCCAAGCCAAGAGGCTGATAACATAGGACAGAGGCAAACTCATGCTGTTCCCACAGAGCCTGCATTTGTAAGTGCCAAACCTGACTGGGGCCCAGTTGCAGGGAGAGTCAGGAGGTCCTTCCTCAACAGGGAAACTCTGCAAAGTGCATCCACCTCACAGATAGACACTGCACCCTTCCTGCAAGTGGTCCCAGCTTTTATCCCCAAAGCAGGACACCTGGCACTCCTTTACCCAATGTGGGGCACCTGGGGCTTGTTTACCCAAGGGCTTTCCCTACAAGGCCGTCCACACCTTGGAGGAAAGCCAAAAGGCAAACTCATCCCCTCCTTTTGAAGGACTGTGGGAACCACCCGTATGTCAACCTTAATTCAGGGCTCTGGGTCAAACCCCAGCACTTCACTGAGGAATCAAGAAGGAAATTTCCATATGTTGGTTGGATCTGCATTCCAGTGGCATGAGTGCTTACTTTTCCATCTAATTTTCTTTTTTTTTAGATTTTTCCCATATGTCTCTTGATTGAGATGCCAGGATGGTCTTTTTCAGTATCAATGTTTGTCTGGCTCTGCTGCTATGTAGTTGAATGTGAATACTTATTCCTCACATCTACACCCAGCCCTTCTCCAAGCCAGAGCAGAAACTCAGAGGCAATGGACAGAATTACCAAAGTAGACTGGAAATCTTCACACATGAAATGTTCGTATGCAACTTGCATCATAAGGCACCTCTTTTGTTACCTATTTTGCTGCACTGCACATGCAATGTGCTTAACTACTGTGTGGGTTTATGGCCAAAATCACTACAGTACAAATGCATAAGAAAAGGGAACTTTTGGCTCTGTAATCGTGGGAGCAGTAGCAGGACTCTTGTCAGGAAAACAGTGAAACAGCACAACTGTTGCATGCCTGAAATTCCTATTACACAGAGGACAGATTAGTTTGTATGCCTTTGCAACCCTTTATATCAAGCCACAGGAAAAGCAGACTGTGTGCAAACACATATTAAGGTTCTGGTGTGGATTTCTTTGGTCTGCTTAAACACAACATTTCACAGCTAATAGAGAATCACCCATAAATGGAAAATTATATGAAATTCCAAAATATTAACCCAATTTATACCCTTGGGTTAGGGGTTAATAGAGATCTGTAGTGAGTTCTTATTTTATCTAAGTCATTTAATTCATGCTTCTCTTAAGTATGATTCAGATGGGAACACAGCAATTGCCTGGCATTTAAAGATGTGTAGAAAATGTATTAATCTTAGCTAAAGAATGGGTGATTTCTACTTTCCTGGCAGGTAGCCTCCTGCTGTACTTTTCCAGCAAGAAGTACTCATGATCACTATCCTTAAATCTCCTCTCATTCTCCAAAATCCCTCTTCGAAACCCCTCTCTCTCATAATACAAAGCTGTGTTTACTGTTACTGACTAGAGAAGACTTCCAACTCCCTATTAGTTACATTTTTTTTTTTTTTTAATTCTATCCTTTTTTCCCTATCCCTTTCTTACCCTGTGG
Source organism: Podargus strigoides (assembly GCA_028020825.1). Classification (NCBI taxonomy): domain Eukaryota; kingdom Metazoa; phylum Chordata; class Aves; order Caprimulgiformes; family Podargidae; genus Podargus; species Podargus strigoides. The sequence continues at coordinate 95,414,599 of CM051663.1, forward strand.
TTCTCACCCTACCCCATTTGTGTGTTTAATTTGCTTTTTAAATCTATCTCAAGCTGCACAGAGGCTTCTCAGAGGAGGGTTTCTTGGTCTGTTATTTTGTACTGTACCTTGTGCAGTAGATCCTGACTATGCCTTCTGTGCTACTGTGATATTTATAATAAATGATATTACACTAATAAGCAGATTATTGCTTTCTGTGTGATGCTGGGGAAGTAGCAATACTGAGACTTTAACATTGACTGTAGCCCAGCAAAGAACCCTTTCTCTGTTCAGGTAGAGTCAGACATTCTGTGAGACATTCCAGCATCCAAACTATTTAATTTCTTTTTTTCCCCATCAGCTTTCTGAATATGTGGTTAATCCTGCAAGTATTAAGTTCACATAGCTCAAGGAGATAATACAACTACCAAACACTAAGTGAATTTTTAGCTTCCCCTGTAAAATTATAGAGAAGAAATTAACAAATAAAAACCTCAGTGTACTGATGGCACTGTGTAGATCTACCAAATGCTACATAAAAGTTATAAAACCAGATGGGTCTTAGTTGAAAGTCTTTCCCAGTTGAAAAGTCGATTGTTTAATCAAAATGCGTGCAGTGTACATATTGTAATGCTGAGAATGGCCAGTTGTGCTTTGCGTTTTGATCACTTTCCTTAATAAAACTGCAGCTGAAATTAGTTCATTCACTCGCGAATTACATGGGCTTCAAAAGGCAAGGGAGAAAAAAAAGGCTTTTAAAGAACTTGTGCTAGAGAAGTAAAAGAAAAAAAGGTTTAACATATTCTTATATTCTCTTTTATGAACACGCAGAGTTTGCCACAATTACAATAGACAGTATGGACTAGTACATGGACCTATGTACTGAGAACTGACTTCTAGTTGATGATGATTTTCACAGCAAATAAGCAACTTAGAGAAGAACTGAATGTCTCTGAAAACAAAACAGTGTTATTTTCCATTTACAGAATAGCACAAATTATCTAGAAATTTTCCTTCTCCAAGTGTTTCTATATAGCTGAATTCATCCTGGCCATGTGCTGTGTAAGTTCTTCACTCTTAGACTTGCTGTCTGCATGGCTTCTTTGACAAATGCAGTTCAAAGAGTCTTTAGTCTTCACCTGGGTTCATTATGTTAATTAAACTGTTAATATTTAGGTTTTTAACAGAATGTAGAATAAAAAAATATATGCCAAATATCTTGAGACCTGAGTTATATACTTTGGTTTTGTACTGATTACTCTTTGTCTCATTGTATTGACATCTATGGGGTTACTCTTGATTCTATTTACACTGGTGTGAAAGAAACCTGCAACTGTACGAGCTTAAATGATAAAATTTACTATGTATAAGTACTGAAACTTGATTATTAGAGATTTATTTGTGACATGACTGTGTGCAAGCTGCATCAGTATGGATTGGCCTGTTGGACCAAGTACTTTTTGGTTTTCTGTCAGCAAACTTTATTTTCAGTTAGTCTTAACTAGCATTGAAGCGGTCAGCTGAAGTGTTCTGGTTGGAAGTTTTAAAAGCCCCTAGGGAGAACATGATATAATCATCAGTCTAGTGTTGGTTAATGCAGAAAAGGTTAGTTTCAATTCATTTCAGAGGTAGCAGCAAGATCTGTAACATCTTCTCAGTTGTTTGGCTGCTAATTCCCAGCCAAGTGGCAATAATGAATTGAAAACATGATAGCATCAATACCTACAGCAAGATCTATGAAATATTTTTACTTTTATTCCTAAACTATCAGTTCAGTATGCAATGTGTTGTCTTCCTTCTGCTAGTAGCCACCACATTTTCAGAGGTTCGTGAACAGAAAGCAGCCATTTTACAAGAACCAAATAAGAATTAGTCAAATTTACTGTAATGATAATATATTGATTAATATAAATACTAAACTATTGAGAAGGCTAGCATAACAGCAGTTTCCAATCAATGAAATATCAGGTGGTTATGGCCTTCCAAGTTTTTAACGTTCTGCTTTAAAAGACTCTAGACATAGTGGTTTATTTCTGTTCTTGCTAGAAAAAAATAATTAATGGGGGTAAAATCTATCCTTTGAAGTTTAAATGAAATAAATACTGTCCATGATTTTTTGTGATGTCCATTGCACTAGAGCATAAGTGCTCTATGAATTATTTAAAGGAAGTCAATTTAAGTTTGAATGCATTTATTAAAAGGGAAGCCTTCATCTTGAATGCATTTTTGTGTCAAGGAGATACCTGTTCTCATGATAGTTCACCTTTCCACGTGCACTAGAGATTTTTTTTAAGCGTAAATCTGCATGGACTACATGGAGATGAGAGATCAAGCCTATTATGAAGGGACCTCTGAGAGAAGACCTGCACGACCTGTCATGTTACATCCTATATTCAAGGAGTTTATAAGAGCAGTTAGACAAGAAGACAGGCATTTAGGTCTGTTTTTATTGAAACTCCAGTGCCAGTCTTATTGCACAGTGGAATTTGCTTTTGTGCTATGAATTTTTGTGGGGTCTCAGATTATCAGAGAAAATATTTACCTTTGAGATGATGGGTGTTTGGATGGTCCCCAGAGCAGATGGAAAAATTACATTTTTAAGAAGCTCATCTCTGGTCTTCTGGAGGAGTATTCCACACCTGTGGCACCTAAGTTACTTTGAGGGAGATTGGAAGTATGCTGAGAACATAGCTACAACGTTTGCAGGCCTGATGGTACCCTAGTCACTAATACCTCACCAGGGGTGCAGAACTACTTTGCCAGTTTAAAATCATAGAGATCTAATGTGGACTTCTGTGCTCTCTTTTCTTCACTGGTTGTTTATAAAACTACTCTTGGCAATGCACAGGACAAAAGGGATCAGCTACATCTTAAATAGTTGTTATATACCTATGACAGCAGCCAGAGGACACATGAGAATCTGAAGATACATACAGAAATGACAGCATGCAGAAGATGTTGCAAACCTTTTTGCCAAATCAACCAGAAAATACATTAAACTGTGTGTTTCACTGGTATGTAGAGCTGTTGAAAAGTTACAGGGCTGGAGAGCTGTGTGCTCAAAAGTTCAGCTGTCTGGTGTGTAATTTCTTGTACATCAACTGTGTTGAGTTTTTCATTCTCTCCTTAATACCACTGTTCCACCTACACAAGCAATGAAAGACTCAAGTTCCAAAATAACATAAAACTTTTTCTATAATAAGTGACTACATTTTTCATTTTAGCATAAAGTAATTCTGTCTGAATCTGAAATGCATTCTGATTAAAATGGCAGAGCAGTGAAATTTCTAAAATTGATTTTACTATATTTTGATCTTTTTTTGGTATGAAATAGTCTAGAGTTCTGTAGTTTTGTAGGTGAAGCTTAGCAGCTGGTCTCTTCATGGTTTAGACAAACATTAATGCAGGAGCTTATTTTCAGTGATGTGGACAGAATTTCATTACAGGCTTGCAGAATTGCACACACATCATATAGGTATTGCAAAGGCAGCAAGTAACAGAATTCACCCAGACCATAGGATAATGCCACAGAGGGTGACTTTGTTTGTATGAAACAGTGAGATCATGTTCAAGGATATATTGTGCCTTCTTGCCAGACCACATGATTTATTTAGAAGTATTAAGAAATATGACTGAGGTCCTAAGCCTGGTTGCCTCAGCGTGGGCTTGTTCAAAAGGAGGGATAAACATGACAAGCTTTCATATGATACTGCAAACCTGACAACTGAGATAAACTACAACCTTGTTTCTTGTGAAAGAAAACAGTCACTGATACTGACCAGACTGTTGCACATAATTACGGGAAAAATTAAAATGAGAGCCATCACATCTGGATAACAAAAAAAGTAGTTCTAGAGGTGGAGACTTGACAATGGGATAAGGGGCTTTATAACTACTTCAAGTTCACATATAGCTCCAACAAAAATGTCCACTCTAATTAATGCAGAGATTCATCTTTATTTTTATGTCTTGAATCAGTGAGATTAGAGATATCATTTTTCTGAAATGTCTTCTTCCGGTTCTTATGATGATGGTTGTGTCAGTCTGGAATCCAGGCTGGTAGAAGTCTGATCTCCACGCTCATTTTGGAAGGGCACAAAATAAATCTTGCAGGAAAAATAGGAGGGATTTGTGAGCAGAAAATAAGAAATAATATCATAAGAAATCATACTTTTACAAACCTTTGGCAAAAATAATTCTTGTTCATTAAACATGAAGAATCGATGAATGCTCTATCCAGTGCTTTCGTAAGTACAAATGATAAATAATGTTTCTCTCCAAATCAAAGCAGTCACTAGTTCTAAACAATTTTCCTCTATACTAGAGAGCAAATGCAACGCTTGGAGTCTACATTTGGGAATCCTGAGAGTAGGCTTCAAAGCCTGTTGGCCAGCATTTCTGATAATCTGGAAGTGTTAGTTTCACTCTCTGACTTTTTGCTAAGTGGAGTTGCATGGTGATAAAATTAATAACCTAGAGTACCTGCATATAACTTACAATGTCTATAAAATACTGAATATATAAGAATATAATGCTAATATTACTGTGTCAGAGAGTTGATGAGAATAGCAATTAACTGGTGTTTGTGATCTTTGACATTCCTGTATGAAAGATGCTATATACAGCAAGTGCCAAATATGATGATTATCATCAGCAATATCCTTCTGACTCTAATTAGATGATTGAAGGGAAAGCCCTTGAACAATGCTGCACAGGACAAGCTGTTCATCACTGAATCTCTTACAATTTTCTTTTTATTAGCATGTCAATTGGATTAAGGGAACAGCTATGTACTGCATTTTCTTTCTTGCTTAGATTTTTTTTCTCTAACATAATTGCTGTGAAACCTGCCTTGGGAATTGGTTTTGCTTTGATTTGCCTTAAGATTACTTGCTTTGAAAGGTGTGTTTTCTCCTTTCTTATTGTGGTCCAACACAGCTCTCAGGAGTATAAATGTAGCTAATATTTGCATGTTTGATGTGATTTTAGTTTGGGGACAGCCTTATTGGTTACATGGTATTTTTCTTAAGATTTTTTTGCAGTAAATTTCAAAGACCAAAGAAGCTCAAAAAACTCTAATGAACTAACACCACATACTGTCATGAGCCTCAGCTAGGATTTCCTGTCATCTGTCAGCACCTGTGATACTTAAGGACTGTTAATCATAGTGCTCACACAATTGATATATACTTAAAAAAAAGAGTTGTGGCTTTAGTCACATGCTCTTAAACAAACTTTATATGTTCAATTCTTGTGATAAAATCGCTTAACGTGGAGACAAAGTCTTCTCTCCTTCCCTCCCTAACAGCATATTTTGAAGAACGGCTCCACCTGTGGAATTGTTCAGGGTTAAATGAAAGTACTTTTATTTCAGGTTTGAACAAAGTCCGTGTTCAGAAGCAGAGGTTTCAGCTTGGCAGTAAAGATGATGGGCAGGCTGTGATATCCCATTGTTTGAAGAAGGCATGCAACCTCTTAGAGAATTGTCCTTTCATGTTCTAACGTTAGGTCAACATACATGTGCATGTGTACGCTCACACAGTGAGTCTGAGAAGGTGTCATCAACACTACTGCCTTCAAAGCGAAACTCAAGCTAACATTCGACACGTTAGTAGAAAATACTTTTGTAATAGGAGATAACAGTGGTCCTCTACTGAGATGGTAACCTAGTCAGAGTTCTTGTTCTTCATTAAGAGGAAAGAAACAGAAAAGAAGAAGTATCAGAGAAAATCTTGGTGTATCTGCTTGTGCCATTTATCTTGGATTATCTGCTTGTCAGTGAAACTGTTTACCTATGCAGATATAGCTGGTAAGGTATGATGTTGTCTAGTGTCCTCTTTCCACCAGTCAGACCAATGCAAAGAAGCTCTGATGTGCTAGCACACGTGATCTCTTCACTGTACAGCAAACCGTCGCTCCAGGCTCAGTGGAGTGAACCTCATGCTGTTGGCAGGAGTGGTGTGCAGGTGCAGGCGAGTCGCTGTTTATATGGAACTTTGCGTAAGTCTACATAGGCTTGGTCATGTGCTCTGAATAAGAGGGGTTGCAGTCCTGTGCTGACTTTGCAGCAGAAGTGGAATGGGCCAAGCAAGAATATGTATGAACATGATAGGTAATGACACTGATCTCATGTCACCTCCTCTATCTGCTCGTGGAATAGTGTGTCACAACAATGGAGCTGCAGTTCAGTCATTTTGAGTGATGGCTTTCTGACACACACAGATTCGTAGTGCTAGATATCCTGTGTAGATCACACTCTCTCTATAGACGAGACCTCCTCTTCAAGACTTTTTTCTTTTTTCCAAAGTAGCATATGGCCCCTCTCTCCCTCTGCTGTATCTCCTCCAGGGCAGACTTAGCTAGCTCACTACCTATAAATATTTTAGATATCTCATAATTTGGACAGTTTAGTACTTTCTCTATTTGAGCACTGATTTTTTTTTTTTCTGATTTTTGTCATATTATTAACCTGATGGTATCTGTATGCATCTGGAGGAAGAATTATCATCTTTTTCTTTCTTTCCCTTTCCTTGCTCTCTGTTTCCCTGCCTCATTGTGTTTGTAGATGTATGAATATGCATCCACATGTAAATATAGATTGTTATAATTTTGCCTTTCTTTATTGAAGAGAAGACTTTTTTTATGGTCATATCAATTAGGAATCTCTGTGTATGAAATTGTTATCTGACTGACTTCAACGTAAAAGATATTATGGTAATGTTCCCTAAATTTATAGGTTTTCCATATGAAAGCAAATTAGGCTTTTAATTAATATTTTCGGTAAATATAGTCTGGAGTTACTTTCTTCTCCATCTCCTGATAATAAAAGCTAACATGTCTCATATTTTTAGGAGACAGGTGAGATAAGTCCTTCTCTTCTTCCAGTATTACATCCTTATAACTCTGCTGCTACGAGTAATTCTGCTACTTCTATTGGTAGTTCTTTACTTTCTGTGAAGGAAAAAAAAAAAATAAATACTGGGCTTCTGTGTGTTTGCTTAGGAAAAATTCAAGGTTCCTTGTCTGACCATTTCTCAAGAATCCTTAGTACAGCAGTGAGACCTTGGATCAAATGTCTTAATTTAATTATCCAAATATGACACTTACAAACTGATTTCAATACCTGAATGCAAGTACCATGGACTTAAGTCCAGTGGACTATCTCAGGGAGCAGTAGACATGTTAAGGTCCTCCACTGTGCCCTGTCAAGGTACCTCAAGGTTCATCTATAAGGTAAGGTGAGGTAACCAGCACTTGGAGAAAAGGCTATTTTATCCTCCATATCTTTATTCAAGGTACTGCCTTCTAAGCTAGCCTTGCTACTGTGGGTGTGAACTGGTGTAAGATATGCTACGGGTATTGCTGCACTGTAAGCAGGAAAGTATTTCAGTCGTTCCACGCAAGCTTCTGTGATTCTGACAATTTATATTCAATTCCTGCCACTCCAACTGTGTCATTTCTATCTCTTTTCTATACTGTATAAAAATTCTGTATACAGACCCATGTAAGCTGCAAATAGTGGATCTAGTGTTTGAGCTTTACAGTCACAAAATAGAGTGTACAAATGCACTGGAAGTACAAACTGTTTTCTCTTCATGAGATATCAGATTTGTGTTCTTGATGTGCTTCTATTGTGGTGAATTATTCTTGATTGTAGACTTAGCTACTGTCCCCCATCATCCTTCTTGAGTACATTTTGACATTAATTCAAAATCTGAGATATTGAAGCTAATTTTTAAATTCCACAGAAAACTCCGGTCTCCAAAATCTTCTGCTTAGGCAGACAACTTCTTAAGTAGTCTTATTGATCTATGGCTATGGAGGTTTTTGTTTCCGTATTATATCTTGCACTGGCAGATATATACCCTTTGTTGTGGTTAATCATGTTTCCAGCTATCAGCCACATTCACACCATATGTTGTTCAGGCTGTGCCAGTCTCTTTAAAAAGCTAGCCAACTGGACAGAGCTAATACGAGACTGACCTTATAAATCCTAGCAGCATTAAATTTTTTTTACAAAATTAAAGTAAAGCAAAATTTCATTTGCCACAACTTACTTTCTTTTGGAGAGGCATGAGGACATTTCAGAAGGATCAACTGACATTGATTTTGTATGTCTAAATAGATAATTCATCCATATTGAACTTGTCTCCACCAGCATGACAGTGCTTATCTATGATTTAATTTGCAGTCTTTCTTTTTTTCCCCCCTAAGAACCAGTGTTTAAACAGAGGAAATCTGAAGGTTATAGGAGGTCATGCATTTTAATCAGTACTTCTATAGAAAGCAAGCACAGAAATATTTCCCACAGCAGACTTTTTTTTTGTCTCCCTTTGTTTCATTAATCTGCATTGACTTCTGGTGACATTGAGGTATTGGAGAAGGAAATATCTTTTATGAGAGAACAGAGCAGAGAGATTACTTTATTTGATTCCTCTTCTGTGCTAATACAAAGACTCCTTTTCTAGGGCTTTGGGTTCAGTAAGGAGGCTTAGGAGTCATTTAAAGTCAAGCAGCAATGAAACCATGTTGTAATACCTGACATTAATTCTGCTCAGTAGATCACAGTAGCTTGCCATACAGAGATGACCAAACTGACATAAGGAGGAACTTACTGCTGACTTAGGTGGGCTTGGAGTCTCATCCGTGGCTTTTCCCACTTTATAGCAGGAAATACATTATTTTTATAGCTGAGAAATATTTTATGCTCAACTTCATCTAGAGAATCAAGCTTGCTCTTTATAGACTCTGGAAACAGGCTGGACAGAAGTCAATTAAAAATTTAACACTTTTCTTGCACGTCAAAATATGGTAGGTAGTACAGACAGGTAGCAGAGCTCTGTGCCATCATCCTCTACAGGTTTGTAGAGCAATATTAAATAATTCTTCTACTCAATCATGCACTGCATCACCTGGTACTCACATAAATTTCCCATATCTGTATAGAGAATGCCTTTTTAACTCTTTGGAGTAGTGTAAACCTTTTGGTTTTCCCAATAGACAAAGTGCATTGTGTACTTTGGCGAGCATCCAGGTTTTAGAAGAATCTGCACAATTAATTCATACATTGTCTTTTAGTGATCTTCTTTAAATTTATCAGGAGCTGTTTCTTTGGAACTCTTATTTCTTCCCTGTGCCTTCCTTGTATCCCTTGAATTATACAAAGTCAGTGCAAAATAAACCATTCTAGCCATATGGCAATGGAACCAGTTACCAGCTTCCATATGTTTTTACAGAACAGCCCAGTGTTCTTCATGACACTTCAGTGAATCCCAAGCATTTTATACCACAAAATCATGAAGAGAGGGAGAACATCGTTGTATTTTTCAACTATACTGAGATAATCAGTCATTTGCTAGGACTTACAAAGATTTTTTAGCTACTCTATTTAGTGATCTAGATTTTAAAGAACCATTCAAGCAGGAGGAAAGGAAATGAAGTAACCAGTTTATATGTCTGTGAGGAGTTTGCTTGGATTCCTTTTAAAAAAAAAAGGACTTTCATAACTTAATAGCTCCAGGGACCTGTTCACCATACTCTACTGTTATTGCCAGTTACAGTATTATAACACAATTTACTTACTCAGGCAGGGCACAAATGAAGATTAAAAAAAAAGGCATGATGCTATAGTTAATGACTACTCTTATTAAATATTTTTATTATTGCATTCAGATAGAAACCCACTGTTCTGTGAGGTCCAGAAATGCATACGTAGTTATGGTCTACAAATTCTCGATTTAACTTAAAATTGGAAACCGTAAATCTGTTTCATTATTTTTCCTCTTAGAGTCTTGTCTTTTATCAAATCAATTCAGGCAATGCACTTTTGTTTAAAGGACAACTCCAATGAAGATTTAGACTTGACAGTGATTTTTCTATTGATTCCTCATTGTCAGTGTAGGTGAAAATTTATAGATTTAAATTGTGAGATTTCCCAATTATAGAGAAGAACTAGCTACAGTTTTGGTGGAATTGCTTAATAAGAATATGCTGCTGGATCTTGTATTTAGTAGGAGTGAAAAAAAGTCTTTTTTTAGAAATCAGAAGTTCAAAAATTTGTCATGAATATCATCATAGCAATTATTCAGTCAATGATCTTGAAGTCTATTAAAGTCAGTGAAAAGTTTTGGCTTTTTTTTCTTTTTTTTCTTTTTTTTTATTGGATTTCAGTGATTTGGGCCGAGCTATAGGGACCTTAGAGTCATGTGCATCACAGCAGAAACCATAACACAGTCCTCCAAGAGCTGGCTTCAACCTACAGGCACATCTGTGATGTGGGATTGTGTCCTGCCCGGAGTCCCTCTGAGTCAGTGGGATCTTGGATGAGTTGAGAGACATTCACATGTGCTCTCCGGGTCAAAACAGACCCCTTAACAAAATCCATATGAAGAGTTGTTCAGGGATATGTAAGTCTTTCCTTGAAAGTATGCTCTAGTAGCAGCTTGGATAGATTTATTTTTAAGAACACAATTTTAGTAGTAAAACCAACCTTGAACAGAGTATAAATGTGCAAAGCTGACTAGAATATAAATGTGTAATTTTTTCTGTGTTAAAAAACAGTTTCTTCTTACTTGGGTCTCACTTTTATGAGCAGAATAGGCTAATTTTTCATCTAACTTAGACTTGAAAGAAAAAATTTTAATGGGTATATTAATTACTGTGATATTTTATCATGTTTAGTATCAAAGATTTTTGGGTGTAGCAAGCTTCAAGAGTTAGACAAAAGCAATAAGGAAAATAATCCTGTATTAGAGTTTTATTTTTTAAGTCATGCTTTCTTAACGCTGCCAAGATTTTTTTTTTGTAAATTTTTATGTAACTGTTGTCACAAAGTCAAAAATTTATTTGTTTCTAAATTTCAGCAAAAGGTTGTTTCTTAATAGATTCTAACTAAATTCTACACTTGATTTATTTAATATTACAAGTACCTTAGTACTGTTCACTACAATATAACTTTCTAAATGGACAGTACTGAAATATCTTTAGTACTATAACCTATAAAATAAAAATAATACTGACTGTAAGATCCATCTTAGCTCTGTGCCACACAAGAACTCAGAATTATAAGACTTTTTTTTATTTTCCCATTGGTAGAATTAAGGCTCTCAAAACATATAAATAGCTCAGAAACACATTGACCCACTGATCTCAACAGCCAAATTTATATTTCAGTGGTCTTTTTCTCACTCCACTTTCCCCTTTTCCCAGTTTTTGTTATCTTTTTCCTTTGGATTCACTCTATTCTGCACTCAAATACACCCTTAAAATAGCTCAAATTTCTACTAAAGGTGGTCTCTTGTGCTCCTACTTGCCAGTTATGGTATGACTATTTAGTATCTGGAATATGGGGTAATTTTAAGTCTTCTTCTGTCTGAAACAGGAATAACTCCACACAGATTTCCCCAAGGGCATTAGAAGACACATGCCACTCTGAAAAAGAAGTCTTTTCTTAATGGCTCTAAAATTTGTCAATCAAAATGATATTAGCTTACAGAAATAAATCACAATACTGAGTAACTGATGTATAAAGTGATCTGTAATCATTTTCACAAACAGCCAGTTAACCATCACTTCTGAGGGAGACAACTGTGACTATGTTGCATCATGCAGGTTAACAGCATTCGTGCCAGACTTGAACACCAGACATTGATCTCAATTGTGGGGAAGATACGTTGGGATGCTTGTTTTCCTTTGGTTGGCTGGGTTTTTTTGTTTGTGAGAACAAAAATAAATTCAAATTGGAAATCTTTAAATTAACTTTATTCTTTGAGTCCCTTACAAATTCCTCATGGATGCAGTGAAATTTGTATGTAAATTTTTACAGATATTTTCTTCTGTACTATTAATTGCCTGAATTTTCATGATTTTTCAAAACAATCTGATTCATATTATTGCAAATGACTACTGGTGCTCTGGAATAACATGAAGGATATGTAAGTTCATGCAAGTGTGTCTGGCTTCTCGTTTCCAGTGACACTATCGCTTACTATGGAAAATGCTGAGTTTCTTGATTAGGGCCGTTCAATTTCAGTACCATATACATTCATGTTTTAATTGGTTTGGCCTGAGTTTGCATGAATATGTGAGAAATCAAAAGTGAATTTATAACAATATTAATCTAGTCATATATTCAGTGAATATATATTACAGAACTCCTGAACTGAATAGTGTGCAAAATCCCTTTGAACAGAAAAAAAACACAGTCATGTAGTGAGAATGTTTTTCAAATGTGATTCCAGTAAGACTCGATATCTGCAAACTATGTTGCATTGTTTAACTGTTCCACTGTGATTGTTAGTGCAAACTGGATTTTTATGTCATTAATATATTTTCTTGTAATGGTATGTATCCTGTAAAGATATATATGGATAGACAGATAAATACATACGTACATGCATACATACATATAAACATAATTGCTGGACCCAACGATGTTGAGGTGCTACTTAACTGGTGCTACTTCTTCTTGTCCAAGACGTGTAGGTAAGCTGTACAGTAGGTAGCATCCAGTATCATTTACATGTTGAGCCAAATTCTATACCCACATAGATACACAGAAGCATGTGAGATGTTAGGAGGGTGGGATATGCTTATCTAGCTTACTTTGGCTAAGAGACCTTTTCTGTATTAGGCAATATCCCATTTTCTCTTTGTTCTTAATTTTTTTGTTCCAAATAAAACATTCTTGTCAACTTTACTTCTGCAGTGCAACAGAATATCAGACTTTTTTGGAAACTTTCTAAAATCATTTTGTTTTGTAGCATTTTAAACAAAAAGCGAAACTCACCTGAAGATATGATTGAGTTTGTTTTTAGACTATGTATTAATTATTTTCCAGCTGAGACATACTTAATGTCAAAGTACACAACATAATGTACTTCTTAAAATGGAAAATTAAAAAAAGCTAGCTAGGGATATTCAATCTTTAATTTCCTGTGATATAATTTTTTAATTACAATAAATAACATAGCTTTCAGAGAGACAAAAAATAAATGGTTATCTTCCTAGACACATTTCTCAACGAGTCTTAAAGCAAAAATGATCAATTAACCATTCATATATTGCAATTTAACTTCCTAAAGTATCATCATTGTAATACAAACACAATTCAGAGGATCATTTCATTCCAGAAAGACAATGCAACCACGTTGACTAGACAGATAATTGTTTTGGCTGAAGTTTGATCTGCTTATACAAATTAGTAAGCAGAGAGTGCTGGCTCATGACTGGTAAAATTCATGAATAAAGTAGATAAATAGCAGACTTCTGAATGGGCATGAAACATGTACTTAAAATAATCATTCAGTTCAGATCTGGGGAAGTTATGCATACCTATTACCCTCATCATGCCTGATCCTTACGATCAGTGCAGGACTATTCGTCTCTGAGAGACTGCTTTTAGGAAGGAAAAAATGAAAGCTTTTCATGCATCTTCTTTTTGGACTTTTCAGACAGCAGATGCAAACATCTTCAGTTTTGCCTGGACCTTTATGAAATTCAAAGATGGTCTCTCATCTTGAATATCTCTTTGGATAAACTGTCAAAGTATAAATCTTATTAAGTATAGGGAACAGAAAAAAATTATTATTTTCCTTCTTAGTACTGAGAATTTAAGCATTTTTGGACTGATTACTTGTGAAATTCCAAGGATGTATCTAAGCTGGAAGTTGTACAGGGAATAGTGTCACAATGGAAAACATTTGGATTAGTTAATTACTTTTGTTGCTCCTCAGAGGTTTATATTCTGTCATGTGGTTTCCCTTGCCACTGTCCTTTCATAAGCATGCTCCTCACTAAATCCATCAGTAAAAATATTTAATGTAGTTCTCAGTATGAAAACTCAGCAGATTAACTACCAGCATTTTCTCGTGATGAAAACAAATCATTATATGAACCATATGTTTGATCATTAGAAGTGTTTTAACAGCTTGAGTCCCTGTGTTTTACTCAGAGCTGTGTGTAAGACCATATCAAAAGACTCTTGGACCATATATACTGCCAGCTTGCTCTTGGTTGCATTTTCCCGTTGCATAGAATTCCAGAGGACAGATAAAGATGTCTTCCTCCTCCTTGCAAAAATCTTTCTGATTAGACCACATCTTAATTAACTGAGTCTTCATGATTCAGCATCTCTCTCTATGCTTAGTCCATCACTTCTCACCCAGCCCAACATGTTTCTATGGATGTAGGTATGTGAATTTAGTCTGTGTGTAAATACCTTCTGTGCTGCAAGGGTGAGATTCTGACCATGTGTATGAAATAGAGCTGAAGGGTTCTAGGCACAACCACACCAATGTCAAAGGGCTTCCTCCGAACCTGTTTCAGCAGCATAGGACAGTTCTCATACTGTGTCCATGCATGCTCTGGAAAGAAGGACATAAATGTTTCCTATTTAATCAGTGTAATTATCTTTCTCTCTCCCCAGTCCTTTGAAGTTCTTCACTCTTACGTGCATTGTTGCATAGTTCAGTCCATGCTACTGTTTTCAAATATATTTCCTAGAGGAAAGGAGGTTTTGAGAATTCAGGCGAGCTTATTTCTTTGTATTTGTGTTATAATGGGTGTAATTCATTTTCGAATAAATCAGTCCTAATATTTCTCCTCGGCTACCTGAAGCATATGTGTGTGTCTAGAAATGTTTCATGGATTAGATTAAAATGATGGAAGATAATTATAGAATCATAGAATACCAGCTTGGAAAGGACTCAAGGATCATCTGATCCAATGTGCATCTTATTTCTAAAAGTCACAGAACTACACCATTAAAAGCTTTGCCAATGCACTTTGAGATGCTGCATAAATGGTGTTACTTGGTATTCTTTTAGTTCTACTAGCAAAATAGGGGACCTTTACTGTAAATGTAATGTGTTTGCTCTTTTCATCAAATGGACTGGGCTCTGGACTGCACATAAAGAGTCAGAAAAACACTGTTGTAAAGCTACAGACCTGCTGAAAGAGGGGAACCTGTGCTCTGCTGCATGCCCAGTTTTGCACAATATCACAGATATCTTCAAGTTCATTCAGCCATGGCAGGAACACTGTTCTGCGTATTTTCCCGTATTTCTGAACTAGGAATCTGTACATAAAGTACCACAATGCGTCTTCTTTAACTCAGCAAATGTAGTCCATGAGGAATACCCCTTAGAAACACCCTGTGAAATACTTCTTCATCTTAGAGTAATTATTACAGAAAGGGAGATAGCCAATATCCCAATCCCTCTATGTTCTGGTAATTCCTAGCTGATGGAAGTGAGGATACAGAAATAATAGGGCTGTGTTGCTATGTGCTAAAAGCTGAATTGACTTTTTTGCAACTATTAAAGTAAGAAGCTGACAAGATGCCATAGAAGCAGTTTTGCACCCACAAATACTCTGTCTTGAGGAACCAGGATGGGTCCTTTGCTTGTGACCTAAACATGGCATATATGGAATTTGCCCTGGGAGATGCTGCTGCTTTTTGTTCTTTTCTCTTGAATCTAGGCTGGAGTATCAAAGGAATCTCCCACCAGCTTCATCATATGTATAACCTTCTCCATAAGTATAACTGTCTAACTTTGGGCTCAGCCCCTTGGCTGAAACCATATGGAGTGTGTAAGATGAAACTGTCTCTTTTCATCCAGCTTTAAAGAGCTCTTCTACCTGTTCAGTAAATTTCCAGTATATGGGGTCACATGAAAATGTTTATAAAGACATGATTGTCCACAACAGGGCACAAGACAAGTTAATGCCACGTAAGAACTTCCTTACAGGCATGTTTCTTCTTTCGTCGCTTTCAGAGCTGCTGTTTTCTTCCTTGTAATTACAAAAACTCCTGTCATTTTCAGAGGGATAGGTTAACTGAGTATTTTTATGTAGAAATATTGATTTTCCACCATTTGTGTGGATTAAACTGTATTTCCAGTGTGCTGATAAAATAAAATCAGTCTTTGCAAACCATTATGCACAGAAGGAGTAGCTTTCAAAATTTATGGCTACTGGCCGTAACGATGTGCTTGGAGCTATTAGCTCATACTCTTTTGAAATCACATTTGTAAGGTAAAAATACTGATTTAGTATTCTGAACACTCTTAAGAGTCTACTCTCTCATCTGAAGGCTTGTTTAGCTCCTTAATCCCAGTAGTAGCTGCAGAATTCAGGTGAAATGAGAAGGCAGTGACTGCCTCAAGAGTAATTTCTGTAAAAGTTAGAAGGTTTTCTAAGAAATTAAATTACAGTACCAAAATTGTTTCAGAGACACAATTTTAGTATCAAAATAGCGGTGTTGGAAAAGGCATTGGCTTGTTTTGCACAGGGGACCTTATAACACCTCCTGAACAGGAGTTGTAAGACAATCTTCTGTCAAAGGTGTGAGAGCAAGAAGGGGAACACCAGCTGTGAGAGAACAGAGAGGAGCTGCAGGCTCAGAGGAAGACTGGCATTTCACAGAGGAGAAATCTGCTGGAGTAAAAGGAGTCTCTTCAGTCCAGTTCATGTCCCTGGTTAAGATTGGAGACTAAAAAATGTCTGAGCTATGGATGCTTGGAGATACTTGAGCATGCCTGCAGCAGTCAACACTAAATGAGGGCATTGAATAAGGGTGTCTCGCAACACTCCGGGCTCCTGGAAATCATCCATCTATGGGAGTCACAAAGCTGAAGCACCTAAAATGAGAATCTCCTGAAAGTTGGGCTGCTTTGATGTGTATTAGGTCACACAGGAAAACCAAATGCAGAAACTGAAAAAATCTTCTGACTTAGGAGCATGGACTCATTGAAATTGCTGTGATCTTAATCAACAGACTACACCTCAGATATTGTTATATATCCTGCAGACAGATCTTACTGCATAGGCTTCTGATACTTTTGTAGCCTAATCCCAGTTGCATTATTTTTTGCTATTTATAATATCTTTCTTATAGGCTATCACTGACTGAGGCATCTTTTCATGATGCTCTCTTATTTGTATGATTTGTAAATGCTAAGCATTAAAAAAAAAAAGGAAAAAAAAAAGAGAGAGTAGTTTAAAGACCCATAACAATCTGGATAGGGAAAAACTGTATTCCATTAAAAAGGTCCCTCACAAAAATTATGCTAATATAATTAAGTATTATGAACACAGTATGTAAATCAAAATAATGTCAGGGGAAAAGCAGTACTCTTCATCAGATATACTGCAGATCAATCCCTAAAAGATTGAAAGGAAGATTAAACGTATTACGAAAGTTCAGTGTTTATATAAACACTAATATAGTCAATAATATTGGATGCAGTGAAGAAAATAAATTATTAAAGACACAGTCACCAATATTTCTGAAGGAATAGTGACTGCCATTTTTTTAGTGTTTTTTAAAGGGCAATTTTTTCCATTAAAAGACAAAATAAATAATTCTGAATTCAAGAGAGATTTTAAAATCTTTATGTAACACAGCTTATTTGGTATCAAACAAAAAATACCTCAACTTGTCATAAACTTTCCTGAATTGAAAACTGGAGTTAAGTTTTGAGTCTAAGTAACAGAATCAGAGGACAATAGAACCAGCAATAAACGGACTGTGCAGAAAATGCCTCGTGACAGGAGCAGTCGCCTCTTCCCATAGCAAAACTGCTTGGTGTTCCCCTGTTACAATCCATGGAAGTGCAGACAATTGGCATCCTGCTGAGCTGCACTTGGTTATCTGGTTCAGTGACTCTCAGTGAAGATGTAAGGTGGTTAGCGGTCAGTTTAGAGAAAGCTAGATGGGTCGCTGCTGTAAGTGTAACTGTTGGAAGTGCTTGAAGGCACATTTATTGTGTGTTAATGATACTATTCCTTTATGGAGGATGGCAGGGAGAGCATTAGGAATGGCCTACATATCTCAGAATAATCTAGTGTGAACAACTGAGTTTTGAAAGGGTCTTATTTTAGTTTTAAGTCACTTTTGCTCTTTTGGCTTTGTTATGGTTTTTAATATGTGTTGTAGGTACCATTATTTACATACAACATAGCAATCCATGTCTACCTTCATCCTTACTAACTGCAGACTTAAGGTCTTCACCCATCTGTATCCCAAATTCATTTTCTTACGTGTACAACATGATCTTTCTCCTCACTCTGGAAACATTTACTTAGTAATACTCTTGTTTCCCATTTACCTACTTCCTGCATTTGTACATAGGTGCAGAGGGTTTTTTGTAAGTCTTTGTCTCTTCACAGCTAACTAGTCTCCTATATGTTTGCCTTTGTTACTATGACTAGTCAATATTTTGGGGGTTTAAAATGATCTTTGATACTCCTTGTGTCATTTCGAATGAAGATTTATTGAGACTTAAAACATGACAATTATTTAAGAAATATGGCTGGAAAGGCTATGTAAAGCAAACAAATAATCATCAGTTAATTATTATTTTTTATAAAGACAGATACACCAATGAATCTATGGTAGGAAAAACACCTGGAGTAAGTAAGCTATTCTGTGTTCAACATAGAAAATTGAATTGCCTTACTTGAATGCTTAACCTGCACAATCTGAATGGATTTAGTTAGAGAAAACTGGCAGAAGGAATATAATTTTTATTTCGAAGTTTAGTAAATGTATCTGAGCTCTGTAGAAATCAGTGGCCTTTATATGCATTTATATGAATGTAATTAAGAACAACTACCTCCAAATTAATTGCTTGCATCATAGTTAACATAGTTAAGATTATTTATTTAATTCTCATTCACTAAGCTTGTATTTTGGTATTGTTCTTGAATACAATGAAAATGGTAATGCATATCTTATGTCTTCAGAAATTACTCAGTATGTTTTAGTGTTAGTAAGAAAAGTCTATTTCAACACTGTGCAAGCCCACAGTTGCTACTAATCTGATGTGGGACAGGGGTATGATAGTAAGTCTACCTACAGCTTATTACATGGCTGTTAAATCCTGGCTGGGAATAGACCATATATAGCAGAGACTGACTGCGTGAAATAAACTGTGTCCTTAGTCTGTGGCCTGATCTGTCAGGAAGCAGTACATGTTCTCCGCTTCCCAGATAAAGGATCCCCCTTTGCATATAAAATGTTGTTTTAATTTCTTGTGATATCATTCTAAGGTAGGTGATATCGTTTTAAGGAAGACTCTAACTTCAATAGTCTTTCTGGTGCTCATGTATTTAGATCAGCTTCGTATCCAGCCTCTTTGCATAATATCTGAGGGGCAAGACCACTACTTAGAGCTCTGCTCTAATAGGGTGTCCTCATCATGATGTATTTGCATGCTTGTAAAGGGAATGGGAGGAGTATCTGACCGATAATCAAATTTAATGCAATAGGAAATGCCAAGGCTACAGAATGTTTAGATCTTCAAACCGAAATCAGATTAAGTGTACTATTAACATTGATAGTAACAGGAGCTAAAGCTAAAATAAGAAGATAATCACAGTTGTTTTTCAGGAAGCAAGCAAATCAATGCCAAGGGTCAGGAAGGAATTCTTTCCCCTTGTGTACAGGATTGCAGTCTGTAGGTTCCATGTCTTTCCTTTATACTGTATTCAGAGTCAGAATGAATCTATAGATATTTGTTCTGTTACCTACCATATTTGAAAATGAATTGATATTTTAAATTGATGGCACAAGTACTAATTCATTTTCCTAGAAACCTGACTTGGAATGACTAGATAAATACCCTTCAATCTGAATTTCTTTCTGTGTACAGTTAGTTAGTCTTTTGAAGGTGATAACATGAGAAGTACACAGGCTGATACAGCCTCTATCCAATATCTCCAGATATAGAAATCGATACTTACTTTGACGTGTTGGTGTTCTGCTCCAGGAGTAATGCCTTGCACTAGTACCATAAATATTGTGCTTTCTGTAAAATTTTTATTTGAAAATTGCTTAGTATATGTCCTTTGGAACCCACTATTTACTGAGCAACTGTAGGTTACTCTGATGAAGCCAGGTATTTTTTTTCCATTTTTAAAAATAAACTTCTTTGGAAACTCCCTTCTACCTGAGCTAGTTGGACAGGCAGAAATCCTTACATTCCTCCATCCCACACTGAGAATTCTCTAGTAAAAACAGATCCCACATCAATCCTGCGCACTGGCCTGTACCAGGAATAATGTAGTCAGTAGGAGCAGGGAGGTGATCATTCCCCTGTACTCAGCTTTGGTGAGGCCACACCTAGAATACTGTGTCCAGTTTTGGGCCCCTCTCTACAAGAAGGCCGTTGAGGTGCTGGAAAGGGTACAGAGGCAGGCAATCAAGCTAATAAAGGGTTTGGAGCATATCTCATATGAGGGAAGGCTGAAGGATCTGGGGCTGTTTAGCCTTGAGAAAAGAAGGCTGAGGGGAGACCTTATTGCTCTCTACAACTACCTGAAGGCAAGTTGTAGCAAGGTGGGAGTTGGTCTGTTTTCCCTAGTGACAAGCAATAGAACAAGAGGAAATGGCCTCAAGTTGAACCAGGGGAGGTTCAGGCTGGATATCAGGAAGAATTTCTTTACTGAAAGGGTAGTCAGGCATTGGAACAGTCTGCCCAGGGAGGTGGTGGAGTCACCATCCCTGGAAGTGTTTAAGAGATGGGTAGATGTTGTGCTTAGGGACATGGTTTAGTGGTGTTGATAGGGCTGGGAATAACGTTGGGCTTGATGATCTTGAAGGTCTCTTCCAGCTGAAACTGTTCTGTGATTCCGTGATTCTATTATGCACATTGGGCAAAATGCAAATGTAGTAGCAGAGAAGTTTTCATAGGTACAGTAATTGGATAAAAGCCTTAACTCACTACCTGTAAAAGCAGTTTGACAGAAATTTTAAGTAGGAGGCAGCATTGAAATCAGGGTATTTCAGTTGTAGTTCATAATCCAATAAACCTGCTATAAATCTACACTGTGTATGTTTATGTCACAGGGAAGACAATTCCATTTGCAGCATACAAGCACCTTTATTTCCAGGCGATTTACTCGGACTCACAAATCTTGACTACCTGTTTTAGTAGACTGGAGGATAGAAAACCATCATGGGAGAAAATTCAGTAAATAGTATTGTTTATATCAAAGAACATTTATTTGGGGGACATGCAAACTGTTGCACGTTAAAACAATGATGGAAATCAGACCTGAAGAGCTGTGAACATGGACATTTTCAGTACCATATAGTCTGCACAGAGACGTAGCTTTTTCTTGCTCCCCAAAGAGTTAAAATTCCTCATACCTTTTTACATCTGTAAATAAACACATAGTGTCATAGAATCATAGAATGGTTTGGGTTGGAAGGGACCTCAAAGCTCATCTAGTTCCAACCCCCCTGCCATGAGCAGGGACACCTCCCACTAGACCAGGCTGCTCAAAGCCCCATCCAACCTGGCCTTGAACATTTCCAGGGAGGGGGCAGCCACAGCTTCCCTGGGCAGCCTGTGCCAGTGTCTCACCACCCTCACAGGAAAGAATTTCTCCCTAATTTCTAATCTAAATCTACCCTCTTCCAGTTTAAATCCATTACCCCTTGTCCTATCACTACAAGCTCTTGTAAAAAGTCCCTGTCCAGCTTTCTTGTAGGCCCCTTCAGGTACTGGAAGGTGCTATAAGGTCTCCTTAGAGCCTTCTATTCTCCAGGCTGAACAGTCCCAACTCTCCCAGCCTGTCTTCACAGCAGAGGTGTTCCAGCCCTCTGATCATCTTCGTGGCCCTCCTCTGGACTCACTGCAACAGCTTGATGTCCTTTATGTTGAGGGCCCCAGAAGTGGCTGCAGTACTCCAAGTGAGGTCTCATGAGAGCAGAGCATCACCTCCTTGAACCTGCTGGCCACACTTCTTTTAATGCAGCCCAGGATACGGTTGGCGTTCTGGATTGCAAGTGCACATTGATGGCTCATGTTGAGTTTTTCATCAACCAACACCCCCAAGTCCTTCTCCTCAGAGCTGCTCTCAAGCCATTCTCTGCCCAGCCTGTACTTGTGCTTAGGATTGCCTTGACCCAGGTGCAGGACCTTGCACTCGGCCTTGTTGAATTTCATGAGGTTGGCATGGGCCCACCTCTCCAACCTGTCCCTCTGGGGGCATCCCTTCCTTCCAGCATGTCAACCACGCCACACAGCTTGGTATCATCTGCAAACTTGCTGAGGGTGCACTCCATCTCACTGTCCATGTCACTGACAAAGATGTTAAACAGCACTGGTCCTAGTACCAATCCCTGAGGAACGCCACTCATCACCATTTTCCATGTGGTAATTGAGCCATTGACAGCAACTCTCTGAGTGCAACCGTCAAGCCAATTCCATATCCACTGGGTGGTCCATCCATCAAATCCATGCTTTTCCAATTTAGTGACTAGGATGTCAAGTAGGACAGTGTTAAACGCTTTGCACAAGTCCAGGTAGATGACATCAGTTGCTCTTCCCTTATCCACTGAAGCTGTAACTCCATCATAAAAGGCCAACAAATTTGTCAGGCACGATTTGCCCTTGGTGAAGCCATGTTGGTTACTTCCAATCACCTCATCTACGTTTTCCATATGCCTTAGCAGAGCCTTCAGGAGGATCTGCTCCATGATCTTGCCAGGCACAGAGGTGAGACTGACTGGCCTATAGTTTCCTGGGTCTTCCTTTTTTCCCTTCTTGAAGATGGGTGTTATGTTTGCCCTTTTCCAGTCAGCAGGAACTTCACTGGACTGCCATGATCTTACAAATATGATGGAAAGTGGCTTGGCAACTTCATCCACCAGGTCCTTTGAAATTCTTTGAGTCTTGTACATAGTGAAAGAAATATGGAAGTTAAAGAAATGAATAAAGACTGATGATGAGAGTGCAATGGCCCAATTTTTTTACTTGATATGTGGCTTCTCAAGATTGTTTTCATCCAAAACTCTCTTAAATAGGTACACATACCCATATATGCCTAGTGCAAATAACTGAAATCAATCCAACATATGAAGACCCATAGGATACTTTCTGTGGGGAGATCAGCAGATGTCATTTACTTCTGACGTTCCTTAGTCTAAGGAATAAAGGTTCTAATAAGCAGGATCATTAATGGTGGGGAAAAAAAAATAAAAATAAAAATGTCAGCCTCTCAAAAAAACACCCCAAAATACCAAAGGAAAATAAATCTATATTTACTACGATTGAAACTCAGACTTCAGCCTGTATTTAGTGAAACTTAGAAACATATGTTCTTTGGGAGCCGTTTATTCTAGATCTACTACACAGTATTCTCTGCAGCAGCTTCTGCTGGCCTGTGCTGGAGACAAGAGGCTGTTCCTTCTCATGCAGTATAGTAACTTACCTGGCAGTTCCTGAAAATTATTCACACATTTCTCTAGGTTTTTTGTATTTCTGTTTCCATGCTTCCTTAGCTAGTTACAATAAAAATAGGGGTCACATTTTGATCCCAGTTACTCCATTGTAAACTTGATGAAGTTTGTCACCAATGAAAATGACTCTAAATTTATGTCAGTGCAACTGAATATAACAAAATTTGGCAGTGCAGTGAAAAAAATGTTGGATAGAATGAGGCATGTTTCTCACAAAACAGTGTATTTTTATGGCTTAACCCTGGTGCCATAGATCTGCTTCTTTATATGTATGTTTCTCTTATTTTTTAACAAAAGGTGATTCCTAAAAACTCAGCCAAAATATTTTTCTTCTGTTCTCTACTAAGCACATAGTATGCAGTGTAGAACCAGCACTGATGATCTAAAAATATCCCAGAAAATGCTTGATTGTTGTGAGTTTTGCTTTTTTTTTTTTTTCCCCCTCATATCTACACATATACAAGGACATGCATAGAAAATATTTGATAGCTCTGTTCACCGGTTCTTCCCTGAGTTCAAATTTTATTGTTCATAGAGTCATCTTCATGCAAGCAGTCAGCTTTCTCTAGCAATGTCTTGCCTTAACCTAAAATAAAGGGAAAAGCTCTATATTCCTGATTAAAAAAAAATTAGAATTAATCTGTTATGCAGTGAACAATATATGCCACACTTTAGAAAGCTGAAGGTTTGGGGTTTTTTTTCAGTTGAATGTGTTCTACTGAATCACATCAGCCTGCCTGTGGTTTTATTTATCAAGGTATTTGTTAGTAAAAGTGTTTAATTACTAAGAATTAAAGCAACACCAATTTGCCAAAGAAGAATATTCCAAAACAAAAATTAGAAGTAAAAAATTTTATTTTCTCGGTTATTTAAACCTGGGGGTTAGTTTCCTCTGCAGTGACCTTAGTGATTGTTCATCTCAGGCACTGTGTCCTCAATCATATAGCTTCCAATTCTAATGGGAAAGACCAGACTGGGAAGCTGCTTAGGCAGCTCTGAGAGGAAGTCCAGTTTGCACCCAGTTCTTTAGGCAACAGCAAAATCTCTTCTTACTGGTTTGGGAGCATGCTTGAATAAATTCTCCATTTATTAAGATGAACCTCAACACAATGTTCCACCTCAAAATCTCATTGCTACACAAGAAGGTAAAATACACTAAGAAATTTATCTGCTTCAGATTGTATTGTCAGGCATTGTGTACAGCTTACATGAGGAGTCTTCTGGTTTCAGCTAACTCCTGTTTTGATTAATTGGCAGTACCATAGGGGTTACTAATAATATCACCACTATCACATGTAATTTGTTTTATAATAACTCCATGATCCAAATCAGTTAGCTCTTTCTGCATCTGACCAAATTATCTGACAGAGTTCATGTTTTCTTTCCAGAAGTTAATACCCTTAAACTCTATGCAATTACACTACACGACAACACATTTGTCAAGCTACATTAAAACTAGAGGCTTCAGATCTACTTCAGTAACTCCTAAACAGATATCTTAAAATGGAAAAGTAAAATGTACCAGAAGAACCATGAAACAGGTTGAAACCACAACACTGGCTACCTGTTTTGCTAAGACAAAATACTGCTTTTAAAACAATGCATTGCTTTTATTACCAAATTTCTCAGCCTTTTATTTTGTTAGCAATGAGGTTTCTCTAAAGGGCTTGGATAAGCACTGAAGTGTTTGGTTTTTGTGTTTGTTTTTTTATTTAACACTGCATTGAATATCTTGACTCTATTAACATGTACTAAAAATATCACAAGAACAGACTCTCATGTAAACTTTGTGTTTCTTCTTTTTTCTTTATTTGTTTTGTTTTGATCAGATCAGTTATATTGCACTACTTTTTTTTTTTTTCTTTCTTTCCTGGGTACAACTACCTTCAAGTGCTAGAGCTATGCCAAGCTCGGGTATTCTCAACCTGAGTCATGCTTTGTAACGAGCAGTATATTGCATTCTAAGAAGCTCAGTTTGTCATAAAGTAAGGTCTTAATCCATATAAACAGAGGAACCGCCTAAGTTACGGTACTGACATTTTGTGTACGAAATAGTACAGATGAAAACATTTGAATGCATACTTAAAGAACCCAAAGCAAAATTATGCTGTCTAATCAGTCATAGGTGATGTAACTTGAGTTTGAGATTTAAAAAGACACCACTGGGAACCCACACTTAATCCTCGGGTAAATTCAAATACTCAACATGTTCAAGGGAATCAGGATTTTTACATAAATATTCAATGAGCTGAAAAACTTGTTAACTTCATTAAGTAAATTACTCATTGTTACTAACTTTTTTCAGCTCTAAAGCTAAACAATCAGAAAATAGCGTTAACAGATAAATCATAGAATCATAGAATCATTATGGTTGGAAGGGACCTCCAGGGTCATCAGGCCCAACCTTTATCCCATCATATTCCTAACCATTAGACCATTAGAACATGGCCTCTAGTGCCTCATCAACCCATTATTTGAACACCCCCAGGGACGGTGACTCCACCACCTCCCTGGGCAGCCTGTTCCAGTGCCTAACCACCCTCTCAGTAAAGAACTTCTTCCTAATATCCAACCTAAACTTCCCCTGACGTAACTTGAGGCCATTTCCTCTCATCCTGTCATTAGTAATTTGGGAGAAGAGATCAACACCAGCCTCACTACAACCTCCTTTTAGGTAGCTGTAGAGGGCAATGAGGTCTCCTCTCAGTCTCCTCTTCTCCAGACTAAACAACCCCAGTTCCCTCAGCCGGTCTCCATAAGGCCTGTTTTCCAGACCTCTCACCAGCCTCATTGCCCTTCTCTGGACTCGCTCCAGCACCTCAATGTCCTTCTTATCCTGTGGTGCCCAGAACTGGACACAGGACTCAAGGTGTGGTCTCACAAGTGCTGAGTACAGGGGTACAATCACCTCCCTACTCCTGCTGGTCACACCGTTTCTGATACAGGCCAGGATGCCATTGTCCTTCTTGGCCACCTGGGCACACTGCTGGCTCGTGTTCAGTTGGCTGTCAACCAACACCCCCAGGTCCTTTTCTGCCAGGCAGCTTTCCAGCCACTCTTCCCCAAACCTGTCGCATTGCATGGGGTTGTTGTGACTGAAGTGCATGACCCAGCACTTACCCTTGTTAAACCTCATACAATTGGCCTCAGCCCATCGCTCCAGCCTGTCCAAATCCCTCTGCAGAGCCTCCCTACCCTCAGGCAGATCGACACTCCCACTCAGCTTTGTGTCATCTGCAAATTTACTGGGCGTGCATTCGATCCCCTCATCCAGGTCATCAATAAAGACATTAAACAAGACTGACCCCAAAACTGAGCCCTGAGGGACACCACTTGTGACCGGTCTCCATCTGGATTTAACTCCATTCACCACAACTCTCTGGGCTCACCCATCCAGCCAGTTTTTAACCCAGCAAAGAGTCCACCTGTCTAAGCCATGAGCCGCCAGCTTCTGCAGCAGAATGCTGTGGGAAGCAGTGTCAAATGCCTTACTGAAGTTCAGGTAGACAACATCCACCGCTTTTCCCTCATCCACTAGGTGGGTCACCTGATCATAGGAGGAGATCAGGTTGGTTAAACAGGACTTGCCCTTCTTGAACCCATGCTGGGTAGACCTGATCCCCCTGTTGTCCTGCACTTGCCGCATGATATCCCCCAAGATGAACCATTCCATAATCTTCCCAGGTACCAAGGTCAGGCTGACAGGCCTGTAGTTCCCTGGATCCTCCTTCCTGCCCTTCTGGTAGATGGGCATCACATTGGCAAGTTTCCAGTCATCCGGGACCTCACCCGATAACCAGGACTGCTGAGAGATGATGGAGCGCAGCTTGGCAAGTTCCTCCGCCAGCTCCCTCAGCACTCTTGGGTGGATCTCATCCAGCCCCATAGACTTATGGGTGATCTAAGTGACTCAGCAGGTCCTTCACTACTATTTCCTGGATTACAAGGGGCTTATTCTGATCTCTATCCGAATCTTCCAGCTCAGGGAATTGAATACCATGAGGAGAACTGGTCTGGCCATTAAAGACCGAAGCAAAGAAGGCATTAAGTACCTCAGCCTTTTCCACGTCCTTGGTAACAATTTTACCTTTCACATCCAATAAGGGATCACACAGAATCACAGAATGTTAGGGATTGGAAGGGACCTCAAAAGATCATCTAGTCCAATCCCCCTGCCAGAGCAGGAACACCTAGGTCAGGTCACACAGGAACATGTCCAGGCGGGTTTTGAATGTCTCCAGAGAAGGAGACTCCACAACCTCTCTGGGCAGCCTGTTCCAGTGTTGTGTTACCCTCACTGTGAAGAAATTCTTCCTCACATTTATGTGGAACCTCCTATGTTCCAGCTTGCATCCGTTCTCTCTGCATCTTTTTTTATTGTTAATATATTTATAAAAACTCTTCTTATTATCTCTTGAAGCAGTGGCCAGGCTGAGTTCTAGCTGAGCTTTTGCCTCCCTAATATTCTTCCTACACAGCCTAACTAAATCCTTATACTCTTCCCAAGTATCCTGCCCCTTCTTCCAAAGATGGTAGACTCTCTTCTTTCTCCTAAGTCCCAGCAGGAGCTCCCTGTTCAACCAGGCCAGTTGCTTTCCCTGCCAGTTTGTCTTGCGACACATGGGGACAGCCTGCTCCTGCATCTCTAACAGTTTTTTCTTGAAAAGAGTCCATCCTTCCTGAACCCCTTTGCCCTCTAGGACTGTTCCCCAAGGGACTTTTTCGACCAGTGTTTTAAACAGGTTGAAGTCTACCCTTCGGAAGTCCATGCTGAGAGTTTTGCTGCCCCCCCTCCTAACTTAGCTAAGGATCAAGAACTGTATCATTTCATGATCGCTCAGCCCAAGACGGCCTCCGACCACCACGTCACCTACCAGTCCTTCCCTGTTCATGAACAACAGGTCTAACAAGGCACCTTCCCTGGTGGTCTCACTTACCAGCTGAGTCAGGAAGTTAACTTCCATGCACTCTAGGAACTTCTTGGATTGTTTTCTCTCTGCTGTGTTATATTTCCAGCAGATGTCTGGTAAGTTGAAGTCCCCCACAAGAACAAGGGCCTGCGACTTTGCAGCTTCAGCCAGTTGCCTACAGAACAGTTCATCGACCTCTTTGTCTTGGTCAGGTGGCCTGTAGTAGACTCCCAGCAGGATATCTGCTTCGTTCACCTTCCTCAACTTTACCCATAAACATTCGACTGGCTCATCACACTTATCAATCTCCATACAGTCAAAACACTCCCCAATACAGAGTGCCACCCCACCGCCCGTTCTACCCTGCCTATTCCTCCTGTAGAGCTTGTAGCCATCCATTGCAGCACTCCATTCATGAGAGTCATCCCACCACGTTTCCGTGATGGCAACTACATCATAGTTGTGCTGAATGATGGCTTCCAGCTCCTCCCGTTTATTGCCCATGCTATGTGCATTAGTGTAGAAGCACTTGAGCCAGGCTGACGACTTCCTTACCAACTGTGGTCTGTCACCTTTGGGTTCAACTCTAGCCAGCCCAGTTTTATCCCCTTCCCCCTTCAAACCTAGTTTAAAGCCCTTTCAATGAGGCCAGCCAGCTCATTTGCTAGGATTCTTTTTCCCCTCTGAGACGGATTAGCTGCGTCTGTTGCCCGCAGACCCTGCGAAGCATAAAGCTCCCCATGTGAGAAAAACCCAAAATTTTGTCTGTGGCACCAGTCTCTTAGCCACTTGTTTATCAGGTGGGTCTTCCTCCCTCTATCATTATTCCTCTCTTCCACCAAAGGAATTGAGGAGAACACCACCTGGGCTCCCGAACCCTCAAGAGATCTCCCCATGGCCCTGAAGTCTTTTTTTAATTGTCTTCAGGTTCCTCTCAGGAACCTCATCACTGCCGACTTGGATAACTAATAGTGGGTAGTAGTCCGTAGGTCAGATGAGACTAGGGAGTTTCTTAGTGATATCCCTAACCCTGGCCCCAGGGAGGCTTTGTATTCTGCACCTGCAAAAGTTAGGTGCAAACACCTCTAATGCAGTTGCTAAAGCAGGTATCATAGTATCAGATTTTCTTAATAACTTCCAAAGTTGATTACTTAAATCATATGCCATGTATTTCTTTAAAAGGCCGTTTCTAGTACTGTAACTCTGCACTGTAAAAAACAGTAAAAAAAAAAAAAAAAACAGGAAAAATGTTCATGGTGCAACCTACTGACGTATACCAGGTTTAATCCCAAGAAAAGAGAGCCAGGGCAGAATTCCTGTTATCAGTGCTGGAATGGGACCTTGCAGTCACACAGTTTTTAGCAGAGCTGCCATTTCCACCACAAAGTTCATTGTTCATGATATAGGCCTGGGTTATTTTAAGTTCCCTCCAGTTTTAAAATCCAACATGAAATTTCCTATGTCACATCCAACACACAGGAAAATTCATTTTTCACTGCCACAACAGAACAAAACTAAGTACACATTAATTCACAATTTAACTGTTTGAGTTTCCATGCACCAGCAGTGAAAATTAGTAAAAAAACCCAGAACAAACCGCAAACCAAAAAACCACACAACTTCTTTAAAACCATTCTGTTAGTCTCTGTAGTAAAGATGTGACACTTGGGGACACATCAGTGGAAGAAGAACTTTATTTCCTGGTCCAGTCTCACAAGGTTAGTAAAAGGCTACTGCCTGTCACTTGACAATGAGCATCACCACTCATTTCACTGCTAATTGGTAAACATTTCTCTTTCTTTGTTTCATTGCATTTGAAATGCAATGTAATTACTTACCCAAAATGCAAACGGAGTTTAGGGCATTCAATTAATAACAGTAAGGAAGTCACAGGGGTTGGGATTTGAGCCTGCTGAGATCACTCTGCCCTTTGTTGACCATGGGAGTTACTGCGTGCTCCTGGGAACATCCTGTATATTAAATCACATCATGGCTACCTGCACAGAGAAGCCAGAAATCAGCCAAAAAGCAATGTGATAGTGACTGTGTTTCTTCAAGGATGTAAAAAAGGGAGGAAGGGGGGGAGGAAAAGTAACACAGAAGTGGTGTATGAAAATGAAGCAACAGTGTAGCATGCATTTAAAATACAACTACAATGCGTTATTCTTTAGTACAGGCTAGTGCATTAGAGCTGAAAGGAGGAAACGGGCAGGTATGCACTGGCAGAGCAAACTGCCGCCAGTATTACCATGATGAAAAGTGGTGGTTTGGTCTGCTTAAGTGCTTGGGTTCAACTTCCTGCATGCCAATGACTGGTTTTCAACCCTTCCCTAGCTTCTTGTACTTTGTGTTGTCTGTATTCATAGGTCTGCCCATAGTGTTAAATTTATAAGTGGTATTTGGCAGCTCACCAACAAACAGAAGACTCAGAGCTGGCTTCAGCGTGCACACTAAAAATGAAGGTTTGATTTTGCAGCTTTTATTCATGATATAGAGTGTTCATGCATATGGAGAACATACATTTTTAAAGTACTTATTTATTATTAATTAAGAAGGTTATTGAGGAGAAAGTGGTATAAAATTCAATTGCAGGGTTAAGTCCAATAAAAGATAGGTTTTCCTAAAATGTTTGGAATCTTTTATCTGAGCTTGAATTTGAAATCCATAAAGCTATGTAACTGTAATAGGGACAAAATTTTAATATAGATTCATTTTAAATGTGTTCATATATTCCTTGTGTTCATTCACTGTGATCCAATTAAAAGTTCCTTGTGAAACAAGCCAAACAGTATAGAAGTAATATCAGTGGCTTTCTTATAAGTTGCTGGTTTCAAATTAAGTTTCCAAGTAGCAAATCAAAAAAATCTATATACTTATACCTCAATAGATGGGATTTTCCTCTTTTTTTTGCATGTGTATTTGTTTGCCTTTTGAAATTTTTAAGCAGAGGATCAGAAAAGGGTGGAACATTTCCACTATCCAGCTGTGAACGTACACATCTTTGCAGCGTGGACACCGCTATCTGGAGTTCAGAATGGAGGAGTTAGTATTTGCTAAGGCTGCTGTTTGCTCGTTGTACTTTGCCTGGTCTGTGGATATTTAAATGTATGCTTGCTTTAAAAGTAAATCCTGCTTGTTGTTGTGATTGTCAGATGTTTGAAACAGACTAGGAAAGCTTTTTTGCTGTCTTGATCATTTCCTGTTAGTCAGATAAAAGATAAAAACCCAATACCTAGAATTCAGATCTCAGTTTTGAATTCGTGCTGGCTGCATTTTAATTCCTACATTAAAACCTCTCATTCAGCCAGAATGCCAATATGTAGCTAAATTAATAATTTCCACTTACTTAGCTATTTCATTTCAATAGATCATTAGGGATGCATTATTTTAAAGCAAAAACATCATCAGTATTACGCATGATTGCATTAGGGATTCTAGTCCCCCAAGGATATGTTTTAAAAGCATACACCACCTGTCATTGCACACAGTCTGGAACACTAATGGCAGAAGCTATTGAAAAATCAGTTTTAGAATGATATTTCCATTTGTGGAAAACTTAGCCTCTTAGGTTTTCGTCTCACTTTTCCCCATTTGGACTACATTTTAGAGTGCTGTTATTAAAGTGTTATATAGAGAGGCAACACTTTCCTTTAATAAAGGAGACTGAAATTTCCCTGTTGATAAATTAAGCTGAGGAATGGCAGAAGTCATCTGAGGATGTTATAGAAGAAGTAGTTGGGTTTTTGCGTGTATTTCATCTCTTCCTGGGTGCAAAGTACCACTGAGGAGATTGCCATCTTCTCATATTCTCTTTGGAAGTATTTGACTTTTTGTTTTGTTTTAAATGCTTCTTTCTCTAAGGCTCAATATTATAGTGCAGTTGCTTTTTAGTTGTGAGCAATCACATGTGCTACATCCTCTTGTTTCATTTCCTGCTTTGTGCTAATGGTATCCAACAGCTTTTTACAAAAAGGCTTGCACTTCTGAATAGAAAAATCTTCTTTCTGCAGACATATGTGTTACTAACATCTAGCATTTCAGTCCTAATGTACAAATCCAGCAGAAGGAGTTTGAAGTAAAAATTCTGAGCAAATATTCAGACATGCTTTCTTGCAGAGTGGTCCCAAGGCACTCCTTTTCTTGTGGGAGGAGAGAAAAAAAAAAAAAAAGAAAGAAAAGAGAAAATGAAAGAGTTTATCAGTGATTGATTTTAAAGGGTGATAAGCTTGGTGCAATTAAACTTTAGGAACACTTCAAGCAAGTGCAAGCACTGTCTCTAGCATATTTTATTATTGTAACAATATTTATACTCCACGTATGCAGGTGCCAGTGTTGTGTTGCTGGTTGTGGAGCTGGACCACAACTGGCGCAATGGCAGAGCTCCCGAAAGTCCAGTTTTGCTTTGAGTTTTGTTTTGTTCTGAGCCTGCATTCACAAAATCGGGGAAGGAACATTTCCATTGAAAAGGAAGAAGTGAAATGACTTAGAATTGTATTGCTATCAAATTTTGCATACCGCTTATCTAAAATGGCTGTGAAGTTTAACTGTTTTTAATGAATGGTAATTCAAATCCAGCCTATGCATATTTATGGTACATTTTTTCTCTCTAAGTTTAGATTGGAATCCACATCAGCCTCAGGAAATGTACAACTTAAAACAAAAGACATCAGGTGCTGAAGAGAGGGAAAGCAAAAGATCCTATTTATCATGTTCCTGCAATCACTGCTGAGTGATGCATAGTGATTAAAATTTTTTTTAATTTTTTTTTTTTTAATTAGCAGGCTTCTGAGACTGCAAAGAAATTGGTGACAAGACGATAGATCAGTTTCACCATATTGGCTTGTTGATCCAACAAAACTAAAGTGGGTATTGGCATTTGTCATTCAGCTGTGGACCCCTACAGACTCCTGCTGCTGATTAGTCAAATACTTCACCTCCTTGTAATTATTGTTTCAACAGCCAAGACTCTAAGAGGTTCTCTGGGGAACAAACTTTTACAACCTGACTGCAAAGAAGTGCTACTTAGTACCAATTGCGTGAGAGGAAGTAAGCATATGGGAAAAGGGAAGAAATCAATGACAGTGTTTGAACAGTTTAACCCTGTTGGCCCTTGCATGTTAATAGATTATTTATGCATCACTTTCCCAGTAGGAGGAAATCAGAATTATTACCATTTTATTTTTATTGACTGCAAATCACAAATTGGAAAAATGTTTGCATGTATTTTCATGTATTCGCTTGAAAAGCTGTGACAGTGGCTGTGTGGCCAGGACAACCTCTCTTATCATCTGTGCTAGGCTTTACTTCCAGAGATAAGTTTTCTTACCATCTACAGGCATCCTGTTTTATGGAGGTTAAAGGGAACTGAGTCAGGTAAAGGAGGTAAAATAAAAAATTTTTTCTAACTTTGGAAAACAGGTAACAAACAAACTTGCAGTGCATTGAAATGTGTCAAGTCCTTCCAAAAACGGTATTTCACCATGAATAACTGAGTCTTCCATGGCTATAGACGTGATTGTATAGAAATATGACACTGATTGCAATGTAGCAGGATTTGGGACATTTTTGGTACAGCAGCTTAGGGTGCTCTGCAAAGGACTGGAAAAAATTTAAGGTCCTGTGACCTGTAAGTTGTACAAGGGAGAATTTTGTGAGGTTTTGTTACATGTGAGATGATTGGTTGTGTTATGTCCTGAAAGAAAATAGAAAGTAGGTGTCTGTTCTCAAAAAGGACTTTCTTAGGCCACAGAAATTCATAGTATAGAATACATTTCTTAAATATTCCCAAGAGAAACAGTCATGTTGCCAAAAATCTGAATTAGCTCCATCTACAAGTTCTATCACATGAAGAGCCAGATCAGAATACCAGACCTACAGAGCTTAAATTTGAGATACTGTCTTTTAGCCTGGATGCAATTTGAGCATCTTAACCAAGCCCAAAACAGATTTGATGAATGATAGTACATTAGGGAGAAGGAAAAATCTTCATACGATGTGTAGCTGGGACAGTTTGTGTTATTTGAGGGGGGTGTATTTTTTCTTTCTGCTTTTTAAGATATGATAAATCTCAGATTTCTTTCTATGAGAAAGGTGGCTTGATGTTGTGCCCAGAGCTCTCCCAATAATACAAGTATCTGAGCCGTACACAAATCTGCAGAAAGAAAAAGTAAATGTGGACAGCTGAACTATGTGAGGGGAGCTGCATAAGAAGGAGGAGGGAAGAAAAAACAAATTTCAACATGAGCGTAAATTGCATCCTGTGTGTATCACAAAATGCGGAAGAATTCATTTAGCTCCAGACAGGTCATACATGGCATTTATGTAAGTGGGCTGGGAAGCATCATCTAGACAGTTAAATTAGCTGTCCACATCAGATAGTAATTGCCAGTCACTGACTCCATGAAGGGGTGGCTGTACTGAAGAGGAAGCTTCACCAGAGACTGCATAGAGGGAGGGGTAGCTATTTGTTTAATTTTTTCCTGTTTCTGTTAACAACCTGGGACAGAGATCATGTGTGTTTTCATTACAGACAGTATGAAGCTGGGAGAAACTGTATGTGTACTGTAGGACAGGAATTGAATCTCAATGGTGTTTGAACACTGGAGAATTGGCCTAGTGAAATTAGCATGGCTTTCAATATAAAACAAGTACATCATATTTTGGATAGAGGGAAATGTAAGGAAGCAGCTATGCAGGAAGAAATCCGGAAGGTTACAGCAAATGACAAGCTGGACATATGTTAATATTTTGCAAAAATCTTCCTATTGGAAGAGATCAACAAAAATGGAGCTGTCAATAAGTGCATTATTAGGAAAGACTCGTCAGGGCTGCTGCACTTCAAGGAAGATGCGGATCAGTGGCAAAGAGTCTAGAGGAGTCTAACAAATCACTGGAGTTCTAGAAAGCATGACTGACAGGAAGACATTGGGATTTTTTTAGCTTAGAGAAAACTGAGGAGTAACATGAGAACAGTCAAATTAGTTATTAGGGAAATTTTTCTAACAGAAGGAACAAAGAAGTATAGCGACATAATAGGGTCTCCATTGTGTGAGCTTAGCAAGCAACTCATTGCACAGGGATGACAGGGAATAAATTGGTCTTGCCTTTGAACAAGGTGATAGATCAGATGGTCTGAGGTGGCTCTAGCCTGGCTTTGCTGTCCTCTTAAGAAAGCGGAAATTTCTTAGTTAGGATTCCAGGACTTACTGCACTGGTGGAGAGAAAAAAAGATATCTGCTGGGAAAGTTCCCTATCTAAATGATTGATATGGCTTCTGCTACAATAAGTAATCTTAATAAAATACAGTTATTATTCACATATGCCATATGCATACAATTTTACTTTATGATTAAAATTAAATCTAACATTATAATGAGGAATGACCTTTGAAAAGAGTGATCTTAAAAGACCTAGCCAGAAGGCATTTTTGTAAAGATATTTCTTCAAGAATACAGATTTTAGAGATATAAGCTTATACAGCAACAAAATTTCCTTTCTGCTACTCAGTGCCCTACCCTTTCCCCAGAAGCTTTCCCCTCCCTACACACAGAGACATACATCTCATGACAACCAGATGATCAGACCCAGTCAGCATGGGTTTATGAAAGGCAGGTCCTGCTTGACAAACCTTATCTCCTTCTACGACAGGGTGACCTGCTTATTGGACAAGGGTAAGGCTGAGGATGTCATCTGCTTTGACTTTAGTAAGGCCTTTGACACCCTTTCCCACAGCATTCTCCTGGTGAAACTGGCTGCTCGTGGCTTGGATGGACATACGCTTTGCTGGGTAAAAAACTGGTTGGATGGCTGAACCCAAAGAGTTAATGGAAATGGTGAATGGAGTTAAATCCAGTTGGCGACCAGGCACAAGTGGTGTTCCTCAGTATTGGGGCCACTCCTGTTCAACATCTTTATCGATGATCTGGATGAGGGGATTGAGTGCACCCTCAGTAAGTTTGCAAATGACATGAAGTTGGGTGGAAGTGTTGATCTGCTTGAGGGCAGGAAGGCTCTGCAGAGGGATCTGGACAGTCTGGATTGATGGGCTGAGGCCAACTGTATGAGTTTCAATAAGGCCAAATGCCAGGTTCTGCACTTGGCCACAACAACCCCCAGCAGCACTACAGGCTTGGGGAGGGGTGGCTGGAAAGCTGCCAGGAAGAGAGGGACCTGGGTGTGTTGACTGACAGCCAGCTGAACATGAGCCAGCAGTGTGCCCAGGTGGCCAAGAAGGCCAACAGCATCCTGGCCTGTGTCAGAAGCAGTGTGACCAGCAGGGTCAGGAAAGTGATCTTACCCCTGCACCGGTGAGGCTGCACCTCGATTACTGTGTTCAGTTTTGGGCCGCTCACTACAAGAAGGACACTGAGCTGCTGGAGCGTGTCCAGAGAAGGGCAACGAAGCTGGTGAACAGTCTGGAGGACAAGTCTGATGGGGAGCGGCTGAGGGAACTGGGGTTGTTTATCTTGGAGGAGTCTGAAGGGAAGCCTCATCGCCCTCTCCAAATACCTGAAAGGAGGTTGTAGAGAGGTGGGAATCAGTCTATTTAACCAAGTAACAAGTGATAGGACAAGACGTAATGGCCTCAAGTTGCACCAGGGGAGGTTTAGATTGGATATTAGGAAGTATTTCTTTACTGAATGGGTTGTCAGATATTGGAACAGGCTGCCCAGGGCAGTGGTGGAGTGTCCATCCCTGGAGGTGTTTAAGAGTAAGGCTGACATAGTGCTCAGGGATATGGTGTAGTCGAGGACTGTCAGTGTTAGGTTGATGGTTGGACTCGATGATCTTCAAGGTCTTTTTCAACCTAGATGATTCTGTGATCTACTTATATTTGAGCAGAAAAAAAATCACAGTCATTTCAGCAACTTGACGTCTTTGCTTTTTTTTCCCTTTGTTTCTGTTTTTTTCTTTTTTTTCTTTTTTACCTCACTAGTACTGCTGGAGATCTTCAGGCTTTGCATTTTTGTCCACATTTGTGCCTTTTTTGGCTTACCCTGGCTTAGGGAAAGTCGCTGCTGTTATCTCCTTAGGCAGCCTGATCTCTCTGTGGTAATATGGAAAATGATAGTGATTTAGAAGTTTTTCTAAATGTGTAGGGTCCAAAAGGGGTTCAAGCATCCAAAAATAAGTTAAGATTTTTGGTTTCAAATTTCAGTATCCATTTTTTTTCTCCCTCCTTTTCTCAGAGCTTCTTATTTGGGCCTTTGTCTTGGCTTTTTCTCCCCCTGGATCTCTTGATTGTTTTCTGCAGTGAAAGTGAAGAAAAGGTGACAAGTGGAAGGCAAAAAAAATCAGAAAGTTTTAATATTTTCAAAAATCGCCCCAATACTGGCAATCAAACTGCTTTGGGAAAGGCTGATTAGCAAATTCTTCCATTCCAAGCACAAACATATGTGCACAAGCACACATTCTTCCTGGAAGCTTTCTCTGTCCTTTACCTTTCTTATTCAGCCTTGCTCAAAGTTCTTTCTCAGCTCAGGCCACGTTTTGTTTCTGAACATAATTTAGTTCTGCCAACTTGTTGCCAAATGACAAAGTTTCTTTAATCCAGAAAGGATACAGTTATGTTTTTTTTTCCCAGGTCCTAATTCTGCTACCAGCAAATTTTTATATGTGCCATCACAAAAGTCTTCCCATTCTTGGGGAGTTATCTCCAGAAAGGATTTGTGGTTGTGTCAGCTGCCTGAGCTCTTGAGAAGTGCAGCACAAACCAGGAAAGAAATCCATGTCAGAAACACATCCCTTTGTATGTATAAATATGTACATACACAGGTAACATGAAAATAGTCTTTTAAGAGGAGATGCCTGAGTAGACCATTAGTATGTTTAACTAAGAAAGAACCTGTTGGTGAAGACTGCATTGTACCTGTAACATGTGTGAAAGAAGATGGTAGAGAATTAAACTGATGAAACATAGGTTCATTTGGACCTTGCTTCTGCGATGGACATCTGCAGAGTGCAACAGAGATTTTCAAAACAAACATTGAAATTTAAGTGCATCTTTTCCATACCTCTCAGTTCCCCCACATTGTCCCAGAAAGATATATTATACTCTATTGTCGCCAAATTATTTCTGAACCATCCTGTGCCTCAGTGGATAACTTGACAGGTGACACCTTCAGTGAGGCTTTTTCTCTTTGTATTCTCCTGTTCTATGAAGATAGATCAGAGCTATCAAAACTGATCAAATATTTGCCACATACATATGCTAAATGTATGTTGTAATCCAGCCTTCTATTAGCATAAATGAAATGGGTTCTTTCAATTATTTCTCAGAGAGAGAATCTGGGCATAGGTAACATATATAAACCCATCCTTTTAAAAACAGAAAAATGCTCCCACACACACCTCAAGCCACCATCATGTGAAGGAAGATACTAGCAGTTGTCCGAGTCAAAACTCACTGAAGAACAAAGTGTTGGATAAACAGTAACACCCCACAATATGTCTTGTGGGCATGAGTGCAACCCATATAAGAGGATTATCCAGAATTACAGTGAGTTGGGGCAGATACACAACAAATCTGATATGATAAATGTAAATTTCTTCTGAAGAGTTTTAAGTTGTTCATGTTCATCATTTGCAATTCAAAGCCATAACACAGAACTGCAGAATTGTACACTAAAGCTCTGATGGCTTGGAGGAGTTCATAAAAGACTTCTATCAATTAAAATGTGCTTTAGATCAGGCCCTAGTGTAATGCTTATGTTTTATCTCATAAGATCTGTTTTCAAGGTTTGTCTTTGAGGGGGAAAAGTTAATTACAATCATGCAGACACCAGGTTTGAAGTTAGCAATTCTTTGAAATTTATCTTTGTGTGCATCAGCTGTGCAATAGTAAAATTATGGAGGCTTTATACTATCCTGCTTTAAGAATCAAAGTGTATTGTGTTGAGAACAGTGAGATTAGAAAGACTTTTCTTATTGTTGTGAACAATTTTATTAATGTTTCATATTTTTTAAAAAAAATTTAAGGAGTGTATGTTGAAGCAATATAAAATGTTAAGATTAGAAGAGAATTAGTAGTTTTGGAAAGAAAGACAAATAAATAAACTTTATCATCCTTTAAAAAAAAAATGTTTGTTTTTAGAATATTTTTATTTGTTAATGAGATTGGTTTGGACTTTTAGAAGGGGATCCATGAACTCAAAGATGTGGTTTGGAGAGAAAAACCTGAACTGTCAGGGAGCAGGCCTGATTCAGGTACCTCTGATACACAGAGATACCCTTCCCAGTCCCCTACGTACTGCTGCAACAACAAAGTTAAATACAAAGTCTTGCTTCATCCATCCTCTGTGTTGCATGGTTTTTCCTGTGGCAGCCAGTAATGTGCAACACACTTGCAAAGCTCAGGGCATCCCTGCTGGAGAGAGGTACACAGCTCTGCTGAAGCACTGCCATTTGTCGGTGGCAAATGCTGTTCATTGCCAAAATGCAAGAGGATGTGGTATCTCAGATCATGGCACAAGTAGGAATACTCTCAAGTAACCTGCTGGGAGCTGTGTTGAAGGGCATTAAGCGGGGCTTTTCTGTACAGTACTGTTGCAGGGCAAAATATATTCCTCTATATTTGCATACTCCAGTCTTCTTAATGACCAGAAACTGGCTAAAAGTCATGAAGAAAATATTTTCAATGTGCATAAATTCAGCACCAGAAGTTTTACCTCTAAGGCTGTGAGAATTTGAACCTAACCCTGAAAAGCCCAGGAGGTCTAAAATTAATTTAGTAAGAGGAGCAGCGGCTGTTCTCACATAAGATGCTGTAGAGGATCACCACTCTTGTGATCAATTCAACCTCAAGTCCCTCTTTGCTTCCACTGAGTAGGAATCAACTCTTCTTCCCCCAGCAGTTCTCCCTGAAAAGCACAGGGCTTTGAGCCTATGCAGTTGATCAATAGCTAGGGCTTGGGGATGCCTATGGAAACAGAAATAGACTACTGGATACCTTGCTGCAGCATGAGACAGTGCTCTCCATTTTCAAAGAACAGAGCTCGAGGACATCTGTGGATTCACTTCTGTCATGGGATAGCATGAAAAGAGACTGCTTTGTGTCTAGCAATGATTTACTTCTCTACTGTTGCAAACCCAGAGAGCAAGAGGAAGTGAATACCTTCCAATGGGGCAGACCCACCATAAGCAGTGGTTGTTTACAATACACGGAGTCTATGAAAAGGTGGTACAATTACTGAAGCATTCCTCTATAATACAGATTCATCTGATATGGTACAGTGAGCAAGAGAGGGTTGCATCATCATTAGTATGCTGATGGTACACAATGTTCAGAAATTATCTTGCCAATTACTTTGACTAATATTGAAAAGTGAAGAGATCCCTGGGGACTGCAGCTTTTGAAATCCTAGTGTTGACAACGTGGTGCGTTATCTTCATTACTCATCAGCTTCTCTCTCATTGATAGCCTTCAAACCACAGGAGGGAAGACCCAATATCCACACTTGCTGTATTCAAAATAATATAAAACCAGATTACTTCAAAAGGGAGGAAAAAGATACAGCATCGAAAAGTAAAACAAAGAGAGGAAAAACAAACTGAGGACTAATAAAAACTTAAATTCCAGTATTTGAGTGAAAAATAAAATACTTATATAGAAGAGATTGCTTAGGCTTATGTGGTCAAGAGAAATTTGTTCATATAAAATATTTGAAATCTCAAGATGATTTATTTTGTAACAAAATGAATTGAGTGAGAGACATAAATGAAAGGGGAGGATGGGGAAAACAGGACATATAGTTTTTAGACCAAAAAATCTAGGAGTAGCCAAATTATTTAGTTCGGATTGACACAAGGTTAAAAATATTGAAATGGCATAATGAGAGAGAGAGCAGAATTTAGGAGTATGAAGCAGGTTTTTAAAGGAAGAAAATTTGGAGTGTAAGTTGACCGGTGATTTAGAAGGTCACAAGAGTAAGCTGACAGAGACAACATGGGATCTTATTCAATGGCCTCTGAAGTCAGTAATGGTCCTTCCATTGACGTCAGTAGGAATTAAGTCCAGCTCTCACACAAAAAGACGAAGAAAACAAAACTGAAAAGAACATACAACCAGAAAATAGAAGTTGGACTAGACAAAACAGAGCAGATGGTGTTTGGAGTACATAATGCACTAATAGCGAGACATGTCTGTGTCTTTGCCTTTGGCAGGCACTATTATCTGAAATGATATGCTTAAATGTTATTCTTAAATGACTGATTATTTTCTTGGTAAGAATATTTTCTCTAGTCTAAAGAAAAGACAGCTCCTATTAACTCTAATTAGATTTTCAAGGGTCTTCCTGAGCACACTAGGTAGTCACATCTAATTCAGGAAGGTTTCAAACTAATTGCTATATGAATCCTTATTTTTCTTTTTTTTTTTTTTTTTTTTTTTTTTTTTTTTTCTGTTTTGTTTTGGCTTGATTTTTTAATATTTGTTTTGTTTTGTTTTTAAATTAAGCACAGAGACCTACATATAAATACGGGCTAATTACCTGACCCCCAGTTTCAACTCATATTTGGCCTTTAGTCTCTTCCTAATGACTTTTTTAATGAATGACCACTCCAAATTGCAGACAAATTCCTACAGAATTGTATGTTTCCTTTATACGGTTACAAAAAATGCTTATGATAATTATTGTTATAATAATGGACATAATGTATTGTGAATATTAATCACACCAGCCACATGATGTGCTAGTTATCTGAACGTGTTGCCAGCATATTGTTAATTCTAAGGTGCCTACAAATCAAATCTTTGCCCAGACTATAAGTGCTGGTTCCCTCGTGTTTATAAACAGCACTAAAATAAGAATAAAGCCCAGTGGTACGTTTCCCTCCAAAATCAACAGTAAATTCATGTTGGCTGTAATTTTACTTAGTGAGCAAGCAGGATGATACTCCAGTATTTGAGTCACCCTTTGAAAAGACTATGTAAAAAGGCATGTTTCACAGCAGCTGATGCATTGCTGTGGCCCACTGTGTTCACTGGTGCTTCATATAGGCAGATAGCTTCAGTCATCCACATGGCAAAAGTTGCAGAGCTGAGAACAGAAAACAAAACAAAGCAAAAAGAGTCAGAACTTACTGATGTCAGTGGTTTC
This sequence comes from Podargus strigoides, assembly GCA_028020825.1. Classification (NCBI taxonomy): domain Eukaryota; kingdom Metazoa; phylum Chordata; class Aves; order Caprimulgiformes; family Podargidae; genus Podargus; species Podargus strigoides. The sequence continues at coordinate 95,456,835 of CM051663.1, forward strand.
CATGGTTTCTGGACCAGCTCTGAAAAGGCCAAGTATTCTCTGAAGGGGTTTGCAGTTACATGGGAACTGAAAGCTGGATTATCAAATCTGTTATTTTTGTACAGGGGTAGTTTTATCTCTGAAATGAACATTAGCTCATTCCTTTGAAGAACATTCTCTGTCCCTTTTACTTTCAAATAACAAGATTCGATGTTTTATGTTTTCTTTTATTATTTAAACAGACTGGTGCTATCTTACATTTTAAATGAATACAAGATCTGTTACTGTAGCTTAAGATTTTGAGGTTAAAAATAAGAAAACTCCAAATATGAAGTGTGCTCTGACAAAGTTAATTATCTTATGCAGCATTGTATTTTGCATATTTTATGAATATATATGAATAATAAACTGCATTAAGACAATGGCTACATTTAAATTAAGAAGAGAAAATAGAACTGTGTATGGTATATGAACAAATTATTGTTGCCAAATTTTCCTTCCACAGCTGATCAAAATCCATTGATGTTGGATTATCACCAAAGAGAATTTCTTTCCTCCATTTTTCTGAAGCTTTCAACAGCAAGAGGCTAGGGAAGAAAGGTAGTCAGAATAAATGAAGGAAGTGTGTGAAGACAAATGAAATGTGTCATTTGTGTTTCAAAAACTTCTGATTTGTTTTAATAATAACAGTCCCTCTGGTTGGATGACTGTTAAGATCTCCAAGTGGAGTTACTTATGCTTACATATATACTTTCGGGTTGGCAGTATTTATACTTGGTCGTTATGTTTTACATGTTTATGTCTCTATTTTTAAGAAGTTTTTCATTCGGTACAATACACAAATGAGAACTGCATTTCTATCAAGTTGTATAGAAAAGAAAATCTGCAAGAAGGTACAGACATAGACATACTGGCTTGAGGTAACAGCTTTGTAGTGACATCCTCCTTGACACACATGTCTTGACATGTCTCCCTTTGTTGATTTCTGCCAGTTTCTCTCAGGACAAGCTTTCTCTGCCTACCTACAGTTAGGGTGAAGTCAGATTACAATGAAGATTAATTATAAGATTAATATTCACATTTGTTTTCTATAGGTTATATTTTCCCCCATATTCATATGCTTAGGGGGTTGGTATTTTTTTTGGAGTAGAGCTACTGATCAGCCTGCTGGTACCATGATGAAGAGCTACCCATCATGTCCTAGCTCTGATATCTGCTAAACCTACGTTTAGCTGAATATTTAGTGTGGTGCTGTTTTGGTCCAGCACACTGCAGTCTAGAAAATCACTATGTTCCACTTTAAAAAATTCCAACAACATCCCTTCCAAAAATTGACTGCTTTTTTTTTTTTTTTTCAGCAGCTGTGCATCAACATCAATAATATTTCATGACAATGTTTGTTACAGAAATAAATGTGCAGTATCCTCTGCCACTATTTTGTGTATTGTAGATCTTACTGTAAACCAAGAGACTGCTGAAGGGTAAGAGAGAGATTTACATATTGCATTTTACTCAGAGAAGCATGATAGTTACCTCCACTTTTCAATTATAAGTACCTTCTAGCTGTATGCTCACAGATCATGCAAAATAATGATTCAGCAATAACTTCTAGTACAGAAAGTACCTGGGAATGCCAAATTGGTATTTTATTCCCGTTGATTCCTAGGTGAACTTTCCATATGCTTACCATGTACTTACCTTATAGTGTGAGGTAATGGGCTGCAGAGCATTTCACATGTAAACCACAGGGTCAGTCATTCAAATCTTGCCTAATCAGAAACATCCACTGTTGTTTGTTGACTGCACGAGATTCTAAAGACATGAATATATGCAGGAATCAATAATCAAATTTGGTATATTTATGTTCACATTGTTATCGTGTGTAGTCTTCAGAGCCCCCTACCTTAGGAATTAAGTCTTTGTTTATAATAGCTTGCAATTTTAAGAACCTCATGTGAACAGCAGTAGCAGAGGCCAGTTACTGAAAAAGCAAGGGAAACAGCGATATAGTCTAAATCTGTTAAATAAACCCCAAAGCTATTGTTCTTTAAAGAACAACTGAAAAACTATGACAAAGAGCTATGGGAACTGTTGCAGAGAACAGCAGCAGAGGCAAGCCAAGTGCTAGAGAAATGGTTAATACAGTCCTTCCTACAAGGTAACAGATTGTGAAAATCCCAAAGAGCTGTGATGTTTAAGTCTCTTCTCCTCCATTGTTGGGTGCACCACAACTGACCACAGATCTGACAGAAGAGGAGCAAGGTTAACTATCAAAAAGTTTAGATAATCTATGTGAAGAAAGCTTCAAAGAGATTGTGCTCTTCCAAGATTCATTTTATTACATAATTATTATTTTAACTTTTTAATGAACCCTTATTTCCAGAAAGACACGTGAAGTAAAATGCTCGATTTTAGGCTTTGTCAAGAACTCTGGGACTAACATTGTGGCATGCCCCTAAAGAATTCATTGTGTAAGTGTCTGAAGAAACTTCTTATCTGTTCTTCAGTATCACTTATTTTTAAATGCTAGCATGCTGGTTTTGAATGCACATTTCAACCCTAAGTGAAGCTGACTCCACAGAGCACATTTCTTCATCCTTCCTACACTTCAATACATGAGGCTTCTGCTTATAAATCTCACAACACAACATGTCAAGCCAGCTCAAGTGGCACTGAGAGACTTTTCTTTGAGTCCCTCACTCTTCTCAGCTGTTATTTCTCCCTTCCAAATACCTCATCTGTATGCCATAGTACTCTTGTCTGTACAATCCTCATTTTGTTGCCACTTTTGCTTTGTGGCTTCAGATCAGGAGAGATCCTTCAGACGCTGTCATTTAGAGAAACAAGCCAATAGTAAATCCCATCTTTCTATGAGTGTGCTAAAAATATTATACAAAATGACAAGAACAGAAAAAGTTGAAGCTATTTCCATATATCATACAAAGGAATAGAAAAGGTGCAGGAGCTTTCAGGGAAATCCTTGCTGTGCTTGCTTCCAAAACAACAGATTGCTATTGATTCTATACAAACCCACAATTTTTAAATGATAAATTATCCTTTCAATTACAAGACATTTTTAATACCAAAAGGAATCAAGGAAGAGGAAAGATTGTCCGGAGAAACTACAAAGATGACCAAAGCATGACTGAGGCTTTAGCAACACCAGACTAACAATTACCTGGTTATTCTGGTTATTTCACTTCAGGTTAAAGGGATGCATTTGGTCAGCGATGCCTGCTTCTGTCCTCCCATTGAATCTTCCAAAACACCCTTTTGTGATTATTGAAAGAAGTCTCTATCCAGCCTGAATTCCTCCTGCTCTGCACCCTTCTGGTAGCTTGTTTCTATTCTTTGGTTTTTATCAATTTCTGCTCCAAATCCATTGATCCCCTGTTTTTTTCTGTTCTTCTCTTCCCAAAACCTGCCCTTCCTGATGTCAAATTTCTGCTTCACATACAGGCATTTAGTTAAGAATTTGCATAGACCATCCCTATTTTCTGTTGCAGACGGCAGGGTCTGCCCAAACTGTTCTGCATGATTGGGCAGAACTTTACACAAAGTGAAGCTACCAAATCTTCCAAACATCCTTGCCCACTCACATAGTCAGCGCTTGGCTATGCATGGGGCTCATATATCCTCTAGTGATAGTGCTGCTTCCCTGAGGAGTAAGCAGATCGTAATGGTTCTGATTTTGAGCACTTGATGTGATTAAAGGTCTTGCAAGAAAGCTCGATTTCCCTGACCACCATCCTCCCTTCCAGAAACAGGATTTTCACATAATCCTCGGGAGCTCTTGTTAGGTTCCTCTGCATGCTGACTGATACCCGATAACTCTTCCCAGTTTCACTTAAATGGTATGCAAGATCAAGAGTTTTAGGAACTTGCTCTTATTCCATATGAAGAGACCATATGGTTAAAATAAACAATATTAAGAGTATTCATCTGTTCAGTCCTTACACAGAGGGTACACATTTCTGGAAAAACACTATAGACTGTATGTATATATATACCACCCAGTGGAATTCAAAATTAGACTTGTTTCTTTAATTTTGAACCTATAAAATATTAAGGAAGTCACACAGTTTAAATAAAAGTGTGTCCTTCAAAGAAAAAAAAAAAAAAAAAGTTCAGTCCTTCTATTTCTAAGTTTATGGGGCTGACATTTTCCTCTCCTTGGAGTTCTGTAACAGTATGACTCAGTTAATTGGATTGAAAGCCAAGGGCTGTCACAACTCAGATACAGAAATAAAGCACTACATTCATATACATTTGCAGAGACAGACAAAAATATTCATTATTATGACTGTATAAAAAAGTACTCTCAGTATTTAATGGTCAGTGTAGAAGAAGGTTTAAATACAGAAAAAGCAGCCATCAAATAGTTTTGTTTTCAGACCTTCCTCTCTGCAAAAATATGCCAGCTGTATAATTTTGAAGTATCTCATTTTCCTCTGCATATTACAGTTAAAATTTAGTTCAGAAAAGCCATCCAACACATCCAATCATGTTTTTGTTCAGTTGTCAGAAAAAAAATGTGTTTAAGCATTGACTGCCTACCTTGAACTATCTATTCATGCTCCTTTCCCTGGAATCTGCTGAAAATTTCAAAGAAATCTATAAATTCAAAAATATATTAATTTTCGAGCATTTGTAGTTTACTTTGCAGAAAAGTATTAGTTACAATAGCTTTAATCCATGTACTTGTGTCAAGATGTTGCAGAACGTATTTCCAAATTTAAAACCGAAAGGAAGCGTTAATCTAAGACGTCTAAAGCGGGAATGCTATGAAAAGAACAATGCAAGATCATCTATAATTCTTACTATCGAACTCTAGCAGCTGCATGTATAACAAGGTAGTCGGTGTCTCAAAACTGTAAGAAATTAAGAGATGTTGGATTTTCTTTCTTTCAGAGTAAATGAATATTAAGCCCATGCTAGTTTTTGGCAATGTCTTCCAATTGTATACGTGTGACTGGACAGTTTTCTTAAATTTTATAATGTAGTCTTGAGTCCCCAAACTAAGTGTAATGAAATGTGACCTTGCATACAGTAGAAGGCAAGTATAAGACTCTACTCAATAATAAATGAATGTGACAGCAATTTGCAAAAATAACTGCCCATCAGGTCCTATATTTAAACACACCATAAGAAGTCGTATGTTCACACAGGATGAAACCCACATGCTATAGTGAAAACATAATCTACATTAGTGAAGTGTTTCTACCCTCACAGACCTTCTCTTAACATACTGAACAGAAAGAAAAATATCTTTTACTGCTTAAAGTACTTTAACAAATATTTTACTTTCAGATAGTAGCTTACATCTTACAACTGCCTTTGGGAACAAATGCGAAGTCTTGCATGCATCAAAAGGCAAGCTGTGAGTCAACTGATCTGGTGAAGATAATGTTCAGTTTAAAGAGGCATCTCTAAATTTTCTCAGTGTCACACATGGTGAACTTAGAGGAACAAAAATCTCCAAAGTTGCTATTCAATAGCTTTTTTTCAGTGGTGTATGTGAATAGTGTCAGAAAACATTAGGGTATGTTGGTTAATGGTTCTTCCTTACAATTGTAATGGTGTGGTTTGGTGAGGTTGAAGGAAGGAGAAGGAAAGTTGAAGGAAAGGAAAGCATGAAGGTCATACAGAGGCTCCTAAGCAATATGCACGTGAAAAACAATAGGAGAAAACCCATCAGCTTCTTCTTTTGGGGCTCCCATGTTGTTACTCATCACTGTCAATCTTTCTGGTGATATAACCTGAGATACTTTGAAGAAGGCTGAAGACATGCTTATGGCCATTTACCACTAGTCTAATAACCCAGTAACTTTGCTATGATTATTTGGATACTTACAGTTCTTCTTGTTCTCTTAATATTAGGGCAATGCAAGTAAAGTCAGGCCTGACTGAAAAGTAAAAGAATCAGGCAGTAATCTTCAGGGACTTTTATTGGCTTAGTATCAGAGAAAGCACCTGCTCAAACAGTTTGAAAAGGGTCCAAAGTGCAGCCACTCTACTTCTCATGATGCAATCAAGTTGCAAAAGAATGAAGTATTGATCCTTCATCACACCTCAGTCTCAAGATAACCTTGTGATAGCTGCGGCAGATAATTTATATGCATATATATATGTAGAATTCATGGACTTTTGTACATTGCCAGGCAGAGTAAAGGATTTCTGCTGTCCATGAGGTTCTGCCAGTAGCTGGAGGACAAAAATGGCATTGGCAAGCTTTCCAGCGCAGCTAGATTGCTTATAAAAAATTACAGGCAAAGGACTTAGTGCGTTTTACAGTACCTTCCTGCAGTAGTACTAAATTTTGTGCACCCTTCTTTCTGCTAAATTTGGCTGTGATCAGGGGATTTCTGAGATTTTTGCCTGTGTCATGAATCTCCTATTACAGTGGGTTTAGAGCTCTGAGAGGAAGCCTTTTTCATCTGCTCTGTTAACTTCCTTTTCCTCACCTTTAACTTCCTGAGTTGAAATCAGGTAGGAGGAAAACAAATTAAGTCACTTTATGGCATGTATCAGCACATGTAGTAGACTGGACTGAGGCAGGCTTGATTTTCAGTGGATCTTAAGTTATCAGATACGTCAGTTCTCTAAAGCCCAAACCACATGAGCTTTCTATCATTTTAGGTTTCTTTATAGAAGTATTGCACAGCATGGAGCTATTTACTTTATAGAAGTGTTTGTGTTAAGAGAGATGTATGGAGAAAGAAATCTATGTGTAATCACTTAGTACCTTTCCTTTTTTCATAAAAGGAAGGAAATTGAAAAATGATCTTAATAAAAATCACCATACAATCTGAAAAAGTAGTCATAAATTACCCTTGAAAAAACAGACACATTTAAGCTGCAAATTACTTTTAAATTAATTTTACTCAGATCTTAGTAAAATGAAATTTTCACAACCTTGAAGAGAGCAGCAGATGTTGGTTTTAATATTTATTGAGAAACAGTTGTGTTGTTGTAATGCAATCCTCTCTGACTGACCTTTTTTTCCTGTCTGCTTTGTTATGTTTCATTAAAAACTCTTATCATCAATTTGTTTCCACAACAACTTTGGATCATAAGTAGCTTCCAATGACAGAAGTGTCCAGATTGTGATAACAACCTGCATATGTCAAATGCCAAAGTACCACTTAACAGGACTACAATAAAGCAAAAGACAGCAGTGCTAAAACACAGCAAAGGAGTTTTCTTTCTCTTTTTTGTCCTAAATAAAACAAAGATTTTCCTTGAATATAGTTTAAAACATAAAACTAGCTGTACTAAACTAAAATCTAGCAATATTTCTGTGCAACACTTTAAAAGGTCCCAGACTTTATTCAAATTTACTCTTGTTATTAGAAAGAGCTTTATCACTGAATTCAGTGGGAGCAGATAGACTGAAACTGCTGGTTTTGTGGGGTTTTAATCACATTTTAAATAGTCTGTATGGGTCTGAATTACCTGCTTCAGTGCCATCTTCGTATATAAATATTACAAAATAACCCAAGCCAATGTAGCATCAGTAAAGGTACTGACCTAATAGCTTTTGAGAAAGTGGAAAGGCTTGCAATCTGCCTGGGAAGTGAACAAGCACAAGCACTAGCAGACAGCTGAGGTGACTAACCTGCAGCATGGAAAATCCTTTACAGAAACTATACATCTGGTGACGTCCTCCTGTTTATGCCATGAAGGTACCAGCCATAGCGTTCAAGCTATTCTGACCTGTGGCAGTGTCGGGAAATTTCATCTATCAGGTAGCTGCTTACAAAAGTGTTCACTGCTTGACAGGTGAAATTGATATTTTACCCAGGAGTTTATTAGAAGCCGGTTCAGGTCCGAAAACAGTGCTTTTTTGTTCTCAGTATTGACACACAGAATCACAGAATGTTAGGGATTGGAAGGGACCTCAAAAGATCATCTAGTCCAATCCCCCTGCCAGAGCAGGAACACCTAGGTCAGGTCACACAGGAACGCATCCAGGCGGGTTTTGAATGTCTCCAGAGAAGGAGACTCCACAACCTCTCTGGGCAGTCTGTTCCAGTGCTCTGTTACCCTCACTGTGAAGAAGTTCTTCCTCACATTTATGCAGAACCTCCTATATTCCAGCTTGCATCCGTTGCTCCATGTCCTGTCACTGGATGTCACTGAGAAGAGCCTGGCTCCATCCTCATGACACTCACCCTTTACATATTTATAAACATTAATGAGGTCACCCCTCAGCCTCCTCCAAGCTAAAGAGACCCAGCTCCCTCAGCCTTTCCTCATAAGGGAGATGTTCCACTCCCTTCATCATCTTTGTGGCTCTGCGCTGGACTCTCTCAAGCAGTTCCCTGTCCTTCTTGAACTGGGGGGCCCAGAACTGGACACAATGTTCCAGATGCAGCCTCACCAGGGCAGAGTAGAGGGGGAGGAGAACCTCTCTTGAACTGCTAACCACACCCCTTCTAATACACCCCAGGATGCCATTGGCCTTCTTGGCCACAAGGGCACATTGCTGGCTCATGGTCATCCTGCTGTCCACCAGGACCCCCAGGTCCCTTTCCCCTATGCTGCTCTCCAACAGGTCAGTCCCCAACCTGTCTGTACTGGCACATGGGGTTGTTCTTACGCAGATGCAAGACTCTACACTTGCCCTTGTTATATTTCATTAAATTTCTCCCCACCCAACTCTCCAGCCTGTCTGGGTCTCTCTGAATGGCAGCACAGCCTTCTGGTGTATCAGCCACTCCTCCCAGTTTGGTGTCATCAGCAAACTTGCTGACAGTGCACTCTATTCCCTCATCCAATTCATTGATGAATATATTGAATAGTACTGGTCCCAGTACCGACCCCTGAGGGACTCCACTAGTCACAGGCCTCCAACTAGACTCTGACCCACTGACCACAACTCTCTGGCTTCTTTCTTTCAGCCAGTTCACAATCCCCCTCACTACCCAATCATCCAGACCACAATTCCTGAGTTAGGCTGTGAGGATGCTGTGGGAGACTGTGTCACATGCTTTACTGAAATCAAGATAGATCACATTGTCTTGACCCGGTTCGGGCCAAGGGAGATTCATTTTGATCCCAGAGGTGAAATTAAGACACAAACGAGGTCAAATGTCACAGACTCTCTGTGGTTTATTATAAAGTTGTGTGCACTTGAAAATTAAAGAGCGATAGGAAAGAAGGGGATATAAGGATAAGCAGTATTATGAGAGATAGAACAGAGAGAAGGAGTTACCACCGTGGATCCAGCGACGTCTTGCAAGTCCAGTTATTGATTGGTGGGGAAGATCTTCAAATTAATTGTGAGCTGTTGTTGCTAGATATAGTCTCTTTCTCCACCCACTGACTCTGGGAGGGCGTTTCTGCCACACACTGCTTTGCATACGTCCAGCCTACCAGTGCAGGCACCAGGTATAACTCCAGATGTCATCTGAGGGTCGTTAGGAGTGATCTCCACCCTCCTTCCTTTTCCTCTTGGAGACCTCCTTGTTGCTGGAGCAGGTGCACTGATGCATCCTGTTTGTACTATCCGTGTGAATTGTCCTGCTTATCTTCCTTCAGATGCAGGAAGGAGGGTGCTGAACCTGGCAGTTTTCCACAATAGTCCATCTCCAGCTGCAGGAAGGGTGGTGACAAACACAGACAATGTTGAGACATATCACTGAGTGTTGAGACATCCTGGCAATGCTGAGATATCCTTTTCCATCTCTCTCTCAGACCGTTGGTTTCTCACATACATCCACTGCTTTACCATCATCTATCCACCGGGTTATGTCCTCATAAAAGGCTATCAGGTTAGTTAAGCATGGCTTCCCCTTAGTGAAGCTGTGTTGACTGCCCCTAATGACCCTCTTATCCTTGATATCCCTAGAGACAGCACCAAGGATAAGTTGTTCCATCATCTTTCCAGGGATGGAGGTGAGGCTGACTGGTCTATAGTTACCCAGGTCTTCCTTCTTGCCTTTTTTGAAGACCGGAGTGACATTTGCTTTCCTACAGTCCTCAGGCACCTCTCCCATTCCCCGTGACTTAATAAAGATGATGGAGAGTGGCGTAGCAATGACATCCGCCAGCTCCCTCAGCACCCATGGGTGCATCCCATCAGGGCCCATGTGTTTGTGGAAGTCCATTTAGAAAACTCAGTAAGAGGTGCCAGGCATACCTAGACTGAGTCCCACACACCAGAGCTGCCTAATTGAGGTGCAGCTGATCATTGGATAATTTTGAAAGGACTGATAATGCAGGGGAAAGGATGAGTGGAATACTGTGGATGTTGTTTACCTGGACTTCAGTAAAGTCTTCGACTCTGTTTCTCACACCATTCTCCTAGAGAATCTGGCGGCTCATGGGCTAGACAGGTGGACTCTCCACTGAGTTAAAAACTGGCTGGTTGGCCAGGCCCAGAGAATTGTGGTGAATGGAGTTAAATCCAGTCGGAGGCCGGTTACAAGTGGTGTTCGTCATGTCTCAGTGCTGGGACAGGTCTTGTTTAATGCCTTTGTCAGTGATCTAGATGAGTGGATCAAGTGCACCCTCAGTAAGTTTGCAGACAACACCAACCTGGATGAGAGTGTTGATCTGCTTGAGGGTAGGAAAGCTCTTTGGACAGCCTGGAGCAATGGGCTGAGGCCAGTTGTATGAGGTTTAATAAGGCCAAGTGCTGGATCCTGGACTTTGGTCACAACAACCCCATGAAACCCTCCAGGCTTGGGGAAGAGTGGCTGGAAAGCTGCCTGGCAGAAAAGGATCTGGGGATGCTGGTGAACAGCCATCTGAACACGAGCCAGCAGTGTGCCCAGGTGGCCAGGAAGGTCAACAGCATCCTGGCTTGTATTGCAAATGGTGTGACCAGCAGGAGTAGGGAGGTGATTGTCCCCCTGTACTCAGGGGTGATGAGGCTGGTGAGGCTGCACCTTGTATACTGTGTCCAGTTTTGGGCCCCTCACTACAAGAAGGACACTGAGCTGCTGGAGAGTGTCAAAAGAGGAGCAACAAAGCTGGTGAAGGGTCTGGAGCACAAGTCTTATGAGGAACAGATGAGGGAACAGGGATTGTTTAGCCTGAGGAGAGACCTCATTGCTCTCTACAACTACCTGAAAGGAGGTTTTAGCAAGGTGGCAGTTGGTCTCATCTCCCAGGTAACAGTGATAGGATGAGCGGTAATGGGCTCAAGTTGTGCAAGGAGAGGTTTAGATTAGATGTAAGGAAAAATTTCTTCACCAAAAGGGTTATCAAACATTGGAACAGGCTTCTCAGGGCAGTGGTGGAGTCCCCATCCGTTTAGGTATTTAAGAGACGTGTAAATGTGGTGCTGAGGGACATGGTGTAGTGGTGAATTGGCAGTGTTAGGTTGATGATCTTAAGGTCTCTTCAAACCAAGGTTATTCTGTGATTTTATTTGTCTTATGGCTTCGGATGGCTTGTGGGCATGTCAAGCGCATAGTCAGGCCTAGCAAAAAGAAGTGGGGAAGATGTGGCAAGCTTCTGAGGAGCAAAAAAGCTGTTAGTCTGGAAAATAAATAATGAAGCTTTTCCTTTCCTGGAGAGTTTCAAATAAGTTTTCTTGCATTTTAGAAAAGTCTAAGCCAACTTCAAAACCAAAATCTGTGCACCAAATTACAAAGAAATCTGCTGCTATTACCTAGGAAAGCTGCATTTGGTTAGCTTGTCAGCGTAGTGAGTTGTTTCATCTAGAAAAGGAAAAACAGGACCCAAGAAAAAGCTTGATATGCCAAGTATATGCACACATCCACACAGTTCAAGAAACCAGCATAAGGCTTGAGAAAGCCTTCTCTAAGATACCTTCATAGTCACTGACTGCCCAGGCAGAGGTGGGCACATGTGGTCCCTCTTCATGTCTCACACTGTCCAGGCCCCCATTTTGTGTTCTGCTTCACACCATGCTCTCATAAAACTAGCGGGGTCTTTTAGGCATGGACAGTGGTGCGAGTCGTCATCATCAAAGATTCATTCATGAAGAGCAAGGGACTAATCTAAGCTATGTGGAGGGGCAAAGGAAGAAAGAAAAGTTCCAGCGTAGCCTGAATTCCCACCAGAAACATTACATTCTTTTCTTTGTGGATCGGCAATTTCTGTCTCTCTGTGCAACACGGTAGATGAAATCATGTACAACCTCTCATCTGATTTTCCTTTTTCTCTCTTGAATTATTTAAAGACAGTGAATTCTCTGAGCTCCAGGCAATAGGGCTAAAACTGCTTTAATGAAGCTTCTATCAGGATGATAACGTAATTAGTATAGTTGAGAAATTCCTCCACAGCTAAAAGAAGAAAAAGGATTGAAACCTCACACACACCACATCTGGGCTTTTTTTGGTCAGGAAATCCTTGAGGCTGTCTCTGTTTCTGTCAAGTGGTGTAATGTGCTGCAAAATTCATCTAGATGAAAGCATGAGGAAGAGTAACTACCGAACACCTTCCACAGTGCTCAGCAACTATGCCTGGGTGTCCTGGTTCCCCAGGCACAGTCCCATGGGCCAGCCATGCAGGCAGGCCATGAGTAGCCCCGAGTCAGCTGAGAGTTCCAATCAAGGCAGCTGACTCACAGGTGTATCCCACACCACTTCATCATGCTCATTATAAAAGGAGGGAGCTCAGGGAGGGTGGGGTTCATCCTCTCCTTGAGGTTTCTTGCTGCTGGTCTTCTGTTCTGGCTGTTGGCATTGAGGACTGGGCTGAGTAGAGCCCTCTATGTTGATTGTTGTTTCAGTTTTGTTAGTCTATTAAATCTGTTTATACTTCCACTCATGGGCCTTCTCCCATTTTTTCCCGATTCTCCTTCTCAACTGGGGAGAGAGCATCGGGTGATAGACTAACTGCTATGATTTAGACCTTAGTACTGGATAAATGTAGACACTGGGGGAAAATAATGCAAAGCAGATAAAGCCAGGCTAGCTGGGAGCTGCAAGATTGCCTGAGGAATGAGATGGTCAGACCTCAAAAGATGTTCTGTTTGGATTGAGTCTGGATACTGATCCAGACTATTCATGTTTCTCAAGTCTATAATGGTAATGTTTTTCCTCCTAACACAGATCTTCACATAATTAAAAAGCTCACATGAAATCCTGGAGAAGGTATTTGGGATTAAGAGGTGAATTCTTACCAAAGAACAATGAGGAGCACTTAGAAGGTGCAGTGTTTAAGTCTTCATCATTCTGAATCTTGTACAGTTGTTTAGTTCTGTGCAAATTGATATGAATTCTGCGGAATGACTATGGTCACACTAACTTTGTCATTTATTGAAGTCAGTGTGTCTTTTCTGTGCCGTTTCCTATCATCCTCCAATAAAATCTTGGGGTTTTGGCCAGGAATGGCTTATTTCCTTTCTTTTCTGTGCTTAGCTCACTTCACTTCCTTAGCTGATTTAGATCATAACTGCAATATAGTTATAATTAATACTAATTAATAATTCTCCAGAAATAAAATGCAGTATGATCTCTGAGGACTTAGCAGCAGTGTAATTGGAGTGTTTGAGAACATATCCCCTTGTTTAGTTCTAAGAACAAATGGCACAGCTACATACCCCAAAAGTCTCAGGAAAACAAGAATGTTAACAGAGCACTACAGCCACTGTACTATGCTTTCATGAAGAACTAGAAGTTCCAGCAGCCCTGGATTATGAGGGTTACCATCATTACCAGTGCAGCCACTGAGTACCAGCCATGCAGACCCAAATATGGTGCATTTATACACTCTGGATAATCTGTGTATCTATTTCTATGTTCACATAATGCCAGCTGAACTGCATTTAAGTTTTGTCCAATGGCAAAATAATGTTTTTATGATGCAGTGTTTATGTAATTCCTAAATGAATGGAAAATATGGACTTAGTGACAGGAGGGAACAGAGGCCTCCTAAGACACATGCAGCAGTTACACTCAAGAGTTTTTAACCATGATGGAAACATAGTAAGCAGGCACTTACTGCCAGTACTCCCCCAGCCATGTTTCAAAAGCTGATGTGTCCTTCCCTTAATGTCATTCCAGAGCAGACAGCTTTTTAACAAAACGCACACACACACACAATGTAAATCCTAAATAATCACTGCAAAGATGATATTTTTTCACAAATTAGAAATCTATCACAGCACATGATAGCTGATATAAGTGTGATTGTGTCTGGTTTTGGGAGAAAGGAGTGAACTAAATGACCTTTGAAAGTCTCTAAAACGTCTTTTTCTCTCTTCAAAAGTGGAGCCTAAAGCCATTGTGGCAGCAAAAGTTATTACTATCATCAGCAATGATGCGACTTGTGACCTGCAAGGTGCTGCATGGCTTCTGCTCCCAGTTAGTAAAAAAAAAATAAGGGAGCTAAGGCTGTTGACTCGCTGTGATCTCTGTCCCTTCAAAACCAGCTTTGCTTGCTCTTCTTTGCTCTTGAGTGTTCCGCTAAGAATCCCTGGGCATTCAATACAACATCTACACTAATGAGATCCTCTCATAAGCAAATGAAGGGAACATCCAGGGAAGTTGTGGCTGCCCCCTCCCTAGAAGAGTTTTAAGGCCAGGTTGGATGGGGCTTTGAACGACCTGGTCCAGTGGGAGGTGTCTGTGCCCATGGCAGGGGGCTTGGAACTAGATGATCTTTGATGTCCCTTCCAACCCATACTGTTCTATGATTCTCAATGCAAGTTGGTGACAATAAAATATCTTGCATACCAATAGACTTTGAAAAAATTGTTTAGGCTGTTTGAACCAAAATATTTTGGTTTTTTAGCCTAAAACTATTTTTAAACAATATTTGTGTATTTATCTACATTTATTTACTTATTTATCTTTATATGTTTATTAATATTTTAAAACATAATTCAAAAACATATTAAAAGGTTGAAAGACAAACAAAAACATTTTTACTTAAAGATTGTTCAAGTGAAAGTGATTTTTTCTGTTTTTTAACAGTCTGAAAAGGAAATGTTTTGGAGGAACTGACAAGGTATTTATTCACTTTTTGTTTTTCAAGGGGCCTATGACCTTCCAGAAAGCAGAGAGTAGCTGCTTAAGAGGAATGTATGGTGATCTCAGAGCACCTTCTTTCCTTCCCTTTTGTCACTGGGAAAGGTGGGACTGACACAGGAGAGACATTTGCTGTTTGCAGGGTCCTAGAAGGTACTGTAGATACCTCTTAGAAGATCTCTGACTCTTTGATTTGCTGCATGGAGAAAATATTTCTTAAAGGAGCAGTGTCAGGAAGCAAATTGGAAAGCAAAATGAAATACTTCAAATTATCCCCAAAAGAAGAGAGTGACAAGAGATTTCACATACTTGTCAAGAAAAACCAAGCTGCAGGCATTCCTGATTCGTCCCATTAGATCAGCAAACACTGTTCAAAGTCCTGGCCTGCACAGTAGCATGAGAGCATGCTGACCTTTGCCACGCATCTGCTCTGAACAAAGCTCTACTGCTCCAGGTTGCACCCACACACATCCAACAGCCAGTGAACGGTTGATCACCGACTTTGGAGATAAACAGTAACAGAGGTTTCTTTGTGAAAAAATGAAAACAAATTAATCATTTCAGAAGAAAGGGAGAATAGGTATCTAGATAGAAAAAAAAAAGATACAGAAAATGTTAGATGTTCTTAGGATTATTTTAAGGCAAAGGTTAAATGAGATGTCAAGCTTAGATATTGTGATCATATTAGTTAATTTGTTAAAGAAGTACTTTCAAAGCCAGGAACCAAAGTTCAAGCATCTGATTTCATTTTTAAGCAGCTCATGAATGACTGAGTTAACAAGGACATTGAACTTCCTGAAGTTCAGGACAAAAATAAGCCTTTCTGACCCTGACTAGCCCCTGTGGGGTTCCCATCTAGTGCACCCTCTTCCAGGAGATATTATGTAACACCATTGATCCCAACCAATTTCACTCCTGGTGAACCAGTTCTCCCTGTGCAATGTCAGTCAGCTATCTCATTGTAGTCAGAGGTACTTGTGTTCATCAGCTGGTAGGCTGGTTTGATAGACACAAAGAAGCAAAGCACTACACGCCTTACCAGTAATGAATACTTACAGTTAATACTTTGCTTTTTAGAAATCAAATATACTGTATAGCTGGGATTTAAAGATGTTCTTAGCTAGCAAATTGTGTACAGCTTCTTTTTTACATTAATAAATTATTTTAAAAATTGAAAGGGAATTGTTATATGTAGTAAATGGACGCATTCCCTTACGTGTTTATATTCCCAGTATTTGATGCTTTGTTTCTAGGCACAGTGATGAACTTTCCTAGTGCAAGTGAGTACAGAATGAAAGAAACACCCTGGAGATAGATTGCTACAAAGACATGAGGTACTTAAAGCTCAGCAGAGTTCACTCAGGAACCTGGGCAGAAACCATATACCATACTGGCCCACAAAAAAAGAATCAAATATTCAGTAAATAGATCTTAACAAAGCAAAGAAGTTTACAATTATCTGATATCCTTTCCATCATCAAGCTGACATCAATCTGTATTTACCACAGGAGGAAAAAAAGGGTTGTAATGTACAAATTCAGTAGGATTTTCAAAAGAGATTTAAATGCTGAACTACTGGATTTCCATTGAAATCTCAACATCTATCCAGAAAATAAAACATATGAGGAACATTTCTTCTCTGTGACTGAATCCTCTAAGAAATCATCTTGATAATTGTTTTGAGCAATAAATGTATCATGCAGCAATAAGTGCTGCTACGTTCAGACTGCAATGAGTAACAGTCAGTGTTCTGATTAAAGAGCTTCATTCTGAATGTCAGCAGCCTCTACAAGAGAGACCACCAAGGTCATTAGCCAGCTGGTTACCTGAAACATAATGGGCCAGATTTTCTGCTGCCTTTCTATTTGGATTCAGTCTCAATGTAAGTTTTTCACTTAAACTGCATGAGAGTTTGTTTTACATAAATAAAGACTCCCGTCTATTAAAGAGAGCGAGCCAGTATGTACTAAAAAAACCAAACCAAACCAAAATCATTACTTGTGAAAAAGTCTGCAAGATGGTATACTTCACTTAGCCATACTAACAAATTTTGATTGATATTTAATCTAATTCTTGGGGAAAAAACCAAACAAACAAACAAACAAAACCAAAACCAAACCCAAACCCAAATAAAACAAGTAAAGGGAATTTATTTCATGATCTCGGGACAATGCTTACCACAGACATAGCAATATGACAATAGACATCTCAAAATCATATGAAGACTCAGACTGGTGCAAAAAGACCCAAGATGGTATCCATTTCCATTGAAAAGTTGAATGCTATTTGAAAATGCCATATTTCTGCTATTGTAATAGACCGCGTCACCCATCCCCGCAAACATTCCTAGATTATGAACTTAAATCATATAAATACGTGGTCATATCTGTTACAATATTTATTTTCAGAGTTTCAATCCCATCTCAAGATCTTCCCATAAATGTTAAGAATGAGAAAAGTCTGGGTGGACTGCATATTCCCTCTCCCTACTAATTCCTCCTAAAATAGATTGTTCCCAAGGAGGGACATTCTGCTTTAGGTTGTATCAGTGCAAAAGTAAATACAGAGTTGCAAAGCCAGAATGATATTCATGTAATACATGAGTAGAATGTAGCCCTGTATATTTGTCTGATCCACTTTTAAATGCCTGAAGTGATGATTTTTTTACTGATTCCCTAAGGAAACACTTTTTACAGTTCAAGAGACCTGACTGTTAAGAATTCTTTTTCTCCTGATATTTGCTTCATTTCATTTACTCGGTTTCATCCTGTTTCCCAGCTCATATCCTACTGGATGACACAACTCATGCTGCATATATATGTAGATAGTGACCAGCTGTGCTACCTCTAACATTTAGAGAGCAATCATGAATGCAGAAAATGCTCTCTAATCTTACTTAATATATCGGTTCCGATCCAATTTTTCTTGCATATATCACAACACACATTTTTTTTTTTTCCCTAGCACACTTCATTATGTCTCTGCATCATTATGCATGTGTGCATGTGTTTATGTGCATTGTTCTTTTATTGCCTCCTCATGGAAAAGTTTCACTTCATTTTCCCCAGGCTACTACAACTTGACGTGTCAACTGTGGAAATCTCAGACAGCCTTCATCCTTTCTTTCTTTTTTTTTCAAGTACATTTGTCTGTCATAGGTACTATTTAAATAGTAATACATCTATGGAAATCACACATAGTTTATTTGAAAGGGCCCAAAGCTCCCTCACAGCAATCATTTACCATTGGCAGTTCAGCCAGCTAGTACTTCTGTTGTTCACTTTTTGAATAATACAATAAAATGCAACAGCATTGGTATTGTGCCTTTTAAACAGAGTACCTCAGAGCACTTCACACACAAGAAACATAACTATTAAAATAAGTGCTGTAGACAGCATAGTTGGAAGGTGGGCTGATAAGAGACAGGCTGTTAGCAGGAACCTGGACTTGAAGAATCAAGAAGAATCACAGAGGCATGCTGCAAGTGAATCCCAACTCTCATCCACCAGCACTGTGCTGCAAAAACTGTTCCACTGGCAGGAAAAGAGTTGTAGCAAGAGGGTTGTGGAGACTGGACTGCTTTGGAGACTGTGTTTTATGCTTTGTTTTAATGAGTGATTCTTTAATCATCTCTAAGCAGACAGTGCTCAGATTTCAAGCATAAAATAAATGCTCTGGCAGGCATACAAATGTAGTGTTTTTTCTTAGATTCCTTTTTTGTCTAGTGAAACACGATGGAAAATCAAGTGACAGCAAGTCTGACTGTTCTAACATATTTTCCTCATGGAAAATCTGGGCGTCAGCTTTTCTATCAGAAAATCTAAGAACAGGGAAATCCTCTCTGTTTTTGGAAAGACACTCCAGGCTCTGGCTGTGCTGCAGAGCAGGAACCCTAGTTGCATCCTCGCTGGAACAAGACATGAGTATGGTCAGTTTCTTCTTACCTGTACAAACTTTCCAAAGAGCAGCAATGGGGGCATGACTTGGGAAAGAGTTCTTTAGGACATTAGGGCATACAGGTTTTTTTCATAGGCTGTGGTTAAAATGTGGTAGATTTTTTCACCCATCCTTTTGAAACTTCTGCTTAGGACATACTAGTATGTGTTTGACTCATTCTGTCTTTGCCTAGGCTTTCCTGATACATCTATCTATCTATTTATTTTTACTATCAAGCATTCCTTTCAGCTTAGAACAATGTTGACATAGTCTTCTGTAACTAGTGATATTTGAATATATTCCTCTTATAAGGCTGTCTTTAAAGAAATGCTGTGAAACATTTTATGACCACCCATCAATTGACTTTTGCCCTTGAAAATCGAAGTGATGCCTTTATTCACTTCATGCCTCTATGGGGAGATGTGTCTCCCCAACAGCCATTAAGGAAGATAGGAAGACATCTGCATAATGTTATCCCTCTACTGTTGGTGATGATGATCACCACACAACCATTAAAGTGAGATGAAGTACGTAAGGGAGAGAATTTTAAAAAGAAATGCTCTTCAACACACTTATGATCTGTCTTGGTCTTCCTAGAAAAAGCTTTGAAAGAAACCTTCTAGCAGGGAGAGAGGTGTGATATTTTCTGATAGGTCTTCTGGTTAGACAAAGGGAGGAAACGCACTATAGGTTTGATATATGATGTAGCATAGATGAAGGCATGTGGAGTCATCAGATTGAATGAAATGACTCTATCTTAGTGCTGAGCTTGAGTGCTTGTCAAGATAATATGTAAAACTCATACTGCATGTTTGCCCTGATAAAGAATCAGAGAATATTTAATGTCATGGCAACCAAAATGCACAACATTCGTAAGTGAGACATTCTTAAGTGAGAGATGTGGTTTGTCCATGGCTGTTTATAATACCCTCCGAATAGATAAGCATTATGCACTACTGTTATAGGTAGAAATATCCTTTTGAAAGGGAATCAGGTCATGCCAGCAAAATGAATGGGAGTGTCTTTGATGCTGAGAGCCCTGCAACCTGTATCTGACACAATTTAGCAGTTAATCAAGAAGCTCCATTCATGTCAAGTAATCTGAATCCATTTCATAATCAGGCTCTGTCAGATGGAGCATGCTGTGAGAAAGATCAGAAAGAATAGGTATGAATATATTTTTAGTGAGTAGAGATGGTGCCAGAACCTAAAGTCAGTGGCACTTTGAAATCAATAACAATCAATTCTGCAACAATCTGGAAGCCAATGATAACTGATAGAATAGTGAAGATGTCAAGTTTTGTGCAAGTGAGTTCCCTGATGTCACAGCAGCAGCCTTTAAATATGTTTCTCTGTAAGATTCATGAGATCAAAACTGCAGCAAAAGGGCAAGATGGGGAAAAACAGTAATGAAGTCTTGGTGGACAAACTGAAATGTGATGGGCCTGGAAAATAAAATAAATTTGACTTTTATGATAATACATAGGTAAAGATTAAAATGGAGAATGTCTGAAAAGAGTAGGCCAAGAATGATTACAGCAAAAGACTTTAAATTGTAACATATAGGATTTTTTTTAATGTACAGTTAATTTTAAAATGTGTTCTGTAGAACGTGGGAACACGTAAAGTGATCATTTGAGTGACATTCAGGTATTTATCAATGGGGAGCAGGAAAGAAAAGTAGCTGCTTTATTGGCAACAGTGGATTTTTTTTTTTCCCTGAAAATGTTGATTAAAATGAAATGCTTGTGTCTTGATTTAAAAGCTTTGCTACAAAAACATCAATACCAAAACAGGTTTCAGTCCATAAATGTTTAACAGTGACTTAAGGAGTTGTGTTAATGCCTGCCATCTCATACGAGGTGACTTTACTTATGATATACAACTGTGTCTTCTTCCAAAAGAAGTTAGAAGCAGAGCATCCCTGAAGTCTATGGTTACCCCACATGTTGCAGGGAGAATTACACTAAAAAACAGGAGACCAGGGACATGCAGTAGCCAAAATGTCACTCCCTTAAGAATACTGTGGTCAAAATAAAAAGCTGTTCAACTGAGACATCTTCATTGCAGAGAGACTGGGCTTTTTCAATGGAAAAGAACATTTTACTAAGAAACTGAACATTCTTCAGGAAAAAAAATGCACCTGGTTAAAAACACAGAATCATTCTGAGAATTTGTCATTGTAATACTATGAATGCAGCCTCTGCTGTTACCTGGACCTGACATCACAACATGAGAATCATTATTTCTACTTTCTGTTTCTGCTTTTTCCCATTTGTTCACCAGCCACTTGTGGAAAGTCACTGATCCTGTTCAGTTCTCCTTTGTGAAGTTTATGAAATAGATGTAATATTCCTAGCAGGTGTAATGAGATTTATCTACTGCTAGTCAAATGCTCTGGGATCCTAAAATGAAAGATTCTATCTAAATGTGATTATGAATAAAGCATTATGTTGAAAGATGTTCCACACTGATGAACTTATTCCCCCAGGATTTTGTATTCTACAGTCTCAAAGGAGAGAGATCAGCCCAAGATGTAGTCACAAAGCTTCATAGGAAGAAGAATAATTTATCCAGTCACTATCTCACAGCAATATGCACCAACATTTATAATTTTATTCTTACCACCTGACACAACACTGAATATATTATATAAAAGAAACAAAATTACTTTGTAAAATCTCACACTGCAAAGCCTACAAACAGAGTTCACTTGGAGGTTTTAGCCCTAAACCAACATTTATCATTCATAAAGACCCTATGGGCTTTCTTCAAGGTCTGTCAAACCTACTATCTCATATGTATACAAAATACGACAGAGATTACAGAGACACTGTAAGCAACATATGTGATCATTTTACTGGGCCTTTGACAGATACTAACCTAGGAAAAAATTGTTCAGCTTCACTTCTTGCAACATTGAAATGCTGGTGAACAAATGTCCTGTATGTTTACTAGTGCTGAGTGACCGAAAATGAACATTGTGTGGACTACGATAAATGGACAAAAAAATAAATATCCTCAAAGATCTTGAATTTTGAGTTTGATTTTAAGATTGAACTTAGGAGAGAACGTGATTATCCAAGTTTCTTTGCTGACATTTGAGTCCTAAACTAAAACAACAGAAGGCAAATAAAATCACAGGGGGAACAGGAACCACCTGGGGAAAGATCACATTTGGATTGAATTGATACTCTGGAGTCAGGGTCCATTGACATAAAAATAGTTAAAATACTACAGGGCCGATATAGGATTACAATGCAGAAGATACAGGAGAAAAAGAGAAAGGAATTTTAGACATTGCAAATAGATGGAATTTGTCTGGGTATAAAGCATGAGAAGGGAAGCTGGTGGTGGACTGTAGTTGTGACTCTTTAATCAAAAGGGCTTTTTACCCTTCGCCTTTTTTGTTTCCGTTCATTTCTTATTACTAAGCTAATAGACAGGCAGATGTCAGAGGTAGTGATAGGGTAGCACATTTAAACTTCTGTTTCTGTGATCTATCATTGTAACTTTAGTGGGTGTATCATGTAAGCTCTGGCCAGCTACCAAATAATCCTTTCAAAAAATGCAAACTTTTGGGGCTGTTTGCAGTCTACATGCAGCATATGAAGGAAGAGAAAACTAACAATATTGCTACCAGACGTATATGTATCTGAGCATCTTAACAAATGAGCATCCATGGGCTATATTATACTGATAAGCAAAACTTTGCTAAGCTCTCCCAGTGGCAATTCTCCACTTTGTAACAGAAATCCTAGCTCTGCATCTTTGTGCTCTTATATTTCATGCCATTTCCTGATTTGCTCTTAGTAATCCAGTTTAAAAGATCGTTCCGTTTGTTCTGCATTTTCTCTGCATCAATGGCACTACAAGTTTTATGTCATCACCGCATTTCAGTAGTGCACTCTAAGCTTTTGTGGCAAGGTTGCTAACAAAAACATTGGATAAGATTGGTTCCAAGACTGAATCTTGAGGAACAATGTTTGTAATTTTCCTCTCCCAAGGATGGTGATCTCTCACCAAAACTGCTGATTCCCTTTTGCCTTTGGCTAGCTCTTTATCCAATTAGGCATAATCTAAGTATTTCTGGTTTATTTGATGATTTCCCACATAATGTGTGACAGAAGTATTGACTGAAGACATCTTAAAAGATCAGTTATTTCACAAAAGCAAGATACCAAAATAGTTTCATATGATCTGTGGTAAGATCATGTTGCCCTGGATCCAAGCAGCCATTTGTCATCTTTCTTTAATTATTCTGCCTTTTAAAATTACAATTTCTAGGACATAGAGTGTGTCCTCGATGTCTTGTAGCAGTCAGTCCAAGTGTGTGAGCCTGCCTGGATCAGCCTGAATCCATGTTCTGTGCAACATTTCATTGAAGGATTCCTGAAATGATAGTTTATGCTGAGGTTGCACTCCAGGGGCCAGTATGATCGTTAGGCTTGGCTGGACTCCCTGGTCAAGTATCACCTGCCTTAGCTGTTTCACACATGCAGCCTGGTTAATATTCAGTGCAAATGTGTTCTGTCCTCTTTCATCAATGCAATATGGATCTCCTTATTGTCATCAAAATGAGAGGCTTTCTATCTAGTTCTGATGGCAATTTCACTGAGTGATTTTAAATGAGAAAACAGTGCCAAAATGGCACTTTTAAAATAGAGAAAACATTAATTGTATCAAACCATAGCAGAAGAATGGAGAGAAGCATCAGCACAGCCAATATTAGTTGCCTATAGAGAAAAACAGAGCAGAGGTGGATATTTAGCTATTTCACACACACGGGTGAGCGATTGAAGAGGCGCACAACACAGAACTACAATTAGAGGAAAGTCAGTTGTAAAAAGATGCAAGCTCCTAATAATCATTCACATTCAAAAATGAAATGTGGTCTGATGTATTTGCAACACTTTCAACTAAATTTTGAATTGCATAATCAGTTGCACCTAATTTTGACTGATTTATAAATAAACAAGCGTAATGAATTGCTTAAAATATGGTATTGTTTATATCTCCAGATTGGATGATTTATGTAAATAGCCAGCACAGAACTGTGAACGCCACATTCCAAATAATTTTAACAAATTATAACTAAAAGCTAATTTCTATTGTTACAGGCATGTGTCACAATATTGCTGCATGCAGATATTCACAGCAGACTTTGCTGGCAAACAACTATTCACTTGAAGTTTATGTACAGTGAATGTACTAAAGAATTTATTGTTTGAGCAAGGCCAATTGAGCAGAATAAATTACCAAATTAATCAAA
The DNA here is from genome assembly GCA_028020825.1 of Podargus strigoides. Classification (NCBI taxonomy): domain Eukaryota; kingdom Metazoa; phylum Chordata; class Aves; order Caprimulgiformes; family Podargidae; genus Podargus; species Podargus strigoides. The sequence goes on from CM051663.1 coordinate 95,480,973, forward strand.
AACTTTACTAATCTAATTAATTGCTTGTATGCATTATTATAAGACTCTCAACTCATACTTGGATTGGTTGTGCTATATGGTACCTCTGTAAAGTAGATGGAATGAGACAAAAAAACCAAAACAAAACAAAAAAACAAACTGTGCCTTGTTCTTAAACCTTAGGTCTTTTCCAGATGGATTTCTGACTGATGACATTAAAACCTCATTTGGATGTTCCTACTGTTCCGAAACTGAAACAAGCAGAGCAAAGACTTCTGAAACAGGCATTGTTTTATTATTAGCAGGCTATGAAAATAAAAATCAAGTCTTGTCTAAATAACTGAACAACGGATAAACAGTTGGAACCAGAACCAAGTCTCAAATCCCTATTCCTTTGCTATTTGAGCTTGGATAACTCTCTAAAGTAGCTCTCTGCCACAATACCTATGAGTTCAAAAGAACAGCTCATACAAAAGTAAGAACACCTCAATCAGAAGCTGAATCTGTGGATTTTCCCAGAGGACAGATTTAGTAGTGGTCAACTAGAAGATAATCTCCAGATGTCCCTTCAAACCCCAACCATTCTCTGTGTGTGTGTGTGTCTGTGTGTGATTTAGGAAATCAAAGTGCATGTAATAGTTGCCTGCTTTTGCCAAACACCACATAGATCTGAAGAGTGAGGAAGAAGATCATAGGCTCATATAACAGAATCATAGAATCATTCAGGTTGGAAAAGACCCTTACGATCATTGAGTCCCACCATTAACCCAGCAGTGCCAAGTCCACCACTAAACCATGTCCCTAAGATCCACATCTACACATCTTTTAAATACCTCCAGGGATGGTGACTCAACCACTGCCCTGGGCAGCCTGTTCCAATGCTTGACAATCATTTCAGTGAAGAAATTTTTCCTGATATCCAATCTAAACCTCCCTCGGTGCAACTTGAGGCAGTTTCTTCTTGTCCTATCACTTGTTACTTGGGGTAAGACATCAACTCCCACCTCACTACAACCTTCTTTTGGGTAGTTGTAGAGGGCGATAAGGTCTCCCCTCAGTCTCCATTTCTCTAGGCTAAACAATTATCTTAGTTCCCTCAACCATTCCTCATAGGACTTATTCTCTAGACCCTGAGACGATGAAAGGTGTATGAACTGTCAGTTTGGAAGTATGGGCTAGAGAAGCAGCATCCAACAACCACCACAACCTCATTTTTTTCAACTTTTAGAGGGAGACATTTTCAAGTTCAGTTATCTATTCTCCAAAACCAGATGATCACTCTGAAGGATCAGGTGTCCCAGTTTCACTTGGAGAAAGCAAGAAATTTTTTAGACCGTATAGACCATTCACAATGATAACACAAAGTCAACTTCTATCATGATCCTCATCTACTTAATTTGAATACTAAAATATGGTAATTGTACAATAGACTCATTCTTCTGCATAATTTCTTAGAATTACTGGAAAAAAACCTCAACACTGGAAGGAGGGAGAGAGCTCCATTTTATCTTTTCTGGGACCTGCCTTCCCTCTCATTTTATATAATAGGCAAAAAAAATCCCTCTTCTCAATTTTTTTCAGAACTGCTTTTAAAGATCACAAGAATTAAGAAACCTTCAGTGAGTCACAGACATTTTCAAAGGTCTCGTAGCTCAGTCTTTCATCAAAAATAAATAGAAAATGAATTGACTCTTTAAAATAACATAAGCAAAGAAAAGAAATTCAGTATTCACAACCTAATTTACATTCCCTGCTCATTCTGGCAAGTCTTGTAGTTAACAGATGGTGCAAAGGCAAATACACCTTTTGATTATAAGAAAAACGAAAAAAAAAAAAAAGAGATGATTTAGGAAATGTGCTCTGTTAAGCATAAGAAATTAGGACTGGTTCACTTATATTACTAGTTTGTGACACGATTAAGCAAATTAAAGGAAATTGGGTGCCTAATTGCCTTTCAGGCCTCTAAAAATATATGCCATTAGCTCCAGTTCAGCAAGCAGCTCTCTTCAAGAAATCATGCTAGATCCTAAATATGGCCATCAATGTCATTGACTTCATTGTTTAACTCCAGCCTCTCCAACAAATTCAAATGAAGAAGGTACCAGTGTGACATTATATAATTAAGGGCCAAATACTTTGAGATGTCTACTTCCTTCTCTGTCTGAGCTCTGCATCAGACACCATAAATATGAGCGTCTCCACCATTTCACAAAGAAGTTTCAGTGCTCACCAGTGCATCCACAGCAACAGCTCCCTACAACTCCTTTCTCCATCAAAGACTAACAACTATCAGCATTAACAGAAGGATAATCCTTATGGTCAATCCACTGATTCAATGGCCTTTCTGGTTGTCCTAATGGTGCCCCACATTGTAGTGGACCCCAGACGGCCTTGCTGCAGTTAGGCTACAGAATGTCAATTAGCTCTGACAGCACCAGTGATTAACTCTGACGATACAGATGCCTCTGCAGGATTACCTCATTTACTATCCTACCGTACTGTGACCTTTATTTCCCATCGTATATAAGCCTAGCATTGTTTTCAGAACAATAGTAGACATGGTCAGCATGAAAAATTTATTTTTTAATTCTTTCTATCTTTATTCTCGTTTGCATTTTAACATTCATAAGACCCCATGGACACATGGTGTAAATTTTTAAGAATTGAGGCTGTCTTCTCTGGTCTACAGCTGAGGAAAACTGCAGTGGATGTAAATGCAGGTTTAACTTAAGAAGGCAAATTATGGCTTGGATTTACATTTTGATTTTATTACAAGCCCCCATCTAGTTGAAAGACTTGTTCAGCAGGCACATGTAATATTTCATTCCAAATCCAAGCCAGAATCTGTACTGTTCTCACAGATACATTGAGGCACCCAAAATAGTAAATTGACCTTCAGCCTCCAACAGACTTCCTTTTTTCAGTTTCTTTAAAAATACGTCTCTTCTGTATTTCACTTCAAAGTGAAGTGTGTTGCTCATCACAACTTTGTAGCAAGCTTTTGAAGCTTTCCTCCTCTGCAGGAGTTGAATGAAAAGTATTAAAGTCCTAATTGCTTCATAACCAGCAAGTATCAAGAAATAAAATTATCTTCAAATTTGTTCCTGTTTCCTAGCACTTTTTGCATACATGAAGTATAGTATTACTTGAATTTCTCTTCAGCTGTCCTCCATGTTATCAGAAAGCTGCAGTTGGAGCTTTTAGTGTCTCTTTTCTGCCATTTGGGGTAATTTATTTCATTTTATTTATAACTCAAATCACTCTGTTAATTGTTTGCTTTTCTGTTGATACCTCAAGTACAATATTGTTCATGTCTGTTTCTCTCTCTTGAAAATTATCATTTTGTTTTACCATAAATTTGCCTTCAGAAAATATTTTGCCATATTACTATTTATGTGTGATAAAGGACTCTGGAATGATTCATACTGCTGCATTCATCTGGTATTTTGACTCAGTTTGGGGACAGGAATAAAACTGTCTTACTTCTTAAAAAGTTGACTGTTCCAGCTTGATAATTCCCCAGCTGGGAAACATGTTTCCATCATTTTAATCTATTTTTCAAGAGAGTGTCATGATTGTGAAATGTTTTGTGGTACCTTATTTATGTTGTTTAATTGCTTCAGAAGGTTTGCGGGGTAAAAGAAAGGAAATCAAATGTCCCACTTGAGGAGATAAAAAGGATTCATCCTGTTCAGTTTTAGAATGGCATAAGGAGTTTGTAGGATTTTGTTCATGGCATGGGTTATCCTTGTAGGTCTTTGGTAGGTAAGATTTTTGGACTTACATCAAAAGTCTACATTCCTATGTTAAAATTAGTGGTCTCCAGTTTTTTTTGAGATTTGCTAGGATGTAGTCTTTATGAATAGTACTGTGGAAGTGTGTTTTTCTTGGGTTTTGTTATTTTCTTAAAAAAGAACAGTTATCATCTTAAAAAAGTATGCACAGAGTGCTGCAGTCTAATTTGTTACTCTGTGATTAAGGAACAGACACATGGAACAAACATCTTATGCTTTATACGGTACTTGTAAAACATTTTTCCTGACCTTAGACACAACTACTGTACTATTCTGGTACAATGTCTTGGATACAACACTTTTGGATCTCTTGTTACCATAACAACAGAATGAAAAGAAGGAGGAGGTTAATACCATAATTCATTTTTCCACTCTGTTTATTCCTTCATCTAAAGATTGTCTTCTTCACTTTGAAGATTCTTACATTAGAGTTCAATTGGTGAAATATAAGTAATAATTATGCAGTGTTCAACATGAGGGATAAGGGAAGAGGGGGGATAGGATTCAGCATTATAAATGAGAACAACTGATTTCTCCCTTAGGAACTGTATTTGTTTCACAATAAAGCAAATCAAGTAACCTCATCTTCTCTCTCTCTCTCTCTCTCTCTCTGACTTTGTGCTTTTTCTCCTCCTCATGCAGATAAGGGTGCAGTATGAAATTTCTTTACGAGAGTGCATATGCCAGAGAGTGAACAATCATTTCTAGTGCAAAAAGTTCCTTTATGTCATTGCCATGGTAAGCAGGTCTTCACTTCCTCTGAACATGTGGGCTGCAAATAAAGAAATAAGTCATGTATTACCTCAGATCTGGCAGCTTCACAAGACCAGTACCTGGGAAATCAATTACTATACTTGGCACCATGTACAACAGCTCTGATGTACAATAAGAAATCTCTAAGTACGCATCATAACTGTCCATTCAGAATAACTTTCAAGAGAATGAAACCATCTTGCAAAGAAGGGTCTCATGCACCAGTAAAGTCCAGTTAGGAATTCCATATAAGATGCAGGTGACTCAGAAAAGATAAATGTCCTGGTCTGAAAAAGACAAATGCTTGTTCTCTACACAATATTAAAAGCCCAGCTTCTGAACTTGAAGTCTCATGTGCCACTGTTCTTACAGAAAGTTGCTAACCAAATCTAAAATCTCAATGAGGTTGTGACCCTGTGAAATATATTTGAAATACAGGGTATATAGTGTAATAATAAACTTGATGAGTCTTGTTTGTAACAGGCAACACACACTTAATTAAGAACACTTCTTTTCTTAGAATTAATTTTGTCACAGTGTGGCTGAAAAATCTGCAGTGAAAATTTAAAACATAGTAGAATATTGGGACAAGTTACTCTCTCCAAGATGGTATGAAATAAAACCATAAGGGCTGCTTAACAGAAGACCAACGAACAAGTTATAATTACATTGGGAGAGAAACTGTTTTATTTTTTCAATTTTATTTCTTTTGTTCATACTTTGTACTTTTAAAAACCATCTCCATCATAAGTGACTTAAATATAAAATGAAAATATACTTTTTCATGGTCATTTTGCTTTTTTCTTTTCCTTGTGGAGGCAGTGTTCTGTGCAGGATCATACATCACCTCTTACTTTCACCACTTGTTTGCTGTGCATCTGTTTACATTGCTGTGCATTGGTATAAGCATCATTTCAGAGCATCTTATTTGCAGGAATCAGGGAGTTTATCTTTCCTTCTGGTCCATAACGGCACAGAGAGATGGAAAATACCATGGTTATTCTACTGCTGCACACACCCAGTACAGTAAAGGTCCTATAGTGGGAAAAATTTCCCATTCAAGATAGGACGCAATAGAAATGTTACTTATTAGACTGCTTTTCTGATGGAGCTAGAAACGGTCTAACACAAGTGAATTTACAACTCTCAAAAATTTTCTCACTTGAACCAGAACCATCTGTAAAACAGGTGAAAAACATATTCAAAAGGTCTCAGAAAGTACTGTATTGTTATTATATGACAGCAACTCAAATACATCACAAGGAAGAAATATGCAGTCAACACTATATGAGCTGTTGAGGGGTTTTCTTTGGGATTAATGGTGAGCAAGTGGAGGGACAATCTACATTTTCCATAGGATAGGCCACATGATTAGTCCTTTAAAAACTGAAATTTTAAATCTTCATCCTCACACTTCTGTAGATAAATAAAAAAAAGGAGTTCAAAAGTCAAACATAAGACTCCTATTTAGAGAGATAAGAAGATGTAGGGCACAAGGGAACAGCCACAGTGTCAGAAGGTCACATACTATGAATACAGATGATTAAACCATAGCAGAAACTTCAAAGTGCCTAAAGCTCAGAACAACATGGTTATAAAAAGATAAAGGAAAAAAAAAAAAAAGATGTGGAAGAGATAACAGCTCAAACATTTTAAGTATCAATAGGTTCAAATAAGGTTCTTAGAGATCTTCCATCATACAAATGAGATACTCAAGAGGAGGTTGTTTTAAATACCAATTCAGAAGGTTTTTTTGGACTTTCTTTTATTTTTTTACTTTTCCCACAGGTTTGATGCTTGGGGGAAAGAACTGAAGAGACGCGCACTGTTGTAGACTGAGAGTGGTTCTTTACGCTCTCTGTCTCAGTCACGCCTTTGGCAGCACCAGCACACTTACTTTCCTGCAACCCCACTGAACTACTGTAAATCCAGCTATGTTACAGGAGGAACCTGGAGTCCTCTGTCCTGTCTTTCAGAAGCTGCTCTTTGATCACTGCTGTGTGATTAATGAGTAATTTATTTGCTGCTCAGAAGGATCTGGGACTTTTTTTCCTTTTGCAAATACTAAAGTCACAGAATATGGAGAGTGTGTGTGTGTGAGTGAAATATAGGTGTTGAAAGTCTCAATTAACACTGAACTCCACAAATACTTTTGTCAGAAAAGGGGAGATTTGAAAATGTCAAAACATTTTATTCTGAAAAGCTGCAAGTAAAATGTTTTGACATTTTCAAAATGAAATGCTTCATTAAAGAAATGGTAAAACATTTTATTTTGAGAAATAAACCCTTCCCACTTAGTATTTCAAAATGCCCTCTCCATTTTAAAACTGTCTTCATTAGAGGAATAAGATCAGAAGGAGATTAAATAATTCAGAACTGACACAAAACGTTTTTTAGTTTGACTAAAGCTGATTTTTTAATGTTTTTGTTCTGTTTCATTGAAAACCTTAAATAATTTCTCCAGCACCATTTTACCTTGACTAGTTCCTGCTTGTTCTCGCATCCAACCACTGATGTGAAACGCATTGGAGATCCAGTTTTGAGCTTTCCCTTTTCTGCTTGCCCTTATGTTTACTGTTTTTCTCTTGCTTATTCTTCTCTGTTTCCTGGAATAAATGTTTGATTTTATTTAAAAACTACTGAAACTTCTCTTTAACAGAATACCCCTTAATCACTGTACTTGCCCATTTGCTTGCAAACTTGGCAGAGAGATGAGACTTCACTTATGGTCTGCAGTCCACATAAGGACAGCAGATACACAAGAAGGAAGAGTTTTGTGGCTCTGCCAATGTCTGTAGTCGGAATAGACTGCAGAGGACAACTAATATTTATCCTTACTTTTTTTAAAAAAAAAATCAGATCTACATGAAGTATTTCTAAAATGTTTGTTGCTGGTATTTCTCCATCTTTCATCAGTCAACCTGCCCAGCTGCAGTCTAGTCATGATCCCAGTTTCTGATCTGTGAACAGAGAGCTGTCCCATGCTTCCCAGTTTCTTAGGTTGTGAGAATCAAGTTTCTTTCTACCTAAGAAGTGGCTCATCAAGTATTCTTTATTTTTCTATCCTAATGAAGGGCCAGCAGGAACGTAAATTTTAATCAGTTTTTAATCAACTAGCAGTATACTTACTATGGTTGAAATAGGTGCCTGATACTATTGAGCCCCCTTAGTCACTGAAAAAAAATAAATTACTCCTTAGACCCCAAGAAGTACTTCCCGTGATTCGGAGGGAAACACTGTGGCAGGGCACCGTGACCACTTTTGTTCCAGACTTCCTGTAAAAATGAGCAAGATGACCCTACCTCCTGCAGCTGCCAGACAATCTTTCACTAGCAAGAAACAAACTTTGAAAAACTCATGTGAACAAAGAAACAGCCACAGGATCCTGGAATTAAGAAAAACAAACAAACAAACAAACAAACAAAGGAAGATAAAATATGACACTGAAAATTACATTTTAAAAAATTCATGAAGACAAGTATTTTTGTTACATATTTTTCACAGGATGATATGGCTTCTGTCTACTATATTCTATAAGAAACCAGTGATGCAACCTCGTTTTGTTCTTCTGGACATGCTGAAATGCCATTTCTATGATAACAATTTGAAAGACAGTCCATACTCTGTACCCTACAAGAGTTTACAGGCTGTGTTTTTTAAATCTGGGTTTTTTTCGGACAGTTAGTTTGCTAACTGGTAATTGCTCACAAGTGCAAGGTGTTGATGACTCACTATGACATGGTGCTTAAAGGTTTTTTTAGTATTGGTCTTCTTTTCAGGCCTGTGAATTTCTGGAAAGCTTAAGGAGCAGCTTTTGGGCATGATTGCCAGAAATGTGCCAAAGTTGTTTTTCTGTCTCTGTACACAAACCTTTATATCGATATGTAAGTACACAAAGGCTGTCTCTCACCTCCTCCCATTCTGAAACTGGAGGCCCGGCCATTGTGTATGAAGTAAAGGATGAAGCCAGCAGAACTGAACTACAGCTGGGAATTTTAATCTGATCTAGCAGATCTGCTGCACATACCTACCTGCTCACTACAATGCAGTTTGCAGGGTAATAAAACTAAGTTCAAAAATGTTGAATGAGGTAAGAATATGTGCCAGTGTTTGGATTGCGGGGTGCATCTATTGTGCATCTTTCCATGTTACACATACCTATATTTGTCCTTGTGGCATTTTGTATGACTGCTGCAGGATAACAGTAGGATAGAGGTGAACTGGCATACAAGCAGGAGAAATTGGCATGTGCTGTCCTTCTCCTATACCATGCAAATACATAAGGCCTGGATGTGCTTTGTCTGGGAGTTACCAACTCCAGGCATAGCAACAGCAAGATTTGCTGATGCAGCAATCTGAGCAAGGTGAAAATGGCAGGTGTCAGCTAGAAGCAAACTCTGCTATAAGATTGTGTCATCAGACTGCCTCAATGCAAGGACACTGCCATGGGAATCTATCACAAGGAATGGATTTTTCAGTGGGAAAATCCATCATCACCAACGGAGATGAATCTATTACAGGTGATGAATATTTACAGGATGGAAATTTTTATAATAACCACAATCTCAAGAACAGCAAGACAGCTAGAGAACTGAGTTCTGCCTTTTTTTGACTCAGGTAATTATTCATTAACAGCAGGTATTTTTCCTCCTTACCAACAGTTAATAGGAGGTATCAACCATTTTGCAGGTGACATAATCCTAATACAGCTGAGGTAGTCCAACAATATTTGTTTGTTCATTTATTGACTGACTCTGTAGTTTAATAAGGAAAAATCTATTGAACCCCAACATTCTGAGATGAATGAATTACAACATTTTTGCCATGTTTTTTCTATTCCAATATTTTGCTAAATTTTTTGTTTAAAATCACCCATCACACAGTTATATTGCCAAAGAAACCTGCAAAAACAGAATGGAAAATTGTTTTGCACCAGAGCAACTCTCTCAATCAATAGAAGAGCAAATTATTTCCTTTTCTGATAAGTTCATTATAGGATGTACCCAACCTCCATTTGCCTGTATTGATGCTTCCTAGATGATGAAAGGCTGCTTTTATCATTAATTGAGATTTCAATTTCAGCAGTCAGTGCTGTTCCTCAGATGTAATTGTCCGCACATATGAGGAGTATATCCTCTTCTTTTGAAGGTATTTTTTCTGTATTTTTATTTTTTACTCTAGAGAATCTGAGTGAGGAGAAAAATGAAAGAGAAGAAATCAATAGTCCGGTGTATTTCACTGGAAAACTAAATATCAGTCTGAATAGTTCATAGATACTGACATGAATTTTTGAAGATGAAAAGTCACTTTCAAAAGCACAGTTTTAAAGACTGCTTCCAAACATAGAAATCAGTGCAATGAAAAGGAAGCTATAAAAGCCTAAGAGCTCAATATTGTTAGGTGACCTAGACACTTAAAAACAAAAGTCTTAATAAAAGCCCATGGTTTTTATCTTCCAAATCACTTCTATATTTGAAATTTGAGCTGAAAAATCACACAGAAGTCTCAAAGAATTTCACCCATTGGCACTGCAGCATCTGTGCAGGAGGACAATCTCTCTTTTGAAGAGTATAATTCCTACATAACTGCAGCTATGGTTTTAAGAGTTTTGTGAGAACTCTGGGATTTTTTTATAATTCTTTAAACACTTTACTGGAAGCTTTAAGAACCAAGCCTGAATTCAGAATAATTTAGAAGGCAGCAATGCTGTCTTCTGCATCCTGCCCTTGCATCCTGCCCTTCACTTGCACAAGAGATGCAGAAAGGAGGGTCATCAGACAGAATCTAAGTGTTTATGTCTGAGGGCAGAGCTTTGGCCAAATACCACTTTATCTTTACTTCCATGCATCACCTGTGTCTGCAGTTACAAAATGGAAATTTCACACATCTGTTTCCAATGCAATTACTTGTGTTATTTTTTTAAACCTAACCAAACCAAAATAAAAAAACCCACAAAAAAAGCCCCAACAAACCCAAACGCATTCTTTGTCAGGGGGCTAATAACATAGACTATCAACTTATTAACCTCTGTTCAGTTTCCAATCTTTAAGTTCTTGAACATCTTAAAGCCTTTCATTTTGGAGAAGGCCAAGCATGCCATGACTATAGCTGGCAGAAAACATGTCCAGAACCATCTATAATTCTGCGTCTGGCAATCACTGAGGAAAATCCCATAAAAGGAAAAAAAGAAAGAAAGAAAATGCTCCATACAAGCTCCGTGTTTAGAGCTATAGGAATTAAAACCAGTAATTTAGTGCTTCAAACATTCAAATGAGCTAGAATGGCCCAGTATCATAATAATAATTATAGGGCAAATTTGGACTTACAAAATATACCTGGTGCAGTGAACAGTTGTATTATTCCTTGTGCTGTAGGGCTGTGGACAGTCATGTTTCTGACAACGTTGCTGAGTGTGGATTCCTGAAGTTTTCTTCTGGTCTTGGAAAGCACACTGAAGTGTGGAGATCATGCCCAAACCTTACCCTGCTTGGACCTGAAATGCAACCAAGGGATGCACCCAGAACTTGCACCTGGGAAGGACTCCTGGCATTCCTACTTTCCAGATAGGACTTTTGCCTCATTAGCTAGTTCAAATGAAATATTATCAAAATTGACATGTTTTTGAAAACATGTTTTCTTTTCAGGGCCAGCTTTATATTGAGAAGTATCCAAAGAGTAAGTATTGCCTCCAGTGAGGGTAACAAAGAAGTGTATGGTGAGAGCTTTGAACTTTTTTAAATGGGAGTATATATAAATGTGAATGTTTCTTTCATGATGTCCCCACATTTATGTAGCCAGAATGCAAAAGCTTTAAGTAAAATTTCTCAGTTACCTGGCATACAATGGTAACTCAGCAGAAGACTATGCCTCAAGCACGTCTGTGTAGCTCTCATGGGAACAGAACATGTGCAAACCACATACAGACACAGAGGTACACATACAGTTCAGAAATGGCTAAATTGAACTACTACCTCCAAAGATATTCTGTGGCATTTTTTCCTGATCATTGCATGACTATAACCATTATGCAGTTCTCAGTCTTCCCCAAAAGTGGCTACTTTTAAATGAGCAGAAATAACTGAAGAAATCTTAAACTGACCTTTAATAATGTAGCCTGCAGGTATGCAGAGAATGAAATATCACAAAGGATCAGAGAATACAAATTTATACATGGGAAGAAAACCATTCAGACTCACTAAAAAAAGGCGTGTGGTACTTTCATTAAATATGTACTATCTCTCTCCATGAGATTAAAAAAAAACCAAAAAAAAAAACCCTGAGAAAAAAAGATAGAGTCAAAGTGGAAAGGAAGAAGGAAAGAATAAAGCAAGAGGAGCATCTATTTCAAGAATTATTCTGTATGATATAATGGTACAAATGAATTTCTTTTAAATAAAATAAATTTTTCAAGGACTGAAACAAGAAATAAATCCTAAAGGAAATGTCTTGAAGATGACTGGGAAATGATGTTATTCTTGAAATTGCATAAAGAAAAGGCTTTTTCTTCTGCTAAATATTCCCCAGTTCTTTTTGTTTCTTTCTGCCATTCCTTGTACATCAATCTCTTGCACCAACAGACAATTGTCTGAAGGAAAGTTCACTCTTCTGCAGCAAATGATAGGTGCTTCAGTCAGCTGGCAAAGACAAACGAACTGTAGGCAATGATCCATGTTTTTGTATTACTGCTTAAGTTCTATGTGCTAATTTCCTCCTTTTTAAAATGGGCCTAAATCCAGGTCCCAAATAGTGAGGTATTATGTTTTATGCTAAACAAAGTAGGTAAGCGATACCTGGTGTTACCCAAACAAGATTCCCTGCAGAGCTCAGTGCCTCTCACTGTTGATTTGCTATGCTGATACATGACCTGAGGGAACATGTTAATTTTTTTTTTGCTTTCAGACCATACTGGAACGAGTAGAAGCATCAGGCTTTGTCCATTGGGGTGTCAATAGGCAAGCAGAGACATGGCAAGGGTGGCAACCTGTGGAGGAGCAGCTTGTGGATGAGCAGGACCCACCTCACTGTGATTTATGAGGCAAATCAACTGGTTGATGTAGGTTCAGAGTGGAACAAGGGTTCACTTTACAATCTTCAGGCATGGCAGCACAGTCTGCTGTATCAAAAACCAGACTGGTGCCAACAATCTCCAAAGAGCTAGAGAAAGTAACCATGGTTTGATCCCATGCTTTGAGATACAGTCACATTTTTAAGTGTTTAGATGCTTACTGTAAAATTTTACAAACCCTCTCCCATTAAGTAGCTCAATGCATTCTTTTAAATGTTTACTGCAGTCTAGCTTAAAATGGAAGGATGAATTTTGTATCTACCAGAGAGTAATCTGAAATTCAGGAAGACAGATGTGTTCTTAATATTTTCCTCTGTGTGGGCGGCCAAGTTCATTACCCCAGTGAAATCTGCCTGACCTCTGGCAGGTAGTTTACATCCCCTTAGCCAAGAAAAAAGTCCAAGCCAATATTCTCTGGTTCTGTCTTGCAGGGTCCTGACCTCCTGGGCAGTCCAAAGAGGACTGCCATTGTATGCATCTCATCCAGCTACCTGCCCATGCATTTTGTTCCTGCTGCTTATCAGGACTTTTCTGCATATTGTCCAATGGAACAGTGGAAGTGATGCTCCTCCTCCAAAAGACTCCTCTGAATGATTCTCCTTTTGTGCTTGTAAGGAGGAAGAGGGAGGGATGGTCCTCCCTTCTTCCCTTGTCTCTTTGGCAGAGCTCATCTTCTCAAGTTTTACACTCAGGAGCTAAATTACTGAACATGATGTACCTATAAAACTGGGTGAGTATCTTGAAGAGTTAGTAAAGAACACAGCAAAATTTTTAAAATTATCTTTGAACTTAGGTGATAGTTTTACTGTCATTCTGAGAAGTAAGTCAGAATAACTAACAACTAGTTAATTAGAATATATTCATATTAATAATTTTTACTTAATTTCTGCTTGCCTTATAATTTCTGAATATAATGTTACAGCTTATCTATTTTTGTGTAGTGTTATGAGTACAGATTTTGCATATATTTCCTATCCCAAAGGTATTATGGGTTTAGGGTAAACAGTATTTTATAACTTTCCTAAATTGTGACTAAATTTGTATTAAAACATCTGAAAATTAGGAAATTAGGTTTAAGTCCAAATTCAAACATTTGCTAAGGAAGGCTTACAGTCAAAATAATCCCTGCTCTAGACACTAGTCTCTCTAAGTGGTGTCCCAGGTCTTCCCTCCAACACAGGAGCCTGGTCTACAGAGACTGAAAATCCTTATCTTCTGTGAGGCACAAAATCTATGTAAGCTGGCACCAGTGAATTGTCATAGCAGAGACCAGCCCACCTGCAAACACTTTACCCAGGTAGACTAGTCACTCCAGACATTTTTTAAGCAGCTTATTGCCACTTTCCTTTTGTATGAATATGGTGTACTTGGAATATTATCTTTGCTCAGCCCCTAAGCAAGCACTGTGGGCGAGTTTCTTGTAATGGCATAAATATACTGTTGTGATCCTTCTGAAATGTTTTTCTGAAGTTTCTGGACATTGTAGTTTGCATCGAGTGCCAGTCTTTAGCCACAGTGACCCTGTTTGGACTGACAGACTGACACATTGGCCAGACAGCAGATTTAACTTCCACTCTAAAAAAGCCACCATGACCTAGACAGTGCTTCAGGTCAGCTGTAAAAATAAGAGCAATTAGGGAAAAATCAGAGTTGCTTTTGTCATGCACATGAAAAGTGTTATAATTATCACCCCTTGCAAATGTGGGAGGCTGGAAGATGAACACATGCAACCACAACTTGGATCTGATACTTCATGTATGTTCTTGAAGGCATAAAGCATTTTTCAACACAATTTGACCTCTACTGGAAAATCTTACCTCCTGCCTCTACATGAGTACTATCGATATATAAAAGTAAATTGAAACTCTGGTAGAGTCATTTGAGTAATATTTTATATTATGTCAATTATTAATGCTTAACTGATTCCAAAAAGATATTTAGTCTGCAACACGTGTTGTATCCTCCTAAGTAACATGCTTCATCATGATTTGTGTCAAAATAATCCTGGCAATTGTGGCCCATTTGTAAAAGCATAGACTGTTCTGTCAATGTATCTAAGCAGGGGAAGCCAGCAGTTTTCAAGCTTACACAACAGAATTTCTTAGTTTTTCTTGTGACATTTCCTACAGATTTAAAATAGATCTCTACTCTTTGCCAGTAGTTGACAGAAGAGTCTTTAATGGCACAAAATATAACTGTGACTGTGATAGTTATAGGCAGACAACTCCAGCAATTTAAGACCAGTGGGTAGTTTCCACGATATATGGAGAAAGACAGCTCCCCTTACACTACTGAAAGATCACTGCTGTTCTTTTGTAACTACAGCATCACAGAACTTCACATGTGTGGAAGAACCAATGACGCAGTTCAATTTAAAGCTGTTCATAATGTTTGTAGAAAGAGAAGGCGGTTACCAAGACCAAGTTCTTTTTGTGTCATTAAGCTGTTTTATTCAATTTTACTTCTTCAGATTCATAATTTTAAGAGAAAAGTTTAGTTTGGAAGCATTTCCATGGGGAATAACAGACAAGGGAGGCTGATTTGTAAAATCTCTATATTCTTATGTTGTAAAAATTCAGTTGTAAATTCAAGAATTTTTCTCTGGGCTCATTCCTGCTATGCAAAATTTAGAATAAATAAATAAATAAATAAAAGATAGATTAAACAAGGTTAAAAATTAGTAAAGGCTAACAGTGGAAAAGAAGGCTGACACAAGGAAATATGCAATTTGCTAACATGGGCCTGCTAAAATTCACTGTGTGCCTAAAATTACAATCATAGGCATATTTTTCTGGAATGAAAATAACACATCTGATATGGAATGTTTCATGTGGGGTTACAGACAATGCAAGCTGATGTGTTGAAGTGCTGGGGTCTGAACCCCAAGCCCTGAATTAAGGTTGACATATGGGTGGTTCCCACAGCCCTTCAAACGGAGGGGATGAGTTTGCCTTTTGGCTTTCCTCCAAGGTACAGCTGACCTTGCAGGGAAAGCCCTTGGGTAAACAAGCCCCAGGTGCCCCACATTGGGTAAATGAGTGCCAGGTGTCCTGCTTTGGGGATAAAAGCTGGGACCACTTGAGGAAGGGTGGAGTGTCTGTCTGTGAGGTGGATGCACTTTGCAGAGTTTCCCTGTTGGGGAAGGACCTCCTGACTCTCCCTGCTACTGGGCCCTGGTCAGGTCTGGCATGTATACAATTGAAACTAACTACTGGTGTGTTCTACTGCTGGCTGTGTCCTTTTTGCTAGGCCTAGTAATTGGCAAAACATGTGTTCCAAAGTTGAAAGACTTATTTCCATGGCATTGAAGGTTACCAACAGGAAATGTTATCTGTTTAAGTTCCCATGACTCCATCTTAGTCTTTATGTGGATGCATGCATTTGGTGCGTCATTTAATGATGTGGCCACTGAAACAAGCAGTCAGGGGCTATGACACAGAAAGTTCATGGCTGTCAAGCTAGGATCTGCGAGTGGTTGTCTCTTCTGTAGAAAAGTCACCTCATGGCTATTGCACTCCCTTTCCAAAAGAAGCAGTGCTAGCTGAATAACGAAAAAATCACAGGATCCAATAATCTCCCTCTTTGCTGCAAGGAGCCTTGAACAAAGCAGCTGACCTGTTAAGGAGGCTTCATTAGACTATTAAGAAAGCTGGTTTTGCATGAGATAAAGGAGGCTGCAAATCTGGCAAGCTTGTTCAGAAAAGTGGTTATAAAGGAGGTAGCTGCACGGAGTTAGAAATGCCGTGGCTCTCTGGATTTAGCACAAAGCAACAACCTTTATGCATGCTTGTTTTTCTCATTTAGGTTGTTCATTTAGCCCAGAGACTGTTAAAATTATACACCATGAGTTTACAAAGATAGATACAAAGACTGATCTGTTGAGCAAAGAGACAGTGTTCTTAGGGGGAACATTAGGGACTCCAGGACCACAAAAGATATAATTTTGGTGTTGCTGTTTTGATTCTGAGGTTTTAATTCTGGTCCTGACATACAAGCCACGTGTTGGCTAAAGCACAGCCTTTGTCCTTAAGACTTTTGGTGCAAGGTAGCCATTGAAGAGGTGAAGAAAAAGTATACAGAGACTTAGGGGATGAAGAGTATAAAAGCCTACTCTCAAAAGGAGCCATACAATTATTGTAGTTGTGAATACAGGTATAAGACCATAGAGTAAAAAACAGAAAGGCCTTTTTTTAACTGGCCTTGAAGATGGATAGGAAACCAAGATGACAGTGGGTGGTCTTATTTCCTGGAATGAGATATCAACTTGGACCTCTTGGCATTTATCAAGTAGGATTTTAGGAGGTTCTACAAGAAGGAACTGAAACAGTCAAGGAGGAAAAGACTAAGGCGTTTATTAGGAGTCACAGTGAAGGTAAAAAGGAATTTGGCAGTGAGACAGGAGTAGACAGACTTCTAGGTGAAAGGCCTGATTCGCCACGTTAGTCTCTCACTAATGACCTTCATAAGCTTCAATGAAACCATTTTTGGTTTACATCCATTCAAATATCAACAGAGTCAGACATGTAGAGCTGTGGAGAAAAAGAGCATCTTAGGTGACAAGTACTGACATAATTTCTGACCAGAGGATAGTATTGCACTAAAATAAGCTTTCTCTGCTAAGATTCTATGGATTAAGGCCTTTGAATTTGATGCCGTCTAAATTTCTACCTGTTAAAAATTTACTAACTTGGTGTGATTAGTTATTTCCAAAAGCAACTGCTTCTATAAATAAGGCTATCTAGTTTCAATATCTTTTGATGGGAACAAAAGGATATAAGAATTACCTGGATGTTTTATTCTTAGCTCTGTTTTAGCTTGTGTACCTGATATCTTTTATAAAGCTAACTGAGTTAGTTGTAAAAGATGGCATATGATTTGGGTTTGAACAGCTTTACTCTGGGGAGCTACTACCTCCACATATAATGTTAAAAAAAAAAAAAAAAAAAAAGGAGTGATTGACAATATCACTGTTATCAGAAAACTTCTTTCTTAAGTAGTGGCTGTGAAGCTCACTGAACCAACTCAGTAGTACTCCCTGAAAAGTATGCATCATGACTTAGCAAACCTATAGACAACACTTTTCACTGTAATAATATTATCATCAAGTCAACATTCCAATTCTGATTCTGTCTTAATAACAGCATATGAGGGGTTTGCCAGACTAGTGTAAACAGAGTCCTCTGAATTTAAAACATGCAGTCACACTATCAAGAGTTCTGCATGATGTTTTGGATGCTTTGAGCAATATCCAGCCTCAGTGGCAGCTCTAGTAGTTCTTAGTTTTGGGGTAATCCTGGAGGCCTGAAGAGCAGGTGGAGATTGTTTCCTGTTCTGATGCATGGTGGTGCCAGGCTTGGTGCAGGCATGTTTGCTGCACATGCTTTAGCTCAAAACTCCAAAGTCAGCCTGAAGTGAGACTTAGGAAGACTTTATGGAGCATTATGAAGTTCAAGTGGAGACAGACCCTAGCATCCCCCACATATGAGCTGCCCTTTAACTTCACGGAAACCATAATTAATAGAAAAAGATGAGCATGGCACACATAGCACCAACAGGGCTCCTTAGTGGAATGATTTGCTTGGACTTTTTGACTCCTTCAGAAAGTGGGTTGCAGTAAGTTTGCATGTTTTCCAAGTTAGGGTCATAAGCATGCTCTAAGATCAGAAATCCTAGCAATTGAATAAATAAAGGTCAGCAGTCCAAACTAGATTAAAACTTGGCGATATATGAATCTTTAATGATTTCATTCTCTGAAAGTTCAGCTAGGTGCTCCTTCAAATGCTTTTCTGAAGAAAATGATAAATCAAACTCCAAGAACTTCTTAGCATTTGTTATAAGCTGCAGTTCTTAATGAAATATTGTGCTATTGCAGGCTCCAAAAGCACCACAAAGTCACAAGGAATATGAGATGTAGCACAGGAGCCCGAAATGTAAAGTGTATCACAGCCTAGGCATCCCTCAGAAACCTTCTGAAGGACACCATTTTTTTGATGTGTCTGGGAAACTTTATCTTCTGTGTATTATGTACAGTAACTGAATCAGGACTTCTTTCTCCCCTGCTCTGTACTCAGGCCCATTATGTTTATATATGCCCATTTTATATGTTTGGGATGAATGGCATTCTAATTCTATGATTCTAGTTTACTATAAATGAAATATATTCCAAATCTAGTTTATATTAAATGGAATGTATTCCTTACGTATCAGTTTTACCTGACAGAGATAAAAGATATCTGATATCCAAGTCAACGTGCCTGTTCCTTTGCAGTATAATTGGCTTACTCCTACTGTTTTTATATTATCTCACAATATTCAGTAAAATAAGCTTATTCCTTCCTTTGGTGCCAGTGTCTTTACTGTTGACCTTCTCCACCCCCACGCTGCTTTTAAACGACACGTTAAAACCTCAAACAACATGGCAGCACAGCAAAACAACAAATAAAATTTGCTATTTTGTACTAACACCTGCATAAGACTTCTTTTAGGAGAGAATTTTCAGACTAACTTAAAGATGGTTAGCACATGATAACCATACTCCCTTACTCCTTCATTACCAGAATTCCTAGTCAATCCCACTATCACAATTTCAGGTGAACTTATAATAATAATAGTACCGGGTAGTAAGATGATGAAAACCTATAGCAAGCTATAAACAAGAACATTTACATGCCAATTTCATAGGAAGCAGGAGCACAAAATGTTCTTCGAGTTAGAATTTAGCAATGTTCAATGAGGCTATTCATGTGAGGATTCTCATGGCACAAATATTGCAAACTAAAGAGAAATACTCAAATACAAAAGCAACCATTTTCCCAAACTGGCAAAAGTGATTTTCATCAGAAGAAGAAAAGATTTAAGACTATTTTTATGGTATGTTTTCTAATCCATAATTAAAGAGTCCTTGTGCAAAAAACACCATCATCAATACACCCAATTCATCACTGGACCCAACTGCAATGGTTAATGGCAAAGATTAATCAGGCAAAAGAAAATATATTAAAAAAACCAAAACAACAAACAAACAACCAAATACACACCAACAAGAAATGCCTATTCCAATATTTGTAAGATTTAGGAGATATGCCTTGAATGTTACGGGGTCACATATTGTAAAGGAGTAGGAATAATGAAACAGTAAAACATTCCATGAAATTTCACCTAACAGAAGATTCTTGGGTTAGCCATGTCAAATGGAGATATATATATATATAAGGACAAAATTTACACCAGTTGCACTGATTGGAAGAGAGATTGTTTAGTGAAAACAATCCCTTTGTCTGCAGTCCCAGCATGACTACTGTTCTCACAGATTAGCATCTTAAGTCTAACCCTCTGTGGCATCTCTGAAAGTGCCTTCTGAGAGACAGACCTCACATAAGGAACCAAGAAACTGACTGAGACTGAAGACCAGTAGAGCCTGGGAGATAAGGAAGCATGGAATGTACTGGAGGGTGCATGACATTGTTTCCAAACCATAACAATCCCAAACCTTGATTGCTGAAACTGCTAATGTGTGTTCAAAAAAAAAGGACAGCCAAAGGTAATTCCCACAAGAGTCCGTGCGACCTCCAACTTAAAAGGAGTAAAAGGGTAAATGCCCCCCTTCCCATTCTCACGCAAGCGCAGATAAGGGGCAAAACCATGTCAGAAAGTGAGAAACTGCCCTGATGTAAATTGATTACTAAATTGATGTAAATTTATGACTAAAGTCACTGGAAATCTCCAAATCAGAGTAAAAATTAGGGTGGCAAAAGGCTTGGCTCTGAAAAAGAGGAGAATCAGAAATTCTAACTACATGTCAACTTGAATCCTCTTTGGCTGGCCATCATTAGTATCAACATTTGCTCAGCTCCTTCCTCCCCTATGTTCAGAGACACCTAACATAGTTACTCCTCAGTGGTTGAATGAACTAACTTTATGTTAGAAATAATGTTGAATTGAACTAACTGCATGCAATTGTCTTGTGCTTAAATTGTGAACTTATTTAAGCTTAAATTCTGAACTTTCTTTTAAGAAAGTTGCTTATTAATAGATTAAAATAATTGTTAGTACTTGGAAACAAATTGTCTCTGGGTTTGGAGGATCGAAGCTTGGTACTCAACTCTCCTTAAAGTAGCGCATTGTGAGCAAACTCGCAGTATGCCACCCTCTTATGTTTGTCTCTAATTAGATACAGGTATAACATCTGTAGCAATGTGAGGAAGAATTGAAGAGATATGAGAAACACTGATAGTTCTGTTCATATTTACCTTTGCATAAGCAGGCATAGCTAGATGGGAGCCTATTTGCATGCACACACATTTTAGGGCTTTCTGTAATTCCCAGTGTCTATTAAAACTAAATGAACAGTAAGCAACAACTGAGTTTTTACACTACATTCCTGTGGACTCCTCTATCAGTTATATCAATTACAAGCTAGTAAAATTTGTTTAAAATAATCTGAAGTTTTTTCCTCAATGTAGTACCTACACAATTAATTCTGTGAATATTCGACCATCTCTAATTTTATTGGTAATAAATACACCATATCTAAGACTACAAAAAAAAAAAAAAAAAAAAGAAGAAGAAAAGTTCTCTTTTCACCTATAAGAACTGTTATTTGTATTAACTGGAGATCAAAATATACCTGAACATGAAAGAAAAACCCACATGCAAATTCATATGGTCAGAAAAGTGGATTCTCTGCAGCTTCAGACAATAACTTTGGGAGAATAACTATACAAATATATGATAACTCTAAAAATAACTCTTTGTAGAGTCTCCAGTGTTCTTTCTTAATCAGCCTTTCCTCATCCCTGGCTACTTTTTCATATTTCCATTTCAGTGCAATCTTAAGAAATTCAAGAAACTAGTAGGTCTAACCGAAAATGTTTATGTTGTCATGTCTAGCTCCACCCAGAGTTTCAACCACAGACATTTTTGGATGAAGGGATCAAATTCTGATCAAATCACCTGTTACACAAGTTATGACGTCTGTTTCAGGATCCATTCCGTTTGATGCCAGGTATATATAATTGCTTTCCTTACAATGTCCTTGGTGCTGACACTGTGTGACTTGAGATTGCCTTCTGTGTCTATTCAGTTTCTATTGAACAAGCGTCAAATAATAGCTACAAGGACGAATCCTCCATCAAACTTAAAAATTCAAACTTTATTCAAACTGCTAAGCAAAAATATGTGACCTTCTTCTTCATTAGTACATTTTATGAAGCTTCAGATGTATTACACATTTTCAGAAACCTATCCATAATTTAATTTACCAATCGATTATTTGAGAAAGTGTATGAGGCAGCAGGAAAGTGGGCATATCCAAACTCACTTCCTTACTTGTTCAAGTCTATTGATCAATGTAATGATGTTTGTATTAAACTGCTATCAGAGATGAATTTTCCATAAAAAGCAGTTATTTTCATTTTTCTTAATCAGAAACACCATGAAGTGCTGCCCATTCTAACCCAGACAAACTGAAGGAGACAGAAACCCTCAGTTTGTGTATCTGGAGCACTACAGACATTCTTCACTCAGACTTCACAGACTAGCAGAATCATTGTGAACAAGCTGAAATTTTAAAAACACTGAATAACTGGCCAAAACTCAGAGGATGACAGTAGCAGCATTCAGAGTTCAGATTCAGTGGCTATTCAGTCTAAGAGTATTTAGTATACATTTTGAGCAGCAGATATATCAATTACACAAGTGTACTGTGGAACCTGCTGATTTTCTGTTACAAATGAGTTTGTGCTACAGACTTCTGGATTTACCCAGATTTTTAGGCATTCTATTGAAGATAATGTCTATTCCACTAGGTATTCATCATGTGGTTATATACAATATATAGTAAATTCTTCTGTGAAGGAATCTCCCTTCTTTCTAAACTAAAAGTAATTGTTTTACTAGTTAATTTAATTACCTGTGGGATGCATCAGAAGGTGTCTGTGCCAAGCCTGAATTCTACCACAGATGGCTAGGAGGTGCCAGAACGGCAAAAGGAATTTTGAAGCCATAAGGCAAATATATCTGACTCTACAACTTTATAAGTTGACTAAATAGTGCAAGAATAAATACTAAGACCTCTGTGGTTTGAAACACTGCAAGCTCACATTGCTGAAATCATGGTTGAATAGAAGACAAGGATCTGCAAATCCTGCAGGTTGTTTCCTTCAGCCTTTTGTAGTGAGAATCATAGAATCACAGAGTGGTAGAGGTTGGAAGGAACTTCTGAAGATCATCTAGTCCAATCCCGTGCTAGAGCAGGATCCTAGAGTAGATCACACAGGAACATGTCCAGATGAGTTTGAAATGTCTCCAGAGACAGAGACTCCACCACCTCTCTGGGCAGCCTGTGCCAGTGCTCAGACACCCTCACAGTAAAGAAGTGTTTCCTTATAAGATTGAACTTCCTGTGTTCCAGTTTGTGCCCATTGCCCCCCTGTCCTGACTCACACCACCGAGAAGAGTCTGGCCCCATCTTCCTGACACCTGCCCTTGAGAAGCCAGCACTAGATCCAAAATCTGACATAAAACTCTAAAACTGCTATTGCTCTTTCCAGGAGATACTGAATGAACCAAACTCCCCTCAGAAGCATCTCCGAAAACAGCTGTGTACCATGGCTAACTGGGAACCACTTCACTGGCTAGTTACATGTTGGTTTTGGGGAACAACAGTAAAGGAAGCATGCGGTTTTCCCTCAGATTATGTGACTACAGTGCAAGCTGTAACTCTGAACAGATACATCAGTTAATATGAATCTGCAGCACTAGGAGTTTCACTTTTCAAAGTGTATCAAAATCCTTCCTTTTATTAAAGAAATAGATTGGTGAGATCCGCATCCTGCTATTGCCCTGTATTCCTTTGCTTTATAAGTTAATCACCTGCTTAAGGAAACCAAATATTGTTTTTTTTATAGCTTCCACAGAGCTTTTCTTGCCTGAAACATTACCTTACCTGGACATATCTCTTTGTGGTAGCAGCACCAAATAAAGCAAACAGAACAATCTATGGTTACCCAGCATAGAGTAGGACAGAAGACTGAAAAATCAACATATGTCTGATATAATTTAGCCACCTGTAAGTATGGCCTGTCTCTGCCTTGTGACTTCATACATGTAAGACGTTTCACATTTGGTCAACTAATCATTTCTAAACTCTATTCTCAGACAGAATTAAAAAACAAAATGGAGTGTATTATTAGGTACTAGACCATAAAGAAAAAAAATTTGCCTTGTGTAGATGATGCTAAGATGTTTTGAGGGATAACTTTCTTTTTGAACCATCATTTTTTTCACTGTGTTATCTATGTTCCCTTTCATTCTGCAGAAAGAAGGCAGCAGGAGCTCTGTAATCACCATCTGACCTGTTCCAGATCTGCAGTTCCTCTGAGTTCTACCACCGCTGGCCCTGAGTAGTAACAGGAATGAGCACAGCTGCCTTGCAGTGAAGTAAAAGATCTGATGGAGAAGGCACTTGCAGTTATTCTCATTATTTTTAAGGTAACTCTATAGAGTTACTTTGCCTTAGAATTAACAGATGCACAACTTAAAATATGGTTTTAAACTAAGACTTTGAGGAGCTTTTGCCAACAGTGCTCAGTGATGAGCAGCACTAGCAAGTGGTGCTAAGGTTTCCTGTGGTCACCACTGGTATAGCTGTGGTTATAGTCTAGTCTCCCTAGTCTCCCGGTGGCTGGTTCATCTTCTTTGCTGCCCAATTCTGCAAAAATCAAACAAGGACAAAGTTCACTAGAAAAGGCATTTTACTACTCACTCATTAAATGTCTATTTGTAGCCAAAAGAGGTATACATCTGAACCACAGACAGTTTGATTGTAAACTTCCCCAGTCATATTTCTGACCGCAAAACCTTTAACAGCTGACACCAGTGTGAGTCCCAGGGATTCATAGCTCAACTATGAAACTAATTCCTTTCTGAAAAAAAGTGGAGGAAAAGGATAGCTCTTCAGATTAAACTGAAGACTGTGTAGCAGAATGCTAAGGTTGAATTCAATACTTCATCCACGTTTTCCAAACACACACTCTTCCACTGATATCTTTCAGCCTGACCTCAGCAGTCCTCCCCATCTCGCTTATGTATGGACCCTGGGGGTAGCAGTTTATCCTCTGCCTTGCTTTACAGCACCTCAGTGTTCCAGCTGCTCTGGAGCCAATGCAGACAGCACATGTTATAAGCTATTATTATGGTTTATCGGAATATTGAATTTTAAATTATTTAGCTTATAGAGTGATAAATTATGCATGTATTAATTCAGTTAGCTCTATTAACACCTTAACACAAAACTAATGGAACAATTGAATTATTGATAAGCCACTTCTACATAATCAAATTAAACTATAGCTAGTAATGCAACTTAGGGATATGAATGGGTCTTTCTGCATGTTGGTTTTCCATCTGTAAGATACCTGTACACATTAAAGAATCCTTAAGCATGTGCTTAATTTTGAGAAAGTCTTAAGAACATTTTAGATAACTTCCAAAGCTGAGACAGGTCCTGGTCAGTGCATGAGGGACAGAAAGTGATCCTGTAGGAATCGTATTAGTAATTCAATAGGTGACGCACTTCATTATTGACTAAATGATTCAGCTTAGTGCAAAGTATTGAAGGGTTTATTTTTCAATGGAGATATAAACTAAGGGCTTCTGATGACTCCTGGCTTTTATAGCTCTCATGGCAATTTGAAGGTACTAGTACTAAGAAAATCTATGAGTCAGCTGGACTTTCATGCTGTATTATTTGGGTTATGTCCTGGTTTCCCAGGAACAGACCCATGGGCCAGCCATGGCAGGCAGGCCATCAGTAGCCCCAAGTCAGCTGGGAGTTTCGGTCAGGGCAGCTGCCCCAAGCTGACTCACAGGTGTGTCCCACACCACGGACATCCAGCTCATTATAAAAGGAGGGAGTTTGCTGAGGTTGGGGAGTTCCTTTTCCTGGGGCTGCTCCCTGTTTACCTTCTGGTCCTCCCAAGGGCAAGGCTGAGTATAAAATTGTTCGCTTTATGTTGGTGATTGTATTACAATCATAGAATGGTTTGGGTTGGAAGAAACCTCAAAGATCATCTAGTTCCAATCCCCCTGCCATGGATAGGGACACCTCCCACTATACCAGGTTGCTCAAAGCCCCATCCAACCTGGCCTTGAACACTTCCAGGGAGGGAGAAGCCACAACTTCCCTGGGCAACCTGTGCCAGTGTCTCACCACCATCACAGTAAAGAATTTCTTCCAGTATCTAGTCTAAATCTACCCTCTTCCAGTTTAAAACCATTATCCCTCATCATATCACTGCCAGCTCTTGTAAAAAGTCCCTCTCCAGCTTTCTTGTAGGCCCCTTCAGGTACTGGAAGGTGCTACAAGGTCTCCTCAGAGCCTTCTCTTCTCCAGGCTGAACAACCACAACTCTCTCAGCCTATCTTCACAGGAGAGGTGCTCCAGCCCTCTGATCATCTTCATGGCCCTCCTCTGGACCTGCTCCAGCAGTTTGATGTCCTTCTTATGTTGTGGGCCCCAGAAGTGGATGCAGTACTCCAGGTGAGGTCTCATGAGAGCAGAGTAGAGGGAGAGAATCACTTCCTTTGACCTGATGGCCGCGCTTCTTTTGATGCAGCCCAGGATACGGTTGGCCTTCTGGGTGGCAAGCTCACATAGATGGCTCATGTTGAGTTTTTCATCAGCCGACACCCCCATGCCTCTGTTTTTTCTATGTCTCTACTTACAATAGGACCATATTGCTATTAATATACTTAATAAAATCCTCAATTGTTGTCTGGCACAACAATAGCCAGTTTCAATTCTGGTTGAGCTTTGGCCTTTTGTGTCTTACCGCAGCTCTGTAATCTTCCTGTGAAGCCTAACCTTGCTTCCAGAGGTCACCCAGTCTCTTTTTTCTCCTGAGTTCCAAGAGGAATTCTCTGTTGATCATAGCTGGTTTTCTGCACTTCTTGCTTGACTTGCAACACAACGGGATGGCCTGCTCCTATGCTTTTAAAGAGTGGTTCTTCACTTGTGGACCCCTGTCCTGGTTTCCCAGGAACAGACCCATGGGCCAGCCATGGCAGGCAGGCCATCAGTAGCCCCAAGTCAGCTGGGAGTTTCAGTCAGGGCAGCTGCCCCAAGCTGACTCACAGGTGTATCCCACACCACTGACATAAAGCTCATTATAAAAGGAGGGAGTTTACTGAGGTTGAGGAGTTCCTCTTTCTAGGGGTCCATACTCTCAGTCTCCTGCTCCTTCTGCTGTCCCAAGGCCCAGGTTGAGTATAAGCTTTTTTTACACTTTATGTTGGTGTCTGTCTTAGTTTTATTTCAGTAAAATTGTTTCTGTTTCAATGCACAGGGCTTCTTCCTTTTTTACTGATTCCCCTCTCAGCTGGGGAGGGGGCACTGGGTGATAGAGCAACTGCTACAGTTTAGCCCTGGATACAGGCTAAGCATAGACAGGTAACAATGTCAGTTAGCAGGTAGTTCTACAATGTAGTGGGGACAACTATATGGTCCTAGAGAAGTTTCAGGTGTACAGGACACAACTCCCAAGCACAGTCTGTATTTTAGCACAGACTAGAGAGCACTTTGCACAAAACTACACAAATCTAGAGACAAAGCTGCCTGAACAGCAGAGGTGTGGCCCAGAGGATGACCCTTGGCATGGTTCAGTTTGCTGGCTGAGACACAGCTCACCAAGGGAGGAACTTTGTGGTACTGGTGGATTCGGCACCATGCTCTGCACTGCCATGCAACATGGGATGTTCCAGAGCACCGCTGCGAGCAGCCTTTACAGGGAAATGAGAAAGCAGTTGCTCTGAACACTGCAGCATTACAGCTCACAAACATATAGCCTACAATCGTCAGGAAAAGTTTATTAGACTTGCATGTTAATAATGCTGGTTAATCTTTAAATAACAGCATTACAGCTTCCTGTACAATCTCTTTTAAACACTTTTGTGGTATTGTACACCAGGTATGATCACACATTGTTTTTCCTACAATATGCAAGTAATTTCCCACCATGTACACAGTAGCCCTTCAAGGTCCTTCACCTTGCTCTGAGTACCAGTTCAAGCTCCAAACTGCTTTCTGGTTAATTAGTTTCTTCTTAGATTTCTCCTGTCATGTAAGTTCAGAATACTGCTGCACTTAAACCTGTCACTCTGAAACAGATGTTTTCAAGGACAGTTTCCTTCTATTTCCATTGCACCAGCACTAATATGGTAGCTTTTTTACTGAATTTATAAGAGGTTGTCTGCAGGACAAGTTCTTTTTTTCATCCCAAACCCTAACAAAGGTTACTGAGTTTGCTTCTCTAAATCTTTTAAATCATTTTAGCAGTTGCCAGTGCATGCAGCTATGAAATCGGGTTGGGGGAGGGGAGGCAGATTATCCAAACAGAAAGTGAATCTGGTAGCAAGAAGCCAGATGCTCCTCTGCTTTCTACTTTGCACAGCCATTTTGCTGGTGCTGGCCTTTATAGACTCAGATGCTAATCTCTTGTGATCACTGTGCACATCTTACAGTTGCCCAGCTGCAGGGACTTTGAATAAAGTCAGTATAAGTCACTGAGGGTTCAGTATTGCAACTGCATTAGGCAGTCTCTATAGGGCCATTGAAAAGGAGGGTTCCACTCCTCTCCCATCTCTCCCTGCCTGCTGCACTAGTGTTAAACAAGTAACCTGTCCCAAGGAACTATGATGCATTATTGTTGTTCCAATTTCATGCTGTCTCGTGGCCTTAGCTTCCTAAACACAAGAAAGAAGCAGAGCAAAAGTGGAGGCTGAAAGAGTACTGTGATAGTCTTGCAGTAGCCAGTTAGATGGGCTTGAAGATACCATAAAAACACATCTGAACCTACTCTATTCAGGTCTTCTGCTGGTCAATACTCATTAAAAGCACACATTGTTAAAGGCACAGAAGGAAGAATAAGATTTTTAAATAAAACCTGTGTTTTTCTAAAGTGAGATGTTGTCTGTAACCTAGAATAATATATATATATGGTAACCACAAGCACAATATACTTCAAAGACTGGTTTCTGTTGGATTTAGCTGCAACTTTAACAGCCCTGGAGATCCAGAAGTTTACTGTGAAGGGCTCTGAGCTGATACAGATCTGTGTGGTTACACAGGCATGCTTTAGATATGCAGTTTGTGTTGCAGTTAATCAGTTTAATAGCTGGCAGAGATGTATTTCTTAACACTGGGCAGGTCCTTCTTGGTGCACCAGCACTCATCCCAGTGACAGGGGTCAGTCAGTTACCGTGTCTGTGTACTGATTGCTCCTGTGATGCACAGGGCAGTGGTACCCTCACTGGTCGTAAAACACTCGGCGATGTGCTCCTTACTTTGACTTCCTGTCAAAGGGAAGGCTTGGAGTTGCCAAAAGGGAGGTCCAAATCAAGCCTGGTGTCAGTTATGGCTACAGAAGAGGGTAAGTCCTCATCCCCTTTCCTACAGCAAGCTGCAGTGACTGTGTTCATCCTTCCTGCCTCTGCTGCAGGAGCTGCAAGCTTGTCTTTCTCCTGACCTCACCATACCAGCTCAATCTTTCAGTCTTCTTCCTCCCTTTTCCTTCCTGGGGTAGACACAACCTTCAGACAGGGAGTGCCTGCATTTAGTTCTACCTGTAGTGCAGGAAGTCCTCAGTCAGTGCCACACATTTTTATTATTACTGTTGGCTGAATTTCTGTCTAACTAAACATGATGTAAAGTTTCCTGTCTTGAAATGTCTTCCACTCTTATTTCCCTTGCCAACATTTTTAATATCTGAAGTGTTGATTGGCAGTGGGAAGTCAGCCTTACTGACATACCGAGCTCAAAGTAATTTTGTTACTAATGAAAATTAGCTACTGTGGCTACAGTTATCACAACACAACCAAAAGGATGTGTCAAAATCTTAGCAAGACAGAGAGAAGCCAGAGTAAAATGCAGGCAGAAAATGGAATTGCTTGTGGTATCTGTGCTGCTGCTGCACAAGTAATCGGACTGAAAATGTACTCAGTCTCCAGCACACTGCATAAAACGTGGTAGTGTGGGCTCAGAATTAAGAAAGCTACAGTCAGCAGTCCTTGGTTTCAGAGAGAACAGGGGAAATATTCCAAACCTTTCTTGTGACATGAAGGTCATGATGTAGGAGAAAAAGAGATCATAATGCACATTATAACCTTGGAAATATTTTGCAATATGAGCACTGCCTCTTTTTATTCTGCACTTACATTTGACTCCATTGGGCGGTATCCAATGAAACATATTGTGCCTTCAAACATATCATTTCCAATCACAACTTGATTCTCAAAAAAAATGAAAATGAAAAATCTGAGGTTTAGATACTCCAATGCAACCCAGCCAAATTAGCACTGTCCAGTGTAAAGCAGGCATGTCCAGTAGGATTGATTTCCAAGGAAAATAAATAATATAAAGGTGGTATGAATCAAAAGATATATTGCCACCAGAGAAATACTAATGCCTGGAAAAAGACTATATATTTCACTGTCATTTACCGAAAAATAGTGTGTATTATTCATTTTAATAAATTAAGTTACAGTAAGTTAGTGATGATTCCCAAACTCGATAACCATGACACAGAAGGATATTTTTAAAAAGTATTCTGTATTAGAATTTAGAGACCTTGTCGCAATGAAATATGAATGTTGCCAAATATGCACTGAAGAATGGTGAATGAGGTTACAGGAAAGTCACATGTAAAGTGATGCTTTTGAAAAGATGAAGTGTTTGGAGCTGGAGACTTAAAGTATTCATGTTAACAACAAGTTCTGTTCAAGCACTGACAAGCAAAATGCTCTCTAAGGATGAGAATTTCAGGAGAATTCAGCACCTATTAGCTCCTGAAGAAGTCATTTTGACAGCATTCAGTGTTAAGTGAATTGAGGGGTGCTGAATGCTTTCTCACATCTGAAACTGGTAACAGCCCCCTCTCTCCCCCCTAACTCACTCTTACAATGGAATAAACCTTACCTGATCTCCCCCTGCCAAAAATAAACCCCACAAAACAAAAACTACAGCAAAATCCTTGATGAATTTTCTTTGCAGAAAGACAGTTGGCAAAAATGTTTTGTAAAAGTGTTTGCTGTTTCAGGTCTGCTTTAGTTAGTCACCTCCAAGTTCAGTAAGATATAAGGTCAGTTTCCCAGAGCTCAGCAGTTAAAGTTGTTTGAATCAAAACATATTGTGATCTAAAACCTGGCAAAGAATGTGCTAGGATAGGAAATCTGAATTACCTGAACCTCCTTGGCTCTGCAGACTCTTGAAATAGAATACATACTGTATAGACTCTTCAAAGGCAAGTGAATAGCACTGACCTTATACTAAACACTTCATTAGGACCAGCAGTCACTTTTGCAGATGCTGATTTATAAATCCATGGCGTTACCTGCAATAAGCACTGCTAAAGACAAAATGGCAAACGTAAATGTTTTAGAAAGAAAGGGGGCTTACATGCGCTGTCCAAGCAGAAAAAGAATTTTATTTTGGTTTTCACTAGGTTTTGTTGGGTTTTTGTTTTATTTGGATTTCTGAAACTGCCTTTGCTGTTTTAAAAATAGCATTTTTGAGCCATGCCAGTAAATAAACCTCAGAGGAACATAAAATAAAAAGGAAAAAAATTAATAAAAATCACAGAGCATTCTAATAAAGCTGAAGAAATGCATGATCATAGCTACTGCTCATTTCTATCAACATGAGAGGCTACAGAGTGAGATTCCCATCCTGACAAAAGTTGACACCAAACAAACCAAAATATTAAACAAGCACTGCCAGACAGCAGGGAAAATGAATGGTGGTGTAATCCAAACAGTAATCAATCTAATGTTTCTTCAGATAAAAAAGAAAATACTGAAAAGTGGGAAAAGGGCATTTTATACTGCTTTCCCAGAGGTCAAAAGTGGGAGAGAAAACTTGGGAGATTGTGCTGAGCAGCTCTTAATGCTGCCACAGTTACAGCCATGGCCACCTTTAACCCTGCCTGCTGGAAGATGGAGGTCTCTGAATTCCTCTCTACAAACTCTTAACAGTTCACATCTCTGATGATGCAGAAGTTTCATCCATTACTTTCATTTTCACAAGGTAGTAAGTGACAGCACGTATCCTTGCTAAGAAAATAAAATCTTGCATGATTTTCCGCTAAAACACTGAAGCATCAGAAGTTACTGTCTTTTTCTTGGTTTTCTTGATTATTTTCTTCTGGCATAAACAGCCAAGGCAGCCACACTAAATCAATCTTCTGTTAGAGGGAAAGTCAAAGGTCCTGAATTTCCTACATCCTGCTGTCTTTCCTTGAAAGCTGGTCACACTGACAGATTGCACTTGGCTCAGTACATGCCAAGCTGGGATGAATTTGAGCAGAAACCTTCTAAACACTTTCTTCACTGTGCTGCCAGTGCTATCATCACTAGAGGCAGAACATGGCCACTACAAGCTTACCAAAAGGCAAGCAATTAACGAAAGATACTTTTTATTATATCATTATTAGTAACAATAACCCTTTTCCCCACTGTTAAGGCAAAAATGATGTCATCGGGAGAGCTAGCAGTTAATTACTGGTGAGTTTTTTGAAGCAAATGTCCTCATAATGTTTGGAGTCCTTAAAAGTAAAGGTGGTGAAATCCTGCTGGAGGTACAATGAAAGAAATCAGTGAAGCTGCTGGAATTAAGTCAGAAACAGAACTGCCTTTTTAGACATTATTTTAGATTTCCTTTGAATTTCAACACAGGCTATGTCTCACATCCACTGACATCTATCTCCAAGAAAAAAAAACTAAACAAACCAAACAAAATTCCAGGAATGGTCAAACATAGAATCATAGAATTACCATGGCTGGAAAGAACCTCCATGATCATCAAGTCCAACCTTTATCCCATCATCTCCCCAACCACTAGATCATTAGACCATGGCCTCTAGGGCTTCATCCACTCATTTTTTGAACACCTCCAGGGACGGCGACTCCACCACCTCCCTGGGCAGCCTGTGCCAGTGCCTAACCACCCTCTCAGTAAAGAAACTATTCCTAATATCCAATCTAAACTTCGCTTGACACAACTTGAGGCCGTTTCCTCTCATCCTATCATTAATAATTTGGGAGGAGAGACCAACACCAGTTTCCCTACAACTTCCTTTTAGGTAGTTGTAGAGAGCAATGAGGTCTCCTGTCAGTCTCCTCTTCCCTAGACTAAACAGCCCCAGTTCCCTCATCCAGTCTCCATAAGGCCTGTTTTCCAGACCTCTCACCAGCCTCGTTGCCCTTCTCTGGACTCGCTCCAGCACCTCAATGTCCTTCTTATCCTGTGGTGCCCAGAACTGGACACAGTACTCAAGGTGTGGTCTCACGAGTGCCGAGTACAAGGGCACAATCACCTCCCTACTCCTGCTGGTCACACCGTTTCTGATACAGGCCAGGATGCCATTGGCCTTCTTGGCCACCTGGGCACACTGCTGGCTCGTATTCCTGGAGGTGTTCAAAAAACGAGTTCATAGCACTTGAGGCCATGGTCTAGTGGTTAGGGAGATGATGGGATGAAGGTTGGACTTGATGATCCTGGAGGTCCTTTCCAATCATGGTGATTCTATGATTCTATGATTAATTTTGCAAATTTACTGAGGGTACACTCAATCTGCTCATCCAGGTCATTGTGTCAACAGAATCAAGAGTGTTTGTATATAGACAAGAATTGCCCACGTAGCTCTGCCTGAAGATCTTACCAGGTCTTCCTGCCAGTACAGCATGATGAAGAACAATCCCTCAAATTTGCAGGATCAATCTAACTTGATTCAGGTGCTGCAAATCATTTTCTTTCTGAGAATTTTTACAATATCTTCCTGATTAATACTGTGCTAGGTAGGTTTATGTCAGTTTATAAAGCTAAAATTGCCCACAGAGGCTTCATCTGAAGAGCACCCCAGAGGTGTTCAAAGAAAGTTGTTGCAGTCACAAAGAAATTAGAAATTTTCTTCTACACACAATTGCACCATCTTTGCTGTCTGTAATCTGAGATGAAAGCAGAGACGAACTTCATGTTCAAAGCAGTAGCTTATTTCCACTTATCCAAATAATATTTCAGGTTAAAGAACGACTCATGCCGCAAGAAAGACACACCAGTTTTTTGTAAACAGAATTTGGATTTTTGGAAAAATCACAAGACTTTTTAGCATAAAATACAATTGGGTTTCTAATTTTTAGTACTTCAAACCAAAGGGAACATTCCAGCCCCTGATGCTCTACATGCTAAGATTGCTAATAGAAACAAAATATGATATTCCTAATCAGCTGAATAAAATAATATCATAGTTAATCTCTTTTTTGATGGTGTATTACTCATGGTTAATACATAGAAGGGCACGGGAAACATCTTTCTGTCTTTCCCAGCTGAACGAGGATTCTCATGTGGACTATTCATCACACCCAGCCCTCAGCTTCCCAGTCTGAGATATGGAAACTCAACCCTTTAATTTCTTGTAAGGTTGCTGTGAGGAGTCTGCCAACAGCCGTGAGATGCTCAGATACCATTTCAGAATGAGAGTTTATTTACAATCATGACAGTATGTCGTGAAAAGCAGAACAAAAAAAATAAACATAAGTAAGCAGCAATATATGTACTAAAGAGGAATCACACACTCTCTACCATTCACAAAATTCACGAAAATTTTTAGAAAAGAAAAATAAAAGAGAGAGTGAATGAAAAAAACCCAGCAACCTGAACGAGCTACTGCACAGGATTCATCAGATGGCTACCAGCTAGATTGAAAATCTGTTAAAATATCTCAAAACAGTACATGCAACCTGATCTTAACAAAGGGCAGGAAATACTAACTTAAATTCTTTTGGGGGCTTTCAAATCTGTTACCTTATTCTCATGATTAGTCCCATTATTGTATTTTGATAGAGTTGGACTCAGCTGGCCTCATTGTCATGGTTAGCTGTCCTCAGAGGTGTATCTCACTTGCAAGATTAATGTATACTGGAAGAATACTACAGAAACTTACATTCTGTAATGGTCCAACTTGACTTTTTTTTAGCTGGGCAACAAAAATCTTTACCCTTGGAAAAAGTCTCTTTCACAGCAGGCTAGAGAACTTTGTCATCCTGGACTGAGATGTCAAGCAAGATGTTTTGAAAAAAGAATCACCGGTGAGAAGATTTCATATACAACAGCATTTAAGTCACATCTAGGAACAGAACCTGTGGTAGTTTTCTGGGAACTTAAGAAAAAATCAGGCAAGATTTTTGAAATATTATTTTTTAGCTAGAAAGGATACACTTTAAAACTGCTCTCTCTCGTATGAGATAAGGCATTAGAAACAAAGAAGAGAGAGGTGCTGTCTGGTCTAGGAGACCCAAAGTAGTCGTCTGTATTTGGAACAGAAACCAGTAGAACATATCATGTCTTTGATGGCATTTCTGTTACTTGGTCTGTAGCAGTCTCTTTCACAAGGGAGGTAGCTCTTGGGTTAGGAGCAGTGGGAAATGATCTGTCCACGTTTCCAGTGCTGAATATTTAAGGCAGCTCCTCCCTCCTCAGCCCATATTATCCATGCCTCTTGGGTCCCTCTGAGCTGCAGTGCTGTTCCTTCTTGTTCTAAGAAGCCTGTTTACTAGGCTTTCTGTCCATGACCCTCATGAAGATGGAGCCTACATGCACCAGTCTTGCAAAACCAAGAGCAGCTTAAAAATACCTTCAGACTCAATCCACATCTTCCAGTAGAGTTTTTTAGTTCACTGCTGTGATTCTTCAGTAGATGACAGAAGTAGCACATGTAAAAGTCTGCTCTCAAGTCTTAAGATTTCATGAGAGAAAACAGAAAGCAAAATCCTACTCCAGTCTTCTGCCTCAGTTTCCCCATTATGTTAGGATATTCTTTAGGATGGGCTTACCTGCTGTCTTGCATGTCTACCTGATGGCTTACCTTTTTTTTTTTTAAACATGCCAAATACTTCTGTATTGATTTTGTAGTTTAAAAGGGGCTCCTTTTGTAAGGGTATACCCATTCACACCCCCCCACTTTGTAGTTTCCACGGAGTTTCCTCCAATGTTAGTGGACCAACATTACCAAGCTTTCATATAGTGCAGCATGCTGCTGAAACACTTGGTACAAGCAGATTTTCTTCCACTTCAGCTGATTCTTCGGGCAATGCTATTCTCACCCCAGTTAACAAATATGATTGTACAACTGACCATAGCCCTTAATCTGCACAGGCATCTTAACACAATCCTCATCAGTGGTGCTGTACATACATCTACTTACAGCCCTTTATATTAACACCACATTAGATATAGTCCTCAAATTACTCCAGAATTACATCAATCACCGGCTTATAGATTCCCTTAAATGAACATAGAGAAAAGTAAGTTTTCGTCTACCATAGTTGCTCATTAGTTGCTCTAGCTAGTTAAGCATCATCACCAACAGCTGTGGGACAAAGCCATCTGGAAGCATGGGTCAGACCATGATCACATCTTCCCTCTTCCCAGCTAATATCCAGCTCTGCTCATAAAGCTGCAGTCATTCCAGCTTTAGAAATGGAGCCTCAGGACAAGAAAATATGAGACTTGATGAATTTTCCACAAAAAATCAGCACCTAAACCACTGTTCTCAACTGTTCTAGTATTCTTAAATACTAGAATAATCAAATTAACCAGTTGGATCAGGCTTCACTTAAGGAGGAGTTTCCCTCTCTATCCTAGTAAGTAGACGGTTTCTACACTATTAAAGAGGTGGTGGGTTTTTTGTTGATCTGTACAAGCTAAGTACAAAAATCTTTGCTAACCTTTCATTAAAGTTAGCAAAACTGACAGAACACATTGTTTGTAGTGCTATCCTATCTTTAATGTATCATTTCAGAATAATTCACCTTTTCAGTGAAGCAAGTTAGAGACTATGTTAGTTTCCACGCAATAACAAACCCCACCTTTTTGGCATTTTCAGTTTATGCCAATTCCTGAATGTCATTCAAAGGTAGTATTCTGTATTTAGTCTCCATAGTTTCCTCAGAAAAACAAACAAACAAACAAATACAACATTCACTGAAAGTTATAAAACATGCATTTTTTACATAAGTAACAAATTCCCAACAAGCAGGGTTTTCAGTCTCTATATTATTTAAGAAGTTTGTTTTATTTATCATATATTAATGCAATTTGTTATGCAGATTTTTTTCCCCACTAGCAGAATATGCAAACTGGGCACTATCCTCATATTACAGTTTGCTGCTGCCTGAGAAATGGAGGACAGCACTGCCAGAAACAAGACAGACCACTTTCAAACACTGGGAAGAGGAGTGGGCTCATGAAAGCAGGATCCACAAGTCACAAATCTTGAGAAAGAGATTGCACAAAGTTACAACTGATGATATCATTAATAAAAAAAATAATTTAGAAATTAAAAAATAAAATTAAAAAAAGGTCCTATTATCCACAAGGAAAATGTCAGGTAACAATCCCACTCTGTGAGGCTCTGGTCCACCTGGCTGCTTTTGGCCTGGGCGGCTGAGAGCTTGACACTGGGAAGGAAAGCAGGACTTTGCATATGCATGTATGCATTTGCTTAACACAAACATGCAATGAATATTGACCAGGAGCAGAATCACAGAATAGTAGAATGGTTTGAATTGGAAGGGACCCCAAAGATCATCTAGTTCCAACCCCCCTGCCATGGCAGGGACACCTCTTACTAGATCATTAGAAGGACATTATCAAAGTCCTGAAAGGATTGAAACAAAGTTGAATTTTTGTGTACGGAAATCTAAAGAAGAATAAGTAGCAAAGACCCAGATTTTCAGGAAAGATTTTTGGCTTGCTCAGGGAAGTGGGTAGGTGGGATCCTAAGGGAGGCATCTCTGAAGCATCACAGAGCTCCGGAGAGCTCGCAGGGCTTTAAAGGCAGCATCCTCCAAGGGCAAGAGTGAGCCATCCCCATTGTCAGGCAAACAAGCATGTTTATCAGGAAACCTCCATCTCCACCCTTGGACTGTTTCAAGCCCCTGTGGCATAAAGCCCTAGGTAACTTGTTCTGACCCTTTAGCTGAACCTGCAAGGAGCTGGACTGTAGATATCCTGAGACCCTTGCCAGCCTGAGTTGTCCTAGGATCCTATGATAACAAAATGTGGGACAAAGACAGAAAAAAAGAGTTTCCTAAAGAAAATTTCATGTTTGCAGCATAGTCACGTTGCTGGACAAGACGGCTGATGTACTAGGTAAATACATCAGTGCCTTTGTTGTCTAATCTGAGTTTTATGAGAATACTTTTGCCTCTTCTGAGGAGAAATATCTGCACTGTCACATCCAAGTAATACAACATTCAAGACATATAGATGTCACACACTCTTAAGCAGAAGTGCAATACTTATGCTCCATTAGCCACTATATAATGATGGAAGGCAGACCTCCAACCCACCCTGCTGATGAACACCCATCTAGTACCAAAGTCAAGCTTTTATTTCCCAAGAAAGATAGTTTAAAGATACTATCAGATAAAATAAAATAGCACTATTAGTTTAGTAGGTACTTCATTCCATTTATATACATGTACATATACAAATTTACAGCCTGTGTCTTCAGATGGGAAAAGGATGTGTCAATGTTAACAAACAAGTTTTTTCGTTTGTCTTCTTAATACCTCATTTCTATGTAAGGCTCCTGCTCTTGCCCAAAAGCCAGACACTCATAGCACATAGTATGGCCCACTTAAAAACGATATTGTCTTCGGCAAGTAAAATATGGTCACTACTGACCTTGACTGCCCTCTTGCTTCCTCTGCTAAGAATCACCATAAGTTTCACTGACATCAGTGACATAAAACCAGACACAGGGAAGAGTCATGTTCCTATGTAGTAATTTACACATGAAGAAGCACTTTTATAAAGTTATGTTCAGTCAGAAAAAGTGCACAATCAGAGGAGAGAGCCAACTCATACAGCAGAGCAAGAGTCTGAGAAGAGAGAATGTCCACTGAATTCAGGAATAGAGCATGGGGATATCTATAACCCAGCCTCTTGGCTCACAGTACTTCACAGTCACATAATGCAAATACATATTGTTTAGTAAGTGCAGGACAGGAAACATTCTACTTTTTACAAAATAGCCAAATAATTTTAATGTTTTTACAACTACTCTGTATAAGGCAGATAATACTCTTCTGACTGCTCATAGAAGGGTAGCTCCTGCTTTTTGCCTTGCTGCATCAGGCCAGCATATAAGAAATAAAAAAGGTATTCGTTCCCCCTCTTTTACCTCACATGATTTCCTATTTGAGAGGTATGCTAAAAATAATCAGTTGCTGGTGTTCAGGTCATCTCCTCTGTTGGTTTGAATGAGCTGAGTTCTTTTTACTTTAGTGGAGATTTAACAGTATCAGTCAGTTACAGAGATCAGAAAAAAACCAAATTATATGCTTTATTTAAAGAAATATTCCCTTTGTGAAGAATGATGAAGAAAACTAATAAATGTTAAGAGTATTCCCTTGAATCTTTCATGGATTTGAACACTGTTGACTCTTTATACCAGCCAGCAAAACAGCCATAGCTGAACAGCTAGGCAGAAGGACAATCTATTATGTCGTTTTTCTGATTCTGAAAAATGCTAGAGCAAGTAAAGAAATAAAACCAGCTTAAATGTCAGTGCTTAGGAACAGGGCAAGCACAGCAAGACAACTATCAGTAATCCATCTCCTCATCTTCAAAGTAATGTTTCATTTCTGACATCTAACTTAATTGCAAGTAGGAATAACTATTAGATCAAAAATTTGAAAGTTTTAAGCTCGGTCCTG